>OZ010791.1:13081903-15481903 GCA_963932465.1 Maratus speciosus | reverse complement strand
ATATTTTATAAGAAGTTCTTCTATTTTTCATAACAGAAAGTTCAACACATGATAGCATAGTTGTCTGTTGACATTCACATTTATAGAAGACCTCTGTACTGAAAATCTGACGTCTTTCTCGAAGCCTTTTTTCTTTACCACACACGTTTAATAATTTTGTAAATTTACAGTTTTAAGTGCCCAAAATACATTCAAAGCTATAATTTTGTATGAAAACTAATATGCCGAAATAAACCTAATTACAAGAAAAATAATGGCATACACATTTGACATATTATTTCCTCACATATAACCTTATGACACAGTGTTTCATTTAAAACACATTTTATACTGAATAAAAGTAAATAAATGCTTGTAATATGACATGTTATATTTTCACATAATTAATCTGATGTATTCAAATTATAATCAGAAAAATATTGTATACAAACTGGTTACATTATTTTATTTATTTATTTGTTACTTCTAACATGTATGATACATCAACATATACAAGCTATTTCATCTCCTTTAATATATCATTACGTAATGTTTTCCAACTTTACCCGATACGAGAGAAAAAAAAAGAAGAAGGAGAGGAAAATAAAAAAAGTTTTTTGACCGTCTCCGATCCTTTCGAAACGAGGGGTTGGTCAAGCTACTAATCACTTTCTGCGAGGTGATTTGTGCTGTGACAAAATTTTACGACTTCCCAAAAGTATGTATTTAAAACCATTTCATGCTTGTAATTACCTTATTAATTAGTATAATTTCTTGATATACTTTCTTCTTAACTAACTGTGCATGCCTGTATGTAATTTTTAACATAATCTATGCATAAACAGTGTATGTATTTGTATCATATCTAATGTAAACCTTCTGCTTTTTTTTATTATTTTGTAGGGGAAAATGGCGATTCTAGCATTTGAATTCTCCTGCCTCATACTGCGACTGAAGCGAGCGTGGCTTTTTATGCTGTCAGGTTCAAATCTAAACCAAATTGCCTTTCAGGATTTTAAAAAAAAATGCATATAATTTTCTTTAACTGATTACATTGTATATTTTTAGACCTTTCTAACAAACACAAATTTTGATTCATGATATTGTTTACTATTAAAATGTAAACAACACGGAAATATGACTTCTACGGCCTCTCAAAATGCAAAATATGCATTACGCTGACCTTAAAAATGCACCTTCATTTAATACTATTAAATAGTGTTGTCAGAAAATTCCATCGACGAAGAAGAGAACAATTTTTTTGTCTTTAATTATTATTTATTTAGCCAACAATTCTATCTTAAAAGCTTGTTAATTTTTTATATTTATTTATTTACTGAATGAAATAAAAATTTATTTATTCAAAATTTTATTTATCATTAACATTCCGTATGTGAATTCTACTGTCTAAAATTTAATGATATGTTTACAAATAAAAGATAATAAATTATTATTATTAATCAAACATTAATAATTATTATTTAATTATAAAAAAAATGTACTTAATACACTTGTATAATTTGAAAAAAAAACAAAAGCAAATGATAATTACTACGTAACATCGTATGCAGCCATCTATGAGTGCCCGGCCGGGCCAAAGAACTTCTGCCAGCAAAAAAAATCTTTGTATACTCACAAACAACCACATCCAATTTTTTTATAGATCAAGTTTTTAAAATAATTACTGTACGTACTATAAAAAAAATTAAGTAAATAAATTTATTAAGCCATACTACATATTTTAATAAAAATAAGGCCAATATATATAAATATATTTATTTATTTATTTTGTTTTCTTATGTTAAATTGGCCAAATTATATAAAAAAAAATTTATGAACTCACACACTCAAATTTATCAATACTATGTATATTTATATGTGTTAAATTTAGAATTGCATTTAATTCTAAGGGAAAGTAAAGAGAAAAAAAATGCTTAAATTCTAAAATAACATAAATTTATAAAATATTTAATAAAAAAAAAAGAAAAAATCTAATTTCTAGCTGATTTCAGCAAGATGCCATTTAATATTTATATTAAATAATTTTGCTAATACATTTTATTAATTATTAAATATGCATATTTTTATATATACAATAAAAATATAATAGTCTTACATAAAATTTTACACTATAACAATGTTATTAATTAATTTAATTTGGATTTAAGCCTACTTTAATTCTAATTGAATACCGTTAATAAAAGTAAATTAGCTTATCAAGTTAAATATAATATAAACTATGTTTGTCTAATGTTAATTTTGCTGAAAATTCCATAACTTTTAACTGTAAATGCTAATTGCTATACCTTTTGTTATTTATTTTGAAAACAACACCAACTTATATTTTTATTTATTATTTTTTTTATTAAATCTAGGAACTATACACTGAGCTAGACACTCCATAAATGTGTAAAACCTAAAAATCAAAAGGTTTCCTAAATAAAACTCAAAATGGTGCTTTTTACAATATAATATTACTAATTTTATTGTTTCTGAGCATAACATCTAGTAATTATACCATACTTAATTTTTTCTTCGATTCCTTTTTCAGCCAAGAATCCTGAAATTTATAACTAAATGCTGACCTTGATTTACCTTGATGAATTGATAAATTTTCTACAAAAATTTTGTTGGTGTTGGTGCATACCCAGCCGTAGGCCAAAATTGCACCCTATACAGAAAGCCTTTGGTGAGAAAATTTTAATTTTACTTCAATTATTTATTTGTGTAATTTTTTTACAGTAATTTTGTGTGCAATCATATTGAAATAACTTGCCTTGTCCATTGTTATACATATATATGTTTTTTTAAAAACCAATGTGCTACACCAAAATCCTTTTTTAAAATTTTTTATAACACTTTTGTTCATAAAACTTATCCCTGCTGTCTAAATTCTAGACTTTAGCATATAAGTTGTAATTGAACTACCGGAATAAATCTTAGTACTTTTTGCATATTTTATTATATTTAGGCTTATAGCTGATCGCTATCCTAATATAAAGTGCACTAATAATTTATTCCTTGTCAACCATATATTTATATAAGAAAAAAATATATATATGAGTATGCTATAAAGCTGTTCTAACTACCCTGAACCTATAGCTTACACCTACTCATTTTAAAGAGTAATTCTGAAATTCTGTCATCTAAATTGTAAGGCTATTAGAAAAGGCTACCCTTATAGAAAACAGAAAAAAATTCTCTTTTTTTTTTTTTTTTTTTTTTGAAAATTACTCCAACATTATTCACTATTAAATTAATTAAGTTTTAATGTTATTTGGCTTTGTTAAGATTTTATATTTTTTAATTCATATTCGAAAAAAATATATATATAACTTTTGCCTGGAGAGAAATATTTCACTGCTCCATTGAAGTTTTGTGAAGCACATTTCATAATTTTATAAGTATGTTTTCGGGTGCGCCCTGCACATTTGCTCAATATTGTAACCCTGAGACAAATTGGCGTTCCCATGTTCCTATCCTTTCTTATTATTATTTTGAATTTTAAAAAGGCAAGTTATTAATTTTGTTTCAATTTTTTTTTACCTAAAAGAGAAAAATTTATTTTTAAATTTTGAAAATTTTTTTATTTTGAAATTCGATTAATTATGTATTTTGATTTATTTTTAATACCAATTCATATCCCATGGATAATATTGGGGAGGGGGGAAAGGGTAATGATCTTGTATAACATCCCCGTATAAGTTTGTATATGGTGTATAACCATATAACGACATATTTTTATCATAATAATCTATTTGATAATTTAAATATGGGTCTACATTCTCAGAATATTTATTATTTTTTTTATAATACTTTTTAGTACCTTTGTCACCCTTTTGAATCGTATTTTTGTCTAATTTAAACCAACAATTTTCAGTTGAGTGTGATTTTCTTTGACAAATGTCACATTTATTTTTGTAATTTTTATCACCCTTAATTTTTTTCTGAGACCCCTGTAAATTCGTAATTTCCGCCTCTGTATGACCTGTTGCATATTTCGGAGCGTACAGCTGATCCATATGTCGTTTGATCGGCTCTATTGATTTATCTGGAACATATTGTAATAAATAATTAAAGTTTCTAAACTTTTTAGTAACTTCGTAGGGTCCTTGAAATTTTGGCTCTAATGCGCCTGGTTTTCCAATACATTTTAAATATACTGTTTGACCCAAATTTAAATCCTTTACTTTTTCGTATGCCTCTTCATCTATATATTCTTGCATTATTTTCTCCTGGTTTGAATTCAAAATATTATCAAATTCATCTAAGAAAAATATAATGTTTTTGTTCTTTTTATTGTCAAATGGTGACACTAACTTAATACGTGTATCTATATCCAGCGTCTGAGTCATTTTTAACAAATATTAGTAATCAATGTATACTTTTTCAAAATATCAATTCAAAATAGATCCTATACCTCTTAAAATAATATTTTGCATCTCATACTATTTTCTCTATATTACAACATATGTATGAAAATATTCTAAATTGCATAAATACATAAAAACAACAACACTAAAATTTAAAAAAAATTTCTTAGGGGATGAAGTTGTTTTGTAGATTATTCTTTTACACACATAAATACCCCTAAAATATTTATAATACACGTATATATATAAAAAAACAACATAATTTCATTTAACAGAAAAATATCTGTCTTTTTCTACAGAAACAACAATCTTTTTTTTTTTTTTTTTTTTTTTTTTTTTTTTTTTTTTTTATGTAAATAATGTACTACTACTTCGTAGTACGACTCAAATTTTCTTTTGTATCAAGGTGATACAATTTCAAAAATCATGATCTATTGACATTTCAATCATTTTTATACCAGACATATCAAATTTTACTTATTATTCTTCTTATTATTATTTATACAGTATATAAAAAAAAATTATTTTTACAAATGTGTCATCTGTGATGTGAATGCCATTATTTCTCAATGGTAACTGAGATCCAACCAAAAGAGAAAAGAGAGAGAAAAAAAAATTATAATTCCTAAATTTACCTATTATAAATCCCAGAATTATTTTTTTCATTTCCTTTTTTTTTTTTTTTTTTTTTTTTTTTGCTAACATATATTATTCATTTTATTTATATAAAATTATTATATGTGTGTCATTATTGTCACAATAATAAAATTAATTTTAATAAAATTTTAATCAATTAAACTTAAATACCTACAATATCTTTAAAATTGTGACATTAAAATAATACTTAAATTTATTTTCCTTTATTATTATCATTATTATTATTTCTAATGACCTCAGATGAACGTTCCTGAGTCATAGCACCATTTTACTATGAAGGGGGGATGCTGGACAGATAATTACACCTGTTTATTTTCTATTTAATTTACATCCAAAATTGTTAATTGGTCCAAATCATCCAAGCAACCTCATAGCAAATTGGTATATAATTTTATATACCTTAGATAAATTCAAATAACATAAGTGATCGTAATTACATAATTCTAGTAGAAGAGCAACGCGAAGCATTAATAAAATTAAATTATAATTCGCGTCAAAATGTAATTATTAAATTTAAATAATTACGAATAAAATTAAGAGTTTGCGTTGTGAATTATTTAGACGAACTCTTCCACTTATGATTTAAACTAAAATTTAAGCTGTAAAAATAAATTGACACACCTTAAACATTATCAATTAAATAATTACAGAAACTTTTTAAAACTTGATTAAATATTTTATTTACATTGAACACAACTATATCCAGAAATACATAATATTAATTCAAAAAAAGGAAAGCAACACTTTTGTTTGCTTCTCATTATTTTATGTATATTTAATCTTTTAAAAAAAAGACAATATTTTCATTTACTCTAATTATTATATTTTTTTCTTTTTGCTAAAAGAATAATTCTCTTTCATTTTTAAATTACCTTAATTTTATTTAATTATCGGTTTTGTCGGATCTCAGATTACTCTCTACCATAAAATATCAGAACAGTATATTTATAATTTTTCATATGATTTTAAGTGGTAAAAGAAAAAGTTTAAAGTAGTACCTTTTTTTAATATACGGGATGGTGGCCTTTATTCATCAAATTCAGAGTTGTCGCGTTGCTTAGGATCATATTCATATGTCATCAGGAATTCGCTTTGTATCAGAGCGGCAACATCGGGATGGCAGGATGCATAGCTACGGACCTCTGTAGAACAATCCTCTTTATTCTAACATCAGGAAGACATCCCCAATTTGGCTTGCTTAGGCTCACTCCGATATGTACATCAGGAAGACATCCTCAATTAGGCTTGATTAGGCTCACTCCGATATGTACATCAGGAAGACATCCTCAATTAGGCTTGATTAGGCTCGCTCCGATATGTCCATCTCGCCTAGGCATTACTAGGGCTTTCAGGATTCATTGCACGGGCTTTCAGGAGAGCTCCTGCGTCCTCTACATCTTTTTTCAGACTCTCTTTTTCAAACCTTATTCTTCTTGCACACCAACTCCTGCAGTGGGTGGAACTATTTTTGTCTAGTCCACTGTTATTGGATGTGAGAAGATTTTGCATTATTCTTCGATAGGCCTATTAGCTAGCAGTCTGCAAATGGCCCCTTACATATACTTTAATATTATTATCTGCCTTAAAGTTTGGGTGGTCTGAAGCCATAAATTTATCCCAACACTTTTATTGAGGCCATAAATTTATTCCAACGTTTTTATTATTTTACGATTTCTAATTATACACCACTTTCCATTGGCTTGTCATAAAACGACACCATGGCGTCTGGCTATTGTTGTTGTCTGAGATCCGAACTCTATTCAACATTATACATTCATTTTACAATACAACAATTTTTTTAAAATATATATTTAATATTTAAAATCAACTTAATAATTTTTGTATGAACTTACACTCTTATTTTACTTAAATATATAAACATTATAATTTTACACTCATAATTATATTTTATAAAAAAAATATTTATACAAACAGAAATAACCAATTACGCAATTTTACTTTGATTTAACCAACATGGTGCGGGAACATATCATAGTTATATGTTGCCCAGCAATAGACTTTGTCTTTATTTTCTTCATCATGAAAGCCTTCTGGTTGATGCATGTATAATTCTTCATTATCTAGTTTACCATGTAGAAAGGCTGTTTTAACATCTACTTGAAATACTCTGGCTTTATGATAAGCTGCCCAGGTCAGAAAAGCTCTAATAGTTGTATGTTTGACGACAGGAGAGAAGGTTTCATCATAATCTGTGCCTAATTTTTGAGCGAAACCTTTGTCAACTAATCGTGCTTTGCATTTTATTGCTTCTCCATTTTCATTATGTTTTGTTTTGTAAACCCATTTACAGCCAATGGCGTGCTTGCCTTTGGGTAAAGTAACAAGCTCAAACACTTCATTTTCCTTTAAAGAATTAAATTCTTCCTTCATAGCTTGAAACCATTTCTGTTGATCTTTTACCGGTAATTGTAAAACATCTTTAAAAGTTTCAGGATCTTGATTTTTGGAACAACTGTCTTCAGTTTTGTAAGAATATCTTTCTGGTGGAATTCCTTTAGTCTCTCTGTTAGATATTCTTCTCTGGAAATTATCTTCACTTTCTTCAGTTTTTGGGCTATCTACTGATTTTTCACCCATTTTTATTTCTTCTGCAGTATTTTCTATTCGGATAGCTTCACTATCATTTTCAAGATTTTCTTCTGAAAAATTGAAATGCATTAAATCTGAGATTCGCTCTTCAGGATTTTCTTTAAAGACATTTTCACAGTTCATATTTTCAAAAAACTTCACTGTTCTGCTTATCACTATTTTTCTACCGCCTATATAAATTCGGTATCCTTTGCTTCTTAAATCGTAACCAACAAAGACTCCTTCAGTGGCCTTTTCGTCAAATTTTTGTCTCTTCTGTTTATGAACATACACATATGCTTTGCATCCAAATACTTTAAGGTGACTCAAATTTGGCTTATGCCCATTCCACAGTTCATATGGTGTCTTTTCAGTTGATTTTGTGGGTAATCTATTTTGTAAGTAGGCTGCTGTAGCTATGGCTTCTGCCCAGAATGTTTTTGGCAATTTAGCATTTATAAGCATGGCTTTACTCATTTCAATAAGTGAGCGATTCTTTCTTTCTGCGACTCCATTTTGGGATGGTGAATATGGCGTCGTTGTTTCATGATTTATTCCTAAGTTTTTAAGATAGTCTTTGACAGATTCGTTGCAATATTCTGTTCCATTGTCACTACGCAAGGATTTAATCTTCAATCTAAATTTATTTGTTGTTGATGCAACATACTCTTTTAATTTATCAAATACTTCATCTTTAGAAGAAATAAAATATACTTGTGTATAACGAGAGTAATCATCAATAAATGTAACGAAATATCTTTTTGATCCCATACTTTTTGTTTCTGCAGGACCGCATACGTCGCTGTATATCAAATCAAGTGGTTTTTTACTTCTGTATTGCGTTTCTTTTGGAAATGATTTTTCTGTTAGCTTAGCTTTTATGCAACTTGAACATTCAGTATTATGAGAACAATTATTCACAGTAATACCTAAAGCTAAATCATCCTTTTGAATTTTCTTGATGGATTCCAAATTTCTATGGCCCAGCCTTTGGTGCCATTTTAGAATGCAGTTAACATTAGAACAAACGGATAATATTTCTGAAGCACTATATACCTTTTCATTTGTAGGTATTATTTTTAATCTGTATAACCCCTCATCAGCTTTTGCATCTGCAACTAAGATGTTGCCCTTTTTAAT
Organism: Maratus speciosus; assembly: GCA_963932465.1. NCBI lineage: Eukaryota > Metazoa > Arthropoda > Arachnida > Araneae > Salticidae > Maratus > Maratus speciosus. The sequence continues at coordinate 15,473,165 of OZ010791.1, read as the reverse complement.
TAAACATATATCATCTTTAAATGTCACAACAAAACCTTTCTCAGTACAAGACTGGACAGATAATAAATTACTATCCAACTCGGGAACATAAAGCACATGATCTAATGTAACTCTATTTGTTTGACCATTAAGTGTTTCAATATTAAAAGTACATTTACCCTTTCCCTTTGCAGTTAATTTAGTTCCATTAGCAATTGTAATTGTATCTTTATTCGATTTTTTTAATTCTGAGAACAGTTCCAAGGAATTAGCTAAATGAACAGACGCACCTGAATCAATAACAAAAGACAAATTTTTGTTTTTATTTCCATTTTGTTGAGATTTCATAACAAAACTCGAAGAATTTGATTCTTCCATTAATTCATGATAGTTTTGAGAATCTAATAGATTTTCATTTTGACTAGCAGTAGAGGCAGAGAAATTGCTTGGTTTTTTAAACTGTTGACGTGATCTATCTTGGGTGAAATTTGGTTTTGTTTTGTTAGTATTACCCTTTAAGTGAAAACAATCTTCACGGTTGTGATTATTCTTTTTGCAATGAGAACAAAATTTCTGCTTATTCAAATGCTTTGGTTTATCCCTATTACCCTTTAAAGCAATAGATTCAAATTTTTTTGAAATTTGTTTAGTTTCAACTCTTCTAAGATACTCATCAATTAATTTGTTTTGAACATATTTTAATGATAAATCTGTTTCATATTTACTTTCAATAGCAGTTATAAAGGTACTATAAGAATTTGGTAAGGAACAGAGCAAAATAGCTATTAAATTATCATCTTGTATTACTTCACCTATACTTTTTAATTTTTCTGCTAATTCTAAGACAGAATTAATATGATCCTGCATTTTAATACTTTCATTATATTTAATGGAATACAGCTTCCTAAGAAGATAAAGTTTATTTGTTAAATTTACTCTTTCATGAACAGATTTCAATTGATCATATGTCTCTTTAGCACTTTTAGCATGTCTGACATGAACAATTTGTGAATCTGAGATATTTAAACAAATTAATTCCCTAGCATTTCTATCATTTTTTACCCAATTATCATCATTTTCCTTTTTAGGTTCAAATACAACATCATACAGACCTTCTTTGATTAACAATTGTTCTATTTTAAACTTCCATACTGAATAGTTGTCATCAGTTAATTTATCAACATAATGAGATTCTTTAATACTAGACATTATGATATAATAATATTTGCTTATTTCACAGAAAATAAAACTTTTTCTCTTATTAATACATCAAAACAACAATTATAAACTCAAATATAATGCTAATGATGAAATAACAAAATAAAATTCTTGAGAACAATATTTGAAGTTACTTTTGATTTCAGAAAAACTGTTCTTAAATGTTCAATTCTTTGTTTAAAACATAAACTTACATTTGCAACTTGTATAATAAAATTTCAATAAGAAATTGGCAAAATAATTTCTTTTCTTATCAATGCACAATACTTTTGATTTCAAAATAAGAACAATTCTTTGAATTTTCTTTTATATCATTCACTTAAGAAAAATACCAACATTCAGAAAATAATTAATTCTGGCTATTTCCATGCGAACTTGTTATGTCTGTTACATACTACGATTTTTGTCTACCAGTATTTTAGAACGGAAAAATGTGACTTATTTTGTCGGAGATATCTCATCAATTGAATAAGACGAAGCAAACTTTATGAAAATAGCGGTGGCCAACAAGCATAGCGATTTTCAGCTGTGTAACAGACTAACAAGTTCGCATGGAAATAGCCTTCTTTGAATTTAATTATATTATATTTTCTTTTTTCATATTATTATATTTAAAATTGAGATAACTTCAGTCTCATAATCGACTGTTAGAATGTTATTCCATATGGAAGGCATGAATACGAAATTCCTCAATAGGTAAACAATAAAAAAAGTTAAAAGTTTTACCTTTATGTTTTGATGTGTTTCAATGGAAATATACTCTTCTTAGGATGAACAAAAAAAAAACATTTATTAGAAGACTGAATACACTAGAATAATATATATGCTAATCACAGTACGGATCACACTTCACAATAAAACAAAACAGATGTATAAGACTATTTACAAACACAAAGAAATACTTTGAACTATGGCTTGTTGCAGTTTTTTTTTTATCATATTATATTCCTTTGGAATATTATTGGATTTTTTTTAATCAAGCAGCATTTTGCTGCCAACTGCTATAAGGGAAGAGGCAACACTAACTAAACTGAGTGTCTGTCATAGTAGATCAAATAAAAAAGATTGTCTGATGCTGCCATCTGGTGGATGTTCTTGAAAACAAAAGAGCATTTTCTAACAGAAACATTTTAGTCCGAACCGCATTCCTGTGCGAACATTACTTGATTTTTTATCGAATTTTAAAATGTGTCACACACTTTTGAGACATCCTGTATAATTTTGTGTCAAATCATGTTCAGAAAAAAATAATTAAATTTAAAAAATAGGAAGAATCAGATTTATTCTCTACCTCGACGATGGGGCGATTCTGAGAAACCGTAGCCAGGTATGGAAGGACAGATGACTTCGAAGACGAAATCTTGGTCGGGACGGGGCGTCGTCAGCAAGGGTAGGATCTTATAGAACTCCACCACAGATCCAGGCCAACCGTGGATGATCATCAGAGGGAGGACTCGGACCTGTTAGGAGGGAAAAAAGTCATACATCGTGAGTTGATCCTAATTCCGTGAACATATAAACAAGCACGAAAAACCATCCATACAGCATAGATCATGAAACACTTTCCAATACTTTAACAAAACTTCGCCGTTTAATAAGGGGAAAGAGGCCTTAGAAGACCAATTGGAAACGCATAACATATATGAAAACCCTATTTCAGGAATTCCCATCCATAATCGAAAAAATATCGGAAGCCTTTTACGAAGCCCTGCGTATCATCTATAGATTTGTATTATAGACTACCTAGTATGTCAAAATTTAATTCAGTTGGGGAACGCATAGACTAGTTGTAAATTCCTCTTCGGAAATTTCTGTCCATGAACGGAAATGTACTCGAGATCTTTTGTTACGTTGCTCGAAGTTAAAATCTCAGACGGGGCTCGTGAGCAATTGAATGTATTCGGAAGCGGATTCCTTTATTGTTGGCCGCTCCGAAGAGGCATCTGGATGAGATTTATTATGCTCTGAGATTTATTATACTCAGACTGTCTAAAATACTGTCAGAGTTAATGTCTTGGTTTAAGTTATATATTTTATAATGCGAGGTGGAGCGTTCGAAGTGGAATTTATTTCAAGTCTGAGTAGTGAATTAAAAATTTTTATGAGATGCAGATTGCATCGGTTTTCTGTGAAGGGAATATTCAGGTTAACATCTGAGTCTATTGGCAGTGTGTTAATGAGTAAAGGCAGGCAAGACTTTACACTACATACATAACAAACAAAAAACAAAAGTTCATTTTTTCGAAGTCACTTCGAAATTCTTTACCTTTGAATCTGGCGGCAATTCTGGCTTGACGTGTATGAAGTGGACGTCGATGCCTTCGATGCGGGTCTTGAACTGGGGAAACTGGTTGAGCATTTTTTCCTGTTCCCTCCAGTCGTATTCCTTCGACCAGTAATCGACCACTTTCCTGAGGTAGTTGGGATTGAAACCGTACAGGAACTTGCTGTCTTCGACCGGATCTTCGAAACGCGTGTTTTGCAGTCGGCGTTTCAAGTCTTCCAGAACATCGTCTGAGACGTCGATCTTGAAAGGTTTCACAGCGGACAGGACGTCTTGAATGACTATCATTAAATAGAGGTGCATTCATTATTTAAAGACAAACAGAAATGATCACTAAGATCGGAAAACGCTGAAAGTCCAAAAGAGGAAATTTTTCAAGAGAGCGAAAAAAAAAAAAAAAGAAGCAGAAAGCACCACATTTGCCACGTTTGATGTACAATTTCCGACTTGAGTTTGAACTATTACTACTAGGGTTAGCACTTCAAGCGTTCTCCTGTTTGTTAAGCTTGTCTTACATTGCAAGTACTTAAAACATTTTTTCGTAAAAAAAGAAAAAAAAATTATTTTCGATTTTTTTGTATTTTTAGGGTTTTCTATTCTTAGTTCTCGAATAACACTTTTTGCACTGAAGGTTTTTAATGTATTGTAATTTTAAATCTATACTCTGATCCAAATACATCACAGAAGTTTTAGGCTCGCACACATCTTAGTGCAAACATTACTCATAATGAACGAAGGGGGGAGGGGGGGGGGGGGTACTAGAGATGGGACAGACTTGGGCTCGATATCTATATCAGTGTTTGGGCTTCGGGTCAAAGCGAAAATTTTATTTATTTACAAATTGAAAAAAGGAAAACAAAATCCCAGAGAAACAAGAATGTAGTCTAAGTTCTTAATAATGTGTTTTATAACCCTTTAAAAATCATTTTGGAAAAGAATTGTATCGTTATGGATGGGCTGTAAGTAGAAATAATCTATCGTATTCTGAAACCTTGGCGCGATCAATGCTAATAACATAAAGTAGCCGTGGGATACCCCTTGTCTATTTTCAATTTCGGTTTGAATTCGTTTTCCGGAATAACTGGAAATCAGAACTCGTGTCTTTTTGCCATAGTTGTACAATGTTAACTTAAAAAAAAAAAAAAAAGAATTGCGAGTTTTACGGATTTCTGCCAGTGGTTGGGTGTCAATGACAAATTTGCTATCTTAGTGAGATTTTCAGGAAAAATCACGAAACATTGACACGAGGGAACATTTAGGATTATTAGTTTTTCTCTATATAAGAAGACATTTTTAAAGGCTAAAATTATTCTTGAAACAATTTTTAAATATTATTAACAATTTTCTACTTCCAGGTTGGGCTCTGATGACGAAAAAAAATCTCGGATTTGGGCAGGCTTGAATTTCGAATCGTCAGGCTGAGAAAGAAAAAAAAAAAAAAAGAAAACCGAACTCATCTGTAGAAAGTACTGAGCTTCGAGTTTACTTACAATAGTGATTGGGGCCCCAAAACTGTCTTAAGGGGTCTCAGGACTCTTAAAGCTTTAGAATTTTCGAAATTTAAATTTTTTTAGATGTTAAACTCCTATTTTTTCTGAACATTTTGATATAATTCATTCCTTGAAATTCCTATTAGAACTGAAGTTATGGCTTTTACATTTATACACGTTCAATAGCTGAAGCGTCGTTTCGGAATCTTTGAAGCCACTTTTCTCCAAATGACGTTTTGGGGGATAACGCGCACGATATCTCAAAAACTTATGAATATTTTTTTATGAAATTTTCAAAACATATGTTTCATGTTAGTCTGTATAAACTGAACCTAAAATTTCCCTTTTACTGTTCAAAACAATATTTTTTTAGGTGATTATAGTGCTGAAATTTTCTTAATTTCGCATTAGTTAAATACAACTTTGTATTAAAAATATGAAAAAGCTTTAAATACAAATTTATTTGGGTTTAGGGTAATTATTACAATCTGAAGTATAAGTAGGTACCAAAATTTTCATTCTAGTTGCAATACTTATTTTGTAATCGTGCGCGTAAGCTGTTATGCCGATTTTTTGCTTAACAAATGTTTAACAGTTTGGAACTCCCTGTAAATGTTAATTCTGCATCTTATAATTTTTTAAATACATGAAATGAAAGAACATACTTATATATTTTATTCCAATTAGAATTGTGTCTTAAAATCAAATACATTTTAAGGTATTAAAATGTTGAAAATGGTCTTTTTTTCTTTCATTTTTTCCAATTTTAAGAGTCCTGAGACCCCTTAATCAGAACATGCTCGTAGCACAATAAATGCTTTTAAAAAATCATTTTAAATGTCTTAGTGCTTTCTATTATTGATGTCTAAAGTTTAACCCTTTAATTTCCATGGTATCATTTATTATACCATCAGTGTTCGCGATTTATTGGATTTTTTTATTCACATATTCCGTATTCCCAACAGAAATTTAAAAGGGAAATTTTCACTTCATTTAATAACGGACATTTCTTTATTAAATAAACCGAAATTTACTATTTAGATTTTCTGGTATGAATTGCGATTACGCAATTTCTGGAACGTATTCTACCCTGGGCATTAAAGGGTTAAAGAAAAATGGCATGATATCGAGGTACTTACTCGGCGTGAAACCGCTGCGTGTAACCTCCAACGAACTTGAAGAATGGGAACATAAAGATAAATTTTTAAACAAAGTAAGGTCTAAAAGGTATAATTTTGAGAATTCTGGTGCAGTTTCACAAGGCCATTCTAGAGTTGGAATCACGAGGTTAAATATAACCTCCAGAAATAGGGCGCATAAAGCATCCAAATAAGTTTGGTTGCCCTACACTTTGATGTCACTTCAACGACTGGCGTAAGTGAAAAAAGAAGAATGTAAAGACAGGAGGGTACCAACAAACACAGAAAAGTTATAGCATAAGGTAACCAGAAGCCCAACTAACACTAAACTGAGAACTATAAAAACAAGGGGGCCACACAGCTCACTCATTTTGAATGACAGTTACCTAGTACCCGTCACCCGCCGAAGTTTTCCAGGGTGCACTCGGATGGTTCAGCCTTAAAAAAGATTTTTTGCTACACCGTATTGGGTACACAACGACAAATAAACACAGGCTTCTACCAGGATCTAAGATGGGGAGAAGTTAAATTAAAAAGCTAAAAACTTAAAAAATCAACTAAAAAATCTGGGATGAAAATTTTGTTGTGTGTGGTCGTGTGGACCGATGTAGATGTGGTAACGCACCTAGTGGTGCGTCACTCGCTGATGGTCCCCGAATCAGTTCGGGAAAAAATGATAGTATATAGGGTGAATCAAAAGTCTTGCCCTAATTATAATAATTCATTACAAATTAAACGTTTGTATGATAATGTAACTTGTTGTATCATTGGACAAGTCATTTTAAGAAGTAATCACCAGAGACTGACAAGAGTTGAAAATTCTTAGGCGGCAGGAAAAATTCTTAGGAGCCAGCTTGAAGAATCATTTCCCTGACATTAACGCATTCACTGCAAAATGAAACACAGGCTACTCATAATCGTATTCGGCTATTTTTGAGTGATCTGTGTGTTGTTTTGCAGTGAACAAATTAACTATTCAATAAAAAAATCAAGCTGAGCAAAAATTTTAAGTACCACTTTTACATTGTAAAAATTAAATAGAAACAAACAATGAAATTAAACATTAAAACAGTACACACATTACTATCCTTACCTTTAATTCTCAACAAGAAATTATATACATAAATTAACAATGCCTTTGAAATTTCGATTTGAAATACCATTTGTCCATTTGACATTTTTGTGAGGTATATCTGACAACTGCACATTTTGGTACATTCCGCTTAATGAAACAACATTTAATTTTTTTTTCATTTTATGCTGGAGTATTTTTAAGGTTTTCTAATCTAAGCAGTGCTCTTTCAACATGCGCTATAGCTTGGCTCAGCAAAAACTCTGACTTCTGAAAAATTAAGGAGAGTTGTTGCGCCGGTAGGGTGTATTTCCCTCCGCTTCAAATAATCGCGCTATTAAAAATAAATATTTTCACACATGGAATTTTTTTTTTGGTTAAAGGAAAAAAATTAAAATTAATAAGTAGGTAAAAAAGTGAGTCGCCAAGAGGAATTTTTCAGTCGCACGGGCGACCTGGCGCCCGGGGTTTGTCCGACCCTTGTCATCACCCATTCATGTTCTGCGAACATTTCGACGTTGTTATGGATGCAACCCTCCTGATGCAAAATCAATAAAGCGATGGTATGACAGGTTTAAAGAAAGAGCTGCGATGCTGATTGGCCCAGAAGTGGCAGGCCTAGTGTCGGTGAAGCCATTTTTGAACGCGTTCGGCAATCGTTTTAGCGGAGTCCCACTCAATCAACTCGTGAACTTCAAATATCTGCTGCTAAAGCTGATGTGTGTGCTGTAGCAGAAGACATGTTAAGAACACCTGGTGGGATCTAGAATACCGCTTAGACATTCTCCGAGCTACCAAAGGGGAACATGTTGGAATTTAATGAGGTACGTGGTCATATAAAAAATTTATAACGGAGCTTACAATGTATCCAAACAAACATACCGGGTGTCCTAAAAAGGACTGACTGATTTTAAAATTCAATAACTTGCAAACGGTGACAGATATTTAAAAATTTCTTGCAGGAGGGTTATGCATCAGGTCAAAAGTTTTATTACAGTGATTTTCGATTTTAGTTCGAATTACAAACAATAGATGGCGCTGTAAGCAATAGTTACTCAATACAGGCTCGATTTTTCGTCCTTTCTCTTGTTCCATGCGGAAAAAGGAGATGGAAATGCATTAAACGGGCCACAAAGTACCAAAAATCGAGCCTGAATTGAGCGTCTATTGAACGCAGCGCCACCTATTGTTTGTAATTCGAACTAAAATCGAAAATCACTGTAAAAAAACTTTTGACCTTATGCATAACCCTCCTGCAAGAATTTTTTAAATATCTGTCACCGTTTACAGGTTATTTAATTTAAAAATCAGTCAGTCCTTTTTAGGACACCCGGTATGTCTAATTATAATAGTTTGAGCGCAATAAATATTTATAATCAGGGCAAGACTTTTAGTTCAACCTGTATTTTATAAAATGATCCAATATGAGATAAAGAATGTCGTCTTTTTGTTGTTGTTGTTTTTTACAAAAATTGAGTCCGGTCGGACCAGAAAATGTCAGCCGGTACAGGTCTCTCGTCTACACTTACCGTCGTCGGTGGGAGGACCCGCCTCTTTTCCAAACCACTGTTCTTTGTACACTTCGGTGACTTTACGACGCTTCGGAAATAGGAGGCTGTAAATAAGTTTCCCGACCAGCAGAGTCACCACCACGAAAGCCAACAAGCCGAGCAATAGGAACATGGGAGAAAGGAGTGCTTTCAGGAGACCCAGGAGGCAGCACATGGTGAATCAGACCTGTCGGGAGAAAAGAGAGAGAAACATTATTGCGCACATGCGTCGGCAAAATAAATCATTAATATTGGATCAATCCATCATTCTTTGCATCTGTCTCGCACCAAGTCTTAACAAGAACGAAAAGTCACGCGAACGTCATAGATTATGAAGCACTTTCCAACACATTCAGAATACTGTAACGAAACTTCACAGTTTACTAAGGAGAAAGAGGATGTCCAAATAACAAGTTGGAAAACGCATAATGCCATTGAAACCCATCTTTTGTTATTACTATGAATAGTCAGGAAAATATACTTTTTGTGTAGCCCTGTATAGGATGTACAGATATGTATGTATACTACAAAGTATGCTATAAGTGAGTTCAGTTAAACGCATAGGAGAGTTGAAAATTTCCATTCCGCCCATAAACGAATGTTGTTGAAAACTTTTGTGCGACCCTGTATAGGATCTAGAGAATTTATGCACACCCAGTAATATTTTAAAAATAACTCAATTTAAAAACGTATGCCACCCCTGAAAACGCAGTTCGAGCCCTTATCGCTCGTAGCCTTCAATAGTTCAATTATTGTTTATTTTCTACTGCAGCCAAATTCTTTTCTGTGTCCCTGTCAATAAACGATGAATTCTAGGCACACCCTATTCTATAATAAGAACCTTGTAGTACACTTCAGTGATCTATATCCATTTCAATATATTTAAAATAGTGTCCTATCATTAAAATACACTACAAACGTTTTTCCTTATAACTGGTAACGGAATTCTTTTGTATGTCAATGAACCGTAAAGACTACACACTTCATTTTGAATACCGAATATACCACCCCAACAACATATATCCGAATTCATAAACACTTTTCAACTATGTTGGAAAGTGTTAAAAAAAGCATGAAATAATATATACAAAAACTTGGCATTCAGAAATCCGGTACCAAAGTCATCTCCCCCCCCCCTTTTTTTTGACACTTCCAACTTACGGGAGAAAGAGAAATAGCAATTGTTTACGAATTAAAAACTTCGATATCGAAAGCGACGGATTAGCTAGTGTGAAAATGCGCAAAAAGCATTCTAAAAGCGTTATAAATTACGATTTCTATGCAGTCTCACGAAATATCAAACCAATTTCAAAAGTAATGGTTGCAAATCGATGGTGACAGTTTTTGCTCTAACATAGGTTATATTTTATGCCGGTGCCACTACCACCTGGAGGCTGCAGGAACAAAAAATGTTCTAAATTGCAATTTTTGGGATAATGAAGGAGCTAGCAACTTGAAATTTTGCATGGAAGTTACTTATAAGATTTAAATCCTATATAAGAACAGTCGAAAAAAATTCGAAATTTAAAAGGGGTGGAAACGCGCGAAAAGCGTTCTGAAAACGTTCTAAATTGTCATTTCTATGCAATCTCAGGAAATACCTAACCGATTTCAAAAGCAATGGCTGCAAATTGATGATAACAGTCCGTACTCCATCATGGCCACATTTTATGTAGGTGTCATTACCACCTGGAGGTTGCAGAAGCAAAATCCCATCTAAATTGTGATTTTTGTGATACTGAAGTGGCTAACAGCTTGAAATTCAGCATGGTATTTACTTATAAGATGTAAATCCTACATATAAGAACAGTCTAAAAAAATTCAAAATTTAAAAAGGGGTTAAAATGCGCGAAAAACATTTTAAAAACGTTCTAAATTACGATTTCAAGGCAATTGTTAAAAATAGAAACTTGAAATTTGACGTGGTAGATATTTATAAGATGCATATGCTCTCTAAGAGCAGTTTCTAAAAAATTCCAAATTCAAAATGGTGAAATGAGCGAAAAGCGTTCTAAAAATGTTCTAAATTACGATTTTTATGAAATTTCAGAAAATACTAAACCGATTTCAAAAGTATTGATTGCAAATTGATGGTGACACTCCCTGCTGCAACATAGACTACATAAATTGTATATCTTATGTCAGTGCCACTACCACCAGGAGGTTAGAGGAACATAAAACGTTCTAAATTACGATTTTTGTGATACTGAAGATTTTGCATGGTAGTTACTTATAATAATGGGTTAAATGAGCAAAATACTTTCTAAATTACTACTTCTATGGAATGTAAGGAAATACCACAAAAGTAATGGTGGCAAATTGCAGTTGAAAAAAAGTTTTAAATTTAAAAGGTGTGAAAATGTGCGAAAAGCGTTCTAAAGACGTTCTAAATTGTGATTTCTATGCAATTGTTAAAGATAGAAAATGGAAATTTGGTGTGGTAAACACCTAAGATATAAATTATCTCTAAGACAGTTACTAAAAATTTCGAAATTTAAAAAGGTGAAATGAGTAAAGAGCGTTCTAAAAACTTCCTAAATTACTACTTCTATGGAATCTAAGGAAATACCAGACCGATTTTCAAAATAATGGTGGCAAATGGATGATGACAGTCTCTGCTTAGGCTATATATTTTTTGTCAGTGTCAGTACCAAAAGAGCGGCGTGTAGGAGCGAAAAACATTCTAAAATTGTAATTTGTGTGATATTGAAAGGGCTAGAAAGTTAAAATTCGTCATGGTACTGACTTATAAATTATAAAGGCTCTCCAAGAACTGTTTCTAAATATTCCAAATTTATGTGAAATGAGCGAAAAGCGTTCTAATTTTTTTTCTAAATTTCGATTATTTTGGAATTGCTAAGAATAGAAACTTGAAATTTTGTATGGTACCTACTTATATGATTGTAAATGCTGTCTAAGAACAGTTGAAAAAAAATCGAAATTTAAAAGGATGAAATAAGCGAACAGCCATCTAGAAATGTTGTAAATTATGATTTCTATTGAATTTTCAAAGATAGAAACCTAAAATTTGGCATGATATTTATGTGATGCAAATTCTCTCTAAGGACAGTTTCTAAAAGATTCGAAATTTAAATGGGTAAAATAAGAGAAAAGCCTTTTTAAACTTTCTATTGCGATTTCTATGGAATAACAGGAAATATCTAACCGATTTCAAAATGTATGCTGGCAAATTCATGGTGACAGTCCCTGTTCCAACATATGTTATATTTTACGAGCATGTTGGTGCCACCACCACCACCAGAAGGATGGTATACTGTAGACGTAGACTAAAAGCTTGGAATGATAGCTTGCATGATAGTTACTTGTAATACGTAAATGCGTGCTAAGAACGGTTTCTAAAAAAATAAAAACCTGCAATGAAAACTGAAATGAGCGTAAAAGTTTCTAAATTATCATTTATTTAGAATTCGAGTTCCCATCCATTTAAGTCTCATTTTCACCCATTGCAGTGTAATAATGAAGTTCAGCCAAATTGTCGCTTAATTAGTAATTTTTTTAATTGTTACTAATGTTTTCTAATAAAAATAAGCACACAAATATCACTTGGCATTATTCAATTATTACGCGAGCAAAGCCGCGGGTTTTGCTAGTAAATATATGACTTAGAAACTGGGCATTGCATTACACAAATATATCCTTAAAAGTTGTTATCTAGGCTTTAAAAGCCGACGGCACATAGAGTACGCCACCCGTGTCTTTGTGTAGGGCAGTGTTTCCCAACCTTTTATTGGCCATGCCCCACCGAAGTATCTGTAACATCACGATGCCCCCCCCCCCTCCCAACTCTGTAGCATATATAATTCACATATAGTAAGCTTAAAAGAGTCTTACGAACAACTATTCATTTCACTTTTTTAAACTTATGTGAAAGACATCAATTTTATGTCTTATGTGTGTTTTTAACATAATTCTATAAATGTAATGAGTCTATACATTTTTTTCTCTATGCTAAAAAGTATAGTTTCTTTTTTCCTTTTCAAATTACCTCAGTGTTAAACAAATTCTTATATCTTCAGCATTTTCACCTTTACAAAACGCTTGAAGAGACTCTCACATTTAGCATTAAAACTGATAATATTGATGCATTTTATAATTCATTTTATTAAATTATTAAGAGTTAATGTAAAAGCTTTGGACAATAAATTTTCTTTTTATGGAAAATACAATACGCAAGCAGCATTTCAAGATTCTCATCTTTGTAAATTTTTAGTCGTCATTGTTCCCTATTAAAACATTCTCTTCCCTTTCCCAATTATTGTTAATTTTATGCTATGTATAATCTAATTTTAAAATTTAAAATGTATACGTCATATATTTATTTATTGTGTAGGAGAGCCTGCACTAATGTCATGGCTATTTACTACTTATACATTTCCCTTTCTAATACTGTTTAAAATTTATAATTTTATAAATTAGTTGTGTCTCCATAAGATTACTTGATTTTTTTTTTTGTTGTTGTTGTTAACCCTTTGTTGCATACCCTAAAACTGGTAAATCCCCAATGTTAAATTTAGTATTCTCCTACTAAAAGGATCATGCTGAATGAGAAAAAAATTATTTTATGTGGAATATTTTTTTATTATTTGAGTTACAGCTTGTCCACTAGAGTGGACAGTATGAACACAGAACTGAAATGTAGTGCTGTCAGAAAAATAATTATTATGCTAGTTTTCTTCTTGAATATTATCATATTCTAAAAAAATTTTAATCAAAATTGAGAAAATATTCATTGATGGTGAAATTTGTGAAAACACTCCGCTTATGCATCGACGCAAAGGTAAATTTTACTTTTTACGCATGAATATGTTGACTTTCTTTTACATAGTTCCATCTTGCATCGTTGTGCACTTTGGGATTTTTGACAGGGAAAGTGTCCCATCTTGTCATATCTGGTGGCCTTGTGTACAGAATTTGCTCTTACTGGCAATTGTTTTAGTTGTTTGTCTTCCATATTCTGTAGATTCTGGAATCAAATGTCACCAGATTGTCGCGTCACTGATTGAATGAGTCCACTTGCTACAGCCAGTTTAAATTTTCCAAATTGTATGTTGCAATTTGGAAACAAGCTTCTGTATAACAGCCATGCATTAACAGCAGTTACATCAATTAAATGGGATATAATTCTTTTATACTACTTCTTGGTTTTCAGGTGAGTTCTATATAATGCACATAACATGTTACATTTATCTACTCCTCCTATATTTTGGTTAGAATCTTCAATTAGAGCTGTCTGGTCCATTTCAATTAATAAAATATATTTTTTAAATGTTTTGTAGATATCAATCATAAAATTGTTTATTGTTATTTTATTGTTTTTTCAATATTGTCATACAGACCTATTTCAAACAGAACACATATGCGATTTTTTTAAAGCTAATAAAGTGCATAAATAAATGAAATCAGGCAATTATAACTTTAAAAATGTGAAAGAGATGAAAATTTATATAAAATATGCCTGCATACTACTAAAATCACAAAAACACGTCAAATTTATAATTTAAAATTTTCACTGTTTACACTCATGACGTCCACTTCAGTTGACAGAATAAAATTTCATAATGTTGATGGTGTGCATGGCGTCCACTATAGTGGACATTATGTAAATCTTCCATAAAAGAAACAAAAAAAGTTTTTTATACTTGTTTTTCAGTTGTCTATTAGGCCAAGACATTTAAAAACAATAATTAATGAACAAAGTATCATTTAAATAATATTATTATATGTTTAGAGACATTTTAGTTCATGCTGACCAACTTACCGGCTTTCTGATGGGACATCAATATTAATTCTATCTCAAGATGTAAGTTAACCGTCTCGCAGGGCCATTTCGATTTTTTCCCTGAATGCATGAATGTCAAAAAATAGCATAAGCTGTCAATAGGAACTGTGAATGAAATAGGTTGGATAAGAAAAAATTGCCAATTTTGTCCACTGTAGTGGACAGTATGCAACAAAGGATTAAATATGTTGAAGACGGTTAGATTTACATATAGCTTTAAATAATTTCTGCTTTAAAAGTTTCTTCATTGGTTACATAGAAGTGAGGAATAGAAATACAAGGTTCATTCAATAAATAATTGAAAAAGTTTCCAAAATTGTAAAATACATAATAACCAGAAAAATTCTAGACATTTTTAATTATAAAATGAAAATAAAGGGGTGAAATGGCGTGGCATATGTATCTCTTTATTCTGGTTTCATTTCTATTTTTAAACTTTGATTGGGAACTTGTTTTTTAATTCAGCAAGAAATTCGCTTTTTGAATTTTGCATGTGTTATTTTTGTTTTTAGTCTGAAACATCTGTTTTCTAAATACACTGGCAGCAAATGAGAAAATTACAACTTTGAAATTGCCCCCCTAGAATATCAAATTGCCCCCCGGTGGGGTGTAAGCCCCACGTTGGGAACCACTGGTGTAGGGTAATGTTCAAATCGTCCGTGTCTTTAAGGATTAATATCTCTGACCGGAGAAAGATTCCATTTTAGCAGTCTTAGCAGGTGTCATTGTATGACATTTCTCCCGTAGGGAATAGGAATTTGTTGCGTCTAAGATAGGATTCCGTTCTAGACAAGTTTCTTTTTCATAGGATTTACTATGTCCCGATTTAGAAGATCGTGTCCCGCTTTTTTTGTCACCTTGTCGCACCTTTTGAGACGCTGGATCTGGCAATACTAGTTGTCAACATCCCTTTTTTCTATGCATTTACAAAACACATAACTATGAATGAGGTATCATTCGAAAGGTTTTTGAACCGGCTTCTGACAGAATACTCTCGCATTTCGTTATAACATGTTTTTGATTGAAAATTGCAGTTCATTAAAAATGATATCAGCATTAATGAAACGAAAGGTTTTCTCAAATCAATGTTGCCACAACAATAACATACTGCATGATGACGTCATCCTTTGATGCAGTTACAATAGTTTTGTTCATTTTTTCTCGCGCGTGCCTTTTGTTATCTTCGATTCTTTTTTATAGTCACTTTGATGGAATAAATAAGATGAAATTCTGGTTTTACTCATGTTGATTGCAGTTATTTTTACAGAGGGTGTTACATATAGGGTATAAGCAAAAGTAAGTTCCGTATTTTGGTTAAAATTACATGCTTATTTAGAAAGTATATAAAAGTGCTACATTATTCAAAGTATGCTCCATCAAAAGCCACAACCTTCGCCCGTCTTTTAGGCAATTTACGGATTCCCTATATGAAGAAGTCATTGTTTTTTGAAGCGATCCATTCGTCAAGCCAATTTTTGGTACTTTCATAAGATGTAAATCGTATGTCTTGAAGGTCTAGCTGCATCGACCGGAATAAATAGTAATCCGAAGGGGCAATGTCTGGCGAATAGGGCGGGTGGGATAGAACTTCCCAGCCCTGTACTTTTAAGTAAGTTTTAACGACACTTACAGTTTGTGGTTTTGCGTTGTCATTCTGCAAAATCAGTTTACTGTGTCTATTGTACCATTCTGTTCGATTTTCTTGAACAGCTCGCTTCAAACATATTAGTTGTCGTTGTGGTAGACTTCGCCAGCAATAGTTTCAGAAGGTTTCAGTAGTCTTTCGGCGAACCACCTTCTACATATACTATCAGAAAAAGCATATTCAACGTAAGCATGAATACATGTAAACAATGACTTTCAGCAGCGCTTTTTTTTATTATAAAAATTTAACAAAATCTTCCCGCAAATGACGATTATTTGGCACAAAACTATCCATTTTAAATCGAATAAAAAATTATGTTTTTTAGACTTTAATCAGATGTCATATACTACGTTTTGAAGGTCATGAAGAGACTTTTCAAAAGCATGTATTACCAGACAATAATAATATAAGAACACTTACGCCATCCGTTAAAAAACGGAATTTACTTTTGCATATCCCCAATAATATTGGGAACGATTTTGACAACAAAAATAAAATACATAAATGAAAACAATTATTTTATTATGTTCTATCTGGCACTCCTTGCTGTGGACGATTCTATTCAAGCGGGATTTTCAAGATAGTAGAGCTTTTTGGAAAACTGGAAGCGGAATTTTGTTCCATTCCTCCACCACATACTTCCAGAGTCCACTCAACGTAGTGTGTCGGCGTCTCGAAAGAGCTTGTTTTAATAGTCCAAAGGCAGTAATCCATTATTGAAACATCCGGAGACTTGGTTGGAATAGGATTAAAAGGTGTACACTTTATTCCAGTTTCTCTTTTCAAATTTCGAGAAATGCGGCTGTAATTTTTGATGTTACAGTAAACTCTCTGTAAGGCGGACTCTGTGTAAGCCGGAAATCTGTCTAACTCGGAAAGATTTTCAAGTCCCTGCGAATCCACAGACATAGAGTAAAAATTCTCTAAGGCGGAAGGAATATTGTCTACCACGGAAAATTTTCTCGATCCCGATTGATTCCGCCTTAGACAGAGTTTACTGTACTTCTAACGCCCGTAGGATAAAGTTTTGGAATTTCTTCTTTAAAAATAGGAATTAGAGCATTGGTTTGATAATAAGTAGAGTTATTTTTTTATATTTTTCTCAACTTTTCTTATCTTTAATTTTCTGTTGTAAGGGATTCACCATAAATATAAATCCTTTAGAGAAACTTGCAGTGTTTGAATGAAAGTTGTAATTTTTTTCCCCTCTTTTCCGATAATAAATCAATATTTTTACTTTCTTCTATCTTTTACAAGAAGATTTACTTACTCTTTACTTATCTTTTCTTCTATCTTATACTGAATTCATGAAAATTTTCGTGGAAACAAGTTTTTGACGGATTTACACGTTTTAGGGGTCAGATATCCCCCCAAAAATGTTTTTACAAAATGTCTATCTGTGAGTCTGTGACACAAATTTTGCGGGTGCTCTATCTCAAGAACTAATGCACGGAATTTAATAAAAATTTATATTCAGGTAGTCCCTGATAATAAATGGGTGCTGATTTTTTTTGCTGTAAATCGACCAACAAAAGGTGATGCTGCTATGCTGCATTTCTACAATTTCTGTAATAGCTCTATCTCAAGAACTAATGCGCGGATTTTCATTAAAACTTCAGATTCAGTTATTCCTTATTATGAATTAGAGCCGTTTACGTTTTGGTGTAAACCGCCCGACAGGTGGCGCTCCTATGCTGCATTTTGCCGGATTTACGCGATTTCTGCAATAGCTCTATCGGAAGAACTAATGCACACATTTTCATCAAACTTCAGATTCAGTTAGTTTTTGATATGAAATACTGTTGATTACATTTCGGTATAAATCGCCGAATAGGTGGCGCCGTGCTACATTTTGCACAATTTTCTCAATAGCTTTATCTCAAGAACTAACGCACGAATTTTCATCAAACTTCAGATTCAAGTATGCCTTGATTAATATTGCCGATGATTATGGTCTGCTGTAAATCGCTCAACAGGTGGCGTTGCTATGCTACATTTTTTCCGATTATCACAATAGCTCTATCTCAAGAATTAAAGTACGAATTTTCATCAAATTTCAGATTCAGGTTATCTTGATAAATATGGGTGCTGTTTATGTTTTGGCGTAAATTTTCCAACAGATGGCGCTGCTATGTTGTATTTTTCACAAGTTCCTCAACAGCTCTATCGCATGAATGCATGAATTTTCATGTATCTTAAGATTCAGTTAGACGTTAACACCAGTTGTTGCTGATTAGGTTTTGGTGTTAACCGTCCAACAGGTGGCGCGGGTATGCTGCATTTTAGCGATAGTCCTGCAAACAATGCACGGAATTTCACATCTTTAGAATCCTCATGATGGGCATAGATAGTCATTTAATTTTGGTACTGTGCGAATTTTGAAGTATTAACATGTATGAGATAGAAGAAAGGTTTGCGATTAGCACATCCGACTAGTTTCTCGTTGTTTTTCAATTTAACATCAAAATCGTTCCGAATATGTGTAAACGCCTTCTGTATCCTTAATTCTACTTTAAAAGTTTAATTCTGCGTCTAAAAAATATTAGACTGAAGTTCGTAGCTCTCGCACGGTTCCATTGATATGTACAGTGAAACCTCCTTGTGCGACTACCTCCCTGAACGGGCATTTTTTCTTGGAACGAAATTTATTCCCATAGGCTCAATACTCATTTTACCTCCATTCAGAGACCATCCCAGTTGAACTCCCTCCATGAGCGAACCATTTCTCAGTAGAAAAGGAAACAAATTCGGTTTTTTCCTCGTCGCTTGAAGAAGGTTTTATTAGAAAAATAATTACGATGGGCGCATTATTCATCAAACTTCTAAACTAAGTTTAGATTTTCTTTTATTCCGGTAACTTTTAAGTGTTTAAACCCCTTTGTGCCTTTTTAGGCAATGAATTGAACTCGAATGACGGTCCATAAACTCCCCTGCCCTATTCTGTTAGGAAACTCTGAAATAAATAAATAAATGAATGAAATTGTCATTATTTGTTCCCGTCCAAAAAAAAAAAAAAAAAAAATACATTTATTGACTGAACTTTGAAAAGACTTGGAAATAAAAGTTATGACAGATAAAGCCGTAAAATCAAAACAAGCGTCAGTATATTCATTTTTAAAACTCTGCAGTAATTAACTTTGTAATTAACTTTTATTTTGATACTTAAATTTTTATATTTTTCTCCTTATGTGAAAAATAAATTTTAATAACATTAATTGTTACTTTTTTTTAATAATTAAAATCGAGACTTAAACATGACCTCCATTAAGAGACCACCTCTCGAAGCGACCTATTTTTATTGGAACGGAACGTGGTCGCTTTAAGGAGGTTTTACTGTATTTTGTTTCCGATGTCAACTTTTCTTTTTCTAATAATTTAAACGAGATATCATACGAGAAGTTTTTTAACAATTTTTTGACATAGTACACTCCAATTTTGTTAACCCATTAGCACACGCGTTGGTATAAAATCTACCCGTCACATTTTTTCTTCAAATAAAAGGATACATTTATTCAGGACGCTTCTGACCTGTCTTGTACCTTTCAAGATCAAGCTCGAGAAGGGGTGGGTGAAGCAATGTCTTTTCTTTGTTCGCTAGGAGGGGAGAAAGCTCTTGGACTAAAATATCCGGGCGAGTCGTTTCATTTCGATACGTTCATTTCTTACGGAATAACACACACTAAAATAATTTTAATAAAAGACTAACATAAAAACTACAGTAGTATATACAGTATATACAGTAGTTCGCCGATTATCGTAACTCCAATTAACCGAACTTCCTATTATGCGAACAGTTTATTTTTCTCAAAAAAAATTTTTTAACCGAACTTCCATTTATCCGAACAGCCAATTCCATAAAAATTTTGTAATAATGAGATTGTAGATGAGATTTAAGATAAAAAAGAAATTGAAGAAATGAAAACGAATGCTCTGAAAATGATCCAGAACCATCCCATAACGAAGCCTTTGAATGTTTGGAAACAGCTATGAAATGCTCGAACAGCAGAAGAACTCTGATCCTATCCAACTAACGTATTTAAGGAGAATTCGAGATAGGGCAGCATTGGTAAGAACGTCTTCTTTGAAGCAAGCAACCATCGAAAGCTTTTTTGCTTAATCTCTGGAGTTCAAATTATAAGAAGAAAAAAAAATAAAATTTTAAATGATAGAAAAGTAAACACAGTTTTTAAATACGCTAGCACTAACGGGTGCTGCCAGTCCTAAGCCTGGATAAAGTGTGAAGGTTGTAGGCCAGGAACATCCATTAAACTGGCTGTCCATTTATCGGAACTAGGGTCAGTCCCGACTTGTTCGGATAATCGGCGCTCTACTGTATTAATGAAAGGGTATTAAATGTAGTTAATATCAATTTTGTAACCTAATTCATCTTTTAAGGTGTAGATTAAATCGTTTGCATATTTTCTAAAAAACGTGATTTTTACAGAAAGTGCTACAAAATCTGAAAATAAATATGAAAAGCATGATTTTTTCCTTAACCCTTTCCCGGGTCGGGATACCTAATTTTAATTCCAAACTTACGAACGGCACCAAGAATATTTTAATTAAACTTTGCTTTTATAATGAACATTAAAAGTAAACTGTTTTTTATTTCTAAAAAAGTCGTTTTAAAATTCCGGTGTCAGTCAATCATTTCATCATTTTACAACAAAAATTGCCTGTGCCGGAAAGGGTTAAGGGAAGTAGTATTTGATGCATTTTACAATATACGGCAGGGAAGGAGAACCTTTTCACATCCACGTGCCAAATTTTTCCAAAAGCATGTTTCACGTGATCATGACGTGCCAACAATAAAAAATTGTAATGAATCCAATAATAATGAATCAAAATTACTTAAAATTTTGTTTTTAGCACTAAATAAATACGGGTAATATTTGATGTTGTACTTTAGAAATTTATTTTAAAAATATTATTTCTGTTGTCTCATCTTAGATGCCATACAATTTATATCAGCTTCGTTCTTAATTATTTTTAAGATAATGCACTCCTTTGACAAGCTATTTTCCATATTATTTGTTTCCGAAAAGAATGTCTCGCAGAAAAAAATGTTAAAATAGCAAGCGACAGAATCTACAGCTTTTAATGTCTGGAATTGAATTCAAGTTGTTATAATTTTACCACCGGCATTTTTGCTTATAGTGCCTTTTAATCTTTCTTTTGAGAAAATCTTTCTTTTGCTATAATTCTCTCATATTCTTCAAATTTTCTGAGCCAATATTGAGCTAGATTCGGATACATTGTTATATTACAGTTCCTTCAATCTGTATGACAATGTCAACCAACCGAACGAATCGAATTTAGATAAACAGAGACAACATCTAGAGTAGGGATGCACAACCTGTGGCCCGCGATGGGTTAACTTGTGGCCCGCGAATTTCGTCAATTTACAACTGGAAAAGACTGCAATTTTTGTCCATAAGTCGCAGGAAAAAAACCTGAATTTTCTCAATTTGTCGTACAAAAAATTGAAAATTTCGTCAAGTAGTTAAGAACCGCGAATTTTGTTTATCGGGTGCGGAAAAATGGCGAATTTCGTTTATCGCGTGCGGAAAAATGGCGAATTTCGTTGATCGGGTTCGGAAATATCGCGAATTTCATTGATCGGATGTGGAAAAATAGCGAATTTTGTTTATGAGACTTGGAAAAATCGCGAATTACGTTGGTCGGACACGGAAAAACCGCTAATTTTGTCGTTAAGGAACGGAAAAATCACAAACTTCGTCGATCGGACACGGCAAAATCGCGAATTTTGTCGACCGGGCTCAGAAAAATCGCGCATTTTGCTGGTCGGTCTCGGAAAATCGCAAATTTTGTTAGTCGAGTACGGGAAAATCGCGAATTTGGTTGGTCGGTCACGGCAAAATCGTGAATTTTGTTGGTCGGGCACGGAAAATCGCGAATTTTCTCGATCAAGTGCAGGAAAATCGAAAATTTCATTGGTCGGGCACGAAAAAAATCAAATTTATTGATGATGCGGGGAAAAATTGAAAATTTTGTTGATCGACTGAGGAAAAAATCTTGAGTTTCGTCAGTCGCGAGAAAAATTCGCGAATTTCGTCAATTTGCCGCGTGAAAAAAAATTGCGAATTTTGTCGATCGTGTGCGCAAAAATCGCGAATTTTGCTGATTAGGAGCTGGAAAATCTCAAATTTCGTCGATCGGCTGCGGAAAAATCGCGTGTTTTGTCTGTTTATCTCGAAATTTGCCAATTTGCGTCGTGAAAAATTGCAAATTCGTGAGTCAGTTAAGAATCGCAGATTTCGTTGATCGGACGCCGAAAAATCAAGAATTTTGTCGTTCGGGAACGCAATAACCGCGAGTGTTGTCGATCAGACTCCGAAAAATGGCAAATTTCGTTGGTCGGGCTCGAAAAAAATCGCAGATTTTGTCGATCAGGCACGGAAAAATGGCAAATTTCGTTTGTGAGGCACGGAAAAAATTACGCATTTCCTCGATGAGGCGTGAAAAAATTGAAAATTTCATTGATCAGCTGTGGGAAAATCACAAGTTTTGAGAAAATTGCATATTTCGCCATCTATTTGATCGAGCGCGGAAAAATAGCGAATTTAGCCGATCCGGTGAGGAAAAATGGTGAATTTTGTCGATCAGGCTCAGAAAAATTTCAATTTTCGTTGATCGGCTCCTCCTCCCTCCGTTCATAAAGTTCACACTTTTTTTCGGCACTAGCTAGCTTTCTTGCCTATGTGTGTGTTTTAGCGCTTTTAATAAAACAAAATTTACTCCCCCCGAATAAAGTCAAGAAATATTATCACTCCTTTAAAATGAACCTTTCTATATATCTGTTATATATGTAAACATAAACTGTTAATATATCCTTACCATCTGAATTATAGATGTGTTACCTGGGTAGAGGAACCTAGAGGGGTAAAACTCCCCCCCCCCCCCCATCTCTGATACCATATTTTTTATCTCATTATAGGCCACAGATCACTTCTCGGAAATAGAATTTTCACCGTGTTACTGATGTGGCCCTCGACAACCCAGACGTTTTTGTAAGTGGCCCTTCTCGTTAAAAGGTTGTGCACCCCTAATCTAGAGTAATTAATGCATTTTGTGAAATTCGACTCTATTTTGAAGTAGAACCCGAATCTATGCCGTGCCAAAAATAATCAGCAGCGTGCCATAGGTTCGCCGTCCCTGATATAGGGCATTAGATTTGTTTTTAAAACGCATTTAGCCAAAAATAGAATGGGAGACAAAACGGGGTGAGATTTATCACACGCGTGTAGTAACGTAATAGAAACGGGCGCGTGTACCGACGGGTTAAAACACGTTGCTTGAGTTTTTTTTTTTAAATGCTGTTAATTAAAAATTATTGAAAAAGTACAGTAACACCTCTTTTATCCGAAACTCTCGGTTAACAGAAATCCATTTTTGGAGGGCGAGAGGTTCTGCTCTCGAAGCTGGTTGACGGGAGGTGCTGGGTTCGATCCGAATCGCGCCCGTCGGCCTAATCGTTCGGAGTTTTTCTTCGAACCTTGGTTTTCCAAGCGTAAATACGGGTTAGGTTCCCTTAGAAAGACCCTCACGGAGGGCACCCCCCCCCTTTGGGCCTATATCCCTTGTGCTGATAATTGGCCGTCATAAACACAAACAACCAACCATTTTAGAGGGTTTTTTTGCTATCACATTTCTTGTGTAAAAAATCCACTGTGAAAGCTTTTTTTTTTTTTTTTTTTTTTCGTGCAAGCGGTCCTTCCCGAACTACGAGTGCATATAAATATTTTCGATCCCCTTTGCCTTTCTTAGAGTTCCTTTGAATTTAATTTGAGCTCCCGTAAGCTACGGAGTGGAACGAAGAAAACGAACGAATTAGCAATTCTGAAGCTTTTGAAAGTTTCGCAATAATACTGCTAATTACAGTCGGACCTCGTTTTCCCGACACCCGGTTTTCACGTCACTCTGCTTATCACGTCAGTTTTTCAAAGTCCCGATTTTCTGTGTATGATTTTAATGTAAATAAACTCCGGATTTTACGTCGTTGAATAATTTTCAACTCCGGATATTCCGACGGTTTAGGAAAATTGTCCATTGTTCATTAATCGATCCTATAAGTGCGGTAATTAACCCTTTATCTACTGACGGTACTTATAAGTAATACCACTCACTTTAAACTTTTATACCATAGTGAATATTACTAATATTCTAACGGTGCTTTGCAAAAATACACTTTTAAATCCACTTTTTCCGAACACATGGCAGCAGTAGATCTAGATTTGTTATTTTAGCGAGGAAGGGGGCTATCTTTGACACAGACGATGGGTTTTTTGCCGACATTTTGTACAGATTTCCACGCTCATCTTTTCATTACTGCAAACACAGTAAAGGATATAAGATAGGGGTTGGATTTTTTTATGTGTTCATTATAATCATAGAATAAAATCTGAATAGCAATTTTATGTGAAGGGTGTATGAATTTGATTTAACAGTTGAATGACTCGGTGGTACTTCTTGTACCACCGTCAGTACCGTCAGTACACTGGGTGTTGGAGAAAAACTTCTTGTTTACTTTTCGTTTGTGTAGTTATCCATCATTTTCATCTGATTTAAAATGTAATTAATAAAATGTAGTGTAGTAATGATTTCCCTGGTATTTCTTTTCTGTTTCATTGTTATTTTTATAGGAAATCGAAAAAGTTGTGGCACCGGCTCGTTTTTTCTATGCTAGAAATGGCATATGTAAATTCATATATTGCGTATGTGGAGATACGAGAGAACATATTATCCCTGGAATATAGAGTTCGCATAACTAAAGGACTGTTAACAAGATCGAAGCCTAAAAAAAATAGTTTTTTTTTTTAACCCTTTCAAGAGCAAAGCATTTTCAATTCTAAAGTGTTGAAATAAATAATTGGCACCGAAATTTGCCAAACGATTTATTTGTAAATATGAAAGGGGGGGGGGGGCTATATTTCACATACTTATTTAATCAAAAATATATTCTGGTGCCAGTTGAAATACCTTTTGGGTTTTCTCTTGCGATATTTTAGTCATGGTGTACTGACGGTACTTTAAAGTACCACTTTAGTTAATTACCTCTAAATAATTAAATTTCTCACGGGTGAGTATTTTTTTATGTTTATCCTTTAATTTTCATTGTAGTAACTGAAAAAAAAATTACATGAAGAAAACTGCAGTAGATCATAATGCCGTAGATAAAGGGTTAGGCGGTAAGAAATGTGTTAGCCAATCTTTTCACAAAAGTGTCTAAATTACCCATTGAGATAAATGAGAAATTTTACTTCAATCGTTTATCTGAATAAACAGACAGATAGACGTATAAGTCTACTCGCGGTGTTTTTGTTCTACTCAGGCGGCGCTTTCTTGTGGCTACACGGTCTTTTACATCCGACTAAAACCGAAGCATTGTATTGCATTAAAAGGGTCAGTAATTATCTAACATCCATTTCTGAGAAAACTAATATTGATTACAATTCATTGAATAATATGGAAAAAATAATAGTAGGAAGCAAATTTAGGGATAAGCAAACCTTAATTAATTAGTATCTCATGTAACAATAAAAAAACCAGCCATCATAAGTCTGATTTTTATTCTTTTCAATTTTGTTTTTGTATTTATTTTGTTTAATAATAATGTTTTATTGCTTAAAACTGCAAGAACAGTTATGAATTTAAAATTGTCTTAAATTAAAAACTTGTTATAAACATATTTGATAAATATATTTTTCTCCAACCCTGGTTACCACGACACTCCGCTTATGACGACACTTTTTTATGGACATTAGAGTGTCGGGATAACGGGATTCGGCTGTATATTAAAAAACTCCATGATAGAGCTTCAAAGCAAAGGAAATTGAAACTACGACAAACAAAACATTTTTTCAAACCTTAGTGATATATGTAAAAGGTACTTAATTTCAAAATTAAAATTCAAGTAATTTATTCTTGTTTCTATTTTGCCGTTGCTTTATTTATATTAAGCACCTGTAACCATAATAAGAAAGAGTGCATATATTTCTCCTTAATCTTAAAATTGTAAGCTTTCTCGACTATCCGAAAATTTCGGTTTACCGAAAAAGGGTCTGTTCCAATTACTTGGGATAGTCGAGGTTCTACTGTACCAGCAAAAAATAGCCTCGTGCTAGTCCACCATACTCCACCTGATTTTCTGTTGTTTTTCTTTGTTTCCCTTTTCACGGTCATACCATACGGCTTAATATGTATTTTGTCTTGTATAAACCGTGTTTTTGTGTTTGTTTATCAAACCGGTGACCCTGAATCCAAGATGCGTGATTCCGGTTTTTGAGTGTGTTACCTACGCATTTTTTTTTTTTTAAATCTTTTCTTTGTTGTCATTTTAAGAAACAGCGTGGACGAAAATGAATTCATTCATTATTGCCTTATGCTGATACAAGACGAGAATTTAAATGAATCTAAGAAAGAAAAAGCTAGCTATAATAAATTATTACTTAAAAGACAACTTTGATATTATCCTATTGAAATGAGACACAGAAAGTGCCGGTAAAATGCAATTTCAAAACTTTGAGAAAAAGACATTTTTCTGACAGTGCATTCGCGTAAAAACAAAAACTAGCGAGTCCAAATCGGTAAAGGATGCCACGTTTTAGTTATACGTGTGAAAATTAGGAATGCATCCAATAGTGATTTGGGAGGAATACCGAATATTTGACACACCTATAAACAGAATATTCGGCTGAATACTGAATATTTCGCTGTCTGAAAACCCCTATATTTCAGGGTTTAAAGATGCAGTAACAGGTTAAATTTTAAGACACTTTTACATTATATCTAACACAAATACTCCCGCTTTGCTGAACAACTCTTTCTCAAGTAAACTTTATACCTGGAAAAAAAAAAAAAGAAAACAGAAAAATGCCCAGTTAAACTGATGGCATTGAGCTCACAGTCTTACTTCAAAGAATAATGCCTTTCAAAAAATAAAGGGGGGGGGATTTACCCCGTCTCCCATGTTTCAAATCTTAATGCTTAACCAATGAGCCTCCAAATCTCATCAGGGAGGCGCCTTATGAGAATAAACCGGTACACCAAATTTGAAGCAAATCGGATAAAAAAACCCATTTATCTAAATTAAGGGGTATTACGCCCGAACCCCCACCCCTTTATACTTAACCAATGAACCTCCAAATCTAATCAGGGAAGCGCCTTATTATAATAAACCGGTATACCAAATTTGAAGCAAATCGGATAAGAAAACCCATTTATCTAAACTAATATTACTTACACAATGAACCTCCAAATCTAATCAGGGAAGCGCCTTACGAGAATGAACCCAGAAAAAAATTTAAGCATATCGGATATTTCTATCAAGAGTTATCGCTTTACGTGCGTATATACTTACACATGTACGTACATACAGAACCTGCTGGCACATTAGCTCTCAGGCTTTGATAGCCTATGAGCTAAAAAAAACCTATGTGTTACGCTTTTTCGTTGTCAATACGAGGATGATTACGCAAATTCCAGTCAACCACTCATAAAGACTTCGAATAACAGGCAGGGTTATTTGGTTTAAACCAAATGGTTTTTCTTTAAAAAACCATGCTGGTTTTTTTCACTTTTTCCCTAACGTTTTCATTTATTTTACACATTATTGAAAAATGCAAAATACAAGTTATGCAGAAGCTACAAGCAAAGCTTTAGAAAAATGATGAATTAATAAATTTGTAAAGTGACAAACATTTTTAATCAATCAAACTTTTCTTATAAGCATGGCAGACTAACTAATTTTTCTAAAATTAGCTGAGAAGAAAAAACAAGTAGTTAGATTTCTTCTTTTTTTTTTTAAATCCTTTATTTATTTTTTTTTTTTTTTTTTTTTAAATAGCCAAAATGGTAGATTTGAGCTAAAAATACACTTTTACTACTTAGATTACTTGATTAGTTAAGATTTAGTAAGGATTACATTATGCCCCAATGATGACACATTCATAAGTAATTCTCTCCATTGGTTAGTCTTTGTTCTGTATGCTAATGAATGATTGGCTGAGAGTTTTCTCTGCTGTATCATGGCTATTGGGTTTAGCAAGCCTTTGTTTTTCATACATTTCTACATTGGGATTGGGGTTTTGCATTATGATTTTATTCTGTTACCAGCAGGGTTGACACGGTTTAAATCAATTGGTTAACCAACTGGTTTTTTAGAAAAAAATCTAATATAATATTTTCTCATTTTTGTAATTTAAGTGTTTCAAATTATTGGATATAAATAATTTCTACTTATAACAGTCTTATCCCAGCAGTCACCGTGAGACATAGTGAGTCTAGGTTATATTTGTATGCATGTAGAATGCAAATTGCATGTGTTGATGAAGATGAACATATCTGAAGTTCTAAAGAGAAAATTTAAAACGTGAATTTAGCAAAGATAAAATAGATTAAAAATATTCAATATTTTGAATAAAATATTTTCCTCTGAGAAAACGCTGATTATTTACAATTTTTAATAACATAAAATGACCTTCAAGATTTCAGTCAAGCTGTAAAAGAAAATTTTCTTGATCGGGGAGATTATCTTTTAAGGCTGTTCTCAACTGCTCTACTCAACAAGTGCAAAACGCTTTGACACATTTACAAATTCATTTTTTTATGGAAAGATATAAAATCAGGAGCCCCGACTATGGAAGCGATTTGGAATCGAACTGTGTTTTCCATTTTTGATAAATAAATTACCTAATGAGTTATAGGGTCAGGTGGGGTAAAATGGGTAGTTGAGAAATATTGCTTAATTTTGTTACATTTTCTTAACGTATTTACAGTTTTCAAGACTATATATGATTGCTTGATGTTTAAACTTTTTTTTTCGTACTTTATCTTTGTTTTTATAGTTTGTTCTATTTGAGTGGCAACAGTAAAAACTTTTGAGAACAATTTCATGCTAGATGTGGTTGGATTAAACTTTCTCTTGCAGATCACAATATTTGATTCAAAGAAATTGTTTTGACCTCATTTTGTTCCTTAATCAATTCTATTGTTTCTCCAAACTGCAGGTAAGAAATTGTTTTTTGTTTCTTCTGTTTTATCTTGAATTTAAAAAATGGGGTAAAATGGGTATAGTGTTAGGCTTAACGTTTGTAGTATTTTTGGGCTGTTTAACAGAGCTTTTCTGAATAGAATTAATTATTTTAATAGAATTATAAATACAATAAGTTTTAAAGATTCATTAAATTGTCTATAAAATGCAAAATATCATAAATGTTCTATTTTTATAAAGTAAAAAAAAATATAAGCTGTATATTTTTTCTTACATAGTATTTAAAACATTTCAAACTTTAAACCAGCCATTTCATGTTTATTAATTGTTGTTATTGTACTGAACAATAAGAAAATATTACATATTGTAATTGTATATGTATGTTACACATTTTGATTGTATTTATTATTATTTCAGATATACTGTAATGCCTCGATCATATGTAAAAAAGAAAGTGCAGTCATATTCAGATGCATGTCTTGAACTGGCTGTTAAAGATGTTAGTAAAGGTAAATCTATATACCATGCTGCTAAAGAAAACAAGATTCCTTATGAAACTCTAAGAAGATGGGTTGTAAAACATCCTTCACATAAAGGGTCTGAAAGAGCTTTCTCATTGCAGGAGGAAAAAATTATTGTGCAGTCTTTAAAGTTCATGGCACAGTGTGATTATCCTCAAGATCGGAAAGACTTAAAATTCATTGTACAGAATTTAGTAAAATCATTGCCCATTTCTAGATGGCATACCGGGTGCTGATTGGATTCGGAATTTTGAGAAATTTGGTCAAAAGAGTTGGGAAATAGGAAAGCAGAATTGTTGACAAAAGCAGCAGCTTTGACTCATTCTGTTGTGAATTGCTTTTTTGATAAATATGAAGCTCTGTTAAGAGATAACAACCTTATGAACAATCCTGAAAGAATCTTTAACTTAGATGAAGCAGGCCTTGCCACTGACTCTCGAAACTGCGGAGTTTTTGTTGCTAAAAATTCCCGCACAGCATATTTGAAGTCACCAACATGTGGCAAAACTATGTACACTGTGCTTTTTTGCATTTCTGCAGATGGGAAGTGCATGCCACCCTTTACAGTGTACAAGAGTCTTAATCTATATGATACATGGACTCCCTGAAGCCATGTGTGGGTGTACAGATTCAGGCGGGATGCATGACACAGTTTTTGAACAATGGATATAAAAAACTTTACGAAGTATGTTGAACCATTAGAAAAACCTGTGTTACTAATCTTCGATGGCCATGGAAGTCATTTAACATATGCGACCATTAGACATTCCATGGAGAATCAAATTATCATCTTGTGTTTACCTCCAAACACGAGCCATCCCCTTCAGCCGTTAGATGTTGGTGTATTTTCACCTCTGAAAAGAAAATGGAAAGATATTTTGAAAATGTAGTTTCGAGAAAGTCGGCTACAAAGTGTGACAAAAGCTGTTTTTGCTTTTCTCTTAAGTAAACTTTTTGAAGACATATCCACAAAAAATATTATCAAAGGCTTCAAAGGAAGTGGGATTTATCCTCCTAATCGTGAAGCAGTGGTACATAGAATAGCTCCTTCAGCAGATGATCTTATTGCGGATTTACAATCTATTTCTACTGTGCTGCTTAATGGATGTGTTTCAGATAAATCAATGCCATCAACCTCTCAACAAGGCACTGCCGCACCCCCTATGCAAATAGAAGAGAAGTACCATCCAGACACAATTGTTGCATCCCCTTATAAGGATTTGAAAAAAGCAATTTTAACAGCCATATCTCCAAAGACAACAACAATGTGTATAAAAAATTCAAATCCGAAACGTAAGCGTGTTCAAGCAAAAGTAAGTGAGGTTTTAATAAATGAAGATGTTATGAAACGATTAAAAAATGAATCTGATAACCGGAACACCAAGAAAATGAAAAAGAAGAAACTAATGTTAAATGAAGTTCAAACTAGATTAGAATGTGTGGAAGATATCGCAGAAATAAAAATAAATGCATCAATAGGTGAAAATCCAATATTTAGGAAAAAAGACACAAAGACTTCATTGGCAAAATTATGGCTATTGAACAAGATGAAACATATGAAGTAAAATTCTTGGAAAAGTCCAAGATTGGTGCATTTTATGTTTTCCCTGATGCTGAAGATACAGATTATATTGAGAAAAAGCAGATAATAGAAATATTAAATGAACCAACATTTAATAATCGGGGTCATTATGTTTTCGATAAATAGACTTTGAACATTTATATTGTAAAAATGTGAGAAAGGGCGAGAATGTGAGTTGAAAAAAAAAATGTAACCGGAAATTGTATTGATTTATACTACCTAAGCTTGATTCATTGTTAATTTCTCATTTATGTATTAATTTCATATTAAAAAAGGTGTTGACATTTTTAAAAACTTATACAACATTGTTTTCTACATTACCTTATTATAAACTACCTGGTAAATCTATTCATTATACAGAATTCATTGTTAAACTTTCATATACCATTTTCACCTGCGTGGGGTAAAATGGGTATAGCAAACATACACCTGTTAAATGTTTTGCTATACATAAATTTTTATAGCCTAATAGATGTAAGTTGTGTATTCTCATTCCAAGAATGTGCAATGTAAAGAAAAAGCCAAAAAAAGTTTTAATTTTTTAACATTTATTAGAAAATTTTAACTAAACATCTAAAAATAATGAATTTTATACCCATTTTACCCACCTGACCCTAAGCAATTTTGATCACATGATAAAGATGTTATTAAACTTCCTTGAGTGGTTATTCTTCTTTCGAGTGGAAGTTCGGTTTAAAACACCACTTTGACAATATTTTCTGAACGATCTATTGCGTTTGCAAAAACAAAACGGAAAACACAGTTCCATTACATAGTTTCTGAACAACAGCATCTGCTAGTTTCATGCATTTCCGAACAAAAATAAATTAAAACTTATGTCATAAAGTTGCCCTTTCGGATTTGAGAACAGCCTTAAGACTAAAAAAGAAACTCAAGATATGAAGTCGAATAAGAGGACATTGAAAAATCGTGTACTAGTGAAGCACGTGTTTACTTTTAACCAAAATATGCAATAAGATATATTTAAATCATCTATTGCGTAATCGAATCCACTAATTAGATCTGACAAAAAAAAAATGGAGAAATTGAGATAAGGTTCGCTTGAGACATAATAGAAAAAAGTCTCATAAAAATGCCTAAAAAGATATATTATTAATTTTTAGTTTAGGCATTTAAAAGTAATATGTATTATAACATAGCTTAGAAAAAAAAAAAAAAACTTGTGTAACGCTAGCTTAGTAAAACAGTCTGATGGCTGTTTAAATGTTTCAGTGGGTGACAACTTTTATAAATCTAATCTCCATTTTAAGATCAATGTTTTCAGAAGTCTAAAAAGCTGGTAAATAGGCGATTCCGTGGAGAGTGTCACACACGTAACGCAGGCTTTAACTTGCATTTATTCAATTATTTATTAAATTTTAATGTTAATTCTGATTTTAAGTGGTATGGTAAATAAGTTATTAGCATATTTTTAAATTTAAATGTGTGGCAATAAAACTCACAGAAGTATATCATTTAATTTCATTACTCAAAATGTGCTTTTTTTCTACTTCAGAAAAAAAGCACATTTTGAGTATGAAATTAAATGATATATTTCTGTGAGTTTTACTTACACACATTTAAACTAAAAAATATGTTAATAACTTATTTACCATACCACCTAAAGTCAGAATTAACATTAAAATAATAAATAATTGAATAAATGCAAATTAAAGCCTCCGTTACGTGTGTGACTCTCCGCATGGAATCGCCCAATAGGTATTTCTGTTTATTTAACTATTGCCTTTTTTTTTTTTTTTACCGACAGTTTCTCAGGAGAAGTGTCAAATGGCAATACACAATACTTCTTGAAACGTGTAAAGACTCTACTGCTAAATTCAAATCACTCCAGGAATTTCTTTATAAAAAGCTTTACTTTCAATAAAAGATAATTGTTAAGGTAGTGTTCTAACAGAAAAATCAGATATCTCAATTGCAAATATTTCAAAGAAATTACTTTGAATAGCCATGGGAAAGTATATTACATTTATGAAACTACACCATATATTTATTTATAGTACTAGTAATCAAAAGATTGTTTATTAAGATTTTCAAGGTATCAATGTTTCACTATGTATAGCATTTTATTCATGGAACATATTTAAGACATAGCTTTTACTAAAAATGTTTAAATTCTAAATGATTTCAATTTTCTACATAATTGATTGTAATTATTTAATTTAAATTATTTTTAAATGAAGTTATATTACTTATATATCCAACAATGTTTATTTTTATCAATAAATGTGCATGTATATGTAATAGGAAAATAGATTTAAAAAAACCCGGTTTAAACCAAAAAAACCTGGTTTTTTTGTTTTTTTTTGAAAAAAAAAACGGGTTTTTTACCAACCCTGATAACAGATATTTCGTTGATAGGCTGCCACCACATAAGACGACCAGTTGAAAATGCCAGTTATGTAAGAATTTGTCTTAACCCTTTCAGGGGCAAAGTACTTCTATTCGCAAAATTCTGAAATGATTGACACCAGAATTTATAAACAAATTTATTTCATAGTAAGTAAAAGCTTTTCTTCACATGCTTAATAAAATAAAATTTTTCATTCCAAAATTCTGGTGCCAATGTGGCATTTGGCAATTAAATTTAAGTGGGATATATTATATCCCTCCGCCCTTCAAGGGGTTAAAACGTCTTGTAAATGTTTTTGTTAGATTCGATTTGGCCAATTATTTTGATATACCGTCAAATCCAATCGAATATTTGGCAGATCGCATAGTTTGATATTCGGTCAAATTGAATATTTGGCAGGGTGAACAATTCAATATTCTGTCAAACTAAATATGCGGTAGTATTGCCGAATATCGAAGTCGAATATTCGGTGGAATTCCTTTTAAAAGCATTTTTTCATTTGAATGTAATCAGTAATGTCATTTGTCTAAGGGATCATTAAGATTATTATTTCATATTATAAGAATTGCGAACCTATAATCGGAAAAATATTCGATTTAAAAATTGTTACATAAATGTCTATGCAACTCTCTTTTTACCCGGCTGCGAAGAAGGGTTATGTGTTTGACGCGCATCTGGGTATGCATGTGGATTTCTTTATACCCTCGAAACATCCCAACGGCTGGGTGGATTTTAATGAATGAGGTCTCTATCGATTCAGCTTAACCGCCTGATGATTATAGGCTAAGTTTTGTTTTCATAAATTTAAAATGGCGGTAGAGACGAAGAAAAATTTTTACGCACCCTATTGAGTGGCATACCATTGGATAGGTCTTTCAAAATGAAGACTATGTTTCCTAGACTATTTTACAGTCAGAAGCTCCGTTTAAATATTACGCAACCTGAAAGTTGTGTAGGTAGGATCTCTAGCTTAACTGTAACTCTAACCTTCATAGACATCTAAAAGCCTAATCAAAACAGTGTTTATAGATAGGAACTAAACATTAAACACAACTTAAAAGTCATCAATACAAGTAAATAAAATTAATTAAACACAACAAAAAATTCGTCAACAAAAAAAATAAATTAAGAAAATCAAAAAAACCCCTCTGCGTACAAAACGAATTAAAAAGAGGGGAAACAAGATGGCGTAGGGAAATAGTAGAGTGTGTAATGGAAATCCTTTGTACTTAAGCAATTGCAGTCGGAGGCATCAGATTCATGTTTAGGTATGTACTGCGGCTCCTGCTACCTACATGTTTGCCTCCGACTGCAATTACTTAAGTAAAAAGGATTTCCATTACACACTCTACTATTTCCCTACGTCTTCTTGTTTCCCTCTTATTAGTTCGCTTTTTACGCAGTCGGGTTTGATTTTTTTAATTTAATTTTTTATTAAATAATTACAGGAAATTGTGGGTTTAAAAATTTCGGTATTTTATTATGGAAACTAGACTGGACCGGACCTGATTTCTTCGACTTTTGTCTGGTAGGAACGAGTTTGAGCCTGAATGTTTGACTCATGCAGACACCAATTTTAGATTCTATGGAAAAGTTTGCTGGTTTTGACACGTGCTATCAAGACGTACCCCAAAGTTCGCTGACACTCTGTATATTAAAAAAAAAAACATTATCAATTTTAAAAAAAGGAGGGAGAGGAAACGCAGCAGACTCTAAAAGAATAAAAACAATGAAAGGCATAAAACCATAAAGAACGACCACTTTAATTATTCAACCGAAGGTAACTAATAGCGTATCAAAATGAAACCTCTGTCCACCTCTTCATGGCAAGACAATAATAAAGACACAATCATCGAAATTTGCCACACTTAACAATACATAAATAAAAAATCAAAACTTCGAAAAAAAAAAAAAAAAACTTCAGAAAGAAGCTTTGCTATATCAATTTTCAGAGCAATAATAAAATCTTCCATGTACAGGTAAGTGTGTAACAAAAAGAAAATTACTTTTGAACTTCCTTGAATTGTTTGTGGTCCTCTGCCCACTGTAACAGGTGATTCCCGGAGGCGTCATCTTATGACTCAAATCAAGCAGACGCTTTGTTTATTCGAAAAAGCTTGTGTTTCAGAGTATTAGAATTCAATCTTTTTGAGGGTAAGAGGGGGGAGAGAAGTTGAAAGTTGAGGTGTTAGTGAATTAGTTGATTTTTAATTAGACGGTGATGAACTCATTCCATTGACTAAAGTCAACAGAGCTGAAGAGTTAAACAGTTGAATGATTTTAAAGGGTTTGTTTGTTTGATATTTTTATTACTAGAGTTGCACGTGTAGGTAGGCTCAATAGGTTTATGTATGTCATATATACCGATTCCTGACCTTACCGGGGCTACGCGAGATGCATACTTTTCTTTTTTTTCTCTCTACCACCTTACTAGGGAAATAGCAAAGTGATCTACTTTTTTAAGGAGTCATATTTACCTGCAAAGTCGAAAAAAGTGTGTTTTCGAAAAAAATCAGGAAAATGAAACCAGGTATTAAAAAAATTATTTTTGTATTTTGTTTATGACCCCTTAAAGAAAAGAAACTGATTTTTTGTAATGGCGTAGTAAAGTTGCGTATTCCGAGCAGACCCTCTCCCCTGAGTCTTTCTGGTAGCCGATCATGTGGGACATAATCGCTAAAATCAGGGACATTGGCCAAAAAAAAGGAAAAAATATTACTTAAAAAAGTAGAAGAACATGATCTACAAATTCCAGAGTGTAAAGCCCGGGATGGTCGAGTCGTGTGGGGGTGTTACTTATAATAATTGGCCGTCCCTTGAATTAACACAGTTTATTTGACAGAAGGAGGACGTCACTGACATAAACACTACCACAACACACTAACAAATATAAACAATTATCAGTAGGTTCCATTTTCTTTTTACGACAGGCAGTGGCCAAAGTCGTTCTTATAGTTAGCCTTCTTATGCGAAGCCATTCCAAATTCTGCTGAGTTTTTTCTCTTTCTAAAAAAGGCGGGCGCTGTTACAGCAGAGAGGACATGCGCGAACGTCACGCAGAGTTTATGAGAAATCAGGGAACGTGACAAAAATTGAACAATTATTTTCTATAAACCTATCTATTTTATAGAATATTGCATCATCTTGAGATGTTTATCGAATTGTTTAGTTGGAGTTGCCAGTTGATATTCCTCTTTCAAAAATTATCAAGTTTTTTTTTTTTTTTCCTCGTTCTCAGCCATTTAATCAAATACACTTTACGTTCTAAAACGTTTTAGTAGCGCTTTTTATCTTTTGTTTATAAAAACAACGTGTTTTTAAAATGTAAATTTTACAAAGACAGCTATTCCAAAAAAGTTCCGGTGTTTTGGAAAACGAACTTTGTTCCCTTTTCCCTTAGGGATTGGGTGAGAGAAATTCATCATAAACACATCCCCCGCGATCCGTTCAGGTTCATGTTTAAACGTCCTTAGTTGTTTTGATAGATTTAAAGATTCATGTAGAATAAGAAAAATTAAGTTAAAACGGTATAACTTTCTTAAATTTTATCAGATCGATTAGGAAACGTAACTGAAATGCAACTAAAAAGAAAACTTTTTTTATTTTTTT
Organism: Maratus speciosus; assembly: GCA_963932465.1. NCBI lineage: Eukaryota > Metazoa > Arthropoda > Arachnida > Araneae > Salticidae > Maratus > Maratus speciosus. Next base: position 15,435,893 of record OZ010791.1, on the reverse strand, counting down.
TATTTGCATGTAGGGGTAGTAGTCCAAGAGCCGGCAGCATAAAAAGCTATGTTATCAAGCACAAGAAAAAAACTTTATTTTATGGTAGAGTAGAAGTAGGGAATCTAATGATCCATGCCTGCAGGAAGTGAAGTGGCGCATAAGCCAAAAATGAATACCACCAGTGGTTGACTCGTAGGCTTATCATTGTGTTTTCCTGCTCCCAGTGCCCTATGTTTTCATATCTTTGTTTATAGGAGAAACACAAGGATAAACCTACGAGTCAACCACTAGTGGTATTAATTTTTGGCTTATGCACCACTTCATTTCCTGCAGACATGGATCATTAGATTCCCCTACTTCTACTCTTTCATAAAATAAAGTTGTTTTTTTTGTTGTGCTTGATAACATAGGTTTTTGTGCTGTTGGCTCTTGGACTATAGGCATAACCCCTTAAAACAAATATCAAATACAAACCGATTAATAAAAGTAATACATAAGGAAGTATGTTTTAACCCTTTATGTACTGAATTAAGAATTCATGAAAATTTTATCTTCTACAGCATTTTTCGTGAATTTTTGAAACTACATTAGAAGATTTACATAATCATTTAATAATTTTAATAAGGATTTTAGAAGGATTGAAGGATTTAGAAGGATTCATTAAATTTGAATTTATAGGAATTTTGTGCACTATTTATAACCCCACTCAAATCTTTTATTTGAAATATTTTTCTTAGTATTTTGTAGAATTAGGAAATGTACAAATAGAATGTTCTTACAATAGAAATATATCAATATTTACGAATTGAACCCCCCCCCCCCTCCCCCCAACGCTAAGACAGCTGAAAAGATGCAAAGGCAAAAGAAATCATCCTTTTAAAAATATTTTTGTTTTGTGTAACCCATAATGCTTTTGGAACAGGATAAAGTCATGTATCTATAACTCATTCTAAACTGTATTACAACTAATCGATGTATTAAATGAATTTTATAACAAGTTATTTTAATAGTACTTATAAGTACCGACAGTAGATAAGGGTTAATATGAAAATCAAGTTGATTTTGTAGTCGAATTTTGAAAATACCAGGTTTAAGCATAAGAATCTGAATTTTCTCAATTTTGCCATAGAAATTTCCCTGAAACTGACTGCAAATTTGCATTTCCAATACTTAGCAACATAAAGTTACCAAATGTCGAGATATTTCGACGTCCTTTACCAGCTATACATCTATGTCCACAAAAACACGCTTTTCATCGTTATCTAAATTTATAAAAAACATAATCCGAACGCTTTACAACCAGAGAGTCATCGTTCGGTTTTTGGAAAAATTGATTTAGAACAAAATTAAGGTTCCGATTTTCACAAAAAATTTTGAACTTTAAGTGTTTATGAAAAATTGAAAACAAAATCATCAGATCAAACAAAAGGAAGTAACTATCTTAATTTTTATCAGATCGATTAGAAAATGTAACTGAATATTCTTTACTAATAATGGTACTTTCAGAAAATGCTTTTTTTTTTTTTTTTTTGCTGCTTTTTGCAGGTAGGTAACCTTGAAACAAATATAAAATAGAAACCGGTTAATAAAAGTAATACATAAGGTATATTTTAAAATGAAAATCAAGTTAAGTATACGCAATGCGTTTACTATCTGCAGCAATACATGTATATGAATGTCTATTGATGCGATGGTATAAGCACTAATCGTATTTAAACGAATTTCTTACTAAAACAAATTGTATTGTCGTGGGAAAAAAAAGTACTAAGCCTATAGTCTCTCTGCAACTATTTAGAATAGAAGAAAATTACTGGTACCAAATGATTGGAAACAAAGTCTACTTTTAAAAAATGTATATAAAATTTACTTAGGGTGCCATCTATAATCCAAACATATTAAGCACGTGAAATGGCCATACTGGCAAGAAAGAATACGTTAATAGAAGTGACATAGTCATTTTGAGGCATTTCAGCAATCGAGTATCGAACTTCAACCTGGATACAGTCCCTAAAATAGGCTCATTTTAAAATAATTTCTCTGAAACTAATCGTACGAATGTCATGTAAATTTGTTTTTAGGCTAATTGAAGGGTGTAGAGTTTATTGATGGTGTCAAACTTGGGTACTGCTATTGAAAAAAAATAAGGTTTGGGTTCGTTTTGATAGGTAGATGACCCCCTAAGCAAATTTAATGTACATCATTTAAAAGTAGACTTTATTTCCAATCGTTTGGTACCAACAACTTTTCTCTGCAATAATTTGTTGCAGAGTTAGTAGGGGTGTTTACTTTTTTTTCCATGATTGTACACGTCGAAATGATATCCAAGAATTAAAACATCGCAGATTTATACTATACATGTTGATTACAATCTCTTTTCCGCTTTTCCCTTCTTTTGTTTTATTTAAGAACACCTGTTCCACGAAGCGGTTAATGATGCCTCGAAAAGGTGCTTGTGCAAAATTTGATGAGTCCCAAGTCACGCGTGAGGAAAACATTTTTTAGATTTTAGAAAGTACTTCTGGTTGTTGGATTGCGCGAAAAAGTCTTTAGCGAAAAAATTAAATGAAACATTTCAGGAAGTGGGTAAAAAGAACAACATCGCGCAATGACGTTTACGAAAGAGTCATATGAACGAATGGTCATAGAGTTCTATTGGGAGTGCTAGAGGCCAGATGGTAAAGGTCTGCACCGGGCCGGGCTTGACCCAAGGCCCGAACTCAGCCCAGCCCGCGATTTCCAACAGACCGGGCCGGCGGATTAAATACAATTTTTTTATGGGCCGGGCCCAGGTCCGGAAATTCCGGCACGGGAAGACCTTTACCAGAGGGTCATACTACAAGTTAACAAGTGGTCATAGATTCCTGCATCAGGTCAGGTAAACGAACTTTACCGCCCGGTTTGGATTGAGTTGACGTTAATGTTTTTCTTTTTCGGTCTATTTGACTTTAAACGCTTAGTGTTCGGCTTGAGTTTAGAATTTTTAGGTTCGGGTTCGGGTTCGAGTTGAACCAGTTTTTCAAAGGTCCTGAACATTTTTCAATCGGAAAATATTATATTTGAATTATACATACTTGAATATTAATGACTATATATTTGTCCATTTTCATAAAAATAATATTTGAGACATACTTTTCCATAATTGTATTAAAATATGATTCATTTTCGCTTCGGGTTTGAATAGTTTGGGTTCAAGTCTGATTTCGGGTTGACTTTATGCCGAATTTCCGGGTTCAAGTCACGAACAGTACAACCCGACCCGTGAAGAAGTATAGTGCCCCGTCATCTCAGTTTCCTTTGTAATAACATTTAAAATTTTTAACAACCGCAATATTAACTTTGTGTATAGTGCCTGCACAATAATGGGAAAAAAGTAATCAGTCCCAAAACATTTTGCCTCAAATCATCGTGTAAAAGAAAGATCCATTCGTTCGAATTATATAAAAAATGTTAAAATTTGTTGAAATCATAGTTTAGAAATCGTTCGTAGCCTTGTAATATAACACAACCCATTCAATGACTGACATTGGAAACTGTTGTGTGTCCCTGTAAAGGAACTGTAAGAGCAACAAACTTGATTAACGAATTCATACAAGATCAATACACTGTCCCAATTGGGCTTCAGTTGATTCAGTGTTTCAGACATTCCCGTTAAGTTTTGAATGTTTTGCTTTTGTGTGCCAATGTAAAAGAACCGTAATATCTACAAACTTGATTAACGAACTCATCCACGATACTGGCAAGATCCCTACACTGTCCAATTAGGTTCGAATGTGTTCAGTATTTCGGACGTTATGATAATATTTGTATTGTATATCATAGATAGACTGATATATAAATGTACTGATTACCACAAGTCAATTTCCCTAAAGAAATCACCCTTAAAAACATTGATTTTTTAAATGAAACAGATTACAAATTAATAAGAAACTAAAATTAGGGTCAAGTTTCGGGTTAACAAAATTTTTTTGCCGGATCTCGGGTTGACTCGGGGTTCTTTATACCACTGGTGTGCGGTGAAAGATCTCGAAAAATATTGATCTTTCTCGATCAAAATTTTACGAAGTAACGGAAAAATATGATTTTCACGCAGCCTCCGTAAAACAAGCGATTTATTTTGGGGTAATATTTAGTGTAGACAAAATAGAATTTCATGTAAATACAGTAGAACCTCTTTTATCCGAAACTCTTTTAACCGAAACTCTCGATTAACCGAAATTCATTTTTGAAGCTTTTTTTTTTTTACTATCACATCCCATTTTGGAAGTTTTTTTTTTTCGATCCCCTTCCTTAGAGTTCCTTTGAATTTAACTTGAGCTTCCATAAGCTGCGGAGTGGAACGAAGAAAACGAACAAATTTGCAATTCTGAAGCTTTTGAATGTTTTGTAAAAGGTTTGGCATAGCTGGAGCAGCAGAAAGATTGTGATACTGGTGAACTAACAATATTAAAAAACTCCGTGATAGAGCTTCAAACCAAAGGCAATCAAAACTGCGATAAACAAAACATTTTTTTCAAACCCTTGTGATATGTAAAAGGTACTTAATTTCAAAATTAAAATTCAGGTAATTTATTCTTGTTTCTATTTTGCTTTTGCTTTATTTTTATTAAGCACTTGTTACTATAATACGAAATATTGCATATATTCCTCCTTAATCTTAAAATGGAAGCATTCTCGATTATCCGAAAATTTCGATTTTCCGAAAGAGGGTCGTCCCAATTACTTCGGATAATCGAGGTTCTACTGTACTCAAACAGAGTGGATCATTCCATGCAAAATGAGCAAATCAGCTATAGTTGACATCTCACAGATTTTAATGAAATGTAGCATATAAGTAGATCATATTTACTTGTGAGTAAATGTAAAATAATAGATTTGAGGATTGTTTATTTAAGCATTAAAACTTACATTAAAAGTTTATACAAAATCGAGGTTTTGTCTACATGCTTGAAATTTCAATTTTGATTATTTGCCTTAGGAATGAAAAGACTGTATTAAAAATTATTTACAATTAAGAATGAATACAGAATAGCAGATTGGCGTAATTTAGTAATTGTCTTTTTATAACTTAATGAGAAATAAAATAAACAATGTAAAATTTTGAGGGGAAAATGCAATACTTCTATTGCTTGCTTGAACATGAAGGAAAGCTCTTAAAATTAAAAAAAAAATATGTTTTAGAAAAAAGTATATATTTTAAATATAGAAACTTTCATTGCTGTTATTTTTATTCCTTAAGGAGAAAAAAAATAATGAAAAAATTGAGTGGAAAATGAAATGTTTCTATTACTTGTTTGAACATGAAGGAAAGTTCTTAAAATGTTTAAATTATTTGACATTATAGATAAAAGCGTATATTTTAAATATAGAAACTTTTATTCTTGCCTTCAGTTTATTTTTGCGTCAAGAATATTTTAAATAAGAGTCGAATTAAGTTCAACAAATAATTATATACTAATCCTAAATCAATATAGATGACAGCACTAATTTTTTTTCATGAAAATGTTTGCAAGGTGGTGGAAAAGCGCGCAAATTTGAAGTGAAATAGCGCATAGAATGTAACAAATATTACCTTTTTGAGCCCAATTTTGTTATGTTAGGAATCGAAAAGCAATTTTTAATTTTCTTAAGCATACCATGGGCTTATTGCTCTTTATGCCTATGCAATATCGTTGATGTCTGATATTAGGGTTTCGTTCATCTGACGAAACCCTATTTGTCTCGCTCCTCTGTATGTCCGTTCGTCTGTCACAGAGCCCGTTCTCAGAAACTATATATATTGGAGACTTGAAATTTTGCATACTTATAGCTGGACATCTCAGATCAAACGACAAATAATAAAATTTTGAAAAAGTTGTACATTTAACCCTTTGGGGTCTCACATGTGTATTTTAAACTATCCTTTCTAAGTGAACCCCTAATTATGTTGGAAGCGTGAAATTTTACATACCTATAGCTGAACACCTCACATAAAACGACAAACTATAAAATTTTCAAAAAGTCGTACATTTAACCCTTTGGGTTCCCACATTTTTATTTTAAACAATGCTTTCTAAGTGAGCCCCTAATTAGGTTGGAGGCGTGAAATTTTACATACTTATAGCTGAGCACCTCCCATCAAACGACAAATCATAAAATTTTCAAAAAGTCGTACATGACCCTTTGGGCTCTCGCATGTGTATTTTAAAGAATTCTTTCTATGTGAACCCCTAATTAGGTTGGAGGCGTGAAATTTTACATACTTGTAGCTGAATACAAACGACAAATCATACATCGATTCATCAAACGACAAATCACAAAATTTTGAAAAAGTTGTACATTTAACCCTTTGGGATCCCACATGTGTATTTTAAACAATTCTTTCTAAGTGAGCCTCTAATTAGGTTGGAGGAGTGAAATTTTGCATACTTATAGCTGAGAACCTCACATCAAACGACAAATGATAAAATTTTCAAAAAGTCGTACATTTAACCCTTTGGGCTCCCACATTTGTATTTTAAACAATGCTTTCTAAGTGATCCCTTAATTAGGTTGGAGGCGTGAAATTTTGCATACTTATAGCTGAACACCATCATGCGACAAATCATAAAATTTTGAAAAAGTCGTACATTTAACCCTTTGGGCTCCCACATGCGTATTTTAAGCAATTCTTTCTAACTGAGCCCTTTATTAAATTGGAGATTTGAAATTTTGCATACTTATAGCAGAACACCTGAGGCCAGGCGACAAATCATAAAATCTTGAAAAAGTCTTACGTTTAACCCTTTGAGCTACCACATATGTATTTTAAGCAATAATTTCTAAGAGAGCCCCTAATTAAGTTGGAGACATGAATTTTTGCATACGTATAGCTGAATACCCCAGACCGCACGACAAATCATAAACTTTTCAAAAAGTCATATTATTTACTCCTCCGGGCTCTAACTTGTGTATCGTAAGAAATTTTCCTAACCTCCGCCCTTTTCACCGGGGAGCACCTTTCCAACTTTTGCCGACACCCCTTTGACCATTCTTTCATATTATGCACCATAGGCTTACATATTTTAGTTCCACTTTTTACCACCAGGGGCGCCTACTTATCTCGGGTGCTATGGGCCCAATCCCCTCGACTAATATATCTACGGATAGTATGTAAAACGGAGTTTCGTTCGGATAGAGGTTTGTTTAGAATAGAGTGCGCCCCTGGTTGCGAAATGTGGAACTAACAGATTTTTCAAAAGGATAAAGTGTTTTGAAAGAAATATTAAACGAAACCCCCTGTGCGATCTGTGATCACACTTACCCACTTGTTTGATTTTTGTGTCTACATGAGGAAAAATAATGATTTTGTAACTTTTTTTTTTTTTTTTTTTTGGCAATTTCCAAACTTGAGCAATTTGATTTTCATAGGTATCACTACATCAGGCATCAAATTTACAGATGTTTTTAATTTCCTTTGACTTTTAAAATTTTTTTAATTTTGCCAAAATTTGACAAATTTTCAATTTTTACAACCAATTTAAGATTAACCATGGCCTTACCAAATTATTATTACTAAATAAATATGGATATTTTTTTCCAGAGGTTACAATATTATAAAATATTTTAATTTATGTTAAATAATTTTCAAGATACAGAACCTTAAACTTGCAACTTTGAACGATTGCATACATATTGCATACTATGTCACAAGTTTTTAAACGTCCAGAACTGGCAAAATATTTTATTTTTTGTCAAGATATTTTGCCTAGCTCTATTTAAATATGAATTGAATCTGTGTACCCAATTTTATTAAAATCGGTTACTATGTGGCCACGACTTTTTTTAAATTTTTGCTCATTTTGTGTGGAATGACTCGAGTATGCGGGGGGTAACACCTTCAAATAAAGCGAATGCTTTCTGAGACAAATTACTGCTTTCGAAAGAATAGTTTGAATGCAGTAGAAATAGTTGAACTCATGATTCTTTGTCCAGCGTTCATTGGATAAAATCTTGTTTTTGAACAAACTTTATACTGATTGTACACAAAATTTGAAGAAATTTCAGCCCGTACTACACTTCTTGGTATAAAATTTACAGCACACGTCTCTGAACATTCAGTAGTATAAAGCATCCATTCTATATGTCAAGCTTAGAAATTTCAATGCATATAATTAGAAGAAAAACATTTTTTTTTTTTTTTTATGAATTTGTTATTTTGAAAATACAATTTATAAAACATTACTTTTTTTATTGGCTGTAATCGTGCATTTTGTTTGCAGGTATATTAAGGAAAGAACTTTGTCTGTTTGTGTCTGTCTGTCCGTATGCTCTGTTCTGAAGTAACCGCTGCGTACAGAGTTACAAGATTTAGCAGGAAGGTACAGTCGTGGAAAAAAAAAAGTAAACACCCCCACTAACTCCTCAACAAATTATCGTAGAAGAAAGTGAGTGGTACCGAACAATTGGAAATAAAGTCTACTTTTAAATTATGTATGTAAAATTTGCTTAGGGGGCCATCTACATATTAAAACGAACCATAACTTTGTTTTTTTCAATAACAGTACACAATTCTGACATCATAAATGAACTCTACATCCTTCAATTAGCCTAAAAACCAATTTTTATGCAATTCGTACCATAAGTTTCCGAGAAATTAATTATTTTAAAACGAGCGTATTTTAAGCGCTGTATCCAAATTGAAGTTCGGAAATCGATTATTAACCGAAAGAGCCCTTATCCTTGATCAAGGCACCTTAAGAAGTCAATGAAGCCTGCTAGATTACAATACAGCAGAAGAAATTTCAAAATATCTAGTCACTTCTATTATAGACGGCCCCTTAAATCATCATTTTGCCGTTTTTTAAGTATAATTTGAAAATTACTTGGAAGAAAAATGTGAAATTTTGGATTTACATAAAGCAGGACTTAATAAATCTAAATCCATCAAAAAAATTGTAGGTTTCAATTCATATTTTTTTTTTTCGAATATTACTTTCATAATTCATATCATAAAATTATAAAAATTACAAATTCAGTGTATTTATGTTTGGGTATATTAGTATTATTGCTACAAAAAAAATTAGCACATTACCAGCATAATTTCTGGAGATATTAATAAAAATATGAAAATGTAATTTAACATGAGAAGCACTAAATTTTGAATGTTTCTAATTCAAAAACTTATTCTAATGACTTGAAATTCGGTGTCTAGGCATAATTTGAACCGAAGATTTGAAATATCTTGTTAAAATTGGGTATTGTCATTGAAAAAAAAAATGAAGTTTGGATTCGTTTTAATAGGTAGATGGCCCCCTAAGCAAATTTTATATACATCATTTAAAAGTAGACTATTTCCAATCGTTCGGTACCAGTAACTTTCTTCTACGATAATTTGTTGAGGAGTTAGTAGGGATGTTTACTTTTTTTTTCCACGACTGTACCTCAATCTCTGTGTAGTTATGTACCTCGAAGTCCCTTTTTGGATTTTTGGATTAGATTTTTTTACTTAATTAAAAACTAAATCAAAAACTCATCAAAATCTAGGTTTTTTTTTTTTCCTCAAACGGCACACGGCGGCCGTTCCGGAGCTGCCTAGCAATGAAAATCTGGTGATCTAAAACGGCTCTTTTTTCCCACATACTTCGAAGCACGGACCTGGGCAACAACGGGGAAGGAGGAAGCAGCTAGTTCATAAAAAAATTCGAAAAGATATATACCTCTCATACTTTGTTTTATTATTATTATCATAAATGAAGTAATGTCCCAGAAATATAACTATGCACTCAAGCATGGGGTGTAATTAAAAAAAAAGGTTGAGAAAACTGATTTATACGAGTCAGGTTACATAACTGATTACTAGACAATTTTTAGACAATAAGTGTATTGCGACATCAGCCATGAAATGGGGAAAAGGATGAGTTCTTGATGAGTAATATGATAAGTAAACGTGTCGTTCGCTGACAGATTAGAAATTGTTTTTTCTTGAGATTTCTTGGTATCGACAGAAAATTCGGTTTGTTTTCGTTTTCGGCACAAAATCAGAGTTTCACCGAAAATTCGTTTTCGGCGAAAATGGTGCCAAATATTCGGCCGGACCGAAACTCGACCAAAATTATCTGTTATTCCAAAAACCTCGTTTCTTCCTTCGGAAAATTTTCAACATGGCTCATTGACTTGAATTGTGTCGGCTCAAATGGGACTCTCTATTTATTGCTATGAACTTCACTGTTTATAATGATCAGTCATGACTGACACAAGACGTGAGTGCAAATCATAAAGGAAGCAATGCCTATAGGACTCAACTTTGAAGACGCTTTCCACGTGCTCATTAGATATTGCAGACTTAACAGTCATAGAATTTTTTTAGTTTGAAACCGCAAAAGTATTTCGAATACTCTTTGTGAAAGTTCTAGTGTAACAGAGGATCCTTTACAAAAATTATTATAAAAGATAAATCGAGGTCTGTTTACCTAAACTATTTTTTAATTAGATGATATTCGTATAATTAGAAAATCATTCTGTGTCGTTGATGAATTAATTACAGTAAGAATTTCCTTGTTACACTAACAACTAAGACAAAGAATCATGTCTCGTGACATTGTTTACTATGTTTATTGTTTTTAAATTATGTGAAAATATTTTCTATCGTGAATGATTTTGAAAATGTCGCCGTTTGTGCGATGAAACGATCGTCAATCTTAATAAAGATATTTTATCACTTTTTATAGCATTATTTAAGTTAATTCACAAATATATTTAAGAAAAATGTAGAGGGGCTAATTAAGTTACTTGAAAAAAAAAAAAAAAATCTTTTCTTCGTATATTGTGTGGGGTATCGTGTGAAAGCTGTAACGCTGAACTCAAAAATACATTTCTTTTAATTTTAGGTATTGCATTTTCAGAGATATCATCGAAAATGTCGAGAAAAAATATGTGCCCCCCCCCCCCCCTCTATTTCCGAATCTACTGAAACTAAAATCATGAAAACATGAGAGGTAGTAGACGTTAATGCAAACCTTGCAGGAAAATTATAGCGATGACCCTAGGTCACACAGTTTGAGAAAAACGCATTTTTCCGTTATACACACATTTCAATTTGCAGGCATTCAGCAAAGTTTTTGAGGAGGACTGGAGGTACCTATCGCAGCAGAAGTATAAAAGCATTATTGATTTTCGAAACAAATCGTCGGTCATTAGTCGAGATTATTAACCTTTAAAAACACGGACAGTTTGGACATACATAATGACAGGGGCAGCGTACGCTAAGTACCATAGGCTTTTAAAGCACAGATAGCAACTTTTAATGGTATATTTGTGTCATGCAATGCTCAGTAGCAGCATAAAAGCATTAAACGTAAAATTATTAGAAACAGACTAATTTAATTAGAATGAATCGCATAAATACAATGGATTCGAGGCTAGTTTGAATTGAGCGGATCTCTCAATGTACCTCCCGTGTCTTTAAAATTTAATTAAAAAACTATCTGGATAAATGCGGAATGGACCAAGGCGGCGTTGCAATTTTTCGGCCTCCTTTGGAAGCGCGCGTAGCACAATGACAAGTTTAAACTTTGAATAAGGATTTTGTTTTAACTACACTGTAAAAAGAAAATATTACAACGCTGAATTTAGTTTTATGAAGTGCCAAATGAAGTTTAACCCCTTGCGGTCTATGGCGTACGTCATGCTATTTTGGCCATTTCCGACAATATGGCTGATTTTTTTTAATTAGACATTCCGAGTTCTCACCAGAAGGTTTTAATTATTATTTTTGCTTTACAAGACGATTGATTTTCCATAAATAAAGGTAAAAGAAAATTATCAATTAAATTTTTGTGGTGTTAATTTAAAATTTCTAAAAAAAATCTGCCAGATGCGGCAACACTGTTAACTAGTGACATACACCCGCTAATAGCACCAGAGCGCAAGGAGTTAAATATGAACTACTTTTATTGTCAGTACCAAATTATGTTCATCATAGACAGATTAGGATAAGATTTTTAAAAAAAAGAGTTATACAGAATAGCAATATTTGATATTATTTAGGCTTCCTATCTCTTTAAACTTTTATGGTATACCCATTCATACTTTTCTAGTATATACAGCTATACCCAACTCTACGTTGTACAGTTTTTCACAAAGTCTTATTCTTTTAGCAATGATTTTTTTTTTTAATAATACAGTTAATAATTCGTATATTTTTTGTACGGAACTCTCTGAGCGCGAGTCATATTCGCACTTGATCGTTTATTATTAATTAAGATATAGATTAGATAATCTAATTAGCATTTTAAAATATGTATAATTTTGTAAAGAATTGCAACGGCTGCTTTTCATCATTTCATTTAAAAAAAATTCTGTTATTTTTTCCCTTATATTTTTAGTGCAAGCTGTACATTTTGCTTTAATATGCGGGAATGAAAATAAATTTCAAATTTATATTGCATTGTTAATTTTACTCTCAACTATTATATTTTTTAATCTGACGATTATTTATATTTCTAGTAAATTTGTGAATGATCCCTATTTCGCAGCAAAAAAAGATGCTTCCACTTTAAACAGTTATGACTCGGTGAGTTTTAATCGTAGAAGAACAGGACACTTTTTTTTTTTTTTTTTTGGTCTTACTTCTGAGTGTAACAGAATATTTTTACTAAATATAGCTTATAGGACCGAGGGACCGTATCAAAATTTAAATTTCATAATTTAAAAAAATGTTTTTAACATACTTCTTTACCTCATTTAAAAGATTTCTGTAATCGGAACTCTATGCCTAACGGTTTAGAAATTAGCCATTGGACACCGTTGAGAGTAGACAACCTGTAAATGCAGATTTATAAGAAAGTAATAGAAAATTTTTAGTTTGAAACGGCAAAAGTGTTTCGAATACTTTTTGAAAAAGTTCTAGTACAACAAATGACCATTTACAAAAATATTTATTAAATATAAATCGAGGTATGTATACCTAAAACCTTTTTTAATGAGATGAAATTCGCATAATCAGAAAATCAATTTGTGTCCTTGATGAATTAATTACATTTTATTTTATAGGGAAATGAAAAGTTTGGGTTAGAGGCTCACAGAGCCAAATTGGGCCGTACGTATAATTAATAATTATGTATATTTATGTAAAGTATGTATGTATTACTTTAAAAACAAATTGCACTTAACATTAGCTAACTTATTGCCCAGTTTATTATTAGGATGAAAACACAAAATACCTTCTCTATAGAAATAAAATAATGCAATATTAGGCAACTAGATTTTATATCCTTATTTTTTATACTTTCCCTTTCCAAAAAGAACACGAGTTATCAGAAAATCAATTTGTGTCCTTGATGAATTAATTACATTTTATTTTATAGGGAAATGAAAAGTTTGGGTTAGAGGCTCACAGAGCCAAATTGGGCCGTACGTATAATTAATAATTATGTATATTTATGTAATGTATGTATGTATTACTTTAAAAACAAATTGCACTTAACATTAGCTAACTTATTGCCCAGTTTATTATTAGGATGAAAACACAAAATACCTTCTCTATAGAAATAAAATAATGCAATATTAGGCAACTAGATTTTATATCCTTATTTTTTATACTTTCCCTTTCCAAAAAGAACACGAGTTTTCACAAAATCTTACCTGATTCTATTGAGTTCGCAGCGATCGAAACTAACTGACAATGCAATAAATAATTCATGAAAACTTCAAAGGTTGTTCACTTGATAATGAAACACCGCTATGTCAGGGTCCAATATCAAGATTAGATAAAGATTGCCAAGTAACCTTATCTGGGGCTGAATAATTTTGGAATCCATCACGGCTGAAAATTCAAAGAATTATTTCTACTGCAAAAATCCCTTCATCTATCCGAAACAAAGCCAATGTGCACAAATGGGCTGGATTGTGAAATTTTACAGTTTCATCTATTTTTTAACACTTTTAACATAGTTGAAAAGTGTTTATGAATTCGGTTTGTCTGTCCGTGGTGCAACTCGTGTCAATAGACTAGGATTACCATGTAATTAATATACAGTAAAACCTCCCTAAAGCGACCCCGTTCCATTCCAATAAAAATGGGTCGCTCCGAGAGGGGTCTCTTTATGGAGGTCCTGTTTAAATCTAAATTTTAATTTTTGAAAAGAAGGTAACAATGTTTACTAAAATTTATGTTTCACATTAAGAAAAAATATGAAAATTTACGTATCAAAACAAAAGTGAATTACATAAGTTAATGACTGCAGAGTTTAAAAAATGAATACATTGATGTTTGTTTTATTTTACGATTTTATCTTTTATAACTTTTACTTCCAAGTCTTTTCGAAGTCCAGTAAATAAATGCAAATGGACGGGAACCAATAATGACGATTTCATTCATTTATCTATTTCTTTGAGAGTTTCCTGACAGAATAGAGCTGGGGAGTTTATGGACTGTCATTCTTAATGTGTCATCCGAGTTCAATTCATTGCCTAAAAAGGCACCAAGGGGTTAAAACACTTAAAAGTTACGGAATTAAAAAAAAAAAATCTAAACTTATTTTAGAAGTTTGATGAATAATGCGCCCTCCGGAATTATTTTTCTAATAAACCTTCTTCAAGCGACCCGGAAAAAACGGAATGTGTTTCATTTTCTTTCAAGAAATGGGTCGCTGATGGAGGGAGTACACTTGGGATGGTCTCTGAATGGAGGTAAAATGAGTATGGAGCCTATGGGAATCCATTTCGTTCCATGAAAAAAGGGTCGTTCAGGGAAATGGTCGCACAGGGAGGTTTAACTGTATTTTAAAGATGTTAATTACAATTTCGAACATACTGAAATGGATATACAACACTGAAGGGCATTACAAGATGCCTATTATAGGGTGTGTATGTATAGCATTTACCATTTAATGACAGGGACACGCAAAAGAATTCGGCTACAGAACTGTCTTATGAGTAAGAATGGATGAAAGTGAATTTTCAATTATAGTGTGCGTTTTTAAATTGAATCCAATTTTTGAATACACTGAATCCTCCTATAACAGTCCCTCCGAACAACGGTGACCTCCGAATGCCGATCATGTTTTAATGTTACCGAATCTTTCCGTAGAAATAACATTACACTAAACCTCCGAACAACGAATTCCAAACAACGGCCACCCCACAGTTTTTTTTTTTTTTGTTTGTTTTTTTTTTGTTTGTTTTTTTTTACGTTATATTTTAAGTAAAACTGAGATTGCGAAGAATGTGGAGGTGAATTTTCTTATTTGACATCATTACAATTTCTCTAGTAATCTCTAGCGGTCGCTTAGCAAAACCCCGTTCGTGGTGTGGCAAGAGGGGGGTGGGGGTGAGGATATTTAAGGTGCGACGCTCACACTGTGAGCAAGGTATAGTCATTTTTAATCTTTGTGAGTCGTGTGTGATATTTCTTGTCTATGCGTAGCACGTGTTTTTCACTAAAAGAGTGAGTTCAAAGTGAAAATTTATAACTTTAAGTGATAAGCAGAAAGTTATCCAACACGGCAAAAAAAGGTATAAGTGCACGAAAATTAGCTGAAATGTACAACTGCGGAATGACCCAAAGACATTCTGAAAATAAACAATTAAATTTAAAAAATCAAAAACCCGACTGCGTAAAAAGCGAACTAATTAATTATTTCTTATCCATGTGAAACTATTTTTTTTTTTTCAATTCCTACTATTAGCTCACACTCTCGCTATATATATATCATGTTCAAATTTTCAATCGTTAATAAAATACTTATTCATCCAATCAAGCTCAAATAATTTTTTTTAAACTTGTAGTTAATCCAGTTTTTTTTAAATATTAATTCATTAATTAAATTAAATTAATTAATTTTCAATAATCGAGAGAGCCCCATTCTTGATCAAGGTACTTTAACACCGAGAGAGCCCTCTTTTTGATCAAGGCATTTTAAGCGCCACTCAAAAGGAAAGAAGAATGGGAGAAAAAAATTCTCTTATTGACCTAAGTAGGAATTGACTTAAAATATTTTTTTATATTACTTGTTTATATTACTTACCTATTTTTTTATTTACTTGTATTGATGACTTCTAAGTTGTGTTTAACTGTTACTTCCTATCTATAAACACTGTTTTGATGAGGTCTATACATGTCTATGATGGTTAGAGTTGCAGTAAAGCTAGAGATCCACAATACATACACAACTTCCAGGTTGTATAATATTTTAACGGAGCTTCTGACTGTAAAATAGTCAATGAAACATCGTCTTCATTTTGAAAGACCTATCCAATGACAGGCCACTCAATAGGGTGCGTATTTTTTTTTTTTCCGTCTCTACCGCCATTTTGTATTTTACGGCCGCCATTTTGAATTTAGAAAAATAAAACCTAGCCTATAACCATCGGGCCGTTAAAACGAATCGATAGAGACCTCATTCATTAAGAGGCTACTTCAGTCAAATGAAAAGACGCATTCGCTAATGCTAATCCTACGGAAGAAATTTATAAAGATATCTCGGTCGCATTTTAATATTTTTAAATGATTTCTTTTGCATTGAATAGTTGAGATCGATCTGTATGCAGGCCGTGTTTTACTTTTTCGATTTTGATTGCAGATATTTTTTCTGAGGATGCTTTTACTTTCGAAACCGGTTTCGAAAATGAAAGTGTCCTCATAAGAAATACCTGTAAAAAAAAACCGAAAAAGTAAAAAACGGCCTTTCTACAGATCGATCTCAACTATTCAATGCAAAAGAAATCATTTAAAAATATTGAAATGCGACCGAGATATCTTTATAAATTTCTTCCGTAGGATTAGCATTAGAGAACGTGTCTTTCCATTTGACCGAAGTAGCCTCTTAAAATCCATCCAGCCATTGGGATGTTTCGAGGGTATAAAGAAATCCAAATACACAGATACGCGTGAAATACATAACCCTTCTTTCCAATCGGGTAAAAAGTAACTTTTGTTTAGAAAATACGTGTCAAGGTGTCAATTTGGAATCTAAAACTAAGCGTCGAAGAACTGTTTATGATGAAATTAATAAGTTGCTTTTGGAATGGCTTTCGAACTATCGAGAGAAAAATCTCCCAATTTCTGGATCAATCTTGCAAGAAAGAAATTGCAGAGGAAATTTTACTCTCACTCAAAATGATACTCTACAACAAATCATGCATTTAGAAAAGGGGATATCATTTTTTTTTAAAAAAAACTGCGAATAAGTCATTTTTTAGTGTAAAATAATAGTATTTTAACTCTAAAATAAAATAATTTTGATCAGTTATTTTGATTTTAATGTAATTTTGATATTTTAAAATGCGGAACCACTCAATAACGGCAACCTCCGAAGTACGGTCACTTTATCCTGCTCCCAGTTGTGGCCGCTATTCAGAGGTTTTATTGTATTACTTTTCGTGCATAAATTCTATAGATCTAAATATCGTTGCGTTAGGGTCTATGGCGAAAATTTGCTTGCAGTATATTTTAATGTTCTTCAGTTCTATTGAAATTGATAATTGACTGAAGTACACTAGATGATGTTTACTGTAGAATAGGCGATGCGCACAGCATTTTTTAAATGGTTTATTTAGATAAAATGCGAGAAAATTTAATACAGAAGAAAATTGGATAGTTTAAATGTAACAGAAATTTTAAAGTTTCGTTAAACTATAAAAGAAATTTAAAAGAATAAGAAAGAATAGAAATTAAATAGCAAAATTTTATAAGAAAATTTAAAATGTCTTGAACACACAATTAAAAAATTTAATAAAAATAAGAAGTAAAAGTTAAATACATAAAAATAAAAACATGTATAATGATCACTTATAAACAGATTAAGTAAAATAATGCTATAAAGTGATAAAATATCATTTATTAAGATGACGATCGTTTCGTCGCACCAACGGCGACATTTTCAGAATCATACACGATAGAAAATATTTTCACATAATTTAAAAATAATAAACATAGTAAATAATGTCACGAGGCAAAATAATAAATAAAATATATATATTTTCTATCGTGTATGATTCTGAAAATGTCGCCGTTGGTGCGACGAAACGATCGTCATCTTAATAAATGATATTTTATCACTTTATAGCATTATTTTACTTAATCTACATAAAAATATTTAATAAGAATAAGAATTAAAAAGTAAAATATATAAAAATCATTAAAGTGTCTTTAAAATATATAAATAACAAAGCTTAATAGAAATAAAAATTGAGTAGAAGCTATTTTTAAGAAAATTTAAAGTGCAAATATACCTTAGAAATAAAGCGTTAATATAAATAAAGTGTTAATCTATAAAAGGTGATAAAAATAAGAATTAATAGTTACAATTTTATTTTAAAAATTTTAAAGTGTTTAACAATATTAGGAAAATTAACAGAAATAAGAAGTAAAGGTAAAATACATAAAAATATTTAATAAGAATAATAATTAAAAAGTAAAATAAGGGAGAGCGGCGTACACAGTGGACCACCCCTTATATTTAAATTTTTAAAGTTTTTCTTTTAGGCTAATTCATAACAGCATTGGATTGATTACTTATAGATTTCAGAACATATCGTTAGCTCAGGATGAACCCTTTTATCCTAAATGGTTATTTTGAGCTCCTAAAAGTAAAATTTTTCATCATCATATTTTCCTTTATTGAGTAATTAAAGGTTATGATAAATAAGATAAAACAACCTGTTTGAAAAGGTAAGACACTGGTCTTTATTTAAAAGTTTATATGCTTAAAAGAAAACTAAATATTTTTATGAATATGTGTTAAACTTCAACATGGGGCACAGTGGTCCGCAATGAATACTGCTCCTGTAATGAAGAATTTTCAAAACATTTAATAATTGCTTATTCTCTATAAAGAAATATTGTTTTAAAATAGTTATTTAACTATAAAATAAACAAAAAAAATGACAATTTATTTAACCCTACAATGCATAGAGTAGACATTTGGCACACTTTCAATTTCATGTTATATGTTGTTCAGATTATAATGTAGCCATCTGACACTTTAATTTTCTCCTAAATTACACTGGTCAACAAATTTGAACTTTTGCTCGTCCTAAAACAGAAATTAGTTTGTAGTAATTTTTTGTGCAGATTCCGAATCTATTTTTAGATTTACTCCAGCTCGTCAAGTTTGAGAGATATTTGCATATTTCAATTTATGCAAATTTAGTAAATTTTATACAATTTGCAAATTTAAGGTATAAAACAATATCAGACAGGGTTTTATGTTATGATTACTACCTAATTTATTTCACAAAAATGTTGTTTCTGAGATTATACTGACACGTGATTGAAATATTGTACCTAATTTGCATATTTTTCTAATAATGTTCCTTGACGTTCAAATATTTCTGCCGCACGAGTACGCTAATATGTTTATAAACTAGTTTTTTGAGCTGATTTCAAATCTTGTATCTGTTTTCTTCTATCATGTCTAGTTTTTTTAAAAAGTGAAATTTTAGTTGGTCAAAAAAGCTAGAAATAGCTTTTTATGATACTTTGTATGATAAACTTCAACTAGTTAGGATAGATTCTACTACTTACTTTTTTTTATTTCGATTATATAAATTTTTTATGTCTCTGATATGAATCTGACCCTGTTCACCTTCTTGTCAATGAATTATACACCCCTAAAAAGCATCTTATATCAAACCTGTGTTAATGCCGTGTAAAAGTAGAAATTCATCTTACTCAAAAACTAGACATGACATAGAAAAATAGACTGCAGATTTGAAATTAGCATAAAAATATAGTCAAGAAAAACAGTACGTCAATTCTGTGGCAATGATTTTAAAGTTGATAGTGATGTAAACATTACACCATTGAAAAATATGCAAATTAGGCTTAATAACTGATAAATAAATGTTAAGAATATGCAAATCGTGACATTTATCTGAAGCAAATAGTCAAGTAGTCATTATCTAGAAAATGTAATTAGATGTGGCATATATTGTATCAAAAATTTGCATAAAATAGCACAAAAAAGCTTAAATTTAAATATGCACATTTCTCAAAACCTGGACCACCTAGAGATAAACGGAAAGCATATTCGGAATCAGCGCCAAAAACTGATCTAGAATCAACTAATTTTAGTTCTAGGACAAAACCACTGTTGTACAGTGTTATGGATAACAGTTCACAACTTCTAATAAAATTTTCATCATCATATTTGTCTTCATGTTAGCTGATTTTTTTGTACTTAACTTATTTGCAATCACTCCTGTACCTTATATTGTTATTTTCAAAATATAATAATTTTTTTGATAATTCTTTAGTTTTATGCTTTTTGTTTCAAAATGCTACTTGCAAATTTGCATTATTATATTATTTTGGAGGTAAAGGGGAAGTAAAAAAGAATTAGATTAATTATAAATAGATTTATATTGTAGTTTAGACAATAACTCATAGTCGACCCCTGTGCCCCAGTGGGTGGACCAGTATACCCCGCTTCCGGGGCACACTGGTGCACTTTACGGGTGTATATAAAAAAAAATTGAAAAATGTATTGGTAACTATGTTCTGCGAAAATTATGAAGCATGTAAAAAGGTTTAAAGAATATTCAAAAATATTTTCAGGTAGATTGGTCTCTCCGTTAAACAGAAAAAAAATTTAACTGCAAAAGTGAACCACTCTACCCCGGTCGCAAATTCACAAACACTCAACGTTCCAGCGCTTTTAACGCCAAGCTCTGTAGCCAAGCGTTTTGGCGAGAAAACGAAATGCGCGCATGCGCATATGCAGTATTCTGTTCTCGTCAGTTTCACTGTTGTTTATGTTTTGTCGAATGTTTTTATGTTATGGATACCCTTACAGAATTTAAGAAAGTTTTTCCCCCCCATATTAAGTCAACGTATCCAAATAGTATTATTGATAATGCTAACTCGAATTTTGACTCCGTTATAATAAGGTTACCGCTACAAATGAAGCGGAAAAATTCAAGCTATATCTTTGTAGCGTTATGAAGATGGAATGTATTGTCTATCGCGATAGCAACCATGTGGATTTGTCACTTAAAAAAATTCGACATCAGTCGGTTGAAAAAAAAAAAAATTATACAGAAAAAAAAATTGTGAATTTCATCAACGTATCTCAGAAGAACATCAATCGGTCATTGAAATAAAAACGCAAATTTTGCCTTAAAGAAAAAAAATTAAAAATTTTGTTAATCGCTTGTGGCAAAAAATCGCACATTTCTTTACCATGTCGCAGCAAAAAAATTTGTAAAATTTCATATTTGGTAAAAATCTCAAGTTTTGTCAATCGGTTGTAAGAAAAAAAATAATATAATTAGTCAATCTGTCACACAGTTGTATCGATCACGAAGTTTTGCTCTATAGAGATAAAAGAAATGTAATTTATAGTACATAAATTTATTACAAAAAAAAAATCATACTTAAAAAATAAAAGTAAATTAAATAGCCTTTATTTCAATTACGTTTGAATTGGCAAATGCTGTGGAAATTAGCAAAGTCTATTCTACTCACATGACGACATTCAGAAGCTAATATGAAATCAGTCGCATCCTTTACAAATTTAATATTTGAATTTCGATATTTTAAAGTGATCTGTTTTGCATGGAATATCTGAGGTCTATGTCTAATGTGACAGTTTTGAACATTTTATATTTTTGTTGCAGTTACATTTTGTAAAGAAAGCTTCTTTGACTTAACATTAGCTTGCGAATGTCAAATGTTACCAGGGTAGATTCTTAAAACATAAAAAAATTATAAAAATGTTCATGATTTTTACATTTATATATATATATAGTACATAAATATCTATTTCATATAATTTTATATTGTATCAAAATGAAAATAATTTTTTGAATTTTCAAGTCAAAATTATTGTTTGTTATATTTCTTTTCCATTTTCATTCTACAGTTGTAGTAATAATAATAATAATATATACATATTGGTTATCCTTAAAAATCCACTGGTGAATTTTGAGTTAGTTATTTGCATAGCCTGAGAATACAAATGTTGTTTACAAAATAGTTTCTAAATTTACAGAAAATCTTAGAAAATTAAATAAAATATGTTTTTCTTTTTATTTATTCACATTATTGCTGAGATATTGAGAATTAAGACAGCTGCCAACCTTAAAATTTTTTTAGAATCGAAAAACATATACTATACATGGCACCAAAAATTTAATAAAATTGTTTAATGATATGGCTTTTTATTATTTAATAATATATCACTGCCCCCCCCCCCCCTCTCTTCATGTTGAACTTATTTGATTTAATTTCTTCAGAAAAAATTGTGGTATAAAGTGTGTTTGACATTTAAAAACTGGAAGGTTGGCAGATATGGATTAATAACTTTTAAGTCCATTCTTAAATCCACTGGAACTAATTTCTGATACATTTTAAAATTCTCTTTTGTTCAGAAACACATGAAATTGACAGAAAATACCGTTAAAGTCTGCATTTTAAATGAATTTTTGGATGCGACAGCGTAGGAAAGGAGAAAAACCTGTCATCCCATGACAAAAATCAATTGTACATCAAGTAATTTAGTTAACAACTGAAAAATGCTATTCGATTCTAAATTTCTATTTTTAGATTTATTTATGAATCTCTTTTTTATTGACTTTTTCTGTTTTAAAGAATTTAATTACTATTTCTGATACCTTGCTTATTAGGTAGCAAGTAAATAGTAATTAGGCCTACCAGTTATATTTTTTAGGTTAAAAGCATGTCAAGAAGTTTTGTTTTTGTTGAGCAGGGAATTTAAGAAGAGCTTTAAGGCTGTTCTCAAATCCAAAAGGGCAACTTTATGACATAAGTTTTAATTTATTTTTGTTCGGAAATGCATGAAACTAGCAGGTGTCAAAAAATATAACTGTTGTTCAGAAACTATGTAATCGAACTGTTTTTTCGCAAACACGATAGATCTTTCAGAAAATATTGTCAAAGTTGACGTTTTAAACCGAAGTTCGCGAAGAAAGCAGAAAAACCAGTCAGCGAAAGGAGAAAAATTTCTTTGTCACGTGATCAAAATCGCTTATGATTCAATGGGTAATTTATTTATCAAAAAATGGAAAACACAGTTTGATTCCAAATCGCTGCCATAGTCAGGCCTTCCAATATTATATCTTTCCGTTAAAAAATGAATTTGTAAATGTGTCAAAACGTTTTGCACTTGTTGAGCAGAGCAGCTGAGCAGCCTTAAGCTAAGTATAGACATTTTTCTTAATAAGATAATATAGAGTTTTTCTAAATCTCAATGAATAACTGGCAGACAAAATTACTTTTTCCTGTCAGTTGGTTAAACAAATATTTTATAAATTCATTAAAGTATGCAAGCTATATTCTAAAAGTAGGGCGTACCCCCTCCTAACTGTTCTTAAAATGAAAAATCATTAATCTGATAGAAAAATGAAGGAGGAGGGGGGGGGGGGGGGGTACGAAAATTGAAAAATAGTGGGCTCATCTAAATGTTACAAACTATAACCGCTTGTAATTTTTTTTATTGACTTTTTCTGTTTTAAAGAATTTAATAACTATTTCTGATACCTGTATTAGCAGGGCTCAACAAATCAAGGTCGTAGGAAAGAGGGTAGGTCCTATTTTTTTTATGAACTAAAAACTTTGAGGGATGTGTGAGCATTTTTGGATATTTTTAACAGGATATTTTTATTCAGGAGATTATTGTTTTGCATTTAGTATGCTGGCACTAGATGGCAGCACATGACACTTATAAAACTAAATAAATAAATAGTTTAAGAAAAAGAACGTACTTATAGAACATATATCTATAAATCTATAAGATTAAATACTCCCTTTGTTTATAATGCATGTATAATTATTCAGACGATGAAATAAGCATTTATTATTTCGTCTAGTATTCTTGCAAGTATTCCATAAACAAAAAACACTCGGTCAAATGTACGAAATATCGAAGATCGAAATTGCATGCGCGTCGAAGATGCGCTTCAGAGTTCATTTACTCGCCAAAGCCCTTGGCTAAAGTGCTTGGCGTCAAAAGCGCTGGAACGTTGAGTGTTTGTGAATTTGCACCCCGGTCTACCCTACATAAGACATTTTAAAGCGTCTTTAGAAAAATATAAGAATGATTAAAGTGTCTTAAAAAATATAACAAAGCTTAATAGAAATAATTAAGTAGAAGCTACACTTAAGAAAATGTAAGGTGTAAATACGAGTAAAATATACCTTACAAGGGCGGATCTAGATACTCTAAAAGGAGGGGGCGATACTATAAGGGTTTCACATAAGGATGGACTTTCAATCTCCCTGAACAATTAGCAACCCCGTAGTACATATACGGTAGACACTTAATAGTCATTATAGCAACTGTTTTATTATAACGACCGATCAAAAAAATTCCTTATGTAACCATTCATGCAGAACTAATTTGCATTCAATGGAACGAGCAATTAGATGAAACATTCCAATATAAAAGACTTTCTAGCTTTTCTCGAAACAGTTGTTTAACATTTTTTGTGTATTAGAAAAGCTTGGGGTGTTTTAAATTTTATCGTCTTTTAAAATAAACCGCGAGTATTACCCGCGCTCAGAGGGTTCCGTACAATAAATATGAATTATTAACTGTATTATTAAAAAAAAATCAATAAGAATAATAAGACTTTGAAAAAAATTATACAACGTAGGGTTGGGTATAGCTGTATTATACTACTAGAAATGTATGAATGTGTATACCGTAAAAGTTCAAAGAGATATAAAGCCTAAATAATATCAAATATTGCTATTCTGTATAACTCTTTTTCCAATATTATTCTAATTTGTTTAAGATTAATTAAATTGGTACTGAACTTAAAAGTGGCGCCTATTTAGACTTCATTTGGCATTTCATAAAACTAAATTCAGCGTAGAAATAATCTTTTCTTTTTACGGTGTAGCTAAAAACCTTGTTCGTTCAAAGTTTAAACTTGGCATTGTACTAAGGGCGCTTTTGAAAGAAGGTCGCAAAGTTGCAACGACGCCTTGGTCCGTGCGGCGTTTTTCAAGATAGGTTTTTAATTAAGTTTTAAAGACACGGGAAGCGTATTGAGATCCACTTACTGCAAACTAGTCGCGAATACCATAGTATTTATGCGATTCATTCTAATTAAATTAGTCTGTTTTAACAATTTGACGTTTACTGCTTTTATACTGCTACTGGGCATTGCATTACACAAATATATCATTAAAAGTTGTTATCTAGGCTTTAAAAGCGGATGGTACATAGAGTACGCCACTTCTGTCATTATATATGTCCAAACCGTCCGTGTCTTTAAGGGTTAATATCTCGCCTAATTACGGACGATTATTTTCGAAAATCATAATCAACAATGCTTTTATACTTCTGCTATGATACGATAGGTACCTCCGATAGGTTATACGATAGGTTTGAATTCAGCGTTACGAAAGCTTTCATACGATACCCCACCACGCCACACTATATAAAGATTTATTTTTTCTTTTTAACTATTAATTGTAAATGGCAGCATCATTACATTTAATTTTAAAATAATTATAAAAATGTTTTTAAATCAAATTAATATTATTCAATACAAACTATTTAAATAAAATGAAAAAATCAGAATATTTTTAAATTCAGCAATTTCAAAAATTTAGCGCATGTATAAATAAAATATAATTTTTTTAAAACCAAAAAATTGTTTAAAACATATTTAAAATGCTCCAACAATTCAGAAAAAAATCCATATTAATTGTTTGGCTTTCCAAGCACTCACTAGATGGCGCCAAAAAAGAATGTTAACCTTTATTAAAATTCGAAATAAAAAAGAAAAAACCCTTTCAATTGCTGAATAATTCTTCTGATGATAAGATGAAAAAAGTTCAGTAGACGGTAGCAGCAAACAAAAATATTGATTCTAGATTGAAATTCCAGATTTTCTCTGACTGAAAAAAGGAGATTTTAAAATTTACTGCTGCGCCTAAAAATAAAATAAGCCTTTAAAATGGGCAAAAGGGGGAATTTTCTTTTAATGAAATCCATCTGAAAAAAAAAAGTGTAATAATAATAAAATTTTGTTAAAGTTCCGACTGAGAGATTCGAACTTCTGCGTGGAAGATGAATGCTTTACCACTACACTATGGACACTCAACGAAACAGGCTGACATTAAGAATATGATTTGAAATCGAAAAGGAACGAACTCCTTTAATTAAACCAATATAAGACTTTTTCAAAATTTAAGACTTTTTCAAAAACAGCTTGTTTCTTTATTTTTAAAACTAGCGAACTTGCCCGGCGTTGCCCGGGTACGTCAAAAAACAGCAGGAATTACGAAAAAACTCTGAAAATCACAATAAGATATCGCGAAAAAAATTTTAATCGCTTCTCAAATTCTGAAAAGAGAAAATATATATATATATATTATGTTCGAAGATTGCAAGTTGATTCCTTTCACTAATGTGGAAAAATAGTAGCAAATCACTAAAATACACTAAAAATCACATACAAAATTCCCGAAAAATTCGAAAATTGCTATACGAAATACGAATAAACTTTATTGAAATGAGGGCAGAATGTACTTTAGGTCAAAAATGGAATGTCAAAAAATTGCAGCAGATCGCGAAGAAACGTAAAAATCGCATTAAAAATCACAAAAAGTTCAAGAATCACGAAAGTCAAAATTAACTATAATTGGATAAAAGTTTCAAATCTAATTCCTTTGACCTGTGGGCTCTCTTAAAATTTATGTTTTGGAAATCATGCTAAGCATTAGATCATGTTACATTTATTCATAATTAATTTACTTGGACTCCCTTAAATATAATTAACATAATCCCTTAAGTTAATATTAGTTTTTGTTGCATTAAAATATCTCAATTTGTTGATTTTCTGTAAGTAAGTAAACCCTATTGTTTTACAGTGGAAGTCTATCGAAATTTGGCGAAATATTAGAGATCTCGCCAAGTTGGCGACAAACTTGGCGTTATTTGGCGACAAAACTGGATCCTCCCCTATGGTAACACCCCTTACATGTATGGCCATGCATTACATGCTGTTCAATAATCGCATAAAAAATTCGCTAAAAATTCCAAAATTGCTGCACGAATTCCGAATAAACTTTTATGAAAAGAGAATAAAATTTACTATATTGGGTTAAAAGAAAGAAACCGCATTCTTTTTCCTAATGTGGAAAAATCGAATTAATGTAATCCCTTAAGTTAATATTAGTTTTTGGTCCCGGGTTCGATTCCTGGCTCTGTCTAATTTTTCACTCCAGTTGGGTTTATTGTATTTATTGTTTGTATGTCTGTATAATATTTATATATACCTTTAACTGTTGGATGCAGCAGGCGTTATTTATGTGTGTATATGTGTTTTAATATATATTGTAGTATGAGTGTTTTATTATAAATATTAGTTTTTGTTGCATTAAAATATCTCAATTTGTTGATTTTCTGTAAGCAAGTAATCCATATTGGTTTACAATGGAAGTCTATGGGAATTTTTCGATATCGCCAAGTTGCCGTCATTTTTGGCGACTCATTTCGGTCGCCAAATTTGGCGATATACCGCCAAGTTGGCGACAAACTTGGCGGCATTTGGCGACAGAACTGTGTCCCTGTACAGTAACCTCCATATAGGTATGAAATGCATTAAATGCTGTTCAATAATTGCATAAAAAATTCGCTAAAAATTCAAAAATCGCTGCATGAATTCCGAATAAACTTTTTTGAAAAGGGAACAAAATTTACTATATTGGGTTAAAAGAAAGAAACCATATTCTTCTCACTTATATGGAAAAAATCGCCTCGAAACTTAAAGTGCTAAAAATCGCATAAAAAATTTAAAAAAATCTAATCAAAAAATCGAAAATCGGGCTTCGAGGTGCAAAACTTCATATATAGACGTACCTTTTCCCCAAATTTTGTAGCTCTACGTGCAGCGGTCTCTTGAGAACACCGTCGACACACTCACGCACTCACTCACACACACACAAACTTCTTTCTTTATTATTATAGATACAACTTTGAAATCTATTAACAAAGCATTTATTCAGCTGTAAGGCTGGCTTTCTGAAAACTGGATATTTACCATTTTAAGAGGTCATCTCTGGCCGTCAGACTCATTCGCAGTCTCTAATTTTCATTCATTGAAACCGAGAAAGTTGTAACAAAATATGTTATAGCGCTGAATAGTGCTGAACAGTGAAGCAGCGTTGAGGGGTTACCTAGTTGCCAAGCAACTTAACACCCCCATCGCACCTCCCTTGGATCCCCCATTGATACCTTAGAAATAAACCGCTAATAAATGTGCAAGTGTTAATCTATAATAGAAAATTTAATGAAAATAAGAATTAAAAGTTAAGTACATTTAAGAAATGTTTATCAAGAGTAAGGATTAAAAAATTAAAATTTCAGAATTAAACTGTCTAAATTATCAGAAAATTTAATAAGAATAAGAACTGAAGAGTAAAATATATAAATTAATTTAAAGTGTCATTAAAACATAAAAGAAATTTTAAAGTAGGTTAAAAATATGTAACAAAGCTTAATAAGAATAAAAATTAAATAGAAAAATTTTATAAGAAAGTTTAAAGTGTCTTTAATATATTTCAGAAAATTTAATAGAAATACAAAGTAAAGTTAAATACATTTTTAAAAAAGTTTAATAAGGATACGAATTAAAAAGTAAAATACATAAAAATGATTAAAATGTCTTTTTAAATATATATAACAAAGCATAACAAGAATAAAAAGAAAAAAGAAAAATTTTAAGAAAGTTTAAAGTGTCTTTACTATATTTCAGAAAATTTAATAGAAATACGAAGTAAAAGTTAAATACATTTTTAAAAAAAGGTTTAATAAGAATTAAAAAGTAAAATATATAAAAATTATTAAAGTGTCTTTTTAAATATATATAACGAAGATTAATAAAAATTAAAATTAAATAGACAAGTTTTATAAGAAAGTTTAAAGCGTCTTTAATATATTTCAGAACATTTAATAGATATACAATGTAAAAGTTAAATACATTTTTTTTTAATTTAACTAGGGGGCTCGGCCCCCTACGAGCTACGCTCGCCAACCCCCGTCCAGACACCGCAGACTCTAAATGCACGCTAATTTGATCGGCTTTAAAAAGATTTCGAAAGATTGAATTATAATTTAAAAAACAGTGGCGATCTCCCTATAAACGAATTTCTATTCATTTCTCTTTGATTGGGGAATTTTAACGCCAAATCCGCTGCGGTACTACTTGATTATCCTGTCGACCCATTTCGCCAAATTATATAAATCGCCAAACCACTCGCCAAATTATACAAATTGATATAATTTTTATTTTAAATAACGAAAGAACAAATAAATTCGTACAACATTAATAAAAACACAAATAAAACGTCGAAATAAAAATAACTTGATGACGTATACACGTGTAACAACATTTCAAAATAAGCTAATATAAAAGGAATTAAGTAAAGAGAGTCTTTGTCTCCTGGTATTTTTTAACAAAGCGAAAAGAAAGTTCTTTTAAATGAGACATTTTAAATTAATTCTCAAAATATCAAATAAATGTCTAGCGCAATTTCTAAATTTAAACTTTTTTGCAATATTATTTTGTGTTCATTTTATGTAATAACTATAATGTGACGTAAATATGACGTAATTTCTCCCAAGACTTAACGCATGTTAATGAATTTATTATTTTACAATATCCTTTCTCTTTTAAAATTCACGTGTATCCTTTTTGTGACGTAATTTTTAATAAGTTCCTGCTTTTTATACGTAATTATTTAATTCTAATTTGAAAGTTTTTTTTCCTGTTTATAATAGTCACGTGTAAATAAATTTTTAATTTGAAGCAAACATTATTGCTTGCGTTTTTTATACAGTTGGCAACAGTTTAAATTAGTACAATTTTCTGAAATCTGTAAAAAATATCTCTAGAAATGCTCAAAATTTGAATTTAAAATAGAAATAAAACCTGAAAAAATGAGTCAAAATAAAAAAATTAATGCAATCTGCACTCCGGGAAATTCTAACGCATAAAATGATCTAAAAATGATTACACTGCCTTGTATAGTTTTTGCTGCTATAAAACTTTTTTAGTGGAACGATTTTGTCCAACTTTAGCATTAAATAACTCTTAAAATAATTCTTCGATTTGAAAACTGTCTGCATCAGCGTGTTTATCAAACATTTCTGTATAAAACCACCGATTTTCATATTTTTGTATGCATTATTTTTGTTAATATTAACGAAGAAAGGCCTCCGGTCACAAAAAAATCAAAACCGGCGGCGGCGGCGGCGGCGGCGGTGACAGCGGTAGTTACTTTTTTTTAGAATAGAGAGATAAGAATTAAAAAATAAAATACATAAAAATGATTGAAGTGTCTTTTTAAATACATATAACAAAGCTTAATAGGAATAAAAATTAAATCGAGACAATTTTAAAGAAAATTAAAGTATAAATATGTATTAGAAATAATGTGTTAATATATATAAAGTGTTAATCTATAAAATGTAATAAAAATAAGAATTAATAGTTAACATTTTATAAGAAAATTTAAAGTGTCTTTAACAATATTAGAAAATTTAATAGAAATAAGAAGTAAAGGTTAAATACATAAAAATAAGTAATACGAATTGAAAAGTAAAATATATAACTTAATTTAGTGTCATTAAAATATAAAAGAAAATTTAAAGTAGGTTGAAAATACGTAAAAAAGCTAAATAAAAATTTTAATTAAATAGAAAAATTTTATAAGAAACTTTAAAGTGTCTTTAATTTCAGAAAATGTAATAGAAATACAAAGTAAAAGCTAAATACATTTTTAAAAATGTTTAGTAAGAATAAGGATTAAAAAATAAAAACTTTAAGAAAGTTTTAAAATTATCAGAAAACTTAATTATCAGAAAACTTAAGAAGAATAAGAACTGAAGAGTAAATTACATAAGTTAATTTAAAGTGTCGTTAAAATATAAAAGAAATTTTAAAGTAGGTTAAAAATATGTAATAACGCTTAATAAGAATAAAAATTAAAAAGAAAAATTTTATAAGAAAGTTTAAAGTGTATTTAAAACATTTCATAACATTTAATAGAAATACAAAGTAAAAGTTAAATACATTAAAAAAAAGTTTAATAAGAATAAGAATTAAAAAATGAAGTATAGAAAAATTATTAAGTGTCTTTTTAAATATATATAACAAAACTTAATAAGAATAAAAATTAAATCTAGACAATTTTTAAGAAAATTTAAAGTGTAAATATATATTAAAAATAAAGTGACTCACTCAAATCCGCAACCCTAAAATCCACGAATCACCGCAGTTGTAAACAACGAAAATTCAGTTCAGATGTAGGGACAAAATTACAGACTTATTTTTATATCCTAACGTATGTATTTTAATATGTAATTAGCATTAATATGACTGAACTCGTGCTTTTTCATGAAGGAAGTATAAATTTATTTCTGAAAAAATTCAATATATTGCTGATATCACTGGTAATTGCAATCTTTTTATCAAATATACTTATGTATTAATCAAGCATTTTTGGTTATTAAGTCTGGCTAAACCTGAAATAAAACTTCCTTATTTTATGATTTTGATGTAAATGAGTAGGGTAACTTTATGAGGCAAGTTTCTTTGAATAATTCAAGAAAAATGTGACTCATCTTTACTATGCATATTTAATTATACACAATTATTTACTTGATCTTTACTTTTTATAATTTAATCATTTTTAGAACTATCTTGATTTATTATTTCAATTTATTACTTTACTTATTTTAATATTTTACTATATTGTAAGCATTCATTATAATTTCGATTGCATTGTTACATTCAAATTGCTGTTTAAAAAATGTAAACAAAGCAATGACCAGAAATCCGCAAAATTGTAAAATCTGCACAACCTCTTGTCCCAAGCTGTGCGGATTTGAGGGAGTCTACTGTATAAAGTGTCAATCTATAATAGAAAATTTAATAAAAGTTACATTTAGCAGGGTTTACTGAACAAAGTACAGTAAAACTTACAAAAAAAATTCGTTGGGAACCAAAACAAATTCCATTTTAGATCGGTTTCCGCTGAGCCAGGTAGATTTGTAAGGTATTCCTTTCAAAAAGAATATAAAATATTCCATTATAGACAGACAGGTTCTCTTTACAAGTTTTACTGTATAGAGAGTAACGAATGGCTTGGGACAATACGAAAAGAAATTTAAACGAATGTGGGCATCATGAAAAATCTGAACTTTTGGCGTCCCACGCAGTGATTACGCGGGACAGCCTTAATCCTCTCGGCACCGAATTTTTTTTTCCAACTTTAAAAAAATTACTTTTACTCTAACAAAATTAAAAGTAGATATCAAAATCACAAAAGTTACAGTTTACTGAAATTTAAAGAATGTGTTCTTTACAGAAACCTAACGAATGTAGTTATGTTGCGTGTTTTTCATATAAAAATAGTCTAAGGAAGAATTTTTTAAGACGTTTGGAAAATGTCGTATTACAACCAGATTAAACAAACATAAAAAATTTAGTGGTATTTTTTATCACAAAATACTAATTCGGAAAAGGAGTCCCTAATTTAAATTTAAAGAGTGAAACACATGTTTGAATTAAAAGAAACGCCAACGGTTTACTAATAATTAATAAACCTTTTATTATTATTATTATTATTAAATGCTGAAACATAAGCAAAGTCATAATAGTAAATGTATCGACATAGGCTATCCCTATTAGGTGCTGGAATTAAGAAAAATGTTTTTTTTTTTCTTTCAAATATTGCAGTTCGAAGTAGGAGCCTCATATGAGGATCAGGGTGACGAGAGGGTTAAAGCCTCTGAGAACCGGGACGTCCCATGTAAATCAGGATACAGAGGCGTCGCGATGGGGGGTTATGGGGGGGGAGCCTCCCCCTCCAATATATGTGAATTTGGGAAATTTGAACTTAGAGTTGGGAAATTCTAGATTTTTGAAACTTTTTTTTTTTCCTTAAATAAAAAGTTAAAAAAAATTTTTAATTGTTTTTCTGATTATCTTTCTGAGTTCTGTAACAGTAAACTAGTTAAATTTTCAAAAGAAATACAAAAAGCAACCACACTCAATTTGTCTGTGTTTTTCTGTGCTACGAAAATATCATACATCTACGAAACCAGAATTTCCCTACTTTTGTACATCAACAGTGTCTCTAATCTATTTCCTCCAGAAATTTGTACCTTTCTCAAAAACCTCAAAATATAATGAGGCTATTTTCATATGAAGTACGATTACGACTAGTACACAATAGAAGACAAAAACTTCCATTAAATGAATCAATAATTATAATTTTTATGTTCTTAGTTTCAGTATTTTTCTTTGGAAAGATTTTTTTTTTTTTTTTTTTTTTTTTACGTTTAAGTATCATTATCATTAAACACACATTGAACATATCATTTTAGTTGGAAAAGAAAGCAATTTGTTTCAAGTTGGGAAATTTTTAACCCCCCGCCCCCCCCACCCCCGAAGGAATATTTGTAGCTACGCCCCTGTCGGGATACCTAGCAACACTAGTGTTTACTCACACACGCACACTTACATACAAATCATGATTACAATACTACGTGGTCGTAAAGTGAAAAACAACGGGAAAACCTTCAATTCACTGATTACACTAGCCTGTAATATCTGGGTTGTGTCATGTTGTTCAGCTTTTGATAATTAGGCTTATGCATTTTGCAGCGCTGAATCCGAAAATGACCTTCATTTTTTTACCATCACGTAAGGATTTTTTGCAAATTGTTAATTTCAAAGTTATAAAGTCAAAAAATTACGAAAATCTGACACCATAAAATAGATATGATAATTTTGTTTTTAAACTTTTGATAAACGATTTTTATGTATTTTTTACCACTGAATCCAAAAATGACCTTCATTTTTAACCATCATGTCAGGATTTTTCGCAAATCATAAAGTTCAAAGCTAAAATTGAATCCCCCCCCCCCCACCTCATCGGACCCCTGAGCTGTTTAGCTGCAAGTCCCTAGTATGAAGCAAAATATTGAATAAATTAATGAATTAAATAAAATTAAATTGAATAAAAGTTTTAGATTGGTATGAGATTTACGCTATTTTTTAGCTTTGACATTTACGATTTGCGAAAAATTCTGATGTGATGGTTAAAAAGGAAAGTAATTTTCAGATTCCGTGCTAAAAAGTACATAAAAATAAATTATTAAAAGTTAAAAAACACAACCATCTCCTCTATTTTTTAATATCAGATTTTTGCTATTTTTTTAACTTTGCGATTTGCGAAAAATCCAGACATGATAGTTAAAAATGGGCATTTTCAGATTCAGCGTTAAAAAATACATAAGAATCAATTATCAAAAGTTAAAAAGCACACCCTTCTCCTATATGTTTTAGTTTCAGATTTTTACTATATTTTTTTTACTTTTATCCTTTGAAATCTACGATTTGCGAAAAATCTTGACGTGATGGTTAAAAATAAAAGTCATTTTAGGATTCAGCACTAAAAAATACATAGAATTCCATTATTAAAAGTTAAACAACACAACCATCGCAGGCTTGTGTTATTTAGAGTTTTTGTGGATATTTCAAATGGAATAAATCACGAGAAGCTTTAGTGATAATTTCAACAGAAATTGAATTTTTTTTTTTGCTATTTTAAAGTGACATCATTGTTAGAAACGTTATGGTAGATCGGACGTAAAAAAAAGCACCACAAATTAATAAAATGAAATGTTTGTCATTCTACCATAATATTGTCTTTCGAACTAAAAAAGTAATTTTACTTTGAAAAGTAATTTTACTTTACACTAATTATAAAAATAACTTATAACTAAGTCACTGAAAAGTCAAAAAAGATTTAACAAATTCATTGATTCGTGTAAAACTTTTGATGTTACGTCAAATGTAATTAACCTTAAATGCGCGATTTTTTATTTTGTTTCAAAAAAATTATATAGGATTCCCTGAAAGGTTTATTATACAGGAAAAATAATGAAAAAAATCAGAGATACATTTTTCATATAATACGTCAATCTTTTCTTCTGTTGCACATCTGCAATACAAGTAAAAACTACTGTCGTGTGGCTGTTTCACGCTAAAATAATGCAAATTAGTCAATATTTTAATAAGTATGTCTCCAAATACCTTATTTTATATTATTATTTATTTTATAAAACTTAACCTTTAACCCTTTCATTCCCATGATAGAATACGTTCTAGAAATGACGTAGTTCAGAGAATCTGACTTTACGACTATTATTACGACAAGCGCAATAAAACAAAACACTATTGTACACAATAATAATATTATAAAGATATAAGCAGAAGAAATGAAAGGGAATTGAGTCCTAGATGATTTTTCAATTCAAAGTTGGTTAATATATACATACATTATACAAAAGTTTCTACTTATTTCATAATTGATTCTACATTGTTAAGGAGACGATGGAACTAAGAAATTATTTTTCATCAATAATGTTATTCTAAGAAGAATTTCTACAAGGAAGTGTCTTGTGCGAGAAATCTGATATATATAGGGGGGCTGTGCATATATAATGTTATAAAATTTTTGGTAATTTTGGACCCCCTCTCCCCCTTTCGCTATCATATCCCTCGACCCCCTCCCCTTCATAATTATGTCGTTATCAATGTCTAAAAATTCTTTTGGTTGTTAAAATTTGTATCTTTTGTGTGGAGTGATATATAAATATGGGTTACACTTTTCGCATACTTTATTGATTTAAATGAAGAGAAATCAATAAAATATCACTTTATATGTGAAATAAATTTATATCAAAAAGCACTTAAAAGCACTATTTAAAAGTATTTAATAATAGCTTTTTGTTGCATAATGGATTCAACAGTAATAATGTCTTGCACGGGGGAGGGAGCAGACAGAACTTCTGATCAACAAAATAGGTAGACAACATTCTTTCACTTTTATTTACTAGTAAACACAAATATAATTTCAACCCTACTTCGCATATAGTTTCTCAAACAGCGGATTATATACGCATACATATATGACAAAAGAATAGGAATGACAAACGTTGGGATATTCCATATTTTGGAATTAAATAATTTTATAATAATTTAATGATTTTAATAATAACTTTGTGTTTTCATAAAAATAGATAACAGACTAAAAAAAGATAACGTACTATTTTGACGTAAAGACTAAGTTACAAATAAAACGAGAAAATTTTGGTTGGATCAAAAATGATAACGATATCAAAAGACAAATCCCCTCCCCCTAAAGA
This sequence comes from Maratus speciosus, assembly GCA_963932465.1. NCBI lineage: Eukaryota > Metazoa > Arthropoda > Arachnida > Araneae > Salticidae > Maratus > Maratus speciosus. Next base: position 15,399,756 of record OZ010791.1, on the reverse strand, counting down.
TGTCTTACGATATCATGTGTCAGATCAGACCTTTTCCCCCCTAAAATGAAATGTATCACAGACCGTAGGGAGGGGAATTCAAAATTTTTTAAATAAATTTTCTAAATAACAACAATAATAAATAAATAAAGTGTTCCATACATTCCAATTTACAACCTATTTACTCCATTGTTTATTTATTATTATTTATTTATTTTACTACTTAAGAGCTTGTGTAAAAAATTGTGCATTAATCTGACAGACAGTTATTTAATAAATAGATGGAAAACTGTACGTGAAAGTGAGATTTCATTAAAAGTTTACACGTTAATAACCTTTATCACTAATATGAGGAACTTTATAATAAACCAACCTTCTAAAACATATGAACAGATTTGTTGTACCTCTTAGAAGTATTAAGAATTTTGAAGAAAAAAGAAATCGCATTTTAAAAATAAACAGACAGCGAAAAATGCATTCAAAATACATTATATGCTATTTTCATTACTTATTAGCTCTAAGAAGAATGAAAACACACATTCTTCCAAATGTATAGATATTATTTAAATTTAAAAAAACAAAGATTCGTATCTTTTGCTCGGCTTTTGTTTATTTCAAGTCCATCGTCCCTTTAATAAATAAAGTATGTGTTATAAAAGGTGTTCAGTTAGCTTGCATTGTTCCCCTTCGTAGAGCGCTTATTTTTTTCCTTGATTTATTATGAATTCATAAATAAATGATCAATGAAAAAAAGAAAGAGTTCGTGAAAGCATTTTCATTACTTACGTTAAAATATGATATTAATCCAAATAATCGATGCGAAAATCAGCTGCTTACATCGCAATGAAGTACAAAGGTCTTGCAAAAACAGTTTTCTGCCGGTGTGTATCAATTTGTAAAATCCACGACACGAGTCAAACAGTTGGCGCGTTTCGCGGGGGTTGCCAGCAGAGCAGTTGGCGAGATTTGCGGATCGATTTTAAAAACATTGTGAAAATTATTAGAACTAATTGTTCTAGTTATTGACTCTATTTGGAAATATTAACCCTCTCGCTGCGCAACCCGAGATTCCCTCGGGCAACGTAAAAGTAGCAAAATCTGCGCAATCCTCGGGGATTCATTTTTTCCACTGGCGACTATTTCTTAATTCAACTCGGACCACTTTTTAAATGCAGAAAAATTCCATATAGACTTTAACAACATCTACAAGAGAAATATAGTACGAAATTAATTTTCTTAAAATAGTGGTGCGAGAATATAAAAATAGTCTCCAGTGACAGACCAGATTTAACCGTTTAATTATTGATTCAGGTTTGGATTTAAAAAAAAATATATACAAAAAATGTTTACATATTTAAACTCTAAAATATATATAGATTTGAAATATGTAATAAAAAATGTGCAATTTTTGAACCTATTTTGATAAAAAAAAAAAAAAAAAAAAAAAAAATTACGCAGCGAGAGGGTTAATAATAATAAATCTTACATTACTTTTAGAAGATCGCCTTGACCTTAAAAAAAAATGTATTTTTTGTTATCAACTTTTACAAACTTATTTTGGTTAGTGTAAATAAGTACTGAAAATAAATAATGTAAAAATAAAAGACAAATTCTATTTTTTTTTTTTTTTTTTAAACAGTGTTGAATTCAGGCAAATTTCTCTGGGAGGATTTATTGCAACTTCGGGGAGAAGAAGGGACTCTTTCAGTGCTCCGCAGAGCGTAACACCTCCCTCCCTCCCCCCTCAAAAAAACTCAGTTCATCACTGGTTTTAAAATGCTACTCCTATATTGTTTTAAATTTGTTATTATAATTATTATTTTTTATTTATTTATTTATTTTGCTTTAACTTTTTATCTAATGTAAAAAATGAGCTAATCAATAGATTTCTTTTTTCTTTAATTTACTTCAATATCTTCACAATCTGGTGCAAACCTTCTTCAACATTTCATGAAAGCAAGTATTTTATTAATCAAACCACATTTAAAAAATCCATTTAAAGCTAAAGTCAATCATTAATATATGTGTGGGAAGATTCGAATGCCTTTATTCATATACTTAATGTTAAAAGGATAGAAACATAGAAAATCTATTTTTTTTTTCTTTTTGTATCTTTTAAACAGTGATAAAATCAGTGAGTACCCCAGGTTATCAGTTTCTCTGGAACATTGAAATCTATCCCCCTTCCCCCTCGAAGATTTCAGATTCTATACTAATTAATGGTCTGGAAACCCACTAGGTGCCACCTCCCAGAGCTGCTGAAATATCCCCCCCCCCCCCCCCCAATCCCCGATCAAAAATGTCTGAATTCGACACTGGTTTTAAAGATTTAAAAAACCTTCTTCGAGTACTATGAGAAATAAAACAATTTGATAATAAAGTTTTATTATTTGTTTAGACTAGGGGTGCACAACCTTTTTAAGAGAAGGGCCACTTACACAAATTTCTGGGTTGTCGAGGGCCACTTCAGTAACATGGAGAGAATTCTATTTTCGGCAGAAGATATGTGGCCTATAATCAGATAAAAAATATATTTTCAGAGGGGGGGGGGGGGGGTACCCTTCTAGGTTCCCCTACCCAGTCAACATATCAATTCAGTTGGCAAGAATATATCAACAATTTACGTTTGTATATATAACAGAGATATAGCAATGATTATTTCGAAGGAGTGATAATATTCCTTGACATTATTCGTGGAGTAAATTTTGTTTTATTAAAAGTGTTAAAAAATAAAAATAGCGACGAAAGTGGCTAGTGCCGAAAAAAATGTGAACTTTAATATTTTTCGCGCCCGATCAACAAAATTTGCAATTTTTCCGCACCTGGTCGACAAAATTCACGATTTTTCCGCACCGGATCGCCGAAATTCGCTATCTTCCCGCGCTTGATCGACGAAATTCACTATTTTTCAGCTGCCGACCAACGAAATTCGCGATTTTTCGGAGACCGATCGACGAAATTCGCGATTTTTCCGTGTCCGATCAACGAAATCCGCGATTCTTAACTGACTGACGAAACTTGCATTTTTTTTCTCTCGGCAAATTGACGAAATTCGCGATTTTTTCTGACGATAAACTGACGAAACTCGCGATTTTTCCGCAGCCGATCGTCGAAATTCTTAATTTTTCCGCGCATCGTCGAGAGATTTCGCGATTTTTCCATGCTTGGATCAACGAAATTTGCGATTTTTCCTCGCCTGATCGACATCGAGAAAATTCGCGAACTTTTCGTCCCCGATCAATGAAATTCGCGATTTTTCGGAGCTCGATCAACAACACTCGCGTTTTGCCGTGCCCGATCGACGAAATTCGCGATTCTTAACTGATTCTGACGAAATTTGGATTTTTCCGCGCACGATCGACAAAATTCACGATTCTTAACTGACACTGACGACATTTGCAATTTTTCCAGAAGCAGATTGACGAAATTCGCGATAAACAGAGTAAACACGCGATTTTTAGGCAGCCGATCAACAAAATTTCAAAATTTTCATCTTCTAATGGACAAAACTCGCGATACGAAATTCCAACGATACGAAGCGATACGAAAATCAACGAAATTCGTGATTTTTAACTCACTGACGAAATTTGCAATTTTTTTCCTTTGCAAATTGACGAAATTCGCGATTTTTTCTCGCGACTGACGAAACTCGCGATTTTTCCGCAGCCGATCAACAAAACTTGCAATTTTTCCGCGCATCACCAACAAATTTCACGATTTTTTCGTGCCAGATAAACGAAATTTGCAATTTTTGCGAAACTGGTCGACAAAATTCGCGGTTTTTCCAAGCCCGACTAACGAAATTCGCGATTTTTCCGAGCTCGAATGACAAAACTCTCGATTTTTGCGTTCCCGATCGGCGAAATTTGCAATTTTTTCCGCGCCTCATCGACAAAATTCGCGATTTTTCAGTGCTTGACCAACGAAATGTGCGATTTTTACGCACCTGATCAACCAAATTCGCGATTTATTGCATCCGATTAATCAAATTCGAGAGTTTTCCGAACTTCATCGACAAAATTCGCTATTTTTCTGCACCCGATATTTTTCGCGATTCTTAACTGAAAATTTCAACTTTTACCCGGCTAATTGACGAAATTCACGATTTTTTCCAGCGACCTATGGACAAAAATTGCAATTTTCTCCAGTTATAAATTGACGAAGTTCGCGGGCCACACGTTAACCCATCGCGGGCCACTTTTGGCCCGCGGGCCACAGGTTGTGCATCCCTAGTTTAGACCTTTTCATTCGCGAAGAGTTTTCTAAATTCTACATACTATATGGAAACATGTTAATGCTACAAAACTTACTCTTTGGGAGTGTCTTGGCCGAGTTCATATATATTTCATGAATCAGCTTTTTGCGCTCCCTCTATGTGTATATTATAGTATAGATGGAGTATCATTGTAATATAAATAATTGTATGCTCAGTTCATTCCAGGAGGTCGCAAAAGGATATATTAGCAGACTATTGATTATATTCAGATTTCCGGTTTAGATATGTTGCCTGAAATAGCATAGATTTTCTTTTATAGTGAGGCAACTTTCTTCTCCAAGAAAATAAAAAATGCAGTGTAAAAAAAAAAAAGCATGTGAATTAGGAGCTTTATTTTGTAGTACTTTGGGAGCCCCTGTCAAATTTGAGAAGGAAGCTGAAATTCCGTGCGCTTTTTAGATAATCAGGCCCCGTACAATATGCGGTATTAAGTTTCACTTAAGGGGAGATTTTACCGCAAAGGAAAAAAAAAAAAAAAAAAAAAGATTTTTTTTCTTTGTTTTTCTTCTTTTTTTTCCCTTTGTTCTTTCTTTTATAAACTTTTAAAGTGTCTAGAATAGGCTCTTAAAACCGTTTTTTGTTCCGCCTAATATTTAAGTAAGTGACAACCAGTTTAATGAAGGAGGTTTTAGTGTCCCACTAACAAAGGCACCGATCAAAAATTTTAAAGGCACTTTTCTTGAAGCATGTTTTTTTTTTAAATCGGTGTACGCTCTGGAAAAGATATAAATCGATAGCTTATGAAAGAATGCAATCTGAAATTAAATGATTGCGTTGAACCTTTAAAGAATAAAACTTATAATTAAAAAATTAAAAAAATAATGCAAAATAAATTTCAGAATTATAATAAATGATATTATGTAAAATTCTAATGTCCTCTAAAGATTTCATGCCAAGGACACGGGCCCTATGTGCCCGAGTGATCATCGGGGCCTGGCGTTCTTCGTATTCGGTAAAGATTGCTACGAAACTACAAAGGTTTTGGCGAAATATCAACCTACGCGACGGATAAGTGCGCCAAAGTGGATACAGGATAGTTTTGAATGATGTCTTCTCTCCAAATCAAGAGGTTAACTTTTCAGGTTCCGCTAGCATCCGACCTTGACGTTCGTCGACCGGTAACTTTGTTATTTTACTGTTTTTCGGCCGGCTAGGATTTAAAAGAATCTTTTAAAGATACAAGAAAGGCAGTGGCGTAGCATAGGGGGCCCAGCGGGGTCGTTTGCCTCAGGCGCAAAAATTTTAGGATAATAAACTCATTTGATGTAACCGAGGGGCATGCCAGCAATATCCGGTCCCTGTGTGTGAAGAACTTCAGTTGACGCCCTATATTTCTAAATTCTCTCCACCCACTCAAAAAATTCATAACATTTTTCAATCAGTATAAATTCATAGCTGCTAACCTTCCTGAGTTCCCAAACGTCCTCTTTCTGACTCAAATAATCCTCCTAATTTTAACTCTATCGTTCTTTCACTTTATTCTTCTCTCTGTTTGAAAATTTCCAAAATCCTTTCTCGTTTCAATTTTAAAGTTATCTTTAAACCTATTAAGGGGGTCCTGGACACATTTTAAAATAATTTTTATTTATTGAGTTAAAATTCTGAATTTCTTTGTGATGGTTAACCTTATCATTTGTAAACAAAATCACATGATAAAACTTCTCATAATTTAAAAAAAAAAAAAAAAAAATAATTTTAAATTTATTAAAAAAGTGGGGTAATTTAAAATCCTTATAAATCGAAATATTATTTATAAAATTTAAATTTTTTTTCATTTAAATAAACAGAAATATATAAGTCTTAATTTTGATTCGGCATTTTTAAAAATATTTAACGAAAAATTTAAAAAAAAAAGATGGTGCAACTTTAAAAAAAAAAAATCATATTTTCAAAAGTAAATATTTTTTTCAAATATGCTGAATCAAAATTTAAGTAAAACAATTGAAAAAGATATGCTCCAAGTTTTAACCCTTTATCCTTAACGGTTCTCGAGTTATAAGAATTTAAATACGAGAAATGGTGAAAAAATCTATCATGAAGAAAAACGCATTTTTACAAGAAGTCGTTTCCGTGACAGCCATTGCTTGAAAGCTAGATTTTGAAAACAAACGAAAATGAAAAAATTGAATATTCTTTGTTCTAATTCAGATAGAAACATGATTTAAATGTCATTTTAAGCAGGAAAAAAAAAAAAAAAAACAGAGAAATTTTTAATGAAATAAAATGTTTTTGCGAAATTTGAAAATTTTTGTGTCCCGGAACCCCTTAATAAAATAAAATTCACTTCTCAGAAAAATCCTATTCCTACCGAGAACCGGTGAGGCGTTTATTTTATTGCCTATTCTTGTAATTTAGGTTATATGGGTCAAACTAAGAGGTCACTAAAGTTCAGATTAATCGAGCCTCAGAGGTATATATCAAATCAAGAAATTTTAAAATCTTCGGTTGCCTCTCACGGTTGGACTTCCAGTCACTGTTTCAATTCTTCCATGGCCAGAATTATTTCTTCTGTCTCTCCCACTCACTTGGATTTTCACGAAGCATTTTTTTTTTCTTTTTTTAAATTCGGATAAACTTGTCAATGATCTCTCATCATCTCCTTTTCTTTCTGAACTTTGGAAATTACTTTTATAATTCTCTCCCCTCTTTTCTTGTCTCTTTTCATTTTTATATAATTTTTTAGTTAATTTTTCAATTAATTTTCAGCAGTGAAATTACGCTCAAAATTATTGAATATTTAATACGTGATTTATAACATTACTAACTAAGCGTAGAAGCAACAGAGTGAAAAATATCCAATCCTGGAATCGAACCCGGAACCCTTGGAATAGCACTCCAAGTGCGCTACCATTTAAGCTACGAGGGCGATATCCAGCTTAGCATCTCTCACTCACATATGTTGGTAAGGCTGCAACTGCAGCACGAGGTGGGATAGTCGTCATGAGGACACAATCCTGCGGCAAAACATGAGACACAAACAAACCCAGCATCGGCCATCGTAGCTTAAATGGTAGAGCACTTGGAGCGCTATTCCAAGGGTTCCGGGTTCGATTCCCGGCTTGGACATTTTTCACTCCGTTGCTTTTACGCTTAGTTAGCAATGTTATAAACCACGTATTAAATGAGGGACTCACGACCATAGTAGACCAAGTCCATTTATCTCTATTGTGAATAATAACGCTTTAAAGTTCTTAAAAAATAAGTAATCCAGGTCAAGTGATTTATAAAGATTATATACGTTAATATTCAATTTAAAGTATCATTTTTATATTAACCTACTGTTACCAATGACAAATTAATATTTCTATTGTATATTTATACGTTATTTTAAAAAATGAAGTCTTGGTCCAGAATGGTAGTGAAATTGCCATGTGTAAATAAAGAGTTGTTTATTTATGGTTACAAAAACTCTTGACTTAGATTTATATTTACTTATTCTATGTTTTACTCTAAATTAAACACAAAGAGTGAAAAATATTACCAGTTATCGTAAATCATTCACTGTACAAAATACTACCACCATCGCCTCATGATGTACTCTAGAGGAAGTAGCTTAGACTTAGAGCCTGGTATTGACCTCTACTGGAAGATTCTTGAAGTATACATCATGAATTGGCGGAACGTATGACAGAAGATCCACCATACCTCTCTTTTTGGCCCACGTGATTTTTCTACGGCCCGCGTACAATGTATCCAGTGTCCTCGCTGGCTTTTGACCAACATTAGTGATTTGGCGAATAAGAAATAAAAAACAGTAGCCAAACGAAAATAAATGTTAGCAAAATAGATTCGGCGTGAAACACTGAAAAACCTGTCTTTAATCCCTTATTGTATCCATTTTTTGAATAGGTTCTAAAATAACCTAATTTTTTGTAATTACTCAAAAAATAGAAATTCAACTATCCGCTAAAGAAACTATTAAAAATAAATACATTCTGAATGCCTCCTAAATGTGTAAATGTTTCAGACATTCTTTTAGGAGTCTGAATAAAAGTTAAAATCTTTCATTTACCGTTGTGAAAACATACACTAAAAATTGCTATGAGATTTCGACCGATAGAAAAAATTGACCGGCCAATGATACTTTACGTACAACTAATAAATAAGTATGGTTAATTTCAACACCCCATTCCAGCAAAACTTTTTAATATTTGGCATTTGTTGCGAGTAATTTTTGTTTATGTTTTTAGCAGAGCGACGCCGGCGCATAGACAGTGATTAACTGACAAAAACCTATCGCATAATCCTTTTTGTATCTTTGGCTGTTGCTAAACTGAATTTAGATTGAATCTGTATCTCTATAAACAGAACAAATGGCACGGTGCGATTGATCTATAATGCGATCGTGATGCTATAGTGCGATTGATTGATAAAGCTACATCAATCGTTCAGAAACGCAGATAAGTCTCGAGTGTATTGACACACACACAAACAAAGCAGAAATTAAGCACTCGCAATTTGGCGAGTCTCATTGTTAGTTTACTCGCCAAATGAAACATTTTGTCGCGATTTGGCGCAATGGCGAGCGGCAGCGAGAACCCTGAATACATCTTGACTGACATTTGACAATGAAAGTGACTTGCGCCTACGAGCCCGTTTTTCCAAATTTATTTTGCGAAAAGGTTGATCCTCATTGAGGGTTTCTTTGAACAGTGACATAAAGGGAGAACCTTTCTCAACTTGCAGTCAGCCAACAACTGTCCAACTAAAACAAGATCACTCGGTATCCTTCTTTCTGTTTATGATACTTTGTTCCAAAACTGTATTAGAAATAAATAACACTATGATTATTTTTTAAGAAATTAAGGCAAGTTATAAATCCTAAATTAACACAAATTAAAATGTTCATTCATAAATTAGTTAGAATATTAAATAAGTAGGGTCAATAACACCCCAAAAATGGGGCTAATGTGAGAGATACAAAGAAAAGTACCCAATTTGATAGTAATAAAATTGGCCTTGCTATTATTTTGTAAGAAATATCTCATTGTATTTATATCCATCACAAATGCACTCAAAATTTCACAAGACACGGGTTTTAATGAAAGTCAGCATTTAAGTAGATCATATTTATTTTTGAATAAATTCAAAATAATAGATTTCAGGATTGTTTATTTAAGTATTAAAACTTACATTAAAAGTTTGATACAAAATCGAGGTTTTGCCTACATGCTTGAAATTTCAATTTTGATTGTTAGCCTCAGGAATGGAAACACTGTATCAAACATTATTTACAATTAATAATAAGTAGCAGATTGGCGTAATTTAGTAATTGTCTTTTTATTCCTCAATGAGAAAAAAAATTAATAATGGAAATTTTTGAGTGGAAAATGCAATATTGCTGTTACTTGTTTAAATATGAAAGAAAGAAAAAAAAATAAATTAAAATTTTCCTTTAAAATAAAAAAAGTACATATTTTAAACATAGAAACTTTCATTCTTGCCTTTTTATTCCTTAACGAGAAAAAAGTGAATAATGAAAAAATTTGAGGGGAAAATACAACATTTCTATTACTTGTTTGAACGTGAAAGAAAGTTCTTAAAATTTTGAAATTATTTGACATTATAGATAAAAGTGTATATTTTAAATATTCATTTCTTACCTTCCGTTTATTTTTGAGTCAAGAATATTTTTAATTAGAGTCGAATAGAGGATTAAAAGCTGAACAAATAATTATATACTAATCCTAAATCAATATAGATGGCAGCACTCATTTTTTTCATGAAATCCTTTTAGTCCAAGAGCCGGCAGCACAAAAACCTATGTTATCAAGCACAAGAAAAAAACCTTTTTTTTATGGAAGAGTAGAAGTAGGGTAATCTAATGATCCACGTCTGCCGGAAGTGGTGCATAAGCCAAAAATTTATACCACCAGTGGTTGACTCGTAGGTTTATCATTGTGTTTTCCTGCTCCCAGTCCTCCATGTTTTCATATCTTTGTTTGTAGGACAATGATAAAGCTACGAGCCAACCACTAGTGGTATTAATTTTTGGCTTATGAACCACTTCACTTCCCCCACTTCTACTCTTCCATAAAATAAAGTTTTTTTTCTTGTGCTTGATAACATAGGCTTTTGTGCTGTCGGCTCTTGGACCATTTGCAAGGTGGTAGAAAAGAGCACAAATGTGAAGTGGAATAGCCCATAGAATGCAACAAATATTACCATTTTGAACACAATTCTGTTACGTTAGGAATCAAAAGGCAATCTTTATTATTATTTTTTTTTAAGCATATCATGGACATATTGATGCTAATGCCTTGCCTGATTTTTCTTTTATTTGATTTTTGTGCCTACATATGCATAAGAGGGAAAAATAGTGCTTATGTAAGTTTTTAGCCTATTTTGAAAATGTAGGAAATAAATGGCAACTTTCAAACTTAAGCAATGTGATTTTCATATGTAAAACTACATCAGGCTCACATATGTTTCAAAATTCCTTTTATTTTTACAATTGTTTTATTTTGTCAAAATTTGAGACATTTTCAACTTTTACAATCCATTTAAGATTAACATGGTGTTACCAAATTATTATTACCCAATGAATAGGAAGATAATTTTCCAGAGGTTACAATATTATAAAATACTATTTTAATTTATGTGAAATAGTTTTCATGATACAGAACTCCAAACTTGCAACTTTGAACGATTGCACACATGACATTCTATGCAGTGGCGCACCCAGGGAGGGGGCCAGGGGGCCCTGGCCCCCTCCAAAAGAAAAGGGAGAAAACACTAGAAAAATATCTAAAATATTTACGAGATCAAAGTTTGTTTTTCGTGTGTGTGCGTTTGTGTAAAAAACTAATTGACACCCTATAAATACACGGGTCTCCCCAGCCAATTTCAAAGATACACAACTAGAGAAACGCGTTTGCTTGAGATCACATTTCTATATATCATTGGTAATTCTCATTATACGGCTGGCTACACTGCAATGCTACCATGCAGTTAAAAAAAAAAAAAGACTTCAACAGTTTTTCCCCCATTATTGCATGCAGTTTTAGAAAACTTTTTTTTTTTAATTGCGAGAATGAAAGCAGAAAGTTACAAAGAAAGCTATCACCACCAAAAAAATGACATCCTTTTGGTGATTAAAGCTGAATCGTGTTTGTTTCAAGTTTCTCCCAGTCGAACAATTGAGATCCAGCGTCTAGATTCAGAAGGTCCAGATGTAATATAGTGAACTTCGGTTTGGATCATTATAGTGCCAAAACCCTCACTTGGCTCGGTCGCATCCTTACCATTCCTTTTCCTTTTATTTGGACATGGAATACTATACAGAGTTATATGCGAGTACACAAAAGTTACACAAAAATGTATTTTGTATTTTACATGGCTATTTTGCAGTGACTTTATTGACAATCATATTAATCTTCAAACAAGTTTTTCAGCTGTTAAAAGTAATCTGCATGGAAACTCTTCAGTGACATTTGCAAATTAAATGTGTAAAATATTTTTTTGAAATTGAATTATTTCAAAATATAAAAAAGGATGATTTAAATGCTAGTAGTAACGACGTTATTAACACTATAAATACCGATTTGGATTCCGTTTCCCTAGTCGCAAATCAGCCAAAGCCATCGAACAACCATGAAGAATAGTATTTCCTTAGATGAAAGCAATTAGTAAGACATCGTATTGTTGAAAGAACAAACATTCAATACTGACGATAATTTAAATATTATGAAAGAGTTGTGGGAACCAGAAACAAGTTTTAATTTTCCCGCAACCTGTGCTACAGCTGCAAATCACAAACAAAGTTTTCAACACGCATGGTTTAAAAAATATACTTGGCCTGTGTATTCTCAAGTTGAAAATAGTGCACATTGTAAATATTGCGTATTTTTTGAACCTCCTAACGTTGGAAAATCTAAATCGGAAGTAGCTGGGTAGTTGGTCATGCAAAGTTATAATAATTGGAAGAAAGCCATTGAGAAATTTAATAACCAACAAAAAACAATATCATTTCAGGGCTATTGCAACTTGCGAAAAGCTACAGAATATTCAAAAAGGAAATACATTTCAGTCGATAGAAAAATTGATGTGGGTCAGGTATCACAAGTTGCAGTAAATCGGAACCGATTATAAAAATTGTAATTTTATGCGATTGAGCAGGTGGCAATCGCCAATGAAGCAAACTTTTGAACTTTACTAAGAACAAGAGTCGATGCGGGGAATGAAAACCTCACTGAACATTTTAAATATTCTGTCAAAAACGCTACCTTTATTAGCTGTTACATACAAAAACTATAAATGCGAGTAAAAATATCATCTTGAATCGTTTGGAAGAAAAAATTAATTCGGAAAAATGTCTCTCATTTCTTGATGGTGAAACTTGTGAAATTCCTACTACTGAACATCTTTCCTTGTGTATCTGATATATAGATGAAGAGAATGACAACAAAATTTGTGAAGAATTCTTACAATTTATTCCTGTAGCATGTACTGGAGGAAAAAACTTGCCCGGCAAAATATTAGAAGGATTAAAGACATGATATCGATTTGTCCTATTTACGTAGGACAAGGTTATGATGGTGTCCCATCAATGAACGGAAAGTTTAACGGATTTAGGTCTCACATAGTTTAAATTTAGCACGTGAAATGTTGTATCTGGACAGAAATAAGAAACCTCATTGGCATAATTGAAATGACACACAATTTTTCAATACTCCTAAATAGACAAGACGTCCTCCTCAACAATATTGACAAACATACACCGGAAATTAATAACCAAAAACTACAAAAAGTTTGTCCAACTAGGTGGGTGGGATACCATAAAGCCATCATGACCATGGTAGAATTATATGATGCAGTGATTGATCGTTTTGAAATAATCGCATCTTGGGAAGACAGAGATTGGTCTTCTAAGGCAAAACTTTTTAAAAATTCGTTGTGTGAATTTGGTTTCCTAATTTCTTTATTTAGCTTACAGAATATATGAGTATTACACTTTATCATTGCCTAAATTATTGCAAAAATCTGCCAGTGACCTTTTAATTGCCTGAAATTTCGTTAACAATGTTGTGGCTCACTTAAATACTATTCGTAAAGCCTTAGATTATTTCTTTCAAGGATATTTATCATAAGCTTATATGAAAGCCAATAACATTCATATTGACATTAAAATGCCAAAAACTGCATCAAAACAAACGATCCAATGTTCCAGCCGATTCTATAGCAGAGCATTTCAGAAAAAATATTTTTATCCCATTCGTTGATCAAGCGTTCACTCAATTCAATAGACATTTCACTCGGCATCGCAACATTTTGATTTTTTTCTACATAATGGAAAAGGTGCTCCAACAGCTAGTGAAATAAAAGATTTTTGTTAATTGTGTGAATTTTATATGCATGATTTACTTTCTTCAAATTCAGAAATTTTGAATGCCGAATTCAAAAATTTGACAGAAAATTTGAGAAATAGCTTTCAATAATTCGATGCAAGAATGCCATTGAAGCAGTTTCGAAATGCGATAAAATGTTGTACCCCAACACCTACAAATAACTAAAGATATTTGCAACACTTCCCGTTACAACCTATCTCAGCGAAAGGTAATTTTTTACATTACACATTTTAAAAACCTACTTAAGATCCACAATGACAGAATCAAGATTAAATGGGCTGGCTTTGTTATATATAAACAGAGAAATTAATGTAACTGCGACTGAAGTAATTCAAGAGCTTTATAAAAAAAATTTATTTTATGTGTAACAATATTTTTAATTGAATTTTTAAAGTAATTTTTTTTATCCATTTAACTTGGCCCCATAGTCGGTTAAGCCACGCTGGCTGTAGGAGCATCTAACCTTTCCACGACTAGAGACAATGCCTCTACAAGAATTTACTGTCATATCCCACAAGAGATTAAATTCTCTATTAGTTTATTAATTCCCATACAATTCTGAGTGACGAGTTAAATTTAAATGAACTAGCCCAAAAATTTGCATCCAATAATTCATATCATCAAAGCTATTTTGGATATTTTTCTGAAACTACAATATGTCTGACAATCAGATAGATATAAATGGGAAATTCTATAAATGTTTATTTATGAGGCGTTTAAATGTTTAACTTCTGCACATTCAAAAATTAGTACTTTTTTTAATTATTAATAAAATTAAACTTTAAGTATAATAATTTTAATGAAAATAAATAACCAATTAATTGATACTGAATTAATCACGGTAATTTTATGATTAATTAGTGTCTCCATGTAATTTCCTACTGTAATCAAAACTTGAGAAATTTTGCCCCCCTCTAATTTTATTATGTTTCGCTGCCAACGTTCGGCCCCCTCCAAGATAAAATCCTGGGTGCGCCACTGATTCTATGTCACAAGTATTTTAAATGTCTAGAATTGCCAGAATATATATACTATATTTTTCAAGATATTTTGCATAGCTCATGAATTGAATCTGCGCACCAAATTTTATTAAAATCGGTTACAGTGTGGTCACGACTTTTCTTTTTTTTTAGATTTTGCTCATTTTGTATGGAATGAGACTTATTACTTTCTTCTATCTTCAATAGAAGAACGTATTGTAATCGAAATTTTTTTCAACTTCCGGTTTTCGAAAGATTTACACGTTTTAGGGGTCAGAGATCTCAAAAAAAAAATGTTTATAGAAAATGTCTGTCTGTCCGTGTGTCCGTTTGTCGGCACTGTTCCTTCGAAAAGTGTATGAAGTTATGCATAGAATTGAACTAATTTTTTTTTAAGTTTGTGGCTATGGCAAGCAGGTCCTCCATTAATTTGGGAAAAATCTGTCAATAGGAGGCGCTGTAACGGTGATCTTTATGCGTTTTTGTGGCATCCCAGCAAAGAGGAAATTGCTGGCCAGCAGCAAGATAGGTGCTGGCAATGATGGAGAAGTGCTGGCTGATGGTCTACCACTGCATGACCATTGCTGGACAGCTTCAGTCAACTTTGCTGTTGGAAATCAGATAAAATTCTGGTGGGCATCCATTTTATCTCATGCGCTGGCCCACCACTGCATGCAGTGCACGAACTTTTGCAGTATTATTGCTGGGAACCCTTACGCTAGGTGGCGCTGCGAATATCGAAGACATTGAGTATTTGAACACAAATCTGAAATGAATATCTTAACACAATTTAAGCTGTGAAGCTAATTTTTTTTTTTTTTTTTTTTTTTGAAACTGTAAAAAATATTGCACCACTGCCACCAACAAAATAAATGAATAAATAAATACATTCTTTATTTCAACGCACTTTTTTTCTCTCCTTAAATCTGGTTTTACTAGGTTACAAAGAATTTCGATTTTCGTAATTTATGCAGTTCAGAATCAATAATAAAAAAAAGCATATAAAATACATAGGATTCCTATACAATAGAATAATTTCTATACCAGTTTAATGATTGGGAACATAAATCACAAAAGAAACAAACTTGAAATAGTGTAATGAGAGTTTAAAAACTACGAGCAGTCGTAGCGTACGCTGAAAGCACTTGTTCATGTCCGATCACGAAAACCAAGCAGCATCGAGCGCGGTCGGTACTTGGGAGGGTGACCCCATGCAGTTCAGATATTTCCATAGCTCTTGGTGAAACTAGCTTATAGAAAAAAAGAGCCATAATTATATAATACTTTGTTTTTTTCTATAGAATTCTATAAGAAATTTTTGTAAGGGAAAGTGCTGGGCCAGCAAAGGAATAGCAGTGGGATAGGTGCTAGCACTGCAGGAAAAGTGCCGGATTGAAGTAATGGGATGGCATATCAATGCTGGCCTGCTGTTGGCCATCACTGATGGGCCAGCTGCTTTCGGCTTGGACACTTTTCGACAGGTTTAAGTAATGGCACCCTTGCACTTTACCGCTGATGGCACTGCTGGCTGCCATCTTTTTTCCAGCTGATGGCCCACTGTTTCTTACTTTGCTGGGATTTTGAATAGTGTACCATCAAAAAGTGTATGAAGTTATGCATAGAATTTAACCAAATTTTTTACGTTGGTTTTTGGCAATAGCAAGAAAGTCCTCCCTGAATTTGGAAATATTCCGCCGAAAGGGGGCACTGTAATAACATTTTTTGTGTCATTTTCTTTCCAAGTTAATATAGTATTGAACTAATAAAAATGAAATAGTGACATTTGTAACACCATTTTGAAACATTAAAATATATGTGATAGAAGAAAGTTTTGGGATTGGCACATCCAACTAGTATAACTATGAAAATGTACGGTAATAAGAAAACAAAGTGTTTTCTTATTACTAGAAGAAATAAGGAGGATGAAGCCATATATTTTATTCTTCTATATAAAAAATTAAGGATACTATATGTGTAAGGTTTTTATTTTATACCTTATAGAAACTCTAGACATAAAAACATGGAAAAGCGAATCATTTTGTTGATTTTTTGCCGGTTGCTACTTCAAATACCTACAAACGTTTACAGTTTCATTTAATAATAAAGTCTATGGTGGTTTTTCTTTTTTTAGAATTATTGAAAACTGCATACGAGTAGTCAGAAAACGAGAGTATGCCTCAATAGTAGCATTGACGCATCGGGCATCTTCCCACGCCGCACCCGTCCCTGCAGTCGACAGTGTATCCTTCCACTCCGAAACCGATTAGATTGTTTCCTGGCAGGAAAAAGGCCATTTTTAACGGAAAACACAAATTTTAAAGGAATTAAAAAAAAAAAAAATGCAATTTAACAAATTACAACGACCATTTGGAAAATGATTATTTCAAAGACTAAAATTTAAGACATAAAAAATCGCACGGAGTGGATCCTACATGACGTACGCCATGGATTACATTTTTCGGTACTGTCAATTTTTAAACTTCTGCGGAGCTGGTCCTACATGACGTACGCCATGGATTAAACATTCCTATTCCTGGGCCCATTTTAAATGAAATTTCATTCTTAAACTTCTAAACATCCCACACTATTACTTTTTACACCGTCGTATGCAGAAAAAAAATGTACTTTTAAATGCAATTTGTTTGAAAGCTGTATCTCAATTTGTTTCAGAGCTTTTTTTTTTTTTCGTAGTTTTTATTACTTTTTTGTCATAGTGGCAACAGAAGTATCCATCTCTGTTGAAAGTAAAGGGAAAATACAGATGACTGTATAAACCCATCAGAAAACGAATAAAATGCGGTTTCAACCCATAAAACGCTTCAGATATGTTTTTGATTACCTACCCTGACGGAGGACAATAATCATTTTTCCAAATGGTTAAAAAAAAAAAAAAAAAAAAAAAATTCAAGGGTTTTAGGATTTTAATATTGATTGTACTGTAAGACGATAGTGTTGTATAGGATTTTAAACCTTAGTTCACCATAATACAGAGAAATTCTCAAATTTAGATAATACTCAGGGAATACTTAAATTTAGATAATTTTATGGTGGAATTTTAACGAATTATTTAGATTTAATTGATTTTTCCGTAATTTTTTCTGCATGCTTTAATCTGCTAGGTTTAATTTTAGTCGTCTTTTTAACAATGATATCATTAGGGATTATCATTCAGGATCTTAGACAATTAAAATGGATTTTTCTGCTAAGACTATACTCATTTTTTAAATATACGTATGGCTGGCTCTACTTTTATTATATTTTAATATATTAGGTTGTCCTCGACTTTACGTTTTTATACTCTTCACATAAAAAAAATAGAATGACTTAATATTTAAATAATGGTTTATTCCGCTCTCTGTACGGCGATTCGAACCCGAGTAAAATTTCACTTTAGTTATCATTGTTTTATACGTTAATACATCGAAATTGAAGCATATTTTCACGAATTTAGATATTGAAATAAGTATTTACTAGATAAATACACCTTTCACAAAATTCCATTCAATAAAATTGGCCTTTTCACAAAGTGTGTCCCTTCGGAAAATTCTTGGATATTGGTCAGTCATGTCTCAAATTCCGCCTCACTCTTCCTGTTAAACCTTGTTAAACCTATGGGCGTGGAATGCATCCGTATTTTTAAAATATCTCCTTGAAAAAATAATATGTTTAATTTTTTTTTTCTGTGTACTCTTCTGAAAGGATGTCTCTATTTTTAAGTAGGCAGAATACTACTAAAATATAGGCTTAATTTTATTCAAAGTGTTAAAAAATTACTCATAGCTTGTCAGCTTCATAAAGTATTTAACACATAAATTATTAAATTAAACTTATATTTTAGAAATATTTTGTCAACTAAAAAAGAAAAGTTGAGCCTTAAAAAAGATTACGCAGCCAAAAGAAGCTAAAAATATGAATTTTCTGAGGAGATATTTAAAAATAAAAAAAACATAGATTTTTAATTGGATACCTGATTGACCAACACCTTTAAAGATGCCTGGGCGTAAGAAACATTTTTGGACCCTATATATTTTTTAAAAAGGTCATTTAGGTGTCTCTCGTTCCCCTATAAGATACGGAAGCCGGTGCTAACCTTTAAAAGAACACTAATAATTTTTTCAAAAGATGGTTGTTGTTGTTTGGGGTTTTTTTTTGGGGGGGGGGGGCTATAATGCTAAGGTCCGGAAGCATTCCACTTGCCGCACCCACTTTGCGACCGAACCTATTGTTGTATCACAGAATATGAAAAAATACATGCATTGCAATAAGCGTTTACGAAAAAAGGGCGAAATGTATTAAAACAAACTTTTTGATATAATAATTAAGAATTATTGCACATTTTTGAAAGTCTAGACTTCAGGTATACATTTGTATGCCTGTCGAAAATACGGCATAAAAAAATAAACATTTTACACTTATTCAAAATAAAAATAACATAAAAAACATTTGCGATTGAAGTTGAAAATAAAAATATTCTTATGAAAATAAAAATATTCTTATAATTTTTCTCTGCACTTTTATGAAGTTGTTCTGAAAGAAGTTAGCTTATTTATTCATAAAGACCCAATAAATTTAATGAATATAAAAATTTGAAGGGTTTATGTATTCGATCTTTAATTTTAGTTCTTCCTTGAAAACAGATTTGTGTATGTTATGAGTTTTAAAATTATCATATCTTGCTGTATTTATTAATATACAAGCTGACACACCCGACGTTGTCCAGGTTCGTGACGCTTTTTATGTGTGACTCAGTCAGAACCTCTCAACAATATTTCTGGTTTTTAAGGTGTTTTTTAAATTAAAATAAAGCTTATTTCTTGTCAAAAAGTTACAAAACCGTTGAAAAGCAAAGGCGGAATGAGTCGGCAAGACAATTTTCCGTATGTATTCTATAAATAAAATATCGAGATTCAATCATTCAAATCTAAAGAAAGATAACAGATGGCAGCACCAACTAATTATTTTAGGAAAGTATTCCATTTCACAGTACAACCTTTCATTCGCAAAGTAACACAAACACAACTCAAGAGATGACGTTCTACAGAAAAGAGATAAAAGGAATTGGAGTAATAAATATATTTCTCGATATTTTAAGTAAATATATATATATATATATATATAATTCAAAATTTGTACATAGGGTAAAAAATGTTTATATACATATATTGTATCTATACACATATATATAATTTTGCATGAACCATTTTAATTTGCACAATGGGATTTTACAAAACCGGATGTGGAAAATTACTTAAACAGCTATAACATATTTAAGATATTTAAATGTACTACATACAATAGCAGATGGATAGTTATTTTGCGATTAGAACTTGCTAAAATTAGCAAGAATCGCATTTTCGGGGCGAATAATTTTATGAATGATTGTAAGACATGAATGTCAAATAACTGCTTGGTGCTGCCATCTATTGCCTTTGTTTAAGAATAGAATATGATTTTTTTTTTTTTTTTAATATTTTTTATTTTGGCGGATATCACAGATTTGACTTTTATTCATTTGGTGAATCATATTGATGTGCATTTGAAACTAAAGAATTTAAAAATTGAATTTTGATTATTAATGAGGATCAATGATTTTGCAACATGATAGTGTGTAAAAAAGTATTATTTACATGCATTATTGAAACTATGATAATAGTTCTTACTTTCTTTTCCATTCTATTTTTTGAAAATGCTAATACATTGTTAAATCTGTATACCTCCATAAATTTTCTTTCTATTAGGTATTGAGAAATATTATATTTGATATGTTTTATAAGATTTAATGGAAATTTTATTACTGAAGTTGTTTTAAATTTTTCAGTTTTTGCTGAAATTTTGTATACATGACATAACGATATTATTATTTGACTAATATAATGTAAAAAATATGTGGAGTCATATTTTTTCATAATAAAATTTGTTTAATTATACAGTAATATTTTTGTATTATTTTGATCCTGAATAAGCATAGTGACATTCGAAATTTTTTGAAAACTTATATCTAGTAATTGGGTAATTTAATTATTGTTAAAAGTTTTAATGTGTGAGTTTTGTTTAATTTATTCTGTTTGATAATACTACTAGTCTTTTTATTACTACTGCTGTGTAATCATATACATATAATTCATTCATTCATTTTATTTTAAAATAGTTTAAAAGCTTTCATTTGTACCTTGTAGCTTTCATGCACACATAACTTTTTATTTATTTATTTATTTATTTTTTTTTTTGCGAATTTACTCAAGTATTTCAATATAAACAAGCGTATCGCAGTATTTTTTAACATTTATGTATTTGTATTTTATATTTAATTAACTCCAATCAGTATTTGAACAAATTATTTTAAAGAAAGTGATTTCGTTCAATTTACTTTCGAAGATCTGCTTTTTTTTGTTTAATTTATTTACTTCATATTTCGTTATGATAGAAGAACCTTGACCAGGAATGCTGAAAACTAAATAAAACCAACTCCCGCACGATTAATCGATATTTTCAAAATCTATTCGATTAAAATCTATTGCATTCCCGCAGAATTCCTGTCTACCCTTCCCACCTGCATTTAGAATGGACTTAACCCCTATCCATCGCTCCCGTAGGGAATAGTGCACGAAAGAGATGCTAGTGTAAAACGGAGTTTCGTTCGGATAGAGGTTTGTTTAGAATAGAGTGCGCCCCCTGGTTCCGAATTATGGAACTAATAGATTTTGCAAAATGATAAAGTGTTTTGAAAAGAATATTAAACGAAACCCTCTGTGTGATCTGTGATTACACTTACCCACTTGTTTTTTTATTCCTTTTCTTTCCCCTAAACTCATGTTAGGCTAGAAACCCATTACTAAACAGTGATAGCCAAGACATTATATATCAGTTAAAAATACAAAATTTCAGTATTTTGAAATGTTTATCATATTTCAGCTAATATGCATGCATCAGTAAGAGATGTCACAAAAATACCCATGATCTATTCATTTTGTGGCTGGGAGGTAAAACTTTTGCTCATCAAAATTTTATAAATGCTGTAAAAAAACATGATATTTTCATATCTAAAGATACAATGTGACAATATTAATGTAATGGGGGACAAAAAATAAATAAAAATAAAGCATGAAAGTTTAGCAAATTGCAAACTAATTATAAAATAAATACAGGCTTCATTCTCTATTTGAATAACAAAATTCCCTGACTTTTCTAGTTTTTCCAGACCCTATTTCATGCAATTCTCTAACCAGAATTCATGACATTTTTAAAAATACAAATTACAATTCTAGATCTTAATGATTGAAGTTATGCAGCAAAAGATAATCTAGATACGTTAATAAGAATAACATGTAAACTTACCTCTAAAAATGAAACTAACCTATAAAATTGAAACCAAAAATCTATATCATTCGATTTTTAAAATATAAAAAATGATAAATTAAAAACAAAGAAAACTGAAGTACAACTCGGACAGATTCAAAATAACTTTTTACACACATAACTAAATTTACATAAATTAAACATTCACATATTTTTTTTTAGTAGTAGTTCTGCTATCCTATCATTTACTTTATGTTGTTTCAAAAGCAGTATGTTGTGTAAGTTTTATTTTTTTGTCTTTTAACATTTTAATTTCAGGTATAGCTTTTCTTTTTTGCTTGCTTCATAATTTTCTTTTTTAATATTCATGATATCTCAACTTCATGCTATCTTGGCAAATTTGTATAGCTAAAACATCTTTATGTTAAAAATGTGAATTTAGCAAAAATTGTACTTGAAAGTGAAAAATTCGAACTTTTCTGCAGATGGACCTCGGAAGAATCTTGACACATGATAGCGCATTAAAATAATAATAATAATACCTGACTTTTCAAGGTTTTAGAAAAAAAATTGTAATTTTCCCTGCCTTTTTGAGCACTTATCATTTTTCCTATTTTCCAGATGCATAGGAACCCTGAAATAGAGCAATTTCCCCAAATTTTCTTCAATTTCCAGGAAGAAAACTTGTGAATCCTATATCCAACTTATATGAGAAGTGTGAATCTTATACCCAACTTATACCAAGTGCAAACTTGTTTTTATTTGCATTTAAGTAACTGTAACTACAAGTGTTTTTATGCAGTTATTTCAATGCAAAATTTCCAATCGTAGTAAACATACAGAATTATCAAACAGCCCATCTTATGTTGCATAATACTGGTTAGTAAAATGAAACTTGTATTAAAATGCACGGAAATGTTCATAAAACATGATGTACAGATTACTATAAAAATTCAACTTGGGCTCTATTAGGTTCCTAACTTTCTTTTTCCCTGTAATTTAAAAATAGTAAAATTTAGACGAGTGTGATTATCGATATTAAACATTTTCAAACGACGAATTGAATAATTGTCTAGCAGTCAGACAATAATGATTACACATTAGAAACAAGTCTCTCAGTAAATATTATGGGGGAAAAAAGGTGTACAGTTGTAAGAAAAAAAAAGTAAACACCCCTACAAACTCTGCAACAAATTATTGTAGGAGAAAGTGACTTATACCAAACGACTGGGAATAATGTCTACTTTTAAATGACATACATAAAATTTGCTTAGGGAGCCATCTACCTACCAAAACGAACCCAAACTTTGTTTTTTTACAATAGCAATACCCAAGTTTGACACCTTCAATAAATTCTACACCCTCCAATTAGCCTAAAAACAAGTTTTGATGAAATTCATACAATTAGTTTCAAATTAATTATTTTAAAAGGAGCCTATTTTAGGGGCTGTATCCAAGTTCGGTACTTGATTGTAGAGATGGGAAATATTGTTATTTTTGGTTAACAGGTTACATCATTCCACAGTAGCACTGGTAACAGGTTCCAACATCCTGTTATTTTTTTAACATATAAACAATTGCTAGATATGCTTCCAAACGACGTTTTAATATAATGGTTCGAAAATAAAACTTGGAAATAATTTCGACATTGACTTCTGTTTAGAAGAATGCATTCTAATTAAAATATATTTACATACTATTGTTAAAAGATATTGCAGCAAGAAATGTGTCATGATCCGTTATACGAAATTACAATCAGTAAAATGGCTAAGCAATTTTATTAGACTAACCCAATAACCATAAAATATACTATCAATAAATATTACTATGTCTTTCAATATGCTTTTTTAAATTGGTAACAGTAGCCCGGTAATTTAAGCATTGCCCGCAGAAGTCGCAAGTCGCAATTTTATTTTCAGCATCTTTTATAGTAAAATGTTTCCGCAATTCACTAGTCCTTGCTCTTTTACATGGACCCATTATTATTTTATTTATTTTTGCTTCTATCTTTTAACAAGTAACTTTAAAAATCTATATCTGAATCCTATTGCCA
This sequence comes from Maratus speciosus, assembly GCA_963932465.1. Lineage (NCBI taxonomy): Eukaryota > Metazoa > Arthropoda > Arachnida > Araneae > Salticidae > Maratus > Maratus speciosus. Next base: position 15,375,825 of record OZ010791.1, on the reverse strand, counting down.
AATATAGCTCAGTTACACATTAGCAATTGGGAATAGGAATTACGATGCATTTCTCTGAACATAGAGTTGCACAGATTCGAGGGAAAAAAAAATAGAACAACAGCACCCCACTCCTGATCGATATTCCAAACTAAAATTAAAGAATTATACATAGTTTAAATTAATAAATATACAATTTGGTGCATTTTTATAGAATAAAAGTTACAATACAGCTGTAATACCCATTGAAAGTGGCATACATAGGATAATAGCGTCCCACTCCTTGTTGAGAGTTCAAAGCCAAAATTAAATCGTCTCGTTTTCTTTATCAATAAACATTACACATATTAAGTTTTTGGAATTACATACCATAGATACTAAGAGCATAAACAATACATTATAACAGTGCCAATTGCATGGCGATTTATACAGGATTTAACGGGCAACAATTTACACCAATACACATCTATCTAAATATGAAATTTCTGAGCATTCATTTGGAATGATAGCACCCACAAACTTTGTGTAACACATACATGAATAATGATTCAAAAATAATCAAATTATGTTTAGGACATCCCCAAACGTGTAAATCCATGAAAAGTCGGAAGTAGAAAATTTTCATGAACCATTCCTTTTTAGTGAAAATATGAAGGAGAAATATGTGCAGAAATGTATATTCAATATATCTAGAAAAAAAAAAGTCTTTAAATGCAATATATTCGTGTTTAAAAAAAATTAAGTGTACAAGCTACAATATTAATTTTAAATATCTTTACTTTGCATTACATTTGAAATTACACTTACATTACAAATGCGTTTTAAATTAAATAGCGTTATAATCTTTAAAAAAATTCATTTCTTTACTGCATAATTTAGTGTATATGATTGTTGGATTTTGTTAATATATTTGCCATTTATGTTAGGCAAATGAGAAAAACAATTATTTCTTACCCCTCCCCCCGAAAATACAGCAAAATTCGAGTTCACAATCATTAATTTTATAAAAAGTACCTTTTTGAAACATTTGAGTAAAATGCCTTTATTTATTATGTCTTAAAAATTTTAATTCTCGATTTTAGATAGAAACTCTATTTTAAAGGTAACAAAACAATAATTTGCCACATTCAAATAAAATGCTTGAATTTATATACCTTTTTTAATTGATTTTAAAACGTGTACATTAGAACTTCAAACCATTTATCTGAATTCAAAGCAGAGATTGGAAATGGAAACCAACCACAGAACAGATAATTCATTAATATTCTCTAATTCTTCAATACGTTTTCATTACGCATCAGTAAATGTATTTCTTAACATACAAACTGATCATTTTAACGCTTCGTATGCATTTGAATAAAGACAGATAATAGCACATCTTTGCAATTATTTATCTGTTTGACTTTTCTGCGGTTAATTTAAGTTTAGCGTATTTTTAAACATTTTGTTACAACAGCGTTTTAAATGCAAGAAAAACACTGAGCAATAAATATAATCTAAGGAGGATCTTGTTTGAGTAAACGATATTTGACTAAAAGTTCTCTGTACATGTTTTTGATAAGGAATGAAAGAGAGGTTTTTATTCACGGTTGTTAATGAGGAGTGGAAAAATAGGAAATGATTTAGTCTCTTTTTAAATATCGGAAGGGTTGAATTAGAAACATTTGCTGATTTGGTTTTGAAAGAAAAGGTGTTTTATAAGACAATTGAATGTTTAGTAGTTGAATCTATTCATACAGTGAAGTTTATATCTTGCAATGAGCTGGAAGTTTTAATTTTTTGTGAACATTTTGCAGAAATAAGTTTCATATTTTATTTAAATAATAAATAAAATAAATAATAATAAATAAATGTTCGAAAATATGTTTTTAGTTGAAATACAATTGCCTAGATCAAAAATTAGGCAAAACGTTGATGGGTTTTATGTCAAACTTGACATTTTTTATGAAAATACTAAATGAAAACAATATAATATATATGATTAACGAAGAAACGATTTCAAGCATGAGTTTTTTCTTATAATCAACTATTTATTTCAGTGTTTCTTACTCTATGTTGTGCTATCAGAATCGGAGAAGTGTGTGACGGTGGTGACCTAGCACCAGGTCGAAAAAGCGTTTAATTAGTGCTGTAAGTTATTACTATCCATGCATTAGTGATTGATAAAATGCAAAAACATTAAGCACCACACACCTAAAAGAATTGGTCATAACTCAGGGGTGAAAAAAAATGCTGGGCGCCAGTGTTAAAATGGGGGGGGTGGGCCTGTTGGGGAATATTCCACCTCCCCCAGAGCAATGAGATGTCCCCCCGGAAAATTTGAGATTTTGTATTTTTAATTGTAAAAAAGAATTTCCAATCATTTGTACCAGTCACTTTCTTCTATTATAATTAGTTGCGGAGTTGGTAATGGTGTTTACCTTTTTTTTTTCCATACAAAAATTTTTTGAGGAAATGAGCAATTTTATAAAATTAAAAAGAACAGTCTCATGAGATATAGATTCTTTTACTAGTTTTATATTTTTACATATTAAAGTATAAACCAAACTACTGACTATGTTCCAATCATTAAAAGGATTTTATTTTTGTTACAATCTGAATTTCACTCTCTTACAGTGTTTGCAGTTGAGCGGGTTTTTTTAAAATTCAGATTGCTTGATTGCTACCAATTTTTTGTAACAGTAATATTAACTCTATACTTATTTATTATACAGATATGACTATTTCAGAAAAGTGGCAACAATCAAGCAATCTGAATACGTTCAACTGGCAACCCCGCTTGCTCTTTCTTCAGTTTTGGAGAGGTGTATTTTGATATACGTTTCCCTTATCAATCAAAATATTTGTTTTTAAGTTTTGCATTTTTTTTTTTTAAGTTGCTATGCCCCTTTTTTTTATATATTGCTCTGTCACGTATACATATTTTTAATGATATCATTCCTCTGTTTTCGGAAATCAATTAAAGATATATAATTTCAAATTTAAACTTTCCACAAAGCATTTAACAATTTATTTCTATTCTAATCTTCTATTTTAGATTTTTCACAATTCTTATTTAGAGTTCTCTGACTTTTATTGAATATTTAATATTTTTCCCCCCTTTTTTTTTTCAATTCAAACTATTTCTCAATTGTTAAATCATAGAAAACACACTAAAATAATAATATTTAAGCAAGTGAAAAAAAAAACAACGTAACATTCATAAATACTTGCAGAAATCTATATTGAAATATGTATGTGGACAGTGGAGATAATGTTACTTCTGCCTGAACTTATAACAGCTCACAATTACATGATGTGCATTCCTTTTTTTAACGCTTTCCAACACAGTTGAAAAGTGTTTATGAATTTGATTTGTCTGTCTGGGCTCTAACTTGCATAAATATAGTCAGATTGAGATGAAATTGATATGTTATTGGGGTCATTCAAAAGAAATCCAATACATTACAGTACATGGAGAAAAATTGTTTGCAGTGTATTTCAATGATATGACACTATTTTAGACATATTGAAATTGATATATATCACTGAGGTGTGCTAAAAGGTCCTAACTTTAGAATAAGGTGTGAATAAAATTTATCATTCATTGGCAAGGACAAACAAAAATACAATAATTGCTGGAAGTGCATTTTCAGTTGTGATATGGATTTTTTAATTTCATTAATTTTAGCATATTACTGAGTGTTTATCCTCTTCAGACCCGAAGATAAAATAACACTGTGAATATGAAAATTGTACTTTCATTCTTGGACACACTGTCTGGAATGCATTTTGCAAACTCAGATGATGATAATAACACTTATTTTATGAGGAAATAAGCATCCATGCTGCCATTTATTGGTTAAAGCCAAAAACATTCAGCTCGATAGAAGAAGAATAAAATTGTAAAAAAATCAAATAGTTTAGTTTATATCCTTCTTGGTTCAGAAGTATCGCATGTGATACTTCCAAACGGAGGAGGTTAAAAATTCTATAGATCACATACAAGGTTGCACAAATTATGTCACATACACTTCCATTTATGGATGGAATCAACTGTGCTATGCATTTAACTGAACTAACTTTATAGCATAAAGCTACATACAAATCCACAGATCCTATACAGGGCTGCACAAAAGAATTCAGATATTTTAAAGACTGTGGATGGTCATTGCAGAAACTGTTTTCAAATGCAGTGTCCAAATTGTTCATTTAATCACCGTAATAAGCTGTTGTTTGGTTACAGTATTCTGAATGTGTTGGAAAATCTATACTTGACGTATGATTTTTCATTCTTATTTTTCTTTTAAATGAGTTGGTGAAAAATTAAAATTAGAATACATATATACAGTGAAACCTCCCTGAACAACCATTTTTTCATGGAAAGAAATTGATTCCCATAGGCTCAATACTAATTTTAGTTCCATTCAGAGACCATTATAGATGAACTCCCTCGATACACGACCCATTTTTTTTTTTTAAAGAAAATGTCGTTTTTCCTGGTCACTTGAAGAAGGTTTTATCAGAAAAATAATTCCGCAGAGCACATTATTCATCAAACTTTTAAACTAAGTTTAAATTTTTTTTTTTTTTTTTTAATCCCGGTAACTTAAGTGTTTAAACCCCTTTGTGCCTTTTTTAGGCCATGAATTTAACTCTGATGACCGATTAAGAATGACAGTACATAAACTCCCCTGCCCTATTCTGCCAGGGAACACTCAAAGAAATAGATAAATGAATGAAATTGTCATTATTTGTTCTTGTCAAAAAAAAAAATTGTATTTGTTGACTGAACTTCGAAAGGACTTGGAAATAAAAGTTATAAAAGATAAAATCGTAAAACCAAAGCAAATGTCAATGTAGTCATTTTTTAAACTCTGCAGTCAATTAACTTTTGTTTTGATACTTAAATTTTTATATTTTTTCCTAATGTGAAAAATAATTAACATTTTAGTAAGATGAATTGTTACCTTTTTTCAACAATTAAAATCTACATTTAAACATGACCACCTCTCAGAGCGACCCATTTTTATTGGAACGGAGATGGTTCGCTTCAGGGAGGTTTTACTGTATTCTAAAGCCTGAGTGACAAGTGTAACTCACCATCACATGGTATTTGCTTTTAATTTATAAAAAATTCAATATGTAAACATTTTCAGAGCAACATTTCTTTACCCAAATGTAAGTAATTTTATTATATTAAATAAAATGAATAAATAAATAAAAAACAGACATTTAAAGATGAAATTTTTTTTATTAAAAAAAAAAAAAAATCCAATAAATACAATCAATACTTTATATTTCATCTAAAACCATACATAACAGATGATTGATATGTAACATCCAAAACATAAAAGCATCCTACTTATATACAAGTAACAACAATTAAACAAGCACACAATTATTCTTTGATTTGTTGAATAAAGATGGATATAGTCACGCTCACGAACAAAAATATTTAAAAAAAGAAAAAAAAAATCTTGCAAAAGATAATATAACCGGGACAAACACTTTAAAAACTTTAAATCATTACCTAAGCAGTCTGAAGCATTAAAAATAGCTCAACTCATAAAAAGATTTTCAACAAAATATACAAATAAAAAATTTATCAATAAACAGAAGTTCAACAACATCCTAATTCAGTGGTATCCAATTATAATAAGAATGTACAAAAAGAATGCCCGGAAATATACTATTAAGAGAAATATAAATAGAAAGCTTTATATGACTTAGAAAACTTATGTTTCTAGATCACATAATAAAATGAAAGATGCACAACAAAAGTACCTCTACAGAGAGATTATATATCTCTTTTAATACTTGTTATTTTAGCAACTACAACACAAATAACTTCAAGAGCATGAGAGAGGAAAAAAAAAAAAAAAAAAAAAAAAGCTCCAAGGGTAAACAATTGAATTGGTCATTTAAAAAACAACATAAGTCACAGAATCAGAACTTCTCAGGAAAAAAAAAAAAAAGAAGCTGTTATTAACAAGTAAACACATTTTTATGGATTTTTTGGGGGGGCTGATTATAGAGTTTGAAATTCAAAGTTTGTATATATTGAATAATTTTTATAATTTATGAAGAATAACAGAAAAACTGTTCCTGACTATGTTTGGAAAAAAATTTACTTATGTGGTTTTTGAAATGACCGATTCCATTATTGGATTGATACATGAAAAAAATCAGAAAAAGGTTAATATGAGTAAGCAAAACAACTGAAAAGTATAGTATGAATTACAGAAAAAAGATGAGGCCAAAAAAGAAAAGAATCCTTATTTTCTCACAGATTAACAAAACTGTTGATTAAAAGAGGCACCGGCTACATCCTGAATAATAAATGAAACAACAACCTCATATTATAATAGAAGACCACCGTATTAGTTTTCTAAGTTCGAGTTGTCAAAATTTAAAATTTCCACAAATAGAGTCTCTCAGTTCGTATAACCATAGACACTTTCTATAATATTAAAAAATAGGAAGATGACATTCATATAGGGTGTGGCATTTTAAAACAAACACCAGTTCTGTTAGAGAGGCTGTTTAACAGTGGACTCAACAACAGTATTATATATACATACATGTTTTGAAAACAGTTGTAGGAGTGATCGATGGCACAGACACAAGATATATGAAAAGGAATGTAACCAAACTTCGCAGAAGTCTCTTTTTGATTCATATTACATAGCTGTCAACCTTCCACTTTTGTTTCTAGTCAAACACATTTTTAGCCAGAAATTTTACTTAATAAACAAAATCAAATAAGTCGCACACAGAAACAAGTGACGTTTGAATAAATTTTCTGGGTTAAGATGACTTAAAAAACACTGGAAATTTAACAGCTACACTATTATCTCAGGGCTCAAAGTGTACAGAACAAGTTTTATTGTTCTCACCATTATCTCAAAACAATTATCATAATATATTTCTATTTCATATTTTAAAGAATTTTCCCATTGATTGAGGATACTGGTAAGAACAATAAAAGGAACAGAAGTTGTGGATGCACAGGGGTGGGTGCTATTTTGGCAAGAAAACGTAGTTTTCGAATATTTGTTAGGCCTAGCATGCGAGAAAAGCACACATTTAATTAAATTAATTCATTTTAGATTATTTTATTTTACTTAATTACACACACATTAATTTTTATTATATAATACACATATTTTATTATGAAACACCAGGTTGCTGTATGAAGTAAAAATCAACAGGTCACCACGCCAAGCAAAAAATTGCCATTTTGATACCCAAAAGTCCCCGGTGCATCTGCAAAATTAGTACACAATAAAATTCTTCCTACACACTTCAAGCACTGTTATCTCCAACTGGATATTCAAAGAAAATCCAATATGACTAGTAAATTGTGACACCTAAAAAATCAACAACCAATGGCAAGGCATCACCTTGCTAGAAACCAACTAAAGGACATCCAATGCTTCATAATATATAGAATTCATATTCTATCGCAAGTACAATCAACACACGGCAGTAGTAGCCATGAAAAAAAATAAAAATAAAATAAGCTCCTACTCCACAGAACAGAATGGCAAGATGAATTACAATTTGATCTATTTCATCTTTAGCCCTTTAGGAAACAGAAAATTCTGTTTTGAACCATTATTTGAATATCATTCTCTGCTGAACCTATGATTCTATTAAAAGGGTTGATCAGTCAGATCCCAGTTTTTCTTGCTCATGTTAAACCTATGGGAATGGAATGCATTCTCATTTTTAAATATCTCTCCAGGATACTGTGATTAACCCATTTTTGGACAAAGGTGCGTAAACGCACCATTTCAATAAATGATCTTTTATTAACATTGTGACGAATATTTTTCCTTAATTTTATTTTTCTGCTATTTTTAAGGGTTCTGGAGGCATCTATAAAAATACCAGTAATTCAATTGTAGTAAACACTTTCTGTTGAGAAATGAGAAATTTTCAAAATACGCTACTTTTTTTATTCGACTTTTTGATACAGTATAATTATTCTGCTTGAGATTAATCATATGTTTTTATAATGGATTAAAGTTGCAAGTTCTATAAATAAAATAATAATAAAACAAATGTCATAAAAAAAAATATTAATTTTAAATTTAATACTGCGTTAAGGCACCATTGACCGAATGCATTTTCTTTCTCAAATAAAATATTTTTCATGCACGAATTTTTTTTTTTTTTTTTTTGTCTTAATGAATGCAATTTAAGCATATTTCAATGAAAATAATACCACATTTTATAAAATTTCTATGCTTGGCCTAAAATGGGTTAAGATTGAGAAGAGTACACAGAAAAAGGAAGTAAAAAATATTAATATTTTGAAGAGATAACTAAAAAATAAGAAAGCATTCCTCTCTCGTAAGTTTAACATGAGCGAGGGAAATTTGAGATCTGACTGACCATCCTCCTTAAAGGTAAAACTGACAAATTTGGATAAAAGTATATTAGTGAAACACTTACAACTTTTTTTGGGTCGATAATTATTATTTTTTATTTTGGTAAAAAATTACTATTTAGTTAAAAAGAAATTAAAAGTTGCTATCCAAATAGCAAAAATTAAGATTTACTGAAATAGGACATCACTAGTTATTTTATGTACTATTAGTATGCCAATAATTTTTTAGAAAACGTTGAAAAATAATAATACAAAGGATTAAATCATCAAAAAATTTAACGTGATATATATATTTTTTATCATCATAAATGAATGGTAAGTTCGTATATTGTATAAGTAGCACTTATTTTAAAATTAGAAATTGAAACACACACTTGAAATAAGTCAACAATGACCTATAAGGAAACTTTTCAGCAAAAACAAGCTTTTAAGATTGTAAGCAAAGTTTTAAAATTTTTTAATAAATGATGAAACATAAGTGAACTGATAATAGTAAATATATACTATCATTAGTAGATGCAGATAACAATAGTAAATGTAAAAACATATACTATTATTAGGATACCAGATGCCAAAAATATCCAAGCAACTAAATATGTTAAAATGCAAGTGATAGTCAAAATATAGCTTTAAAACCAAATCTTAATTTCTAGAGCCATAGATTCTTGCAATTCAGAAGGTGGCCATATACTACTACCATAGAGAAAAGGAAGATTTATAGAAAATTATCTAACTTTATATGTAAAACTGTACATTAAAACAATATATAATGCTTTTCAAATTTCCAAATCCAAATGTTATGAGACTTAATCTGTCATTTTTAACTCCTAAATTCTATTGTATGCATGAATGTTATGCAGAAAGCTAAGAGCCAACTAAATATATACATATATTTGCCAATATTGAAACAGAAGACGATCCAACAATGAATTTTTCATTATGAAAAAAATCAACTATTCCAAAACATATATACAAAATTTATTTTATTTTAATCTTCAATTTCTAGAGGTTTTAGAATATAACCAAACTTATGAAGTTGGTTTCCTATCCTAACAAAGTTTCTAATGTGGAAACAAACAAAAATATTTATTTGTAAGTACTCTTTGCTAAAAACTTTGTAAAGAATTTAACTAAATAAAAGAAGACTTTGATGGTAATTAAATCACATCAGATGAGTGGTTCTCAATTGGAGAGAAAAGAACACTAATAAAAAAAAAAAAATTATAATTCAAGGAGGGATTATATTTTTAAAAAGGGGGAGGAAGCTAAAATTTAAGAACTACTCGAACACAGAGTGCTGCCACTGGCAACTATTTTGAATTTATTTTTTGTCTACCACTACTTGTACAATTTTCGAGGCAGATTTCTTCAAGGAAGTTTCGGAATAAAGGTAAGAAAAATTAAAAAGTCAACAGTAGCAGCACCGTATAATACTTTCCTTGATAATGAAAAAGTGTGGAGCAACTCTTTCACAATAACAGTGTGGAATAGTTGCCTGAAAAATTTTAAATCTTCTGCATAACAGTCAATATACTTATAAACTTTATTTTTTTTTATGTATGTGTGTGTGGGCGGGCAGAGATATAAAAAAAAAAACTCCCTTTAAAAAAAAAAACCCATTTTAGTCACACTTTTAATAAAGTGAATTTTTCACAATGAATAGCTATAATCAGAATCTGGTAAGAGTACAGTCTTAACATCATTCAAGCTTAATATGTAAAGTGACACGTGTGTAAGTTAGTTCATATAATAAACAGCTCGACAGTAAAAATTCAAAGTCAGTAAAAGGGCACTTATTCTATGTCCAACTACCTTGTCTATGTATCTTCAGATGCATAAGATTCTACGCCAACCAAACAAGCCATAAACTGTGTTAGATGCACACAGTTGGCCCATCAGTAAGGGTTTATACCGAAGCAATCCAATTAAAGTAATGAATGAGGTCCATTATCTTACCCTACATGCTAAACAGAGTGATTCATCATACATATCCAATGCCATTTATACACGTGATTTGGTATTTCGAACTCTAAACACAGCAAGTCACGTGGACAACATAGTCAAATGCACCTTAAATGAAAACAAAACTTACAGAAATATTTCAAATGCAACACAGGTCAAACACTGTTTTTTCATTTCATCATCCATTCAATATAAAAGAAAAATAACTTTATAATTCGTGTTGTAGCTGAAATAGTGTTGAAGGCTCCCTCACGGTCACAGATGTGATTTCAAGATCCCAAAGAGGCTAAAGATGATTTTTTACATAACAGTTCGAATTGGAATGAATCATGTGAGTATGTAAACACTCACCAATTTATTTCAATTTAATGATATTTAAGTACTGGGTGATGAAGAGTCAAGTTCTTTGGTTTTTTTTCATGTGCACTTTCGAAGAAATGAGTCATTAGAAAACTTGAAATGTCCACTGATGGGGAAACTATCACTGGGACAGTTATAAAAATAAAAAAAGAAAGTTCGGGGAGAGATGAGAATTTCAGTCGATTTGAGTCTTTTATAAATAGCAAAAATAGATTCTCATCCATCACCTGTAATAGAGGAATTGACACATTATTAATCTACAGCTAAAAATATAAATTTGTAGAACAATGATCACAATCCTTGACAAAAAAGAGGACTGGTGCAAGAACTTTTGTGAGGTTCTTCCCTTCCAAATTATCCCCTTTGTTCACCAATCTTTGTTGTTATGTTTAGAAGAATTCTTGTGACATATTATGTGTATGAAAAATAAATGTGTCATTACATTATAAATAATCATTAAAATAACATTTGCTGTGTATTGAAATCAAAAACAGCACCTGCTTCTAAATAGGCCCTATTCAAAATAAAAATGAATATAAGTTCAAACTGGTGTGAACCAATAAGAACTAAAAGATCCTCTTTAAAAACTTTTTTTTTTTGGTGGAAAAAAAGATTGTTTTTTAAGAAGAGCTTTTTAGTTCTTAAAAAATGAATTGCACTTAGATAGCTTTGTTTATAATCACTACCCCATCAGGTGCCAAGTTTGTTCAAGTCTTTTAATTGCTTGTCTTGAGTACAGTAGCATGAACTAGTTCAATATCACTCCTAAAAAGGGCACATTTATAACAGTAGCATTTAAATAGATTGTGCACTATACACTGAGAAAAAGTGAAGAATGAACTCAGAACCCAACAAATGCTATGGATTTAAATATTTTTTATTCAATAAATTTTCTTCTCTTTTTCTTTTGGGCATGAAGTGTGTGGTAGTACTCCTCTAAAGATGTTTCTTATAACCTTAATCCAAAGTTATTTTTAAATAAATTAGACACAAAACATTCAACAGTACAAAATGAATTGCATTGTTTAAATTACAAATTACACACTAGCCACAGCTCAAAAACCTACTTTATAATATATATACAGTATACTTCCGATTATCTGTCTCTCACGGGACCGATGGTGAGGCGAATAATTGAAAAACAGTACAAGACCATTACTAAAATTGCATTTCTATACGTTAATTTATACACAAGAATAATTAGTTTTTATTTGTTGTGTACTTTCGTTTATAAAAAGTCTAATTGATCATAAGAAATCTATTGAATCGGGAAAATTTAGAATTTTAGGGAATAAATATGTAGTATCTGTTTTCATACAAAGTAATGGGTTGTATATTAAACCAATTAATGAATTTAGAGAGCATAGTCTGCAGGACTGACTCCTGGATGCTGATTCATCTGCTTCAGGTTTCTCTGGATTCAAAACATTTTGAATAATTCCATTACTTTTTCATTCTTGTCACAATTTAGCTAGTCTGTGATTTGATCCGCAGAAATATTTTCTAGCTGCTGTTCCTGATGTCAGACAAAATAGGCGCCATCTCACTCGAGTTTATGTACATTTTAAAAAAATTTTTGTCGGTTCTGATATAAAAAGAATTAGGAGGGGGGGGGGGGGGGGGGGGTGATTGAATGGCAGATAATCGGAAGTTTACTGTACATATATATATATTATGTTTTCTGGTCTCCCAGAGTCCCCTTTTGCTGATGTCAGTTATGTGTGTGATTTAACGCAACAGCATCCACACTGTGCTTTTGAATGAGCATTTATCAGTCCTGTTTCAATAGAAAGTCCCTTAATTTAATAAAACATTTCAACTTTGTAAAATTTGGATCTAAGTTTATGTTTATTTTTATATTACTATTTATTTGAATACACTTGTAAAGTGTTTGGAAAGTCGAGAGGAGTCTCTCCATATTTTTTAAATACAGTATGGAACCATTTATCCGGAAAACCAGTTATCCAGAATGATATTTCTAATAGAGTGATTTCAGAATCTTTGCAGAAATAAGTGTCATACACTCCCAGTTTGACATATGCATTGCTTGCAGGGCTGCAGAGTCAGTGGGAAAAATGGACAACTCTGACTCCGGGGAATTTTAACAGATCCGACTCCGACTCTTTCGCTCAAAAATGGGCCCGACTCTGACTCCACAGCCCTGATTGCTTGAAACAATTGTATAATCTGATGACATCTAATATTTGAAATGGGAACATATTTAGTTATATTTTAGATGTTTTAATTTTGATACACAGGAAACAGAAGAATGTTTTGTTCCGAAGGGATTCATATAAAGTATCTTCTTTCAAACTCTGATTAACTTTTGATCTTACTTGCATGTGATTCTTAATCCAAGTAATCTAATAATGCCACAACTACATACATTCCACAAAACTTAGCAAGTAGATGCTGCTTTAATGCCCAACCAGTTAACCAGAAAAAACAGTTATCCAGAATGCATCTGACCCCAACCATTCCAGATAAATGGTTCTGTACTGTATATTCACATTTACATGTAATGAAATAAAAACTTTAGTGACAAGGCTCCATTTTCTACTTTTCCATAAAATGGAATTAATAAGTTATAAGAATTTGACTCAGTTAGTGTGAGAAAACTTTGTATGAAAAACATAAAATTTTCTTAAAAATTATACATGCATCTTTCAGCCAATTCAATTCTAATATGCTGATAGAATTACCTATATTTGTTTAGACAACCATATCGTCTGCTGAAAGCAAAGGAACCGGATCTCTCCAGTAGGTGAAATAGCTGAACTCTTCGGGTGACGAGAAGATTGGCATGGGGTGGCCGTTAACTCGGGTACTAGGTTTCAGAGGTGGGAACACATGGTCTACTTCATCGCTCAGTCTTGTGTATCTGAAAGTAAAATACAAATTGAGTTTACGACGGACAGAAGAAATTTGATTTTAGCACACTAACGTAAGTTAAGATCTGTGTATTTTACACACATAAAAAATATCAAACAAATATTTTTTTATCAAAAATTCTTAAGGCTGTTCTCAAATCCAAAAGGGCAACTTTATGATATAAGTTTTAATTTATTTTCGTTCAAAAATCCATGAAACTAGCAGGTGTTTTGTTCAGAAACTATGTAATTGAACTGCTTTTTTTTGTTTTTTTTTGCAAATGCAATAGATCTTTCATAAAATAGTGTCAAAGTTGATGTTTTGAACCGAAGTTCCCGAAGAAAGCTAAAAAAAAAAGCAGTCAGCGAAGGGAGAAAAATGTCTTTGTCACATGATCAAAATCGCTTATAACTCAATGGGTAATTTAATGATCCAAAAAGGGAAAACACAGTTCGATTCCAAATCGCTTCCATAGTCAGGCCTTCCAATTTTGTATCTTTCCATTAACACTAGAACCGCGAAGCAGGTCAATTTGACCTAAATTGATGTTTCATTTGTCGCCGCGCAAAAAATATTAATTGAAAACATGTTTCCTTTTCTGACTTTTAATATTTTAAGGTAAACAACAACATATCGATTTTAAAAGCGAATAACATAAATAAATTTCCAGTTATAACAATTTATATCTAGAACCACGAAGCGGGTCAGTTTGACCCGTATTAAGTTTTTACGCATAAATGACGAAAAAGAGATGCATTTTCTGGGAAATAATGAGAAAGTACATCTGCTTCACACAGAATTCCTCTAATGAGTAGAATCGGGAGGTGAAATGGTGAAGGTTTTCAATGAAGATTGTATATGCTTGGAGTGAAAAGGGCTCGAATGCAGTTGAAAATAACAACAGATATTTAGAAAATGTATTGAAATTGCTTTTATTGTGTATTTATTGTAAGTATAGATAATATTTCGCGATGTCGTAATATTACCATCAAAGAAGCTTTAGAATATTGGTAACTATTATCTGAAAATGATTCAGAAAGTGAAAATAATCATGACAGTCTATTAGTTTCGAGCAGCAAGGATGAATATCTGTCTGCAAATGGAGAAAAATTAATTTTCTGATGAAGAAAATGAAAGTAAAGACGACTCTGCCAATGCTCTCACAATTGTTGGAACTTTTAATCGCAATGTAGATGATAATTTATCAGTATTAAACAAAAGTTTGTCATATTTATCAGATAAAAAAAAAAGAATCAATAATTCGAACAAAAGGCACTTTACACTCATGGATATCTGAAAAATAAATTCACAATAACTTGCACATTCACACTTTGAAATAAAGACGTTGGAAAAGATGGGACAATATGAAACGTTTGACGGCCTGAAGGCCTCAATGAAGCAAGATCACCTGATCAGAGATCCAGCTGTACAAATAGGAAAAAGAAACAAAAAGAAGAAAACACTGCTTAGCATTTTGAAAGAAGTTTGTGGCCCAACGCCACATACTAAATGCAATATTATGGGTAATAGCCAATCAAGTGCTTGGGGACCTCTTATAGATGAATGGATATTGAAATATGTAACGTAATGTACGGAAAATAAAGCTCATTGACAGATTCATGAAAATGAATTGGTTATTACATTGGAGGAATTGATGCTTTTATATAAATTTTATATGCACGGAGCAAATATTCTGTAAAAGCGGTCGAACTGTATAGCCTGTGATCAATGAACTGTAGACCGCCGTTTCCTTTCGAAATACAAACAAAAAAACATTTCGTGAAATAATGAGATTCTTACGCTTCCATATAAAATCAAACCAATCAAGTCGTCTTGAGACAAACAAATGTGCCCTGATTTCTGATATCTGGAATCGATTCATTGTAAGACTAAATCGTGCAAGACTAACTATATGCCAGGATCTAACATAAGCGTAGATGAGCAGTTATTACTTTCAAAATCTATGAGTAGGTTTACTCAAAATATGCCTAACAAACCAGATAAATCCAGTATCAAATTCTGGTTGCTTGCAGATGTTGATAAAAAAATGAGCCTTATAGAAACTGCGAAACGCTCAAGAAGAGAAACACCAGTCTCTGTAAAAATGTCAAAATCGAATTTCCATGCGGCTATTGTACTAACACATAAAGACATCAACCTATCTGTTTACCAGGGGAAAAAAGATAAACATGTTTTGCTTCTCTGCAGTCTACATCCAACTGTTAAAAATTTTAGATAATTCTAAAAAAACTACTTAATACAGCTTCTTACTACAACGCAATTAAATTAACTGTAGATGTGATTGATTGTACAGATGACAAGGAAGTATACTATCAAGTCTGCTTCACGTAGGAGGCCGGTGCATCTAATTTATAATATAGTGCATCTTGCTGCTATCAATGCTTGGGTGTTATACAAAAACTTAACTGGAAAAATCTATTAGTAGACGTTAATTTATTCAAGACTTAGTTGAAGAACAGTTTGTTCTCTCTGCAAAAAAACTATGTCATTTGTAGGAATATGGCCTGGAAAACCTGGAAAAGTCAGGGAATTTTGTTATTCAAATAGAGTATGAACCCTGATGAATATATGGTATGTAATGTATGTATATAATTTACATATGGGTTTGGCAACAACATTGGTGAAATATTAAATGCAACCTTGTCATAACTGTAATCGCAGAGACCGCTATAACAAACCTTAATCTACAAGAAACCTGGTTTATCCACAAAATAAATAAAAATGGATGTATATAGATGGAGGCAGCAACGCAATTGAAAACAGTGAATCTGATGTCATATTTATGCATTATTGATAACAAATCACATTGTTTGGTGACAGTTAATAAGAAAACATGACACTAATTTGTTATGACCAAACATTTCAATGAGAAATCAGCATAGAGAATGAGAAATATGGCCAAAAAATACACTTACGAAGACTGGAATGTCTGTATGAGCTCCAACTTAAGTTCTCCTCGGTGGTTGATGGTGAAAACTCTCGTTATGGGGATACCCACAGCTCTGTATGCCCAAGTGTCCTATATTGAGAACAGTATCCAATTAACATACAATTAAAAACAAAAAATACAATTAAAATATACTAAATATAAAGTTATGAAAACAAATTCACAAAAATTATTTGGGTGTTAAATTGCATTGCCACAGATTTTCAACTTTTTTTTCATTTTAATATCATGGCATACTTGAATTTCGTTACATTTTTTCGGCATGCTTGAGAGACCACCATATTTCAATAGTGAACTTACATTACAATGATAAGAGAAATAGAGAAGGGATAGGAGAGAGCAGGGTACATATGTAATACATACATGCTAAGGACACAGTGGACCATCCCTAATATTTCATTTATTTTTATAGCTTTTCTTTTAGTCTAATTGATTACAACACTAGATTGATTACTTATAGCCTTCAGAACATATAGTTAGCTCAGAATGAATCATTTTATCCCAAATGGTTGTTTTGAGCTTCTAAAAGTAAAATTTTTCATCATCCTACTTTTCTTTATTTTTTAATTAGAGGTTATAGAAAATAAAATAAAACAGCTTTGTGTAAAGGTGAAATACAGTTGAACCTCGTTATCCCGACACTCTAAGGACCAGAACAAAGTGTCGTCATAAGCGGGGTGTCGCGGTAACCGGAGTTGGAGAAAAGGTTTACAAAAAGCTATTTTTAAGTAATTTAAGACAATTTCAAATTCATAACTGTTCTTGCAGTTTTAAGCAATAAAACATTATTAAACAAAATAAACACAAAAAACAAAATTGAAAAGAATAAAAATCAGATTTATGGTGACGTTTTTTTATTGTTACATGAAATATTGATGAATTAAGGTTTGCTTATCCCTAGATGTGCTTCCCACAATTCTTTTTTCAATATTATAGTGTTTCAGAAATGGATGTTAGATAATTTCTGATCGTTTCAATGCAATGCAATGTTTTGGTTTTAGTCGGATGAAAAATGCTTTGTAACCAAAAGAAAGCACCACCTGACCAGAATAAAAAGACGCGAGTAGACTGATACGTCTATCTGGAGCTTAAGTGGGTCAGTCATAGAGTTTGGGTTTATTTATTCAGATAAAGGATTGAAGTAAAATTTCTCATTTATCACAATGGGTATTTTAGACACTTTTGTGAAAAGTTTGGCTAAGACATTTCTTACCACTTAATTTCCGTGCTTATAAGATGGATTACAAAAAATGGACAATTTTCCTAAACCGTCAGGATATCCGGAATTGAAAATTATACGACGACGTAAAATCCGGAGTTTATTTACATTAAAGCCATATACAGAAAATCGGGACTTTGAAAAACTGACGTGATAAGCAGAGTGACGTGAAAACCGGGTGTCGGGATAACGAGGTCCGACTGTACCTGTTTTTATTTAATTTTAAAGCCAATATGCTTAAAAGAAAGCATAAATAATATTTTTATGAGAATGTATTGAACTTCAACATGGGACACAGTGGACCACCCATTGCTGGGGTACAGTGGCCCACTATCCACTCTGTTCCTGTAATGCAGAATTTTCAAAATACATAATAATTGCTTATTCTCCATAAAAGAAATATTATTTTAAAGCAATTATTTAACTGTAATATAAAGTAAACAAAGAAAAATGGCAATTTATTTAACATAGTAAGAAATATTTTGGGTTTGTATTTACTGCTTTTGAAAAATATAAAAGTAGTCTATTGACTGTTGAAAATCCAGAGTCTGTTGTTGCTAAAAGAATTTTTGGCAGGTTCTGAAATTTTATTACTCATTTTAGATGTTACATAAAACAAATTTGGAATCAAAACTTTATGGTTATAAGTCATGTTAATATCAGTGTTATCGTAATGTTGCCCTCAGACCCAACAGTATTTCAAGAAAATTTCAGATGTCATAAGTATGTTGGAATTCCATTCACAAATTTTAATGTGCAATGACTTTATTTTACTTCACCTTATTTGCAATTGTTCCTGCATTGTCCTTATTCCTGTTATTTAAAAAATATAATTTTTTAAAATAATTTTTCTGTTTTGTTTGAAAATGTTAGACTTGCAAATTTGTATTGTTATGTTATTTTGGAAGTAAAAGGGAAATAAAGAGGAATTAGATTAAGAAAAAATAAATTTATATTATATATTTCAAATAATACTTAATAGTGGACCTTTGTGCCCCACTTATGGGGCACACTGGTCCACCATATGAATGAATACAAATATATATATATATATATATATATATATTTTAATGTATTTGAAATTATGTTCTAAAAAGATTCTATGAGGCATTTAAAAATGTTTAAGAAATGACCAAAAATATTTTCAGGCATATTGGACTTTCCGTTAAAGAGAAGAAAAAATGTAAACTGCAAAATGGTCCACTGTGCCCCGGCCTCTCCAACATATTTTTTCAGTTTAATTCAAAATGCATCACAGCTTTCAGCCATGCCAATAAAAACATATTTTATTATAAATTGCTTTTTTCTAAATAAGAAATTTAATTTTGTTTCCTATTCAATGCACATTACATGTAATAAGATATAGAGATCTTTTCTTTAGTTATGCAAGATTGAATGTTCAGATAAACATATTCATAAACTTTATACTAAGACGTGTAAGTGGGATGAATTTCTTCGAAATTTTGTACAATAGACCTAAAGTTTGTGCAATTTTCTCAAAGATTTTTATTCAATTTACACTGAATAGAAATCATTAGTTTAAATATTTCTAACTCTATGGCTTTCCAGATCAATACTTTTTCCCCTTCAACATCATCCACTTTATCCCAAGGTGATTTTTCTTTAGTATTTAAACACTGAAATAAACCTACACGGAATTATATTTTGTTACAGTAAATTTCCTCACAAAATAAAATGCATTGCTTAAGTACATCATGTTTAAAAATATTTACATCTGTTATTTCACAAAATATTCATAGATTATAACAGAATATGTTTGTAGCACACCTGAGATCTTTTCATGGCAGAGCAGCTGAAAACCTCTGACCTAGAGCAATAATAATCATGAAATACCAGAGACATAGAGCGCTCCGGAGCTGTGTTTTCCCTGGAGCTGGAGCTCTAAATTTTCCCCTGCTCTAGGGTTCCTTTAGTTTTTAATATTCTTTTAAATCTTTTTTTTTTTTTTTTTTTTTCAGTCTTTTAAATTTCCAGGCTTAAAATATTTTAATTACATCATTATTCAGTATTTTAATTATATGATTTTTTAGGCTTTTTTTTTTATTAGAGATGGAAAACTTCTCAAAAAATGGTAACATTACTTTACTTCTACTTGAGCTAAAAGACAACGGTATTTGAAAACAAATGTGGCCACCTGTTGTTTACATGTGTAGTTGTATAATTTTGGTTGTTTGAAAAGTGTAGAAGAAATTTAAAATTTTTGTGTTTAAAATTCCACCAAACTCCCTATTTTAAAAGTAAAAGCTAAAAAATGTCATTTTCTGAGCAAGCCTTTCATGTTTGGTGAGAAGAAAAATGTACTTTGTCAGATCTTTAATGAAGTAAAGGAAGAAAGAATTTGTGAGCAAAAAATTGTGTAAATTAAAATCTGCAGCTCAAAAGCACGAAGTCTGAGCCGAGTTGGAGCCGGAGCATAAAAAAATTTTCGGCTCCGGGTCACTGTGACATACAGAGAATAATTTTAAAAAGTGCTTTCATTTTTGTATCGACTGTTGCTTATCCACCAGTATTTATGGAATAATAGAGAGAGAATATAAATCAGGAAACAGCAAAAAATAATCAAAGAGTTTGAAATTAAGAAATCAAATTTATAATTAATCTGCTTTTTCTTCTTTTTACTTTCTCTGGCTAATCAATTGCCAAATTGGGTGACTCTGGTATTAGTTATTTAACATGACTGCAGTAAATAAATGCTCATTGTTGGGATAGATTTTTTTTAAAAATGCACACAAAAACTATTTAATAAGTCGCTACATTGAGCCACAGTTTAAAAAAAAAAAATGTAATTCGAAAGTTCAGTTGCCCTGCACCCTCCCACTAAACACATATACAAAGCAAAAAGAGAACTTTTCAATACATCCTAATCACCAACTGTCCGAGTAAAAAACAACTATTCAACAGGAAATTAAGTCCTTTCAATTTACGTTTAACCCCTTGAGGGGCAAGCAATTATGTTTGTGAAATGCTGAATTCCCACCGGAATCTTTGAAAAATTCTATTTCAAAATAAGTAAAAGCAATTTTAGGACCTTTTTCCACCAAAGTTAGAAAAGTAAAATTTAATGAATTTTTTTTGGTGTAAAACTTTATTAATCCTACGTGGTATATAATATATACTGGTGCCCCTCAAGGGGTTAAAAAACTCAGGAAGGGCATTTTCATACAGAAATTGCATCGAACTTTGAAATTATTAATATGAATACCTAATTATAATAATTTAATTTTTCGGTGCATTTTACCTCGGGATACCAAACGGGAAGTCATATGGGGAAGAAGTTTAGGAATATGAGGATGTAAAATTTTGAGCTCCTAATGTTAAATTCATTTTTAATTCATTAGTCGCAAAGTAAGACGCAATGCCAGAATTTTTTTTAAACGTAACTCAAAAACTAGTTGGCAAAATGAGCTGTCATTATGGATTTGCAAATTTGAAGTTTTTTAGATTGATTTCCAATGAAAAAAAATATATATATTGGTTACAATTCATATTTCATTTAAATGTTAAATTCAGAATATATATATATAGATTCCTTCCTCTTTCGCCAAAAAATCTCCCCAGAACCCCCTGCAGTTTCTCCTGTCATTCCTCGACACCCCAACGAAGGAATGGTGATAAAAAAAGAGGGTAGTGTTAAAAATTAAAATACCTAACAGAGATAAGGAGTCTTTCTTTCTCCTTTAACCACGTATTATTGTATCTTTGCGAATCTGAATGCAATGACAAAAGAAGATGTAAATTTAAATTTTTAATACTCATTTAATACGAAATAATCATTCATAGTTTTTAGTTTTTTCCTCGCGATTTTGTGCCCGTTGTCTTTTTTTTTTTTTTTCGAAATTAGAGAACGATTTTCATTTATCCCAGACATCTATTATTTGTTTTCTCTGTTTTTAAATATCATAATAGCCGTTTAAAAAAACATGTTTATTGAGCTGAATCTGATTCAATAAAGCAAAGGATTTAGATAAGTTGAAGACGCTAATACTGATTTTGGATTTGATTCTTAAAGTTTGATAACGTGATTAATTAGTGATTCAAAAAAATCGGTAATATTTTTTTTTTTTTTTTTTTTTTTTTTTTTTTGCTGGTGGTGGTGGTGGTGGGGGGGGGGGGGGGGGGGGGGGGGGGGTAGTAAACAAATCCTTCATTGCGCCATTGTTTTAACCTAGTTTGAAAAATTATTTCGTTTGATATTGTTTTAAATAAATATTTTTTTCAACAAAATTAATATATAAAAATGAGTAATATGTAAATGATTACTTTTCATCATAGTATCCTGTAAGCGGCATTTCAATGCCGAATATAGGCTCAGTGAAAGTGATATCCTTAACAGTGTATTGGAAAATTAAAAGTATAGTTTGGTTGTGCAAATATATTTTGGAAGAAAAAACCGAAAAATAATTTAAATTGAATCTTAAAACAAACCTATTAAAGTCACATCAAGATATCATTCGAATTTTAATATAAAACTCATTTTAAATTTATGAGAGACTGAATGAAAAACCATCAGCGAATAAAGTTTCATACATCTTTTCATGTTGAACATAATTTTTGCATATACGATTACAAATAGAAAAAAAAATGATGAAATAAATCATGCATATATCTATTAATTAATAGCATAGCGTCACTCAAGATTTAATATTAGTTTTAAGATCCATCTATAAAAATTTTAGAGCCATAAGATCAAGTGCTGGGTCACAAACTTTTAACCTATTTTGATATTACTAATTTTTTTTTAGGTTAATGATCAAAAGATTTAAAAAAAAAAAAAAAGTTTTATGCTATTCGATGCCGAATTTAAGAAGATAAAATCGAAAAACTAGCGTTTTCTTCACATTAGAAAGATTCTGTATTTCATAGGTTTTAATCCCGAAACCTATGTGATTTAAAATAGATGAAAACGATGTCACTCTGAAACATTTGTTATGAAACGTTTCCCTTTTATAAACCAAAATGCAAGTTGGCTTTTAAGTCTGTTTTCAAATCTAAACTACCTATTTCTAACACATTTTTCAATTTATTTTGTTAACAAAAATTGTCAAGATCTCTTATGCAGAAATTGTTAATCCAGTTTCATTTTTCGGTAAAGGCAGAATATTTTTTAGTAAATACTGTGAAAAGTGAAAGTTAGTGTTTTGAATCACATTTTAGTTAGCGACAGTGAGAGAAAGGAAAAAAACTGGCGTCTTGTGACAACAATCACTTTTAACACAAGATGTAATTCATTTATTCAAAAATGAAAAAACTTCTCAACCATCTTATAGTCCAGGGGAAATGTACATTTTACCTTGCAAAAGGTCGGGTAGGAGATTTTATTTTTTTAATTTGTTTATACTGAGGCAAGCATGGAAAAACCAAGTTTTCTAACAAAATTTCTTAAGGCTAAATTTTCTGTGGCCAAAAAACAACAAAATTTTGGGACTTTTTTTATTTTTTTTTTTTTAAATATCTCTAGACCTGTTGCCATAGCATATTTTTTGTCAATTACAATATTAAAGAAGACAAAATTCTCTACAACTTTCATATTTGCAACTTTTTTATGCACTCAATGGCAAGCGCAGTACACCATTTCAAAAATAGAACATTTTTTTCAATTTTCTTAATAAACGTGAAAAACGTTAGTTCTGCCCCGATTATTCACATGTTCCCACGGATTTAATCTTGTATGTCGACTTCTAAAAATTGATAGCAGTAAATTATCTATTATTTTCACACCCACGTCTTTATTTTCATCTCAACAGACATTTTATATTCAATAAATTTATATAATTTTAAAAGTAGGGCAGGGTGTAGATGAATAAGACAATTTTCATATTTAGTCAGTAGCTTTAAGTGTATACAATGTTAATTTCAAAGCACTGTTTAAAAGAATACTTCAATATTTAGTAACTTATTGGCACGATAGTTTCAATTAAGAAAGAATTCTTGTTTAATTTAATAATTTTTATAATGCATACATATTTTTCCAAGGAGCAGTGGGATAAGTATGAAATTTTGCGAAAAACATATTTTATTCCTCACTACAATGGTATATTTTATTTACCATTTATTGATAACATATGTTTTAACCTTTTACTGTTTTAATGATAGAAAACATTGGATTGTAGTTCCGTATAAAAAGGGGAGAGGGGAGCTAAAAGATAAATATATTTTATGTAAGAAATACTTTTACCTTATAAAATAGGTATATAAAAAAAATGACAACGGATTATTTCACTAACTAATGTTATGTATTTATCTCTTGTAAAATTTAAAAATTCTGTCAGTAAAATATTTGAGATCACTAGTTTCATAAAAATATTTAAAAGATTAGTTTTAATAAATATTGTCAAAAAAAATTTGCACTTATATCAATAAATATAACAAGAGATTATATCATTTCAGCATGCAAAAATATATAAAACTTTAGTTTTATCTATTAATTGTTTTAAAGCTCAAACAGAAAAACTTACTTTGGTTGTTGAAAAATACAATTCGTGGAATATTCAAATCTTCTGTAATATGTACTGTTTTGAAACTATATTTGTTTAATGATCTCAGTGATACCATTTATCAAATGAAATACCAATTTATTTATGATTGTAGACCGTATAAACATTTTTGTTTTCGCATTGAACCCCTGTCTCATTCAACTCCACTTTCCGTACACAATAAAAAAAGGCAAGCAGTATGACTGCATAAGCTAATTGAAAAAATGTATTTTAATAATAATAATTTCTATAAGGCTATTTAACAATATTTTTTTCTGTTTGATGGCACTGTTGTAGGATTATTAGCATCCAGTTTCAAAGGAATATCCTTATCCTCAATAAAAGAGATACCTTAATCATGTTCATCTAGAGGTATAAAGCCGAAAAATTACAAAAGCACAACATTAGATATTAATCTCAGGTATCCCATGAAAAAAATTTATTTAAAAGTAATAAAATACAAGCGAGATATTTATCAAGAACGCTCCCATAGGTTAAATATTATCTTGCGAATGTCTTCGTGTGACTAATTTAGTCTCATAATTCATATAACTGTGACTTTAAATGTCTCAATACTACAACTACCGTAAAATCTTTGAAAAGGAAATCTGTATATAAAGAATCCTGTCTTTAAAGAAAATATTATATATTTTAAAGAGAAAGAATATGAACAATTATACCTGCTAAGACGGAAATCTGTTTAAAGCGGAATATATTTGGGTTCCTTTCGGTTCGGTTTTCAAGGTTTTAATGAATCAATATTTGGAAAAGCTGATTACGTAGTTCAGCATTATGTATTTGATGATTACACACTTAAAAATTTCAAAATCCGGCTATTAGATATTTATAAAAATTCTCGTGGTAAATTTCTTTTTAAGGGGAGGGAGGGAGGGGGGGGGGGGGGGGCAAAATCCATGTTTGCAACGGGTGCAAAAAAGACCAGTTTCGACCCTGAAACACATAATTTACTGCAACCAATATAAAGAAGTTGACATACATGATTAAATCCGTGGGAAACATTTGAAGAATCGGGGCAGAACTACGTTTTTCACGGTTTTTAAGGAAATTGAAAAAAGTGTCCTATTTTCGAAATGGCGTACTGCGCTTGCGATTGAGTGTATAAAAAAGTTGTAAATATGAGTGCTGTAGAGAATTTTATTATCTTTAATATTGTAATTGAGAAATAATATGTTACGGCAACAAGTCTTGAGACATTTAAGAAAAATCAAAAAAGTCCCAAAATTTTGTTGTTTTTTGGCCACAGAAAATTTAGCCTTAAGAAATTTTGTTACAAAACTTGTTTTTTTCCATGCTTGCCTCAGTATAAACAAATTAAAAAAATAAAATCTTCTACCCGACCTTTTGAATGGTAACCCCTTTTTTTGGTACATTTCCCCTGGACTATTAACACTAGAACCGCCGGAAATTTTACTGAAGTGTTATAAAAATATCTTACACCAGAATTTTTATTTCAAACTAAAAAATTTTAATTTTTTAAACACGATTTAATCGTAATTTTAATCGTTAATTTTAAAATCGTTGACATTCTTATTAAAAGTATTATTATTATTATTATTATTTTACAAATTAAGATCAAATTTGGAGTTTATTTTTATTTTTATAGTACTGGCTGCTTTTCCCGTATGAAGAAATGCTTTTTTTCTATTTGAGGTTTTTTTTAAACATTTATTAAATTTAATAATATTTGAATATGACTTTATATATATTTTATTATTCATAATATTTTGTCCTTGAATGTTAAACTCTGAGTTAAATACAAAAAAGTAACTTTCAACTATCTTACATATACTTTTATCTTTCAAAGTATCCCAAAAAATCTTTGTGTTTTATTTACATGAATTTATTTAATTTGTATATATGTAGTCGTTTTCTACCACAATTTTCAAAAGGAATATTAACTCTTTATCGCCTTATTTAATTGCAAAGTTTCTGCTATTAAATAAGACAATTTTTCTATATTGAATTAGTGGTAATTTGTCGGTTCACGGACTTTTACCTTAGAACCTATTAAAAGCAAATGTGTAGAATTTTAATGAAATTTAATGAAAATTTAAATGTGTATTATTATAATACACATTTACATTACGTATACTTATTAAATTAGTAAAGTTTTAGTCTCAAAATGTCCATAATTTACAGAACTTTAGCACATTAAGATTCAAAGAAAGCATATAGTTTAAAGAAAACATATAGTTCATAAACATATAGAAAGCATATAGTTCAAAGAAAGCATATAGTTTACTGATTGGTGAGTTTGGACACTAAATTTTGACGTAATTAATGAAAATTTGCATCAACAAATTTTTTGGAAGGACCATGTTTTTACAAAATGGAATGTATCAGTTAGTTTTTTTTTAATTATTTTAATTCTTTTACCTTTTAAAGTTTTGCATGTAACGGTTTGCACAAAATAAAATTTAAAACTCAGTTTTAGATTTTATTTTGTGCAAACCGTTACATGCAAAACTTTAAGTACATGGATTAAAATCAACACATTATAACTATATATATATATATATATATATATATATATCATTTCTCGTGAAAATTCACTAGGCTATCTGAAAAGAGTTATATATTGTAGAGATAATATTACCTTAAATTGAGTAGTTATATATATTTAAAAAAGACTGATATATATGTATATGTAATTTAAATATTTTTGATTATAAAAGAAAATTAAGCATTTTTTTGTTAGCCGCAAAATAATTGAAATCTTATTACCTTGAAATTTTCAGAGACTTAGAGCTGTTTAATCAGATTTTTCGAAAAATTATATATGAAGGAACAATATAGTATTTTGTTGTATTTTAAAGGATTTTGCATAGAAATATTTCTATTATTACGTAAGTTATGACTAAAAAAATGTGTCCGTCATTTTCCCTGCAAACAATGATTAAAAAGACACTTTTAAAGATATTTTTCTCAAAAAGAAAAAAGCCATTTTTTTTTTAATTGCGCACAAGATTTATTTTACATTAGTTAATGTTTTTGCAAGCAATCTTTACGAATTTAGATATTATATCTACAACTTAAGATTGGATCTAAATTTGTGCATATTTTAGTAAAATTTCTATTTAAAAAGTATTGTTGAAAGTATTGCATACATTAAGATTATCTGTTTTTGTGCCTAGAACTACAAACGAACTTTGGTTCAGTTTTATATAATTCTTGCGTTACAGGTATTAGCCAGAACATAGCCAAAAGTATTTATTTTGAATTTTTTTATCTTGCTGAAATTCAGAACTGAACGTTGGCACTATGCGACTCCTATATGATCCCTTACATTTCCCCGTCTTAATGATTCTCGGACTAGTACGGACTCGGACGGAAGTACTTAATTACCTATTTGATTAATGACCATTCGGCGAATCCGGAATTCGTCATATATATATATATATATATATAACTTCAAAATTAATTTTTACAAAAATTAAATGTCACCTATAAACCTTTTTAACAGATATTGATCTCTAGGACCTTTAAAAATATGCCATTCCAAAATGATAGCTCATTCCACCCAGTAGTTTTTGAGTTATGCTTAAAAAACTACCGGCATTGCAATTTGTTTTGCAACTATTAAATATGTATTTAACATGAGGAGCTCAAAATTTTAAATCTCTATAAATTTCTCAACTATTTCACATTTATTGAAAAATCAAATATGATTTCAAAATTAGGTGCTCATATTGAAAATTTGAGTTTGATACAATTTCAATATGAAGCCGTCCTCGTAAGCTTATTGTTTCAATATTAACAATCAATATTTCAATATTATTTTAAAAGGAGGCAAAATTTTCAGTCAATTGGGTATTTTTTTTTTTTTCCTGGTACAATTTGCTG
Organism: Maratus speciosus; assembly: GCA_963932465.1. Lineage (NCBI taxonomy): Eukaryota > Metazoa > Arthropoda > Arachnida > Araneae > Salticidae > Maratus > Maratus speciosus. The sequence continues at coordinate 15,347,731 of OZ010791.1, read as the reverse complement.
ATTTAAAAAATTTATCACGATTTTATTTTATTTCTTTTTTTTTTTGTGTGTGTGTGTGTGGGGGGGGGGGGGGGGGGTAAATTTTTTTATGATGATGTAAAATTTGAATTTATGTAATATTTAGAAGTTTTGTATAAGAGAAAAAAATATATTTCTGACAATGATGATAAAAAAGACTGAAGTGAAAGAAAACTGGATATTAGTTATTTAATTACACTATTTATTAAATAAACTAATAATAATAAAACAGTAGGTGGCATTAAATAAGAGCCAAAATGTATTTTTTAACAATAAAAATCACTAATTTTATGATATTTCATAAAAGTATGATTATAAATTTCATCTTACATTCACATATAAAATATGAATAAGACAACTGCTCTTAAGCTTCTTTTTATCATAAATTAAAAGCAACTATAATAAACTAAACAAAGTAGTTATTTTAATAACCACAAATGCTTTTGTATTTTAAACTTTAAAGAAAAAATCTATATCATACTATGTCCTGAACACAAATCAAGGTTATTACAACCAAGAATAAAATAATAAATTACTAATAAAAAAGGTCATACATTCACAAGTGCATAAATACGAATTCATGAAAACATGGTGGTTTACAGGAAATGTGTGTATCAAAGAAATGGGAAAAAGACAAAGGGGGAAAAAAAAAATCAAAGTACATTTCCAATATGGCACGCCAACAGACAAACAAAGTTAAAATATTCTGATCAAAGCAATTGAAAAAATAAATAAATAAATAAAATCATTTAATCATTGCTGAATCATTTTACAATCATTCTTTCTCAAAAGAACTTTTATTAGAAAAACATTTACTTTCAACATACAATTTATATAAAAATCATTACGCAATTAAAAATCTCTGAACAGGCTGCTTTAATTTTATGGAATTTTGTAAAAGGAACATTTTTATGAAAAGGAATTTTATGAGGCAGTAACGAAACAGATTTAATTTTGTTCTTTATCAATCACTGAATACAGATAAAAAGATTAACCACTATAACTTTAAACTTTTAAGTAACACATTTTTCATTGAAAATTTAATACAATTTCAAACAAACAAAGTTGTCATTTTGCCTCTGAACCTAGCCCGCAGGATGAGATATGACCCTGAAAATACTTGAATATGCATTGTTAAAAGACAATGAACCTGTGTGCAAAATTGGTTTGTTAGGTATGCAATTTTAATCAAAAATACAAAACAATGTTTGCCCCAGAAAATACATGAACATTGGCACGGTCATCAACAATGTGCAAAAGTACAGTGAACAGTACAAGTGTGACCACCTATCTGAGCGACCATTTTTTCATGGAATGAAATTTATTCCCATAGGCTCAATACTCATTTTACCTCCATTCAGAGACCATTCCAGTTGAACTCCCGCCATGAGCGGCCCATTTCTTTGAAGAAAACAAAACAAATTCTGTTTTTTTCCTGGTCGCTGGAAGAAGGTTTTATTAGAAAAATAATTCCAGAGAGCGCATTATTCATCAAACTTCTAAACTAAGATTAGGATTTTTATTTATTCTGGTAAATTTTAAGTGTTTAAACCCTTAGTGCCTTTTTAGGCAATGAATTCAATTCTGATGACAAATTAAGAATGACAGTCAATAAACTCCCCTGCCCTATTCTGTCAAGAAACTCTCAAGGAAATAGAAAAATTAAGGAAACCGTCATTATTTGTCCCATCAAAAAAAAAAAAATGTATTTATTTACTAGGTTATAAAAGATAAAACCATTAAATCAAAGCAAACGTCAATGTATTCATTTTTTAAACTCTGCAGTCTTTAACTTACGCAAATAACTTTTGTTTTGACACTTAAATTTATATATATTTCCTAAGGGGCTATGCATATATAACGTTATCATTTTAGGGGGAGGGGGGGGGGGGGTCTGGCACATGATATCGTAAGATATCTCTAGGAGGAGGGGGGAGTTCGACTTTTGATATCATTATCATTTCTGATCCAACCAAAATTTTCTCTTTTTATTTGTAACTTTGTCTTTACATCAAAATAGTATGTTCATTACGATTATCTTTTACAATTGTCATAAACGCATGTTACATTTATCTTTTTTTAGCCTATTATCTAGTTTTATGAAAATACAAAATAATTACTAAAGTCATTAAATGAATATAAAATTATTTAATTCCAAAATATGGAAAACTCCAACCTTTGGAATTCCTATTCTTCTGTATGCATATATAATCTGCCGTTCGATAAACCGTATGCAAAGTATGTTTGAATTAGTACTTGTGTTTACTACTAAATAAAATAGACAGAATTTTGTCCACCTGTTTTGTTGATAAAAATTTCTGTCTGCCCCTTCTCCTGCGGGAAAGTTGCAAGTAGACATTATTACGTTGAATGCATTGTGTAAATAAAGACATCATTGAATACTTTTAAATAGTAACTATTTCTGTTAAGTGTTATTTGATATATAAAGTGACATTTTATTGACTTATCTTCATTTGAATCAATAAAGTATACGAAAAATCAATATAAAAATATATGTGTAGTATATCACTGCAAACAAAAGAAAAAAAAAAAGGCAAAAATATAAAGAATTTTTATACATTGATAACGATATCATTACCGGGAAGGGGGTCCAAAATTTCCAAAAAATTGATAACGTTATATATGCACAGCCCCTAATGTGAAAAATAAATTTTTGTAACATTAATTGTTACCTTTTATCAGCCATTAAAATCTAGATTTAAACATGACCTCCATCAAGAGACCACCTCTCAGAGCGACCCATTTTTATTGGAACAGAACATAGTCGCTTTAGGGAGGTTTTACTGTATAAGGAAAATTAGTTTAATAAAAGTGAGTTAAAAAATGGACTGCAAAATATGACACAGAAAACAAACGAAGTTAAGTAAAAGTGTGTCAGAACAAATAGTTCTTTCATGCAAAAATGTCGGTACTTATCAGAGATATTAAATGAGTTAAACTCACATTGATCTTGTTCCCAAACCCGGCATAAAATGGATTTCCCATGAAGGTTGGAAACAGGGTCTGAATGTCTTTGAGGCAGCTGATTTTGAACTCTTCAGGTTTCCTTTCAATCACTTCTCTATACAAAACACAAAAGGAAAAAAAATTCACACTTTTAATACCACAAAAATTGTATTGATGTAACATGCAAGTATAGATCTGAAAACATTTTGTGATGTTTTTAGAAGAAAAAAAAACATACAAAAAATACTATTAATTTTCATCCCAGTTTATTCTTTAGTAACTAGAAAATAGCCCATCAGAATGATATAGCATTGCATTATGAAAAGAATTATGAAGTAATAAATTTTATCTTTATAAAAACTTTTCAAAATAACAGACATTACATTACAGTACATTAAAAGATAAAAACACTAAAAACAATTTAAAAGGATGTTTTGGATTCATTCTGAATCCCTCATCAGCTGATTCCTAACGTAAAAGTCATACTAGGTTTTAAAGTTCAACAAGTAGAAAAACATTACATCGAGTTGCCAAAAAATTATAGTTAAAACAAAACTGAATATTCTATTGGTAGAGATGCAGCCCCGTTTGTTGCTAAATCAGCAGTTCTCGTGTACCAAGCCAAAAAAACATATAATATATAATATTAAGCACAGATATCCAAGCTCACAGTTTAAAGATGTTATTTATGGAATTCCATGCAAACAGTGTAATGCAGTCTACATAGGTGAAACCAGCTGTACACTTGAAACAAGACTTAAGGAGCATAAACATGCTTTTAAAAATAAAAATTTAAATTCTAAAATTGTTGACCACGCCATGAAAACCGATCATTTTCCGAGTTTTGAGAACGCTTATATAATTAGATCAGGCTGCAGCATTTATGCAAGTCGTATTTTTTTGGAAGCTTGGTACAAGAGAACAACTGATTTAGCAATGAACGAGGCTGCATCTCTACCAATAGAATATTCAGTTTTCTTTTAACTGTAATTTTTTGGCAACTTGATGTAATGTTTTTCTACTTGTTGAACTTTAAAACCTAGTATGATTTTTACGTTAGGAATTAGCTGATGAGGGATTCAGAATGAATCCGAAACGCCCTTTTAAATTGTTTTTAGTGTTTTTATCTTTTAATGTAATGTAATGTCTGTTATTTTGAAAAGTTTTTATAAATATGAATGAATTCAGACATAGTCCTTTTGTTTGTATCAAACAAAATTCTATCTTATCTGACTATTAGGGTCAGGTGGGATAAAATACTTATAAAAACAGCCATTTTTCATTCAAACTTAATTTGCAAGAAAATTATTAATTGAATTTCAATGCAAGATATATCGAAAAACATGCCTATTTCGATGTAGTTCATCACTCAAGTTGTTTTTGTTTTTCCACAATCTTTCTGAAAAGGTTAATCTTATGCAGCTTTATTGAAAAAATTAGATCTCAGAAAATTAAAATGAAATGGCTGATTTTAACGAAAGATTATTGGGATCCAAATGAATTCACTCCAGAAGTGTTATACAATTTGCACTATTTCAAATCTAAACAGTCAGTCAACATTCACCCATGATGCTACTAGAAAGAATACATTTTTTAGGAATAACAATGAAGTCATTCATGGCTGTGAACAAAAAATTAAAACAGCAAGAATATAAAAATTCTAACAATACGGCATTTAATACACACCTTTGCTTGCCTTAAAATTGCCATTTAAGAAAGTTTTAATGCATGGAGTTCATTCAGATTGCTATATTGCCAATGAGCTCTATGGTCTATATTTTATTCGGAAACATTCATAATTAAACATTGTTTTAGAAATCGTGAAATGATTGGAAAAAGGAGTAAAATGTTATTAGTTTTGTATGTTTTATATTGTCATTAAGAAAAATTATTGCATCCATGTTCTATATTTTAATGAATCTCAAAGGAATGAATCGCATATTGTTTACAATTGCTTATTGCTGGGTGATGAGTTTCAATGCAAGATATGGAAAAACATGTATATTTCGACATAGCTCATCACTCAAGTTTTTTTTTTTTTTTTTTTTTTTACAATCTTTCTGAAAAGGTTGATCTTATGCAGCTTTATTGAAAAAATTAAATTTCTGAAAATTAATCTTTTGTTAAAATGAGCCATTTTATCGGGATCCGGGTGAAGTGTTATACATTGCTATTATATATATAATGACTAAAGAATCATTTTATGATTATAAACAAGAAATGATATTAAAAAAATCAAATAGCATGCTTTGGTACTACTTAGTAATTTCATAGACTGATTTCGCCAAATTATATAAATCGCCAAACCACTCACCAAATTATGCAAATGACATAATTTTTATTTTAAATAACGAAAGAACAAATAAATTATAACATTAATAAAAATACAAATAAAACGTCGAAATAAAAATCACTTGATGACATAAACATATGTAACTTGTTTAAAGTCAAGTAGATGTGACATTTACGATCAAAAATTACTGGCATTTAATCTTAGAGTTTGGCGATAGATTTTTGGTCGACAGGATAACCAAGTTGTACCCATGCTTTTAATCTAAACTTTAACATGATTATAGGCAAGGAAGGAAGGGGGGAAGTTACTGTCAATAACAATCAACAGGTAAGTAAAAATTTTAACAAAATCAGACATCAGATTTAAAACGAAAACACAAAGGAATATTTTCGCCCCTCGACCCTGTCCCTGATGAGTTTACAGACATGAAAATATCTGAATAGTGCATTATCACTGACATTACACATGAAATTCATGCATACCTGTGTAGAGCACTTATGAGAGACGTGGGCGAGAGAAGAAGTGGACCGTCTGGCAAACAAATTTCTCCTTGCCGAAGTCTACGGAGGTATTCTCTTGTTATTCTCGCTTGGCCAATAGCACGGGCAGATAAGTACAAGAATTTGTAGCCATTGTCTTGGATTTTTGTGAAGAGCTTTGCAACCCCAAGTTGAGCCCAACTATGTCCCACCATAGGTAATATGTGACCTAAAACATCAGATCTGGAAAGAACAATGTAAAACAATTAGGTTATGTGGAAATGGACGTATATGATAACAGATGTATTGTATACATATAAAGTGTCCAAATATATTGATTTATAATTATTTTATTACATTTAATGGAGTAGTTACATAGCATTACCAATTTGATTGTGTTTCTATGTTAAAAAGATGATCAAATATTATACTACAGAACCATCCCACTATAAAAATATAATATTTTGATTATTTATTTATTTAATTACTATTTTTTTTTCCAAAACTGATTTTGCTCATCCTTTCTTCTTTGGTAACACAGTAGTATCTTTTAAAGACACTTTGTAGGTCCAGTCTGTATATATTTTTTCTGCTTCTTTAGAATAGAGCCTATTTTATTGTGCACAGTATAGTTGTCAACTCATTGCCAATGAAGACAAAGATTGACACTCAAAAAAAAAAAGGGGGGGGGGAGAATATTTAATCATTGAATACATTAAAATAGAGAATTTAGTTCAGACTAATTTTCTATAAAACAATTTAAGCATAATTAAAAATCAAATATACCCGAATTCATGAGCCAAACTGTAAGTGAAGGTAAAGTACCCATAAAAAAGCCATTTTGGTACAGCAATGTGGGGTCGGAAATGAAAAGTTTTGGCAAAAAACAAGAAATGCAAAGGAAATGAAAACGAGTATTTTATTGACATAAAACTATTAAAGTAAGTGCTCCAATGTGCTATTGGCAACGTCTAGCAAGTGATGGGCATACCTTTTCACAGATTGATTCCAAGTGTTTGACAAACATTTGCAGCAATGACAAAGTCTTGCCATGAGGTCCTCAAAAGAGACAACGGGTGTTTCATAGATGAGACACCTAAAACCTTTGAAAGGGTTGTGCATCACTTGTTAAATGCTGCCAGGTAGGTGTCGATATGGGTGGTGACCCATTGGAGCACTTACTGTCATTGTTATGTCAATAAAATGCTCATTTTCATTTCCTTTGCATTTCGTGTTTTTCTCCAATTTTTTTTTTTTTTTCCGACCCCACATTGCTATACCAAAATGGCTTCTTTATGTGTACTTTACCTTCTCTTACAGTTTGACCCATTAATTCAGGGATACCCTGTATATCATCATCATCCATTTTCAATCCACTGGTCTCCCCCAGATTTTTCTAATGTTTCCTCTCTAGTGCTTTAGTCATCTAATTAACACCGGTCACTTTTCTGATTTCATCACTCAAGTTCCTGTAAACGATTTTCCAAAGGTAAGGATCGTCCATTATACGTAGCCAAGGCCATCAACTTATGGCAGCCAAGCCGAGCCCGGTGATTCTTAGCACCCTCTGTTTTCATGTCTTTCTGATTGCTGCTATAACCAGGAACATGCAGACCGCCGAGAATTGAGGGCGGCGAAGTAGAAGAATTTAATTTCAGGAAAAATGACATAGAAAGAGCTACTTAAACATCTTTCTTTTCTTATAAAATGAAATGTAATGGAAAAACTGTGCGTTTAATTCATTTTAATATTCTACTGAATGTCTCATAGTAAATAAAATCAGGCCTACAGGCGGAGGTAGATTTCGACGTTAAGTACTAAATTTACCAACAAAACTTAAATCAAGATCTTCACTTAGAATGAGCTCTAGAGAGCTAAGCGTTTTGTGAAAATTCTAATATACACGAATACATACGTAATAGGTTTAAAAAATAGCTAAAACAAATTCAGAGAACCTCAGAGTGTTAAAATAAGTTAATATTTCCATTGTCGGGTTTTCATCATGTTTTAATACGTTTCTTCAAACTCACATGACGTTACAAATTCATCTGCTGAGGTCCGTTTTATTTCCAATTTGATGCAATATATATATTTTTTTAATTCGTCAAACTATTTATTTCATTTCGAGTTTTCATGCAGAAATCTTGCTCTAGAAAACTTATGACGTAATATTCAATTTCTTTCAATTATTCAAACTGTTTATTTAATTTAATTTTTCACGTGAAACCTTGCAATAGAAGAGCAATTGTTGTGGTGAGAATTTTATTGCTTTTTTTTAATTGTTGGCAACTGCTATAACGAAAAATATTTATTTTTTCCTGACATTGTTGTGTAAGAGCTGGTTTTATCCGAATCATGTTAAGGCGGTATTCAAAATTTTGAACCCTCCCCATTTCCATTCCCTTGGGCCGATTTTGCCCATTTTCAATCCCCGCCGAGATATTAGCCATCTCAAAGTTGTTGGCGAGTTTGAAGACGATCCTTGCATAATTGCGACTTTTATCGTGCGGACAAAATTTAGTACATACATACATATATATATATAAACTTTTTAGGTGGGGGTGGTTTTGGGTTCCTGGGGTCCTATAATGAAAAGTTATGAAGAAATTTTTCAAAAGTCGCACCATGGTAACGACTGCAATAGGTAGTATTTCTTACGAAATCTACCTAAAAGAAAGTGCCCTTCTGAACAGAAAAAAGAAACAGAAATTTTCTAGTAAAACCAGAAGATTTAGCAAGTATGTGTTTACAGGAATAGTATTGTATGAATTACTGTTACAGGAATAGTATTGTATAATGCTAAAAATTCTATAAATAAATCTCAAAACTTTCATAACTTACATTCATAAAACTTTTAAAATTTTTGATATGCTTTAGATAAAACATATACTTCGGTGTTTCTCCTAATCAATGAAGTTTAAATTTTTTTTCAAATATCATCTTTGATATCAAATATGAATAAAATTTTTGAAAAAATATAAAAGAAATATTAACGTGAAAATAAAAAAATCACAAATTTACTACATGGTGTATACAAAATGTTGTAAAATCAAAAACTAAACCTAACATTAAAAATATTGGGAAACCTAATGAACTTTTCAAATTCAAGACGGCTTAGCTTAGTTCTTTAAAAGCAATGTAACAACTCTTTTCCCGAAGATGGGCACAGATGATGATCGAAACGTCGATTATTATAACTTTTTTTAAATGATTGTTTAGCTTTTGACTTTACAACATTTTGTATACACTATTTAGTAAATTCGTGATATTTTATTTCCACGTTAATACTGAACATTTCATGGTGTAAAGGTCCAGCTCTGTTATTGTAATAGAAATGTGAATCAAATATTGACAGCCCAGCATTACTGTCGCAAACAAATATATCTGCAGTATATTTTAGGAAAATAGCATTCAAAAGATGTTGATATATCTTAATAAAAGGACAAAAACCCATAAAAATTTTTGTAGTAAATAAATCTCAAGGTCTGTTTTTTAAAAGCAATTAGCTAACAAAGCTTGCAACATTAAAAAAATCAAATGCACTGAAATTGGAAGAGCATTAAACACACTATAAATTTTGTTAGTACAACAGACTCTAAACTCCAATAACATGCAGAATATTTCAAATTACTTACAAAAATGTACTAATGTCTATAGGACAATATGTGCCAAAAGTAATCGCCCATAGGAGATGATTAGCCCACTGGGCTAATTTTAAAAGTATCCTGAATAAATAAATTATTTTGTTACCATTTACATATTACTTATGGGAAAAAAAAACTAATAAACATTTGAAACTTTTGGATACATGTTTTTTAAATTTAATTTCAATATGCACAAATGGGTTGACACTACAGTATGGGATCAGTTATCAAAATACTTGGGACTTCAGATAGCCTGGATAAGGGGTTTTTCGATGTTTCAGATCACTTTACTATAAGTATTAAGAAATGTACAAAATAACTGTATTAAATGTATAAAACATAAATAATATATGTAAATAGAATGAATTTGTTAATTTAATTACTTACACAAAAGAAAAAAAAAATCTAAATTACAATTCAAATTATATATATATATAATAACATCGACATATAAAACTTAGTTTTAGGACGTGAGAGCAGAATCTTTTGATTTTAATTTTTGGAACATTTATGCTAAACTTGGTTGCTTATAATGTTTTCCTTGCACTAATTGCTCTTGTATTCTGTATACTGACAGTATTTGCTGTTCCTGGTCTGGAAAAAGCTTTTTCGCTGAATTCCACAAATCAGTTAGTTGTTCAGTTGAAAAATACAAGTTGCTCATTTGAAATTTTTCGCACACCTCATTCTGATAGGGTCATCATCAGGGATGTACTGGAGGGTATACGCCGTATACCCTCTGGATTTTTTTAAGGAACACCGTATACCCTCTGTTTCTCAAGAAAGCTATTGTATATATACACTAGGGTATACCCTCTGCTTAGAACGTATACTCTTTTTTATTTTACGACTACACCACTGGTCATCATTGTCGTTTCCATTAGACAAATCATTCGTCATTATGTCACAAATCTCACTGTCAGTCATCAATGATTTACAGGATTATCTTCATCAGCATTTAGCCAATCTTCTACTGCCTCTTGATCTAGCAATTGAGCTTCTGAACATGAAGGTCCTTTAGCATAATCTGTAATAATTTCCTTGGAAATTTTCTAGGCTTCAACTTCAAGCTCATTCATATCATCAAACAATACTGCAGATGGTCATAAATTGTACCACCCATGGATGAGTGTATTTCTGTCTGAGGCATCTCATGTTTGACTTAATATGCATTGTTAGTTTTTATGTTTTGAAATGAAACAAATTAAGATTTGATTATCATTTTGCATTCTAGTTTTTGGAGCATTCTAGATATGAGGATGCTGGATGATAACGAATAATTAACTGTATTTAAATAAATGCAACACATTTCCACGAATGACAATGTACAGAAACAAACAACCACCTGCTTTGTCTAGTGGTTAAGGTGCTGAATATGAGATTTTAAAAAAAAATGCCGGGTTGGAATCTAACCTCAGGAATGGATGTAGCTGGCCAGATTCAAATTTTAAACAGAAGTCTTGGTCTGTTTAGCCCTCTGTGCAAAAGATGACCAAAGCACGTGCAAACAGCCGACCAACCACAGAAACAAACATCTTTGATTACAGAAATGTAGTACTTTTTTTTTTTAATTAGAAAGATTTTTATTTACACTACTTTCTTTTCATTTTATCACACTACAGTCATTTTTCACATCAAACTGAAGTAGAGTTGAATGTTTTAGTAAAATCTTCAAGTAGTTCATTTATTCATAGCTATAACTGCTGTTTTTCCAATTGCAGGGATGAAAGTGCTGTGCCACAAATGACCGATTGCTACCACTCTATTTTAATAGTATTTCTTGACTTGTTTAATAACAGAATGACTGAGATCTAATAAGGCAAAGAATACTATTAAAATTTAGTGGTGAAAATCAGCCATTTTATGTGCAGTGTTTTCATTCCTGCAATTGTATTTGTATTACATTATTCTATGAAAACTGTTTAACTTTTTGAAACACGTACATTTTAACATCTGAATTAAAATATTATTTAAATTAAATATGAAACATTATACAAACTTGAATACACTAAAAAAGCAATTAAATTTAAAATATACACATAAAAATATTTAATCAAAATCAAAAATTGCATAGCCTCATCAATACTAACATCAACCACAAAACATCGAACACACACTGGACAAAGTTAAAGTTTTTTTTTTTTTTAGAAACAACAAATATTCATTAGGAATCAAACCTGTTTCATTCAAAGTATATGGATATACAGTAAAACCTCCCTATAGCAACCATGTTCCATTCCAATAAAAATGGGTTGCTCCGGGAGGTGGTCTCTTAATGGAGGTCATGTTTAAATCTAGATTTTAATGGTTAAAAAAAGGTAATAATTAATGTTACTAATATATTTAATTTTCACATTAGGAAAAAATATGAAAATTTAAGTATCAAAACAAAAGTTTATTAGTGCAGAGTTTAAAAAAAGAATGCATTGACATTTGCTTTGATTTTACGGTTTTATCTTCTATAACTTTTATTTCCAAGTCCTTTTGAAGTTCAGTAAATAACTGAATATTTTTTTTGGATAAGAACAAATTATGACGATTTCATTTATTTATCTATTTCTTTGAGAGATTCCTGGCAGAATAGGGTGGGAGAGTTTATTGACCGTCATCCTCACTTTGTCATCAGAGATAAAATCATTGCCTAAAAAGGCACAAAGGGGTTTAAACACTTAAAAATTACCGGAATGAATAAAAAATCTAAACTTAGTTTAGAAGTTTGATGAATAATGTGCTCTCCGGAATTATTTTTCGAATAAAATCTTCTTCAAGCGACCAGGAAAAAACGGAATTTGTTTCATTTTCTTCAAAGAAATGGGTCGCTCATGGAGGGAGATTAACTGGGGTGGTCTCTGAAAGGAGGTAAAATGAGTATTGAGCCTATGGGAATAAATTTCGTTCCATGAAAAAAGGGTCGTTCAGGGAGATGGCCGCACAGGGAGGTTTCACTGTAGCTTAGTTAAGCATTCCTCCATTAACTTATTTTCCAATCCCATTATGAATAAAAAATTAACAGTAGGAACTAAAATAATTCAAAATATCCTAAAATTCTGTAATGGTAATGAACATTTTATTAATGAACTCTATAAAAAGGGATGTTTGTGTTGGGAAACAAAACAAATAAATACTAGAACTTAAGAAAAAGATATACTAAATTTTTAAAACAAACTGAAAATGTAAATCGAGGAAAATTTGTTTAATTTATTAGAAAAATGACTACTTGAGCCCCTCCCTAATTCTTGAATGGACACTCAACTGCTCAAAAACCCAAAATTCCTCCTCCTACCTATTTGTCATCATATATAGGAAAAAATATAGCAATTATTTTTTTATTTTTTAATAAATGATGAATTATTATACCAGAGGTATGCATGTAAAAAAGAATTTGAAAGGAGACAATTTGAAAAAGACTTACTTGGTGATAGTGCCATCAATATCTGATATAACGATCTTGTCATCGTAATTCCATAAGAAAACCTGACATGTGCACTTAGTTGTTCCCTGATAGGCAGTTGTAACACTGAATACGAATTCATTAGGACCTTCTTGAAGATTCAACTTGGCCTGCAAAAGAACACATATTTTTAAGAACACTCAAAGGAAATAAACAAAATGATATTGTTAATTGGAACTCTAACAAGATCAAATATATGCAATATGAACTTTGAAAAGCTCACTGTTTTACTCAAAAGGCGATTAAAATAATAAAGAGATGTTATACGTTAAAAATATATACATTTTATTTAAAACTTCTTAGTACTTTCAGGCTGTATTTTCCAAGCCCATCATCTGAAAATATTTTAATAAGTAGTTGCTGTTTATTTATACAAATCTGTCACTTTGTTTTGAAATGAGAGGGCCAATAATTATTGGAGTTAAAAGTAGAAGGAGCAGGCTCTCTCATTTCAAAACGAAGTGACGTATTTATATAAATGAAGAGCAATTACTTATTAGAATATTCTCTAATGATGAGCTTGGGAAATACAGCCGGAAAGTGTAAAGAAGTTTTAAATAAAATGTATATATTTTTAACTTATAACATCTCTTTATTATTTTAATCGCCTTTTAAGTAAAACGGTGAGCTTTTCAAAGTTCATATTGTATATTTTATGTTTGAATCAAGGTGAAATATCGTATTTCGTCTTAAGATTTTATTTGTAAGAAGGTAATTTTGGAGAGAAAAGTGTTTGAAAATGGCTCCTAAACATTTCAGTCAATATACAGATTTTTAAAAGCATGAGAGCAAAACTTACAGAACCTTTCAATGTAAACAGACAAATAAGTCAGTAGAGCTAAAATACTAAAATCTAGGGTACATTACGAGTCAACTAAATTATAGATTCTTAAATAAAAAGACTTAGATGGAGTCATCTAGATGCAGCATGCAATAATGTTAAGAATTCAAAATACTCAGTGATATAAACTCCAAATTTGGTACCTACTAGTTTACTTTCATTTCCACCTTTTATGTAAACTAAACCTATTGCCAAACAATGTGACTTTAATGTTAATAAAGAAGCAATGAAACATCATGTTTGTTGTTTTCAAATGCAGCACTACATGTCACACACAATGGCACAGTTAGCCAAAGGAAGGAAAGGAAATAGCCTCGATGGGAAATGGTTTTTTTTTTTTCCAATTTATGTTTAAAAAAAAGAAGCTTAGGAGGTCGTCTTCATACTGAAATTGTGGTAGAAATTGTGGTTGTTACTAAACTCTGAAAATTTCAATATGAACACCTAACTTTGACATCCTATTTGGTTTTTCAATAAATTTTACCTTGTGAACCTAACTAGTTGAATTTGGTGAATTTTGTGTTAAAACCACTGAATTTTGGGTGAAAATCAGTGAATTTCGTGTTTTTTTTTGTAAATTAGCTTATGTTTTATGAGCACAATGGCTGAAAAATCGGTCCGAAAACAAACTGCTATTTCGCTACATATTAAGATGAAGCTGCTTAATGGAGTTGATGATAAAGAAGGACGAAAACAGAAATCTACAAAGAGTTTGGCATTGCCAACTCTACTTTATCAATGATAATAAAACACAGGGATCCCATTACGTTAATGTTTGAGCACAGTGTGTTTAAGCAGAGAGAAAATGTATTAGGACCGCTAAGCATGAAGATTTAGAGACAGCTTTGCTTATTTGATTCAAACAAGCTAGATCTCAAAATGCTGAGACACTTCAAAAAAAGATATCTGATTTTTTTTCCCCCAAAAAAACAATAAAAGATGCAACTTACTAGTAGTTTAACAGGAAATTGAAATAAAATTTAACGACGTCGAAAATATTTGTGAGTTTTGTTACGAATCTTTTAACGCAAAATTCTTTTAACACGAAAAAAATTTCGGCCCCCTCAATTTTGTGTTAAACTTATTTCACTATAATTCGGTCAACAATTTAGGAATTATGAGAGTTTAAAGTTTGGAATGCCTAATGTTAAAACTTAGCAAAACAGATTAAAATGTGGATAGTTTTTTCAAGCATAACTGTTTTTTAACTGAGTTATGTATTTTGCAGCTGAGCTATACTTAGTATACTGAGATATGTTTGTAGAATATAAATAATTTCATATACAGGGTTACACAAAGAACTGGATACATTGCTGTCTACAGATGGTAATTTCTGAAAGTACATTTTCAGTTGTAATAATGTGCATTTTTCCTGAACTAAATTTTAATTTAATATGAGGTGCCTATAAAAATCTGTAGGTAATATACAGGCCTGCACAAAATTATTTGTGTGCATTACCATCTATTGGTGGAAATTGCTGAAGGTAAATTTTCGACTGTGTTATGTGAAGTTCCATTATAGTGTTTTAGAAGTATCTGACGGTGTTTCATGATGGCTTTTTTTCTTGAGATTTATTTTGTGGAAGAGTCAGTTTAATTTTTGTAATGAAGGAAACATATTAACTGCCACTTCTCTAATTTCTCTTAAATTTTAGAGAAAAAAGAATGAAGATTTGATATTTTCAGTATTTAACAGGATGCAGTGAAGTACTTTAAAGATTTTAAAATTCTACCATTAAAAAAAAGCCTGCATTAATGGTTTGTAATGACACTTTGCATCCCCCTTGTTTGTCTTTTTTAATGTGAAAAATTGAGACAAGCTAACAAGCTCGAAGCTGCTGCAGTCATGCGATAGCTTCAGGGCCCCGAACCCAACCCTTCCTGCTTTTCAATGTCTTTAATTTAATAAATTTTCCTTTTAAATTTGTCCGGTTTCAATTTTTCAATTTTTTTTTTCTCTTTTCTTCCTGGCTTCTGCTAGAGTCTCGGCGAAAGAGACATAGGTAGGGACCTTGAACGCCACGCTCCGTGAATTTTGCAGCAGTATGAAAAGATGTTGTGGCAGAAAAAATACACAGTTCCAAAATTGCATTTGTAACTAACTGCACTATGTTTTATTTACAGAAGGCAGAAAAAACAAACAGCATGTTTTATCGGTTACTTGTATTTGCTCATATTTTGACTCAAAGAGCAATGTGTTTCTTTAACCTTTCGTTTGTATGAATCAAACCGTTGAGTGACCCATTTTACTTAATACCTGCACTTGTATCTCAAACTTTAAAACTGAAAATTAATATCAGTGTAAAAATTTCCCTGAAGAAACATGAATGACATCACACTTATTCCTA
The DNA here is from genome assembly GCA_963932465.1 of Maratus speciosus. Lineage (NCBI taxonomy): Eukaryota > Metazoa > Arthropoda > Arachnida > Araneae > Salticidae > Maratus > Maratus speciosus. Next base: position 15,331,690 of record OZ010791.1, on the reverse strand, counting down.
ATTGGTGAAAAGTCACACTGTTTAGGGACTATTTTGATATCAATGGAAAGGAAAACAAGTACCTCAAATTTTTAGTTACCAATTTGTAGTGTTGAGAAAATGACATGCAAAAATTCCAAAACTCAATTTTATAACTGAAAAATATATCAAGCAAAAAATAAAATGAGAAGATCGGGAGGATGCGAGATGAAATCTCACAGTGTTTAAATCAGGTTACTTTTATTTCTTTTGGCCTTATACATCGATGTTCCTTAAACTTAAATCCATATTTATTTTTGCACGGGCGATTTCGTTTCGACTGCAGATCGGCAAGTTCTCTGATGTTCCGCAGCGCCTGGCATGGGGTGCTTCTCCTTTGAGTTCTGTATGATTGTGATGACGTCATCGGAGCAAGTCTCTCACGGCATATGCATTGAATGGATGTCGATCTTTTCGGAGGTGTGTCTAATCGCCGAGCGTACAACAAATAAAAATAAAGCTTTTTAAATGTTTTCTTTCGGATTTGTTTATTAAGACATTAGCTAATATTTTAAATTCTCTAATAGATTTAAATCTTTTCTTTCAGTAACTTTTGAAGTCCCCGTATTCTTACTATAAATTAAAAATTCCGTTAATTTTAAATCAGAATCTGTTTTGTTGGTGATCTGTGAGTTAGTTCTTGTTTTAAAGATCGCGGGCCACGAGCTTCGGCTCCGGTCTGTCTGCCGATGCCGATGGATGTAGAATCTGGTAAAAAGTTTCCGAAAGCGATGTCTGCGTTTTTAATAACTCCTGTTAAATTTATTTTCTGTTGGTTTAAAAAGGCTTTGAGATTTTTTATCTATAGAAAATTCTCCTAGTGCTGCATCTTACATTTTTAAAGATTTTCTTAAAGAGGAATAAATTATTTTATCGGCAACGTATTTATTTTGAAAATCGGTGACCAAGGAGTGAAGGCCTCTTACTTCTCTTCAATAAGAAGAATAAAAAGTTTGATTTGTGCTTACAAGTCTCCTCATCATTTCCTTACAGATATACAAGTAAGAAGTTTCCTTTTTTTTTACAATTGCTGACCTCAAAGAACGGAGGGTTTTATTGCAATACTGCACAACGCATGTTAACTAAAAAGAACTTCAAATTTAAATTTACCTTTCATATTACGGCACAATTTATTTATACCGCAGAGAAAAGCTTCAAATATCACTTCACAGATTTTTATTAAAAGAGGAACAGTGAGCTAATATTCAATATTTTCAGTGAGCTCAACATTCTTTAAATGTCAGTTACAGTTCAAAGTTTATTCTATTTCTGAGAATCTAATAACTTACATATATATTTTTTAAATTATCAAGTTATATTTATTTGGAAGAAATTTTATACTAAATAGAACTCAAATATAAAATCTCCCCCCCCCCCCTCGCTAAGAAAAAACTTTGCCGCACTACATTACTTATTAATTCACTTAACAGCCATTACCTTTATTGCTTTGCTTAAAAATGATAATGTCAGAGTTTGATGATATGACAACTAACATTTGCCATATAGATCATTTCATGAGAACAATGTTTTACTTTGGTTTTAATGGACAATATCAAATCTTTCTTCACATCATTCCAATAGCTATTTCATTTCAAGAATTACATTTTTAAATGATTTCTTTCTTAAATTGAAAATACAAAATTTAGTCTAGAATCAAAATGAAAATCATCATGAATATGCATGTTACAAATGTAAGTGCAGACAGAAACCTATTGAAATGTAACAGTAATTTACTTTTCAATATTTGAATTAACCACATCTTTTGCATATAGTCAATGCCAAACTTGCATAGCATCAAAATCCCTATGGGACTACATGTTTGGTAAACATAAGTGTGCATTAATATACTTTTATACAAAATTTCATTTTTATAAAATTTAAAAATGTATAGAATATAGTTCAGTTAAGCCACATTCTTCTTCAGTAGAAATCAAAAAATATTTTACAATTCTTATGATAAACAGAAAAAAATTATATTAGAAAAAAAACCACATAAACTTGTATAACGAATTTAGACAAAAAAAAAATGAAACAGCACATCGACGTATTAAACGTAAAGTAAACGTATCACTGAATAGTGTATCACCTACAATTTGTTCAGAGGTTAGCCTCAGGGACTTCTTGTATTTTTCTTTGTTCTGTGTCTTATCACTATCGCTTTCTTTGGCACTGCTGGGAATTTGAGCAACAATTTCAGGTGTTAGGAGATTGGAATTATCAGACCACTCCCTGAAATAAAATGCCAAGGAACAATAAATAAATGGCACACATTAATAGAAAACAAAACTTATAAAGTAGGAAATCAATGAAATCAGCAGTAACTTTAAAATGACCACATCCTACAAAAATATTAATTTATACATTATTGGAATTAAATTTTTTGGGTGTTACAAAAACTGTTTTGAACCAACTTGGGGAGAGTGACTCAGTTTGACATTTATCTTTATATATATTCCCACATAATTTTTTAATGTATGAACGCAAACTCATTTCATACATTTCTGTTATTTCTTCCATTTTGAAAAGCTTCGACTTACTGGCGATTCAAAGTAAATTTCATGAGGATCTAGTTCTTAATCATCTATTTGTCCTTATATACCAGAATACCAAGAATTTTCAGTATGTTACTGACAGATACAAGAATATTTTTATTTTTAATCATAGTCATGATAACATAGCTTTATTTTACAGAAGTACATTAAGAAATTTAAAAAAAAAAAATTATCAAATATAACAGCTAAAACAGCACTCATATGAATAATGTTGTTAGGCTTTTAAAAAGAAGTATTTATATTAGTTATTTATATTAGAAGTATTAGGTTATAAATAAAATTTATTACGATCTCACTATAGCATAAAATTTAGTTTGCTTAATCATAATCCAACCATCAAAAACATGTTTTCATCAATAAAAAAGACGTTCCATTTAAAAGAAAAATTCTTCTGGCATTCATAAAACAAACATTTTAAAATTATTGCATTCAATGATGTCCTAATCACAGAATAGTACCGGTGGTGAAAATATAATCCTTCTCCTAAGACTTTGTTATACATTAAAAAATAAAAAAGATGATTAAGAAGAATAATAATCTTACTATGACTGTGTTAATACATCATATTTACTAAGTGTCATGCTTAGGGGCTGGCAAACTGGGCGATTGCCCAGGGCTGCTAAAAAATAGAGCGGCTAAAATTTCATAATGCAAGTAATAAAATAGATTTGCATCTATTTCAGCCTTTAAATAACTCTGTTGAGCCCTTGTGCCCTGTAATCTTTGAACTATTATGGCCTATTCTTTCTTTTTTTTTCAAGATGTCTGGAATTAAGCAGTAGAATTTAACTGAAGAAGAATCTCGCTAGTAGATTTGAAACAGCTGTTTGCTGCTTTTCATGTATTATTTGCACACTTTTAAACGTTGGTTTTCTGTTTTTTAATATTGTTGCACAAAGGCTTTATTTGCTATTTTTATGTCTGGAATTTCCTAACAATAAGAATCATAACTTTCTGTTCATCCCAATAGCAAAGTATTTTTCACATAGCATTCATAACCCCAAGTACGTTTTACGAGTTTATTAATCATGCATCAATATAAATTGACTAAGCATGAGTTTTGTTCTATTTTTAGTTTTCAATATTTATTTTGAAATTTTTATACAGGCTGTCGAAAAGAAAACCGAAAAAAATACCAATGTATCAGTAAAGATATCTTTTTATTGTATTTTATGTTTGCCCGAGTTTTAACTAACACCTCTACAAATTTGTTTTGGTTTTGATGGGGGATAACAAAAAAGGATTTTCTTTTATGGACGGATGTCCGAGAGCCACTAAAATACTTCCCCCAGGGCTGCTAAAAGCCTAGACATGGTGCTTATTAACTGGTTTTTATTACTGCATCTATTTTGATTCAAGCTTCTACTACGTATCTACAGAGATCTTTTGAATGCACAAAATATTTCTGAAATTTTTATCATTTCCATGTAATCATAATAGATATTGATTAAAATACAAACGTTTTTCAATTGTTTTAAATAGTGTGGTACTCTCATAAGTATGGGATGATTTTGGAGATGAAAATCACATCGTTCTCATAAGAAAAGTTCATTTTTGTCCAAAAAGGTAAAAGGATTATTAAGATAATGTTAACATGACTTCCTATTTTCTGGCCTTTATTTATACACACAAAGAGACTAAAATCTACCATTTATTGAAAGATACTTGGTAAGTGAAAAAAGGGAATACTTTGATTAGTAGAAACTAATATAATCAAGCTTTTTGTGATGTGTACAATTTACCTGGATTTTACAGTGATGCTTATAGAAGATTCCGAGAGCTTGGCAAGCATCAGTGAGAGGCAGACGCCCTCAGTATTTAAAATCCATTATTAGTAACACAGAGATCACTATTTCTTTCAGCCAATACGAAAATTATTGCTACAAAAAATATAGACATCAACATCATGCCATTCTTCCAAGTTAGTAATCACTTAATGAAGTTTTGAATCAAAGTTTTATTTTGACAAAATGGGTATCATTACTATTTTTCCTCCTTAAAGTAAGTATAGTCAACTCTGTGAAATCCGCTGATGTATAATCCACAAACATCTATTATCCGCACTAAACGTTGGACTGTAAACAGAGAAAATTTTCATTAACAGTTAAACTCACAGATAAAGTTAAATGTGATATTTTTCATGAATTATTTTTTCCAATGAAATAAACTGTGATTTAAGAAAATTTATATATTTTGAACCCTGCATTCAAAAATGAAAATGTGTTCATAGTAAAAGAGACAATCAAATCAAAATAGAAATTAAAATTGTTTTAAATAGGCATCCATGTTTGGTTGATTATTTAATTTCTTTAAATTAACTTAGTTATTAAATATATTAAACCAATTCTGAATTATATTTTTCTTTTTCATTGTAATATTTGTGGAGTTGTTCCTAATTTATAGTCAGCCTTAAAAAAATAAAATGTAAACAAAGGGATGACCTATAATCAGGGCTACGGAATCGAAGTTGGGCCCATTTTTGAACGAAAGAGTCAGAGTTGGAGTCGTCCACTTTTCAAGCAGGTCTATGCTGTCAGAGTCGGACCATTTTTGAGCAAAAGGGTTGGCGTCTGAGATGTTAAAATTCCCGGAGTCAGAGTCGTCCATTTTTCCCACCGACTGCGCCACCCTGCCTATAATTCACAAAAATCTATAATATGCAAAACCCTCGGTCCTTAAGTTTGTGGATTTCACAAAATTGGCTGTTTATCTGTTTATTTATTTCATAAAATTGTGACAGAAAACTTAAAAAAAGTTTATAGCACTGTTTTTTTTTTCCCAACCAAAAACTGCCAAATGATGATCAACTTTTTACTTTTAGTCCTCCCCCACACACACCAGGTGCCAAACGGTGCTGCTGCAAGTCTGTTTTCAAGCATCATATTCTATGCCCTTTACAGTAAATAGTCTTAAAAATTCTGCTGTAAGGAATGGTGTAAGGGGTAGACTTTCTTTCTATTAAAAAAAAAACATGAATATTCCTATTATAAATATTTCTTACCTGGTAGAAGTATTAATTTCAATCGGTGGACTAGTACAGGATGTTGAACTTTCACTACTGGGAGATATTAGATTCACTTCTGGTTCTAGAGAGGGAGAGGGAGGTTCAACAATCACTTCTTGCAGCGTAACAGCCTCTGATTTCTCAATCAGGACATCGTGCACTTCAGAAACAACCTCGGTCACTGTAGCAACAGTCTCTTTCACAGTTTCTTCGACCGTAACAGCAATGCACCTCTCAACTTCCATCTCGTAAGATTTTTCTTCGGGTGCACTTCCAATCTTTGATTCCATGCCTTCAGGTAGAAGAGATGCATCTGTGATAAGCTGGGTGGGTGAAGCCTGCAAACAGGAGGAAGGTAAAAATATAAATATAATCTAAAGCATTAAGAAAAGAAAGAAGAAAAAAAAAGCAACTGAAAATAAAATCTTATTTGGCAGATTTTATTGGCACCACAGACTTTTAAGATTAATACCTTTAATTATTATTTTTTACTCATCTGAGCCTCATAGGAAGCTCTTAAGTTTAAAAAATCAGCATTTTAAAATTGGTTTGACTAAATTTTATTATTTGACAGGAACTTAAATACCAAGGCCTCAGTATGCAACATAAATTATACACAATCTACAATAGCATTTTAATTATACTCATTGAAAGTTCAAGAATATGTGACAAAGAGACAGGGTTAAAAAAAATGTAGACATTCTGTAGAGCCAGATTTAAAGTATTTTAAATAGACAATTTAAAAAAATATTTTCTAAATTCAAACCCCCAATAATCAATTACAAAAATAAAAATGAAACAAAAATGAAGCGCTTAGGGTCATCATCTGGTCCATCTGTCTAACTGCATATAACAACGCAAAAACTATCCAGAAAATTGAATATATATAATTGTTGCATTGTCGAGTGATTTCAAATTTTATGAAAATCTAATCAAAACTTAAAAAAATATTTATAAAATGTTTTTTTTATTTTATTTCTATTAATGCCTATCATACGTCATTAATTCAATGATATCCCATGATAGGTAATGATTAGGGATGGGACGAATATTCAGCCACTATTCGGTATTCAGGCCAAATAAAATTCAGGATAAGAATTTTTTGCAATTTTTTTCTTTAATCCATACGGGCTATTTTCTGACACATTCATGAAGTCATTTTCATTCTGAATGGCATAACTCAAATAAGATTTTTCGTGTAAAATTTTGCAAAGTAAATTCATCTAGTGATAACTTAGACACTTACTTTTATTTTGAAGTCAATTTATCTACCAGTAGTAGGCCAGAAACATATTTTATAAGAAACTTTTGAGAACACAAAAAGCACCATTTTAAAGCATCCATTTTATTTCTAAAATTAAGGTAGTTCACTTTTTAAATCTATTTGCAATGCAACTATTCTAAACTTTTCCTTAAAGTTATACTTGTAGAAATCAGTTAAAAGATGTCTGTGATAGATTAGGACCGTGATTTCTAGTTTACAGTTATTTAATTTAGCTTAATGGGGGATGCCAGTTATGGGTTCCAGTAATTTCATTTCACCAGTCTCCGACAGAGGAGTTCATTATTGGTAATATCAAAGAAAGCTGAAATCTATTATTTGAACTGCAAACATAATACATTTATCTTGTAGTCAACACCATTAAAATTTAAGTTGTTGTACCAGGGCCTAACACCATTTGAAAAAAATTAATAATACAATGTATAATTTCTGATAATCTTGTCAACAGTAATTTTTAAATGTATTTCTACTACCCTTTCAAAAAGAAAAAGAGGTGTAAAATAAAATGGATTTAAAATTTTGTAATAGGGATTTGAACAAGAAAGAATCTTTAAGGTGTCAGTTACTGGGGTTTCACCCTACATCAAGTTATAAAAAAATTTAAACAGATTAATAATAAAGCATAAATTGGTTTTTAATTCTTTTTTACATTTTAAATTATATATACATAAATAATGAAAAGTTATTTTCTTTATTGGAAAAAAAGTGTGTATTTGGCAATAGATTATTCAATATTCTGCCAAATCACTATTCGTCACATCCCTAGTAATGATTCTAGGTTGCCATGGTGATGATGTCCTATTATTTCTGTATGACTTAATTGAATCTATAGAATCGTAATAAATTTTGTATTCATGCCTTTTCATATAAGAGTGCAATAGCTATGACACCAAGATCTGAATATTTATAAAACTAATTATAGTATGAATGCACCTCATTTGCCACAATTGTCGTATAGTTTCTGACTTTTTCTTCTTTTTGGAAAGGAGGGGGGGATAATGATACTTTACTTTGCCAACTGTCTAAAGGAAATAGAGACTATTACATAACTAACAAATCCTTAAAGATTTTAGTTATGTAGTAAAAACAGAATCACTAGGGACCTGAAAAAATTTAGTTTTATACAGTTTTCCGGCTTAGATGGTACAACTTAAGATAAATATTTTCTGTCTGGACCACAAAACTTTTCTGCTTAAGTTATGATTCTATTATAGATGGATTCTACGTTATTGCCTTATTAAAAAATTTTAAGAAAAAAAAGGACAAGATGCAAGTTTAGAAATAAAGTTTTTAATAAATTATAACCTTTTTAGAAATTTTAATTCAACTATTTTTAATCTTAACCAAAACAATTTTCTTAAAAAAAAACTAGTCATTAATACTTGATAAACTTTAAATTTTGCTTAACATCATAAATTCAGAAAATTATGCTCTTTTTAATTTAGATATAACGAGGCTTCTCTCGCCAGGTTATTGCACACAACAAAATGTTAGTTTTCCAGGAGAAAGGTTTTTAGAATCTTATTTAGAAATATTCTCGATTAGCATTTTTATTTTGTTTTCTTAGTTTCTTAATCACATAAAAGAACTGTTTAAAACTTGCAATATATTTCTTAATTTACAATAAGACCAATTGTAACAAAAAAATTGACTCAATATAATTTAGTATGGCTATGAAAAGTGTAGTTTCAACAAAAACATTTCACAAAAGAAAAAAGGTTTTAAAACATACATCTGTTTCAGGCTTTATCTCTGTGTCAGTCCGTCTCCATGACCACCAAGATGAATAGGATTTGGACTTTTTCTTTTTAGGCATGTGTTCATTAATGAGCTGGTTGGCAGTTTTCTGTAAAAAAATTATATTAAGTATTATACACAACTAACTAAATGTATAATAATAATTAGACAACAAATTAAATTCACTTAAAAATAGCTAAAATAAGAAGTTTTAAAATATGCACTTTTAATGAAAGATCAGGTACCAATAAATGCAGTTTCTAATATATATATATTTCACTAAATATAGTCAAATATTAATATTTACTACTTCAAAACAAATGTATCTTTTATATAATAATTTTCTTAAAATACATCTATACACAATACACAAATTTGATCCAGCTGTGGATTATGACCCATTGTTTAGGAACCAATGGATAGAAGAATTGTTTTAGAAGGAACTTAAACAGGGTTCATACTCATTTTCCAAGAAAAAATCCCCTAAGAATCCCTTGATGTATTTTTTGGGAGGTACAATTTTTCTGTGTCAACAATTAACGACATTTTTTAAACCAGTATCATGACACTCACCTTTTACAAAAAACAAACAAACAATAACAACAACAACAAAAAAAACCCCAATATAATCTTAAAAATAAAGTTTATACATCACCTTTATAAACAATATCAAAAGGACTTTAAAAGAAAAACATTAATTTGTGTAAAACAGATGAAGTCTGCCTTGTGGGGCTGTCCTTAAAAACTTGGTACTTGGCTGCAAGAATTTAATTTCCATTTCACAATTTTATTAGTTCTTCAAAAGCATTATGAAAGAATGATAGGAAGGCTGCAAGTGTCAATATCGATTTCAAAATGTCCTTTAGTTTTTTTTAAGTTCCTCTTGAACTGTTATCAAATCTTATGATGTTAGAAGGTGAATCTAGTTAATGAATGGATGTAGATAGATGTGATATCATAAAGCATGCGAACAGCAGCAATTGCCCTTAATTTCCCAGAGTAACTAGTCATTTTGCCAGGTTTTCCCAGGTTTGGGGAATTTTTGGCATTATCCTCTGATTTTTACAGTGCAAAATTCCATGAATCCCACATTCCCCTGATGAGTATGGCCCCTTTTAAAAAGAACCAATATTCTGGATACAATGATTTCCCAAGATAAAATCGTGCATATTAATAAAGATAATTTTTTAGAGGAATACAATTTGAACTGATTATTAAAAATTACAGAGAGTTAAAAAGAGCAGGCAGAAAAAGATAGCAGCAATTACCTTAAAAGAAAGATGCAAGACACAAACGAGAGCAATTAAAACAAATAATGATTTATTAGCATAAAAAGCTGGACTGTGAAAAACGACAAATGATATTACGTCAATTATTTCAAAATGAACAAAAGAAAAATTCCATCCATCAATAAATAAAATGATTAGATATAAATAAAACAAAAATTTAAGACATCCCATCGAATTTCGTGCTTAATCCACTGAAGTGAGCAGAATCAAAAAGGACGATTGTAAATAGAGATTTCTTCAGTTGTAAATTCCTGACATGAAGCCAATATGAAAATATTGCTTTTAATAAGTTTCAAAACTTTATTTGAACATGTTATTGCTATTTTTCATATAAATATGATTTTTTTAGTATTGTTAGTAAGCATTCTAAAAAATATATTAAATGTAAAAAATATATTAGTTTTCAATTAAAAGAAGAAAAAAACCCAATAGATCTGTGCGAGACTTTCTCACTGCAATCTTTGAGATCATTTGCTGATACACTTTTTCAATAATTTTTGATTAGCTACAATTCTTTTTATCAATTAGCATGTTTTAACGATAAATAAGTACATACAGTCGAACTTCCCTTTAACGAAGTCTCTATTTAATAAAGTTTTCTACTTAACGAAATAGTCTGCTGAACCTGGACTTTGTACATCATTAACTTGCAAATTAATCTCCATATTACGAAAAATATATTCTATATAACAAAGTTCATTCCTTTTTCGTACGTGTACAGTATTCAAATGTAAGAGGTTGTTGTTGCGATGGATGTATGATTTCATTTCAGTGGATTGTATGAAAATAAAATTTTTTTATTTATTTAATCATTTCCATTCAAAAGAAGAAATGCTAAAAGCCTTTGATACAATAAGAAAGAGGTTCCAGTTTCACGGTGTTACAGGTAAACTGTTCGGGTACTTACAAAAATGGGAAAAATTTTATGAACAATGTATTTTTATAAGAAACCTTACAAAGTAAATTTACAGATTTTTTTAAAAAGGTAAGGAATTGAAATACTAAGAAAATAGAGGAAAGTTATGCTATGCTTCAGTTTTTCTTTATCTCTCTTTATTATAGGTTTTTTTAGACTTATAATTAAATTTTTCACATATGTCTACATTGCATTAAAAAAAGTTACTGCCGGAATTAAAATAAATTTTTTCAATATTTTTATTTTATGTGTATTTTTTTTTTTTGTATGCATGTGCATTTTATTATACAAATTTCATGAATTTGAGTTGTTTTCTGTTTAACGAATTTTCTTCATAACAAAGTGTTTAATTGTAACGATGAGACTTCATTAAATGGAAGTTTCACTGTACTATGTCAAAAGCCACTTGCAGAACCTTTCAAAAAAATACCTCATTCATTGCTGTGCCTTTAGTATGTGAAGAGAAAAATAGATGTCAATGTCAGAAATAATATATATGTACAGTAAAACCTCTATAATGGACACTCCCGAATAGCAGACACTTCTATTTAATGGACAGTTTTCTAATCTCCACTCTCGAAACCTAAATTTTTGTAAGTTTAACCTCTGAATAACGGACATTCTGAATAGCAGGCAGTTATTTTGGCGATAAAGGATGAAAAATTATTTTTTAACGAAAAAAAAAGGGGTGGGGGAAGCCTCTAAATTTATCAGGGCAATGTGTCAAGTATCAAGAAACAAAGAAAAACAAAAAAATTCATTTTAATAAGGCTCGTTCGTAAAATTAAAAAAATAATTAGCTGGATTGCATCATTGGATAACATAGAAAAGGGAAATCAGAGACGTCACATGGTGTCATATAATATGAACAAAAGAAAAATAATCACTGAAAACCTAACATACTATTTTATTGATTTATTTTCACTCTTTTATAAAACAAAGAAAAGAATTGCTCAATTTTATTTTTCCTTTATTGTGAAATTGCATATTGATATTTTGGCAGCGAGAATTAAAGGTACTATGAATGCGACAAGAGCAGGGAAAAAAACTATTTCGCAATGTCGATTACTGTTTGATTCTTGTTTGTGATTAATATTTTGTGAATGGCCTCAAAAAGAAAACTATTAAATTTAAAAGAGAAATTTGAAATTTTAAGTGTATCTGACAAAGAAAAATAAGAGTTTATGGATACTTGCTGAACGTTTTAAAATAGTTAAAACACAGGTGGAAGAGATTTCATGAAATAAAGAAAAAATAAGAAATTTGTGGATTACTAACTCTATTGAAATTTATTCTAGAATTCTGAATTGATTTACTTCTGTTCGTTCAAAAAACATTCCTATCAGTGGACCTTTGATTCAGGAAAAGGATTTAAAGTCACTAAAGAACTCTGATCACATGGTTTTAAGGCTTCCACCAGTGTGCGACTAGAAAAGTTCCGAACTCAGCACAACCTCTTTCAAAACAATATGTGGAGAAGCAAAATCTGTAGATCTTAAAGAAGTGGAGGATTGGCATGAACAACTACAATCAATTTGCGAAGGTTATGAGGAGAAAGAAACATTTTTGTTTATGAACAATGCAAGTTCTCATCCAAAACATTTGAAATTTGGCAATGTTAAATTGTATTTTTCCCCACAAACACAACTTCAGTATGCCAGCCACTTGATCAAGGTGCAATACACAATTTTAAAACCTGGTACAGAAAGCTTTTATTACACCACATACTTCCAAAGTTAGATTCTATTAATACACTTGAGAACTGCCTAACATTAGTTAATGCGCTCGATGAATTTGGATTCATCAGCTGTAAAAAACATAAAACCAGAAACCATACAACAATATTTCGGAAAAGCAGGCTTTATATTAAAAGAAAATAAAACACACATTTCCGACACAAATGAAGAATTAAGCGAAATAAGTGAATTAATGAAATGTATCAGGAGTGAAGAAAGTGACGAAAATTCCATTAATAGTGATGATGAGTTACCTACTGAAGAAGAATCAGTTCATGTATGTAATTACATTCCTTCAGAATTTTCGAAAAAGTTGACTATTAGTACTGATGAAACAGATACTGAAACTGGAGATGCTTCCTGCAATATCGGGAATTTCCAAGAAGCAGCAAAATACAGTGCGCAGTTACACAATTTTCTTTTGTAAAAAAAGATGATTGAGAGGGATTAAAACAACTGACAGAGTTAAAACTTCACATTGAAAAGCAAATTGCATGTAATCGTAAGCAAAAGAAAGCTTTTGTAACAGAATTTTTTCGTCAGAATGTAATAGACGGTGGATAAAGGTATGCACAATTTTATTTCAGTTTTATTGCTTAAAAAATAATTTTAATTTCTGATTAATCATATAATAGAGGTTTTGCAACATTCTAAAGTAAATTAATGAAACATTAAGCATTTCTTAACAATTTTTTAATCTCTCAGCGGACACCTCCAAATAGCGGAGAGTTTCTGTGCTCCTGAGGTGTCAGTTATTTAGAGGTTTTACTGTATAAGTTTACTCTTCAAATGGTATCAAGGCTCAATTACCTCACAGGCCGATTAGGAAATAGTATTAGGCATGCCATGGATATGGGTCTGAAAATGAGTAAAATGATTTAGAAAAAATTTCTTAAAAATTCAGTTTTCTGGAATATTTGCTCAAAAATGTTTTTGGTTAACTGGCAACTCTTTCGGTGGTACATTTTTTATGTTTGAGCAGTCTATAGGATTGACCATCCTATTCTTTGAAAACTATCTTAAAATATGTATGCTGTAGACAATATATAGATATAAATATATATATTTTTTTAAGGAAATAATAATCATGGCATTAAAGGAATTATAGCATCAAATAGCATTAACCTGAGTTTCATGAGCCTTTTTATAAAAGGCAGGATAAGTTTTTTTTTTTTTTTCTTCTGAAGATTCAGAGGTTACAAAAAATTTAAGAAAAATACTGAGAAATTAATAAGAATTTAGAATTATCAATTTAAAAAATAATATTTTCGAATTAATTCTTATAATAATAATTAGGATTCGCTCCGCTCATCCTCTACTAGGCTACACAAATTACATTTTGTCGTACACTTTACAAAAAAACTATTCCGTATTTTGACTTGAAATTAAACAGAAAAACAAATTAGGATCAGTAGATTTGCACAATATCCTTTTTTTACAGAATAATCTTAAAAAATTTATTATTTAAATTAATTTATTTTACATGTTTTTACATTATGGACGCATTTTTGCAAATAAAAAATGAAACACGTCTATTTTCAGAAGAAAAAATAAATCCTGGAGTTTTCTGACAATTTCTTTTATGAGACTTTTAAAATACCCTTTTTTATGAAAATTATAGCATATTTTTAATGAATTAAAATTTGTGAAACTTCAACTATAAAAGTATTTTTCAGTGTTAAGAATTCAAATACACAATTTATTCTTATTATGGTAAAACATTTATGCAGACGATACTTACGCATTTTAAAAGAATTATATTATGATTCTTTTTTTTTTTTTGTAAAGTGGCAACAAAAGAACTGTAAACAAATAAAATTAATCGTTAAATTCTTTATATAAATATTTTGTAAAATTTTGCTTTGAAAATATTTTTATTTATACCTGTCTTATATAATAAATAAAAAATTCCGAGGAAATTCTTAGATATTTGGCTGAATTTACATTTCTAAAATTAAAATGCGGCAAAACATAAAATAACGTTTTTGCTTAATAAAGATGCAAGAATAATATAAAAAAATATTGTTACTTTCAAATATTTATCTTATTAAATAATGCTTCGCGAATCCAAACAAAGCATGGCTTTTGCTAGGTATAATAAAAAATATCAGGTTTTTTTTTTTATCATAACCTTACCTCTGGAAGAGGCCTTTGGAACATAATGATTGAAGTCAGCATAGATGCTGCAGTTGGCCAATTGTAATACCTGAAAAATAAAAAGGTGACTATTAATTAGCGGTAGTATTCAGGGTTCCCACTCTTTTTTCAAAATAAAAATAAGGAATTTGTTAAACATTGTTAGAATTGTAGGTTTTGGCACTACAAAAAGCGAAAAGACATGTAAAATCAATTTAGTTTAGCCACCCCTACTTAGTAATATACATGTAAATGATTTGAAATATTTCATAAATAATTAACATTTGAATTTCCACAAATATATTTAAATTTTAGAAATTTTTTTGGTTCCTTGCAGCTTTTGCCAAAATAACCTGTTTCTTATAAAATGGTAGTATGGAATAAAAATTTAAATAAAGTTATTGTAACAGGAAATGGATTCAAAACACTAACAAAATTAAGTGAGGTTCTACAATGGGTTAATACATTACAAAAAAGAAAAAAAAAATCATTGGTCAAATACTTGTATACAGAGGGTTCCATACAATAAATATATTAATTAGTAACTGCAATATTTAAAAAAAAAATTGTTGCTACAAAAATAATAAGACTTTGTAAAAAACTGTACAATGTCAGATTGGGTATACTAGAAAAGTATAGATGGATATACGATGAAAGTTCAGAGAAATATGAAGCCTAAATAGTACCACATTGCAATTCTGTATAACTTTGAATACATTGTCAATAATTGTATTTTCCCTGGTAGTAGATTCATGAATGAATGGACTTAGACCAAGAGTTAAAAAATATTTCGACAGTTCATTTCTAGTATTGCTTCTGAAGTTGGCATTGAAATCACCTGCAATAATTACATTTTGACATAATGCTTCTTGACCTATGCCTTTAAATATGACATTATTTATACATTCAATGATGATATTTATTAAATAATTAGAGATTTATGAATTTCAGCATAGTAGTACTCTTTTCTTTTTGCAGTGTACCTAAAACAAAGACCTAATTCAAAGTTTAAACTTGGCATTGTTAAGCACACTTCGAAAGGAGGTCATAAAGTTACAACGCCGCCTTGGTGCATGCCACGTTTTTCCATATAGATTTTTAATTAATTTTAAAGACAACGTACTGAGAGCACCACTCAATGCAAACTAGTTGCAAATCTTACAGTAATTATGTGATTAATTCTAATTAGATTAGCCTGTTTTTAACAATTTGAAATTTATTGCTTTTATACTACTACTGGGCATTGCATTACACACATATATCATTAAAAGTTGTTATCTAGGCTTTAAAAGCCAATGGCGCATAGAGTATGCCGCATGTGTATGTATGTCCAAACCGTTTGCATTTTAAAAGGTTAATATCTCAGCTAATTACAGACAATTTTTTTCAAAAATCATTATCAACAATCTTTTTATATTTCCGTGATAATAGGTTAATGGAGCACCCCTCAACTCCCTTGCTGAACGCCCACAAAGTAAAATGTGTAACGGAAAAATGTGATTTTCTCAAAAACTATGTGACCCAGGGTAATTGCTACAGTTTTTCTGCAAGGTTTAAACAAACTTGAACTAACCCAATTTTGTTCTAATTTTAGTTTCAGTAGATTCATAAATAGAGTGGGGGGAGTGGAGGAAAAAAAATTTTGCATTACATTTTCGATGATATCTCTGAAAATATACCTAAATTTAAACAAAGGTATTTTTGAGTTTGCCATTACGAGAGCTTTCACTCAATATATAAGAAAAAAGATTTTTATTTTCAGGTAACTTAATTAGCCCCCTACATTTTTCCTAAATATATTTGTGAATGGTTAATCTATAAATATGTGGGTCAATAGCCTTTAATAATTCTGCAAAATTTAAACTTTCCACATTCCATTGTTTGTGAGAAAAGTGGCTGTAACAGACAGACACACAAGCAATCTTATAATGGTTCCATTTTTACTATTCAAGTATGGAATCCTAAAAAAACTACACATCTAAAGTGGATGTTTTACTATATAAGCCCACTTAAAAATTCAAATGTATGTTAAAGAATTTAGATTAGTCATTAGTCTAACTCAGCCATACTCAACCTGCAGCCCAGTGATCTTTTGTGTGCGGCCCAAGACACATATTTATCCCTATTTGTAAAATTAATTAAGATGTGCATAAAAAAATTTAAGCCCTTCATTGTTCTTTTATATTTTTTCTTGGGAAGACAAAATCTGTCTTGATATTTATAATTACTAATTTAAAGTTATCTTAAGGCTGTTCTCAAATCCAAAAGGGCAGCTTTATGACGTAAGTTTAAATTTATTTTCGTTCGGAAATGCATGAAACTAGCAGGTGTTGTTGTTCAGAAACTATGTAATCGAACTGTTTGTTCTGGCTAATTCTCTAAAAAACTACTTACCCAGCACATGCTCAGTTTGAACTGTCCACTTCTAAACTGAAACGAACTAACCTATTGTTGATGTTAGAATTCTTTAGATGTGTGGAGCAAACATGCAAACCATGCTTTCTCCTTTAGATACAAATTTTCAAAAAACACAAAAAACTGATAAATAAGAAAATAACTTGTATTTAATTCTAATTTTTATTGTGTATTTTTATTACTGTTTATCAGAAAGAATTGCAAGCATACCTAAGATATTAAACATAAAACAAATTAATAAAATGCATTTAATATTTGGAGAAATCACGTTTTGACCGAATTCAGAGGAGGAAACATGTTTTGATTGTTTGACAAGTGGATAAAACGCTTTTTGAATGAAATAAGTTCTGACTCACAAATAATACAATAGCATTATTTTATTTGAATAAATACCGATTTTCAGTTGATTATTGTTAAAATAAAATGACAGATTATGGTACCTAGTAGTATTCATTAAATATTTACTAAATAAATACTCGTTTGCCAGAAATCCACTTCAAATTTTAAAACCAATATTTTCATCTAGACAGTTATACACAACCCCCTCTTCTTTATTGCAGGCTTATCAATCATGGATAATGTGGTTGTATCATTTGAATATATCATCAGGTTGATTTTGCCACTGTTCACTATACATTACCTTCAAAAGTTTTTTAACATCTTTGTTCTTTTCAACTGGTATGGGGTGGCTAAGAGGAAGATATTCTAAAACAACCCTTTGAACAAGGCAACAGTAACTTCCTTTTTAAGAAGATTTACATCATGTTCTTCATTTAGATCTTGAAATCTATAATTCTGGAAGCCTTTAACTTTAACAGTTCTCTTATTTTTTTCTAAAACAATCCGTTTCAATTGTGATATGTATGGTAGGTTTCGAAAGTACACATTAAGTGACAACTGTGATTGGTAGACTGGAGAAATCACTGCTTGATTGAATGCAGGCTTTGGAGGAAACACTCTTTGATTGAAACGTCAAGTTTTAAAATTGATTTATAATCTGAGAAAAAATTTTTTTAGTAAAAAATACCATTTATTTCTGTGCAATTTAACACAGAGTTCATAAAAATAACATTAACTCATTTTTTATTTTTTTGTGAGAAAACACGGTTTGAATGTTTGCTCCACATGTATTTCGTCAGATTCTTTTTGTTATTAAATGTATGTTTTGTTATTCATCGAATTAGAAAACACTGAACCTACTAGATGTTAGATTTGATTTGAAATGACTATTTAGATTAAGTTGATTAGAATAGAACACTGCTTTTTCCTTTTTTTTTTTTTTTTTTTCAAACGCAATAGACTTTTCAGAAAATATTGTCAAAGTGGGCGTTTTGAACCGAATTTCCATGCGATAGAAGAATAACCACTCAAGAAAGGGTGAAAAACATCTGTCACATGATCAAAATTGCTTATAACTCAATAGGTAATATATGTATAAAAAAATAGAAAACATAGTTCGATTCCAAATCGCTTCTATAGTCAGGCCTTCCAATTTTATATCTTTTCATTAAAAAATGAATTTGTAAATGTGTCAAGATGTTTTGCACTTGTTGAGCAGAACAGTTGAGAAAACATTTCATGTCAATGTTCTTTTTACGTGTAGTTCTACTCGTATTTGTGCAATAATGGTGTGGATACATTTCTTAATCTTGAAACATTATTCCAAATTAATTAACTTTGCATTATATATTTCAACATTTAAAAAAAATGTTTTTGCATTGAGAAAACAACTAATTCATAAAAAAAATTTCCCTGATTTTTTTCTTTAGAACTTACAATTGTTATATTGATGCATTGATACATTATTATATTTTATACTTTTCATATAGCTAATACTGCTTATTAGGATTAAACTTTTGCCATGAAAAAAAATGTTCCAAAAAACAGTCTTTGGGGCGTATTTCTACATCATTTGTGCAATAGAAATCTACTTCACAGCATATTGTTTAGAAATAGTTGTGTTAAATTTTTTTGGTAGCATTTCTTTTGCGACAAACGTCCAGTCCTGGTTATATTAAATATAGCTTTGTTGCACTACTTTTGTTATCGATTTTAATTACTCCTTTTTTACATTACTACATAAATATTTGTTGTGGCTGCCAAACGTCGCAAGTATGCATTTGTGGCACGCGAGAAAAAAAGGTTGAGTATGGCTGGTCTAACTGGTACATAGTATACTTTTTGTAATGAGAAAAGAAAAAAAAAAGAATTTATACTCACTTTCCACCAATGCGAATAACTAAGTTAGGGTCTTGGAGAATGGCAGGATTTTCAGTAAACTCGTCAAAAGTGACCAGAGAATGCAAAAAGCGTTCCTCTGGCAGTTCAATTTCTGGATCTTGCAGGCCACCACATAATGACATAGCTATATCACTATAAGGATAAGAAATGGTTTCACATTTCTCTTTGCTAAAGGGAGGAAAAGAAATTAAAACAAAAATTAAAGGAAGGAAGGGAACAAAATAAAATAAAGACAACTCAAAAAACGCAATTGACAAAAAATCAGATCCAAGCAAAGGTTCACTAAAACTAAAATGTAATGAGGAAACAAGTGCTAAACACATAAAAATAATATCCAAGTACTGAATTATTAAAAGAGAAAATAAAAAAACTAATGTACAAATGATAATATCACTTTACAGAGACAGTAAGAAATAAAAAAGAAAGGAATAAAAGGAGAGTAATTTAACAGAACTAATGGAATAAGGTCGAGGGGAGAAACTTTTTTTATTTTACAAAATTATGCTACTAAAATTGCTTAAATTATGCCTATTATCAACTATAAATCTAAAAACATTGCACAATATATATATTTTTTAAGCAACATAAAAACAAAAATCTACGTAGTAATATTATTAGATTTTTAACTATACACCATAATGTGCCATTCTGCTAAGTGTGCATTTCAAAATTACAAAATTTAATTTACCATTTTTAGAATAAAAGATACCATATTAAATTTACTTTAGTATTTTTTTAAAAATTATGATAAAGAACTAATTATTAAATAAGAAAATGATGAATTCCAGTGAAAGAAACACAATAAAAATTACTTTTACATACAGGGTTATTCATAATTTCCTCCGGGGTTTCAAAGCCCTGTAATAAAAAAATTAATACACAACCTACAGGTGTCCTCTCTATGAACCCTTTGGCCACACGGCATACATCAATGCGATAATCCCGTTTTTACCACACTCTACTCAACATGGTACTATCAGCGTTCTTTGAACTTATTGTATAGCACACATAAATTGTCTTGTCAGTTGGTCCCTGTGTTCGATATTTCGTACGAAATGCCTCCTGAACCCACACCGCTGATTCAGATTTATCAAATTCTAAGACACAAAACACTTTCTGTTTGCCTGTAAATGTCATTTTTATTTACTAAAACTGCTGACAATAAAACTTGATTTGTTTCTGTATTCTTTCAAATATTCTTTTTTGCTATATTCGTCTTATTTTTTTTACTACAGCACTTCGAAATCCCGGAAGGAAATGGAATAACCCTTTATTTTTATGAAAATATTTTATTAAACAATGGTAAAAAACTATTAGATCTTAAGATCTTTTAAAAAATAAAAGAAATTTGACAGAAATATAGATAAGTAAAGTCAAAGTGGTCACCAGGTAATTCACCGGACAAATTTTGTTGTCTGCCCAGCTATAATTAAGAATCAAAATCTTATTTACAAATATAACTAACTGGAGTTTGTTAACAATATTCTCTGTGCAAAAAGCTCCCACCAATGTTTCTTTTTATATCAAGCTGTGAAAAAAAATTTCAGGAGAAAACAGTAAATTAAGTAGATAAACTCTGCTCTTTTCTGTTTTATTAATAATACTCGAACATAACTGTAATTTTGATCTCATAAGTCAAATTTGAGAAGAAATATTTCAGTATCAATAATATTACATCAATATTCAGTAGCGAAGAAATTAAGGATGAATAAAGTTCTAAAAAGAGAAATTTTGAGCAATACAATAGGTGTTTAGTTTTTATATACAAGTTCTGTTTAAGTACCATAATTTTCGGCCTATAATCCGCAGCCGCATTTTTAGCCCTCATAAAAAAATTTCAGCAGATAATCCGCATCAGCATATAATCTGCGGATTATACGCCGGACTATACAAGGATTACTCATTGTTTTCAACATTCCAAAGTACAGTCAACTCTGTGAAATCCGCACACTTAGGGACCGAGGGTTTTGCGGATTGTAGATCATCCCTTTGCTTACATTTTTATTTTTTTAAAGTCTGACTGTAAATTAGGAATAACTGCACAAAAATTACAATTACAACGGAAAAGAAAAACATAATGCAACATTGCTATGATATATTTAATAACTAAGATTAAATAGAATTTTAATTACATACAATATACATTTTACTGATTATTCATTATTTTAAACATTGACGCAACAACAATGGTAGTTTCAGTTTTGGTTTGTTGTTCATATTTTTTCCCTGTAGTCTATGAACACTCATTACTTCTTGCTACGAGACAAAAAAAAAATTACTAAAGGAAATTTATATATTTATATCCAATTTATATTTAAATATTTATTCACTGGAAAATTGATAACTGAAATATATATATATATATATATCAAATTTAACTTTATGTGTTTTACTGTTAATGACAATTTTCATTGTTTACATTCCAACATGTAGTGCAGATAATATATGAATGTGGACTATACATCGGCAGATTTCACACAGTTGACTGTACTACTAATGAACCACCTCCCTATTTATTTAATTGCTCTATTTAAATGATAATTGTATTAAAATAATTGAAAAAAAAAAAATAAATAAAATAATTACAAGTTAAAAAATTACAATTTTTTTTTTTCCACATCTAAAACGTAGAATGTCTTGTAATCGATTTGGCTATAGATTTATGCTAATAATCGATACCTATATCGATTTTACTATAAAATTATGCTAATAATGTCTATATCGATTTGACTATAGATTCATGCTAATTCCGATACCTATATCGATTTGGCTATATATTTTTGCTAATAATCAATACCTATAGATTTATGCTAATTGCGATACCTATATTGATTTGGGCCTACATTTATGCTAAATCCGATACCTATATCGATTTGGCTATTGATTTATGCTAATAATCGATACCTATATCGAAATCATCTTCTGCTTTTTTAATAACGTTCAGTTTAAATTCTGCATTGTTAAACAACGCGTTTTCTCTTAGACATTATAACTTTCAACATCATAACAATTCACTATTTCATAAATGATTGAGATTGAAATTTTTGAAAGAGATGAGTTGGGAAACGCTTTGTTCATCATAGAAACATGTTGCCAAAAGGCAAAAAAATAACAAAAATCGGAAGCCACATCCACTAGCACGTTCACGTCATATGTGAACCAATCACGAGCAACTCTGCCAACGGTCGATAGCAGACAATCGTGCAGTAGAAACTGGATGTCTGACCTGATGTGAACTTCTGCTTAAAAAAAAATTCAGCAGATAATCTGCACCGGTAGATAATCCGCACTTAAAAATTTTGAGGTTTTTTAACAGATAATCCGTGGATTATAGGTCGGAAATTACGGTATTCATTTTATAAAACTGATCTAAAAGTATTACCTAAACTGATCTGAGGATATTCCCCCATCACTGTCTGAGTCCTGGCCAGGAACGTAACAACCTTCTACAGTGTGAGGCGAATGGGGTAAAGATGGACCCTTGCCAGATTCTGTGTCTTCATCTTTGACCTGATCATTTGGAGGGCCATAGGGAGATCTAAACAGAGAAACGAATTTTAAAACAATAATAATGAGAGAGAAAAACATCAACTTGAAACTCTTATCATACTTTGGAACTTACTGTAATTTCAGGTGTGTAAGCCACAACTCAAACAACTGTTTCCTACCAGATATTTAATTTAATAAAATGTAACATTTTTACTTGGTATTTATTCGACTTTATTTATTAAGTAAAATTTCTGATTTGAAACACACTTTTTAGCTGTGGTTTACACACCAGAAATTACGGTAATAAAAAAAAAAAAAAAATCTACAATCTTTTTAAGAAAAAGTTTCAAATGACTTTTTATCTTTTAGATGCAGATAATTGTGCAATTATTAAATGCATTAGGGAATGTTTGCTAATTTAAAAATTATCAATAAAACAAGAAAAAAAAAGTCAAAAGATTAAGAAGGAGCCATTTGATAGTTGCGGTAGAAACAGTTTTAAAACCTGAAATCAAAATCTATTTTACTAATTTAGAACAGTCGTAAAGTTCAGCAGCAGATATTTTTTGTATTTGTTACCCCAGATCCAAAAATTTACAGACTTGCCAAGTTCTCAAATCCAAAAATCAGGAGACATTTTTTCAGTGCAAACTTATTAAATTTTAAATGTAAACATGTTTAGCACAAGTTTAATTTTAAACAAGACTTGGTTACTATTGACGTTTAAAAGGAAACAGGAAATATCTATGTACTTCTTAGATGAAGAACGTACTTAAGCATAGGATGTTTAGGATGTTTTCAACATACTTTTGAATCAACTACATATTACAGGAAGAAATTTTGTTTCTTCAAAAACACATATAAATCTGTAGTGAAGGTCTCAAGACAAATTATTGATAATCAAAATATGTCCATAGTAACAGTCGAAAAACATTAAAGAGTCAACATTTATAATGAATTTAGTGTAGTTTATCACATAAAATACTACTACAGTATGACTTCAAAAATCCGGAATTAAAACCATCTTTTCCCTTCCTTTTTCTTTTGCACTTTCAAATTATGGGAGAAGAAAAATAAATTCTTTATGAATTAAAAATTTCAAGAATCGCAGTAAAAATGCAAAAAAAGAAGATTTGATTTTTTTTTTTTCCCATTTGCCAGATGCGATCATTTTCTGAACAAATTTTCTGAGAACTGCACCTTTGTTTAGCAACGTGAACAAATTTAGGGACAACTTTGGCAAATGCATGGCACATACGGCCGGAACGAATTTTAGGGAATGGCGACATCAATGATGAGGCAGAATTTTCAGGATTCGACATTTCTTGTAAGAAGGCCGTAACTTACGATCGGATTGAGGATGCAAAATCTGAGAATGCATTAAGTGTTAAAAAAAAAAAGAGATACAGATGATTGGATAAGCACTGACGAAAATGCATCAATAACAATTTAACGGGCAGAAAGATCGCTGATGCTGTGCAAGTAGAGCCGCCGATAATGCTACTAGCAGCTCAAAAGACGAGGATGAACAACTAGCAGAAGAAAAGGTGTCGCTAGAAAAATGCATAAATTTGACTGGCGAATTAATATATGCTTTAGAGGACCAAGACTGTATTTCTGAAATAGACATTCTTCAGTTGTATAAAATACAAAACTTGTTAAAGAGCCCCCCCCCCCCCCAAAAAAAAACTTAAACTAACAAAACTGACATCGACATTTTCGAAATTACACGAAAAGAAATAATTAAATTATGGCTAAAAGCAGCATTAAGAATATAGTACTACTTTTGATATTCCTTCAAAAATCCGGCATAGTGTCGGTCCCGGTGATGGTGGATTTTTGAAGTTATACTGTAATCAGAGTTGTACTAAAGAACAATTGGAGTTTTTATCCCTGAACTGCAGTACATTTGGGGGTAAAATAATAAAATATCAAAATATGTGAAAAATCAGGAGAAATATGCCAAAAATCAGGAGTATGGGAAAAGATAGGAGTCTCATGCCGAAATCAGGAGATTTGGCAAGTCTGAATTTATGTAGATCTTAGATAGTTTACACCAAAACTTTTCTATAGAAGCTTTAAGTAAAAAAAAAAAAAAAAAATAGAAACCTTTTGTCCATAACAATCGGAATTTATGTTAACAGTACTTTTTCTTATTTTGCTTGATTAGCAAATGATTCTCTTGACATGCACGCATAAAGAAAACTCAATCCAAAACAAGGATCTTCAGGAGAGAGGCTGAGCAAGGGTGTAGTAGAGGGTATACCTTTTGGATTTTTTAAAGAAGCTCCGTATACCCTCTGTTTCTCAAATAATGCTATAGCGCATACTCAAGGCATGACGTTCATGACTTTAGCATATACCCTCTGTTTTTTTTTTTACGACTACAACACTGAGACTGAGTTACTATTTTTGCTTCTTTATGAAGAACAATTTTTTTAAAATAACTTTTTACATAAACTCAGGGTTGCTGGCTTTTAACCAGGCCAAAAAAAGCCGGCTGGCTTTTTTTGGTTTTAACCACTTAAAAAAGGCCGGCTTTTATTATTAAAAGTTTGTTTTCAGCTAATTCATATTAAATTTCGATTAATTATTTTTTTAAACACTTATAAATATTTTCTACTAAAAGAATTATAAATTTCAACATAGAAGGCATTATATCTAAAAAAACATTATAAATATTGAAAAGAATATAAGTTAGACTTTAAACTGGTGTTTTAAAATTCTATATTACATAGCCCCACATATACTACACATTTTAAAGATTATATTTAATTAAACAATCACAAACTGTAGCACATCAAAATGTAAACATTCTTAATTCTTACGTGTCCATATGGAGAGATTATGTTATATCGTAAAAAGAGAAATTAGAAAAGGGTATAACATTTAGGGAGACTGGGGGCTAATGGGACAATGACATTTTATAGTATAAATTGAATAATTAACATTTTTTTCAAAATCTCTTTCGACACCATTATTGTGTAATTAGTTAGCTATTAATACATAAAAAATCTAAAGCATACTCTAATTATTAAATGAGAAATAGTGATATTTTGAACATGGTAATTTTGTCCCATTAGACCCCAGGTCTGGGGTCAAAGTATGCAGGTATATAATTGCACATTTGTTATTTTTTCCTGAAAACTATATAATTGCACATTGTGAAGAAAATTAACATTATACAGTGTCAGATCATTAGAAAATGATATACAAGATCGGAATTATATTCTGAAGAAGTCAAAATAATTTTTATGTCACTGAAATCCACCTAAGAACTATCAACTTTATCTGTGTAAATGAATTTCATGCAGTCAGTTTTTTTTCTTCAAGAAATTGACATTTATTTTTATCTTACGAATTTGATAATGATTTCACATTCAAAGAATTTGAACTAGTATTGACGCGCGACAAAGAATCAGAATTTTCCAGCGAGGACTTAGGTCAGTCACTAACAAACGATAACAGGAAGTTTTCCTTAATGTGTTCCTATTAAGAGAGTACATACCTGTAGCTTCAAATCCAGAAATGATATTCTTTGGTGTACGTATTTCCATGAAAGCTTGGTTCACAAGACTTGGAATTTGGAGGTAAGTAACATTTTTCCAGGGTTGTAAAGAATCCAATCATTTAAAGCCCTATTGTAACGCTTCTTAAAGAGACCATACACAATAATGTCTAATGGTTGGAGTCTATGAGAACAATTAGGTGGGAATGTCAACAAAATCACTTCATTTTCTTTGGCAGGTTGTATTGTTTCCATCACAGTAAAATGGCCTTCATGATTAACGAGAAGAAGGGGAGGACTTTCTGTTGAAGCATTGGTGTGTTTCACTATATGTGACATCACTTTATGGAAATTGTTTTTGGTCATCCATCCAGTTTTGTGTGCCAAAGCAACATTTCATAGTGGTGCTCCTAACAAGAGAAAATCAGAAACTGATGCTCATGGCAACTCTAAATGCAGGTGGTAGAATTGCTCCTGTAGCACTTACATATTTTATATGGCTAGCCTATATTCTCAGCCTTCTCTATATCACATATTCTACCCAATAAATTTTTTTATATACGAAATAAAATGACTGGGGTCAAATAGGACAAGTCCCATTAGTCCCCATTGAGTATGTCCCACTAGCCCCCATACTGTCTTGCACCATATTAAGGCTTACTGCCAATTAAATACTTACAGTTTATTAAAAGTGATGATTGAAATCATATAGAATGGCTATAAAGATTTATAATTCATAGCAAAATGTTTTAAAAGTTACTTGCCAGTTTACGAAAATCAAAGAATCATCAATATCAAAAAATTTCGAAAACTCGATCACTTTGATGACAAAAAATATATTGTCCTGTGATCAGCAAACAACTACTTAAACAAAATAGTTCAAAGCAGACTGATGTGGAGTACTATTGATGCCATCTATTGACAAAAAAAAAAAAAAAAAATCACCTCTATACTGCATTCGTTTTTAAGAAAATCCATTTGTCCCATTAGTCCCCATATCCCATTAGCCCCCAGTCTCCCCTAAGGAGAGTTTAGTACATAAGTGTATAAAAGTAAATCTAGCAATTATGCAAATTAAATAAATACATAAAATGCATTCTGTAAGTAAAATAGAAATAAAATTTTAAAAAGTTTGTTGCTATTTAAAAGAGTACATATTCATGCATATGCTGTTCATAATATTGTTTTTAATAGTGAGAACTTGTATTTTTATTATATGATTATGTATGATTTTAAATATTAATGAGAAATAAAATAAGACTTGTATATTAATAGCTCTTAAAATTTGTTTAGTAATAAAACATGTAACTTAGTAATCATTGGCCTCTTTAATTTTACAAAGCAGTAAAAATGAAGAAGAAAAAAAAAGGGGAGGGGGGGGGGTGTTAAAAACCAGATAAAGCAGTTGGTATGGCTCTTTTAAAATTTAGTTGACATATTTTCAATTCTCACTTCAAATCACCAGGAGATCCATCTAAGTTTTTTTTTTTTTTTTTTTTTTTTTCAGTATTATGTCTTCATTGTTGAGAAATTGGTTTACTTATTGTATTTTAAATCAACTAAATGTCATTAAAACTAATTAAAAACACTTTAAAATGTGTAGTCTATAATTAAAATGCTTCACTGTATAAAAGCCAATTTTGGCCAAAAAAGGCTAATTTTGGCCAAAAAAAGCCGGTTAAAATCAATAAAAGCCACCGGCGTGGCTTTTTTAAATTTTAGCCGGCTTTTTTTGCAACCCTGCATAAACTCGATCTTTGATTGAGAATGTTTTCCTGTAAAACATTTTTATTTTGCATGTTCTGAGATTAATTAATATTCTTGCATACTAAACTAATAATTTAGGGGGGGGGGGGGGAAATAATTTTTTTCTAAGCAAAAAGGCACCATTAAACGCATTAACTGCCATAACAACAACAAACAATAACAGCCATAGTCCTGATTTAATAATGTAATCTTATCATATTAAAAACACTACTAAAAAAATTAAATGAACATCAATACATCATGGAACATTTTCTTACACATATAATAACAATAAAAAGAAAACAGAATTGTGTAATATTCATATTTTAGATTACCCATATAAATGAATACCCCCCCCCCCCCCAAAAAAAAAAACACATAATAAATTTATTAGATTATTCTTCAACAAATTTAATTTGAAACTTTGTTTTGTCTAAATATGGACATACAAAAAATATAAAAAGCACTTGGGTTAAAAGAAATGTCAGATTAAATTTATGAGAAGATTTTCATAAGATATTTTTATTTGGGAGGAAGGAGGGTGTGTGCGATATAGTGCTACGACTAGATTTGAAAAGAAATTAAATAACTTAATTGCAATATTTTTCTTGTGCAACTGGAAGTAAAATTTAAAAAATGTTGATGAGTTTCAGTGTTTATTTTGACTTTTTAAACACTGTATATACTAAAATTTTTACAAAGCTGTAAGGTTAGTTTTGGAAAAATGGACATCTTTAGGAAAGACTTTTACAATAAAAGTTTTCCGAACTTTCATCCTCAAACAATGAAAGTCCTAAAAACCTTAACTAAAAGTTGGTAGCAAAGTCAAAGTTTGGCTCCAAGCTTCTTATCACGATCACGACACATGCACATATCAGCATGTTCGTCAGAATAGCTAATTGTCTTCTAAGGTTTTGCATACATTTTGAACTTTCACTTGAGATTTTACAACCAAAAATTTTTCCCTGAGAATCCCCAGGTTCCCTTGAGGAGAATGAATCCAGTTCTCATTTTGTGGCTAGCATGTTAATGCAGAGATTTAAACATTTTTCTATTCCTATTTAAAGACATAATTAAATTAATTTTAAAGCTAAAATGTTATTTCCATTTGCAAGTTACGGTTAAAAAAAGAACAACATACAAATGTATGAACATATTTATGAACAGAAGGAGAACTACAGATTAAACGACAAACACACAAAAAACTTTATTTAAGTTTAATATGAGACCTTCCTCAAGCTGCATTGTAAGTCTGAATTTAACATTACATTTTAATACAATTAAAAAAGAAAATATGTTGACAAATTCTGAGTAAAAATTTTTTTACAATAGTTGAATCAGATTCAACTGGGTTAATTTATGCTAATTGCTAATAACTAATAATTGCATTTATAAGAAGCTATTGTACTTTAATGACAAATAAATATGAGGAAATGCTTCAGATATATAGGTGAATGCATACTTGAATTTAGGGAAATACAAAGCAGCGAGTTCTGGATCTAATTCCTCGGCATTTAGGTCTGACAAGTAAATGCCTTCACTCTCTGGCATATGTCGTATTTTCTTAGTGGACCTCATGAAGTTGAGGACTCCACCCAGCATGGACCTTTTTTCAGCATCTGTTTGAGAGAAATTCGTTTTGAAATAAAATTCATGCATTCATTTAGGCATTTACCAACAATATTATTACAGATACTATCTCACACCTTTTTTTTAACTAGAATAAAATGTGTAAAAATAGCAATAACAGAACGATACAAGGTGAGCATAAAATCTTTTCCCTGCTCAGAAAAGTAGCCAAAACTGCGAAACTTTTTTGAAAAGGTGCAGTATGGTTTATAATACCTATTTCTCTTTAAGTAATACTATAAAATTATATACCAATGTAAAGATAATTTAATCAAGTATATAATGTAATAAATTTCACAAAGAAATGTTTATTAGAACAGCAGTCAAAGAAGAAAAATAAAACATATAAAAAAATGAGATATAGAGTCACAAGGAGTATCAAAATAACAATTTATCACACTGTAAAAATTTTGAAAGATACTTTGAACCCTTTGCCTTGCAATGTATGCCCTAATTATTAATTTAGTTGAAATTTAATATTGAAATATATACATATATTCAAAACTGCTACTCAAATTTCTTCAAAACATCAACCTTGATTTTTACACATTTCACAAAGATCTGTGTCATTCTTAAAGTTTTAATTATTTTATTTTTATTTTATTTCAACCATTTCATGAGATATCACAGTTTTTAAAAGTGATAATAAAATTTTCCTCTACTATATTAAAAACTTTTATATGAGCAAGCCAAATTAAGCCCAAATATGTGGGATAATTCCTGGTCAGAGCTTAACAATGTAGTTTTACAATATTTATACTTAGTATTTTATCTATTATAACTGTGCACCCTAAAAACTATTGTCTTACAACTTTTTTTAACCATAAGTGTAAAGTAGCATCCTTAACTGTAACTGTAAAGGAGGAAAACAGTAAACGCTCTGAGGGTAAGACACACTATATGACTGGACAATTAAATAGAAATACTATCTCATTGGAAAATCCCAAAATGGTACTTAAAAATATACATAATGCAATAGAGGAACATAATTTTTATGCTGTGTAATATGATAAAGATCCGTATTGAAGTTTGTGTAAAATTTCTTCAAAACAGAGCCAGAAACTTTTGTTGGCCTAAGCGAGATAGAATCGAAAATATAAATATTCAGTATATATTTTATGGACTAATAAATTTGCAAGGTATCCATTCACAATAGATGAAGTAATAAATACTGCTTATAAATGTTACAAACATTCTTTGGATAATTAATCTTTTGTGAAATGTAAAGAGTCTCTTGCACATCAAATAAATTTGTATTTATACCAAAAGCAAAGTCTATGTGCTAATTTTCCACAATTATGAGATGAACAAACTTTTACAAGATTGATTCTACTTATTTTAATACTCAGTCTTAAAAAAATTAACTTCACTACTTTTATTTACATCAAAAAGGATGCTGACCGATAATTGGCCAAGACGTGATCAAGAATCACCCTGATTCTGGGGTAATTCCAGGTCATTTAAAAATAATTAGTTCAATTATAAGTGCATATATATTTAAGTAAGCATTTTATTATATAGCCATCAGAGAGTGCTTATTCCATACCAAAATTGGGAAAAGTACCTTTAATAGTTTTTATAATAATTGGATGTTGTTAATTTTTTACCAGGAATTACTCCAATGACTCTTCAAAAATTATTACAATGTCAGTTAATGCTTGGTTGGGTAAACTTTACCCTTAATTATGGACTTACAATGCCTTCCCATGAAGTGAACAAAGTCTTTTAGTTCTGAAGCTAACATAATGAAACACAGAGATTGAATTACTGCTTCTATTAATTGGATTTTATTGCTGGGTTGCTGCTGTGCAACAAGTTTCTTCAGTCGGTTCAATAGATTTCAATTGGGTTAAGGTCTGGGCTATTCTAACACTAGAATATGAGTAACTTGAAACCACTTTTTGCACATTCCAGCAACGTGGCATGGGGCTGAACCTGTTGAAATATAAATGCTTATCTTTAAAAAAATCCTGTGCAGGAAGCTTACGTTGAGATTGAAGTATTTCATTTACGTATTTTTGGACATTCATATTCCCATTAGGCATATCCCACACTGAGACGATAGAGCGACATGAAGTGCAAAAACCAGTTGAAACAAAGAACGAAGTTGTTTAAAACCTGTTTTAAACCAGTTCTTCCAGCAAATTCAAACGACATCTCTTATGTGTCACCTTAGTGTGTGACTTGCCTTAATCACACAAATTGTTGGCCACAACTTTTGAAGTCATACAACCCCATATTACAACTTTTGAGGTCATACAATCCCATATCAAAACACTGACTCGATGCTTTACAGTGTGTGTACAGCAATTAGTCTGCAAATCTTCTCCTTACTTATTTTATGCTATCACTACCAAACAGGGAGGTTTTGGTCTCATTAGACACTGTCCCATTGTTCCGCTATACCATGAGTTTTAGACCAGTTTAATCTTTTCAAACCTTTGTTGAAAAGACAAAGCATTTAAACCAAATCCTTGCAGTCTTTGGCGAACAGTACTTGCACTCCACATCACATTGGCTTGTGCCCTTTCACTTTGTATACATCCAGATGATTGTCTTGTGTCATCATGGACAGTCTCTCAATTCTTCTACCGTCACTTGTTGTTGCACAAAAGAGCGACTGGATTTTAACAACAAAATAGGGATCGCATAAGCACATCTACTTGAAACTTTACAGATTATCGAAAATTCATAGGAGTTGCATGAAACCAGGGAATGATATTAGTATTTTGGTACTTCTTAGTTATCCTGTCGACCAAAAATCTATTGCCAAACTATACCATTAAATGCCAATAATGGTTGATCGTAAATGTCAATTAACTTGACTTTAAGCAAGTTACACGTGTTTACGTCACGAAGTGATTTTTATTTTGACGTTTTATTTGTATTTTTATTAATGTTATACGAATTTATTTGTTCTTTCATTATTAAAAATAAAAATTATGTCAATTTGTATAATTTGGCGAGTGGTTTGGTGATTTATATAATTTGGCAAAATTGGTCGATGGGATAACCAAGTAGTACCGTATTTTCTTATGTTTATCTTTTACTGGTATTAAGTATGACTGATCGGCGATAGAAAGAGATCAATGAGAAAGAAAGTAAGCAAGTACCCCCAAAACAACAACAACATTTGAATGAGCATAATGTACATTTCGTTTTAACTTGAAAAGATTTTAATTGAAAAATTAAGTGCAGTGATGTGAAGAAATTCATAAAAGCTATTTTATTTATTTTTATTGTTATAATTTTAATTAAATTCCTCTAATCATTTACAATATTTTACATAATAATCACGTATGTAAATATTGGTATCAATGAATTTTATTTTTAATAAGATAATTGAAAATCTATATTATTTCAGTGTATAAGTTATTTGCAAAGAATATAGGTTTTTTATAATAATTATGATAATGTATATTCATTTGATAAAAACATAAGTCCTCACCAGGGAAATAAAAGTGTCTGCAGGTAACACTGGCACCAGCTTAGATAGTTACCTCAAAAGACGATTCATAACAGGATTCAAAATATATATAAATATGATGCAACTTCACTTTCCCTCTGAGGAAGAATCTCAAGTCTACTGCCCCATCACTGCACTGGCGTTATCCAATCAGATAAAGACACCCCCCCCCCCCCCCCCCGGCTCCAACAAGAATATACAATATGGAGAACATTTTTAAAAATATAAAAACAGACTGTAGAAAAATTTAACTATGTTATTATGATTCAAATATCTGAAGTGACATGATATGTGTGGAAATAATATAATTCTGTAATTAATTTCAGCATATATGCCTCTTAAATTTTTCTTGTTGTGCTATGATGTCATACAAACTTTGATTTTATTATTATTGGTATTTTGAAATAGATTTTTTAAAGTGTCTTTTTTCTTTCTTTTACTTTCTCCTCTGTACTACATTTGGTACTTTTCGGTTAGCCGGGCACCAGTGTTATATATACATATATATATATATATACACAAATATCTACATATAAATATGAAATGATTCCGCTTATACTTCATATTATTTGAGTGTAGTAGTCATGGCCTTACAAGAAGATGAGGCAGTTGGTGCTGAACCTGACTTTTATTTTTCTGTAATAATACATGATATCATCTGAAGTCAGGTCCAGTGACTTGGAAGATGTTAGGAGCCAAAGCTCTCCCTAAATCATTCTTGATATTCTATAGAGGACAGCATCATAATCTGACTTCTCCTTCCCTCTGCACTGCGCTTTTAATCAGATAGTTACCTTTTCCAGCAGAGCGCAGAAGTATCAAAGTGGGAGGCTTAATCTTTTATGATTGGTGCATTATCTTTTTTATAACTGTTTTTTATGTGGAGACAAAGAGTCTGAACTTATGATTGCACAACAAGAGCTAATTCTAATTTAAATGTTAAATATTATTTATGAGATACTCATAATCTGAAGTGTCAAATCAGACAAAAGTTAATTATGATTTACTGCTTATCAATTTTCTACTTTGACACTAATTGAACTAACATATTTTTACTTTGATTTATTGCTCTGAAATCACTCCTTTGTTGTTTATAACTCCATTCTTAAATTATCTAGCATAGCCTGAAAAACTCTTTATGCTATAAATATAATGATGCTTCCAAGATAATTTAATATGTTTTATGATGACTGTCTTATGTCAACAAAGGGTAATTTCTTTTCCAAATCTGTTTTATAAATATCAATCAGTGTGAAAGATTTTTATGATGAAGAAAATATTTTTATTTATTTGCTTTCAGAGTCTATGAAAAATAAGTTGGGTTTCCTGATTTAAAAATTTAATTTTGAATTTAAAAAAGATTTTATCTTTTAAAAAGGGGTATATTTTTATTTACTTATTTTTATCCTTTCATATATATACATTATGTATGTATGTATGTGTGTATATATGTACATATATGTGTATATATAAGTATTGATATATGTATATATAACACTGGCACCGGCTAACCAGAAAGTACCTTAGATTTTTATGTTTTTCAGGTATGAGATTTTGTATTGGTCTTTAAACGTTTACTCAAAATTTTAGTTTTACTCATTTGGCCTTAAAATTAATTTTATCCTAATTGCTATTTATTTTCTGTTAAAATCCATTGCAGTTACAATAACACAAGAGATTGTGAAAACGACAATAACATCCAAACTGGAACTGTGTATAGAGATATCTTGTTTCACAATGCCATGAGGAGACAAATTACAGGTCCTTTTTTTACTACCTCTGTACCATCACTTAGCAACAGTGTGTGTGGAGAAAGCCTTACAACATGCTATTCATTAAAAAACAGAAATAACATACAACAGTTTCGCAGCACAAATTGCTTCAATTTAATCAGAAAATATGCTCACCCACTGCGCTATCATCATCTTTATTTTGCTCAGCTTCGTTTTTTGCATCTGCAGAAATTCCGCTGGGTGCCTGTGCCTCACTGATTTTTCTAGGAACGTTTGGTAACTGGCCCCATCCCCAACTAGGTGCTGACGAATCAGTGGGAGTTACAGTGTCTATCTTCTGATTTTCGTATTCTGTGTCAGATTTTGGACTAGGTGGTCGAGATACAACTGGACTGAAAAAACAAAATACATGAATGAGGATTACAAGGTACAGGACTTGAACATAATAAACGAACAATTGGGTTACAATAACTTCCAACAAATATGCAGAATGAATAAAGAATATTTACATATTCAAATCAACTTAATTTGTTTTACAAATGCATAAAAACTAATATCCCATTTACTCATGTACAATATATATATGCATGTATAATGCACACCATGTTTGTGGCAAGAAAAATTTAAAAATAATCTTGCAGCTTATTACTTTTAATGGCAGAAAATGCAGCAATGTGAAAATATTATTATTATTATTATTATTTTAAATCCTGACTTGGAAAGAAAACTCTCTCATCTAAAATATGATATTACCTCCTATATGTTACTAAATGCACATGCCAGAGTCAAATGTACCACAAAATTTAGAAAGTTTTGATATTGCATACTTTTCTCCTACACTAAACCTTGTTTTGAAAGTATTGTTATTGCTCATACTTCCAATATATGTGCTACCCAATTGCATTGTCACTTTTAACTGTGTTAATTATATGATGCTAGCCCAATAGACGCATGATGAATTTCTGTTTGGTATGTTTTGACTTTATTATTCAATCCTGCTAACTTAGGTTAAGATTTTTTTTTTTCAGTTAATTTGATAAAAGTAGAAGAAGTGAGCTGCTCATGTGAAGTGATATATGTTTTCTCATAATAAACAATCTATGTTCTTAAAAAAAGCAAATATCTTACTAACTGCTTCTATATTTGTACACCTTTATGGTAAAATCTGCATAGTGACTTAATGAAACAATTAAGAAAATAATTCTGTATACATTTTACATGCAAAATCTCTTTATTCTAAAGAAAAGTAACTACCGCTGTCACCGCCGCCGCCGGTTTTGATTTTTTTGTGACCGGAGGTCTTTCTTCGTTAATATTAAGAAAAATAATGCATACAAAAATATGAAAATCTGTAGTATTATACAGAAATGTTTGATAAACACGCTGATGCAGACAGTTTTCAAATCGAAGAATTATTTTAAGAGATATTTAATGCTAAAGTTGGACAAAATCGTTTCACTAAAAAAGTTTTATAGGAGCAAAAACTATTCATGGGAATTTAATCATTTTTAGATCATTTTATACGTTTGAAGTTCCCGGTGTGCAGACTGTATTTCTTTTCGTAATTTGACTTATTTTTTGAGGTTTTATTTCTATTTTAAATTCAAATTTTCAGCATTTCGAGATTTTTTTTTTACTTATTTCAGAAAATTGTACTAATTTAAACTGTTGCCAACTGTATAAAAAGTGCAAACAATAATGTTTGCTTCAAATTAAAAATTTATTTACATATGACTATTATAAACAGGAAAAAAACTTTCAAATTAGAATTAAATAATTACGTATAAAAAGCAGGAACTTATTGAAAATTACTTCATAAAAACTATATTTACACGTGATTTTAAGAGAGAAAGGAAATTGTAAAATAATAAATTCATTAACATGCGTTAGAAGTCTTAAATAGAAGAAATTACGTCATATTTACGTCACATTACAGTTATTGTATAAAATGAACACAAAATAATATTGCAACACAGTTTAAATTTAGAAATTGCGCTAGGCATTTATTTGATATTTTGAGGGGATACTTTTCAACTATTTTTGTTAGGAAAGCGCAAATAATATTTCATTTCTAACAAAAGTATTTTCACGTGAATATTAAAAAGAGAAAGAATAGTTTGGTCAAAACTACGTCAGATTAAAAACAATTTAAAATGTCTCTTATTTAAAAGAACTTTCTTTTCGCTTTGTTAAAAAATATCGGGAAACAAAGACTCTGTTTACTTAATTCTTTTTATATTAGCTTATTTTGAAATGCTTAACTTATTTTAATTAATCAAAGACGAAAACAGCGATTCTATCTTTGGTACTACTAAGTTATCCCGTTGACCAAAAATCTATCATTCGCCAAACTATAAGATTAAATGCCAATAATGGTTGATCGTAAATGTCACATTCACTTGACTTTAAGCAAGTTACACGTGTCTACGTCATCAAGTTATTTTTATTTCGACGTTTTATTTGCATTTTTATTAATGTTGCACTAATTTATTTGTTCTTTCGTTATTTAAAATAAAAATTATGTCAATTTGTATAATTTTGTGAGTGGTTTGGCAATTTATATAATTTGGCAAAATTGGTCGACGGGATAATCAAGTAGTGCCGCAGCGGATTTGGCATCTATTCAATTTCTATTCAATCAAAGAGAAATGAATAGAAATCTGTTTATACGGAGATCGCCACTGTTTTTTAAATTATAATTCAATCTTCCAAAATATTTTTAAAGCCGATCAAATTCGTACTTTTAGAGTCTGCGGTGTCTGAACGGTGGTTGACGAGCATAGCTCGTAGGGGGCAGAGCCCCCTAGTTTTTGAAGAAAAAAATAAGTTCACATTATATATTAGTGTATTTCTAATCTCTGAAAAAGGAAGAAAAAAAATATATATGAACTTAATTTCAACCCGTACACTCAGGAAATCGGCTCACTGGACTACGTTGCATGCATAGAATTTAAACACTCATTGACTTTCTCATTCATCTTTATGGCATTGCTGTAGATACAAAATTCAGTTATTATGGAGCAAATATATGAGCTCTCATTAATAATAGATCTAATCTAGTTTTAGTATTTATGTACAGTGAAATACGTTTAACACGAAATTGAGGGGGCCGAAATTTTTTTTTTCGTGTTAAAAGAATTTTGCATTAAAAGGTTTGTAAAAAAAGAACAAAACTCGGAAATATTTTCGACATCCTCAAATTTTATTTCGATTTCCTGTCGATTCGAAAAGAATTTTGCGTTAAAAAGTTCGTAAAAAAAGAACAACTCAGAAATATTTTCGACGTCCTCAAAATTTTATTTCGATTTCCTGTTAAAGTACTAGTAGGTTGCATCCATTAGAATTAAAAGCAAGCAAAAAAAAAAATTTTTTTTTTTTTTTTTTTTTTTTTTTTTTTTTTAAGGAAAAATTATATATATATTTTTTTAAGTGTCTTTTTCAGCATTCTGAGCTAGCTTGTTTGAATGAAATAATCAAAGCTGTCTCTAAATCTTCGTGCTTAGCGATTCTCATGCGTTTTCTCTCTGGTTTAAACACACTGTGCTCAAACATTAATGTAATAGGATCCCTGTTTTTTATTACTGTTGATAAAGTAGAATTGGCAATTCCAAACTCTTTGCAGATTTCTGTTTTCGTTCTTTCTCATCAACTGCATTAAGCAGCTTCATCTTCATTTGAAGCGAAATAGCGAATTGTTTTCGGACCGATTTCTCAGCCGTTGTGCTCAGAAAAAACATAAGGTAATTTACAAAAATCACTGATTTTCACCCAAAATTCAGTAATTTTAAAACAAAATTCAGTAATTTTAACACAAAATTCACCAATTTCAGTTCAAACTAACTAGATCGAAAGCAAATTTTGTTTGGTGTTAAAAGAAAAAAAATGTATTAAGTTGCATAGTATACTGTCCGCACCGCTATATCATTTCGTGTTAACCGATTTTTCATGTTAAGCATTTTCGTGTTAAACATATTTCACTGTACATAATAGAAAATTTAACATTTTAATTCAGAATGTATAATAACAGCAATACAAATATTTTACAAATACAAACACAGCATGATTATTTCATGTATTTATTGTGTGATTTATATTAGTACAGAAAACAAATGATAAAAGTAGTTTGTTAACAGCCACACTAAGGGGCCCATCATTGGATATTAAAATAGAGGGTTGACGAGAGTAAGAAAATAAAATTGGATAATACAATACAAGGGAAGTGAAAATTTTGCTTACTTTTTACATGCTTTTTTTTTTTAAAACTTACAATTATGTTTGTTACGTGGTAGTCAAATCATGTGACTCATTTTTCACCCACTTCCTGTTGACATACAGCTTTGTAATTTGGAATATACAGCAACGCCCCGATTATCTGCAAACGGATGATCTGCGGTGCGGTTTATCCGCGAAGCAAATTTTTTTAATTCAAGCCAACAGCAAGAAAATACAATAAGCCCTACTAATAAATATATACAGAAAAGTTCATGTATTCGAAAGTAATAGAAGAATATTTCTAGATCCGGTTGCCATATTTGAAATGTCAGATATAAAGTCTTGATATCTTTTATTGATTTTATTAACAAAAAGTAAACACAGCAATTAAAAAAAGACTTATGATAAATTCCAGGAGAGCATATCAAGAATAGCTTCATTTTCAAGATAAAAATTATTTCATACTAAAAGAAAAACAATAGTTTACAATTTAGAATAAAGAAAAAATGTGTTTCCAAAGCAAGAAGCAAAAACAAGGGGCTGATTCTTTCAAAAGGTGGAACTCAACTCTTTTTGTACAGTATGTATGTACATTGTTTCTTGTTTACTGTTCTTTATTTTAGTGATTTAGACGTAAAGCAAAGGTTTCTGCTGTACTGTGCATATGTATGTATTTTAAACATTTTATTATATTTTTTGTACACTAAAACATAGTTTTTATATTGAAATTTCTTTTTTTCGTGTTTGCACCCCATTTTCAGTCTTTTTCAGGTTATCTGCAATTTTTGTTATCCGCAGTGCTTTTGCCACCCAATTCCGCAGATAATCGGGGCTGTACTGTATGTGTATTCTTGAGGGCAATACAGGAATTGAACATTGATTTTTTTTTTTTATTCGATCCATAAGGGGGCAACTAAAGGGTAAATTTACTTAATAATTACTCAATTATGGTTTGATTTCCTATACAGAACTCAGTATCAGATTCAACAATGAGTATTTGTTGAAAAGTAATAACTGCAGGGTTAGCCCAATAGAGCCAAATTTTTAGACAAAAATCAGTTACCGTATATAAAGCTAAATTGCGAAATTCCCATTTAAATCAATTAAGAGGACACTTCATTCACTTGAAAACACCCATTCGCTAATGTAAAACCTATGGGCAGGTTGTTTTTGAATTTATCGTTTAAATTTAAATATTTTTAAACGATTTCTTTTGCTTGGGATAACTGAGGTCGGTCTCTAATAGGGCTATTCTTTACTTTTCGAATTCGGAAGATTTTTTTTAATAAAGGTACTTTCACTGTCAGAACCAGTTTTGAAAGTGAAAATAACTTCTTTCCCATTTATACATTATCCAATTGTGGTTTGAAGGTCACAAACTGTATTTACACTTTAAAACTATGAGTTTGATTACACTTTTCATATGTACATTATTGTTTAGCATTCTCTTGCGAGATGTAAACATGATAGTTAATGAACGATTAAATATGAGTAAAAGACGCAATTTTTCCTAATACAGTGAAACCTCCTACAACAGCCACTACCAACAACAGTAACCTCTTGAAGAGTAGTCATGTTTTGCTGTAACCAAATTCCATTCATAGAAATATACCAAACCTCCAAAAATAAGCCATACCCCAAAATATATAATTTTTTTTTTCAACATTTGAGATTGCCAAGAATACAAAAGGGAGATTTGTTTATCTGCTTTCCTTTCAATTCTCTACGCGTCCATAAAAGTTGCTTAGCAACATCCTTTTTCTAAACCTGTGTTGCGAGAAGAAAGGGGAGGGAAGACAGAATTTTGCAATGATTAAAAAAGAAAGTGATAAAGCAGTGGTCATTTGTATTGCATGTGAATCACAATAATTTCTCTTGTCTCTGATGTAACATGTCTTAGTATATTTCACACAACAACATTTAAGTAAAAAATTACAATTGGGGAAGGACCCAACTAAATGACATTCTGGTGGTTGGGGGGGGGGGGGGGGGGGGGGGGGTTGCTTCAAGGCATAAATTTGTAATCTGAAACTAAGCATAAAATTCTGTTTATGAAGATATTGCCAATTTATTGCTGGATTGGCTTTCGAACTGCCAAGAGAAAAATCTTTCAATTTCTGGACCAATGCTATAGGAAAGTGCACTAGAAATTGAAAACTGGGATATCCGATTTTAAAGCCTCAAGTGGTCCGGTGCAAAAATTTAGGGTTGAAAATAACATTTTATATTGGAAGTTCGGCCAAGCTTCAGATACCTGAGCTAGTTCCTGGATGGAAACATTACCTGAGTTAATAGTATGATCCGTGATAAAATGTACATAACTGGAATGAAATCAATCTGTTTGCTCATGCTATTCCAGATAAACAAACATCTATGCCTGAAAACTGTTGCTTGTAGGGGAGGAAAATTGCGCGAATAAGTGAAATTAACGCACTTTTAAACTGCAATATAGTGTCAGAATTTGAAAACCTGTGATAATCGGAAGATCTGACTAGCCACGAGACTTTGGAAACATGGATTCTACCTGAGATGTAGAAATATTATGAATGACAAAATAACGCTTTATAAAAAAATACAGAGACAAAAGTGCAACATTCTTCTATTCATCCACAATGTTAAATGCCATCCTACAAATAACATTTAGAGTAATGTAAAAATTGCATTTTTGTCTGGAAACAATACTGTTCTCCCTCAATCATTGTGATTTGGAAATCATCCAAGCATTTAAATTACACAGCAGAAAGATGTTAATGAGGAAATTAGTTTCTAGATGAATAAATGCGACATCAGTGAGTACTTTAACAAAAGAGCTCAATGTGTTAAGATGCCATTGACTGTATTAACATGGCAGTCAAAGAAATTAAGAGCTCTATAGTAGAAAAATGCCATAATTACGGTAAGCTTTCCTTTTAAAATATTTTATTCTCATATATTCATTTAATGTTTGCAGTTTTATTATCAGAGATTAGTTGCTTTATTAATTTTGACTGAAATTCTGAATTAAAATTGAAATTTAATACTAACAGATTTCTGCAAATCAGGAATCCAAAAATACAGAAATAGGTGATTATGATGAATGAAATAATATGTTAAACTGAGCCAGAATGACAATGAAAGATATCAAAGTATGTGAATGTAGATAATGATTTCGGAGTTTTTTTCATCCTTTAATATGATAGAAGAACTGATACAAAGTAATATCAATGAAAAGAGTGTTGATGAAAGTAAAGAGAAAGAGAATATGGAATTGTCACAAAATTCTAGTATAAAACCATATTCTAATGTTCTTTTTAGCTTTAGAAAAAAAAAAAAATGTGCTCAATCAGAGTATTACAGAACTGCATAAAAAATCAGTGGAAATGATTGTCTCTTATAGAGAAAGGCATATGCTTTGAAAACACTATTTCTATCTTCTACCTAAATTAGCATCAACATTACGGATAAGTACTATTTTTTTTTTTTTTTTTTCTGTTCTTTAATCTTACAAGGGGACCCCCAAAGATGGTGCGTTCTTTTTATTAGTTTTAAGCAGAATTGTGAATTCTGCAGCTCTTAGTTAGCCAATGAGTAACAAGCGCAAGCCTTCCTATGCTATGATCCGTCAATATGTGTGGGGGAAACATTCCTCATCCCTCTCTCACCTTGAGAGAAAAATGGGAAGGGGGTCACCTTAGACAGGTCCAAATATCATTACAATAAAGGACAAACTCGTTACTTTGTACATTAAGCAGGTATTCACTATAGGAGATAAATTCTTGTATTTTTTTTTATGGATGTAAATAAAAATTTCGAAAAATGGTCACTTTAGTCTTTTAGTTTGAAAATTTTCGGCATGCAGAAAAACGGATGGTTACATTTTAAATTCAAATAACATTGACAATGACAGACTATCTTGTCATTTTACACTACAGAAAGGTGGTCATATTACCGGACAATTCTCATATTATTTTATATGAGCACAAGTAAAATTTTGCAAAAGCAGTTACTTTAGCAGGTTCCACTGTAATATAGAAAGTTTTGTTGCAGACTACCAAAATTTAATTGCACACACCTGGCAATGTCTGTTCTAAACTATACATAAGTACTATAACGAATGAAAAAAGAGGTTAGAAAGATCACATTAAAAAGGGATAAGTCAGAGAAGTTTAAAGATCCTATTCTGTGTTTTTGTACATGCAATATTTCCATATGTTTGATACAAATGTGAAGGAAATAGTTGAGGACATTCAAAACATTAAAGATAAAACTTTTTTCGTTTTTTTTTTTTTTTTTTTTGCTTCAAATAATCAAAATTATAGATTAAAAAATAGTTGCTGAGTTAATCAAGGTGGATTTTAGCCTTAGGCTATCTCTATTATCATTTTTTTTTAAACCTCAAATAACTACATATATGATTCATTGAAGCCAAAAGCGATTGTGAACCTAACAATCTTTTCAACTCAAGACAGTGGAATCTGTTTATTTAAACTTTAAAGTAATGTAACATCGTATTCCTGATGATGGCAATAGAAGTTAACCAAAATATCGATTTTGAGTATTTTAATATAATTTTAATGTTTGTTTAGTTTAACTCCATTTACACCATTTAATAACATTGTGATTTGTGTTTTCACAGTTAAATTTTACAGTAACTTTTTCATGATGCAATGGTCCAGCTTTTTTATTAATGATCAAATAACTATTTACTACCAGCATAGCATTTTAGAAATTCAACTCAAATATAGAACATATACAGAACTTTTGCCAAAACATACATCAAAAACATAAAATAAAGTAACTGTGCTGCTAGTCACTTTTTAAATAACTTTTTACACATATGACATTTTTACATGGAATAGGAACATGTGAAATTATTAAAACAAAAATTGTCATTACAGAAAAAGTCAATAAATCGAGATAAGTCATTCTTATATTAGTCAATGTACATTACAGTTATTTCAAGATACCAGTTACAAAAAAAGAGAAACATTTAAAATTATTTAAAGAGTTTGTTGTAGTTAATTCTTACTATCAGCACAGTATACAGAAGCCTTTACTAATAGGCTAAAAATTTACATTTAATTATTTTAATAACAAGAGAAACTTAGAATGGGAAAAGCAAAATACTTATATAACAATCTTTGGTACTTTTCGGTTAGCCGGGCGCCAATGTTTCATATACATATATATATGTATATACAGTAGACTCCCTTAAATCCGCGACCCTAAAATCCACAAATGCCTAAAATCCGCGTATTTTTTCAGATGTAAACAATGAAATTTACAGTTAAGTTGCAGGAACAAAATTCAAGATGGCGCCGAAATCAGCGACTACCGCAATGTCTTTTTTTACTAAATTTTTTGTTAATCTTTCTCTTTTGGTTATTACAGCTGATTTATTACTAAATAAATTTACATTACTTTTGATTTTGATATAAATTAGCATATCTGTATTAAAAATTCCAGGATTCGAAATGGAAAAATCCACGAACCGGAATGCTATTTAAAAATTATTGTTCGCGGATTTTTTTTTTTTTAAATTATAGTCAGATTTATTTCTAAACATACAAAGCAGTATAAGAATAACATTAAAGACTCTAAATAACAATGGAAAAAGTAACAGAGAGCACAATAAGCTATATATACTGATAATAGCTTAATGACGTATCGATCTTAGGATCACTTCACCACTAGATGGCACCATAGGACTTTTGGAATCTAATTGAATCGATTTCATCGGAAATAATTTAATATTTTTCTAAATTTTTATTTTACATAATTATTTTAATAGTCACTTATGTTTAAACTGATAAATTCTTTTAATATTTTACTTATTTTAATGTTTCACTTTATTGTAAGCATTCATTATAATTTCCCTTGCTTAACTAC
The DNA here is from genome assembly GCA_963932465.1 of Maratus speciosus. Taxonomy (NCBI): domain Eukaryota; kingdom Metazoa; phylum Arthropoda; class Arachnida; order Araneae; family Salticidae; genus Maratus; species Maratus speciosus. The sequence goes on along the minus strand of OZ010791.1, from coordinate 15,286,713 downwards.
CCATCAAATTAATGTTTCAAAAATGTAAACAAATCAATGACCAGAAATTCGCAAAATTCTAAAATCCGCACAACCTCTGGTCCCAAGCTGTGTGGATTTGAGGGAGTCTACTGTATAAATGTATGTATATATACATATATATGTGTGTGTATATATGTGTATATGTGTATTTACATATATGTATGTATATAAATATGTATATATAACACCGGCGCCCGGCTAACCAAAAAGTACCCAATCTTTTAACACAGTCAAAGCAGTATTTCAAAAAATAAAAATCTACATTAAAACAAAGAATGACTAGCATAGCTGCCAACCTCTGTACTTTTTCTTTCTTTCAAAGTTAAATAAACACATTTTGAGCCAAAAATTTTTCTTAATAAATGAAGTCAAATAAGTGAAACAAGACACCCTTTACCAGTGACCCGGAGCCGAACAATTTTTGATGCTCCAGCTCCGCTCCTAAAGAAAATACAGTGGCTCCAGCTCCGGCTCCAACTTCACGCTTTTAAGTTGCAGATTTTAATTTACACGTTTAATTTTTTGCTCACAAATACTTTCTATCTTCATTAAAGATCTGACAAAATGCATTTTTCTTCTCATCAAACTTGAAATGCTTGTTCAGAAAATATGACATCTTTTAGCTTTTGCTTTTAAAATAGAAAGTTTGGTAGAATTTTAAACACAAAAATCTTAAATTTCTTCTACACTTTTCGAACAGCCAAAATTGTACGACTACACATGTAAATAACAGGCGGCCATATTTGTTTTCAAATAGTGTTGTCACTTAGTTCAAGTAGAAAGTAGAAGTAAAGTAGTGTTGCCATTTTTGAGAAGTTTTCCTTCCCTAATAATAATAATAAAAACGTAAAAAATGATATAATTAAAATACTGAATAATGATGTAATTAAAATATTTTAAGCCTAGAAATTTAAAAGACTGAAAAAAAAAAAGATTTAAAAGAATATTAAAAACTAAAGGATCCCTGGAGCTGGGGAAAATTTAGAGCTCCAGCTCCAGGAAAAACACAGCTCCGGAGCGCTCCGGCTCCAGCTCCCTGCCCTTTACTAAATAAATTTCCTGGTCCAAAACAGTGTGACTTAAAAAAAGGCATAAAAGTTGGCGGCTATGCAGTAGATGCAATTAACATAAACCAATCAATGAATTACCTAGATTGAGGAGTCACATCTCCATCACTAAATGGATGAAATTCACCAGTAAAAGTTGTTGACGCTTTCCGACTAGTCCATTCGGTTTTGAACAGATCATCCAAGTTAGCAGATACCGGAAGACTGACAGAACGACTTAGACCACCTGAAGATTTAGAACTTTCAGCATCTCCGTCTCCATAATCATCATCCATTTGAAATATTTCTTCCAGTTTGTCATCCAAATCTTCCTCTTTTGGTAAAATATCACTATGTCGGAGAATGTTAATAGGTTTGGAGGAGGAAATTACACTACTGTCTTTTGTTTTGCTACGTTTTTTCATGGCAATTTTTTTTCGACGCTTGCGCTTCGTTTTGACTTCATCACTAGAATCTGTATTAACAGTATTATTTGCAGTTCCAGAAGATATAGTCTCTTCTATATTAGGAACACTGGGTTCTAATTTGTTACTTTCAGTCACTCTTGTGTCTTTAGAAGATATATTACTAACAATTTTATCACAGTCTGTCTTGCCTAAAAGACTAGATGAGTTTAGCACCAATTCGGTTTCATTGAAGTGTGAATTTACAGTACATGGTTCCCGATTGAGTGCTTTACTTTCTTCATTAAAAAAAGTAGACAGTCTCATTTTTTCGAGCTCCGATTCAATATTCGGCACATCAGGCAGAGGTGAAGTAGCCAAGTAGGATGGAATCTAGAAGAAAAATAAATTGACAGTAAGTTTACACATACTAATTATTTATTTTTTTTTTAATTTTCACAAAAGAATATTTTTAACAGATTTGCATAAAGTAAATTAAGTACAAAACTTGTCATGTAATCTCGTAAGTACCCAATCGGCAATGAACAGCAATCAAGACCTTGGGTGAGAACTCCTAAACGCCTGCCAGCAATTCATTATCCTCCTGAGACCTGACATCCATTAAAATGGATGTTTTATTATGTATTTTATTTTGCTCAGATCTCAGGAGGTCATACTAAAACACTAGAGAATACGTTCCTTTCCTCTTCTGCTTAAGCCCCCTAACAAAGCAGGTCTCAAAGAAAGTACATACTCAAAATATTTAAAAAGGGACTAATGAAACTACTTATGAACGCTATAAAGGATCAGACAAATTTAGCTGCAGAATTCCAGTAGAAAATCTGTAAAAAAAAAAAATTAATTACTTTTGGGTATTTGCCACAAAAACACATCATTTGGCAAGCAATTCTTTTTCCTCACCATAGGCAAGTGATTTTAATCCCTATCCCAGTTTCACAACTGATGTTAACTAGCAGAAAATAATTACATGTCCAAAGACTTTCTCGTAAGCCAAAATTGACTCCAACTAAGATGAAAATATCACAGAGTGAGACTGCAGTGTAGTAAGATCGTAGACTGCAGTGAGCTTAAAAATACAAATCTTTCAGGCGAATGATTCCGCAATTAAAGTTATTGTCATATTTATACATCTGCATTGTTTGGGAATACAAACCATCTTTATTTTCATTTTATAGTATGTTTTCTGATGAATGTGTTTTCCAAGTTTTGACAGAGAAAAATTTGTGAACAGAAGACAAGGCATACCGTACAAACCAAAAAAGTTTTAGTAAAAAGGATTGTACACAATCCAGGATTACCACAGTACAAAATGGTTTTGTAATGATGAGAATGTAATATTTATGGACAATGGAGCCATAAAGTGAAAAGAATTACAAACTTCCTAATACAACAAAAAATGTATGTATCACACTTGTCAGGGATCCCGTGTGACGTGAATTTTGTTGAAAAGGGTTTGGGTTTCCACAAAGGATAATAGGAAAACAATCATCACCACTAAAAAAGAATTGATAGAAAAATTACTACAATACAAAGTCCCAAATCCAGTTTCCGAAACTCGGATGTTTTTGGATTTACTTTTGATTTAAATTTTTGGTAAATTGAATCTAGTTTCAATCCTTTGGCCTGAATAGTAAATTTTGTCCTCTTTTTTAAAGTTTATTTTGAATTCGTACAGCAATTTAATTTTCCTATGTGAATTTTAGAGGGTTTTTTTTTCCCATTCTGCAGCAATTTTTTGACATTTTTAAAAGGAATTCAATAGCTTAATATACTAAATTTTGTTCTCTGTGATTTTTAAATTTTCAGTGATTTTTAATGCAATTTTTGATTTGATTTTTTTGCATTCTGTGATTTTTTTTTTTTAATATATATTTATGAACCAATCATTCATTCATAATTATTACATTCATACTGTTATGTTTTTATGACATATGCCATAAAAACATAACACATACAATTTATACATTCATACACCAATTCTCAATTGTTTAGCCCATTATAGTAAATGCGACCTTATTTTCAATAAGATTTATTAGGAATTTGTACATTGATTTTTTTACGAATTCTTTTTAAATGAGTTTTGGTGTTTTGGAACTTTTTTGTATTTTGCATCGATTTCTGACATTTATAAAAGGAATTCGGGTACTTTTCCGGTATAAAGGGGCCTTGGTGAAATAGGGAAAAATGGCCTTGGCAAGGAAACAAGAAATTTTTTAACTTATTCATATAAAGATATTTTCTATTCGTATATACAAACAAAAGTAAATTATACATAAAAAACAAGTACTTTTTCGTTATGGCAACACCCTACCAAAATGTATGCTAATGTACCATTTATTTCAACATGAACAGTACAAAGGATTTTTAATGCAAACATTGCGATTAAAAAGTAAAATTAAAGTAGTGCATTCCTTTAGAATTTCAGCATTAGCCTCATTCTTACCCACAATGTAGAGAAGGAAGCAGAATTTTTCTGTTTAATTTCTTTTTTCAAATTTTCAAATCAGAGTTTCATTGAAAAATAAGATTTCCTGCTCAGCAAATGAATCTGACCTCATTTTGCTTGATTATACTGCCTTCTACAATAATGAAAAAAAAAAAAAAAAATTTAATACAAAAGTTACATTATTTTTTCACGTAAAATCCAAATCTGCAATAAAAAACGAGTGTTCTTATTCAAGATTTCAAAGTTGGACTCCCTTCTGACAACTGGGGTTTGAGGTGGAGGGTTAACTTTGGTATCAGTAAAGAGCTTTCTTACAAATAAACTAAAAACTAAACCTGTGGGTATATGATCCATGAAAGATCAGGGCCTACAGCACGCAACTCTCTTTACTTGACCCTGGGTCCCGAGGTGCTATGCAGCATGTGTCCCGGCCAGGTGGTCAGCCCAACATGAGACCCTCGGTGTTTAGTTCCCAAGCAAGCCTGGTACTCATTTTATTTATTTTAAACATTGAGCGAACCTTGCCCAGCCAGGAACCGAACTTGCAACCTGTAGCGTGGCAGACAGGCATGCTGACCACTACGCTACTGGGCTTTTTCTTACAAATATTTAACACATATTTTTTCCATTTTTATATTGAAGAAAATACATCTTTTCAGTATGGGGGTTCCTTATACAATATTGTTATTTCTATAACAAACAACAAATTACACTGGAGATACAATATTATTTTCTTTATAATAAATTATTTATTTTGGCAGGAAGAGGTATAGTGACATTTGGAGTTACAAAGGATTTTTGATTACATTTTTAACAAATTATTTTGGCTGGAAGAGCTTTTGTGGCATTTGGAGTTACAAAGGATTCTTGGTTTTTTACATTTACAGAAACTTATCTTCAAGAAACTTCATCTAGTGAAAAAGAAGTCTTCCTTGTTTTCTTCAAAATATTCCATTTCAACATCACCGGAACTTTTTTTCTCTTTCTATCTCAGAATTATGTTGTTCTCCTTCAATTACCGTTTAACTCTTATTAGCGTTTTTGAGAAATCTGGAACAGTTCTCTCCATTCTCCAGTTCCAAGTACATATTGTCATCATTCATTGATCCTACATCCACATCCTCAGTTCAGATTGCTGTCAGAAGTTAGATATCATTTCTAGACTGATTTCTTGTAGAACAAGATTTTCTTTATTTGTAATTCCTGACAAAGTAACGACTGACAAATAGATTATTAAACCTACATTCGTTTTATAGCCAAATAAAGCTCCATATGGACTGTGATCTCTTCTATAGTGATGCACTCTATTTTTCATAAATTGAATGAATTTTATTTCTTCTGACCACATTTTTTACTGTTAGTTTCAAACCAAGTGGATAACATCTTTTCATTGTCTTTGTTTGCTTTTTCAACTGAGCCTTGCGATTGTCTGTGTCTTGGTTTTCTATGAAAAGTTTTGAGTAGATTCCACAAACTTCTTGAATAATTTTATTACCAAATTCTCAACCATTCTCACTTTGCAAGATGCATGGTGCTCCAAACATTGCAAACACATCCATGAGATGATAAGCAACTTTTACGGCTCCTTTTGCTTTTAACGCTCTCAATTGAATAAAATTTCAAATTCACAACAAAATTTCAATCAAATTGATGTTACTTGGCACGCAATAAATCGGAAAAAGATAAAAAATGCGGTGAAAATTAAATATTAGTGAGCATCATGGAAGGTATGGCCACCTCCATCTAAAATAAAAAATAAACTGATATAATCAAGTTGCTGCCAACGGCAAAAACAAACTTGCGCTATCACAAAAGCTATTAAACAATTGCAAAACAGTGAGGTGCTGACACAGAATATGCATACGTAATGAAAATCTCAAGCAAAACGAGTTGAAATTTATTATATTAACTGAACTTGATTGGTCATTAATAACAATAACAGGTTAATTTGATAAATTCTCATAAACTAATCATATTAACCAGTTTATTTGGATACTATTTGGTAATTAATAATAACCGGTTATTATTAATAATAACCAATTAATGAAATTAACCGTAACATATATAAACAGCATAAAAGTTCATTAGGTTTGTTTTCATAGTGGCTTATGTTATTTGGCAACAAATCTCACTTTCTGAAGCTCAATTTGCACCAAGCTTGAAAAACACCAAGGTCTCTTCTATTGAGGAAAAGTAGCGGAATTCGGTTCCAAACTTTTAGCTTATTAGTAAATTTTATCCTCCACAATTTTTCTTTTTTTCAGAGATTTTTAACCTTTTGAAAAAAATTTTTATATTCATGAAAGTATTTGCTTTTTTCCTTTTAAAAAAAATTATTTCTCCATTAAAATATCTGGTTCAGCATTATCTTTTTTCTTTTAAAACCAGTGGCCGGTTTGTTCACCTGGTGGGGCTCACTATCACTTTGGACGGGTTTTGCCCAAGGTCTTACCACTGATATACGATCCTTTGAATCCTGGTACGGTTCTTCTCCTGGTTTTATCTTTTTTTACTATTGCAAATATGTTCCTGAAGAAAATAATTTGTGGGGTTAAGAGAATAACCTAAGGTGTTACATTAGTTTTGACAAATAAACTGCAAATGATGCAAAATACGGAATTGAGGAGGTTAGGAGGATTTCAATGTGTTCTTTGTAGTCTTTTTTGGTCCTTTCCTAGGTGGAAACAATCCTCTTTCAAGAAATTATTCACTAATGAAATATTTTACTCACATGACAGCTAATGAAAATGAAATAAAGCTAAGAAGAATCATATGAGAGATAATCATTTTACAAAGTTAATTCATACTTACTTCATTTTCACCATCCACTTCTTCAACAAAGAAAGCTTCTCCTGATTCACCAAGCTTCATATGAATGTGTATAGGTGATCCATTAACTTCAATATCAACCTACAAATTAGTTTCAATAATTAATAAAACATCAATGGTAATTATATTTCAAGTAATCATTAGAAACAATCAAATTTTTTTACTGTTATAATAAAACATTCATACATTTATCCTTAATTATTATTTATTGAGAAAACTAGATAATTTTATCCTCAAACTGCTAATTTTATAAGAAGTAGAAAATCAAATCACAAAAGTAAATGGATACTACTGAAACTTTAAACAAAAATCTATACTAATAAAAGAAAGTTTTGCTCTATGCGGCTGTGTGTGAGCAATGGCTATTAAAATCTAATGCATGTACAAGGCTGAAAATTTGTGTGAGGGTAGCTCAAGGTCTCCCTTGATCAGGGTTCATAAATACCATATTTTCAAAAATATCTGATATTTTCATATATATGGCGACACTTTTGATATATATCTGATATTTTCAAAATAGTCAACTCATTGCTATACACAATAGATAATGCTTTTGAAAGACGATAAAGTAAAGTATCTGTAAGTATAGTGTATTACTTCCAATCAATGTTATCAAATGAATTTTATAAGAAGATTATTTTAATGTCTCTTTAAAGTACTGGGGCATAAAGGGCTAAAGCTGTTCTCAAATCCAAAGGTTCTAGTTTATGACAAGTTTTAATTAAACTTTGTTCGAAAACACATGAATTGGGCAGATGTTATTCAGAAACTAAGTGATCGAAAGAACATTTTCTATTTTTTGGTAAAGGCAAAAGATCTTTCAGAAAATACTGTCAACATTGGCATTTTGAACCAAATTTCTAGACAAAAGGAGAAAAACTGGTTGTCATATGACCCAAAATTGCTTATAACTTGATAAATAATTTATTTATCAAAAAATGGAAAAGTCTTACGATTCCAAATCGCTTCCATAGTCAGCTCTGCCAATTGTGTGCCTTTACTTTAAAAAATAATTCAGTAAATGTGTCAAAGTTTCAGGCTTGTTGAAGAGTGGATTTGAGAACAGACTTAAATGTATTTTATTTTTAGCTCTTCTTATGCTTCCAATAACAACGAATTTTACATTTTAATAGTCATTTGTAAGTTACAAAATAAATAAATTGAATAAAGGAGTGAAGAAAACAGTTTTTCTACCTTTCATAATACAAGTTTAAATCATGTTTTAAGAAAGGCAGAAATATCAATTTTTTTTAAATAAGTAAAAATGCCACAATATGAAATTTTTAAATTATGTTTTAGACGACATTTTGGGGTCCATTATAGTGATGCAGCGAATAGTGGTTTGGTCGAATAACCAAATACCAAATATTCGGCCGCCGAATAATTAACCCTTTTTGTCTAAAAACAAAATACAGTGCGCACTATATGCAAAATTCTTGTATATTTCACAATTAAAATTAGGGATTGACCGAAGCAATGGTTTTGCCGAATACCAAAGCTTCAGTCGAAGTGTATACCGAATACTTAAAAAATTTTCAGACACATTTTTGCATATATTAGCTTTCTTAATAAACTTTAATTAAAATTAAATTCTTTAATGTAATTTAATTCAGTTACATTTTTATTCTTAAATCTAATTATACAAAAAAAAAAAAAAAAAAAAAAAAAAAAAATCAATTACTTCTTTCCACTCAAATTCATTAATCCATTGCTTATTTTTTATTATTTTATCACTAGTCAATACCCAAAATAACCTACGAAAGTATTAAATTATACAGGCTTTTATTAAGTATAAGGATTGTCAGAAAAACAAAAGTTCATTCAAATAAAAAGAAACAATGTTGTCATTAAGCTGATTTACTGATTGTCCAAGTCTAATTATAAACATATTGAATAGGAATGTTCTCAGACACAAAAGGTATATATCAGTTTGTACATTTAACTATTTTCTGTCAAATTATTGATAGATATTTATATTTTGATTAATATTTTAACATTGTGGTGATGAAGATAACAAATTTGAGCGATTTTAATTTAATGGTTATAAAAGATATAGGATAGACATAGGGGTATACTTATTTAATGTGTGTATTTTCTTTAATATACACCTTAGATATACAGAGATAAACCCTGATATACTTATTTGATGTGCATATTAAAGAAAATATATTCAATAAATTTAAATTAAAAAAACTAATGTAGAAGTAATTAAAATTAAATGTTAAGGGAAAGATGCCCATCTTCCTCCCTTTTTTTTTTCTCTATTGTAGACAGCTGTTTTAATTTCACCCTTATGTAGACTATTTTAGGAAGGGAAAAGTTTTTTTTTTTAATTAAAAATGGCCTTTGATTTGTTTTTTGTAGTGCAGCTGAACTCTGAACTCATGCACATAATATTGAAACTCATCGTTTAGCCTATTCTACTTCTAGGTAAAAGAGAATTCTTCTACTACTAAGAAAATACTTATCCACAATTATTTGGCTGAAGCTGAATATTCAGTTTACATGCCGAATCACCGAATCGACTATTCGTATTCGGTCAATCCCTAATTAAAATGTATTATTTTCTTTTTAAAAAATTTTTATGTGCAAATTTTTTAAAGCATTATTTTATTCTGAAAAAATACTCGGCTATGTTTGGCCTAAAAATTGCCTCAATAATTCGGTGAAAAAAAAAAAAAAAAAAAATCTTAGCAAAACTTCCTGATCTGGTACTGTCTAGTTACATTTTAGTAGATATTATGTATGTGTTGTTACATTTTAAAAACAACGACAATTTTAGAAGTACTAGAAAACAAACTTCAAATTTCAGATGAAAGAAAATAAAAAATAAGAAATCTCGACATCTTAAGAAAAACCGCTGATAGAAAGGAATATCCTCTAAAATGGTGGAAAGAAATCAGTGTAGACTTTATAAATCTCACAATTAACAAAAAAAATCATGTACTGTTTTGGTATGTCAGCAGACAGCACTATTAAGAAGTGTACAATAAATTTCAGATTTAGAGAAAGGATCTGTAAGGAAAAGCAAATTACATATAAATATCAAAATATTGATTATGTAGTATCTTAGGTACTATATTGTTGCAATCTAACAGATATTATGTATGTTGTTACTGTTACATTTTAAAATAATCACAAAATTTTAAAAGCATATTTGACAACAAATTTCAAGTTTCAGATGAAGGAAAATCTAAATTAAATAGAGATGTAAAACATATACACTGTATTAAAAGACGCACATATATTTAAAAGAATTTAGTACTTACATTTCTTTCATTATTTAATAAGAAATAGTAACACACTTTAAAAAATCACAAATTATATTTAACTTTTAAGCACATTTTACTCAAAAAATAAAATAAGTATTGCAGTATATAAGACTTAAATATTTGTTACACATACATCTATATCTTATCTATTGTATTTATTTATGTTCTTTATGTGTCTAACTAAAAATATCATTGAAAGAAATATTTTTTTATGTAATAAGGGATAGATATTAAACTTTCCACTATGCTTAAAAAAATTAGAATTTGTTTGTAGGACAATTTTCAGTAGATTAAATTTAACAGATTATGCTAACTTATTACAGATACTTTTTGTACTTATTGATATAGCATAAAAGTTTTAACATGATTCCTAAATGACCCTCTTATATAAAAATGGGTAGATAAAACCCATTTAGGGTATGAAAGTTAAGGGGAAAAAAGTGTTAGTTAGTATCAAATAAAATGTTCATTATACAAGATGAATATAAATTGTCAAATTAAAAAGTTTTACTGTAATATGAAAACATTTCTTGGAGTATTAGTCGGCCAAGGCCGAATAATGGACTTGATATTCAGCCGAAGCCGAATATTCGGCAGATAGGTCGAATAATCATTGCATCTCTTCACTATCCTTTAGCCTGGCCCAGGTGATAAATTGCCAAATATTGTTTCAGTTGTCGTCATAGTCATTGCAACCATTTTCTGTCATTCTCCATGTACTCGAATTCTAACAACCTAAGCTTGATAATTTATAAAAATTCCGATACGCTTAATTACAATGAAAATTTGGGACTTGCTAATGACTAACACTTTGCTTTAAGATAAAGGCGTTTTGCCTACTAAAACAATTTATACAAAAAATCATGAAATGGTGTTGTATTTTGGGATACATTCGATGGCAGTGCAGCGTTGCAGCAAAAAAGAGTATCCGTAAAAGATTATAATCCCAAACATTGAGGCTGAGTTTAACATACCCGAGATTCATTTACAGCAAGATCAATTACAGTGAAACCTCCCAGTGCGACCACCTCCATTAAGCGACCACCTCCCTGAACGACCATTTTTTCATGGAACAAAATTTAATCCCATAGGCTCTATACTCATTTTACCTCCATTCAGAGACCATCGCAGTTGAACTCCCTCCATGAGCGACCCATTTCGTTGAAGAAAATGAAACAAATTCCGTTTTTTCTTGGCCGCTTGAAGAGAGTTTTATTAGAAAAATAATTCCGGAGAGCGAATTATTCATCAAACTCCTAAACTAAGTTTAGATTTTTTTAAAATTTCGGTAACTTTTAAGCGTTTAAACCCATTTGTGACTTTTTAGGCAATGAATTTAACTCTGATGACAAATTAAAAATGACTGTCGATAAACTGCCCTGCCCTATTCTGTCAGGAAACTCTCAAAGAAATAGATAAATTAATAAAATCAACATTATTTGTTCTCATAAAAAAAAAAAAAAAAAAAATTGCATTTATTTACTGAATTTCTAAAGGACTGGGGAAAAAAAAAAGTTATAAAAGATAAAAACGTAAAATGAAAGCAAATGCCAATGCAAACATTTTTAAAACTCTGCAGTGATTAACTTATGTAATTAATTTTTGTTTTGATACTTAAAGTTTTATATATTTTTCTAATGTGAAAAATAAATTTTAGTAACATTAATTGCTACCTTTTTTCAACAATTAAAATCTAGATTTAAACATGACCTCCATTAAGAGACCACCTCTCGAAGCGACCACTTTTTATTGGTTGGTTTGGTTGTTTTGTGACGGCCAATTATCTACACGAGGGATATAGGCCCAGGGGGGAAGTGCCCTCCGTGGGGGTCTTTCTAAGGGAACCTAATCCATATTTACGCACCACTTTTTATTGGAATGGAACGTGGTCGCTTTAGGGAGGTTTTACTGTACGCATTTGAAAATCACTTTACATAAAATGTTTTCAAAGTAAACTAGTTGGATGTGCTAATCCCAAAACTTTCTTCTATTTCAAAAAGTACTTACAAATGTTAATACTTCATTATTATTAGTTCAATACTATACCAACTTTGACTTTAATCTTAAATTTCTGCTTCAGTCAATTAATCAGAGTCCCAGTAGCAGAAATTGTCCAGCATGACAGCGGGCGCTGCAGATTACTTTAAACCTTGCAGATTAATCCACTAGCTTAAAAAGAAAGGCTGGGCATAGAAAAAACTGAAATTTACAAGCTTCCAGATTTATGGTATTTGTTTCATAATTTCATTAGATTTTCTTTATAAAGGCAAATTTTTCTTATTTTATGGGATATTGTTGTTTTAGTAGGCTTAGTCTACCACTATTGGGTCGCAGATAAATTTTAGTACGCTGCAGACTGACACAGAAAATTCTGCTTCTGGGATCGGAGTAAAAACGAGTTAATCTCGATCATGATATTTATTAAAATCAATAGTTTTTCGTTATTCTATTGAACATCAGCTGTTTCCGAATAGCTGGCTTAGCAGGATGTGAAGTTACCATCACTGCACAATGTACAATAGAACTATGAAAAATCGAGAAAATTATAGAAAAATTGCTATTACAGTGCCCCCTTCAAGCGGGATATTTCCTAATTGAAGGAGGACCTGCTGGACATAGCCAAATACATCCACAAAATATTTGGTTCAATTCTAAGCATAACTTCATACACTTTTCGATGGTATAATAATGAAAATGACACAAAAATTGCTAATACAATGCCCTCTTCTGGCATAATATTTCCAAATTGATGGAGGACCTGCTGGCCATAGCCAAAAACATACACAAACAATTTGGTTCAATTCTATGCATAACAGAGTTATTGACGGCACAATGGCGACACACAGACATTTTGTATAAAAATGTTTTTGGGAATCTCTGACCCTTTTAAAACATGTCAATTCGTCAAAAACTGGAACTTTAATTACTTTATTTGGTACTTTTCAGTTAGCCGGGCACCAGTGTTATATTTACATTCATATATACATATATATGCACATATATGTACACATATGTATACATATGTTTGTATATATTTATGTGTGTGCGTGTACATATATGTGCATATATGAATGTAAATATAACACTGGCGCCCGGCTAACCGAAAAGTACCCTTTTTTTTTAGAAGATACATAAAAACATATGTACATAGATAAACATAAAAAGCAACATTTAAAATGAATTCTGTGACACATTCATATAAACACATAGCAATGAAAAGATTAAGGATGCACCGAATATTCAGCATTTGGCCATACTACCAAATATTCAGTTAAGCCGAATATCAAACTATTCAGTTAGGTTGAATATCAAACTATTCGGTACACCGAATATTCGTTTTGGCTGAATATCAAAGTACTCGGCCAGATCGAATACTTAAAAGACCTTTTTAAAAAATATTTTTTAAGACCTTAAAACAACTTCTATTTTTAACTGGTAATTAATAAAGATATTTAGAATAATTAGAAATAGAATTATATTTAAATAAAAAAGAGTTAAATAAAAGAGAATGCTTTTACATTTTTTATTTGCTATTTTGAAAAGTATCTTGTAAGAAAATTAACCATTAAAGACAGTTTTAGTCTCTTCCTGACAAATAAACAGCATATGACTGTAAAATTTTTCTTCCAATTTCTTCTAAATTTCACTTTGATTTTAAAATATTTATTTTAGAATATAAGAAAATTTTATTCATTTGTAACAATTCAGAATGGAATCCATGAAATTACAAAATTTTATCAATTAAAGAAGCTTTAAAAGTGTCCTCTTTTTTAAATAACAATTCAAACAATATATATTTTTTTTGTGTGTGTATGTAAAATTTACTTGTAAAAAGATCTTGTATATCAATATGGAAGTATGCACGTTGAATATTATGTAAAATTGTTTTAAAATTCAACTTTTTAATATTTTCAAACTCTGAAATTTAAAAGTATTCTGCAAGCCGGATATTCAGTTTTCGGCCAAATAGTTACTATTCGGCTTGATAGTCACTACTCAACTAGCCGAATAATTGGTATTTGGTTTACCTGCAGGCCCAGTATTTGGTATTCGGCCAAAATCACTATTCAGTGCATTTCTAGAAAAGATTGAACTAAATTATATTGATGAATTCTAGAAAAATAGATTGACATCATACCACTTTTTCTCGACTCCTAAGAACTCCAATTTTTCCGAATCGCACGTGGAAGGGTGAGCACATATAAGATCCATCGGGCTGTCTGACAACGATAACGTCGATGGCACCCGTGAGAGTGGCAGAGTTGATTTCATTGTAGAAGTCCTTGAAGTTGTTAATGAACTTCCCAATGTACAACATGATGAATGGCTTCTATTCAGGACTCCAAAAGGGTGACATTTATCTGAAGAGAAAGAAATATAATTTTAAAATAGATACATTCAAAGAGCAACAAAAACAAAATATTATTGGGCTTACAAATTACATCAGCACAAAAAAGTACTGGTTGTCAGATTGCTATTGGCAAGCAGAAATTTGTAGTCTGGTGACCAGAAGGCAGCTTAGGTAGTAAGTATGTAAATGTTTTCAGAGCTTAAGTATCTTATTTACTTTAGCTAAAAATTGATAATCATCACTCTCCATTATAGGTGCAGATTCACGGTCGCCAGTCGCCATGCGGCGACTAATTTTTTGATGTGGCCACTAACTTTTCGTATCTAAGTCAACATTTTTTTTAAAAATAAAATAAAAAGTTTAAAATGTATTTTTATAGTGCAAAAAAGTCTCAGACATTAACAACTTTTTTTTATATGTACTTTTGTCTGACAAAATAAAAATGAGATATTGTCGTATTATCCCATCAAATTAGAGTTTAATTAATTCCCATTATCATGATTGCTTAGCTTATACATATTTTTTTTAAACTGTATCTTGTTCTTGCTCAACATAATTTTCTGACTGTGCATAGTTTAAGATTTTTACTACACTTAATTCAAATTTCAAGAATTTATGATTAAATTAAATATACACATTTCATGTAATTAGTCTGTGTTTTGTTGTACACGTGTACATTACATAAATTATTTTTTACTTTGAATTCCTGAGTTTTTTGTTTAGATTTTTTTCCCATACAAACGTCATAGTTTTTATGCGTTTGTTGCAAAATGTGGCCACTGAATTTTTGTTAGGTTTAGGAGCCACTGGCTCCTCCCATATTTTGAGAATCTGCACCTATATTCTCCATATATTACCCACTTTTTCTACTTTTCCAAAGAAAAGAGTATTCCACATCCTTTAATCATGTGATTTACACTCTGATTATCTAACCATATGACATATGAGTTTCTATTATCTAAAAATATTAGAACAAATATTTCTTAGTTAGATTGAGATGCTAGTTTAAATTCAATGCTTTAATATTCCTTTGACTTTACATTACGGAGTACATACGAGGGGAAAGCTCCATATGTGTATATGTCATCCATTTGTTTATTTTACTGAGAGCAGCTTGGTGCCAATTTAATTTTATTGTCCTAGTTTGTTTCTCACACAAATTATATAATAATATGCAAAATAATAGATCTATCCTCTTAGTTCACAAATTATTTTAGTGGTTATTTTTAAAATTTTATTTGCTCTTTTACTCCGGGATTTCAAAAAAAATTACTATTTTTTTTAAGCAAGAGAGCATTTGTGTGTTGTTTTAGATATTGTTTGTGTAATTTATTTGATGAATTTAAATATTTTCTTAAACATTTGGTATTGGTACATATTCCTTAAACATTCAATAAATATGCAGACATTTCTAGATAGAAAACTGCTTTCATACCCTTGGTACATTTGAAAACATCACCACATTTTTGCAATCATCACTATTCTATTGTTTGATAATAAAGTTTAACAACGTACCCACTTATGGAACTTTAGCCAAGTATAAATACATTTTATTTTACTTTACTTTTTTTAATGTAATGCTGCCATGTCATGTCAATCATGAACATGATTACACCCAAAATTTGATGAAAAGTTTTATAACTTTCTATCAAATCATAAATACAGGCTGATTCACCTTTATAAATAGATAATGGTTTTTATATCTTATAAAAATACAATAAGTATTACTTATAAGTAAACTGCAAAAAATAAATAGCAAACGTAGAAAAAAAAAAAAGGGTTTCAGTTACCTCTCAAATGGATTTTCAATAGATATAAAATAGGGTGACCAGTATTCTTAGTTTGGAGATGGTCATTAGACTTGAGATTTCACATAGTATGTAAATGAATTGCAACAGTTATTTAGGTTTTTTTTTTAAGTAGGTACTGTATGCAATAAGTTACAGTTACAGAGGGGGGGAGGGGTACTGTCCTCTAGTTTGGTCTATATACAGGGTTGATACCAGGGTTGGCTTTTTCCCGTCCAAAACTTGTTTTTCCCATCCCACCGGGAAAAACTGGTAAATACCGGGAAAAACTTCCAAATGACAATATGTAAGAAATATTCTGGCTTTCTGAATCTGATGTGTAAAATTAAAGATAGAAATACATAGTTATTACAAATTTTCCTTAGGTTTAAAATTATTTTGTAGGAAAGGAATATAAATAAATAAGAATTATTGCATAAAGCAGAAATTCAAGAATCTGCTGTAGAGAAAAAAGCTGGGAGAATTGTTACTCTCATGTAAGTTGGATGGAGTAATGTCCATAATGAGCCTTTTGTAGCCAATTCCATATTTTGTAATGGAAAAAGTATGCTTCTTTCTGCAATAGATTTCGGGAAAAATAAGAAAACAAGAGAGTATTGTACAAATCTTGCCCGTGAAGCAAAAATTGCAGCAGCAGCTACATATGGATGCACTGTAAAAAGTTTCGGTTCGGATAATGAACAGAAAATGCTTACAATGAGGCAGAATCTTGAAACGGAAGATATTATACTTTTACATACGGATCTGCATCACATTATTTAAATATTCTTGGCAAGAATGTGACTACTGATTCTGTTGTGGCTAATGTTGCCAAAATTAAAAACTTTTACTACTAACAGGACTTTTTATCTTCAAATTGTCAATAATCACGAAGATGAAATTGATAAAGAGTGCTTAGTAAATAATCTCTGCATAAAGAAGGAAAAAATATATACAACCAGTTCCAAAAGCCCTTATGAAGTTGCAACTCGATAATAATGCCAATATTGCTGATGCTTGTGAAATTTACCTAGAGCTTATTCAAAATAAAGAACTCTATACATATTTCAGCAAAGTGAAATCTAACTTTGATAAAGCAATGACCCCTGTCCATTTTTTGGCCCACCTGATGAATCTGAAATATAAAGGCGAAAAGTTATCACATGATCAGCAGTGAATATTTACAGACTTTAAATCCAAAGTACTTACAATACACAATACAATTCAAGTGAGAAGATGCACCTTTTCTGAAGACATTACAAACACTATTTCACCTGCACTGTGGTGGAAGAATTTAAGTAAAACTGGAATAGATGCAGAATTTCTCCAATTAACGGAATATCTTCGGGGATGTCCTGCATCATCAGAATCTCTGGAGTGTATTTTTTCTAATTTTTCTTTCATCCAAAACAAGATTAGAAATAAACTCTGTTTACAAAAAGCCTCTAAATTAGTATTTTGTTATATGATGCTAAAATCCAATGAGGAAGGGGCAAACGAAGAATATGAATACGATTATGATTGGTAAACGTTTGGGAATATGTGTGGTGTATAAATATTTAAATAAATGCACTTCATTGTCTGTTTTTGCAGATCTTACTTTTTTTTTTTTTTTTACCTTTCAAGCTATTTACTTAGAACTCATTTTTGACATTTTTAAACATTATTTTGAATTTATATTTATGTTTTTAATAATCAGTTTTTCCCAGGACGGTAAATACCGGTTTTTACCATGGTATTTACCAGGGGGTGGGAAAAACCTTGCCAACCCTGGTTCATACTCTTTTTACCAGGAGAAAATTCAAGCACCAAACTATCCAAATTTCAAGCACCTTTCAAGAAAATTGGAAAATGAAATTCTATAAAATATAATATTGTTTGAACAATGCAAAATTATCAAATGCAAAAAAAACTTCATCTTTGTCAGTTTTCAAATGAATGCCGTACAGTAGCAAAGTCTTGAATGTGAAATGTTATGAGAAAGTCTGAAAAATATAGAAAACTGGTTCATATTGTGGTTTTTCTCCAATGCATTTGGAGGAGTTTTTCGGTCTTGCAACCAACAAGAGTCAACTTAAAAGGCTACTTCACTCATGCAAAAACACCTGCTCGCTAATGTTAAACCTATGGGACAATTTTTGCATTGGATAGTTAAGGTCCATCTCTACAAAGGTAGTTTTTAACTTTTTTTTTGCAAGTTTTTTTGGTACTTTTCGGTTAGCCGGGCGCCAGTCTTATATATACATATACATATATGTACACACAAACACAAACATAGTACATATATACATATGTAAATATATGTGTACATATGTGTATATATATGTATATATATATATGTATGTATAACACTGGCGCCCGGCTAAAAAAATTGTTTAAAAATATTAAAATTCAAACAAGATATTTAAAAAAAATTGTCCCATAGTATCAACATTAGCAAGTGGTTGTTTTCTCGAGGGTGAAGTAGCCTCTTAATCCTAGGTAGGTCGAAGGGAACAAAGAAAAGTACAAATGCACAGTATTCTGACCTCCCAAAACAGAAATGATCTCATGAAAACAGATATTTTCGTCAATTACTTAACGTATGTTTTTCTCTTCCCGTTTACTAGCATCTTTGTTTTAATTTTAACATTTGAAAATTAAAAATTAAGCACCTGACTTAAACAAATTCAAGCACAGTTTTTTTAACAATTGAAGCATTTCTAAGCACCGTATGAACTAAGCATATATATATATCATTAAAATTGAGAGGAACAGACAAGCTGTGGTTTAAATTTAAAAGCCTGTTTGACTTTGCTCACTGGTTACGGCCCTGTTACAAAAAAATGCAAACCTTGTTTTGCCTCGCCTGTAAAATGTAGCATTTCTGAATTATGTCCCTTTTTTTTGTAGGTGAACGATATATAGCCTATAATAATACCCTAGAAAAACAAACCTTTTTTTCTCTTTAACCCTTAACCGGGAACAAGAAAATCCCGTGCACAAACAGAAAGTCTGCAAGACTGCTAGATTAAAAAATTGTTATAAAAATTTAAAAAGAAAATAACTATTTATAATTTACCAAAAAGTGAACTTAAACAATCTTTAATAGTAATGCATTAACAGGATCAATTTTTTAATATAACAGCATAAAAATAAGTTTTGAATGTCAGAGAGAGATTATATTTTTAAATCGTACAATATTGTTCAAAATAATACACTTTCGACATAATAATTAAATAAATGCTAATATTTTTATATAATTCAGTACAACATGAATTAGAAAAAAATATTGAGCAGTAAAATTAACAAAACATTTAATAGGTAAATATTGCAGTATGTTCTAAATATCTGCATTTTTTAAGCATTTTCGAACCATGTTGAGTCACTTTCACGTTCAGAATTTATATATTCACTAGCAGCCTTAGCCCGCTTCGCTGGTCGGTTTCTCTAAAAGAATCTTGAATCAAACGAAATATATCTAAGTAAAAATGAAAAAAAAAAATATATCTAATCAAAAATCTATAATTGCTGTCTTATTCGTATAATCTTACTCTAGCTGTTTAACCCTTTCTTCGCACGGGAGTCCATGAATTTAATTCTAAAACCAAAATTTAAAATAACTATTCGATTTAGAAAAATATTTTTCTACTACTGTGCATTTTTTAAATGAAATTTAATTTATCATGTTGCTATGGCAGCAGACGATAAAACAATATCTTTGGAATAAGGGAATATGTAGAATAAAAAGTTTTGTTAATGTTTGTGATAAAATGTTTTTCTTTATTTTTTAAAAAAAGGTAATAATTAAGTGCAATTAAATAATCTCTAATTATTTGCATGTGAGGTAAAAGAATTATCGTAATACCTGCTACAGCTTCTTAGTATTGCAGCGTGGCATACATAATATGTATATCTCACTTTGCAGTAAACATTTAGAGCTGGTTAGAACTCGTGCGATTATGGGTTGAACATAAAAAAGGCAAAAATTCGTCAAAAACTTAAAAAAAAAGAGCTATTTAAAATTTTCAAACTTTTTGCCCCAATCGTTCATGGGCCCCCTACCAGCAACCCATGTGCCAAATTTCGCAGCCCAGCGCTTTGTGATTTCCAAGTTTTTGAGGTTACATAGATATGCACACAGATTTTAATAGGGTAGATCATCTGAAATACTTTCAACGTCACTTAGGTCACTTCCTACTTCATCAAACCATTGCAAAACAGTTTCTTCAAAGTCTTTATCACCATAGCGTACCCACTTTGACCAGTGGTGTAGTCGTAAAAAAAGCAGAAGGCATACGCTCAAGGCAGAGGGTATACACCCTACAGTGTAGTTACTATAGCTTTTTTGAGAAACAGAGGGTATATGGTGTTCCTTAAAAAAATCCAGAAGGTATACGGCGTATATCCTCCACTACATCCCTGGCTTTGACGGCCCCTCTATTTCAATCTCCCAGGGCAAAAAATTACAAACGGAAACACACCGTCTGACAGACTGCGTTGAAAATAAAATAATTTTCCTTTCAATAACTAAAAATTTGCAGGAGTTGCAAATGGGTGGAGGAGGCAGAGGACCAACAGCATAAGGATTAGATTATCTGATAAGATTGGGGATGCGTTCATTTTTGTCTAAATGGTAGATATGTAGATGCAACCATTTCACAGACCGTATATGTTCCTGGTTAAGAATTAAATAATCAGTTTTGGATGCAAGTGCTTTTTTCTCTTTTTTATAGACAGGCAGTAATTATCTAATAATTTAAAGAATCCACTCATACTGATACACCGAAAAATTAATAACATAAAAATAAAATAATCATATTGAAACATTTTATGCTTCTACAAATGACATTTTTAATCATATCAGTATCTGAGATGGGTCGATTCTATAAGTATTAAATCATAAATCACATAAGAAAATTCCAATTAACATAATATAGGGTAGATGTGCCAGTAATGGACACCCTTCCAGTAATGGACACCCCTTGATGTTTTTGGTTCATAAAAAAATAACTAATAGATATTTAGCTTTAATTATTTTTTTTATAATTCCCTCTTGTATGTTTTATAAAACTATGTTATTGTTGACACTTTTAATCAAACCAATCAGGAAGCAGAAAATAATGTTTCAAAGTTTTGCTGTTTTTCTGTGAAAATCTTAATGAAGAGGTTAAGAGCTGGCTTCGTTTAATTAATTTATATATTATTTATTTTCTTGCAAAATTCGAATGTTTTTGTTTGAGTAGCAATAGAAAACTTTGAATTTTATATACTAATGGCTATTTACAAAATTTCATTTCTTTTTAAGGTTTTAAGAGGGGGTGTCCATTACTGGGATGGTTAATTAGTCATTTTCCAGTAATGGACACCCCATGTAGACATTGCTAAAAATGCAATTTTAGTAATGTTTATAGTGCATAAAATACTTTGGCTTAACTGCAAACCTAAATAATCAAATTTAATTTTTAAATTATACTTACCAAAATGTAATAACACCAAAACTTTTATAAATAGCTGCTTTTAAGTTATTTTATGTGATTAATAAAATTTTGATATTTTATTTTATTTATTATTTTTTTTTATGCAGTATAATGTAGTATTATGTATGTAGTAAACGAACCTCACATATTTTACAATCTAACAATCAAACCAGCCAGGAAGCAGAAAATACTGTTTAGAGCACAGTCAAAGAGGGGCTCATAGGGCTTAATCCCTCTTCGTTTAAATAAAAGCAATTAAGTTACAGAAGCTATTAAAAATCCATTTTCTGTCTTAAATGTTTCCTTATTTAAAAAAAAAAAAAAAAAAAAAAAAAAAAATGTAATAATGAAAGTTATAGGTTAATATTCATGAAACTAGTAAATCTGCAGATCAGTGGCCTCAAACATCAGTTCTACAGTTTTATTTTGAAATTATTTTATTTAGTATTTAAAATATTCAACTCACAATATCATTTCTTTCATATTTGTAATATTAATTATTATAAATGATGTATCAAGTAATCTCTGGAAGATTGTTAAAAATAGTGACACAAAACTAAACATTAATATTCCAAAACTTTTTATATATATATATATACCTTTTAAAATCCACCACAGTTTCAATAATTTGATAGCTGTAATTGTCTGATATTTAGCATTTTAAACTATCAATCTAAAATAATTAAAACATCGATCTTCTGATAATTACAATAATTGATGTAAACAGTAAATGAAAATGATTATCACAAATATTTTATTAATTACTGGTATCCTAATTGTTAAATTTATTTTAAAATAACTTTTCTTTTATTAGTATGTATTCATTACATTCTGGTTTTAAATACAGCCATATAAACAATTATATTTATTACTTTTTATGGGGTGTCCATTACTGGAACAGAGGGTGTCCACTACTGGGCCAGAGGGTGTCCATTACTGGGCTTTTGGGTGTTTTGATATATTTCTGTTATTTAAAATTAAATTTCTATTCATATGGGGAAATGAGGCTATAAGAATGGTTAAATATTGTTGATAGATTAATATAATATTGAAAAAACTGGAATATAATAATTATAATTATTAACAAAAAAATAATTTTTAAAGAAATTCCTTAAGGGTGTCCATTACTGGCACATCTACCCTATATAGACAATAAGTTACATATAGAATAATACGTTAAAGTTGCATATAAAGTAATAATAAAGTTACTTCAGCTCAGTAAAAACAGGTTTATCTGGTTTGAGAAATCTCATGAAAAATAACTTCGAATTTTATACAATCAATAAAATATTTTGCAATATTTGTATACAAATTTATAAGCAAAGCAATTACCAATGTTATCTAAAGTACACTTTCATAAGAAAATGTTTACTAACTAAAAAACATATACAGGCCTCCCTCACAGATTACTATAGAGTTTGAATACCTCTTTTGCTTAATAATAATATTTAACTCATTTACTAATAATAGAAATTCTGCGATTAAATAAGGAGAATATTTTTCAGAAATAGTGGTGCTCAAATTTAAGGTTCCGTAGGAATTTTGATACATACTAAATGATATTCATATTAATACACTAGAATAACATAACACACTACATTTTTTCCCTCTTTGTTTAATCAGTTTTGGCTGTAAATGTTGAGCACAAAATTTTACAGACAGATAATGCACGGTACTTAGTAATTTAACCAATTCACTCATTCTGATCAACTCAACAAGTAAAAATAACATTTCAATAACAATAATGATCATATAAGAACATTTCATGCTGCTACAAATGACATTTTCAATCAAATCAGTACCTGAGATGATTCAATTATTAAATCGCAAATCATGTAAGAAAACGCTCATTAATGTAGCAGATTTAACCCTGACAAATGTCAAAGTTACTTCAGCTTAGTGAGAATCAAATAGGATTACCTGGTTTGTGAAATCTCATGAAAATAACTTCGAACTTTCCAGCGATCACATCACCCACCACACACACACAATCGCGCTCTGCTCTTTAAAAACTGAACCGGCGGTTTTGTTTTCTGGCAGCCTGCCAAACAAATCTCATTCAAGAGGAGTTGTGCTGTTTTGCAGTAGAGCCAGACGAAATTATGCAATGCTAAAAGCTCTGGAAGTGTAATTATCAGTAACACAGCAAAATTATATTCTACAAGCCTAACGTGATAACAGAGAATAAAGATTCAATTTAAGACATGAATATAAAAGTTTGGTTACAGGGGGTTAAGTCTTATAGGCGCTAAACAAAGTAATTAACTTGGAAATCCTATTGTGTTTTTTTTTTTTTTTTCAAAAAAGTTTTAAGCGATTTAATTAAGCTATTCTGATCCCGTTTGCTCCACTTTAATTAAGTCATGATTACGACTTTTTAATTTCAATAATACATTCAGATTCAGAACGAGGAGAAAGAAGGAAAGGTGACGTAGAATGGCTGGGGGGAGGGCTCTAGTGTTGAATTCAGGGGGTGGCCCCGGGGGGGGGACATTTCACACACCCCCGGAGCAATGAGATGTCCCCCCCCCCCGGAAGATTCGAGATTTTGTGTTTTTAATGGTCAAAAAGTTCAATTCCCCCCCCCCCCGGAACTCTATAATGTCCCCCCCGGAGCCACATAAATCCCTCCCGGAGAAAAGTGTCTGAATTCAACACTGGGGGCTCTTTCCCGGTCGCTAAATTTAATGGGGGAGGGGGGGGAGCCAAAAAATGTTGTATATAAAACAATAACATAAATAACGAAAATATCCCAAATGACGCCAAAAGACCATTTTAGCATCTTACCAAATTTTTATTTTTATTATATTTTATTTATATATTATATATAATTATTTTATATTATATATAATAATATAAATAATACATTATATTATAATACAGTTGGACCTCGGTATGCCGACACCAGGTTTTTACGTCACTTCACTTATCACGTCAATTTTTCAAAGTCTCGATTTTTTGCATATGATTTTAATGTAAATAAACTCCGGATTTTACGTCGTTGAATAAACTTTCAACTCCGGATATACCTACAGTTTAGGAAAATTATCCATTTTCATAATCCATCTTACAAGCACGGAAATTAAGCGGTAAGAAACGCCTTAGCCAAACTTTTCACAAAAGTGTCTAAAATACCCACTGAGATAAATCAAAACTTTTACTTCAATTCTTTATCTCAATAAATAAACCCACACACCGTGAATGGCTTCAGATAGAAGTGTCAGTCAACTCGAGGTCTTTTTGCTCTGGTCAGGCGGTGCTTTGTTGTGGTTATACGGCGTTTTTCATCCGAATCATCATTGCATTGATACGATCAGAAATTATCTAACATCCATTTCTGAAACAGCGAATATTGATTACAATTCATCTATAATAATAAGGAAAGAAGTTTGTGTGTGAGTGTGTAAGTGAGTGTGTCGGCGGTGTTCTGAAGAGACCACTGCACGTAGAGCTACAAAATTTGGGGAAAAGTTACGTCTATATATGAAGTTTTGCACCTCGAAGCCCGATTTTCGATTTTTTGATTAGATTTTTTTTATTTAATTTTTTATGCGATTTTTAGCACTTTTTTAAGTTTTGAGGCGATTTTTCCATATAAGTGAGAAGAATATGGTTTCTTTCTTTTAACTCAATATAGTAAATTTTGTTCTCTTTTCAAAAAAGTTTATTCGGAATTCGTGCAGCGATTTTTGAATTTTTAGCGAATTTTTTATGCAATTATTGAACAGCATTTAATGCATTTCCATACCTATAAGGAGGTTACCGTAGAGGGACACAATTCTGTTGCCAATTGCCGCCAAGTTTGTCGCCCACTTGGCGGTGTATCGCCAAATTTGGCGACCAAATATAAGTCGCCAACTTGGCGATATCTCTAATATTTCGCCAAATTCCCATAGACCTCCATTGTAAACCAATATGGATTACTTGTTTACAGAAAATCAACAAATTGAAATATTTTAATGCAACAAAAACTAATATTAACTTAAAGGATTATATTAATTATATTTAAGGGAATCCAAGTAAATTAAATTGTGAATAAAAGTAACATGATACAATGATTAGCATGCTTTCCCAAACATAAATTTTAAGAGAGCCCGCAGGTCAAAGGAATTAGATTTGAAACTTTTATCCAATTATAGTAATTTTTGACTTTCGTGATTTTTTAACTTTTTGTGATTTTTAATTCGATTTTTTACGTTCCTTCGCGATATGCTGCAATTTTTTGACATTCCATTTTTGACCTATAATACTAAAGTAATTTCTACCTTCATTTCAATAAAGTTTATTCGGATTTCGTATAACAATTTTCGAATTTTTCGGGTATTTTGTATGTGATTTTTAGTGTATTTTAACGATTTCCTACCATTTTTCCACATTAGTAAAAGACGTTGATAGAAGTTGAATCAACTTTCAATCTTCGAACACAATATATAATTTTTTTTCTCTCTTTTCGAAATTTGTGCAGCGATTTAAAATTTTTTTCGCGATATCTTATTGTGATTTTCAGAGCTTTTTCGCAATTCGTGCTGTTTTTTTACGTACCCGGGCAACGCAGGGCAAGTTAGCTAGTTGTATAATATTGAAAAAAAGAATTGTAGGAAGCACATCTAGAGATAAGCAAACCTTAATTCATCAATATTTCATGTAATAATAAAAAAACAAGTCATCATAAATCTGATTTTTATTCTTTTCAATTTTGTTTTTGCTTTTATTTTGTTTAATAATAATGTTTTATTTCTTAAAACTGTAAGAACAGTTATGAATTTAAAATTGTCTTAAGTTAATTAAAAATACAGCTTGTTATAAATATATTTTTCTCCAACTCCGGTTACCGTGACACCCCCGCTTATGGCGACACTTTTTTCTGGTCATTGGAGAACCGGGAAAACGAGGTTCGACTGTATAGTATTGTATTATATATCGAAAAAAAAAAAAAAAAAAAAAAAATCCTGGCCAAATTTTCTAGCATATATAACTAGTAACCACTAAATAGACGCAATAATTTGAATTTTTATGGGCGCTCAAAACTCATCCTACGCCACTGGAAAAGGTAACCGGCAGCGATGGACCCCGATGAGCGAGGAGGAGGGAATTGCAGTCAAAAAATATGGCCCCCAAAAAATTTTCATTGGAGTCCTTTAAAAACTGACCATGCCCATCAATGAGAAACAATGGGTTCGCTGTTAGAATTAAACATTAAATAAATAGTGCAGAAGGAGAAAGAGCTTAATTTTAGTTATACGGAAACAAGAAAAAATTATCTTATAAAAATCCCGTAGACAATGTAACTGTTCTAATAAATCCCTTCCTATATTGGAAAAAAATCGACACGTAAACCAAGACTCCCTTTTCATAATAACTATATGATATTATAAGGGGGTTTGAGTTTGAGACCTATAGCAACCTGGCTGTAGGTCTTGATGTAAACAAATAAAATAAAGAATAAAAGTTACAGTTAAACGAATAAGAGCATGCGTTACTCACAGAGTTCAGAGAAAAATGCACTTAGAACTCGGTGTACGTTACTAAAGTGAGATAAAAACATTTCAATTAGTAACTATGGAGATGAATACAATAATGAAAACAAAGCAAAAGAAAATGTTTGAAAATTACAGCCAATATAGTATATCCAGGGGCCTCGCTAAGGGGGGGGGGGGGGAGGGGGACCTCCCCCACCAAAAAAACTACTGTTACACTTGGCAAATTTCCAAACTTAGTTGGCATATTTCTTCAAAACTTTAATAAAAACTGTAATACAGTTTTTATTTCTGACAGACTTGGCAAAAATTACAAATCTAATTGGAAATATTATTAAACTTTTTACAAATAAGAACTATTTTACATTTTCTAATCGTGGTAGCTTGGCAAAATTACAAAACTAGTTGGCAAATACTGAAATTTGACTTGGCAATTTAAGGTCCTCTCCCCCACCAATAAAAAGTCTTAGTGATGGCTCAGAGTATATCATTTGTTATAACATAGATTTTAAAGGGGAGCTAATTAAATATCACTTTTTTAAAGCATATACTTCTCAAATTTTACTGAAAATTAAATTTACTTCCGATCGCTTAGGTCAAATCACTCTTCAACCAAACTGGTCAGACGAAATCTGAACGGTTGGCAGCTTTTACCTTTTAACAATTTAAAATGTAGAGGTTGAAGGAAAATTTGCTTTTAAGAAGCAACGAAGAAAGAAAAATTAACTTGCTCTCTTTTTTTCCTCAATTTCAAAAAAGGCGATAGGTTTGAAAACACTCCAGGCGTGTGACTGAGGGGTATTTCTCGCATGAAAACGCAAATCTGAATCATTTTTCTCCGAAAGTACTTTTTAGGCAATATGCAGGGACATGCGGGGCAGCTACCCAGGGATTCCCTATTTGAGGGCCCAAGTGTTGAAGTCAGACACTTTTCTCAGGGAGGGATTTCTGTGGCTCCGGAAGGGGGGGGGGGGAACTTGCACTTTTTGACCATTAAAAATACAAATTCTCAAATCTTCCGGGAGGGACATCTCATTGCTCCGGACCCTCTACGCCGTCCAAGAAAGAACAAATTATATAATTAGAAAACTACTGATTACAAGTTTATTATAACAACTTAGCATACCATTGTTTTCAGGAGAAATTCATAACTGGCGTTGTCCTCATAACATGGCAAGTTAAAACCATTTATGATGACCCATTCGGGGCATTTTTCTTTCAGATAGGGAAAGTTTGCAAACTACTCCCGTCAAACAAAAAATATTTTTTTTTCTTCTTTTAAGTGGATCATATTTTTTGTGATACCCTGTATATAGATGTGAATAGTACAATAGGTATGATGTTTAGTATTAGTCACTTCAGCATAATTCACGTTCATTTTCCACGAAGGAGGGCTCCAGAATGATGCTTGCCACGGACCCCTAAGACAGTCTAAGTCGAGCCATGGCAATATCACCAAATATGGTAAAAGCCTACTAAAAATCCTTGACCCTGTCTGAAAGGTGAACACTTTATTCCTTACATTCTTTTCTTTACTCAAAAAAAAAAAAAAAAAAAAAGAAAAGAAAAGAAAAGAAAAGAAAGAAAAGAAAAAGCACATTTAAAAATTGAATTCGAAACAAAGCGTTAATAAAACAAGGAAACTTACTTTTTTATTTTAAAAATCCATCACACAAATCCTACGAAGCGCAACAATTACTCCACATTAAATATAGGTTATGCACTGTGAAAAAAAAAGACTTTTGAACACGCCGCGAATTAAAACAAAACTGAGGTAATTCCTCTCTATCCCGTTCAAGTCGATCCGGTCCGAAAACAACACACCCGCCTTATTGGACCAATGGCAGATCGGAATCGCCGCCTCGCCATGTGACGTCAGGAAATCGCGCCATCGAAAGATGAGTGTGTGAGGCTAACAAGTCGTATTTAGCGTAGCGTAAGTGGAAATTAAAAACAAGTTCATGTGTCAAATGCGTAGCATGCCGATTGTATAAGAAAAGAAACAAATGTTTTTCCGTCAGGGTCAAAGAAAAAAAAGGTAAACAAGCCTATCATAGGTAGACATGGTGAGAAAAAACATCACGCGGTGCGACTGAACGCAGTCAGTGAGATCAGCGACAATGAGTAAACATCCCAGATGGGACTGATCCTAAATTTCTCGAATAAAAGTCCCTGTTCTCCCCCTAATCGGACGGTATCGATCGATGATTAATCGATAATCCCTGTTCACCCTAGGTTCTGCACAGGGCTTAATTTCTAACAAAAGAAGCACCGGAGCCCTAATATTCTGCGGTACTAAAACCGTAGCGTAAGCGTCCCACACCCCTTCCGCCATCACTCCAATCCGCATATTTATATATTTCATACATTATTTGCAAAATTTAAAAGTACCTTCTTTTTCTTTAGCAAAATAAAAATTTCACATATATCTACCTGCTTATAATTAACTGTCAATTATTCCATTTATTAGCTTATCACTCCTTCCGAACCGAATAGAAATCTTTGCCTCATTTTAGTAGTAATTAATCGCAGGATTCTGCAATTAAATAAGGTAAGAATTAAGATTCGGAAATGGTGTTAACACAAAAAGGAAATGTTCGCAGCTATGCACATATAATGAATGAACAACTAGCAAAAGCATAAGAAAATTTTCAGAAAGTCTTACGCGCCGTTTCACCTTCATCTCTTACGTGTACGGCACACTACATCACGTGTTTCGATAGAAAAGAATGTAGGAACTTGGAGGGAAAGGAATGGGTAATTTAAGCTTCGGTTTTTCGAAATCGCTGTTGCACTGGGCTCCGGCACCCTGTTTTTATGAGCTCCGGTGAATTCCGGCCCATATTTAAATACTTACTAAAAACAGAGAAGTACCGCAGCTGAGCTCCGGTGGAAATTAAGCCCTGGTTCTGCAAAGAATATAGATCCTATTCTAAGTTTTAAATTTTGGCATTTTAATTTTTCAAAGTAAATGATGTCTGAAATGGTACGTCAAACGTAGCCAATGAGATGCGTTCGTACTATAACTAGTTTTATAAGTAGTCATATTTGGGTTAAGTGCAATAGCTGTTGCACTCTTATGCAAAAAGGCCCTAACACAAAATTTATCACTATTCTATAAATTCAATTCAGTCATACGGAAGTAATAGGACGTCATCCCCATGGCAACCTAGAATCATGACCTATCATGGGATAGCATTGAATGAATGACGTAGGATAATATTTATTAGAATAAAAAAAAAAAAACTTTTAATAATATCATTTTACGTTTTGATTCGATTTTCATAAAATTAATGACAGATGGACGGACCAGACGATGACTATAGGTGCTACCAGGGATGTAGTGGAGGGTATACGGGGGTATACGCCGTACACCTTCTGGATTTTTTAAAGGAACACCGTATACCCTCTATTTCTCAAGAAAGCTGTAGTATATATGCCCTAGGGTATACCCATTGCCTTGAGCGTATACCCTCTGCTTAGAGCGTATAACCTCTATTTTTTTTTACGACTACACCACTGGGTGCTACGTATTTCTATAATTACGAACGCACCTGAAATTAATACGCCCATATGAAACTGCATGCGTTTTAGTGCTCCGTAATTAGCCGCTCATTCGCGATCTATTCTATTAAAATATTACTTTTAATAATAAATAACAATCAGATAATATAAAATAAGATAAGTTATTTAAAGTGTTTTAATAAAGTTTCATGTAAATATATGCAATTTAAGTACTACCCCAAAAGTACTAACATCAGATTCTTCTAACAAAAAATACAATAATGGAAAATTCCTTTCCAATACCAAACTGAGTAAGTATTTAATAAGCCTGAAATGTGTGTGTATATTATTATTATTATTATATAATAACTTTGAAAAAAAAAAATCTGACGAGTTTATATAGTAAAATTGACAATCTGTAATTCAACAAAGAAAAAATCCTGCGTCAAGCATAGATTATGAAACACTTTCCAAACCATTCAGAATAGTGTAACAAAACTGCACCGTTCAATAAGTCGAAATAGAAGGATTTTGAAAACCCAATTTCAGCCATTCCCGTCTACAATCGGAAGATAATCCGAATTCTATAGATCCTATACAGAGCTACACAAAAGATCTCAAGTACATTTTTATTTATTAACGGAAATGGCTGATTAGAAATTTTCAACTGTGCTATGCGTTTAAATGAACTCACTTTTAGTGTACTATGTAATATACATACAAATCTATAGATCCTAGACAGGGGCTGCACAAAAAAATTCGAAAAATATTCCAACTAGGGAGGGTCCTTGCAGTCATTGGGTTTTCAATTTTCTAAATTGTAATTGAGACATCTTTCGCCTTAATAAAACTATAAAGTTTTATTACAGTACTCTGAATGTGTTGGAAAGTGTTACATAATATACGCTGGACGCATGATTTTTCGTTCTTCTTTATATTTCACTCTTTATTAAGATGTGATCTTAATCTTTCATTAACACAAAATTTCTCAATTTTCCATGCTTATTAAAATATTGGAATTTATAAGTTCAATACGAGAAGACTAATTACCATTATTTTAAATCTCAAACTCATTTTTTGTCAAAAGAATGTTTTAAAACTCTGCTCTTTTTAATACTTTCCAACAAAGTTGAAAAGTGTTTATGATTTCGGATTGTCTGGCCGTCTGTCCGCGCTCTAACTCTCGTAAATATAGTCAGACCGTTCTGAAATTTTTGGATGTTAGTGACCTCTACCATAGCACGATCCCTATTTCAAATGAAGTTTCTAGCATGTTTAGTTCATTTACAGTGATAGTCAAAAGTTTTCCGTTACATTACGGCCTATGGGAAAAAATCGTTTAAAATGGTTTTAAATGATGTTACATGCTTTCAAACATAATAAAATTCATATGCATTTATCAAGTGCACTAAAATATACATTCTGTAGAATGTACGATCCAAAGAATAGTTATTATTCATTTACAGGGCCACACAAAAGAATTCCGTTCATAATGGTATAGGGGAAATTGTTTGCGGTGTATGTGAAAAGATTTCAAATACTGTATTGTGTCCGAATTACTGTATATTAGTAATGATTGCTCGAAATGAATTTTAAATTATGACATGCCCTTTTTCTTAGTTTTCCGTTCATCTGACGAAACCCTATTCGTCTCGCTCCTCTGTCTGTCTGTCACAGAGCCCGTTCTTAGAAACTATACATGTTGGAGACTTGAAATTTTGCATACTTATAGCTGAACATCACACATCATACGACAAATCATAAAATTTTGAAAAAGTCGTACATTTAACCCTTTGGGCTCCCACATGTGTATTTTAAACAATTCTTTCTAAGTGAGTCCCTAATTAGGTTGGAGGCGTGAAATTTTGCATACTTATAGCTGAACACCACATATCATACAACAAATCATAAAAATTTAAAAAAATCGTACCTTTAACCCTTTGGGCTCCCACATGCGTATTTTAAGTAATTCTTTCTAACTGAGCCCCTTAATAAATTGGAGATTTGAAATTTTGCATACTTATAGCAGAACATCTGAGGCCAGGCGACAAATCATAAAATCTTGAAAAAGTCTTACGTTTAACCCTTTGAGCTACCACATATGTATTTTAAGCAATTCTTTCTAAGAGAGCCCCTAATAAGTTGGAGACATGAATTTTTGCATACGTATAGCTGAATACCTCAAACCACACGGCAAATCATAAAATTTTCAAAAAGTCTTATATTATTTACTCCTCCGGGCCCTAACTTGTGTATTTTAAGCAATTTTTCTAACCTCCGCCCTTTTCACCCGGGGAGCACTTTTCCAACTTTTGCCGACACCCCTTTGACCATTCTCTCATATTATGCACCAAGCCTTACATATTTTAGTTAAACTTTTTACCGCCAGGGGGCAACTATTTATCTCGGGTGCTATCGGCTCAATCTCCTCGACTAATATATCTATAGATAGTATATAAAACGGAGTTTCGTTCGGATAGAGGTTTGTTTAGAATAGAGTACGCCCCTGGTTACGAAATGTGGAACTAACAGATTTTTCAAAAGGATAAAGTGTTTTGAAAGGAATATTAAACGAAACCCTCTGTGCGATCTGTGATCACACTTACCTACTTGTTTACTATATTTATGCATATTATAAAGTGCGTATAAATGCTATAGTTCATATACAGAGCTACAGAAATGAATTCGTAAAGGTTACTGAGTATGAGCATAAATTGCTTAAAGGTGGGTTTTAAAGGAGTTATGCATTTTTACGCTGAACTGAATTTAGTGTACTAAGAAATATTTGTAGAATATAGATAAAATGATATACAGGGCCACGCAAAGAGTTGGATACATGGCCGTCTATGGGTGATAATTTCTGGAAATATAATTTCAGTAGTTTTAAGCGTGTTTTAGTTTGAATTAAATTTTAGCTAAAGTGGCATGTAATAAAGGTACTAGGTAAACTACAGGGCTGTACAAAAGTATTCAAGTATGTTTCCATCTATTAGTATATATTGCTGAAAGATTAATTTCAACCTGTTATGCATTTTCTTGCTAAATTAAATTTTCCCATTATATAGTATATATCAACCTACAGATCGAATACAGGGCTGTTCAAAAGAATTGGAATACATATTTGGCTATGGGCGGTAACTACTGAAATCAGATTTTTAAATGTTTACTTAGTTATCTTATTTACCTTATTTCCCTAAGTAACGAAGTTTCGTTAAAGCTTTCAGGGAGTGTTGGAAAGTTTTTCATAATATATGCTGTACGCATAGTTTTTCTTACTTGTTTAATTATAATTTATGGGATTTAAGTAAAAATTAAAAGGAAAGTAAAAAAATTGTTTTTAAATCATACTTTTGAAAATAAATAAATTTCTTCAAAAATTCATTTTATTTTGCATCATTTGCCAATTTATCTTTTATTTGTAGCCTACAAAAAATTCTTTATAGAAGTTTGTTTTTCCGATTTCGGACACTGCATTTCTCCACTTCCGGAACTAAATATTGTTCTTTTATTCCCGACCGTCCCTATTATATTTTGTCCTAATTCCAGGATTTTTAAAGAAGAACCACCAGCATCTTGACACGCTATATGTATGGCAAGCTTTAAAAGAAAATCACACCTGTTCAAAATCAACACTCACATAATGCGCTTCCAAGAATTAAGAGAATAAGATCTATTCTTTTATGACGATTCTTGCTCTCAGTTTTAAAGATAACGAACCATTATTACAAAATAAAATATATTTATGTTCTAAATTTTTTACCATTCATCGCCTTCACAGGAATTCACAAAATCCGGATTACTAAGATTGGGGATATTTTATGCGATTAACCGGGGAATGTTATGCGATAAAACGAGTATATTTAACATTAACCATATGGGGACTGTTCCTGTTCCACGGCATTCTATGCATGTAAGCTGGGTATGCGATTATCCGTAACCCGATTAAGTCGGGCTGACTGTATATATAGATATATATATATTTATATTTATATTAATTTGATTTGCACCCCATTGAAAAATTTGGATTTAATCATTTTATGTAGTTCAGAATTTTTCTTAACTCAAAATCAAAATTTGGCGATATATCGATAATTTCGGTGAAATATCGATATTTTCCCGATAGATGGAAAGCGGATGTTTTGACGGTGTTCCACAGATAACAAACAGACGGATGTGGATATAATGAATAAGCAAATGCACGTGAGCACATATCTATACCCCCCCCCCCTCTTCTATAAATATGCACATACATATTCTTGATCGTTCTACCTGCGTTTGTAACTTTTCTCCTCTTCAGCGAATCGCCGTTGTTGAAAATGCAAAATCGCCAGGCAGTAAGCCAAAGGCATGAAAGAGAAACACGAAACTGGAATGGGGACGATTCGTCATTAGACACCAGCTTCATTAATTAATGGAACATTTCCAAAAAATGGCAGTTGTAACAACGAGACATTACAGAAAAAAAAAAAAAAAAAAAAAAAAAAAAAAAGTAAAACGACATTAAATAGGATTTTTTTTAACGATTTCTAAACACTAAAGGGAGTCTTTACACAAATTGTCTCGTTAATTTAGAAAAGGAAAGAAATAGTTTCACATTTGAAAAAGTTATCCGCAATTGTGATTCTTGGCATTAGTACACGACTGCCACAGGCGACTATTTTTATATTTTATTCGAACCAATGTTTTTAAAATATAAATTTTGTATTACAGTTAGTTCTCTTGCACATGTTGCCAAAGTGTATGTAAAAGATTTTTGTTTTGAAAAAGTGATGCGAGACAGAATTAGAAAATAGTCGCCTGTGGCAGCCCTGTTAATAGAGATTAGCACATGAATTTTACAATTTCCGAAGCAATATATATATATATATATATATTTTTTTTTTTTTTTTTTTTTTTTTTTTGGAGGGGGGGGTGGTTATTGGCTAAACCTCATTGAAAATAAAGACAATTATTTTAACATAAAATTTGTTTCGGCTGTTTTGCAGATTAATATTTTCTGTTTTTACCTACTAAATTATCAGATTGGTCGTTTTCAAATAAATTACAGTATTGATTTTATATTAGTGATAATAATAATTAGTTTGAACGATCCATTAATTCTTGTAAATGTTTGTTAATTTTTGATAATCTTAATTTTCAAATTACTTTCTTTGTTCTTAAATGACTATTTCATCTTCTCACATAATTTGGGGGATTGCTACTACACGATTGTTGCGCTACGAAGCGTTGTTAGAAACTGCGTCGACAATGTTATTGCTGGAAAAATAGTTTTACAGGGAGTTTCAGACGGGGGTAAAATGCTTATAAGCAATAGTTCGGAAAATATTTTAGTTGTTGTTTTAATGAAAATATCGGGAATAGATTGGAAGTAAATAAATATGTATATATATTGGGGCAGACTAAACATATATTGCATATTTCGAGATTCAGGCATTTTTCTTGGAATTTCTTAAATAAATGTATCGAACAAGCAGCACACCCATCTTTAACGAGAAAACTAAACATGTAGTTCAGTAATAGCTAGAGGACTGCACGGGTCGAAGTTTTCGGGCTCAGACCCGGTCCAGAAGAAAGCCATCTTGGGCCGTGATAAGGTAAAAGCTGAAAATTCGGCCCGGTCCAACTCAAACACCAACTTCCTCCCTGTGTTGGAAAGTCTTTCATAATTTACGTTTGACGCATGATTTTTCTTTCTTGTTAAATTTAACTAATTTTTTGTCTATTGGATGTGTGAAAATTCTATAAATCCATATACAAGGCTGCACAAAAAAATTACAATTATTGACAGAAATTGCTGAAGGGGATTTTCAACTGTGCTCATGCATTTCCTAGCTGAACTGAAGTTTAGTATACTACTCAGTACAGTATATATACAAATTTTAAGATAATATACAGGGCTGCACAAATGAGTTCGGATATTTCGCCGACTATTTGTGATCATTGCTGAAAAAACAAAGGTCAACAAATTTGAACTTTTGCTCTGTCCTAAAACAGGAATTAGTTGTTTTTTATGCGGTTTTTTGTGCTGATTCCGAATCTAGTTTTAGATTTACTCCAGCACGTCAAGTTTGAGGGATATTTGCATATTTCAATTTATGCAAATTTAGTAAATTTTATACAGTTATTTGCAAATTTAAGGTATAAAGCAATATCAGACAGGGTTTTATGTTATGATTACTACCTAATTTACTTCACAACAACGTTGTTTCTGAGATTATACTGACATGTGACTGTGAAAGTGAAATATTGTACCTAATTTGCATATTTTTCTAATAATGTTTGCTGGCGTTCAAATATTTCTGCCGCACGAGTACGCTAATATGTTTCTAAACCAGTTTTTTGAGCTGATTTCAAATCTTGTATCTGTTTTCTTCTATCACGTCTAGTTTTTGAAAAAAGTGAAATTTTAGTTTTTGGTCAAAAAAGCCAGAAATAGCTTTTTATGATACTTTGTATGATAAACTTCAACTAGTTAGGATAGATTCTACTACTTATTTTTTTTTTTTTCGATTATATAAATTTTTTTTATGTCTCTGATATGAATCTGACCCTGTTCACCTTCTTGTCAATGAATGACACACCCTTAAAAAGCATCTTATATCAAACCTGCGTTAATGCCGTGTAAAAGTAGAAATTCATCTTACTCAAAAACTAGACATGACATAAGAAAACAGACTGCAGATTTGAAATCAGCATAAAAATATAGTCTAGAAAAACATTACGTCAATTCTGTGGCAACTATTTTAAAGTTGATAGTGATGTAAGCATTACACCATTGAAAAATAATGCAAATTAGGCTTAATAACTGATAAATAAATGTTAAGAATATGCAAATCGTGACATTTATCTGAAGCAAATAGTCAAGTAGTCATTATCTAGAAAACGTAATTAGATGTGACATATATTGTATCTAAAATTTGCATAAAATAGCACAAAAAAGCTTAAATTTGCATAAATTTAAATATGCAAATTTCTCAAAACCACCTAGAGATAAACGGAAAGCATATTCGGAATCAGCGCCAAAAACTGATCTAGAATCGACTAATTTTAGTTCTAGGACAAAACCACTGTTGTACAGTGAAATGGGTTTTCTTTTAGATGTGTTATGCGTTTTACAAGTTGTTTACTTGGACATTCTATTTCACCTTATTTCATGGTTACAGTATTCTATTCTGAATATTTTGGAAAGTGTTTCATAATCATGATTTTTATACTTTTTAGGATTTCGTTCATCTGACGAAACCCTATTTGTCTCACTCCTCTGTCTGTTTGTCTGTTACAGAGCCCGTTCTCAGAAACTATATATGTTGGAAACTTGAAATTTTGGATTCTTATAGCTGAACACATCAAACGACAAATCCTAAAATTTTGAAAAAGTCTTATATTTACCCCTCTGGACTCTAACTTGTGTATTTTAAGCAATTTTTCTAACTCAGCCTCTCATTAAGTTGGAGATGTGAAATTTTGTATACTTATAGCAGAACACTAGCGATCACACGAAAAATCATAACATTTTCAAAATGTCTCATTATTTACCCCTCCGGGCTCTAACTTCTGTATTTTTATCAATTTTTCTAACCTCCATCCTTTTTACCCGAGGTGCACTTTTCTAACTTTTGCCGACACTCCTTTGACCACTCTTTCATATTATGCACCCTAGCCGTACATATTTTAGTTCCATTTTTATCGCCAGGGGGCGTCTACCTATTATCTCGGATGCTATAGGCCCGATCCCCTCGGCTAATATATCCACGGATAGTTTGTAAAACGAAGTTTCGTTCGGATAGAGGTTTGTTTAGAAAAGAGTGGAGTGCGCCCCCTGGTTGTGAAATATGGAACTAACAGATTTTGCAAAAAGATAAAGTGCTTTGAAAGAAATATTAAACGAAACCCTCTGTGCGATCTGTGACCGCACTTACCCACTTGTTTTTAACACTTTCCAAAGTTGAAAAGTGTTTATGAATTCTGTTTGTCTGTCTTGGTCCGTCCGTGTTCTAACTGGCGTCCATAGAGCCCGATTGCCATGAAATTCATGGATGTTATTGGGTATCCCTATGGCTTGTTTGGTATTGAAAAAAGAAGTGCATAGCATTTACGGTTCATTGACAGAGACACTCAAAAGAATTCGGTTACAATTAGGTCTACGGGGGGAAATTGTTTGTGATGTATTTTAAGGACATGACACTATTTTAAACATACTAAGATTGATATACAGGGTGAACCAAAAGTCTTGCCCTGATTATAATAAATCATTACAAATTAACCGTTTGTATAATAATGTAACTTGTTGTATCATTGGATAGGTCAGTTTTAGTAGGTTTTTTTCTGCAATAGGACGAAACACTTCCGGATCGGAAGCGATGGACCCACACCCCGGCCTCCACCCTCTCCAGATATTAATCCTCTGGATTTTTTTCTTTGGGGGCTATATCAAGGACAAAGTCTTTGAAAAAATGAAGATTAGGATACAAGCTGCTGTGTGTACTGTAACAGAAGACACGCTAAGGGGATTCTTCACGCACTTGAAAACACCCGTTCCGTAATGTTAATCCTGTGGGCAGGTTATTTTCGAATTTCTCGTTTCAATTTGAATCAATGCAAAAACCCTTGACGGGTTAAAAGTTTCTGACGCAGCACTTTATCTTATGCTCTAAGAATTTTAAATATGGAACTTAAAAATACGGATATCAAATTTTGAGTGACGTTATGCTATTTCTTAAAAAATATATTTGTATTTATTTCACCATTTTATTTTTGTTTTATTTATAATCGCATGTTCAAAAGTTATGTTCAACATGAAAAGCTGCATAAAATTTTATTCGCTGTTGCTTTATCATTTACATCTCTCATAAATTCAAAATATGTGTTTTAAAAGATATGATATAAAATTTAAGTGACGCCTTGATGTGACTTTAAAAGGTTTGTTTTTTAAAATTCAATTTAAATTATTTTTGACTTGGTTAAAATATTTTTTTTACATCTACACAATACTTTTAATTTTCCAATTCACTGTTAAATATATCACTTTCATTGAACATTTCATGTGTCACGCTATTCAAAATTGTGAGTAAGATTTATGTAAATGGTTTATTTGCGTCAAACTATCCTTTTTCATACATTTCATGTAGTTTGGACACAATGACGCAAAGAAACCATTTACATAAATCTTACTCACAATTTTGAATAGCGTGACACAAAAGATAAATCAATTTATTGAAATAAATACATTTCAATGCATAGTATAGATTCAATGAAAGTGATATATTTAACAGTGAATTGGAAAATTAAAAGTATTGTGTAGATGTAAAAAAAATATTTTAACCAAGTCAAAAATAATTTAAATTGAATTTTAAAAAACAAACCTTTTAAAGTCACATCAAGGCGTCACTTAAATTTTATATCATATCTTTTAAAACACATATTTTGAATTTATGAGAGATGTAAATGATAAAGCAACAGCGAATAAAATTTTATGCAGCTTTTCATGTTGAACATAACTTTTGAACATGCGATTATAAATAAAACAAAAATAAAATGGTGAAATAAATACAAATATATTTTTTAAGAAATAGCATAACGTCACTCAAAATTTGATATCAGTATTTTTAAGTTCCATATTTAAAATTCTTAGAGCATAAGATAAAGTGCTGCGTCAGAAACTTTTAACCCGTCAAGGGTTTTTGCATTGATATCATTACTTTTTTGAGGTTAGTGATAAAATGATTAAAAAAAAGATACTTATGGAATTTAATGCAGATTTAATTTTTACTATTTTATTACAATTTTCCTTATAGCAGTTTGTATGTAAAAACAACTGGGTAAGTATAATCGCAGATCGCACAGAGGGTTTCATTTGATATTCCTTTAAAAACACTTTATCCTTAAATTAATAAATCCAAAATGTTAATTTATAATTATTAAATCCTTATATAGATGTAGCACCAATAGTTCCAATTTTCATGGGGCAGGGAACGCACTCTTTTAAACAAACCACCTTCCAATTGAAGTCATCAAAAACCAAGTTGAATAAGCCAGATCCCGTTGTGTTGTTTGACAAACAGCAGTCTCATGTCCCCTCCTTCCCCCCTTTTTCAAAATTTTTCAGACCTGTACCTAAGAATGGAACCGAAATAATTTTTTCTCTTCAGAAATTACGATAAAAAAATAGTATGCAGTACTCATAAATTTACTTTAATGTTATATAGGGTGATTATTAAGTTAATTATAACGTTTGGAATCTGTTGCATTGATGTCCGAAAGGTAGTTTCTGAGTTATGGAAGCTGGACCCATAAGGCGCCATAGAGGGGCGAAGCCCGCTAGTGTCTATCATAATTATATCTGCCATGTAGACTAATTGCGATATTTAATCAAAATAGCCCCCCCCCCCTCCTCATCCCCAGAAATATAACAAATACAAAATGTGTCTTTATAAACCTATCGTCAAACAGGTTTTTATTTCTTTTTCCCTAAAAAAAAACATGATTTTTATATCCGTAACGTAAATAGCGGACGAAGCCCGCTAGTTCCTATCATAATATATATTTTTAATAATTTTATATAGTCTATAATAAAAATCAGACTTAAAATAGTCTAGTTCCATGAGTACTTGTAGTGTCAGTTACATGCTACGATTTTTGGATACCAGTATTTTAGAATGGGAAAATGTGACTTATTTTATCGGAGATATCTCATTAATTGAATAAGGTGAAGCAAACTTTTTGAAAAAAAGGTGGCCAACAAGCATGGCAGTTATCAGCTATGTGACTTTGTGCTAAAGTCCATTAATTTGATCTGCTTTAAAAAGATTACGGAAGATTGAATTATAGTAGAACCTGGATTAACCGAGCTTCGATTAATCGAGGTTTCTGTTAACCGAGCCGATAACAAAGTCTGATTTTTTCCCTTTTGAATGA
This sequence comes from Maratus speciosus, assembly GCA_963932465.1. Taxonomy (NCBI): domain Eukaryota; kingdom Metazoa; phylum Arthropoda; class Arachnida; order Araneae; family Salticidae; genus Maratus; species Maratus speciosus. The sequence goes on along the minus strand of OZ010791.1, from coordinate 15,245,182 downwards.
GCCTTAAAAATAACCACACTCTTTAGCTCACTGTCCGTGCTATACAGGCCCTTCTGCCCCCAAAAGCCCTCAACTCCAAAGAAACATTGGACCCTGAGAAGTCAATAGCGAACAATGCTTTGTTTCCAGTGGCTGTGTGAACTTTCGTAAATTTTTCAACTTGCATTTTAAAATTTACTACTGGTAGTTGATTTTCTTTTTAAATTTGTTAAGCTGTGAAACAGAACTTTACATATATTTACTTTTATTATTTAAAAAACGTTCTATATATTTTTTTTAAAGAGATGTTAAATTCGCAAGCACGGCGAGTTTTTACACACAGTTTCTATTAACCGAGATTTCCGATTCCGATTTACTAACAGTCCCAATTAGCTCGGATAATCGAGGCTGCTCTGTATAATTAAAAAATCAATGGCGATCTTACTGTAAACGGGTTTCCCTTTTACTGAGGGATTTCAAAACCGAATCAGCTGATGTTAGTTGCTGTTTCCCTGCTTGATTAAATAAGATTAGTTAAACATTTGAAAATTACCAAATATAAAAGGAACTAAGTCAACAGAGTCTTTGCTTTATGGTACTTTTTAACAACGCTATAAGAAAATGATTTTAAATAAGAGATTTTAAATGTAACGTTTTAAATCTGACATAATTTTCACCAAACTTTCCTTTCTCTTTGTAACATTCAACTGAAAATATTTTTATTATTAGAAAGATAATATTATTATTTGCGCTACCTTAAAATTAGCAACTATAGTTAAAAATATCATCTCGAAATTTGAAATAAATCTCTCATATAAATATATTTTTTAATTTACACTGTTTTGCAATATGTTTTGCAATGTGTTTTGTAAACTGTTTTGGCCACTTTGGCCAATATGACGTAATTTCCTCCATTTACGACTTTTAACACATATCAATGAATTTATTATTTAAAAATTTTCTTTTTCTTTTAATATTCACGTGTAAATATAATTTTTATGACGTAATTTTCAATGTTTTCCTTCTTTTAATGCGTAATCCTTTAATTCTAATTTGAAAATAATTGATTATTTTATAATTTTCTTTCATTTTAAGTAAGCATGTGTAAAAACAATTTTTATGACGTAATGTTTAATATTTTCCTGCTTTTAACACGTTATCATTTAATTCTAATTTAAAAGGATTTTTTTCTGTTTATAATAGTCATGTGTGAATAAATTTTTAATTTAAAGGATATATTATTCTTTGCGCTGTTTTAACAATTGGCAACAATTTAAAAGAACCTTTTCTAAAATATGTAAAAAATATCTCTGGAAATTCTGAAAATTTTAATTTAAAATTGAAATAAACCGTCAAAAAATTAGGCAAGTTAAGAATAATAAATGCACTCTGCAAACTTCGAGTTTCTATTGAATGATTAAATTGAATGAAAATGATTAAATTCCCATGTATATTTTTTTTTCCTATGAGACTTTTTTTCCTATGAGACAATTTTATCCAGATTTAACATTAAATATCTCTTAAAATAATTCTTCGATTTAAAAACTGTCTACTTCAACATTTTTATCAAACATTTCTCTATAATACTACGCAATTGCGTCAAAAGATGGCGACACCAGAATTCTGATATGCTTATTATGTAAACTGTAAATATTGCAAAGAATTGTCTCGGGGTTATCAAACTTCATTGATATTTATAAATAAAACATTTCAACTAAATTATTTATTATAAAAGAATTATTACATCACAATAGCTTTTATGCAAGGAAAATAATAATTATAATAATAATAATATTATGGATGTCAGTGATTATATATTGATTGACCGTCATAATAATAAAAAATGATATTATAAAAAGAAGAGCTGAAATGAATTATTTTTTTACGTTTCTGATCGTGTGATTTATATTCAAATAATAATTATTAATGTATATTTTTTGTAAAGTGATTGAAATTAAATATATTTATAAAATTTATGGTAATATTTTTATTGTTGAAAAATTGCCAAGAAATAATCATCATCAAATTGGCGTCATTATAATTGTAATTTTATTTAACTTAATAGCAATTAAAAAATTACAAAGGAACTGAGAATGGTCAACTAGCAGACTTAAAAAAAAAAAAACAAAAAAAAAAAAACACATTCACATGTGAAAACACGTACCAGGGAGTATCGAACTGCCTATCTAAAGATCAGTAGACGATGGCCCTTAACCACTTAGCCAATGGGAAGACAAAATTTTTCTCCCCAAAAGTGGTTAAAAAGAAAGCATGTGTATGAATACAGTGTCATGCATTTTCGGTGAAATTTCCATAGAATGGCGAAGAAATATAGTCCGATTTTTCATGCGCATTATAAAACGAACAAGAGTCTTGCTGGAAACAAGTAAATTGTTATTTGGTTCATCTGAAACATATTTATTTGATTTTTAAAAAATCGCCCGTGTCATTTTCGAGAGAAAAAAAAAATCGAATTATTTAACGAACGAGAGTTTTCCCAGAAAAAAGAAAAGTGTTATTCACCTCGCCTTAATCACATTTATATTATGTATCAATTTAAAAATAATCGTTAGAACCGTTTTCGAGATTTTCAAATTAGGAACTTCCTCGATATTATACCAACGTTTTCACTTTAAAAATGGCTATTTAGATCTCAAAATATACTGCACGTAGAAATGCAAAAATTTCAGTATACGATTAGACTGCAGATATAAGACTGTTCTACAAAATTCAGAACAATAAGACATATATCTGCTGAGTTATTAAAAGGCGGCTTTTCGCGTTTTCTTTGATGTCGAGTTAGCTGTATATATGAGTTCCGCCATCTACGAATTCTATGATACGATACGATACGATTTTAACGATACGATACGATTTTAGGCTTAAGGCTGCGTCACTCGAAATACTACCGTCTTCAATGATATTTTTAAACGATTTTTTTTTTTTTCATAGGATAGCTGAGCTCAATCTTTAATATGACTCTTTTTTACTTTTTCGATTTTGGTTGTAGATTTTTTTTTTTTTTTTAAAGATACCTTCACTTTCAGAACCGGTTACAGTTGTGGTACGCGTTTTTAAATATTACTTTGTGTGGATCAATTCTATTTCACTGAACTAATTTTTAGCATATTATACAAATATACATACAAATTTATAGATCCTATACAGGGCTGCACAAAAAAACTGATATTTTTGCGACTTGATTGTAATAGCAGAAATCAGGTTTTTTAAATGAGTTTTTCAAATTGTTTATTTAGACGTCCTGTTGCACTTTAATAAACTGTTAAACTGTGTGATCACTTTAATAAACTGTGTTTAATATACAGTATACTGAATGTGTTGGAAAGTGTTACATAAACTATGCTGGATGCATGATTTTTTTTATTCTTGTTTATCATTATTCCCATGGTTACGTGAAGTTAAAAACATAACATCTATAAAGTTAGTAAAACGCCAGCACCCCAAAGGGTTACGGAAGATTCCGAAAACAGGAACTATTTCAAAGAAACGAAGACTGAGACTCAAAAAAAAAAAAAAACCGGATACAAAGAAAGTTCTTCCTGGTTCGCAACATCGGCAATGGAAAGATCAAAACAATGGCTTGACACGATGACTGCAGATTCATCCGGCGTCAGAATGGATCAAAATCGTAAAAACTTCCTTTCAAAACAAGCAGCAAACTACGACACACATGTTTATAGAGTTAATTACATATCAAGAGGAAGGAATAGTTTCGGAACGAGAGCTGATACTGATTTTTTTTTTTTTTTTTTTTTTTTTTTTAAGAACGAGAATGACCCTTTCTTTCTGAAAGCGAAACTCTTCGAATAAAAACGCTGAAAGGGGTTGAGCATAAGCTGCTCCTGCAGCGGGTTTTACAGGGCAGTATTGAACAAGTTGGAAATGGCACGTCAAACGTTTCCAATGAGGTGCGTTCCGTACTATAGCTAGTTTTATAAATATTTTTTGCAACGCATAGTGTACTGAAGGTCTATTGGAGTGCACTTCAATAAGTGTATATCCATTTCATTCTGTTGAAAAGGCTGTAACATCATTCAAATGCACTTGAGATCATTTCTTCCCATTGCCCGTCCTGTCACGGAAAACTTTTGACTGTCTCTGTCATTCAACTATGCATCCGATTTTCATAAAATTTGAGATGACTCGACACAATTTTGCAACCATTATGTATTTAAAATTTCAGACCATTCGGTTGGGTAGTTTTTGCTCTGCTCTAGGTGGACGGACAGACAGACGGACTGAACGACGACTCTAGGTGCTACGTATTTATATGATTACGAACGCACCTAAAAATGAGCCATTTAAAAAAAAAAGATTTTATAAACATTTTCAAATATCCTCATTGTTTTTTTTAACACTTTCCCACAAAGTATAGTGAAACCTCCGTGTGCAACCGCCTGCCTGTGAACGACCCTTTTTTCATGGAACGAAATGGATTCCCATAGGCTCAATACCAATTTTACCTCTATTCAGCGACCACCCCAGTCGAACTCCCTCCAGGAGCGACTTATTTCTTGGAAGAAAATGAAACAAATTCCGTTTTTTCCGGGTCGCTTGAAGGTTTTATTAGAATAATAATTTCGGAGAGCGCATTATTCATCAAACTTCTATAAGTTCAGAATTTTTATTTATTCCGGTAACTTTTAAGTGTTTAAACCCCTTTGTGCCTTTTTAGGCAATGAATTAAACTCCGATGACAAAATATGGATGACGGTCCATAAACTCATCTGCCCTATTCAGTCAGGAAACTCTCGAAGAAATAGATAAATGAATGAAATCGTCAAAATTTGTTCCCGTCCAAAAAAAGTTGCATGTATTGACTGAACTTCGAAAGGAATTGGAAATAAAAATTATAGACGATAAAACCGTAAAATCAAAGCAAACGTCCATTCATTTTTTAAACTCTGCAGTCATTAACTTATGTCATTAACTTTTGATTTGATACTTAAATTCATATTTTTTCCTAATGTGAAAAATGAATTTTAGTAGCATTAATTGTTACCTTTCTCCAACAATTAAAATCTAGATTTAACCTGTAACTGATGTCACGCGGTCTCCCAGACCCGCGACTCCCAGCTGTAAACACTTACAGCTTTTTACTTTTCTCTACTGAAGTTAATATGAATAAAATACTTTTTTCATGCAATTTAATTCACATGCTCCTAAGAGAAGTACAACGATATTGTTAGGACAAAATTTAAGTAAATTCAACCATTTGAGTTATTTTTTTTATTCATTTTATTCGAGGGGTCTGAGAGACCGGATCACATCAGTTGTGTGACATCAGTTAGTCACATCAGTTAAAGGTTAAATATGACCTCCATTAAGAGACCACCTCTCGGAGCAACCCATTTTTATTGGAACGGCATGGGGTTGCTTTAGGGAGGTTTTGCTGTGTTTAATTCGGTTTGTATGTCTGTCTATGCTCTAACTTGTATAAATATATTCGGATTGATGTGTATTGATACATGTTATTGGGGTTTACTATGGCATGTTCGGTATTGAAAATAAAGTGTGTAGCATTTATACTTTATGTACAGGGGTGTGGGGCACTCAAAAGTATTCCGTTACATTACGTTGCATTTTTAAGTTCAACTAAATTCTTGCATGCTACGTGGTGTGTGTAAATTTTATAGACTGTATACACAAAAGAATTCGTAAGTAATACTGCTAATGCGCGCGAATTGCTTAAAGATGTTTTTTTTAATTTGAGATAGGCACTTTCAAGCTCAACTACATTTACTATTCTTTGAGATGTATGTAGAATATAAATAAAATCACATACAGTGCAATGCAAAGAAATGGATACATGGCCGCCTATGGAGGATAATTTTTGGAAGTATGATTTCAGTAGTTTTAAGCGTGTTTTTGCCTGATTTAAATTTCAACTTAATAGGTGACACATACAAAACTATAGGTAATAAGCAAGGCAGTACTAAAGAATTCACGTATGTTTCCGTCTAGTGGAGGAAATTGCTGAAGGTGAATTGTCAACCTATTATGCGTTTTATTACCCAACTAAATTTACTATGCTGAACATCTAGAAATCTATAGATCAAATACAGGGCTGCAAAAAAGAACTGCAGTACTTTTCCAGCAGAGACAGTCATTGTTGAAATCTGATTTTCAAATGTGTTATGAGTTTTCAAAACTGCTAACCCTTTGTTGCATACTGTCTATCACAGTGGACAGAAAATGCTATTTTTTGCCTATCCAATCAATTTTATTTACAGTTCTTATTCAAAAGCTCATGCTACTCTTTAACCTTTAACTGATGTTACCGGTCTCTCAGACCGCGACTTTTTTCACTTTTTATAGTTTAACTTGCAATTTTCAGTTAACTACAAACACTACCGGAATTTTGTTCCATTTGGAACTTTAATACTATCACCACAGACTTTTGAATAAGTGAATTTTAATTATAACAGTCCTGTACAAAAAGTTTAGTACAAAAACACCATCCTATGAGTTAATCGCGTCTTTTATCCATGTTTCGATGGAGGGGTCTCACAGACCGCTTCACGCTAGTTATGTGACAATTTCTGTGACATCAGTTAAAGGTTAACATCTGTGATTTCAGTAGAAAAATCGAGATAGCACCACAAGCTGGGTAATTTAGCAAATGGAAAATTTAACGTTGGGGATTTGCCAGTATTAAAGTATGCAACAATGGGTTAGTTAAGGGGGCTGGTCACTCAGCTTCCGATTTCCCCTCACTCATGTAAAGTCTATGGGCATTGGATGTATTTGTATTTAAAATATCTCCTCGGGAAATGAATATTTTTAACTTCTATTTTTTTGTGTACACTTCGTAAAAGATGTATCTTTTCTTCTTAGTTCTCGAAATATTTCTAAAGTATACACCTACAAATGTTTTGAATACTAAGAAAAAAAAGAGACATCCTATAAGAAGAGTACACAGAAAAAAAAAAAATGTTAAAAATATGAATTTCCCGAGGAGATATTTTAAATAGACGAATGCATTAAAAGTCCGTAGATTTAACATTACGGGGGAGAATTCCGAAGCTGAGTGACCAGCCCCCTTAAGTATATTATTTACACACAGTGTGACTATAGTGCACAAAATAAATAAAGTATTACACAGAATATTAAGTGAACTTGCGGGGGGGAGGGGGGGAATAGAACGAAAAGATATATAACAGGATAGTCGTTATATACCTTATTAAACAACGAAGTTTTGTTAAAAGTATTCCTGGAAGTGTTTCATAATTTATGATTGACGGGTGATTTTTCTTTCTTATTAATAAATCTTAATCTGACCTTCCGCTGTGCCCATAACCTCGGAGGAAACTGGGAAATGAAATGAAATCCTGATGCAACAACGAAAGAGCATGTATGATTCACACGAGAGATTATGTATTTGTTTCAGCCGACACAAAACAAAAAATAATATTATGCATCTCTCTCCCATGCCGAACTCACGTGTTGATAACTCGTGAAGAGAGTAAGGCGCAACAGCAGTCGATCTTGATCTAATTCCTGAGGTTGACGGGGAGGGGAAGGGAAAAGAATGTTTAGACACGAATACAGGTATACTCGATAACAAATCGTTACACTGTACATACTTTTTTACAGACATAGAAGGCAGTCAGTATGTCACAATTGTCGATTATATTGCGAAAAATATGGATCGATAGAAATTGGACTTTCATTTTGGGTATTTCAGGAATATTGATATGTTGAATATGACTTATCAGCATTTCTTGAAATTCCTAGACGATTTTCTCGGTGGAAACAATTTCAAGATCATTTTTTAATCGGTGTTTCTAAATAAACGTAATTAAATGAAATTTTATTTATTTGAGTTAATATTATTCAGTTCAAGTTGATGTTATGTAATAAAAATTTCCTAGAATCTCTAATAAATTTGAAGTAGATATTAGATAAGTGTAAGTAGATAAGTATTATAAGTTGTCAATATTAATGATAGAAAGACTTGCCACCGGACCCGAATTATCACCCCCCCCCACACACACACACACACACACACACACACACACCTAAATAAATAAATAGGTTAATTAATTAATCGACTCTAGAAACGTGTGTGTTATATTTTAATTAGCTTTTAATATACTTGGACTTTTATTTAATTTGGTGGCCATTGAAATGATAATAAAACAAGTATTCGCGAATATTTATTGTCGTGTGTTATAAAGGAAGTGCTCAAGCACTTGATAATGAAAATGCTAGCTTATTTTACGAAATTATTGTTTATTAACGAGAAATTAACGCACATCCATATGCATGTATGAATAACTCCCTACCCCCACCCCACACACAAAAACAAAAAAATAGAAATTTAAATTTGCTCTTAAAGTGACTGCTAACGATTAAAAATGTGATTTTTTTTTTTTTAAGTGTAAGAAATTTGTCAATTAATCTTAAGTCTCCGAAATCGTTTTTATTTTATATCAATCAATACTAATAAAAGAAAGTTTCGCTCTGTGTGTACGATGGCTAGCAAAATCTACGGCACGTACAAGGCTGAAAATTTTTGTTAGGCTAGCCCAAAGTGTCTCCCGAGGTACTTTGGACTCAAAATTTGAAATTTCTAATAGTTAGCTTAGTTATTAATTACAATCTCCAATTAAAAATATGGGAAAGTATTCATAATCCAATTAAAGTCGAGTTTTTTATCAAAACCGCAGAAAATTTCTTCGGACAACTCGAAAAGAGGGGGAGGGTTTGCTGGAATGAAGGGTTGCTAAGGGCGATAAATGTACTGGGCCTTTTTAAAGGAATAGATTTTTTCATGTGACATATCGTTTTAAAGCTTTTGACCTGTACATTCAGTGCTGTAGTTGGGTGGGAACGCCGTTCCTAGAAATATTTGGTGTGTTACTGTAATATGTTATATAACAATTTTATTTTGCAATATTCATTTAAATTATTCTAAATTTCCGGCATATTCCTTATTTCCCTATTTCTTAATAATATCTATTATTTATGTCTAGTTAAATCCCTACACACTTAAAACGCGTATCTTAATAATTATCTTATTCGAAACCAAATTCCACTAAAATTTACTTGAAATCGCTCAATTTTTTTTTTCTTTCAAATATGATATAGACTGGGAGGCAGCTGCGCTGCGCAGACCATCACCTCATCGAGTTGGCAGCTAAAATTCCAGGATTAGACAGAACGATTAATTAGCATATTGAAATGCAACTGATCTGCCAAGTCGTATCTAGTTGGAAACCACCTGTAGACCCAATTTTAGTGGTGGATCGGTATGTTTATTATTGTGTTTTCCTGCATCCAAAGGTTTGAAAAACATGAATGGCCGGGAAAACACAATGGCATACCTACCAGTCAACCATTAAAATCGAGTTTGCAGGTGTTTTCCACCAAGATAAGATAGCAGACCCATTGCATTTTAACCCATTTATGCCCAGCGTCCCATTTTTGGGAGGCTTCGAATTTTAATAAATTTGTATAATTTTCTTCTTCTTTATACCATGAAAATTGTATGAAATAATTATCTATAAGTGTCTTTATCTGTTAGAAAGATGACAGTATAAGATGAATATTTATTTGCTTAAATAGAGATGGATAAGATGAATATTTATTTGCTTTAAAAAAAATTTCAGAGTTTATAGATTTTTCATCTTTTAAGATGGCGAAATGTAAAAAAGTAAGTTTGTGTTTCTTCTACCTAGGATCCAAATAAACGAGTCATAGTCTTAGCTTGTAGACTTCCTTGAAATACGTATTTTTTTTAATTGTGAAATTATAGGTTCAAGCCTATTTTTTATGCATATCTCAATGCTGATTTTAAAAGACTGATGTTCTTAAAATATCTATGGGTATGTAGAAATTCTTTTAAACTCTCCTGAAGTTCTGTGGGATTCGAAGAATTTTTTTCATCTTTTGCATTCATTCATTCTAAGTTGAAAAACTGATTGCAGCATCCTATTGCTAAAAAAACTTTTTTGTTATACTATGCTGCATTGTAGTAAAAAAAATGAGGATTTTAATGAATTTTCTTGATACAGTAATTATTGTATATTACTTACCTTAATAAAACTGATGTAAATTAAAAGTGCTGTCTTTTATTTAAATGAGTTTTATTCTACCATTGGTAAATGATCCGTACTATTTACGACTAGTTTCAAAAGTTTAAATAATTAAAAAATATGCTGGTTAAGTTGAAATGGATAACATTTAATTGACTTTGTGTATTTTGAATAAAATTTCTTTTCCTCATTTAGCCAATGGTTAAAGATTTTTAGACTGGTGTCGTGTGTGATCTTGCCCCCCCCCCCCCCCAAAAAAAAAACAAAACTGATGTAATTATTAATTTAGCATATATAATTAAATTTGTATACGTCTAATGGAATTAATTTACTTAAAGTTATAGGAAGAAGACATTTATTGTATCTTACAAAGTTGAAAAGTATATGATAATTTTTAAAAGAATAATAGTTTCTTCCATTTCTTCCACTCGGAAGAAACCTATTTCTTCCGCGGTTTTTTCCACTGTGGAAGAAACTTGCCAACCCTGTATAAAATATAACATTGGGTGGATATTTTAAGGCATCAGATAGATAACGAACAAGTTCGTTTGACTAAATCTGGCCACATCTTTATTTTAAAGATGGCATGCAATTCATTTATATATAGAACAGGGTTGTAGTGGGTAGCTGCCCAGGTACCCGCCCAGCTACCCACCCGGGCTGGGTTTTTTACAACTATAAGGGTTGTAGTGGGTAGCTGCCCGGGTACCCACCCAGCTACCCGCCCGGGCTGGGTTTTTTTTATAAAAAAACCCGAGTTTTTTACAACCCTGATATAGAATAATACCTAAATTTGAAATTAAAAATTAACGGATTCGAACAAGTAAAGGACCGAAACTTCAATTTAAAGATGACATAAGATAATATTTCACACATTTGTCATAGTAAAAAATTACAAAACATCATACTAAATAAAACTTACTATAAAATTTTAATATACAGTTGACTCCTTCAAATCCGCAACCCTAAAATCCGCACACCATTGCAGATGTAAACAATGAAACTTTCAGTTCAGATGTAGGGGCAAAATTTCAGACTTTTTTTTATTTTTACATCATTCCATATGTATTTTAAAATGTAATTCTCATTAATATGACAGAACTCATGTTTTTTCTTGTAAGAAATATAAATTTATTTCTGAAAAATTCAAGATATTGGTGATATAACTGTCATTGCAATCTTTTTATCAAACATATTTATGTGTTAATTAAGCTTTTTTGGTTATTAAGTCTGGCTAAACCTGAACTAAAACTTCCTTATTTTGTGGTTTTGATGTGAATTAGTAAGGCACCTTTATGAAGCAAGTTTCCTTAAATAACTCAAGAAAAATGTATCTTATCTTTAATATGCATATTTAATTATACATACATTATAAATTATTTACTTGTCCTTTATTTTTTAATAATTTAATCAAGTTTTAAATTATCTTACTTTTTTTTATCATCTCATTTTATTACTTTACTTAATTATTTTAATATTTTACTATATTGCAAGCATTCATTATAATTTTTATGACATTATTACATTCACCATTTTATGGCATTATTACCATTAAAAAAATGTAAAGAATTCAATGACCAGAAATCAGCAGAATTCTAAAATCCGCACATCCTCTGGTCCCAAACTGTCCGGATTTGAGGAAGTCTACTGTAATGGGAAACAAAAACATATTTAAAAACATGAAACCAAACAAAATTTAAATTTTAAGAAACCAAAGCGACATGTGGATGTCTATTCGGCAATCGCCAGAACACCCACATATCAAATAAATGCATGATAACATATAATACACTGGCAAATTTGACAAGAATAGTCTATCACTGCCGATATAATACATTGGAAGGTACATATAACATAACTGTTTTCTGTGTTGCGCATTAATGCAATAGTATATATTTTATTTATTCATTTTTGTATACGAAATTATACCCACCCCTCCCTTCCAAACTTTATATTTTTTTTATGAATTATGTTTTCTTTGGATTATGTTATAAATGACATTTAATTCACTCTATAGATAGACCACAGTCTTTTGAGGAAAATTATATTTTCACCAAAACACAACTTATATCATTTCGAAATCTAGGAGAAAATTATCATAAAATTAAAAACAAAAAAATTTTCATTTCGAAATAAACATATCTGAAAACAATCCCGCCGATAAGTTCATTTAATCTAACGACTGTCCTTCGCATGGCACCATCAACAGGAGGCGAGATAAAATAACGGTAACGGGAGAGAAAACGCCCAGCAGAGAATTTCATATCGCATGAAATATTCAAGGTTGGCTCTTGAACATGATCCGCCAAATTAGATGTCATCCTCGACATCCAATTTGACGGCGTGAAAAACGAAGATTTTTTTTTTTTCTTTCCAAACTGGGATAACGAGATTAGATAGATAGGCACTCGAAATGCTTCCAAGCGAAAGAATTGGAAGGGATTTAGTTTTTTCCCGATTTTCAAGGTCAGGACAGCACATATAGTAGAGGTCTAGGAATTGGGATCCGGGCACAGTCTGACCAAACAATTTTATTGAAGGGAGGAGGGGTGGGTGGGGGGGAATACCGATATATATATTTTTTAACCAACACTATTCTTCTAGAATATTTCTGTTAAAAGAATTTACATATTTATCTGTATTAATAGAAACATTTTAAAGCGCAGCATTTTTCAGATTATACGTCCGCAAGTCATGGCATACGGCTTTACGATATTAAGAGGTCTGGCTTTAGGGGGGGGGGGGGTGTCAGAGATTGAATTAAGGTTGCCTGTGGCCAAAAAACACAAGCACCTTTCCGGGACCCCTTCAAACCAAATTAGTAGAAAGTTTACTTTTTTTCCCCCGAGAGTATTAGAGTCTGGGGTGGGGGGAGGAGGCGGTATCATTAGATATTACGATACGATTGCCAAGTTAACCAAAATGTTTTTTAGTTTTGAACAAATAATTGCAGAAAACTGCATTTTTAAGAAAATTTTTATAAGCCATTATATTCATTTTGGGGAGTCCTCATCAGCAGTGGGCCAAAGGCCGTGGCCTAGTCTGCCTGGGTTGTAATCAGGACCTATGGGAGATAAACAGCGATCGACCGAGGCGCTGAGGCCAAAGGGGCACAAAATATAAAACATGGCCCTTTTTTTTTTTTTTTCTTTCTTTAGGTAAAACTTGTAGGGGTGCTCACAAAAATTTTGCCCAGAGGCGCCATGTTAATGACTCCGCCCCTGGATAATGATCATTATGTACATGAAAATTAATGCAATTTAGAATGGAAAACAAACAAACAAAAAAATCAATTTTAATCAGGGTATTTCTAAAATAAAAATTAAGAACTTTGTAAACACTTTTTTTTTATGACATAAAATGAAATAAAGGGTTCCCACGTTTAGTAGTAAAAACGGTACGAAATCTTTAGAAAGAAACATAAGATCATTCTCTTTCTAAAGATTTTGTACCGCTTAAGGCCAAAAATTGAAAACGTCATTAACCAAACTTTTATGATCAGAAACAGAGTTACATACAAAACACTAATAAAGTAACTCAAATTATTATTAAAATTTGTTATTATTTTGTCGTGTTATTATTAAAATTTTAATTTATATTCCTGAAAACTAAATGAAATCATCATTAAAAAAGTTGGGGATATTCAAGTAGATTTATTTTAGCAATTATTTAAATTAGGAGTGCACCGAATAGTGATTTTGGACGAATACCGAATATTCGGCGAGCCGAATAATAACTATTCGGTCGATTACCGAATATTCGGCAGGCCGAATGCTTCTATATTTAAGTTTAAAGGCATTAAAGCATTAAATTTTATGACAATTTTACATAATATTTAATACAGAAACTTACATTTTAATGAGCAAGAGCTTTATACAAGTAAACTTTATGCAGAAAAAAAAATTTGCTTGGAGTATTTAACCCTTTCCGGCGCGGAGTAATTATGTTTGTAAAATGATGAAATGATGGACTGACACCGAAATTTATAAACGAATTTATTAGAAAATAAAAACTCTTATTTTCCCGTACTTTAGAAAAGAAAAAAAATTAATATTCTGGGTGTCAGTAATATTAAAATTACGTGTTCTTTTTGTGGACACCATCCGCTAAACGGTTAGGAAGTAGATAGTTAAAAAAATTTATTAATTTTGATCAGTGACATAGTATGAATACTGTCAACTGCATTCTGAATAGGGAATTGACTCATCGTTGTTTAGATATGAATGGTGGCAATTTCCAGTACTTCTAATCATGATTATCACATTTCACAGAAATCAAAGCAAGTCTGTTGAAAATATAGTTATGATATCGTCATTAGTGTTGAAGTAACAAACTAAAATACAAGTTTGATCTCGAGTGAGATGAGACACTGTATTTATGACTGAATATGAGGATTGTGATTATGGTTTCCTGGACAAAAATTGTCTGTTTTAATGTCTACTATCAACACTGAAAGTTTTTCTATTTTGTTTAGAAATACCTTTTTTGTGAAAACGCAAGAAACAGATTATTTACTAGAGAATGTTCAGGAACTTGCATTTGTACATCATTAATTCCTCTGAAAATCTTCATCAATGGTTCATTTTCTTAAGTGATACTTTACAAACAACAAATAAATAATGTAAAAACATTCTCTTTTATTTAAATATGATTCTGTATACCTTTATAAATTCACAGTTAAAAGTAGAAGTTGTGCAAGGTTTTTTAAAGTATTCGACTCGAACGAATATTTCTATATATTCGGTCAAACCGATTTTAATATTCGGCCAAGCCGAATATTTGGCAGACCGAAATAGTTTTATATTCGGCCTAACGGAATATTCGGTAACATGGCCGAATAGATACCGAATATCCCGTGCATCCTTAGTTTAAATGGAAATCTGTATGCTGAAGTATAATTTACTTATAGATCTAAAATATTTTAACATGATGGTTACATTTTTCGGTTTTGTTTTTTATCACATGGCAAGGCATTATTATTATAGCCAGCTAAATTGTACTTGTACCCCAACATTTAAAAAAATGCAAAATTCACCCAGAGTTTCCCCCAGGTTTAAAAAAGAGCAAGGTGCTTCTTGTAGGAAAAAGGCACTTTTGGATTCCGAAGGGCATGTTTTGGATTCTTAAGGGCACTTTTGGATTCCAAAGGGCATGTTTTGGATTCTTAAGAGCACTTTTTAATTTTTAAAGGCATTCTTTTGATTTTTAAAACTACTTTTAATATTTAATAGACAGAATGCTATTTTAAAGACAACGATGAGTCAATTTTTACTTTTTTAATAAACAAAAGGAGTAAAGGCACTTTTTTCAGCTGCGGGCAACAAGGGTGCTAATGTTTTTCATCAGGGGCAAGAGGGGGTACAATTTTGTAAACATAAGGGTAGGCAGGGTGCAGCACCCTCCTGAAACTATCTAGGGGAATCTCTGATTCACCAATAGCAGAAAAAATTGGATTAAGAATAAAGTTTCCTTTCTACATGACTTTCTACAATCCAATAATATATTTTAATGAAAAATTATACTCAAGTAAGCAGTTTTACCGCCACTGTGGTATTTGCAAGATAAAATATCAGAAGGAAATTGGGCCATTTAAAAACTGAATTTCAAGTGAAAATAAGGACTACTGGTGAAAAGTACTTAGAAATAAAAAGTATAAATAAGGACTTATAAGCAGGTCTGCGGAGTCTGAGTCGGGCCCATTTTTGAGCGAAAGAGTCTGAGTCGGATCTGTTAAAATTCCCGGAGTCGGAGTCGTTCATTTTCCCACCGACTCCGCAACCCTGCTTATAAGCACTTTATAAGGATAGTGGAAACCCTGTTTAAAGTTCTGCAAAAAGTGAATAGTGATTTTCGATAAAAATGCTCGATACCTTCTGCTCAACCGTAACCGTTATCTCCCCTGTTTGATAAAGCTCCTCTAAAACAAAGTTAAAAGCTATTAGTTTTTAAAACACATAGCAACTTTTCGGCTTACTTTGTAGACAAGAAATAAAAGTGAAAAACATGCAAGTAAACACGATATCCTCCGAAAATGTATTCGATTATATAATGAAAACTCGGCATTACATATGGACAAAAAAACAAATTATGCTGAGCTAGCTTTTAAAATCACTAGCTCAGAAATTTAAGAGGTGCTTTTACAGTTCTGACTAACAGTAGCTGCCTAAAATAAATCGAAAAACAAAAACCGGAGAAACACCTGCCTTTTTCGCGGAAACAAACAAAAAAAAACAGCCACCGCTAAAAAACAAAGCTAGTACGGGTAATGTATTTCGTAATATCGTACAGACGCGAATAAACAACTCAACTTAAGGCAAAGGATAAAAAACAATGTTTTGGCAATAGGCCCGTACATGGCGCCAGCAAGGCTAAGAGATTTTCATTCTCCGTTCATGTTTTTATAGAATGTGGTCAACAACTGTGTTTACACTTAGCATAGCAACACACAGAAAATTATTCTTTTTTCTTGAGCTATAACATAATATCTCGGTTATTTTCGAACGAAATGAGCCGCGAACAAGTTTAATTTACCAGCAATTGTTAGCATAATACTGTCTAACAGTTTTTTAACTACTGCAAGATAATATAATACGTACATGACAATTTATGACACCATCGCGTATGAAACACCGTACGTATTTACAAAGCCTAAATAAGAAAAAAGAAAAAAAAACACAAGGATAATTTAAAATTAAGTCCACCATTATCTTAAGACACAAATTTCTAGGCACACTCCTCCTTAAAGGGGGGGGGGGGGGATGCCTTCTACTTTGAATTTTAACTATGGATTTCCGTGCTTAGAAATTTGTATAAAATATGGAAAGATGGCCGCCAAGCCCTTCATGCATATTTAAAAAAAAAAAAAAAAATCGAATTCTCAGAAACACGTTATGGTGTATTTAGTAAAGGAGAAAAAGCTTTCTATCAACGTATACGTAGACACTCCCCTTACATATGTTAATTTTTAATGGAAAATGTTAAATAAGTACAATAATTTAAGCTTGGAAAATTGATATCACACCATTTTTTAGCCACAACTTTAATTTTTCTTTTTTCTAACTTTTGAAAAGTTGTTTTTTAGTGGACACAGCTATACCCAACACTACGTTGTATATATATATATTTTTTTTTTTTTACAAAGTCTTATTATTCTTTTAGAAACGATTTTTTTTTTTTTTTTTTTTTTTTTTTTTTTTATATAATTCAGCTAATAATTCATATATACTAGGGTGTCCCAGAAGAGGCCAAAAAGTTTGAAAATGCCAAGTCTCACATTTTTAAAATGTTCTTTCTGTCCTAATATGATATTACAAAAAAATTCAAGTCATTCCATAAAGGTTTAGGGGACCCCCAAAGCTAATAGAAAATAGGGAATTTATGGAAAATTTTAATTTCTAATTAATATCCAAGATTGCAGAATTCTACCATACTTCTCTTACAAATTTTTTTATCCTAAAACTTGTTTAAAAAACACTTTATCATGTTTAACAATAATTTCATTTGAAGTTATATTTTTATTAAATATTTTGATCAAAATTTATAAAATTACTATCTGAGGACCCTATTTCATTTTTCTGATCATTACTCGTCTAATGCTCTTCAATCTTTATTAATCTACTGGATTTCATTAAATTAATATCATGAACTACAATGTTTGTAATATTAATAATACACGACAGCTCCAGCAGGTGTTAAAGGAAAGTTTCATTGATTATTTATCTGTTTTCGGTTTTGGATATCGATAAAGCCAATAAAATCTTCTGCAGAAACCTCTGAGGAATAAGTCGTAGTAAAAATACATTTAGATGATAATACAAAGCCCAAAGGAAATAAATCTAAGCTCTGCAGTTGCAAATCCATTATTACTCGTGTTTTAGTTTGAACTAAAACCAGCATAAAAAATCCACAATGATAATAGCATCTGTAATAAACAAAGAAAGTCGCACTCTTCCTATACCATGACGTCTGACCCGCTTGTACAAATCCACAGAGCTTTAAAAAAATAGTGTTCATCGGGAAAGCCAATATCTTCGCCAAGAAACCGTTCAACAATTAAAAACACAGTGTAAAACATCAAAGCCAGTTGTTCATTGAGATGGAAAACTGTTAGCCAATTTGTCATCTAAAAGCATAGGAAATATTGATCATTTAGCGGTACTAGTTTTTTCTTTGCAAGATAAACGTACTAAGCTTCTTGGAGTTTCTAAGTTATTATCTGGAACTGGCAAAGAAGCAGCTGATGCTGTTTTCGAGCTCTTAAAATCGTGGAAATGTGAATCTCAAGTAATTGGCATGTGTTCCGATACAACCCATAGACAATTTTAAAAGTTGATTTTTTTGGAACACCCTAATATATACGGAACCCTCTGAGAGCCCGTTTATTTTTAATATATCTTCAGTCGTTGTGATTGACCTCGTATATTAAACTACGTCATTGACTTTTTAATATACGAGCATCGGCTGACTTATCAATGACTTTTAATATACGAGTATATCGTCATTTCATACTTACATTTTGGAAGAAAAAGCAAAACAGACGATTTTTTTTATTCTAAATTTCTATTTATCTGGAATCGTCAAATATCTTTTATCTCAGATGATGTAATATAGAACAAGACGTCTCTACTCTTTTTTTTTTTCTTCTTCTTTTAAGAAACAAGACAGAAAAACCATTTATAAACCTGAAAGTTTGCTATTTCTTACCACACTTGACAGAAAACAAAATATTGCCCTTTGTATCATGTCGATGTCTATTTTTATCTCGATGAAATGTAAACAAATAGATAAAATTGAACCGTGTACATGAAATCGATGACTTTGACACATGACTACATTTTATTGCATGAGACAGCCTTTATTTAAACATATTACTATTCAATAAGTTACTAAGATGCATTTGGTTTGATTTTCACTTGTACTTTACCTTAAATATTGCGTTAAATTTTCTATTCAAAAAAACATGAAATAAAGGATCATAAAATTGAAAAGAATTTGAATGTTTTAATGAAATTTTATCGAAACTAGAGGAGTTTTAATGCGATTACTTACGAAAAGTTCCAAATCGCACAAACACACACACCAGAAAAAAAAAAAAAAAAAAAAAAAAAAAAAGAAAGGCTACCGAAATGTTTAGGGGACTCTTCACTCACTTGAAAATACCCGCTGCGTAATGTTAAATCAATGGGCAGGTTGTTTTCGAATTTCTCGTTTAAATTTGAATATTTTTAAATTATTTTTTTTGCATATGCTAGTTTCCATCTTTAATATGGCTATTTTTTTACTTTTTCGATTTTGGTTGCAGATTTTTTTTTAAAAAGGTACTTTCACTTTCGAAACCGGTTTCGAAATTGAAAGTACTTAAAAAAAAAAAAAAAATCTGCAACCGAAAAAGTACAAAATAGCCGCATTAAATATCGACCTCAACTATCCTATGCAAAAAATATGATTTCAAAATATTCAAATTTAAGCGAGAAATTCGAAAATAACCTGCCCATTGATTTATCATTACACAGCGGGTATTTTCAAGTGAGTGAAGAATCCCCCTTAACTTCTCTATACTAATATTATAAAGTAATGTTCGTGTGTTTGTTTGTAAAGGGAAAGCTCTGGGATTATGGAGGCGATATTAAAATAATGGTGGTAAAATGCTGTTGATATATCTGCTTAAATACAGGATATGATTTTACGTCAATACAACAATCCCTATAAGCAGGTACAAGAACAAATAACGAACTAAAATTACTATTTCTGCGCTAGTGCAGGGGCTAGAAACTTTAAATTGGGTGTGGTGATGGACTCTTAAGATCTTAATACTCGCTAGGAACGGTTTCTAACTCCGAAGTTTAAAAAGAGTAAAATGAGCGCAAAACGTTCAAAAGATGTTTCAAAATACGCATGAAATTATGGACACGGCTGTTACTTTTCAGATGTAAATGCTTCCACAGAACAGTTTCGGAAAAATTAGAAATGTAAAAGGATTTAGGAATAAAACACGTTCTAAAATTGAGATTTCTGTGACACTGTGTTCGGAAATTACGTGATAGTTACTTTTAAAACTTAATGTTACCAAAGAAAATATTTTAAAAATTCACAATTTAAAAGAGTGACATGATCTGAAAATGTTCTAAAAACATTTTATATTACGATTACTGTGAAGCTGTTAAAACTGGATACTTGAAATGTATAATGAAACTAGATCCTTGCACACCCTCCCCTCCCAACAATCAAAAGACCTCGTGCGATTTAAATGCAACAAAACGGGTTGCTACACAGCTAGTCATTAATAAGTAGCTAAAACAAATTGAGTCAATGGAGAAAAAAAAATAAAGAATAACTTTTAGGTTAAATACTTTGAACAGCGCATTTATCCAAACAACGAAAGTTGTCACAAAAGACTCGCTATTACTTCGCCGCGCTGCTATACTTGTTGCGGAGAAACTAGTTTTACAGATGCAGTTTGGGTAAACAGGTAGGCGGGTCCATTCTCAGATAAAAGGACATTTTGTGCCCTCAGCTAAAATATGTGAATTAGGTAATCAAGACAACTCTGAATGTTTCATTTTTTTGTGAAATTTTCTGTTCAAGCTCAAAATTGTACATTAGTTTAGATTTGAAAAAAAAATATATAAAAAAAAAAATTCAATAGATAAAAAAATTGTAAAGTTGTAAAAGTCATGATCAAGGATTGCTCCAATGGATTGCTTGAAATATTTGAAACTCATCAAAGCGGGGACCCAGACCAGAGGCTCGTTTGGAAGGATATTTTTTTTAATTCGAGGACCCGATGCAATGAGGGTAGGACTGCCAAAGGCGACTATTTTTTAATTCTATTTCACACCACTTTTTCAAAACAAAAATATTTTGTATACGCTTTGAAAACATTGGCGACAGAAATATACTACAAAATGTATTTTTTAAAAATAGCGGTACAAACAGAATATAAAAATAGTCACCTGTGGCAGTCCAGCGAGGGGAAGCCAACAAGTTTTTTACTTATAAAAAGTGATTGAGATTCTATTTGAAATTCATCAAAATTAACGTTAAATAGAGAAAAACTAACGTTAAAACGAAGATCATTCAAAATAGAAATAAATATAGATATATCGGAACCATTAAAATATATCATCAAATCGTATTTTGAAAAAACACTGAGTTTAATTAAAAACAATGTTATACCCCTTTTAACTATTTTACAAACACTATTTTACTTCTTACTGATTATATTATTCTGTAAAAAAAAAAAAAAAAAAAAAGAGTGATCTAGTAGTCTAAGAGCTGGCAACGTTTTCGTCACTTGATTTTAGCAAGGCTCATTTTTCTATATGCTCTTACGTTGTATGGTGTAGTACGTATGCGGACGGTCAGGCTGGCGGGAGACCTGCGGCAGAAGAGGTTATGCACTATGCAGGCGAAAAAACTTCAAAGTTACGTCATTTTAGCATGACTTGTTTATATAATCTGTTTCTACTAACCATTCGTGATATTAATCCATTACTTGCCAACGTTGCTAAGACCCTGCCAGATTCCTATTTATAGGTAAAAAAACATGTCATCTTCACGTCATTTTAGAAAGCTTAAAAATTGCAACATATTAACTCTTTGACTATCAGACAACCTATAATTAATTTGCCAGACACAAATTCGGTTGCTAAGTTACTGCCAGGCGGCTTTAAATCCAACGAAAACCGGAAGTCGACATTTTTCGCGAAACCAATACTTTCTTTTCGTAAAGATAGAAAAAAAATAAAAATGTCCACTCGTTTAAAAAAGTGGCCACTATTGACTATTTTGCCCTTGTTTTCATTATGAATTATTTCTAAAAAAAGGAGTGCATTCATTTAGGAGGGCCTGTGTTTAGTGGAAGACTTAGATTTGTTTTAATACACGCCTAAACAAATTCCCACTTATTTTTATGGAAGTACAAAAACACACACACACCAAGAGAATAAATAAATAAGGTAATGGACTTCAGATGTTTTCGCCTGCGTTTATCTCGAGTGTTCCACTTTCACAGAATGATTGTAGAAGGATGCAGGGAAAAATAAACTCATTTCACCCACTCTTCATTTTTTTTTTTTTTTTCCTTGTTCAACTCCTGAAAGAACCTCAGATAGGTTGTTGAATGTGTTGGTGCAAAAAAATTTTGATACTCTTATCAAACACAAAACTTAGACAACGTCAAAGATGCACGAAAAATCTGGTAAGTAAAGCGTCAGGTTATAACAGCAAGGCGTTGATTAGATAACAACGCTTTCTGTTATTCTCCCAGAAGCTAAAAAGATGGGTCTGAATTTAACTGCGGTGATTTTTTTTTTTCAAGAAATTACGGAATAAAATCGAGGCACACCCTGGAGTGGAGCACTGGGAGTTGGAGTGTTAAGTCACGACAGAGGAGGCATAGTAGTTAGGGGAGTCCGAGACACAAAAATCTTCACATTTGCTGTAAAAAAAAAAAAAAAAAAAAAAAAAAAAAAAAAAAAAAAAAAAATGCATCACAAGTTTCTCTGGTTTTTTCTGCTTAAAATGACGTTTAAATCATGTTTCTATCTTAATTAGAACAGGAAATATTAATTTTTTCGTTTTGGTTTCTTTTCAAAACCTGGCTTTCAAGCAATGGTTGACATGGAAACGACTTCTTGCGAAAATGCGTTTTTCTTTATGATGGGTTTTTTCATCATTTCTCGAATTTAAATTTTTATAAGTCAAGAACCGTTAAAGATAAAGGGTTCAAACTTGGAATATGTCTTTTTCAATAGTTTTTCTTTCATTTTAATTCAGCAAATTTGAAAAAAATATTTACTTTTGAAAATATGATTTTTTAAAAAAAGTTACATCATTTTTTTTCTCAATTTTTACTTTAAAGATTTAATTTTTTTTAATTAATATTTTTTTAAATTCTGAATCTAAATTAAAATTTATATATTTCTGTTTATTTAAATGAAAAAAAAATAAATTCTACAAATAATATTTTGAGTTATAATGATTTTAAATGACCCCACTTTAATAAATTTTTAATTTAAAGTTTTTTTTTTTTTTTTTTTTTTTTTTTTTTAATTATGAGAAGTTTTATCATGGGATTTCGTTTGCAAATGATATGGTTAACCATCACAAGAAATTCAAAATTTTAACTCAATAAATAAAAATTATTTTAAAATGTGTGTCCTGGACCCCCTTAAATGAGTCTACGTTTTCTTTACTAAAAAACAGATTTGCTACAATACACACCTAACCCAATTTCCATTATTTTATGGTAGTCAAACACACTTATAGCGAGAGAATAAATAAGGTAAAAAACTTTTAGATGGACTCACACCCGTTTATGGATAATTTCTCAGATAAAGGGAAATTTTAGCATTGAAAAAATGATTCAGTTCTATTATTTCATTTCCTTATTTTTAGCTCAAATTTCGTCAGATATTTTTTGCTAAGAAATAGCAATGACTTCTTTAAAATGTCTAAAACTGTTATTATTATATCCCTAAAATCATAAATCCAATACGCCTTGATAATGACAACGATAATGATATACTTAACGTTAAGCCTACTTTAGAGCTAAACTATAACAATTGAAAGCTTATGGGGTACTTACTCTGAAAGCAGTCCTAAACCTTCCTTATAATTGATTCTGGAAAGTTAAATTATTGAATATGTATTTCAGCAATAAGGAACTTCATAATGACACATAATAAATACACACTGGCTGTAATTTTGAAACAAAATGCACAGATTGAAGTAGTTCTTGAATAGGTAATGAAAAACAGACTTTATTTCTCGTTAGAACATGTGGAACTAAACAATCTAAGAACGTTCCCATATCAAAACGACATGACATCTAGTGGAGAATTGAATTTAAACATTACTGAGGAACATGGTAATGACAACTAACGCTTAGAGACAAATTTTAAATAAGTATAATTAATGGAAATGTTTTTTGTTTTGTCTAAAACGTCAAATGTATAAAAAATAGAGACATGAAATTTACCCATATAATCATTGCATTTCTTCCAAAGCTTTCCAAATCTTAAAAATAATGATTTCGATTTAAAAATTAGAAGTTAGGGGTCAAGCCTTGGTGATGACATTTACAAATTTTACAATTTCTTTAGGTATTGAAATTATCATTATTTTCATATTTAAACTAATGCACAATGTAGCGCTTGAAAAAAAAATGTTCATAAAAAGTTTAAAATTTCATAGTTGACTTGATTAATTCAAATTTTATAGCCAAGGACATAAAAATTTCCCTTATCTGAGAATGACCCTTATAATGCGTGTAACATTTCACAGAATGCATGCAGAAGGATGCTATGTCCCGAATTATGAATCAAAAAATTGCTCCATCTCAATAATTATCTTCCTTAATGTCTGAAGATAAACAAAAACAACTTGTATATAATAATAATTTGATTTTTAAATGATTTTTACTTTCTTCTTATCTTTACAAGAAGAAAGTATTGGATTCGTGAAAATTTTCGAAGGATTTATACGTTTTAGGGGTCAGAGATCACGAAAAACATTTTTACAAAATGTCTGTCTGTATGTGCCACGAATCTTGTGGGCGCTCTAACTCAAGAACTAATGAATGAAATTTAATAAACTTTAGATTCAGTTAGCCCCTGATATAAATGGATGCTGATTACTTTTTGGTGTAAACCGCCCAACAGGTGACGCTGCTAGGCTGCACTTTCTGCAACATCTATATCTCAAGAACTAATACACGGATTTTCATAAACTTCAGATTCAGTTAGTCCTTGATATAATTTAGGGATGTAACGAATAGTGATTTGGCCGAATACCGAATATTCGGCCAAGTTTTAGGCCGAATACCAAATATTCAATAGCTGAATACCGACTTAAAAAAAAATTCAATTTTAAAATAAAAAATTAAATTAAGGACTAATTGAAATTATTTTTTGTTTGAGTTTTCAAAATTCATAACAGCTGACTGTATTTTTTGTAATATTTTAAATACTTTGATGCCAATAAGATAACATATGACTTTCAAAAATGTAAAAATTTAATTCATAATTTTTTATTTAATCCATAGATAGTTCTAGTAATTTATATATAGTTTATCTAAAATAGAAACTCATTACCTCTGTAAAAATGAAACTTTTTTTAGGTGCGTTCGTAATTATATAAATACGTAGCACCTATAGTCGTCGTTCAGTCCGTCCGTCCGTCTGTCCGTCCGTCTGTCCGTCCGTCTGTCTGTCCGCATGTAACAGAGCAAAAACTACCCAACCGAATGGTCTGAAATTCCAAATATATGATTGTTGCAAAATTTTGTCGAGCCATTTCAAATTTTATGAAAATCGGATGTATAGTTTAATTACAGGGACAGTCAAAAGTTTTTCTTTACATTACGGCCAATGGGAAAAATTATTGCAAGTGCATTTTAATGATATTACAGCCTTCCGAATGATCTGAAATTTTAAAGATATAACTGTTGCAAAATTTTGTCGAGCCCTTTCAAATTTTAGGAAAATCGGATGTATAGTTTAATTACAGGGACAGTCAAAAGTTTTTCCTTACATTACGGCCAATGGGAAAAATTATTGCAAGTGCATTTTAATGATATTAGAGCCTTCCGAATGATCTGAAATTTTAAAGATATAACTGTTGCAAAATTTTGTCGAGCCCTTTCAAATTTTAGGAAAATCGGATGTATAGTTTAATTACAGGGACAAGCAAAAGTTTTTCTTTACATTACGGCCAATGGGAAAAATTATTGCAAGTGCATTTTAATGATATGAGAGCCTTCCGAATGATCTGAAATTTTAAAGATATAACTGTTGCAAAATTTTGTCGAGCCCTTTCAAATTTTAGGAAAATCGGACGCATAATTTAATTACAGGGACAGTCAAAAGTTTTTCTTTACATTACGGCCAATGGGAAAAATTATTGCAAGTGCATTTTAATGATATTACAGCCTTCCGAATGGTCTGAAATTTTAAAGATATAATTGTTGCAAAATTTTGTTGAGCTATTTCAAATTTTAAGGAAATCGGATGTATAGTTTAATTACAGGGACAGTCAAAAGTGTTCCGTTACATTACGGGGAATGGGAAAAAAATATTGGAAGTGCATCTTAATGATGTATCAGACTATGCGCTTTATGAAGTGCAAAAAATTATACATTCAGTACAATATGGGGTGCAAAAAATAATTATAAAACTAGTTATAGTACGCACGCACCTCATTTGCCACGTTTGACGAGCAATTTCCAACTTGCTATGTTTTATATGAACAATAAACAGGTTATTTTATTTCTAAATGCTCATGGTTCTCTTCTTCCACTTTTCTGATGCCTGATATTTGTTGTAATATCATAAATTATACAAATCTTGTGATGTTGGGAAATGTAAATTCGGAGTCTTTACATATCTGAAAACATTTTTTGGCGTTTAAAGTTGTCCTGACTACAATGCTTTTTTTATAATGAATTATTTTATATAAAAATTTATCATTTGGTGCAAAGTTACCCTAAATGGCTGGGTAACTTTGAACTAGGCTAAAAATCCATTTTTTATTGCCTTTTATCTTTATATTCCTTAATTTTTGATAGTCAAACAATAATTTAGGATCATTTCTTCTCTTTTATGCCCTTAGTTTCGTCAATATTCTTCAAATAAGAGTGTGGTATATGAAAATAGAGAAAATGCAGATCAAAGTTACCCTGATTGACTGTATTTCTTTTAAACTGTCTGCTACATATCGCTCACCCGCAAGAAAACTTTTCTCGCAACAAACACATCTCGCAAAAATTCATTTTGCGTTTTGTTCTACCAAAAGGTCTGTCATAGGCGTGTCTTGCTTCACAATAACTTTCATAAGTGTAGTTATAGGGAAAATCACTTTATTGCGCTATATGTCTATTTGTGACCAAAGAAGAGAGAGGTGGATTGTGTGGGGAGGTAAAATTACCCAACCCTCCAAACCGCATCCTACGTCTTCATTCTTAAGAGTTTTACGATTTTATGCACTCTTTTTATTCATGCATGCAGAGCTAACTGTAACTGCTTTAATTTCATGTTACAGTAAAAAAACGTAAATTTTCTTTTGGCTCTCCTGTGAAATTTACTTTTGTCGAGATGCATCACTTTTCTTGTGGGTGAGCGATATGATCTAACTTTCTACCACCAAAATTATTTTATCGAAATGGCTCGAGTATGGAAGACTCGAATGGGACGCCACTCCCACTTATATTAATTTTACTCTAACATTTTACACTCATTAGGTGCGTTCGTAATTATATAAATACGTAGCACCTATAGTCGTCGTTCAGTCCGTCTGTCAGTCCCTCCGTCCGTATATAACAGAGCAAAAACTACCCAACCGAATGGTCTGAAATTTTAAATATATGATTGTTGCAAAATTTTATCGAGCCATTACAAATTTTATGAGAATCGGATGTATAGTTTAATTACAGGGACATTCAGAAGTTTTTATTTACATTACGGCCAATGGGAAAAATTATTGCAAGTGCATTTTAATGATGTTACAGTCGCCCGAATGGTCTGAAATTTTAAATATATGTTGCAAAATTTTGTCGAGCCATTTCAGCTTTTATGATAATTGGATGTATAGTTTAATTACAGGGACAGTCAAAAGTTTCCCGTTACAATACGGCCAATGGGAGAAAAATTATTGCAAGTGCATTTTAATGATGTTACAGACTATGCACTTATGAAGTGCAGAAAAATAATACATTCAGTATCAGTACAATATGGGGTGCAAAAAATATTTATAAAACTAGTTATAGTACGAACGCACCTCATTTGCCACGTTTGACGAACAATTTCCTACTTGTTTTATTTTAGTAAAATCCTTTCACCCACCAAAAATAAGAACTTGCATGTGACCTCTGTCTTTTTATATCCATTCTCATTCAACTCAAACTTAGTAAATTTTCATTCTGTATGTAAAGAAAAAGGTTGTTTTCTTAAAATATAATTATGCATTCCCTTAATATATAATTATTCTTTTCTGCTACGTTTCTCTTTTCTTTCTCTCAAAATTAACAAGCCCCTCATAATACTTCCTCCATCCCATATTTCACAATGAGATGCCTCCTAAAGCTGAAGTTTATGTAATATCATTATATACAGTTATTTATAAGTTGTCATGAAGCTTTAAAATTGAGTAAGTATTAGGATTTATTTTTCTTATAATTAATGTATTTAGATATAATTTTTTAATATTGTTTTTTGAAAATATTTACACGGCCAAATATGCAACTATTCGGCAAAATATCTAATTATATTCGGCTACAGGTATTCGGCCGAATATCTGTTCAATATTCGGTCATGCCGAATATTCGGCAAAAGGGCCGAATACCGAATAGTGGCCGAATATTCGTTACATCCCTAATATAATTTAGAGCTGATTACTTTTTGATGTAAATCGCCCAACAGGTGCCGCTGCTATGCTGCATTATTCATAATCATCACAACTACCTCTATCTCAAAAGCTAATGCGTGAATTTTCATCAAACTTCAGATTCAGTTAGTCCCTGATATAAGTTAGTGCTGTTTAGTTTTTGGGTGTAAATCACTCTACAGGTGGCGCTGCTATGCCGCATTTTCCACGATTTCCACAATAGCTGTATCTCAAGAACATTAGTTCTTCATGAAAATTCCTGCATCAGCATGAATTTTCATCAAACTTCAGATTCAGTTCGTGCCTGATATAAACTGGTCCTGATTAGTTTTCGCTGTAAATCATCGAACAGATGGCGTTGCTATACAGAATTCTTTACGATTTCCGCAATATCTCAAGAACTAATGCACGGACTTTCATCAAACTTCAAATTCAGTTAGAAGTTGAAATAAGTTGTTGCTGATTAGATTTTGCTGTAAATCACCTGTGCTGCATGTTTCATGAAGTATTGACATGTATGAGATAGGAGAAAGTTTTGGGATTGCCACATCCGACTAGTTTTTAATTAAAACTGATTTAATAAATAGACAGAGGTGTTTTTCAAATTATTTATAAGAATAATTAGATTTATTAACAAAAAATACTGTTATGGAAATCGCACAATTTTTATAAGAACAACGTAAATAAATGTACTGTGCCCCATCTAACTGAGAAGTCTTTGGTAGTTGCAAATTTTTCGTATGAGATTTTTCAATCAAAGAGAAGCTACACTTATATACATGGTTGAGAAAATAACCATATTGAAGTATTTAGCTTCGGTTATTTCTCTGTACTTTCTAAATTTGATCGAGCAAAGTATTTTGAATGGTAACGAAAAGTAGAATCTACTTTTATTTAATAGAGTAATTAAATAAATTTTATATTGCATTTTCTTTAATGGCGCTTAAAAGTACCGTCGGAGCATAAAGGGTTAAAGAGGACGGGGAAAGGGGGGGGGGGTTCTTTCACCCACTTTGCTTCATTTTCTCTTCCAAATGGAAATTTATAATTTATTTGGAAAAAACAATTCAGCCATTGAAGAGTAGCACAGTTTCACAGTATTCAATAGGAGAGCCCCATGATATTCCCGGGGGGAAGGGGGGGACTTTTTCCGAGTGGAACCCAAACAGGATCTACGAGAGAAATTTTCATTTTCTCCAGTGTTTAAATTATTTAGCCTCTTAGGGAGTAAGAATATACAAAAGTAATAAATATAAATAGACACCTATTTAATATTTTCGTTTGTTTTTATTGAGTGTTTTGGGGCACTGGGTAGAGATCTGCATGGGCCGGCCTGGCAAATACTTTTTTCTGAAGGCCCGGACCGTGCCTAATTTATTTTTTTCTGTACAGAGACGGGACTGGTTTCTTTCCAAGTCTTCACAGCCCAAAATTTCCAGTCCTACTTTTGAGCCAGCCCGCATGCAAATCATTGTCTCGGCGTGGCCTAGTCCATTCAAAGATCAGTAAAATTTAGCCTGGCCCAAAGATTTTTGCAAAAAATGCATACATTTTTAAATCGCCATTATTCTACAATTAAACATAAAATTTATGCTTTTTACGGAATAGTAAATTTCTACGCCTATTAAAATATAGCTAAATTAAAATATTAAAACGTGTGAAAAAGAACCTGCCTAGGAGGGAATCCTGTTTTAAACTGAAAAACGTGTTGATCCATGCAAAATGAATATACTAATACGTAAAAAAAGAATATATAATACATTTACACTTGCTAAGAAGGGAACTTGCCTATAACGCATTTTTTATTTCTTCCTTTCTTTCTATGTAATTGAGCCTTAGAAGATTTTACTGTATAGCATTTTTCGGATTTTTAACACTTTAATACATGGAACATGGATTAACAATGTTAATGGTAACTGAAACATTTACGTACGAGAAATAGCGATTCATTAAATATATACATATATATCGCAGACTGCGGCACTTCTATAAAAATGAAGATTTATAAAAAAGTTAAGATAAATATTTTTGGTCAGAACTCCTCGTACGAGACAAATTTTCAATCAAATCGACGTAAAAATCAATCTTTTGTAGAAATTCACTCGGGCCGGGCCGAACTTTTAGCTGTTATGCCGGGCCGGGCCCACAAAATTTTCTATGGGCCGGGCCGAACTTTTAACTTTTTTACCGGGCCAGCCTGGGCCAATATTTTTTATGTACGAGGCGAGCCGAATTTTTTTCTATGAGTCAGGCCGGGCCTGGGCCTCGAAATTGTGGCCCGTGCAGACCTGTATGGGTCGATAATTCTTTGGTCATTCTCATTTTCATACACAAGAGCGTCTAAAACTATTCTAAACATAAACCGTGTAAAAAACATCATTATTCACTGATCACAAGTCTCAAAATTTCAGCAACGTCAAAGTGTCGCGAATCGAAAGGACACGGGGAAATATAGAAAGTTATTAAAAAAAACCCATCTAGTTATAACAGTAAGTGACTGATTATATCGTTGACTTCTGGTTAAAGCAAGTGTGTCAATAGCTTCATGAGCTCACCCAAGGAGCCATTTTATTTTTTAATGAATTACAGAGAAGAAAAAAGAAGAAGCCCATTCAGAATGGCGCATTGGGAACTGGAGGTTTAGTGGAAGATGATTTGTCATAAAACACACCTAACCAAATTTATCCTTTTCTATGGAAGTAAAACGCGCACCCACGTAAAGAGAGAGAGAATATGGTAAACGACTTCAGATGTTCTCGCCCCCGTGTCCCACTTACAAACGACGATAGCAGAAGGATGAGTTAAAAGTGAAAAAAAAAATATCTCTTTCACCCACTCTCTGTTTTATTTCCTCTTTTTCACCTCCCAAATGAACCTCAGGATGTCAGTACTTCAGAAACAAAACGCATTTAATTCAGTTGAAAAAACAACTCAACCGTTGGAGAGTGGAACCGTTTCGTATTATTTCGCCAAGAGAGTTCATCTTTTGGTGTGGGAAATCTCTTCGTATGTTGCCTGAATTTAAAGTAGGCATCCTATTACTATTTTATACTTATTCATAGTGAAATGTTAACAGGTGCGAAAGGAATCCACAACCAGCGACCGACTTAGCATTATTGGGATAACCGGAGTGTCATCAGAGATTCCACAAGTTTTAAAAAGAACTGCTAGTAAGAAGACACAAGTTTAAGTCTTAGATCAGGGATGGCGAACCTATGGCACGCGTGCCGAACTTGGCACCCAAGAAAACTTCTCTGGAACGCGAAAAAACTTTTAGATTATATTCAGTTTACGGAGAATAATCCATTTGATGTTTTTTTTACAACAGGTAGTTTTTTGTAACAGGCATATAAGTTACTTTAAAATAATCCGTTACTTTTGAATGTATTATAAAATTTCAATGATATCGCCAAACCTTTCAACATATAGTCTTTTTCAATTCATTTTGCTTTATCAAATTTCAAAGGTTTTATTTTTGAAAATTGAATTGCAAGAGATAGTTTGCATAGTAATATACCTATTTGACACGCTAGTAGAGGAAGAATGGGGGTTCTGCTGCAGCAAGCAGGAGCAAGGAGCAAGGCTCCTGCGTGCTGAATATTATACTAGAGTATGATGTAGGAAATAGTGACTCCTGCGTGTTCAGATGGCATGTTAGAGTAGGAGGGGTTAAATTTTTAAGGGGGCTTAATTTTTTTTTTGGAAGTAGAGAATTGGTTTTGGAACCACTTTAAATTGAGGAAACTGTTAGAGGTTCGGCTACTAACCCCCCCCCCCCCCTGCAGAAATAAAATACAATCGTCCGACCTTAATAAAAAATTACAAGGGATCGACAAAAAAAAACATTTCTTTAAACAAATAAAAATACATCAAAATCAGTGCACTTTTCAAAAACTGTAATGCATTAAAACATACAAGCGGTCGATGTCAGTAACTTGAAAAAAATATTAAAGAATGCATTTTTAAAGGGCAAAGGCATTCGTGATAAAAAGAGCACAGAGTTTTCCACTTAAATGTTATTTTTATAATGAGCGACACTAACCGATCGTGAACTCTGGTTAAGAACGATGCTGCAAGTTTTATAGTGAGGGAATGAGTCATCACTGGAGAATCATTCCGTGTAACTTTTCTTTCACCCTTTTCGCTAACAGACGATACTGATTAACTTGGGGACACCCACTCAATTTAAGGTGAAAGAAGCGGTAGCTGACTGTCGAACGAGTTTAGAACCGAAAAGAAAAAATAAAAGAAGAAATTGACCTTGAAAGATTCCTTTATTATAGGGTCATTCACGAATTACATCACATCCATTTAGAAGTTTTCGAACTTTCCCTTTCGAACACGTGTCAAAAGCAGACATCATATAAGTTCTTTCTAACAGGCATTTAACTCGGGAGCAGCGTAGGGCAAACACAGGGTGCATGCGATTTTTACATTTGGCACCACTGATTCACGTAAAATCTTCGGGCTATTTTATAGCGAAATTTGTAACAATTGTCTGCGATTCAATACAGCGGTGATTAGATTATTGGAAAATAATGATGGCAAAATAAAAATACTACGCAACCTGGATGTGTCATTACCTTCACGCTTGCTCCCGAGTTAAAGCCCTTTTACCCGACTGTCAAGAAAGGTTGTGTTTCACGCGTATCTGGGTTTTTTATACCCTCGGAACATCTCAACAGCGAACTCATTATGGCTGGATGGATTTTAATGAATGAGGTCTCTACCGATTCGTCTTAACCGTCCGAGGGTTATAGGCTAGGTTTTGTTTTTATACATTCAAAATGGCGGCCGTAAAATACAAAATGGCGGTAGACACGAAAAAAAAATTTTACGCACCCTATTGAGTGGCCTACTATTAAATAGGTCTTTCAAAATGAAGACGATGTTTCATTGACTATTTTACAGTCAGAAGCTCCGTTTAACTATGACACGGCCTGGAAGTTGTGTAGGTAGGATCTCTAGCTTTACTGAAACTCTAACCATCATAAACATCTATAGGCCTCATCAAAACAGTGTTTATAGATAGGAATTAACCATTAAACACAACTTAAAAGTCATCAATGCAAGTAAATTAAAAAAAAAATAGATAAGTAATATAAAAAATAGTTTAACATTGATGAGCAATAATTAATGAGTTCGCTTTTTACGCAATCGGGTTTTTTGACTTTTTTTTTTTTTAATTTAATTCATTTACCGATGCGGAACCGATAAATCGTACACGATAGTCGTTATCCGATATCGATTGCACGCAAAATGCATCGATATACATTATGAAGACAAAATAGTCACTGAATCGGTGGACGGAAAAGCCCGTAAGTGTATGTAAATGCATTTTGCGTGGACTGATGTCGGATAACAACAATCGTGTACGATTTATCAGTGTCGTGTCGGTGAATGGAAAAGCATTCTTAAATTATATATTTTTTTAATGTTATTTTCAGATCGATGAGGAATTCAAAAGATGAACAAGCTAAAATTCATCCTGAATTCAGGGGCTTGATCCTTGATATAAAGGATGAATTCTTCTGCCAGATGAAGAAATACTACCTATTGCAGTCGTTACCATGGTGCGACTTTTGAAAGATTCCTTCATATCTTTTCATTATATGACCCTAGGAACCCAAAACCACCCCCACTTAAAAAGTTTATATATGTATGTATGTACTAAATTTTGTCCGCACGATAAAAGTCGCAATTATGCGGGTTCCTAGGGTCATATAATGAAAAGTTATGAAGGAATTTTTCAAAAGTCGCACCATGGTAATGACTGCAATAGGTAGTATTTCTTACGAAACTACCTAAAAAAAATATTTTGAATTGGATTATCAATTTATGAAATAAGAATGGGGTAAAGAAACTCAAAAACAGGGAATCTGATTCATGTAGATGATTCTTCAATAGAAAGAGTAAGTTGCGATAGTCAATTGATAAAAAAAAAAAAAAAAAAAAAAACCACTTATGTACCTGAAGTGATTTTCAGAGCGGCGTTTTCTTGGAAATATATAGAATGAACACTGTGCGATTGTGTTCTATTAAGTATTTTTAGATGCAAAAACAAAATAATGATTTTTTACTATTTATCCCCCACAAAATTAATTTTGAATTCGCTTTGAAAATACATTTTAAAATGGACACAACCGGCGTGAAATGTAATCCCACCCACACCATCCATAGAAAATATGTCCCATTTTTGGTGCAATTCTTTTTTCCAAGCTCTTCGAAATACAGTGAAACCTCCCTGTGCGACCACCTCCATTAAGCGACCAACTCCCTGAACGACCATTTTTTTCATGGAACGAAATGGATTCCCTTAGGCTCAATACTCATTTTACCTCCATTCAGAGACCATCCTAGTTGAACTCCCTCCATGAGCGACCCATTTCTTTGAAGAAAGTGAAACAAATTCTGTTTTTTCCTGGTCGCTTGAAGAAGGTTTTGTTAGAAAAATAATTTCGGAGAGCGCATTATTCATCAAACTTCTAAACTAAGTTTAGAATTTTTTTTTTTTTTCGGTAACTTTTAAGTGTTTTAACTCTGTGCCTTTTTAGGCAATGAATTTAACTCTGATGACACATTAAGAATGACGGTCCATCAACTCCCCTGCCCTATTCTGTCAGGAAACTCTCAAAGAAATAAATTAACGAAATCGTCATTATTTGTTTCCGTCCAAAAATAATTGCATTTATTGACTGAACTTCGAAATAAAAGTTATAAAAGATAAAACTTTAAAATCAAAGCAAACGTCAATGTATTCACTTTTTTAACTCTGCAGTCATTAACGTATGCCGTTAACTTTTGTTTTAATACTTAAATTTTCATATTTTTTTCCTAATGTGAAAAATAAATTTTAGTGACATAAATTGTTACCTTTTTCAACAATTAAAATCTAGATTTAAGCATGACCTCCATTAAGAGACCACCTCTCGGAACGATCCATTTTTATTGGAACGGGGTCGCTTTAGAGAGGTTTTACTGTACTTTGAGAAAATGAGTAGGTACGAAAAAAAGTTAGCAGTGGAAGTAACGTTACTAAACACATGCATTTCAGAAAAATTCTCAAACACGGTCACAACATCCAACTAGTCGGATGTGCCGCTCCCAAAACTTTCTTCTATCTCATACATGTTAATAATACAAAATTCGCTATCACAGTACCAAAATTAATTGTGATAATCTATGCCCATCATGGGGATTGTAAAGGCATATAGGTTCGTTAAATTGGATGCATTAAACAAGGAGACATAAGTATCGCATTGTTTCAAACAAATCATTGAATTTCGGAACCAACCTTCTTAGATGTTCGTAACCAAAATTTCCTACCCACGGTGTATAAAATCAACACATGTTGTGCACTATACACCCAATACTAATAATGATCTATTTACGAGAAAAGGTAACAGAATATTAAGTTTGATTAAATTGCGTGTATTAGTTCTTGAGATAAAGCTGTTGCGGAAATCGTACAAAATGCAGCATAGCAGCGCCACCTGTTGGGTAATATACACAAAACACTAATCATTCCCAATTTATAACAAAGTCTATCTGAAGCCGAAGTTTGATGAAAATCCGTGCATTAGTTCTTGAGAAAAAGCTATTGTGAAAATCGAGAAAAATGCAGCTTAGCAGAGCCACCTTTGAAATCATTGAATTTCGACCAACAGCGCCACCTGTTGGGAGATATACACTAAAACTAATCAGCAACCGTTTATATCAAGGTCTAACTGAATCTAAAGTTTTGTGAAATGCCGTGCAGTAGTTCTTGAGATAAAGCGCCCACAAAATTTTTGTCACATACAGACTCACTCACAGACAGAGTGACATACAGACTCAGAAACAGACATTTTCTAAAAACCATCCAATCAGTTTCAAGACCTTCTAAAACGCATAAATCCGTCGAAAACCGGAAGTCGAAAATTTTCACGAATCCAATATTTTTTTCTTGTAAAGATAGAGGAAAGTAAAACATGGAGAAAAGGCACGAAAACTCGTATCAACAAACTAGTCGGATGTGGCAATCCCAAAACTTTCTTCTATCTCATACATGTCAATACTTCCTGAAAAATGCAGCCGGTTAGAAGATTTACACCAAAATCTTATCAGCAACAAACTTATGTCAACTTCTAACTGTATCTGAAGTTTCGTGAAAATCCGTGCATTACTTTTTGAGTAGAGCTATGGCGGAAATCGTAAAAAATTCTGCATAGCAGCGCCACCTGTTGGGCGATATATACAAAAACCTAATAAACAACAACTCAAGTCAACTTGGTAACTGAATCTGAAGTTTGATTAAAATCCGTGCATTACTTTTTGAGATAAAACTATTGCCGGAATCGGGAAAATTCAGCATAGCAGCGACACCTGTGGAGCAAATTCCACCGAAACGTAATCAGTGCCAACTTATATCAAGGACTCGCTGAATCTGAAGTTTGATGAAAATCCACGCATTAGTTCTTGAGATAAAGCCGTTGCGGAAATCGTAAAAAATGCACTATAGCAGCGTCACCTGTTGAGCGATTTGCACCAAAAACTAATCAGCAATTTATATCAGGGACTCACTGAATATAATTATTTATAAAATTCCGTGCATTAGTTCTTGAGATAGAAGGCACACAAAATTTGTGTCACATACAGATACACAGACAGACAGACTCACAGACAGACATTTTGTAAAAATATGGTTCCGGAGATCTCCGACTCCTAAAACGTGTCAATCCGTCGAAAACTGGAATTCAAAAATTTTCACGAAGGGGTCGTTCAAGTATTACGTAAGCATATTTTTAGTCATTTTGTACCCCTCCCTCCCCCTTGTAAGGAAAAATAAGCAAATACTAGACCCCCCCCCACTTTGCTTACGTAAGATTTTATGACATTCAAATCCACACTATCTGCCATAAAAAAATACAGTTAGCGATCAATTGCATTATTAATCCAGCAAATTTACATAAACAGACACATAGGGGTTGATATATTGAAGGAAAAAAAAATCGGTTTAATATATTGTTACCTAGGGCATTAAACAATTCATAGAACACAAAATATATATATTATTATTTATCGCATTGAACAACAACAACAAAAAAAAAAAACTTTAAGAAATACAACCGGCCCTAACTTATTTAGGCACATAACTAAAAATTTTAACAAGAATCATAGGAATATTATGTGTCTGGCGTTCACATTTCTAGTCTGGTGTCCAAGATCTTTGAATCCATGTTTCTGCATTGTCTATTATTAAGTTTTCAATGTAGTTGTGGGCTGGAATGATCCTCGTTTCCAGTCCTTGTTTACTCCATGTCTTTTTTCTCAAGTCGTTCAACATCCACAGAACGCTCATCTAAATCATGCTCTTTTGCTTTTTGTTGGTAAACTATAGTTGCTTCGTTGTCTAATGCTTACGTAAGAATTTTCGTGACCCCCCTACTCCCCCTTGTCAGCAAAAATAAGCAGACACTGGTCCCCCCCCCTCCCCCACTTACTGCTGATGTAATACTTGAACGACCCCGAATCCAATACTTTCTTCTTGTAAAGATCGAAGAAAGTAAAAATCAATCCCTCGTCCCACCACCACCAAACACTTTAATTTTAATTGCATTTTTCACAACTCTAATGGAAAATGATATGTCTCCCGCTCACCCTTCACTAAAAACATTCGAAAGCGAAAGGCAGATCAAGAGGCAACGAAGATGCGAAACACACGCCACTGCCAGAAGAGGGAAAAAATCAAAATCGCGCGTTATGAAGGATGTTTCACCACAGAAGAAAACAGACCTCGAAGCGAACGGTGACACAGTTTTGAAAGTAAAACAAGAAAAGATTTAAGAAAAAAAAAAAAAAAAAAAAAAAATGGCGTTTTAGAATGAATTTCGCGGTAACTGGACTCCGGGGCAAATCGAGTGGATCAACACTTCCGGATATCATGCTCGACAAGCGAAATCGTTCGATACGCAAGGACGAGGAAGTGGTGGTGATGATGATGACAAAAAAAGAACAACAACAAATAACAACAGGTGTAGGTATCGACTTGCACAAAAAAAATCGAAGGGAAATATGACTCATTACAGCTTCTACAGGGTGGTTCAGAAAATGTACAGGGTTAGTATAAAACAATGACTGGATTTTTAAAATTTATATTTTCAAAATTGATTTTAATAAGTGATATAAGAAAATACAGAAAACATTCCAGGTTTTTCTTTTTTTCAGTTATCCATATGTTTTGTAACACGACAAACAGCTCGTCATGAAGTCCGTTCAACGCATTTCGCAGTTTTATCCTGTCAACGGCTCTGAATACAGCACTGATGCGTTCTTTGAGTTTTTTGAGGCTCTGTGGTCAGTTCTGGCCTTTTTTATGGCTGTTCGAAACTTTCAAAGCAAACCGCACAAAATCAGCAGAAGAAATTCTCCTCAAGGGTGGTGATAAACATGTCAGGGACCCTCCTATCTTGCAGTCTTGCGGGACCCTCCTATCTGTACTAATTACAGTCGTCTCTCTGTTTAAGGTCGCTCTACTTAACGACGATCTCCATTTAAGGACTATATTTCGTGGTCTCGGTTCCTTTAAGTAAAAAAACTCTATTTAAAGACGAAATTGTTTCTATTTAACGACGATTTTCACGTAGTTTTTTTTTTTTTTTTTC
Source organism: Maratus speciosus (assembly GCA_963932465.1). NCBI lineage: Eukaryota > Metazoa > Arthropoda > Arachnida > Araneae > Salticidae > Maratus > Maratus speciosus. The sequence goes on along the minus strand of OZ010791.1, from coordinate 15,206,118 downwards.
CCGATCTCTTTAAACATATTAAACGAGGGAACTTCCTCTGATAGAAAAACAAAGTTTCTTGCAATTCAGATGAGTACAGATGAAGGAGAAGGGTGCAATTGTTTATTGGAATGTGACGATTCGTTTTCTCCCTCCGCCCCTAAAAAATTTGATCGATTTTGACGAAGATGTTTTAACAACCGACTTCATAAATTTAGATCAAATTTATGAAGACATCGCAAATGAAAATGCAACTTTAGATGCAGAAGGTGATAAAGCTGATGATACAGAAAGTGAGACATATTTAGTCAGATGAGAATTCTGCCCTGGATATTTTTCGTCAGTACATTGTTTCATTAAATATGGAAGACGACTCATTCAACCTTCTTTGAGAAGCTTGAAGCAAGGGTACTAAAAACTAGACCACCATTGAAGCAATCTATAGTTTTTGATTTTTTTTAACTTAATTTGTTTAATTAAAGGTTTTATAAATATTTTTATTGTACTGTAAGTAACATTGTTTAATTGAACGTATTATACATTTTTTTATTGTACTATAAGTAACATTGTATGTTGTTCTTGTATGCAGTATAATTAATGCAATTTGTATTTGTGCAATAGAAATATGTAGTATTATATACGTATCAATAAGACAAAAGAAAGAAAGAAAACATAAAATAAATTTAAATAAATATATAAAACATTTCTAAACACACCAATATATTGAAAAATGTATTGGAAATGTTTTTCAAATATTATTTTTCCACAAATTCTATTTAAGGACGAATTTTCGAGGTTTCTTGAAAAACGTTAAACAGAGAGCCAACTGTAATTCTGTTTTATTATTATTATTTACATAGTATATGCGTGAGTAATTTTAATAATTTGAATAGACTTATTCATTGTTTCAAGATTTAATCGCAACTTTTGGTAGGGACAGTTTTAAGATTTATTAGCTTGTTTCTCTCTATGCAAATTTAAATGGTATTAAAAGTTTTGGGGAATCCAATCAACACCTCCCAACCCCCTGAGTGTGATTTATTTGGCCACAATCAATGATTTTTATTTATTTATGCGTATCGTCAGATTTTAGAATTTTTCCTTTGGCTTAAAATGTACTTGTTTTACAGTATTTTTCTTTTTCGGTAAGAATTTAAATTATTTCGGAATCGCGATCAGGTAGTTCCTGTGTTTACACGAAAATAATAAGGTGAGGTGGCTAAATTTCGTAAATAAAAATAAATTTTGCATTTTATTGGGATGTCTCACTGGACAGCGAATCCCAAGAACGAAGAAGTGATGAAGTGAAGATGACCAGAAAACAACAGATGATCGACTTTCGCAATAAAAGTTCAAAGTCAAAAGAAGCAGGGGCGTAGCTACCGTGGAGCAGTTGGAGCAAACTGCTCCAGGCGCACGAATCCTAAGGGCGCAAAATTAGAAAGAGTGAAATATACATTTGTAAAAATATTTTCATATTTTTTTTTTATTATTAATCAGAAATTATAGATGAATATTGTTACAACCATCATGTTTCTATGATATTTTACCTTGTGTTTAACCTCAATTATTTCGATTTAAAACATATTTTTATACAGAGTTGACAGAAATTACTTCTATTTGCGAAGTTTTAATTTTAATTCATAACTTATTGCAGCCTCAAGTAACTTCTCCAACACCATTTCAGCATGCCGGATTTTTTTCCCTGTGACTTCTTCGTAGACGACAACTGGAGATTTTCAAATCTTCAAGTAATCAAAACTTATTTACAGGGCTCTCATTGGTCACTTTATTGGCTACCACTATTTCCAAACAATAAACTTCCTGATACATTTCTATTTAAAATGTTTTAGAAATTTATCATGATGATTACTGTACGGGAATAATGGTAGTCAAAGAAGTCACCACTGAGAAACCTATGTTTACGATGTAACAGCCTTAGCAATTTAGTTATTTTACGATTTGAAAAAAAAATAGTTTGACAAGTAGAAGAAAATTATTGACTATATTACAAACGAAAAAAAAAAGGAAAATTTTAAAGGACTTTTTTTGTGTGTGTCTTTGCAAACTAAACATTCATCAATGCAGATTACAAAACAGTAAGAGCCGAATTTAGGCATATTCCACATCAGTCCAAGGCGACAAACTTTAGATGGGGTATGAAGGGGAAACGGCAAATTAAATTTTGTGCGTATTGTTTTTGAGATTTTGAAAATATGGTAAATCTGAAATGCAGAATTGATAAGCATTTCCTTCAAAAAGAGAGAAAAAATTAGGTATCAAATTTGGTGTTCCTTAGGACATGATTATCGCTGATGCAAATTTATATCATTTTTTTTTTTTTCGAAAAATATTTTTCCCGATTAAACCTTATTTAATCGCAGAATTTTATGATTAAATAAGGCGAAACATTTTTTGAAAATAGTAATGTGAGTTTGCTGAGGCTGTAATCAGACTCTGCCCACACGCCGCCATCCAATATCGCATAATTAGTAGTAGTCAATGAATTTTGGAATAATAAAATGAAAAAAAAAAATCTGGAATTACTCCAACTGTTTGTTCAAAAAAGTATAACAATGAATAAAAACTTAGATCCTAATTTTATGCAAAGGTGAAATATTTCCACTAGTGATAAAGACCTCGTGTTTTAAAGAAAATGTGCACTTTCATTCATAAGGCTTAAAAATTTTTCAAATGGCCTAATTTTCAACAAATTTTCATTCTGCACATGCTGAAACAAGATCTATAAGTTTAAAAAAATAAGAGAAAATAGGATTGTACCAAATTAAGTCAAATTCTGGCACACTCAGGCTGGCCCGCTAGGCAACAGACCTGCGGTTTGGTGAGACCTAAACCATGTAATGCTGTGCTCCCCCTGAGTTGAAATAATAAATGTTACAAAATTTTCTATAAGCATTAGATTTGAACAGTCGTAAATTATTGAATAATTTAAAAAAAATCACTTTTTTGAAACTTTTTTTCTATTAATGATTTTTTTTTTAAATCTTTGCAAAGCAGAATTGAATTTTTTTTTTTTAAAAGTTTCTTCGTTTCAGTGGACCATGCGACGTCTCTATTTCAAAATATATATACGAATTTTTTTATTTAGTTTTTGTAAAATCATTTATTATGTATTTGATTGAAATGTGTAGATGTCGTGTATTCGTACAATGCTGTATTTGTAAATTAACCTATATAAATGTTTATTATATTGATTTTTCTCTTGATGAAAGAAAAATATATAAAGAATATTTTCGGCCCAAAAAAAGAAGATAAATAAAACATTCTTTTAGTCAAAAATTACACTTTAATATGAAAACGGAACTGTTTCAATATTGTCTATAAGTGTGATGATCAAAACGGGTGGTCTGCTATTTTGCATATACGTTAAATCTGGACTGTTCATGTTGAACCGTTTGAAGATTCTTTTTGCGCCCCTTCGGTTATACCCTGTTGCGAGGTTTTTTTTTAAATACAGTATATTCTGCCTAAGGCGGATTCTGCAAAAGACGGAAATTTGTCTTACATAGAGCTTTAGACAGAGTTTACTCTATAAAAATCTATATAAAATTTTTAAGATACTTTGATTTAAAATGAAATTAAATATTCGCACATTTCTTTTTATTACTAGCAGCATTAAGATTTTTTATCCTTCCGCTGCACAAAAAGTTTAAAATAGGTTTAGATAATTTTTCTTATTTAGTACTAAAATTCTTCTATACTTAGAATCCGACACTAGTCATTCGCAAGCTAATTTTAACCAATGGCAACGTTCATTACAAATTTCTCATTTTTAGTATTTTTAAATGCTTTTTTCTTTGCATTGAATATATGAGGTCAATGTCTAAACGGTTATCTTTATGCTGTTTCGATTTTTTTTTCTAAGAACACTTTCAATTTCGGATCCAGTTCCGAAATTGAAAGCATCCCCAGAAAAAAACTCGAATAGTAATGGATATTATTGGTTTCTAATAGCAAGGTGGTACAATAATGAATTTGTAAAATGTTGCGCCCTTCAAAAATCCAAGGTCTGCATATTAGACAGTGACCGAGTCCGACTCTGCGTGCAGCAGCGGCTCCGCAAGGGTTCACAATAACTTTTCTACCAGAATATAGGTATATAAAATTTGATTTGTTTTAATCGTGAGATTTTCTACGATTAAACAAGGAGAAATTTTTTTGTGAAATTACTAATAGTAAAGTGCTTGTGAATACTTGTTGAGCTGCTACTGTCTGTCTAGTGAAATGTTGTGGTATAAGATGAACGTGAGCAATAAAAATAATTTAATTGAGATATAAGAGAAAACATTGGTCAGTTATGGTCACAGAATGGTTGAAAAATAGTTTAGATACCAAATCCGTCGGCCGATTTCTTCGAAAATTAATACAATTCTTTCGACAGATTTCTAACATACCTGCCGGCATCATAAAAAAATCACCAAATCGTGCTCTGGGAATCTGAAAACGTGGGGAAATTCTAACATACACGCATACATACACACATACATATTGAACCATTGTAAAACTTGTGAGAATGGATTCAAGAGTATTTGAAAATGTAAAAATATACCATTATTTTATTTTTTTTTAGTGTGATTTCAATGCTTTCCTAATTCCTTCCTTACATTGTATATGTGTATGGAAAGTAAAAACTGTAATATTGAGTTATATACACGGCTGAGCAAAAATTAAGGACGAAGCAGATAAATTTGCATAAAAGCCCAACAAGGCAACAGAACGGACTGAAAGGCAAATCAGGAGATACATCTTGGACCGATGGTGTTGGGCATGCGCATATATGGCATATAAAGTAACAGGTGGAAGTCGCAAGAGTATAAAGCACAGATGCGGTGGACACACAGCAATTCGGTGAAATCTATTGCACGGTGTACAGTGATTTCAACGACGGTTTGTTGCTACTACTGTGCGATACGGCCAATAGCCAATCCAGGAGATGTCATCTGGATGACTTTACCATATGTCGCATCATTGGGAGGTTCGAAGAAGGTCGAAGTGTGACAGAAGAGTTTGGGATCGCTCACAGCATCGTTTTACGAGCCTATAGAGCATTTCAAACGATAGAACAAGCTGTCCGAGTGTTCAGCAGTGGTCATCCACGTTCAACAATAACAGAAGAAGACCACTGCGCTATATTGTCCTAAGGCGAAAAGAAACAGGCAACAGACAGCTGGAGAAATCGAAAGGCACATGGAATCGGCTATTGGACGTCAGATATCACGTTTTAGTGGGGCCAAGAGGCTGCACAAAGGTGATCTATACGCACGTCGAACAGTGCGATGTATACCATTAACGACTGCTCATCGGAGACGATGGTGTCTGCGGCGCCAGGAACACAAGAACTGGACATAACAGGGGTGGGATCGAGTACTCTTTATGGATGAGAGCCGATTTAGTCTGACGAGCAATTCTGGATATATACGCATGTGGAGAGAGTAGGGAATATGCAATCACCCATCCAACAGCATCGAAAGGGAGCGTTTTGTAGGTGCTGGAGTTAACGTTTGGGGCGGTATCACGCTTGGCAGCCGTTGGAACCTCCACGTCTTCCAAGGAGATTCAGTAACTGGTAGCCGCTGTTGAACTGAGATTATTTTGCCCAACGTGCGTCTTTTTAGATGTGCTGTGGTTCCAGACTTCCTCTTCATGGACGACAAAGCTACACCTCATCGTACAGTGGCTGTCGCAGAGCTCCTAGAGAGTGAAAATATACAACGCGTGGATTGGCCTGCAAGGTCCCTGGACCTAAATCTCATAGAACACGTGTGGGACTTTCTCGGGAAACGCTTGGCAGCGTGTGACCAGGCGCCAGCAACGATTCCGTAGCTTCAATTGGTGTTACAAGCGGAATGGGACTATGTTTCAACAGCTCCTTGACAACCATGTCTTCAGCATGGACAGACTGACCCTGCATCGCAGTCAGCGATGACCATATCCCCTATTAAAGACTGGATTGTTCCTGCCAGGTGCCTGTCAGATAGACATTTCTGTCTTCTCTGCAGTTGTGATCCAAGTTACCTTTTCAATAAAGTGTTTTTGAATCCTTTTGATTTCTTGTTTAGATAGTTTTGATCACTTGTGCCATATTTTCACATCTTGGAGAATTTATGGTATGATATTTAGGTCGATGTGGAAAACTTCTGTATGATGTTCCATTCGGAAAACCATCTAGTCTTTAATTTTTGCATACCAGTGTTTAAGGGTGTCAATTAGGGTTCTCGTTGCAGGGGGATCAAAATGTTTAATTTGGGGAGAAAACGGAAGACTGAAATCGCCAAATTGCAAGAGGTGTTTTTTTTCTTTCGGAGACACTCTCAGTCATGTTATTGTACGATTAAAACTTTACTGTGTAACTCATTATTCTTGTTTTCATATTCTTAGTGTTTCTTAGCGGCGAATCTATTACTACCATTATTTGAATTTGTCTAGTTTTTCTTTAGTGATTAGCGAAATTACTCAAATTAGCAAAAGCCAGTGAGAAACCCGCTGTTAACTTTTGTAGTTGTCCATTGGCTAATTTTCTAAACCATTAGCTGTGGAAATGTAGTTCCAATAGTAATAAAGTTTTAAAGTTGTTCTTCAGCCTCTTAAAAGTAATTTATGTCAAAATAGTTATTTTTTAAAAGTTACGAGATTTACATTTTTATTCGGTCCCTGGGTTCTATAACTTATATTTAGAAAAATCTTCTCCGTATACTGGTAAAATAATAAAAATTTCTTTTTTTGTATGACCAAAACTTAACAAATTATGATATTTTGAATTTTATGGAATTTTAGTATATTCTGACACTAAAAACAGTTTCATCCATATGCAAAAAGTAAGGAAAAAATCTTGACAATAGTGTTTTTTTTATTAGTTCTCTACAATGTTTCGAAATCTTTGAAAAGAAAAACAGATATTAAGGGCAGCAGACTGTACTGGCTAATTGGCCGATTTTAAACGAAAATCCCGCCCAATTCGCAGAAAATATTAGTAAGTACTCCATACTTATAGAATTATAATCCATTTCATTATTTATTTTTAATTATTCATATTTAATACGTGTTGAAATATTCTGACTTTCAAATAAAAGTAAGGTTTTAAATCGAATTAAGTTTGGTATATAAATTTTAAAGTAAAAAAAAAAGTCGCAGAACTTTTTCGGGTGACAAGAGGGCGCACCAACTTTACTTGCTCCAGGGCGCTGAATATGTAGCTACGCCACTGAAAAGAAGGGAAATCGCACCCACTCACTGTTTGATTCTATTTTCGTGAATCGAATAGTCATGAGATAGAGTACAAAGGTTCATTTTTATAACTTCCGTTTGCACATTACGATACTGAAGCGGACATTACTTGCGAAAGCGACCGTGAAAAGAATCGGTCTGAGTCATCTGGTTTATTTTAGAAAGACAGATCAACCTTAGAAGTTTTCGCAGAAAGGTTTAAAAATAAAATAAAGAAAGATATTAATGGTAATTTGGTAGTGGGCAAATAATACCACAAGTTTGATTATTAAACAATGTGTCCAAAAAAAAAAAAATGCCCCAGTTTCAATGGTACAATTATAACAGTTTAATTTAGACTATTGCCGGCAAACCATACTTCAAATTGAAAGTAAACTAACCTAGTTCTTCTTTAAAATGTTTAATAGGTGCACCTTTAGTACATCCAACCTAAAGTCCAATTCTTCCCACAATTCGGTTAAGTATGGTCCGGAATAATGGAGGCAACAGCCTCTTCAATTTTGTATATCACTATGACAAATCATTAGGTAGCGTCGGAACGTAAACACGATCTTTTAAAGCCCCAAAAGAAAAAAATCGCATGACTCTGACGACTTTTAAATCTTCAACCCGGCAACAACGCTTTACGCTCAGCAGTCGCCCTTTTGTGTATGTGGCACTGCAAGCGAGTCCATAACAAAGCAGTACTCGCGCATGCGCTTATCTAAAATTGTTTGAGTGACTCTTTATTGGTGACCTTGAACCAACACTGTACAGCATTTACAGTTGATATTATTAAAATTGATAACTGAGACATTATCAATTATTATGGACACCCTGTATGAACAGTAATTGTGTCGATAACAATAAGACACAGCCCACAAAGATGACACAAGAATCAACTTTCTAAAACCTGCAAATGAAAATCACAGTTAACACTTAAGCTCATCGAACTCATTAAATATGAAACTGGTACCACTCATTACCGATTTTTCAAAGAATTTGATTGTAATTTAATAATTTTTATGCCTTTCGCATATCGTACAAGTACTAACACTATTAATTAATTTTTAAAAATCCAACATTCCAGAGATATTCCAGAATTAAATTTATTTTTGTTCGGTCGTGGGTAGTTGAAACAGCTGTACCCATAACATAACAAAATTAGTCACAACATTGTATTTTACTCCGTAAACAAAAACTTACAGATACCACTGCCCTAAAGTTTAACGAGTCGGAAATTACACGTCAAACGTAGCCAATGAGGTGCGTTCGTACTCTAACGAGTTTTATAAATGGTCAGATCTGGGTACAATAGTTGTTGCAGTCTTGCAATTTTAATTATATTTGAATTTTACTTTTCCAATATTACTAATGTACTTACGTTCTATATTTTCTTTTCGCAGTTGAATTTTAACAGAAATATTGTTTTGTGTGACTAAAGTATACATTTTTTAAATGGAATAATCATCTGAAATCCGCAAAACCTACTTGGATTCGGACTTCCCGCAGTTTATTTTATTTTACTATCTTCGACGTACACAAAAAATAATTATATTAAAAACAGACGGATAAAAAAAAATTAAAGAGATACTATTTATCATATTCCTCGTTTGTCTCTTCACACACGAGACAATCGAAAAGTAAATGATGTAAAAAAAAAAAAAGAAGAAGAAGAAACAGAAAAATCGTCTGTAATAGAATTTCTCCATTCTTTTACAGATAAAATGGCTGAAAAAACAAGTCAACGGAGGAATGCTAAAATATTCGTTCTTCCAACATCCTTCCCCATTCTTTCCTAGTTAACCCTGCTCATATAGTCCTATTTCCAGACTGAAATCCCCGTATGTCCTTATTCTAACTAATTTAAATTTCGTTCATCTTTTTACCTCGTTTACTAACTAAACTTTAGCGTCGCTTTTCAGATCAAAAATGGAGGTTCAATTTTCCTTTGCATAATGCATTTTGTAAAATTTAGTTAAGTATTTTACATTGCCAAATTTTCTTAAACCTTTGTGAGTCAACTCCGATTTGAGAAATATTTAGTTAGACGTTAAGAATACATCATTTTAAGCATGTAACCACAAAGAAAAAAAAAAGAACATAAAACTAAACAAGTCTGAAATTGTACGTCAAATGTGACAAATCGTACTATAACTAGTTTTATAAATAGTCAGATCTGGGTGCAATAGCCGTTGCACTCTTATGCAAAAAGGCATGAATACAAAATTGATTACGAATCAATAGATTCAATTCAGTCATACGGAAATAATAGGACTCCCTCTTCAAAAGGATGTCATCACCCTGGCAACGTAGAATCATGACCTATCTTGGGATAGCATTGAATTCATGACGTAGGATAGGATTTAATAGAAGGAAGAAACCTTTAATATATTTTTAAGTTTTTATTTGATATTCATAAACGTTGAAATGGATCGACACCATTCTGCAGCGATTCTATCAATTTTCAAGCCATTCGGTTGAATAGTTTTTGCGCTGTTCTATGCGGACCGAACGACGATTATAGGTGCTACGTATTTATATAATTACGAAAGCACCTAAAGAGGGAAATAAGAGCCGATAATATTTGAATTATAGAATTTTACTTTTCCAGTATTACTAAAGTACTTATGTTCTATATATACACATATATATATATATATATATATATATATATATATATTTCACATTTTAAGTTTAATAAAAATATTGTTTTGTGGGACAAAAGTGAATTTCTTTTAAAATAGAATAATCATTTGGATTCGGACTTCATTTTATTTAACTACCTTCGATGCACACAAAAAATATTTATATTAAAAACAGACGGACAAAAAAAATTAAAGAGATACTATTTATAATATCCCTCATTTGTCTCTTCACACAAGAGACAATCGAAAAGTAAATGACGTAAAAGAAGAAAAGGTGGGGGGAAAAAAAAAGAAAAATCGTCTGCAATAGAATTTCTCCATTCTTTCAAAGAAAAAAAAATGGCTCAGAAAAAAACTCAACAAATGAATGCTAAAATATTCTTTCTTCCATCAACCTTCCCCATTCTTTTCTAGTTAACCTGATCATAACCTTCAATAATGAGCTTCTAGTCCTATTTTCAGACTGAAATCCCTTTATGCCCTTATTCTAACTAATTTAAATTTCGTTCAGCATTTTACCTCGTTTACTAACTAAGCTTTAGCGTCGCTTTTCAGATCAGGAGTGCAGGTTCAATTTTCCTTTGCATATTGCAAAATTTAGTTATACGAGTCGAAACCCGCCGAATTCGATGAATGAAAATGTTTAAAAGTACTAATTGACCGAATTTATAAATAATTAATAAAAATAATTACAATAATTATATTGGTTAGCCTAACTCTTAAAACAAATATTATTTCAAACTAACGTTTAGTTTCAACTTTTCAAATTAATGAAAAATTAAACTTTATTCCTATACGTAATCAGTAACATGAAATAAAGAACGAAATAATGAAGTTGTTAATTGAAGCTTTGATCTTTGGTATTACGTAATGCAAAATCAACGAAAATTGCGCCACTGTAACAATTATAATTTTTTGTTTTCAACGAAATCTATAAATATCTTTTTCACTGTCGCAAAATTTACATGCATACTTTTCATATTCGCTATTTTAAAAATATTTTTACGTGCAACAGATTAATAATAAATCAAGGTTGGCAAGTTTTTGACGCATGACGGTTTTTACCATGATTTTTATCGTCATGTCAAAAACCTCTTTGTCAAAAAGGTCGAAAACTGTCAAAAACCCATTTTTTAGTAGTAGTTTGTTTTTACATTGTCTTTAGTATTAAGTTGTTTTACATGAAATATTCAATATCGAAAAGACTGAAGTATATTTATCTATCCAAGAAAAACAAAAAAGAATTGCATTAGAATAATACATATACATCTCTGTTAGCAGATCTCTATAATAATCATAAGCTATTTGGCATATTCTCTAAAAATTAGATTTTTTTTTAAGAAATTCTATAACCCATAAGTGTAAGATTTAAAAAAATGTATAATTTCGGCAGAATTTATTACCCTCTTTAAAACTAAATAGTTCTCTCAGAAATTTCCTCAGAAGTAAGATTTCTTAAAGTGTTAAATCAAAATTGTTCATTGATTATTTTTATTTCTATATAGCAAAACTTGATTTATATAAATAAATGAAATAAAATATATTTTAATAGTTGAGAATTACATACATCTTTTGGGAGAAAGGAATAAGACTTGTTCTTCAAAGTTAAATCTTGTAGAGATTAAAATTCAAATCCATATTAAACTTTAAACCATGTGAAAACTCAATTTTTAACTATATATTTTTGTTTAGTAATTTATTATTTGTTATTTTGTTAAGTAATTTAATCATTTCCTTAAAATAAATAAATAATTAAATATTACTTTAAAGCAGAAATGTAGATCTATTAATTAAAAAGTTAACTGCATTAAAAAATAAATAAAACATTTAAGAATCTCTCTAAATTTAATAATAATTTAAGAATAATTTTAACGGTAAAAGATTTTTACTCATACAGTCATGTGTATGTAATAAAAAATATGCAATGTGTTATTTCTTTCAATTCACTTTAAATAATGCCTAAATAATTTTAATAAAATGTATACAGGAACAGGACATTATATTCTGATTTTTCTTAAATATTGTTTTGTTATGTGTTAAATTTTAAGTCTAAGAGCTTTCACCTAAAATCAGATCCTACATGTTTGTATAAAAAAAAAATTATTAATTTAAAATTTTAAGATTCTGCTTATTGAAGTGAAAATGAAAATCACAATAATTGCATTTATGAAATACATAAGATATGCATTTGCAAATATTATGTCTAAGACTATTCAAATTTATTCAATGGCCACAGTCCATGCTTGACATCTATTGTCATACTATACAGGGTGTCCGGTCTCAACGGTGTCCAATGGCTAATTCCTAAACCGTTAGTCGTAGACATATAGTTCCAATTACAAAAACGTTTTAAATAAGGTAAAGAAATATTTTAAAAGCGATTTGGGTCAATAAAAACATTTCTTAAAAAATTACGAATTTTAAATTTGTATACGGTCCCCCGGTCCTATAAGTTATATTTAGTAAAATTTTCCTTTTACACTGACAAGTAATACAAAAAAAGTCCCATTCATATAACTCGAAAATTGAGCGAGTTATGAAACTTTAAAAATGCATGACTTATGCCACTTTTCTGCTCTGAAAACAAATGAGTTCGGTTTGGCTTTGAGGGGCCACATGCCAAGTGCTTAAAGTATTCGAAGATCTTATTTCATGTGTATCTGTGCTTTGAAAATAAAATGTACAAGTATTACGATTAAGTTAACATTCATTAAGTTTCAGATTGGCTAAAATAAATCAGGATTTGAGACTGTTTCTTTTAACAAAAATTATGTTATTTTTATAAGTTTTCATGTTACTTCAACGATCATATGTATGTTTTTCCAGTTCAAAATTTGTACTCGAACTTTAACTAACTTTCAAATATCCGATCGAGATCAAATTTTACATACTAGCGCAAATCTGATAACAACCTAATATTATTATGATTTTCGGAGGTTACCATTTATACTTATTTTACAGGATAACACAAAAAATTGCGGATAGATTACCGCCTAGAAGTTTAAGAAAAAGTTCTAGATTAGGAAATACAAGACTGCGATTGTTGGGTTTTTGAACTTTTATGTAACTTTTAGCACTGAATCCAAAAATTACCTTAATTTTTAACCATCATGTCAGGATGTTTCGTAAATCATAAATTGTCAAAGTAAAATAATAACAAAAATCGGATACTATAAAATAGAGTAGATGGCTGTGTTTTTTAACTTTTGATAACTGATTTTTACGTACTTTTTAGCGCTGAATCTGAAAATGACCTTCATATTTAACCATCACATTAGAATATTTTTGCAAATCGTAAATGTGTAAGTTAAAATATAGCGAAAATCTCATACTATAAAACATATGTAAAACTTTTTTTATTTTATTTTATGTTATTTTATTCCATAATTTATTCAATGTTTTTGCTTATCCTGGGACTCTTACAGCTAACCAGCTGAGTGGTCCGATGAGATGGGGGAGGAGGTTTAATTTTAACTTTGAAATTTGCAATTTGCGAAAAATCTTGATGTGATGGTTAAAAAAGAAAGTCAGTTTCGGATTCAGCGGTACATAATACATAAGAATCAATTATCAAAAGCTAAAAAAAAAATCACATAACCTAACTTTTGCAGGCTAGTGCAATCTAATAATATTTTTAAATACGTATCATTTTGTAAATAATTGAGGCTGTTAATTTAGCATCATTTTATTTAACAAAAATTCTGTTTTTTTCTTTCTTCTTAAATGTTTATTACAAATTGTATATTTTCCATTAATATGTCAGAATGATTAAGATTTCAAATTTATATTGCAATGTTAATTTTACTCTCAACCATTTTTTTAATATATCTGACGAAATAATAATTTCAACTAAATTTGTGAATGACCCCCAATTTGCAGCAAAAAAAAAGGCTCCAACTTTAAACAGCTATTACTCGGTCAATTTTAATCGTAGAATAACGGGACTTATTTTGTATTACTTGTCAGTGTAAAAGGAAAATTTTACTAGATATAACTTATAGGACCGGGGGGCCGTATAAAAAATTAAATTTCGTAATTTTTTAAGAAATGTTTCTATTGACCCAAAACGCTTTTAAAATATTTCTTTACCTGATTTAAAACATTTTTGTAATTGGAACTATATGTCTACGACTAACGGTTTAGGAATTAGCTATTGGACACCGTTGAGACCGGACACCCTGTATAACAGCATTTTTTGCATCTCTAAAATAATTTTAATGTATTTTATTAAAAATGTATGTAGAATTTTATTTAATAATTCTAATAACCTTTTATTATCATATAATATTAATTTTCATTGCAGTTAGTAGAATCTATATTAGTGGAGATTATGACAAATATTGTTCTTTCCTTTTTACTCTTGTATTTTTTAATTTTTCCCATTTAGGAAATGCTCTTCTTTTAAATAAATTTAATAAAGTAATTGTGAATAATAATAACAAGAACAACAAGGAAAAATTAATCTAGAAATGTATTGTATGCTACACTTACACTATAAATTGGAGGAAAATTGCAAATGATAGGTTTTTGACGGAATAAACCGGTAAAAAACACGGTTTTTACCACTGTCATGTCAAAAACCAGTTTTCGTCGTCAAAAACCCAACACTGTAATAAATACATTACCAAACATGATGACACGTTTGCAATTTTGCATGTAAACATTCGCATCACTCTTTAGGGGCTATGCATATATAACGTTATCAACATTTTGCTAATTTTGAACCCCCTCCTCCCCCCTTACGATATCATACGTTACCATTTGTCGAACCCCCCCCTTCCCCCCACCCGATGATATCGTTATCAATTTCTAAAAATTCTTTTTATTTTTACATTATTTTTCTTTCTTTTTATACGTTTGCAGTGATAGACATATATCATATGATTATACATTTATTAGTCGAATAGTTTACGGATTCCAAAAGTCAATAATATATCAATACATTGAAACAAATTTGTTTCAAATAACGTCTAAAAGAGTTAATTACTATTTAAAAGTATTTAATAATAGCTTGTTGTTACATAATACAATCAACAGTAATATTGTCTTCTTGCGACACCTATCCGGGGAGGGTAAAAGCAGAACATAATCAACAAATCAGTTGGATAACATTATTTCTCTTTCTTTACTGGTAAACGCAAGTATCATTTCCAACATATTATGCGCCTGGTTTCTCTAAGAGCGAATTATATGCGCCCATGGCGGAAGAACAGGGATGCCAAACGTTGGGGTATTACAAATTTTGGAATAAAATGATTTTATAAACATTTAATGGCTTTAATAATAGCTTTGTATTTTCATAAAAACATATAAAAATAATAATAAATAACAGGTGGCAGACTACTTGGATGTAAAAAAGAAAAGTGTGATTAGATCAAAAATGATAACGATATCTTTTATTCTAAACTACATTATTATTATTGTTATTATTATTATTATTATTTTGGGAATCTTTATTTGAATGCTGAAAAGTCTTTAGTTTCTAAGTAATAATTAAGGTTGCTATTGTGTAATTTGTCTGGAAGAGACAATCTATAATATACTGAAAAATTTTCCCATAAATATGTACGCTGTAATCTTAACCCGACCGGGCTATATTTGTTTTGTTTTTTTTCATGGGCCGGGCCAGATCCGTTTTTACTGAATTTTGTTCGGACTGGGTCCTGAACTGTGAAAATATCTGCCTGGGCCGAACTTTTAATTTTACACTGACCGGGTCAAGATAATTTTCGTTCGGGCCGGGCTGAACTGAGCCTGGAAATTCGGCTTCTGCAGACTTCCAGCTCTGAGCCGAATTTTCTCCCTGGTGATTGCAAGCGTGACAACGTCAAAATATGTTGCGACAAAAAATGTTATTAAATTAAAACAATGAAGTTTGTGTATACAATATAATTAGTATAATTTTTATTGTAAAGTTTTTATTTCATTAAAACTGCACAAACAATAATAAATAAATACAATATGTAATTATTTGTCACTGTATATGACTGAAATTTTAAGTGAACATTTTGAATTACCTTTTATATAATATTTTTTATAAATATGAAAGAAATATTTAAAAAACACACAATTAATTTCATTTTTATGCAATGTAGTGTATTGTTTACCACACATTGTATATATCAGTGAAGTCAGCTTTCATTATTTAAATCTAAATAATGTAACTAAATTTAAATATTGATATTTAAAGTAGTAATCTATTATTTTATTAAATTACTATTCTAATTAGATTATTAATGTCCATTGCTTATATAACTTAGTATTTTCAAATTAAATTAATTTTAAAGTATATAAAAATTACTCTTGTACTCTATGATATTAGAACTTTTCTACCTCTCCCCCCCCCCCCCCCCGCCCTTCCTTTTTGCTTGTTTTATTTATGTTTATTATTTTTGACTAATAATCTGAAATTAAATTGATTTTAAAGCAAATAAAAGTTACCCTTTTTTGAAAGATAAAATAAAAAATTCAAATGAAGGGGAATGTCTTACATGATAAAGTACTAATCAAAGCAATTTTGTTCAAACAAGTATTATTTTAATTTCTGAATATTTTTTATGAACAAAAGTTTTCATGATTTAGCCAAGAATTATTTTTATCATTTCATTTAGGAAAAATAAGTATTATGTAGAATAAAACCTTATCAAATAGTGAAAGGAGGCCCATTACATACAGTAAACCTGGAAGTTTTGCTTGAGTTTAATGCTTATTAATGTAGTTTAAGTGCAAATCCTCCCTGCAACCACAGGAGCTTTAAAAATTCCTCCTGGAGAAAAATGCCTGATTTTAACCCTAGAAATATTAAAGAAATATTAAAGTTTCTAAATTACTTAACGCACTTAGTTTTTACTTATTCTCGTACTAAATGTGGCAAAAAGGGTATACATATAGCATATTAAATGAGTAAAAGGAAATATTTAAAAAAAAAATTGCTAAAAAATTATTAAAATTTACAAATTACTTAACGCATTTAGTTTTTACTTATCCTCTTACTAAATGTGGAATAAAGGGGATTCAAATATGCGTATTATAAAACATATTAAATGAGTTAAAAGAAAATTTTAAAAACGAAATTGCTAAAAAGTTATTAAAATGTACAAATTATTTGACATATTCAAATTTTATGTATAATTCTCTTAGAATTATGTACAAAAAGTCTATATAACTATATGTTACAAAAACCAGACGTTGAAATTTTTTTCTCAAAAACAAAACTAATAAAAAGTTATGTTTTCTAAATAATTTAAGCATCTCTTTTTATTCTCTTGACAATTTGTAAACACACACACACACACACACACACACACACACACACACACACACACACACACACACACACACACATATATATATATATATATACATACATATTATAAATTTGAGATGTATCAAATTTTCAAAACAGAAAACTGTAATATTCATTTTAATAAAATCATAATCAAAATACTTGTATTTTACTTGTTGCATACAATTCTATATCATGTAACCCAAGTACATATAAACAATAATATTTTTTTTAATTGCAGATTATCTTAAATGAATCTTTTTTGGAACTTGTTCTTGCCCAGTATATTAATAAACAAGAAATATTTATTAATAGAGAGAAGGTACAATTTTAAAAATAAATATTTATTTTGTACGCGATTTTCTTTTCTAATTCGTTTTCTGGCGGGACCAATCCTATATGTTGAGTATTTTCTATATAATAAATAATATTCAGTTAGCCAAACGAGGGATAAACTGCTTAATACAGTAACCCTACTCGTGCGCCGTAGCTTAAAGAGGCATTTAAAGCTGGGGAGAATTCTATTGTCCGTGTGACCCGTGCCCAGCGTACCCCAGCCTCATTTTCACCCGCTGAAGTCCTCTGTGATGAGCATCACAATCTCAGCGGAATGAAAAAAATATTAAAATGTAACAGCTTTATGGGTAAAAATGCGTTATTTTAAACGTAATATCATTTTTTGTTCAAAAGTTTTAGAAAAGTTATTTTTAATTTTAATTCGTAAATGGCATCATCCGTAATTATATGGTAATTAAATTACCATTATTTCCCTTCTCTCTTCAACAATGGACGTAACCCGATTGCCATCCATGTGAAGAAACTTCATAAAGGACTTTTAAAATTAAAATATAAAAATTGGATTATTTTTAAAAGGAAAGAGTGTGGGCACATCTACAAATAAAGTGCTTTGATTAAAAAAAATAATTATCAAAATCGGTTCAGTAGAAAGCTCAGGCGAGATGACTACAAAAACAGCCTTGTCTTTTAAATAGTATATTCTACATTGCGAAATTTTCTTAACCCTTTGTGACTCAACTCCGATTAGAAAAATATTTAGTCAGAATTTAGAATACATCATTTTAAGAGCATAGTGAAAAAAAAAATTAAAACATTTAAAAAAAATAATAAAGTATACGAAATTACCTTTGTAAAAAATTATTTTGGGACGTCTCCAGCCTTTTTAGTTTTACAAAATTTACGAAGTTCATTTTAGCAACAACGAATCGGAACTGCTCAAATGATAAATAAAATTTTGACATGAAAAATTAACTCAGTGCGAGAATTCTATAGACAATTTATATTAACTCCTGCGTTCGGAGATAGCAACAATAAATAAAATAGTCTTAATGCTGTAGATAACTTATTGTCCAAATAACAGTTTATCTTAAAATAGCTTTTCTCAGTTAATATTGCCACATATAATTATTGATCCTACATTTAAAAATTCAACTTCAATCATCAAACTTAAAAAAAGTCACTCTAAGAGGCAAAAGTTTTTTTTAATCTACAGTCAATAAAAATTGAAAAATTCATTTACACTTGTTTTGACAGAAAATATCAAAACATCATACACAATATTTTGAAAGTAAATATCGGATCGACATCGAGACTAGTTGGACGTGCCAATCCCAAAACTCCCTTCTATCTCATACATCTTAATATTTCAAAAAATAGTTACAAATGGTAATACTAGTCCAATACCCTACCAACTTTAATTTTCATTTCAAATTTCTGCTTCAGCCAAATAATCGGAGTAAAAACGAGTTCATCTCGATCATATTTATTTTTAAAAAACAATTTTTCGTTATTGTGTTGCACATCAGCTGTTTGCGAATAGCTGGTTTAGCAGAATGCGAAATTCTAGTCGCTTCACAAGCCGTCGATGTACAGAACTACAAAAGATCGAGAAGATTATACAAAAATCACTATTACAGCGCTCCCTAGCGGCGGAATATTTCGAATTTCAAGGAGGGCCTGCTAACCATAGCCAAAAACATACACAGAAAATTTGGTTCAATTCTGTGCATAGCTTCATACACTTTTCGATGGTACAATAATGAAAATGGCACAAAAAGCGGTATTACTGCGCACCCTTCCGGCGAAATATTCCCAAATTCGAAGAGGACCTGCTGGTCATAACCAAAAACAAACAAAAAAATTTGTTTCAATTCTATGCCATAACTTCATACACTTTTCGATGGTACAATAATGAAAATAGCACAAAAAAGAGCTATTACAGCGCCCCCTTCCGGCGGAATGTTCCCAAATTCGAAGAGGACCTGCTGGTCATAGCCAAAAACATAGAAAAGAAATTGGGTTCAATTCTATGTACAACTTCATACACTTTTCGATGGGACAATGGCGACACGCGGACACACAGACATTTTGTATAAACATGTTTTATGCGATCTCTGACCCCTAAAACGTGTCAATCCGTCGAAAAAAATTTCGATTACAATAAAGTAATATCTATCTATCCATTGATATTTATCGCCGAACACTGCGAGAGAGAGAAAGAGAAACACGAATGGCAACAAATGGTCACTTTTCTGAAATCGAAACCACAGGCGTTAACGACCGCTGGCTGTCGTACAGGTTTCTAACCCAGTGCACGCAACAACTGATCGCCGGTATGCAGATTTCAGGTTCTTCTGAGAAGCGCTGGACCGTGGCCAGACGAAATGCCGAGACAGATTGCGAGCTGTTTAATGCGGGAGAATGACACCAGCCGAGGACAAAAGGAAGATTGTGTCACGGTGACATTAGTTAATCTTTTGTTCGATGTATAACACAGGGTGACTGTCCATTCTCAACGATGTCCAGTGACTAATTAAACCGCTAGGCATATAGTTCCAGTTACAAAAATGTTTTAACTCTTTAAACATCCTGACGGTACTTTTAAGTACCATTAAGGCTGTTCATAACTGCTCTGCCAACAAGCTCAAAACGTTTTGACATATTTACAAATTCATTTTTTAACGGAACGATATAAAATCGGAAAGCCTGGCCATGGAAGCGATTTAGAATTGAACTGTTTTTTCCATTTTTTGATCAATCCATTACCTATTGAGTTATAAGTGAATTCGATCATGTGACAAACACGTTTTTCGCGCTCACTCCTGAGTGCTTGCTCTTTCTCCCTTCGCGCGGAAATTCGGTTCAAAACGTCCACTTTGACAGAATTTTCTGAAAGATCTATTGCGTTTGCAAAAAAATGGAAAAAACAGCTCAATGACATAGTTTCTGGACAACAACATCAGCTAGTTTCATGCATTTTCGAACAAAAATAAATTAAAACTTATGTCAGAAAGTTGCTCTCTTGGATTTGAGAACAGCCTTAAAGAAAATTCCATGTAAAATTTATTTAATTCGCCTACTAATAAAAAAGTAGATTGCACTTTTCATACAAAATAATTGGATCAATTCTATTTATAAAGCGCAATGAAAAAAAAAATCGAAGCTTAATATTTTTTAATGCGGTTGTTTTCCCAACCCTTTACCTAGATTTCGCTTTTATCCTATTAAAAAATGTTGTACAAAAAATTTGCAACTGCAAAACACTTCTCTGTTACAGATAGGGTTTATTTATTTACACTGTTCTTATAAGAATGGTAAGAACTCCGTAACAATATTTTTTGTGAATGAATCTCATTCTTGTCAATAGTTTGCAAAAAGAGCTCTCACTACCGATTTATTAAATCCGTTTTAATTTTAAAAAATTATCTAAAAATCAAATTATTATTATTATATAGGTTGTTCTGGCGATGGTTGGTTATTATTATTATATAGGTTGTTATTGACGAATTGATTTTGCGGAATTCGAAAGGAAAAAAAAAATCGAGGACTTTCACGAAAATTAAAAAAAACTCGCAGAATAATCACATGTCAATGAAAGAAGTTACGGAGACAAAAAGACGCAGAGCTTTTTTTATTGCGCGGGATGTTCTCATTTTCTGTGAGGTTTGTGCAGTTCTTCACGTTCCCTATTCCTCAAAGGAATTTTTCCTAGTAAAACCTGAAAAAAAGAAATCGAAAGGAACTAGAATTTTTTTTTTTTTATTTTAGACAGGTCTCTGTCTTAGTAAGTATAATTGTATAAAGTTTTTTCATCGAAATTTGATTTTTTCCCCCCTTTGAGAAAGAATTATGTTGTAGACAGGCTTCGTTTTCACAAGTTTTACTGTAATACATCTCTTTTTAGAGCTGTACTCAGGGTTCATACAGAGTTGGGAAGAAAAAATCCAAGGAGTACCCAAAAAATCCAAGGAGTCCAAAAAATTTTAAGGATTTGCCATTTTTTTTTGTTGTCGATGTTGTTTTGTGCTGCATCGTTATGTGGTATGCACACTCCAATTTTTAATACCCAATTTGGAGAGAAAAACATTTCAAAAACAAATTTTACTCTATCAGAATCTGATTGTTAGTGCTGAAATCGCACAGTATTCACAATATATTGCTTAATGATTTCGTAAGTTTAAATATAAAATCGACAATCTACTGGGGTGATTCTGAGTAAAAAAAAAAAATATTCTGAAATTCACAGCAAATTTTCTGTAAAGTTACACGAGAGAGGGGGGAGGGGGAAATCAACTCCCGACACTAGCTATGCGTTTTCTCCGCGATTCTTTGACGATATTCGCGTTTTTTCGCGATCTTTTGACAAAATTTGTGGGGGTTTTCGCGAGCTTTTGACGAAATTTGTGTTTTTTTCACGATCTTTTTACGAAATTTGTCGATTTTTCGCGATCTTTTGACGAAATTTGTGGTTTTTTCGCGATTTTTTGACGAAATTTGTGTTTTTTTCGCGCTTTTCTGACGAAATGTGCCGTTTTTCGCGATCTTTTGACGAAATTTGCCGTTTTTCGCGATCTTTCGACGAAATTTTTGGGGGTTTTCGCGATCTTTTGACAAAATTTGTGATTTTTTCGCGATCTTTTGACAAAATTGTCAGGGATTTTGGCGATTATTTGACGAAATTTGCGTTTATTCGCGATTATTTGACGAAATTGGCGATTTTTCTGCAAACGATGGACAAATATTTTTTTTTTCGGCGACCACATGTCCGATTTTTTGGATTGGTGACCGATTTTTTAAAATTTTCAGAAATGAATGCCTTACATTTTCGGAAAATTCGGATTAGAATCACCCCTAGGTCATATAAATAGAGATTAGTCAAACCCCAAACACTTATTATGTATATCACATACATGATACATCTTAAAGAAAATTTTAAAAGGCAAAAAAAAAAAAAAAAAAAAAAAAAAAGAATGCTAAATGCAACATACAAGAAAAAATATAACAAGTTTTGAATTTATTCTTTTAGAACAGCGGTGATCGCTTTCTTTGAAGGTGAAATTTTGACGAATTCGCATTTTTTTCGCGATCTTATGATGAAATTTGCGTTTTTTTCGCGATCTTCTGGGGGAAATCGCGTTTCTTTTGCGATCTTCTGAGAGAAATTCGCTTTTTTTTTTCGAGACCTTCTGGGAAAATTCGCTTTTTTCGCGATCTTTTAATGGAATCCGCGTTTTATTTAACGCGATTGTTTAACGAATCTGGCGTTTTTTTCGCGATCTTTTGGTGGAAACCGCGTGTTTTTCATGATCCTTTGACGAAATTTGCGTGTATTTCGCGATCCTTTGACGAAATTTGCGTGTTTTTGCGATCCTTTGACGAAATTCGAGTGCTTTTCGCGATCCTTTGATGAAATTCGCGTGGTTTTCGCGATCCTTTGAGGAAATTCGCGTGGTTTTCGCGATCCTTTGAGGAAATTCGCGTGTTTTTCGCGTTCCTTTGATGAAATTCGCGTGTTTTTCGCATTCCTTAGAGAAAATTCGCGTGTTTTTCGCGATCTTTTGAGGAAATTCACGTGTTTTTCGCGATCTTTTGAGGAAATTCACGTGTTTTTCGCGATCTTCTGGGGAAATTCACGTGTTTAACGCGATCTTCTAATGGAATTCGCGTTTTATTTCGATCGTTTGACGAAACGAATGTTTTCGCGATCTTTTGAGGAAATCTGCTTTTTTTCTCGATCTTTAAGGAAATTCGCGTGTTTTTCGCGATCTTCTAATGGAATTCGCGTTTTATTTCGATCGTTTGACGAAACGAACGTTTTCGCGATCTTTTGATGGAAACCGTGTGTTTTTCTCGATTTTTTGAGGAAATTCGCGTTTTATGCGATCTTTTGAGGAAATTGTTTTTTTTCTCGATCTTTAACGGAATTCGCGTTTTTTCGTGATCATTTGAGCAAATTCGCGTTTTTTCGCTGTCTTTTAAGAAATTCGCGTTTTTCCACGATCCTTTGACAAAATTTAAGAATTTTTTCCGCGCTCGATTGACGGTATTTTTTGGAACATATTTGCGAAAAACGCGATTTTTCCGAGATTCTTGGCTAAATGCCAAACATCGATAAAATTTAAAATAAAAGTCGGCTAACAGTGTCGAAAAACGGACTTTACGGACCTAATAATTGAAAAACGGACCTAGTGGGAGCCCTGCTATTAACATTACCCTACCCAATCAATGTTGTGCTTCAGATGAATGACGTGCATAAAGGATTTACCGTGCGTTTTTCAATCACAATTTTTTTCTTCCTCGGCAGCAATTATCGCTTGCGTCCGAAGCCGCAATAGAATATAAGGAGTTTCTAAGTAGTTGTTTGCTTATCTAAGTAGTTCTAAGTACTACTTGGGAACGTTTTCATTTCTAAGGAGTTTCCAAGGAGTCTAAGGAGTCTGTGCGAACCCTGTGTACTATACAGTGGATGGTTTAGCTGGTTCTTTGAGGATACCTGTAAAAATGGAACCAATAGAATCCTGTCTAAAAAAAAAAATTTCATATTCAAAATATTAAAATTTTACCTGCTAAGACGGAAACTTGTTTAAAATGAAATATTGGTTCTTGAGTTTCCATATTCAAAGTTTTTTTCAGTTTATGTTTGTCGTTCGGGGGCGGGGGGGGGGGGGGGGGTATACGCCCGGATCCTACTTTTATGTATATAACTTCCCTCGAAAAATCTTTGCCCCCCCCCCCCCGAGAAAGTTCTGAAATGGCGCCCCTGTTTATCACTCATATGATGACATCGTGATGATCCTAAGAAACCACCCGGATAATTGGACATGCAACAACTGTATATATAATACAAACATTCTATGTTTATAGTATACGCAGGGTCAATAAAAAAGCTATTTAATAAAATATATGTAAACTCGGCTAAGAAAATCCTAGAGATAATATTTGTAGCATTGCTGAGTTTCCATGTATTTAGATTTTTAAAAACTTTCAACTCTAAATGATTTACTGTGCTTCCGATCGTTCCAGAAGTTAATCAGAGCTGCAGACCGAGGTACTCCGCTGATCTCGGCTGCTTTTCGGCCTACATTAATCACATGGCAGTTCGACAACGGGTGGAAAGCAACCTATCTTCATCATGTGAATTGGGATAAAGTATTGATACTTCATGATTTCACTAAAAGAATTTCATCACAGATTATTTTACTAAAAATTCCCCAAAGTGCGCTAAAATAGAGAGAAACGGTCGCCAGCTGCCTACGACTGCTATTCTCGTGTAATTGTTTCCTCAACTCCTTAACCCGTGAAAAACAAAAGAACAAAGGAAAAAAGAATTCCATGACATCATGTGATCCCAACGCGTTCCAGGTGTTGCGTAATACGACCATCTTGACAATGATCTGACATTTCGAATGACTGCGGAAATCCCATAAACACAATGGTTTTAATTCGTTCCAACGCGCTTAAAACACAAAACTGCAGTTCAATATCAGTGAATCGCAACCATTCCGGGTTTTTTGCGCATTTTCTTTTGACCGATCGCGTTCATAAAAAGGGAACTCAAAAATACTTTGAAAATAATTTAACTTGAAAATGTGGTGGTCGTTTTACCCAAGGTCATAGCAAGGTGTTCAAGCAGTAAACAGGGATGTTCCAATTTCAGATAATTTTTAGATTCCACATCTCACATTTGAAAGTTATTTTCATGGTTCATAAAAAAAGGAAAGGGACTTAAAACGGCCTATAGAGGAGCTGATCGCAGCCGTCGGTACAGGAAAATTGTCCCTTTAACTAATGCTAAAGTGCCATTGAAATCATTCTTTATTGTAAATGCGTTTGAAAGAATTGTAAAAAACCCAGGTTTTTTTATAAAAAAAAAAAACACAGCCCGGGCGGGTAGCTGGGTGGGTATCCGGGCAGCTACCCACTACAATCCTTAAGGTTGTAAAAAACCCAGCCCGGGTAGGTAGCTGGGCGGGTACCCGGGCAGCTACCCACTACAACCCTGGTTTGAAAGTTTCAGATATTCAAATTCGGATAATTTTTACTTTGCCATATAACACAGAACACAAGTGTCACATGAAATCTGAAATTGTGCAAAAAAATAATCGTTCTGAACAAATTAAAAATACATGTAATTCAATGTGCTTGCATGGGATTTTCCTGAAGCGAGAAGTTATCACTTTTCTCCACCAGATTGCGTATTCGAGTGCTTGAATCGCTATAAAAACTTTATGGTCTGCCTGAAACCTGAATGTGGTGTTTCATCATGGGCCACCAAGAAGTAAAATCATCTAAGAGTCTGTTTTTTCCCTCTAAATTATTTTTTCGAATAAAACTGCATAAAAAACCCCATTTTGGAAAGATTGATCGAACAAAAACTCTTTGAGCGATACATTATATTCAAATAACTCATATATTCGAAATATTTAGTTGAAGAAATGCGGCTAAACGCACCGATCCTGCAAATAAACGGTCAATTGATTCGTTGAATGGTTCATTCACATTGTAACCGCTACATAGCCTGGTTGAAAAACACTGAATCGCACATCGCGAATTTCGCATGCCATACGCAACTAACTAATCACAGTTCTTTCTAACTAATCACAATCTGAGAATGTCGGTACCATGTCAATCTATCAAACATGAAAATAGTGTTGCTAGTGGGCAAATTTTTTTTTTAAATTCATATTTCTTGATTGGCACCACTTTTTTGAAATAGTAAAATTCGGCTTATTTAATGGCATATTAATTAAGGCGAAAACAAGGGGAATTTTACCATTTCAGAAAAGCGGTGCCAATAAAGAAATATGAATTTTAAAAAAGTAGCCCACTGGCAACACTGTTTTCATATTGCATAGTTTGACATGGTACCGACGATATGAAATATCGAAAAAAAAAAAGGAAAATAAGAAAATGCAATTTTAGCTTTTTTTTATCCAGGCATATGCAGTGCTGCTAACCGATCCACAACCAGTGTTGTCAAGTGCAATCAACCGATGAGTTTGGTAAGTGACCGAACTTAACGACGGAATTTCTCAGTTAATTTGGGACACGTTATTGTCCATTTAATCTAGTGACGGACATTGTAAACAGGCAACTAGCATGAGTTTCGAGATATTTATTATTTACGCGCGCATTTTATACATTGCAAATTAGATTACAAATGTTGAGTACTATTTATTTAAGTTGATGAATAATTGCCTTGATTTAAGTAAAATAAACCCGAATAACTTATTAAGAATATTTTTACAAATAGATTTATCTTTTTTTGCGCATCTGTTGAGCTGTTTTAAATATTGTCTTCAAAATTTAAAGTTTTTTTTAATATGTACACTACGATCTCTTTATTAAAGCCTATTTTAAATTATAATAAAGTCGAATGCTTTTAATAGGGCATTTCATATTGTTCGCGATTGCTAATCGCGTGTGCAAATTTGAAAAACCTTATTTTTCGCAATGAAACATTAAATAAATTAAAACTCTTTGAATAAAAATGCTAAAATTTCATTTTAAATAATACGCTAAATGTGACGCAATGAAAATTAATTATTTTAAATAATAAAGTTTTATCCAAGGCAAATTTGTAATTGCAATTATCTGCAATGTAATTGCAATTTAATTGTATGTAATTATGGTTAAAATTACATACCGTAAAAATTCTTGCAGTACTGTAGCCGGAAGCGCCCCCATTTCATTGTTTGGCGAAATGTATGCGTTTGCATGTGTGTAACTATAATGAATTACATGCAATTAACGCGTAATTACATTGCGGATAACTGAAATTACAAATTTGCTCAACTCTGGTTTTATCTCTATTATTATAGTTTGAAGTTTTTCCCTGCTAGACTTTTGATTTTATTATTATTTTTAATTCCTTTGCAATAACGTTACTTTACGTTGTCTATTATAACTGAATGTATACATTTACTATTTGTTTAACACTCTCCAACACAGCTGAAAAGTGTTTATGAATTCGGTTTGTAAGTTTGTGTTTTAACTCGCGTCAATACAGTCAGCCTCTCCCTACTTCTATTTTTAACGTAGCTTAACTTTAAATGTCTTTTGCAATCTTTAAGATGTTTTTAAAAATCTACACGGTAATTTTTTTATTTAATCAAACAAATAGAATCCAGAGGATATTCTTTACTTTTTTCTTTCTTCTTTTTTTTTTAAGGTGTTTACATTAAAAATAATTTGGTTATTTATGTAGTTGAGTCCGAAATTAAAACAATCTACAAACCAGGGGGCTTCAACATCAGTTGATAAAATCACATTTTTATTTTAAATACAGTGAAACCTCCCTGCGCGACCACCTCCCTAAACGACCCTTTTTTTCATGGAACGAAATTTATTCCCATAAGCTCAATACTAATTTTACCTCTATTCAGAGACCACCCCAGTTGAACTCCCTTCATGAGCGACCCATTTCTTTGAAGAAAATGAAACACATTCCGTTTTTTCCAGGTCACTTGAAGAAGGTTTTATTAGAATAATAATACCGGAGAGCGCATTATTCATCAAACTTCTAAACTAAGTTTAGAATTTTTATTTATTCCGGTAACTTTTAAGTGTTTACCCTTTGTGTCTTTTTAGGCAATCAATTTAACTCTGATGACAAAGTAAGGATGACGGTCCATAAACTCTCCTGCCCTATTCTGTCAGGAAACTCTCAAAGATACAAATAAATGAATGAAATCGTCATAACTTGTTCCCGTCCAAAAATTAACTTTTGTTTTGATACTTAAATTTTCATATTTTTCCTAATGTGAAAAATAAATTTTAGTAACAGTTTTACTTTTTTTTAGCAATTAAAATCTAGATTTAAACATGACCTCCATTAAGAGAACCCCCCCCCCCCTCTCGGAGCGACCCATTGTTATTGGAACGGAACGTGGTCGCTTTAGGGAGGTTTTACTGTACACTACATATCTAAAATCCATGCTCGATTTAATATTTTATTCTCGCATCATGAATCAATGCCTTTTTTTTTTCCCCTACATGATCATGATGTAATATTTTATGTACTGCATCGCCGTCATGATCATATGTCCGATAATATCAGTTGGTAATTGAAAATAACAGTTATAGTCCAGTCATTTGGTAGAAAATAGGGGAAAGTTTTGGTGTAGTTTTGATATTTGGTCCCTTTATGTTTTTTGGGTCGCTGAATACGAATCTGAAGTTTGCCAACAAAATTTATCCCGGGAAACACGTTTTTTTGGCAAAAAACTGAAAAAAAATCGGGATTTTCTTTGTTTTTTCAAAATAACTTCAAAATTATGCATTTTACGAAAACGTCCTCAATACATAAATTAAAGATGATAAAATTTCCTACATTTTACGTATTAAAAGTTTTTTTCTCTGATCAATGGTTTAGCCGTGACAATGCCGCAAAAATTGGTGTGAAAAAAAGAAAAATCTGAAAAAACGGGAATTACGGCAGTGCACGTTGGGTGATTTACCGATTCTAGCTGTCCAAAATTATTTTTAGCGTCAATATAGTCGCATCGCCATGAAATTAAAAAATGTTATTGATATTCACTATTGAATGTTAGGTATTGTAAAATGTTGCGTGTACCAGTCATAATTTCGTTACAGGGATATTCAAAAGTATTTCATTATATTACGGCCTATGGGGGAAAATCGTTTATGGTGGTTTTTAATAATGTTTCATAATTTCAAACACTTTGAAATTTATATACATATCTATGAAGTGCACTACAAGATGATTTCTTATAGAATATTGTATGGGTAGTATTTATCGATCATTTACAGGGACACTAAAAAAGAATTATGTTACATTACGGTCTATGGAGAAAAATTGTTTGTGGTGTATTTTGTTCATGTTACACCTTTTCAAAAGTATTTAAATTGATATATATCTCCGAGGTGCTCTATAAGATGCTTACTATTGAATATAATGTGCGATTGATCTTTCATATACAGGGGCACGCAAAATAAATCAGTTATATTTTTCTTTGTATGAGCAATAATTGATGGAAGTGCGTTTTCAGTTGTGGAACACTTTTTTAAATTTTAAAAATTGCGTACTATTTAGCGTGTATAAATTCTATAAATCATATATAGGGCTGCACAAGACATCTATATACCCGCTTATTGCCGGAAATTGCTAACGCTGTGCTATGCGTTCATTAACAGTTCTAAATTTCAGCATATTGTGAATTATATGATAAATCTATAGTTCATATACAGGAACGTACAAAATTTTCAGCTATTTTTTCGATTTTGGTTGAAATTGTGTATTCAAACGTGTTATATGTTTTACAAATTATTACTTAGACATCGTTTTTCAAGTTATTAAACTATGAAGTTTTATTATAGTAGCCCGAATGCGTTCAAAAATGTTCCATAACCTGATTGACGCATGATTTTGCGTTCTTCTTGATAATTTTAATGATACTGTGTTAAGGGTATGGAAGCTAAGGTGATAAAACTGTTTTTTTTTTTTTAATTATTATAACAAATTCTAAAATGTCTTTTTCTAAAATTTAAGGTAGGGGACAAACATTGGACAGCATTAATGAAAATTGCTGTGATGCATATTCTGTGGTATATTCATATTTATTTCTGCACAAACCTTACAGGAAACCTAACAGGAACCTTGTGTAAAGATAGGGAATCATAAGATATCATGATTAATATATCATGAGAAAATGCCTACATTATGTTTTGCATTTGCATTGTATCAAATCTGAATTTAGAGAATTTGTCTGGATCAATTTTGTAACCACTCAGAATTTGCAGCCAAGTAATACATTTTAAATGATTTTATACTGATATATCTACATACAACTGACAATTTTTGTCCAAATTTGGTCATAAATTTAAACATTTCGCTCTTGCAAAACTTCATGTGCTCTTCATTGTAATTTTCCTTTATAAACAAAATATTTTCAATCAAATTCACATTTTCGTTACATTTTAAATCTTGTTGCCGTTGCATAATGGTGCAAAAGTTTATTTATGTGACTAAGTTAAATTCTGCTGTCTTTGATGTAAAAAAAAAAAAAAAATGGTACTTGAACTAAAATGTCAAGAAAAAGTCATGCCAGAAGGTATCAAATATTTTTTATTAAAAAAACATTTATTTTATACTGTTGGTAGTAATAAAAACATCCACTAATTCCATACGTCTATTTTCTATGCTGTAGATGTCGGTGAAAAGCAGGGACCCTCAAGTAAAAGAAAGAGGAAATAATTTTTTTTTGTTTTTTAAATAAATGTACTTACTAATTTACATGTTTATTTATAATTAAATAATGATTCATAATGAGTCGTCTTATTTATTATCAGCAACTTCATTGTAAAATGTAGTCATTCATATAATCTTTAGTATAATTTATAGTCAATGCTTGTGTAAAATGGTCAGTTTTCATGTTAAATCTACGTACAGCGGCGTAATTCCCGTTTTCTCTGAATTTTTTGATTTTCCCTCCCATTTTTGTGGCATTGTCACGGCTAAACTATTGATCAGAGAAAAAAAACTTTTAATACGTAAAATGTAGGAAATTTTATCATCTTTAATTTATGCACTGAGGACTTTTACGTAAAATGTATAATTTTGAAGTTATTTGGAAAAAAACAAAGAAAATCCTGTTTTTTTTCCGTTTTTTGCCAAAAAAACGTGTTTCCCGGTATAAATTTTGTTGGCAAACTTCAGATTCGTGTTCAGCGACCCACAAAACATAAAGGCACAAAATATCAAAACTACACCAAAACTTTCCCCTATTTGTCCTTTTTGAGCACCTAATGCCTGGACTATTAGTGATAACAACACAAACAAAAGCAATCGGAGTAAAAACAAGCTTACATGGTTTGTAGAATTTAGTGACGCATTACCAATCGATTAGTCACTGGTCGATTGGGATCCTAAAAATTGATCATTAATCATTCTAAATACAGTGCTTTGTTTATCGTTATAAATTTAAAAAAAAAAAAAATGCGCGTAAAAATGTAAACACAGATTGATAGCCACTTAGTTATACGATCAGACAAGGTAAAATACACGAGTTGCTAAGCAGAACGGAACGTCATCGTCATTTCCAACAAACGATTTCGAGAAGTGTTTCCCGCGTTTTCAAAAACTAGAGAACCGTGACCCAGTTTCTTCTCTCACCCTAATCTGAAAACAAGTGTCACAAAATCGCAGAAATAAAATCACACACTTTTTAAAAGCATTCCGCCTGCTTGCCAGGAACGTGCAAAGATTTCTGTTGCAGTTATGAACAGTGTTGAATTCAGACACTTTTTTCCTGCAGGGATTTCTGTGGCTCCGGGGGGGGGATTGCACTTTTTGACCATTGAAAACACAAACCTGGGGAGGAGGACATTTCATTGCTCCGGAGGAGTCAGCCTTCTTCCCCCGGGCAACCCCCTGAATTCAACACTGGTTATGAACAACACAGCAAAACATTATTTGCGACATCCAGGAACAACGTTATACAAAGTAATTCTGAGCGTCATCTATAAAATAAAAGGGCGGGGCTGGAGTGCAAGTGGTACATTTACCTTTAAAACGAAATTTTCGGTTTTAAAAAATATTAATATTAACGCTTTAAAAAAAATTTCTATTTTGAAACTCACTTTTTTCTCTGGTTCAGTGGCTTTAAAGGTAGTTTCCCGTTCTTCTTTAAAACATTTTCGGTTCTGCGCATGCACTAGGAAGCCTAAAATTTTCAACAGGGGTAGGTATTTTTCAGAATTTAAAAAAGTGGCAGGCATTTTATGTTATTTAGGTTTTCTCGGACCTTTTGTTCAGAATTGAAAAATTTAATACTGTCAAACCTCGTTAACATGAACACGCTTAACGTGAATTACTTTTAACATGAATTGTTTTCACAGTCCCTTATAAAAACGAATACAAAGATTTGATACTGATAACATGACTTACTGTTAACATGAACAAAATTTTGATTCCCCTTAAGGTTCATGTTAACGAGGTTCGACTGTATATCTAAACCAATTAAATCAGTAATGACTATAACAAGGATTCCGTAATTTGTTTAAATAGATTTTTAGTTTAAAATATAAAATCATCCAAATGTGAGGATGTAAGTTGCCGAAGGTAAGGCAGTGAGGTCTTCAACATTAGATTCGTTTGGGAACTTTTCCGTTTAAATTATAAATTTAGGTATATTTAAGGTTATCATCACGGGTCCGGACTAAGGCTGTCTTTCGTTAAAAATATATATAATCCAAACAGACCAGAGCGTGCGTAGCACGATCAGTGTACGTTGCCGAAGGCAGCGAGGCCTCCAACTCGTAAATTCGTTTGTATACTAGATTTTTCTTTTAAAAATATAAAATCACGCCAATTCGCAGGTGGACACTGCTAAAGGCAGTGGAGCCGTTAGGGATTGCTTGGAAAGGTTTTCGTTTGCACGAATTTTAGGCATATTTAAGGGGTCTCACAGGTCCGTGCAACGCCGCGTCGGTTGGATCAGCTAGTATTCGAATAATGCAAAATTTAACCTTACGATTCATCAAAAATTTAGAATATTCTTAATGTTAGCTCACTTTTTTAAGCAACTGGTACTATAATACATTCTGAAATATGAAAAGTGGATAAATAAAAATAAAATCATAAGTCGGAATGCAATATTTCACCTTAACTCAGTCATTAAATGCAAAATAGGAACAATAAAAAGGTCACCGTTTTGCTTAAAAGGCGACGAAAATAATAACACTATAAATCAAGGGTCGATGCAGGCTTTTATTCTTGGGGCCCATTTTGTGAAAAGTAAAAGTGATTTTTGTGAATTTTATTATATTTTTGTGAAAAATAAAATTTGTTAACGAAAGTTGAAATCCATTTGCTCAAATTCGAACCAATCATTTTATTAACAAAAACTTCTTTAAATCCTTTGGCTAAAGTTTTTGTTTTTTGTGACCTGATTTTATTGACAAATTACATATTTTAAAACAGTTTTTATGCAAAGTTATTGTATGAAGGGGCCTATTTTATTAAATAGATTTTTGTGAAAGGCCCTAAATAGGCCCCAAATTTTGCCTGGATCGACTCCTGTATATGTTAGAAGTTAAAAATATACATTTTATTGAAATATCCGAGTACTTTCGGCTTGCAATTCGCGGCCATCAGAGAATATTTGTATATAATTGTTGTTCATTCATACAAATACGTCACTTCGTTTGCAGCCCAGCTACGCATTAAAAATGAAAATGACGTAATAAAATAAATGGAATTGCAGTTAATATATATTTTTTTCTCTACTTAAGTTCAATCTAAGGGTCTGCTACTTCTACTTTCAACTACTCTAATGATTATTGGCTCTCCCATTTCAAACGAAGTGACGTATTTGTATGAATGCATGAATTATATAAAAATATTCTCTGACGATGGCCGCGGGAAATGCAGGCCGAAAATACTAAGAAGTTTTTAAATAAAATGTATATTTTTAACTTGCAACATCTATTTTATTATTTTCGTCGTCTTTTAAGGCTGTTCTCAACAAGCACAAAACGTTTTGACACATTTACATATTCATTTTTTAACAGAAAGATATAAAAATTGGAAGGCCTGACTATGGAAGCGATTTGGAATCGAACTGTGTTTTCCATTTTTTTTTTATCAATAAATTACCTATTGAGTTATAAGCGATTTTGATCACGTGACAAAGGCTTTTTTCACCCTTTCTTGGGTGGTTATTTTTCTTTCGCGCGGAAATTCGGTTTAAAACGCCCACTTTGACACTCTTTTCTGAAAGATCTATTGCGTTTGCAAAAAACAGTTCTATTACATAGTTTTTGAACAACACCACCTGCTAGTTTCATGCATTTCCGAACAAAAATAAATCAAAACTTATGTCATAAAGAATTGGAATCGCAGACTTGCCAAGTCTCCGGCTTTTTGCACACCACTATTATTAGTGGTGTACCGAGTAGTACTTTGGCCGAGTAGCCGAGTACCGAGTACTCGGCCATTGACTACTCGGCCGAGTACCGAGTACCGAATACCGAGTAGTTGGGTAATAAGGGGAAAAAATGCTGATGTGCACATAATGTGAGCTTAGGTGTACATATGTGTGTACATATATATATATACCTGTGTATACATATATATAATGTACATATATATATATATAAATTAACTAATTAAATTTGAAATTTATTTGTGCACCTTTCAAAGACAATTTTTGACAATGCAAAACAGTGGCAAAAAAAGGAGAATTGACACGTAACATGTACAATTATTAACCAATATAAAATTAAAACATTCTTCAACCCTCTAATTTATTCCGATACCTAAAATCTGTCTATCAAAAAAAAAAAAAAAATGTTTATTGGTTGCTGTAACAATTCATTGAATAATGCAAAACATTTCATATTTATTTTGTAACTGTACCTTATTTTCTTTTGATTAAAAATAAAAGAGAGAAAAATACAAAGAGAGGTACAAAAAGCTATACAGGATTTCTTAACAGAAGACTTATGTAAAACTGACACTCCATTTGCATGGTGGGGGGAAAAGAACTTTTCCGATTATGTGCAACCTTGCAAAAAAATTCTTATGTGCACCTTCAACTACTGTTTATTCTGAGCATATATTTTCAGAGGTAGGCCAAATTTATAGTAGTAAAAGAAATGCCCTGTCTACTCATAATGTAGAACGTTTGGTGTTTTTGCACCATAATTTGAAAGATAATAAATTGAATTATTATTTTTTTTATTACATTTATTGTATTTTCAGTTTCTTTATCCAAAATAATAGCCTTTTCTGTTTTCCTATACATTTAAAAACAACTTATTTTTATTTGTATAAATATGAAACTAAATTTTAATCTGGTTTTTGTTCTTAACTTTTAGTATACAGTAGCCTCCCGCTTAACCGGCCTAAACGGGACCGAGGGTTAGCCGGTTAAGAGAAAAAACGGTTAAACTGGAGAATTTTAAAAATGTAAATAAATAACTGCATATTTAATTAATTAAAAATGTAGGATGCATTTAATTTTTTAATTTGTAGTACATATTTTCTATAATTTGTGAAATTAATACTAATAGTAAGTAATTTAATTGTAATAAAAGTTATCACTAATAACAAATAATGAACAATATTTAATACAAATTAAATTGTTGAAAATCTTGTCACATACCAAGAAGTTGAAATTATTCTACATTATGTAAATTATTATAGTTAATTAACCATAAAGAAATGAGAACCGAAATTTTCCTTTATGAATTTTGCCGGATGTTGGGGAAAAAAGCCGGCCGGTTAAAGCAAAGTTCCGATTAAGAGGAAGGCTACTGTATTTTGTAGACATATTGTTAAATACCGAGTAAATAGTTTTATGAATTATTACATACATTATACATTGATATTCGAATAACTTTTTACAGATCAGTTTTAAATTCATATGCTTAAAAAATGAAATTCTTACAACTACTCGGTATTGGCCGAGTACTCGGCCAAAATTTCACCGAGTACCGAGTACTCGGCAAATTGGCCGAGTAGGCCGAATACCGAGTATTTACCGAGTACTCGGTACGGCTCTAACTATTATCTTAGAGAAAATGTTGTTCTTTCAAATCGCCCAAATGTTCCAAATGAATAAAACGACATTTTCTGTATTAAAATACTGGTATTCAAAAAGCCGGAGACTTGGCAGCTCTGGATTCGGGAACAACTTTAAGTAAACCGGCGAGCTTTTAAAGTTCAATATCGGATCGAACACGAATGGGTACCACTCAGCTGGATATCACACTTTATGCGAAGTAAAGTATAGTCGAAAACGTTAAAATAGCCTCATTATCTATTTTAACCCTTTATGTACTGAATTATGAATTCATGAAAATTTTATCTTTTAAAGCATTTTTCGTGAATTGTTGAAACTACATTACAAGATTTACATAATCATTTAATACATTTTAGAAGGATTGAAGGATTTAGAAGTATTCATTCAATTTGAATTCATAGGGACTTTGTGCACTATTTATAACCCCACTCAAATCTTTTATTTTAAATGTTTTAGTATTTTGTAGAATTAGGAAATGTACAACGTACAACTAGAATGTTCTTGTTCTTACAGTAGAAACAGAAATATTTCAGAATTGAAAAATCCCCCCTAATGCCAAGAAAGGTGAAAACATGCAAAGGCAAGAGAAATCCTCCATTTAAAAATATTTTTGTTTTGCGTCACCCATAATAATGCTTTTGGAAGAAGATAAAGTAATGTATCTATAACTCATTCTGAACTGTATTACAACTAATCGATGTATTAAAGGCATAAAAGTGGGAAATGGGAAAAAAGATGGACACATTTTTCCATCTATACAATAAGGCCAAACTCATATAATTTAGACACATTTTAACAGTTATTCATACGAATAAAATGAATTATAACTGTACATAGGATTGTTATTTTCTTTTTGTAACTTAGAAAGTGTTAAAAGAAGAAGAAAAAAAACAAAAATGTATAAATTCATTAAATCAAGAAAGAAAATCTGAAATAGTTTGCTAAAAGTATAAATCCATCCAAACGTAAGCTGATGAACTGATGTGAAGTACAGAGATTACTTTTTCAAAATAAATGTATTATTTTGAATGATTTGACTTTACTTAACAGAAAAATCTATGCTAAATATATGCATGCCAAATGGATCTTTACTCCAGAAATATATTTCCAAAAATGCATCACTGAGATGACCCAGAAGTGTTTTATAAACAGAATAAAACATTCTATTCCAAAAAGAACCTTATGGAAACTTCCTTTCCCTAGTTAAAGAACTGATTTACATGAGTTTCAGATGCTTATAATAAAAGCTCGCCTTTGATTGGATAATGCATCCATTCAGAAACAGACTCCAAGGATTTAAGTAGACAAAATGTCTAATTATTAAGTTTTCTAGACCACCCCACCCCCCATTATGCTTCTAATGTTTTCTTTGCATTTTTCAATCAATCCAGAGAATGCCCAAATTTGCTTTTAAAAAGGTGGAATGCCTACTTTAGGAGGAACTCTTGCATGCCTGAATTTTATAACAAGTTATTTTAATGGTACTTAAAAGTACCGTCAGTAGATAAAGGGTTAAGAGGCGCCATTTGGGGGAGGATAAGGGGGTTAACCACCCCCTCAGCGTATTTACAGATTGGGTAGACATTGCTCGTGAATTCCAAAATGTTTTATTTTTGAAGACGCTCTGCAGAAAATTGAGAACGCCAACAAGAGCAGTTCGCGGGGGGTCGGCTCTTGATCCCGTGTTGACGATGGAAAGCGATGCGGAGGGAGCACCGCTGAAGTATCGGATGCCGCCTCCACGGACGCAGCCTATTTATAGCAGAGATCGAGACTACTGGGTTTCATTTTTACCCTCTCATAACGATCAAATGAAATGCCACGGAAATTTTAAAAATAAATACATATATCTCATTTTATAAACATCACTCAAGAGACGCCCGTTTTTGGTTTCCAAGCTTTTTAATCGCCTCGAAGAAAATGAAGTCACCCATTTTGACCGGTGTGTAAATATTTTTACTTTCTTCTATCTTTACAAGAAGAAAGTACAGTGAAACCCCCCTGTGCGACCACCTCTCTGAACGACCCTTTTTCATAGAACGAAATTTATTCCCACAGGCTCAATACTCATTTTACTTCCATTCACAGACCATCCCAGTGGAGCTCCCTTTATGAGCGACCCATTTTTTTTTTGGAAGAAAATGAAACACATTTCGTTTTTTTCCGGGTAGCTGGAAGAAGGCTTTATTAGAAAAATAATTCCGGAGAGCGCATTATTCATCAAACTTCTAATCTAAGTTTAGATTTCTTTTTATTCCGGTAACTTTTAAGTATGTAAACCCCTTTGTGGCTTTTTAGGCCATGAACTTAACTCGGATGACACATTAAGAATGACGGTCCATAAACTCACCTGCCCTATTCTGTCAGGAAACTCAAAAATACAGATAAATGAATGAAATCGTCATTATTTGTTCCCACCCACAAAAAAAAAAAAAAAAAAAAAAATTGTATTTATTGACTGAATTTTGAAAAGGATTTGAAAATAAAAGTTATAAAAGATAAAACCGTAAAATCAAAGCAAACGTCCACGTATTATTTTTTTAACGCTGCAGTCATTAACTTATCTAATTAACTTTTGTTTTGATACT
The DNA here is from genome assembly GCA_963932465.1 of Maratus speciosus. Lineage (NCBI taxonomy): Eukaryota > Metazoa > Arthropoda > Arachnida > Araneae > Salticidae > Maratus > Maratus speciosus. Next base: position 15,167,549 of record OZ010791.1, on the reverse strand, counting down.
TACATTTTTATGTTTTTTCCTAATGTGAAACATAAATTTTAGTAGCATTAATGGTTACCTTTTTTGAACCATTAAAATCTAGATTTAAACAGGACCTCCATGAAGAGACCACCTCCCGGAGCGACCCACTTTTATGGGAACGGAACGTGGTCGCTTCAGGGAAGTTTTACTGTATTGGATTCGTGAAAATCTTCGACTTCCGGTTTCCGGTGGATTGACACGTTTTAGGGGCCAGGGATCCCGAAAAAAATGTTTTTACAAAATGCCTGTCTGTCTGTGTCTGTATGTGACACAAATTTTGTGGGCGCTCTATCTCAAGAACAAATGCACGGAATTTAATAAAAATTTATATTCGTTAGTCCCTGATATAAACAGGTGCTGATTATTCATGTGTTTTTACTTTTACATCATCTTAAAATTTATGAATAAAGTATACGTTGGACAGCAACCTCTATTTTGTTTAGTATTCGATTTTACAACGCTAAGTCCTTAATTATTAATGTTATAATATATTTTATTTCACTTGAAGAAAGATTTTATACCTCTTTTCAATACGCGTACCGCTTATACAATGGGAGGCGTAGTGTGAAAGAAACGCTCACATAGACACATGTCATAGACTCAACGTACAGACCCACGGAGCTGTTCAAAAAGATATTACCCGTGAAAGGTCTGCTTGCCCCGAGGCCCGTACCCAGTCCAGCAAAATGAAGGCATACTTTTAAACGGGCTGTCAGAATTAAGGCATTTTTTAAAGGGCCAATGAACAAAAGAAACGGGCCTGGCAGGGCCGAAAAAAAAAATTAAACGGACAACGGCCGTTAAAAAATTAAACAGACCGACTGGCCAGATTTAAAATTTTAAACGAAGCCGATAAAATGTGAACCATTTTCAATGGATATGACATATGACTTTCGTGAGAATAAGTATCAATGTGCTTCATGAGCCGATGATAGTTTGACAACATCAATACAAAAATAGAATATATCCACTGCAAAGATCGGCATCGGTCAGTTATATCGTATCTAATTCTCAGCACGAGGTTTTTTTTTTTTTTTTTTTTTTTTTTTTTTTTTTTTTTTTTTTTTTTTTTTTGGAGGGGGGGGGGGGGGAAGACTCGTACCAGGGTCAGGCTTACTTTTTTTTTTTTTTTCTGTATAGTCGAGCCGGGCCGGAACTGGACTTGTAATTGTTTCCAGGATGTGTTAGGCTTTTTTTTTTTTTTTTTTTTTTAAATATTAATAGCGATGATGAACTTCTGCTAACGGAATCATTGGAAATATGCATTGAAGCGATTTGGGATGGAATAGCGTTTTTCATTTTTTGATAAATAGTTTATCGATTTATAAGCTATTCTAGTCACGTGACGACCGGTTTTCTCCTCTTTTCGTGCTATGGCGTCCGCAATTTCGATTCAAACAGCTAACTTTGACAGTACTTTCTGAAAGATTTTTTGCCTTTATCAAAAAATGAAATACGTCATTCGATTACATAGTTTCGGAATAAGGACGCCTGCCCATTTTATGCGTTACCGAACCAAAATGAATTCAGAAATGTGTCAGAAAATAGCTCCTTCGTGGAACCGAGATAAAAATCTTTAATAAATTAACCTTTAATGAATTAGAAAAATATTTTCAAAAATCTACTTTTCACTATAGGCTATACAGCTTTAAAAGTTGTGATGTTTAAACCTCTTATTTTTTTATTCGAAACTACATTAATTCTTTATTTGAATGTTGAAAAGTCTACGCGTTTAAAGTAATCCCTAATGTTGCTATTGTGTATTTTCTGTCTTGCGACCACATAATAATTTAAAATATACTGCAACATTTTCCCATAAATATGCATACAGTATTTATTTATTTATTTTTAAGAATCGTAATTGTATGTAAAGAAAAATCGGATTTTTTTTTTTTGTAAAAATTGAATCGGGCCGCGCCTGTTTACACTGATTTGTGTACGTGTCAGGCCCGGTCCTGAAAATTCCTTCCCGTGCAGACCTCGTAATGACCATGACGAGTTTAAAAAAAAACTACAATTTCTGCAAAAGCGAACAAACATCAGGGTGAATTCAGTTTCCCTGCGCTGCGACACTTGTTGTAGGAAAACGCGTTTGACAGGCGAATTGTTGGTTAGAGAAAGAATATACTACATTCTCTAATGCAAATAAATACAGTCTTTTTTTATGTCTTTCGTTTTAATATCTTTTTATTATCGTGGACTTGAAAATAGCGCCTCCTATCGGTAGAAATTTGAACTTTTGGGGGTTTGCCACAAAAATAGGATTTTTTAAGGGTATAAACTAGAGTCCTGCGCGGGTCGGACCACGCCTGTTTACACTGATTTGTGTATGGGTGGGGCCCGGGCCTGGAAATTCCTGCCCGTGAAGACCTCTAGTGCCCGTGACAGGATTTAAAAAAAAAAAAACTACAATTTCTGCAAAGCGAACAAAAGTCAGGGTGAATTCCGTTTCCCTGCGCTGCGACACTTGTTGTACGAAAACGCGTTTGACAGGCCGAATTGTTGGTTAAGAAATACGAACTTGAAAGAATATACTACATTCTTTAATGCAAATAAATACAGGGTCTTTTAATCTCATTTGTTTTTATACCTTTTATTACCATAGACTTGAAAATAGCGCCTCCTATCGGTAGAAATTTGAGCTTTTTTTTGGTGGAGGGGGGGGTTGCCACAAAAATTAGTTTTTTTAGAGTATAAAGCAGAATCCTGCGCGAATCGGGCTAAATTCGACTCGAACCCAAAGATTCTATTTAAAAGCAATTCGATCTGAACAAGAGAGAAAATGCTCGTCAAACCGAAACCCGAACCTATCAAACACACTTTAACGGGAACCGAACTCCAAATAGAAGAAAATGAATCCATATTTTACTACTAATATGGAAAAATAGTCAACAATTACATCTCTAGGGGGGGGGGGGGGGCATTTTAAGGGATTCCTTTTCTTTTTGTTTCGGCTAAAATTAAATATGCTTTTCAGATATATAAACATAGGGTGTTACCAGGGGTCTGTCCAGACTTTTCTCTCAGGGTCCTGTTTTTGTGAAATTGTGAACAGCTTTTTTACATTTGTGAAAAAACTAGTCCTAATTTTGTAAATTTGAAATGACAGTTATATTCAGGGTTTTTTTTTTTTTAAAGATATATGGATGTAAAATACGTAGGTTTTCTTTATATATGTAAAAGTGACAGGTCAGATTTTACTTTTAAATGATTAAATTTGTGAAAGGTATAGTTTAGAGCTGGAAAAAGTTTGTAAAAGGCCTATTTTTAAGACAGTTTTGTGAAGGGTCTTTTTTTAAGGTGAAAATTTTTGTGAAGGGTCCTGTTTTGAGATGAAAATTTTTGTGAAGGGTCCCGTTTTGAGATGAAAATTTTTGTGAAGGGTCCTTTAAAGGACCCAATTTCGCCCTAAACAGATCCCTGGTTACAATCAGGGTTGTAAAAAACCCGGGTTTTATTAAAAAACCCGGGTTAAATGGGCAATTTTCTCCGGGTAAATTAAATTGCCAAAATGTGGACGATGATTCCACCTTCCTCACAAATAATAATCTTCAGCGTTGCCACTGTACAGGGAAAACTAGAAAATCTGAGGGAATTTAAAAATGAGTATTAAAAACAAGGAATTTTACTAAACTTTGGTGCTTTGCAAAATTTATCCGTTGAAATTTTGAAAATTCTCAGAGGAATTACTCTGGGAAAATTTAATATTTTGCTCAGTAAAGCACAAGAAATTTGATTGCCGAAATAAGTGGCAATCCCGATCTCAAATACAATCTTTGTGAACAAGTCTTAATAATGATCTCACCATTTTTCTCTGTTCTTAAAATACATATATAGATATGATCACTTTAATTTAAATAACAAAGGTACTTCTTAGTTATCCCGTCGACCACTTTCGCCAAATTTAACTCATTGACATAATTTTTATTTTAAATAACAAAAGATCAAATAAATTAGTAAAACATTAATAAAAATACAAATAAAACGTCGAATTAATGGTTTTATTGGCATTTAATCTTACAATTTGGGGGCAGTAATTTGGTCAACGGGATAACTAAGAAGTACCCAAACAAATTTTAAATTGCAAAGCTATCAATTGTGTGTTTTCCAATTGTTTCCAATCTAAAAGTGCAAGTAAATTAATACAAATATATTTTCCAAGATTCAAAGAAGTGAATAAATAAAACAAAATAACCATAAACTGTTAACAATTACATCATCTGTTCTTTTCAGAAGTATATTTTAAAAAACCCGGGTTTTTTACCTGGGCTTTTTATAAAAAACCCAGCCCGGGCGGGTACCCGGGCAGCTACCCACTACAACCCTGGTTACAATTGTCTGAAAAGCAGTCATTGAATATTTTTAATTTGATTTAAAAAATATCTTCCAATTGTAATAATTTTTAAATTAAATTTAATGGTATTGCCATCTACGTTCTTATTGAAAGAGTTAAAGATTTAATAAATATAAATTAACGATTTGGAATTATTAATTATAGGATAAAGTGTTTTGAAAGGAATATTAAATGAAACCCTTTGTGCGATCTTCGATCACACTTACCCACTTGTTCTCTTTTTTTTTTAATCTGAAAATATTTTGAAGAAACGTGTGAAGCCGACCACGGCCAACTTCACTATCGGCCGAGAAAGCTCTTGTTTGTTAGGGCGGTAGCTTAGGACAGAATTCATGATGTAAGATCGCATGATCTCATCCGACCCAACTGACGTCATGAACTTCGTCCTAAGTCAGGAGAAACAAACAAAAGCGACTAAAATTACTTTTAAACGGCTATTAACTTTTAAAGGGTGACTATGATATTAGATGTTTTTGTTAAATCAATCGTAACTATGGTTCTAGTATATGCAGTATCGGTCTGTCAGGATGTAGTCGAAAATGCAGGCGTCCATAATAAAACGACCCGATTTTAAAGTTGTCTACAGGCGAAACTATTGTTCACTAAGTTGTGAAATTCTGTGGAGGACATAATAAAAAGGTACAGAAATTTGTTTGAGCGAAAAAAAAATAGTTCAAAATTTCGCCCCCAGAGGGCTGTTTTTAACGAATGACACATTTAACATACATTAAGGATACATTACATATTTTATTACAACCAAACATGTTCCACAGGACGTAGGGTCGCCACATTTATCTCAGAAAAAAACGGAAGATTTTGATTGACAATGACACTAGTTAGTTTTGATACTATCGTCCTTTTTCATAGCATATTAAACTATGTTCAATGTGCCAGTAATGTTTTTTGTAACGAATTTGTTTAAAAACTGGTTATTATTCATTAATAGATTTAATCATTATTCTCCAGTTGTATTTGTATTACATTATTCTACTAACATTGTTTGACAAATTTTGTAGTCATATATCCCATTATGGATGAAAAATTAATTGTATTGTAAAAACAAAAATAAATGAACCATCCTACAATTCAATGATCATGAAAGTTTTAGCAATGGACACCCTCCAAAAATAAATGTTTGTATTTAAGCATAAAGGGAGATAATAAATCAAACAAAATATTAAAACTTAAAATAAAGATATACGAAATTAAAAATTGTGTAATGTAGATACTTACAGTGTATAATAAGGTAAGGTCAAGTTCTAATTATCTAATGCTACAAGGAATGTGCAGTTAATATTACACAACTCTCCCAAGATTTTTGTATTTCTGATCAGAAACAAGCTGTTTTTACATTTGGTGCGCATGTGTATAAATTATTTTTGGCAAGTGGTGAAGCAAACTGAAAAGAAATTTTTTTTAACTTTCAAACTATCGATGTGGTAGAAAAACGGAAGAAATCGTCGTACGGGGCACATTTAAACGTACACAGTACGATAGGCTTAAAAGGCACTAAAAAACGTATAACTTACGAGAAAAACATACAATCTGGCAACCCTAACAGGACGATACAATTTGGAACCGTAAGGTGTTCTGTTCCATAGCTGACCGCGGTGTATTCTGGAAAATGCTAAGACCATGTGAAATGCTGTCTTTAAGATCAGGTAAAGTTAATAAATAAAATTTCTAAACTATCGTAAATGCATGCTAAATGTGTAATTCATTAAAAAACGCCGTCTGGCGGAGAAATTTTGAACTATTTTTTTTTTCGCTTAAACAAATTGCAATCTCTTTCTTATGTCTTTCACAAAAATTCGCAACTTTATGAACAATACGGTATAGGATAAAATAAAAATCTGCAAAACGAAATTTTTACTTAAATCCCTCGCAGTTCCATTCAAACAGCTGCAGAAACAAACTTTAAAAAAAAAGGGGGGGGGGAAATCACGTTTTACTGCACACTGTTTTTTGATGTATTCATAAACATATCGACGCTTATCATTCGATAGCGATCAGTGACGCGCGTTGATGCTCTACGTAACACCTTGATGATATCGGAAACATTCATTAAAAAATAAATTGTTATCCGCAAAACGCCTCGGGATGATGTGATAACCGGGTGTGTGTGTGTAACGGATAGAAGCGCAAAAAAATATTTATCCGGCTGTTTATCGATAGGTTCAAGGTTGTTGGAATAGATAGATGCACACACGTTCGAGACATCTGATGCCGTACCACTTCCTCTTATCGCTTCTGGGGCATTCGATAGCATCCAAAATTTCCAAAACAACCCGTACTTGCTCTTCCGCACTGATATAAAAATATCTTTTTTCTTTATATATATAACTTTCACGGAAATTCTTACAAAAAGATGGGAGAGGGGGCGTGTCGTTTTAGACATGTATTTCCGGCAAACAAAAAAATTCGACAGGTTGAGACACTAAATGGCAGGTAAAGAACACATCCCAGGGATCTGTTTAAGAAGAAATTGGTTCCTTTAAAGGCTCCTTCACAAAATTTTTCATTTCGAAACAGGACCCTTCACAAGATTTTTCATCTCAAAACAGAACCCTTCACAAAACTTTTCACCTTAAAAAAGGTCCCTTCACAAAATTCTTTGGTCTTAAAAATAGGCCTTTAACAAAATTCTCCAGCTTTAAACAATCTTTCACAAATTTAATCATTTAAAAAGTAAAATCTGACCTGTCCCTTTTACATATATAAAGAAAATATATGTATTTTACATACATTTATATTCTTAAAAATATATATAAAAGAACCATGAGTATAACGTTCATTTCAAATTCACAAAATTAGGACTAGATTTTTCACAAATGTAAAAAAGCTCTTCACAATTTCTCAAAAACAGGACCCTAATATAAAAGTCTGGACAGACCCCTGCATCCATACCACTTTTTTTATTTTTTAATGGTATATGTCACTTTTAACGAATATAATCACGATGGTTTGATTATAAGCAAGGTCAAAATTCACGAGAATATGAATTGAAAACCTCGGCATACAATTAACTTTTCATAAGCCTCTCTAAACTTTCAAGATCAATAAATGCAGATTTATTTCATTTTCGACATCTAAAATAGGCTATAACGTTAAAATTATTATTTTTTTTTATCGTTACTAAGCACAATATATTTTCTTTTGAAAAAAAAAAAAAAATGCTCTCTTTTACTTAAATAGTTTTCTTTTTCTGCTTCAGAGTGGCTGTTTTTAGAGTCTAACCCCCCCCCCCCCAACCCCCGATACTTGAGAAATTTTTGACACGGGTCACGAAAACAGGCAAAACAAAGAAAAAAAATCATTCATTGGCTCGTGGATATCCACGAGTCAATGAATGATTTTTTTTTTTCTTTGTTTTGCCTGCTTTGTGTGACGTTTTCGTGACCCGTGTCAAAAATTTCTCAAGTATCTAGGGGTCGTTGGTCTAACACACTTTTCGCTCTAGAATGTGCACTAATTTGGAGGGTGGGGAGGAGAATACCCAAATTACAAGTAATATTTCCCGTAATTTCTCCCCCCCCCCTTTTTTTTTTACAGTGTCTGCTTTCTGTTCCATCTGCTTTTTAATGATGTTAGTACAGTCGGACCTCGTTATCCCGACACCCGGTTTTCACGTCACTCCGCTTATTACGGCAGTTTTTCAAAGTTCCGATTTTCTGTATATGATGTTAATATAAATAAACTCCGGATTTTACGTCGCTGAATAATTTTCAACTCCCGATATCTCGACGGTTTAGGAAAAATATGCATTTTTCATAATCCATCTTATAAGCACGGAAATTAACCGGTAATAAATGTCTTAGCCAAACTTTTCACAAAGGTGTCTAAAATAGCCATTGAGATAAATGAGAAATTTTTCTTCAATCCTTTATCTGAATAAATAAACCCACATACTATGAATTACTCACTTAAGCTCCAGATAGACGTATCCGTCTACTCGCGGTCTTTGTGTTCTGGTCAGGCGGCTCTTTCTTATGGTTACAGGGCGTTTTTCATCCGACTAAAACCGAAGCATTGCATGGCATTGAAACGATCAGAAATTATCTAACATCTATTTCTGAAACAGCGAATATTGATTAAAATTCATTGTATAATATTGAAAGAAGAATAGTAGGAAGCACATCTAGGGATAACCAGACCTAAATTCATCAATATTTCATGTAACAATAAAAAACCAAGCCATAAATCTGATATTTATTCTTTTCAATATCTTTTTTGTGTTTATTTTGTTTAATAATATTTTATTGCTTAAAACTGCAAGAACAGTTGTGAATTTAAAATTGTCTTAAATTAATTAAAAATACAGCTTTTTATAAACATTTTTTCTCCAACTCCGGTTACCGCAACACTCCGCTTATGACGACACATTTTTCTGGTCATTAGAGTGTCGGAATAACGAGGTTCGACTGTATATACTATTTGAAAAGCATTTACGGTCTAACTCTGTTAGTCTATCTATCCATTTACGTGTTAACTTTTGTGAACTTCCAGGTATAGCATGGCGAAATGGGAAAAGTTTTTCTGCTTAATTTTTCTCATCGAAATTATCACTACAGCTTGGTTTATTGCTTAAAATAAAATAAATGAAACACATTGTAGCATTTGACATCACGACGACCTATGTCACAACAGAGATGGTTATTGTCATAACGGCGTTTTCAATGTCTAAAAATTATTTTCATTTTTGGATTTTTTTTTTCTTTTGTTTGGAGTGATTGATATACAAGTACGGTTATGCTTATTTTTCGCACACTTCATTGATTCAAATGAAGAGAAGTCAATAAAATACCAATTTATAAAATAAATAACTTTATATCAAACAACACTTAAAAAAATAGTTACTATTTAAAATATTTAACAATAGATTTTTGTTACATACTGCATTCAACAGTAATAATGTCTTCTTGCACTTGCCCTCGCACGGAGGGGAGGGGACAGACAGAACTTCTTATCAATAAAATAGGTGGACAACATTTATTCTCTTTTATTTACTAGTAAACAACAGTATCATTTCAAACAAACTTCGCACATGGTTTCTCGAACAGTGGATTATATATGCATAAACATATGACAGAAGAAATAGAAATACCAAACGTTGGGGTATTCCACATTTTACAATTAAATGATTTTATAATTAATGATTAATAATAACGTTGCATTTTCATAAAAATAGATAACAGACTAAAAAAAAATAATAATAACATACTATTTTCATGTCGAGACAAAATTACAAATAAAGAGAAAATTTTGGTCGGATCAAAAATGGCACTGTTCAAAATATGCAGCAATTGCTGCATACTCACTCCACCACTTTTATAGAATGTTTCTGTTCTGACCAATGAGAATGCCCCATAATATAGTCAAGTTAGTTTCCTATAAAAGTGATGGAGTGACGATGCAGCAAATGCCCCAGATTTTTAACAGTGTAGAGATATCTAACGATATCATGTGCCAATCACCCCCTCACCCCTAAAATGATAACGTTATGTATGTACAGCCCCATAACGGTATATTTAACAAACTTCGAACGAACTTTTATTTCCAAATATAAACAAATTTTATCTAACTGAAAGGGAAGGGGGGGGGGTCACGAATTTCAAGGGGGAAGTTTAGCGAGGCTGTTTACAAACAAAACTTTTATTTTTATATCTCACATTAGTTTCATGTAACAAATGTATGCCATGCAGTAAAGGTCAGGTCCTCCAATTGAACTCACTTAGAATGTTATCGAAGATTTCATCACGTATATTTTTAAACATGTTAAGTGACGAACATTTTATCACTGGCGCAATGGAAAAGGAGTGTGGGGGGGGTGAGGGGAGAGAACAGTGGCGTAGCATCAGGGAAATGCTGCATCACTTTATGACCAGTATTATTATGCACAGCATTTGGCTTTATTTAATCGTGTAACGTTCAAAGATTAAACAAAAACGAAAAAATCATGCATCACTTTATACATTACGGAAGGCTTTCCAACACTATCGGAATAGCGTTAAGAAATTTCATTTTTGTCCGTACAATGAAATGAGATATCGCAATAAACATTTAAATAAAAACACAATGCAGTAAAAATTCACTTTCAGCAATGGCTTTCCACAGCCGGCCATGTGTGCAAATTCTTTCGTGAAAACCTCTATATAATCTATATATGGGGCATTCTCACATCTTTTGACTTTTAACTCTCTGAATAATAATTCTTATTCTAGTACATATTCTTGTGTTCTTTTTTATTTCATATAATGGGGAACATCCCATTGCATGATTGCATAACAATATTAACGAGATAAATAAGTTTTGGACGATGTTGGGGATCCAAATATCCAGGAAACTCTTATACCGTCCCGTGTCCCTGATGCTGCTTTTTAAGTTTGGAGCTGTCTGCATAAAATTGTTTCAAAAGTAATTCGATGTCATTTTTTTCCGAAACAGGGACTATTGGTAGATATAAATAGGTAGTAAAAAATTAACCTGCACACAGTTTTACGGTTGTTATTATTTTTTTAACTCTGTCCCTGGGTTTTAGATTCCTTACCGTCCCTCTTGCTAAAATTATACAGAAAATCCCTTCAGATGCAGCCACGGAATTTTTTTCGACTGCAAGAGAAAGAATGGCTAAAGTTCTTTGACAGGAAATTTACTGCAGAATTTATTAAATCAGCATTTAAATATCAATTTCAAGAACCGTGTTTTTATGGGTAGTCTTAACGTCCCCAAGGTTTTTTCCTGCACTTTTCGAGGTAATTTTTTTTTTTTTAAATCCAATGTAAATAACTGTTTCTAAAAATCAATGAACATTGTGGCTATCACTGAGTCTTAACATGATTTGCCTAAAAATAGGTGGTAATGTTCCTTACCGTCCCTTCTTTAACACCCCTTTAAGACAATGTTATACCAAAATTTTGTACTAAAAATAGTACCTTGTTATTTCTTATTTGAATGTCCTGTGGGTACTATGCAAATTCATTATAAGTAAAAATTTAGAAGAAAAAAAAAAGTTTTAGTGGTAAAATGGTAAGGAAAATTAAACTCGCAAGTTTAGCTTAAACCTCTGTTAAATAAATAAAAAAAAAAAATGTTCGCTGCTCACCACTTTTTCTTTATTTTGAATCATTAAGGCATTCGTCTATCAGATTAAAATGTTATTTTAGCAAGTTTAATTTCACCAGATTTTTATTCCTGAAAGTCAAAAGATTGTGAGAATATCCGTCCTAAAGCACTCAAAATTAGATACGTGTTAAAATGCATATCATAGGTTAAAACGCACATGCTCTTTTCAAGTAGGTTGGAAAGGTGCTAAAAATACTTTTACAATATTTACATAACCGTGCCTATTTAAGCAGCATGATATAAATCCGAGATACGCTTAGTAAGTCAGCAAAAACAAAACACTCATCGAAAGGAAAATTTTAATTTAGGACGCTTTTGGCCAGTATTGTTTATTTTCGATCATTTATCCATTTAAAGCTTAGGAGATAGTTGACCGTCTCATTTTCTGTACGATTACCTTTTATGTTCGAACGAACGACCTCGGCCTTCGCGTGATGCCAATTAGGCGTGGAAAAAGATTACAATTTCTTGCGTTATTTGGGGAGTTCATAAGTTTCAACTGCTTTGCTCAAGGTTAACAACGCGTTTCTCAATATCTACCGAAAGTTAAAGACACCCCTTCCTTTTCTAAAATCACAATTTTAATCCCGTTAGGAATTGGGTCGATAACGTTATTAATGGATGCCATCGTCGACCTTCACACCTTTGACATTTATACCAAGTAAAATATAATTTTGTCTAAGCTTTCAATGAATGGATTCTAAATGCAATTAAACTTCGCTATAGGATCAGCTGATACTGTGCTATGCTTACTTCGTCATTCCTCCAGAAATGCATAGAATAAAAAAGGGTATTCCTAATTCCATGATGAAATGGACTTTAGGCACGCAATCTGAGTTCGGGGTTAAAATTCGTCTGCTGGTGGTATTTACTTTTGAATAATATTAGCACAGTGCTCTATGGAATAAGTGTGTTGTTAATGTTTATTTGTTAAAAATAGGACAAAAAAAATTAATTGTCGTGGCAGTAGTTACTTAATATAATGTAATATGAATTCTAAATGGTGTTCTGTATTCGAGAACATTCGCTAAATTTGGAAAATTTCGTTTAAACTTCAGGGACGCAACTTGAGTCGAGCTAAAAGTCGCCTGCTAACGGTATTGGCGACTGCTGATATTCTGGTGGTACAGGGGCGAGAATAAAAGATCAAAATACCACCAGTCCAGGGATGTGACGTCACGTGCATAAAGTCAATTCCTTATGAACAATTGATTCCGCTTATAAGGTGAACAGCCGCACATAAGATGTTTGCACGGCTACTTAATAAAGAGGTTTGAACATGAAGCACCCAAAACGTTTACGAATCTCTTGCTTTAGAACAGGGTCGTCATCCTTTTCATTGTCATGAGCGCATTGGAATTTTTCAAACACCTTCAGGATCGCACACCGCTTCCGATCACATACATACCACGGGTTGATCCAGGTAAAATTTAGTGCCACTCCTCAAAAAACTATTTAATAAAACAGATCCTTCACAAAATGCTTTTTGATGTCGTGAAGAGCGGTGGGGCGGTACATTTTTGGCACCAACTTAATTTTAACTCCCAAATGCCAAAATGACATTACGATTTACGCAATAGCTATATCTCAAGAACAAATGCACGAATTTACATCAAACTTCAGATTCAGGTATACCTTGATAATTATTGGTGCTCATTATGTTTTGGTGCAAATCGCCCAGCAGGTGACGCTGCTACGTGCATTTTTCACGATTTCCGCAATAGCACTATCTGGAGAACTAATGAACGAATTTTTATCTAACTTCAGTTTCAGTTAGACGTTGACACGAGTTGTTGCTGATTAGGGTTCGGTGTTAATCGCTTAACAGGTGGCGCTGCTATGCTGGATTTTTCACGATTTTCGTAATAGCTCTATCTCAAAAACTAATGCACGGATTTTCATCAAATTTCAGATTCAGTTAGACGTTGACATAAGCTATTGCTGATTACTTTTTGGTGTAAATCATCCAACAGCTGGCGCTTCTATGCTGCATTTTTCAAGACGTACACGATTTTAGTGATAATCATATGTTAAGAACTAATGCACAGAATTTCATATCTTTAGAATCCTCATGATGGGCATAGATTGTCGTTTAATGTTGGCACTGTGGTAGCCAGTGTTGAATTCGGGGGGTGGCCCGGAGGAGACCATCCCCCCCCCCCCCGGAGTAATGAGATTCTCCCCCAGAAGATTTGAGATTTTGTGTTTTCAATGGTCAAAAAGTCAAATCCCTCCCGGAGAAAAGTGTCTGAATTCAACACTGGTGATAGCGAATATCGAAATATAAACACATCTGAGATTTAAAAAAAAAAAAAAAAAAAAAAAAAGGTTTTGGGATTGGCACATCTGACTAGTTTTCATTTAGTGGCCATCACTCATTTTGCCCTTTACCAGTGTATCTACGTACCGTCAACTGGGGTAACTTTGGACCAAGAGAGAGAAAAAAAGATGAAATCTGCTATATTTTCTACACCACTTGAGTTATTAAGTTTTGGTCTCAAAATATAGGTGGTAGTATTGGCTTGGGGCTGGCAGCTCATTCATTGAAAGTAATTCGCCACGTTTCCACCGTAGCAGCACGAGTCAAACAAATACGTGTGAAGACTGAGATTTTAGTTCTTACAACTTTTGTCTGCCAAGGTGTAAATTAATTCCTTTGGACCTTGATAAGTACGTGTTATTATAACTTAGACATAATGTAGATGAAGACATAATGTAGGATTATGCGTTGTCTTTCCTGAGATAATAAAGAAAAGAAAGTTTTTCTAAGTTGGGATAACATTAGACCAACCAATTATCATTTAAATTTTTGTATACACTTCCTGTCAATGCATAAAAAAATGTTATATTTGAAGGGGAGCTTTTTCTTATTTTGTTGAATGTAAACATTGATATTTTTGAGGTAATGTTTTTGTTTAGTTTTGGTATACTTATGAAAATAGACATTTGTGCTTATACAAACAATTTTGGTGAAATTTCATCCAGTATATTGGTTCTAACTGAACCAAACAAGAAAGCTATTGACAAAGATGAACGTAATGTTGGAAATTTTGTACTTATGCTATTTAATGGCAATGTCTATCCCAGAAGGATTGCTTTGAAACCAAAGGAGGTTTGTATTGTTGACTGCATGGAAAAGAAGTTTAAAGTGTTGGCGTTGGCCACAGCGACCAGGCTCAATTGTGTATGATATTGTTGCAAAAATAAGTCTACCTAAACTTCTGTCCAAGAGTCCCAGAGCTGGACAATCCACGTTAAGTAATATTTATGAGTTTGTAATCATTTTCTTATTAAAATATATGCTAATTTACTGTTTTTTTTTTACTTGTTTACACTTCTTATCCTCTCTCCCACCGTGTTTTTCAATAGAGTAGCATTGGTCCACATCATGCTGTAGGCCCTATAACATTCATTTTAACACACGAGCCAATGTTACCCCAAAACTTTCAAATACACTTTTTGATAAAAAAAAATAATAAATTCAATGTCGACAAATTAATGATAATGGTTCCACATGTTCTTTTAGCAAACAAAAAATTAGCATTTTATTAATTTTTTAAATAAAATAAAAGAATGGGGATGCTGAATATGGCATGAAACAAAGAAATTTGGGCCAAAGCTGATGGTGATGCCTGTGGTACGTTCTGTTGAGTTGTGGCATACCAGAGGAGATTCCCAATGAGGTTACAGTGAAATGCATGCCAGTTGCCCAAGCAACTCAATAGGTAGAGTGTTGACAATTTAAGTCAAAAGATCTTGAGTTTGACTCTTGGGCTGGGCATTTCTGCACTCAGTTGGAAAGATTAACCTTTAACTGATGTGACTAAAATTTGTCACACAACTGATGTGATCCGGTCTCTCAGACCCCTCGAATAAAATGAATAAAAAAAAAATAACTCAAATGGTTGAATTTACTTAAATTTTGTCCTAACAATATCGTTGTACTCCTCTTAGGAGCATGTGAATTAAATTGCATGAAAAAAGTATTTTATTCATATTATTTAACTTCAGTACAGAAAAGTAAAAAGCTGTAAAAGTGTTTACAGCTGGGAGTCGCAGGGTCTGGGAGACCGCGTGACATCAGTTAAAGGTTAAGTTTGTATCCTATCTTTACTCATTGGTATGATCGAGTTAAAAATAGTAAAAGTTTTTCAGTTGTCATTTATCATAAACCTTTTGAAAGCTCAGTAAATTTCTAACTTTTTATTTTATTTAAAAAAGCAAAATATAAAAAGTATAATAGTTTTATTGGGAAACAAAGTACATTTCTACATAAAATATCATTGCTAAAAGATTACACCATTAATTATTGAAAAAAAAAAAAAAAAAAAAAAAAAAAAGTACCCTGAAATCCACCACCCTAAAATTCGCTAACACCTAAAATCCACTCATCGTTTTAGATGTAAACAGTAAAACTTGCATATTTAAGATGTAGATGAAAAATTCAAGATTTTTTTCAAATTTTATATCATTCTGTACACATTTTAATATGTAATACTAGTTAATAGGATTGAAGTTGTGCTTTCCCAAGAAGGAAGTATAAATTTATTTCAGAAAAAAATTCAAAATGGAGCTGATATCAGTGGCAATCGCAATTTTTTTATCCGGAGTTACTTAAGGCTGTTCTCAAATCCAAAGGGTCAACTTTCTGACATAAGTTTTAATTCATTTTTGCTTGGAAACGCATGAAACTAGAAGGTGTTATTCAGAAGCTATGTCCTCGAACTGTTTTTTCCGTTTTCTTGTGAACGCAATAGATCTTTCAGAAAATACCGTCAAAGTGGGCATTTTGAACCGAACTTCGGAACGAAAGAAGAAAATCCAATCAGTAAGGGGTGAAAAATGCCGTGTCACGTGATCAAAATCGCTTCTAACTCAATAAGTAATGGATGGATCAAAAAATGGAAAACACAGTTGGATTCCAAATCGCTTCCAGGGTCAGGCTTTCCAATTTTATATCATTCCATTAAAAAATGAATTTGTAAATGTTTCAAAAAGTTTTGTGTTTGTTGAGCAGAGCAGTTGAGAACAGCCTTAAGCCACAAAACTTTCATACATGTAAACAGAGTGTAACTGCAGACCCAAGTTTTACAACAATTAATTTGCTCTTGAATTGGCAGAAGTCTTATACTGATAAGTGGCTTAAATAACTCCAAATTACAGTAATGTTTTACTTTTTAATAGCTTTTTTTATTTTTAAGTACGGCCAGACATTAAATAAAACTTTGTTATTTTAAGATTTTTACGTAATTTATTAGTGTACCTTTATGAGGCAAATTTTATTGAATAATTCCAGAAAAACTTATCTCATCATTGTTATTGATTATGCATTATTAATTATGTACTTGACATTTACTTTTAATATTTTTTTTTCTTAATGTTGATTATTTTAGTTTATTAAATTTACTTTATTGTAAGCAATCATTATAATTTCGAGGGCATTATTACATTCAAATTACTGTTTAAAAAATGTAAACGAAAGTGACCAGAAATCTGCAAAATTCTAAAATCTGCACCACCTCAGGTGCCAAGTTATGTGGATTTAAGGGAGTCTACTGTAGTAGCTCTTAGGGTGTAAATGATTTTAATCAAATTATTTTTTTTAAATCATTGATTTTAATCGAAAAAATCAATTTTGTGTATTGTCTTGAACATTTCTTTTTATATTTTCCTAAGGTTATTAAATTCAAACATAAACAGGAAAGTAAGGAGACTATTCTATATATCTCTCAGATCTCACTCATATAATTCAACATTTTAACTTCCTATATGACTCATTTGCTTTTATTTTGTTGTGTGTGTGTGTGTGTGTGTGTGTGTGTATTACTCTACTTGTCAATATTGCCACTGACAGTGTACTTAACACTACATTGTAAACTATCATTGATTCACAACAGAATCATCAAAAATTGGTAAATTTTCATGCAAGTTTGTGAAGATAATAGGGATGATATCAACACCAATATGAGATCAAAAGTCATAAATGTGGTATGGCAATTAAAAGAAATGCAGAAGATAGGCTTTCATTGTTAAAACCCATTTCAGTGGCATTAGATAAAATACAAAGAGATAATTATAGTTAATCAAATGTTGTCAACATTTGGAAAAAAATGAAAGGAAACTCTGAAAGATTCTAGTAATTGTTGCAAAAGATTTGTTAATAAGCGATAGAAACAAGCATTAACACCAGCTCATTTTCTAGCTTACCTCTTGGATCTGAAAACAATAAATGAAAAAGATCAAGCTTTAAATTTTGTTAAAGGGAAGTATGGAGAAATCTCCTTATTAAGCATTCTGATAAAATTTGCTGTGCACTCTCCCCCGTTTAATGGAACTTTGATAAAGAATAATCTCTAGAATCTTTAAATACCTTGGAATGGTGGAAATCAATCACACTTCTAAAGAAAAGCGTAGGTCAGATGTTTTCCATTTTTGGACTCATAATAAATTGAGAAATCAATTAGGTGTTATGTTTAAATCTTGAAATAAAACTAATTAAATGAATGCTTAAATAATTTGATATTGTAGATAATTATCACATATTGTAGATAAAAAATTTCCTGTTTGATTGTTTATCTTTTATTCCACTTTTATCTTTTAAATTATTAAAAAATATTTTGTTGACAATAGTTAGCAATGTTTGATTCTGAAAATGTTTATTCCCAATGAATACCATTAGTAACAATAGTATAGAATATAACTCTTTAAATCTAAGGTATACAAAATTGATTATATCTCAATTGAAATTTTTAAAAAATCATGATTAAAATTTTAAAAAATTAGATTTAAATTTTAAAAAATCTGATTTTTTTTTTTTTTTTAATATCATGATTTTTTACACCCTGGGAACTATTAGAAAATAACTTAGGATTTCATTTAGACGATCATTCTGGGATCGGAAATTAGGCTTTGGATTGTATTCTTTACTCACAATTATAACATAAAAGACAAGAAAAATCACAATACCTAAATGTAAGCTTTTCTGCTTTTTAATTTCTTAGCCTGTAATGCCATTTTAAAATGGAACAAACCCAAAACTAGATAAGATTCTTTCTAATGAAGCTGGCAATAACTTATCTCAACTAGTAAATCTGCAGATCAGGAGCCTCAACGTCAGATCTGCAATTCATTGTTTTTAGACACACTCTAGTAATATTCAATTTCCTGCAAACCCCAATTTAAAGTTTTCAAATTACGTAATTATTTATAAGAATAAAAAATACGAAGTTTTCAGACATTAGAAGCGTTAAATTAAAAACGTTGTTATGGAAGGATATTTTGAATTTTCATGAGCTACTAATTCTGGTATTTTTTGTAAATAATAAAGTATTCAGGGGGGCGGAGCCCCCCTGTTCTCATTAATTTACATATGTAACTTTTTATTGATTGTGCTAATGATTATGGTAAATCTTTTTACACTTCCGAGCCTTATTCTTCAATACTGGTGGGCAGAAAAGGATTTACATTGACGCAATTATATTAAAAGTTTAGGTTTTACGAGTGAAAATGTAATTTCCTTAGTATAAAGATAAAAAAAAAATTTCACTCATATTTTCTGAAATGAGGCGGCATTAAGAACTAACACTCGTCAAAAAAATTTTTTTTCAGGCAATCTAGTTAATGTTTGTTTTTAAGAATGAAAATATTTATTTCCCGATACAATGACGTCCTTTTCGACAGCGATAATTTTGCGGTGCATAATTTTGACATTTACTATCAATTTGCTTTTCAAAAGTTTTTTTTTTCTCATTGAAATTTTCGATTAAAAATTAAATATTTCTGTTAGCTGCGTCCAGATGATAAACCGTGAGATATTAGTAACTTTTTTTTTTAATAATAAGAATTAATATCATAACACAAGCCCCTTTTATTTCAACCTCAAAGCGTATTTGTTTTATTTTTGATATGAGATCAAATTCACCTTTCCGTTGCTAGGAAACAGTTAAAAGAAAATTAAGACAATGAAATATGTGATTGAAAAAAAGGTAAATTATAAAAAGAAAATATTTTATATTATTGGAACACATATATAAAATCCCTCCATAAGATATACACTGAATTTAAAAACTCTGACAAATGTATACACAAAATTTCAAACTAATATGAATAATGTATGGTTCTAATTAGGAAATTCCATCATCCATAATTTATCATTTAAATCTTTCAATCATATGAGCCTTTCAACAAATAAAAATGGAAAAATCGTCTGAATTGCTATAGGAAAGCATTAAGGCAGAAAATAAAATGTTCTATATATTCCGAACGAATGAACCAAATTTAACCAAAAACTATACAGCTAAATCCGGTGACCTCACCAACATGCATCCTTAATTTCAAGCTAATAGGACGCTTTTTACGGCAGTTATCGCGAGACAGACAGACTAACAAACAGACAGATGGAAACCAAAACTTTTCGGGTTTCCACAGTAAGCCTTCACTTACGTTTCCGGCAATTAGACAGTCCTTCTTTCAATAGCTGTTCCAAGTATAAACGTAGTCCCACACAATTATTGGTTCTACATTAAAAAATTCAGCTTAAAACATGAAAAAGCTTGGAAAATGTTTTATTTTATTTTTTGGAGGGCAGCTAAAAAATGTCACCAGAGCAAAAGTTCTTTATCTACAGAATGACACAGTCTTGAAAAATTCATTTACACTTGTTTTGATTGAAAACATCAAAAATCTCATATACAATATTTTGAAAAATAAATATCAAATGTATGAAAATATATCAAACTTCATGATATTTTGAAAATAAATAACAGATATATATATATCATAATATTTAATATTTATAAATACATATATCCTTTGATATATATCACCGAACCCTATTTAAGATAAATAAAAAATACACATGAAAAGTCAAGTTCCAATGTAAATCAAACACTTTTAGGGATGAGAGAAAGGTACTACTGCACATTTTTTTTCTTCAAATATTTGACAGCTCATTGACAAAAAACATGACATGTTAGTTAAATGTCTTGTGCGGTTGTGCCTACCTCGCACCCTAAAGATGTCTGTGTTTGATACACATTACCATTTATGGGTGTTTGTTTTTTCTAATACATGAATAAAACAATGAACATTTGCTCTTATAAATGCTTTATGAAATACAGTAGAAATTTAGAAAGATTTTTGATAAATAAATGTAGGTAGTAAAAAAGGTTAGTAACTCAATGAAACTGTTAAAAGTTCAATGAGTAATAAATAATAATAATCAGGGATGCCGCGGACGCGCTATAGCGCGTAAATTACGCAAAAAATCGAACACGGGACGCAAAAAAATAACTCTTACGCGTCCCGTGGGACGCGTAATTTCGTCAAAAAATCGCAGGAAAAAGCCGATTTTCGTCAAAGAATCGCGAAAAAAGCGCAAATAGCATCAAAAAATCGCGCAAAAACAGCGATTTTCGTAAAAGGGCCGCGAAAAAACAGCGATTTTCGTAAAAGGATCGCAAAAAAAAGCGAATTTCGTCAAAGGATCGCGAAAAAAGCGCAAATTTCATCCAAATATCGCAAAAAAGCCGATTTTCGTCAAAGGATCCCCCAAAAATAGCGTAAAAAAGCCGATTTTCGTCAAAGGATCGCGAAAAAAGCACAAATTTCATCAAAATATCGCGAAAAAAAAAACGAATTTCGTCAAAAAACAGCCAAATTTTGTCAAAGTATCGCGGAAAAAACACGATTTTCGTGACAGGCTCGCAAAAAAATAGAGAATTTCGACAAAAGGATCGCGGAAAAAACACAAATTTCGTCAAAGTAAGGCGTAAAAAACTTGAATTTAGTCAAAGCTCCAAAAAAGATGTGCAAACAAAACTTATAGGTAGAAAATTCATAAAATGGGATTTAATTTTTTTATGAGATTCTTAAAAATACAGCATGATTTCAGCGTACTTTGATAATGTATTCAGTAGGTGGACCAGTAAATAATCCCCCCCCCCCTCCTTCTTACTGCATTGAAATGTCTCCCGCCTTCAGAACATTTAGGATTTGATGCTTATTAATGATTTAGATGTAAATTTCCCTTCCAAGGAAAATGTCTGATTCCAACACAGATCCATGCCGACAAATAATTCAATGGGAAGTATAATGAAAGCACCCATTCATTCAACAAAAAGTACACCTTTACTTAACATAAGTATTCTTTTTTTCAGCAGAAATATCTTTTTCAATAAACCAGTCCTGCCCCTTTTTAACAGAAATGCGAACATTAGTGATACTTGTTATTTGAACTTGGTATCTTCTACTCTCAAATAAACATTATTTTACAATTAAAATTGTATTTTGCATTTTTACTTTTAAAAAAGTAAAGAAAATTTTCTCTTAATATTTAAAAAATATATCTTATTTGAGTGCAAATAATACTGGTTTTAATTCATTATTTAATTATTATTAAAACAGTGATTAATGCATTTCATTTATCTTTTCCAAATAAACAAGTTTCATTTATTCCTTTAAAATATAAATTATTATTGGTGGGGACCCGCTTTTGTAAAAAAGGGACCCAGATTTTTGGAAATCCTGGGTCCCGGGGACCCAGGTTTTTTCAAGTACAGCGGCATCACTGATAATAATAAAACTAGGTAGCACAGCCAATTTTTTTTTATTATTATAATTGATAAAGAATTTTAATTAAATTAATTTTTAGCAATGAAATTATGCAAAAATTATTGAATATTAAATATTTGAATTATCACATTGCTAACTAAATGCAAAAGCAGCTTAGGCATTTTTCACTCTGTTGGTTTTACGCTTAATTATCAATGTGATAATTCATGCATTTAATACTTAAATATTTAACATTTGTTTGCATTACATGTTAACATTTTTAGCATTCATTCAGCAACTTACTTATTTTACATAAAACTTTTATGTATTAAGGAATACATATTGTGTATTTTAGTTAAATTTGAACATTGAAAAAGTAAATCGATTATGATTTTTTTTTCTATGTCAGATATCAGTCATTAGTCTTGTTCCTGGGCGCTCAATAAATCTTTGATATATAGAAATAGGAACTAAAAACAACATCTGTGGAAAAATAGGTACCCCCATGCATCGCTAATCCATTACAGAGATGTCATTTTAAAAGGAACCTTAAAATTTAGAGAACAAAATTTAATTTTAACAAAATTCTTCAATGCAGTAACATGGATAACGATTTACACATAAATTTTTACTATTCACAATTTTATCAATACCATTTTATTTGCAGCCAATTGCTAACAATTTTTTTTAATTCAATAAATGAACACATCTACATTTCAATAGGATATAAAAATTATATAGTAGCCTCCCTCTTAACCGGAACTCCACTTTAACTGGACGACTTTTTTTCACAACATCAGGTAAAATTCAGGGATGACAGCCTCGGGAACTTCGCTTACACGTCCGGGTTGAAGTGCAATCCCAAGGAGGCAAAATTCAAAAAGGAGCACGTTGGTTCTAAATGGATACGCGTTGACCTCCACTTGCGTTGAATTCAGAGTGTGGTCCGGGAGGGATTCCCCCCAGGAACAATGAGATGTCTCCCTGGAAGAAATTTTGTGTTTTTAATGGTCAAAAGTGCAATCTCCCCCCTCCCGGAACTCAATAATGTCTATCTGCAACCTGTTTTGTACAAACATTTAAAAAGCTTGAGGGATGCAAACAGATCACCGTAGAAGATGCATAAGAGTTGTTTGAGTCTGATAGAGATCTCAAGCACGAAACATTATTTGTCAAGGATATAATTAAGACTGTAACTGATATTGTTCAATATGAAGACGATCCTGATGATGACCCAGTTGAAGTTGACCTTTCCAAAATTACTCATACATAAGGGATAAAATCATTAGAGTTGCCGTTATGCTATGTTAAGCAGTGGCTAACAGCTTCCTCGGTTAAACTAATGTTAAAGAGATGGAGAGATTATGCTACAAAATGTCGGGCATCTTGCCTTCAATAGAAGGTCACTGATTTCTTTATGGTTGTTTAACTTAAATATACATAATGTAGTGCAATTTCATCATCTTATAAAGGTGTGTGACACAATTTTCAATAATTTTAATCTGCATCAAATATTTTTCATTATTTGTTATCAGAGATAATTTTTCTTTCAATTCAGTTTAATTATAACTAGTATTCATTTCACAAAATATATCAAATATCTACTCTTTAAAAACTACACAGATTAAGAAACTAAATACATCGTACCAGTTTAATTAATTAAATTACACAGATAGTTATTAATTTTTTTTACTTCTCCGCTTTAACTGGTTTTTCACTTAACTGGATAACCCTTGGTCCCATTTAGCCGGTTAAGTGGGAGGCTACTGTATTTATTTCTTCTGTCCATTAAATTATATCTATGTTATAGTCAAAAGATATTAACAAATGATTAAGAATCTGTTAGTTAAACAATGCTATTTTCAAATAGGCTTCTTTCAACATTTAATTGTCTAGGGATTGAATATTAAAAAATGCTAATAAAATAAAATGTTTTATGATATATGTTCACACAGTGCTATATGCCATATGCATTTTAGATATTTTCTAGAAGTTCCATTTACCCTACCTTCAAATAAAGCTATAGTGTATAATACTCTCATTTTTTTTTTATGACTGCACCACTGAAAACTAACTTTTAATAAATACAATATTTTTACTTTATACTTAAATATTTTGATATTTCTTTGTTATAAGTACCTTGGAAGATCCTTCTTAAGAAAGTGCTATTTCACATAAATATTTTAAACAGTCAGAAAAATGAAATGGCAATAAATGAAAACATTTCTAATCTTATTTATGTCAACATATGTTATAAATTTCGGTATGTATATATATACATATATGTATGTATATGGAACACTGGCGCCCGGCTAACCGAAAAGTAACTAAATTTCATAACATTTTTATATGGCATGGCTCATTTATGTATAAGTCCTCAATATACACTTATTAAATGATGTAAATATTGAAGAAATTGCTTGTATGTTTAATATATTTATAGCTATGTTATAAAGATATATAATGATCAGGTGAGATTTTAAAATGCAAATAAAGGTTGCCAAAAACTGCTTTTGAATACTTTGCTTTTCTCGCCACATTCAATCTTGCGGTTTTCTTTATCATGCCAAAAACTCTAAAAACAAGAAGCAATGCAAACTAACAGCAGCAGGAAAACACAATCAGCTGATCACCCATTATATAACTATGTTAAACGCTTCAAACAATTTATTCCATTTAAAACCAATAAATATTTCAGTTATTTCAAAACTGCATGAAAGTGCTTTAGTTAACAGTTTTAAACATTAACAGAATTTTCACTAAACAAGTATTTTTAAAGAGTGCAAAAGAAGGAAGCAGCAAAGAGTAGCTTTTGAAAAGGAAAATTGAAGGAAAACAATTTCTTTCCTCAAAATAATTATCATCACAGACGTTTGCTTTTTATGAATACATAGATACCTCTAATCAATTAAATGTCCTGTAGGTTTAACGAAGACAAATTACACGACTGAAGTTGAAAATTATCCAGGAAATGTCACCGTCATCATAAAAGCATTATTTTAACTTTAAGTTGAGCAAATATGAATTTATAGAAAATGAATAGAATCTGTATATTATATTTAATTAATATGTTCAAACAGACAATATAAATTATTCATATTATATACTTTAAAAACAATAAAATGACAATAACAATTAGTATCATATCAATTTTATTATAATACCGTAAAGAGGTACTTAATTAT
This sequence comes from Maratus speciosus, assembly GCA_963932465.1. Taxonomy (NCBI): domain Eukaryota; kingdom Metazoa; phylum Arthropoda; class Arachnida; order Araneae; family Salticidae; genus Maratus; species Maratus speciosus. The sequence goes on along the minus strand of OZ010791.1, from coordinate 15,142,316 downwards.
CCACAACGAGGGTTTAAAAAATGTTGTTAAATTACTTTCAACTTTTCTGTTAAACATACTTTTAAAAATACAATAAAACTTTTCATTTTTTATAAATCAAAGTTAACTTACCATATACCAAGGAATTGTTAAGTTGCTTGATTTTACAAAAAAAATTCAACAGGTTTATTGAATAAAATATGATATTTGATTATAGTTGAAGTCGAAATTATTTCACAAAAGTATAATATAATAAAATAAATTCTAATAAGTAGAGGCTTTCCTAAATCACATGAAGCGTACGACGAAACAACAGTGAACAAAACAATGACAGAAGACAGACATGCGACATGCGGTAAGAAATAATTTCATATACATTTTTCACTTCTAGTTCCAGTATCGCCATCTAGTGATAAAAATATTAACTTAAATAACAAAATAGTGATGATGGATTAATTAATTGGCAGCTAAAATTCATTCAATTGAGTTTTTAGCATTTTAACAACTGATGCCAATTTCAATTCCAGAAATTTTCTTTGTTGTTAAGATTATTTGTTGGATAAAAACCGAGAAAAACACACTTCAAAAATAGATCATAAGAAATAGAGCTGCAAATATAACTCTCAAATACGTCATTTTTCCCAATTTCTCAACCACCTAAATTTTTAATGCGAAAATTCACAAAGATACAAATTTCCGCGTCAGCTGCGAGTATGTAGAAGGAACCCCCCCCCCCCCCCTCAATCCAATAAAGTCTTTTTCGGAGGGCATATGTCTGCAGAGGAGTGGTTATTGCCATTCGTGGTTAAAGTCCTTTGGATACGTACCCTAGCACGTGACCAACGACATACAAGGCCAGTTCATAACGTTTAAAACGTCACACAGAGTGGATCATTTTTACACGGTGACTGGTATAAAAAAGCGGTGCGCCCATCGTTTTGTGCCAATCACCGTGTAAAGATTATCCTCTCCGTGTGACGTTAAAAGTCATGAACTGGCCTTGTATGTCATTGGTGTTGCCCAGCCTGCCTCTATATCTACCTCTCCAGCCTGCCTCTATACATCTCAGGCTATGCTTAGGCCGCCTTTGTCCAAACTATGGCAAACATAGACATTTTCTGTTCCAGAACTTGCCGATAAGGAAAGGGCAGCTGACGTCACTGTTGGTCGAATTACTGTTGGTCAGCAAGAAAAACCACAGACTTCTAATATAAGTAGACTCCCAATTCCATTGTTCTTTCGGGAAGATTTTGACTCCATCTTTTGCTTTCATCGGGAAAAGGGTGCCGTATTTTGGCGGTAAATCCTTTATTGGCAAAGTAGAAGTGCGGTCAACTCAAGACAAACGCTGACAGACGATGTTTCGGCGGGAATCTGGGGAGTGATTCCGAGGAGAAAACCGGTTTGGCGCGCTAAATCTGCCTTCCAGCACGTGATGGAGGGCAGAGATATAGGAGTCAAGAAAAGGTTGCCGATTTGGAGTCTACTTATATTAGAAGTCTGTGAGAAAAACCTGTTCATTCATTATTACTCCTACTATACACATGAACTCCGGGAATTTGATTGGTCTTTAACAGATTGATTTAATAGATCTATGATATGATTGGCCTACGTCGCCAAGTGCGATTCCTGCAATGGTCACTAAGATAAAAATGTAGTAGTAGATTGGTTGATGGAAGTGTTTGTTTGTAAACATGCCCTTTCCTTATACTCGCCTAGACGAGTGCGGTTATACAACTGAGACAAGTTAACAAGCATGAGCTTGGCGATATGGCAGGATTGCCAAGATACTTGGCGATTCGCTTTTGTCCAGAATCATCTCAACCAATCAAAAGTTATATCCCGTTAGAATCCCTAATCTACCCTAGTAAAAAAAAAGCATAATTGCATCAGAATACATTCGCAAGAATTTTGAAACTTTAATACTTAAGGGTGTATTCCAACCCAAACTGCTTATTTTTTTATTCATTTTTAAATTCATTTTTGCTCTCAAACGCATCAAACTGGCAAATTCTCTTATTTAGACACTACATAATGTGCCGTGCTTGCCGATTTTTTGATAAAGGTAGAAAATATTGAAAAAAAAAAAATGCTGTCAAAGCGAGCGTTTTGAACCGAATTTTCCGAAGCGGGAGATCTGGGACTAAAAGAAATGTTCTTAACTGAGAAAATAATTGTTTAAAAATCAAATTCTAATTAACTAAAAAAATGAAATCACACGGCCTCTTATACATCTCTTCAAAAATCACCTCAGCAAGTTTCATGTTTTTACTTTTAAAAATGAGTCTGAAAATATCTCAGAAAATTTCGAGGTATTGAGGGTGGAAAAATATTTTTTCGAATACACCCTTAATAAACTAGTACTCATTACCTTTTGTACAAATTCTTCAATTTACTGTTAAAATTCCTATTCCTCAGCTGTTGTGTTCAAAAATAAATTTGCCCTCTTTGGGAAAGGTTTTCTAAATTTTGTACACATTTATCCTACTTTTATTTATATATTTATTTTAATTTATTTTTCAATATCTAAAACTTTTGTGAAAAATTATGAACCGGATTATTGTGCCTCGTTTAAGATCGATCGAAAATGACATGACTAAATTTTGAAATGCTAAATTATGAAGAAAAAGTACGATATCCCTTTCAACCTTAGAAATAGGGACACTTTTTCTTTTGGGGGGTGGGGCATTTTTTAATATATTTGATTGAAATTTCGGTGATACCATAAATATGCATGCCAGTGGCGCAACCAGGATTCGACAACAAGGGGGCGGGGTTAAATTGTTGATAATGATGATAATGATGATCTTCAAACAATGTTTTTTCTTATTCCATTTGTATAAATTGATTATCTATCTTTTTCTTTCGTAATTTCCTTCTGATGGTGAAATATTGCGTTGTCAGCGATATTTCACCTTCAACTAAATCTACTGCCAAAAACACATGTTGTCAACAGGCAAACAATTAAAATTTAGAAAAACATGTTTTTAGTAAATTGTAGTTTGAAGACATGAATGAAGTGCGCACATTGCTTCATTAATTACCGAACAATCTGAACAACATATGCCTCTTTCCGTTCACTCTGCGGGGAACATCGCTTTTAAAATACACTGCTCAAAACAATTAAAGGATATTGCAGTTTTAGGTGGATTTTGTATCTGGTAAACTGTTTAGCTGATTGATACATGGTCGACAGACATAGTAGGTTATATGAGAATAAATTACACATGTTTGGCAGAAAAAAATGCATTTTATTGCGCATTTGTGGACTAAAGGAAAAAAACACAATTTGTGCATATGAGAAAAAAAGAATAAGAAAAGGTGTTTTCTTCAAAGAAAATCCTTTTCAGTAGGGGGTATGGTTTCCACGGGCGGCCAGCAACGTTGAACACCTTTGAGGCATGGACTCAATGAGGCTATTAATGACGAGTTGGGGTATTCTGCCCCACTCTTCCAGAAGAGCTCTTTCCAGTTCTTGGAGAGTTTGTCGGGGTTGTTGGCGGCCAGAAACTCGTCTTCCTAGAGCGTCCCAAACGTGCTCGATTGGATTCATGTCTGGAGAACACGCTGGCCGTTCCATTCGAACGATTCCTTCCTCGAAAAGGAAATCCTCCACCAGGTTTGCACGATGTGGCCTGCAGTTATCGTCCATTAAAATGAAGTTATCTCCGATTGCTGCAGCGTAAGGGACTACAATAGGTCTGAGGATCTCATCCCTATATCGGCGACCAGTCAGAGCTCCATCTCGAATGATGTAGAGGATCAGTGCGCCCGTCAATGGAGATGCCACCATACACGAACACTCCTCCACCGCCAAATCTGACACTTTCGTGCACGAACGCAGGATTATTCCTACTGCCACGGTCCCTCCAGATGAAAATACGCCTATTATCCGGATGCACAGAAAAACGGGACTCGTCAGAAAACAGAATATTGCTCCATTCATTTCTCCTCCAGTTGACATGCTCGGTTGCCCACTCCCTGCGGTCACGACGATGCCTTGATGTTAATCTAACACATACCATCGGTCGGCGAGTATACAGACCTACAGCATGGAGCCGGTTTCGGACAGTCTGAGTTGAAATCGTGGTGCCTGTAGCCGAGCGAAGGTGTTGTTGGAGAAGAGTAGCATTCATGGTTAGGTGTCTCCGAGCTGTTAACGCTAAATACCGATCTTCATTGGGCGTTGTTGCCCGCCTACGACCTTGCCCTGGTCTTCGGCCTGCACATCCACTCTCCAAAAAACGGTTCCAGATCCTGGAAATGACACTTTGTGACACTCCAATGGCTTGCGTTACTTCGGTTTGAGTTTGGCCCCCTTCTAACCTACCAACAATTCTCAAAGCTTCTGAATCTGTCAAATGACTTCGCTGAGACATCGTATTCATCGAAACAAAGCAATCACTGAATGCCGATCATCCTTGTCTTCATTCTCTTTTATCCAGTTGAAAGTCAAATTTCATTCGCTGCCGCTGAAGCGACGTTTTTGACGTCGAACTCAAAATTTGCATACTCCACAGTTTGAAACCCAGAAAAATTTGCATTTGTGATTCTCTTCTTCTATTTTCGGTAAAAAAAATTTCGTTTATATCTTTATTTTATATAAAACTTCAAATATCCTTTAATTGTTTTGAGCAGTGTATCTCTAACAACATTCAAAAGATGTACAGTCGTGGAAAAAAAGTAAACACCCCTTACTAACTCTGCAAAAAATATCGTAGAAGAAAGTGACTGGTACCACACGATTGGGTTGGTTGGTTGCATTTATGTCGGCCAATTATCAGCACGTGGGATATAGGCCCTAGGGGGGTGCCTTCCGTGGAGGTATTTCTAAGGGAACCTAACCCGTATAAACGCTTGGAGAACCAAGGTCCGAAGAAAACCACGAAAACTCCGAACGATTAGGCCGACGGGCGCGATTGGGATCGAACCCAGCACCTCCCGTCTACCAGCTTCGAGAGCAGAACCTCTCGGCCACTGGTGGGGCTCCACACGATTGGTAATAAAGTCTATTTTTAAATGAGGTATATAAAATTTGCTTAGGGGGCCATCTACATATTAAAATGAACCATAACTTTTTTTTTCAATAGCAGCACAATTCTGACAGCATAAATAAACTCTACACCCTTCAATTAGCTTAAAAACAAATTTTTAAGCAATTCGTACTATAAGTTACCGAGAAATTAATTATTTTAACCTCTTGTGCTGGAAAGACGCGCTATGAACGTCGCCTTGGATTAACACTAGAAAGCCCGCGAGCAGTCATTTTGACTGCTACCAAATGAATATATCTCGGTTCGAACCAGAAATTTTTCTTATAAAACTAGTTTAAGAGATACAAAGAAAGAAAAAAACTAGATAAATGGATAAGTTAATAATTTTAAATAAAAATTCTGGTGTGAAATATTTTTCTAAAATATGGACGAGATAGTCCCGGGCTTCTGTCAATTAATTTCCAGCGCAAGAGGTTAAAACGAGCGTATTTTAGGGGCTGTGTCCAAACTGAAGTTCGGTACTCGATTGTTGACCGAGAGAGCCCCTTCTTGATCAAAGCATCTTAAGCGCCTCTCAAGCAGTCATTGAAGACTGCTAGATTACAGGATAGCATAAGAAATTTCAAAATATCTAGTCACTTCTATCATAGACTATCTATCTTAAACCATTATTTTGCCGTTTTTTAAGCCTCACTTGAAAACTACTTGGAAGGAAGATGTGAAATTTTGGATTTCCATAAAGCAGGACTTAATAAATCTAAACCCATCCAAAAAATTGTAGGTTGCAATTCATAATTTTTTCGAATATTAATTTCATAATCCATAATCATAAAATTATAAAAATTGCAAATTCAACGTATTTATCAGGGGTCGTACGCTTAAGGGATTATTTCAGGAGAAATATCACTATTTGTTTATAGAAAAATAAATCTAGGTTTAACGCGCGAAATTTCTCCTTATTTAAGAAGAGATTTTTCCATAAGAAAATACTGGTACAAAAGAATTTCTCGATCGTGAAATTTTAGGACAAGTACGACCCCTGATTTATGTTTGGGTATTTTAGTATTATTGCTACACAAAAAATGAGCACATTAGGAGTATAATTTCAGGAAAATATTAATAAAAACATGAAAATGTAATTTAACATTAGAAGCATTCAATTTTGAATGCTTATAATTCAAAAACTTATCATTCAAATGACTTGAAATTGGGTGTCTAGGCTAGTTTTGAAATTTTTTGTTAAAATTGGGTATTGCCATTGAAAAAAATGAAGTTTGAGTTCGTTTTAATATATAGATGGCTCCCTAAGCATATTTTATATACATCATTTAAAAGTAGACTTTATTTCCAATCGTTCGGTATCAGTCACTTTCTTTTACGATAATTTTTCCACGACCGTACCAAAACATGTGGTGAGCGGTTTATGCATCGGAACTTAATTTTATCAGGGGAAGGAAATTTTCCTATTTACGAGCATTTCTTGCATTTCAAGAATTGTACCACAAGATAAACACAACTAATATGTTTCTGATTAATATTATTTATTTATTTATTTATTTTAATTTTCAGTTGAATTCAAGGCAGTTTAAACATCTAAAATAATTTTCTTACAAATATAGTTTTTTTTTTTTCAGATTAGTTAAAATATACATTTTGTTAAATAAATAAAAAATAATGAAATGATTAGAGGGGGCTTTAGAGAAAGATAGGGGGCAGCCCACCCTATCCAACTCTGGCTACGGGACTGCTTTGGAATGAAAAATGAGCTCAGTATCGCTGTCTGTTGAAAAATCTATGAACATTTTATATTATCTGGTGTGCTGGAAGATAGCAGCAATCCATAAAATCTTCTTTTAAAGCCCACTGTATAAGTAACATTGACTTTTGGGTATGTTGAAGATATGCAATTCAGTGTTACAAAGGGTTAACTACATTGTGTTTTTAAATGTATACTTTGATTCTACAGGAGATGGATACGGCATCAAGGATCGAACCGGAGAATCCATGGTCAGATGGCGGGATCTTTAGTGTCGAGCAAAAGGCTAGCTCGATCACTTTCTGCGAAAAACTCGTTTTATTGACCGTGCAAGACGGCGTCGGCACAATTCAAATAACAGAGAAAACATGGAATCTCTCTAGAAAACGATAGACGGGAAAGTCACGGAAATGTCAAAAAGAGGCTGAGCTGCGAACTTAGCAGTGATTTAGGTGAGGCCCCCGAAAGAATAGGGGCAGGATACAGGGTCGGACTGGGTCAGGGAAAAGGGCGCAGACCTTGGATTTTCAGAGGGCGCAAAATTTTTAAGGGTTTCACGTCAATTTTACTTGTTTGTATTGTATGCATGTGAAAATGGCTTAATATTATATCTCTGAGTCTAGATAGAAGACTTCGCTATATTCCCTGTGCACGTTTAAACCATCAAATCTGCACAATGCTACTCAATTTTCTAAAACAAATCACGTGATATTTTAAAGTTCCAGCAAGTTTAACGCATATTACCTTGTTGTGGATGAATGATATCAAGTCTGTGGCTTTTTTATTTTATTCCTTTCTCAATAAATATTTTATAAGAGTCGTAAAAAAAGTAATCACCTTTACCAATAGTAATATTTGATTTGAACTAATTGATTGGGAATAGTATCAACTATTAAATGCTATTCGTTTTTTTTTTTTTTTTTTTTTTTTGGGGGGGGGGGGGGGGCATTTTTTAGATATTTAAAAAATGCACAAACATTGATTTTTTTAAATGATAATAGTCGCTTTTGACACCATTTGAATTCCTTACCAACCAGGAAAGATATGTACATAATTTTAAAAAATCTTATTACGGTTATAAAACAAACTTTTTTAGGAGTTTTTCCACAAATTTCGGAAAATAAAATAAAGATCTTACAAGAAAATGTACCGAAAACATTCAATTAGCCACCAGTAAAATTACATGAAAATTTTAAATTTATAATAAAATTAGTTTACTTTAAACAAAATCCTATAGAGTGTTTCTGGTAAGTATCTACAATTTTTTTCTGTGGTTCTGTTGATAAAAGAAGGCTGTCCTCTTAAATTATGGAAAGATAAATTTTCTCTATATCTCGAAAACTAATTATTCAAATAAGCTTTAAACTTACTCATCGACGTTTTTAATGTTTGAGGTTTGCTGTATGCAAAAATTAATGTAGGTCATAGTTCATATTTTTTTGTGAATTTATTAATAGTTTTCATAATTAAAAATATTTTGAATAGAGAAAAGTCTGTAATACTTTTGGGTCGATTCAATGTATCACTTTAACAAATTAAAGTTTCACAAATGTATCACAAAAATAAATATGTTTCACAATTTTAACATCTTCAAATTTAAACTCTTCTAAATATTTCCAGATTTAAGATAATGTATATAATCAAATCCTTTTTCCGGCTCTCTTGATCCAAAATACTCAAATAAGATGCAAAAAAAAAAAAAAAAAAAAAAAAAAAAAAAAGGGGTGGTATTGTTTTAATATTTAAAGTTAGTACAATTTTTAATATGTAGACGACTACGGAGAAATAATTTATACATAACAATAATTAATAGACATTATTTCCAGTCGAGTGCAGTACCTATAGATTTCTTTAAGATTGTTTTTAGAAGAATTAGTAAAGGGTAATCTCTTTTATTCCGCTTATCACTATTGATATACTAAAAATCGGCAGAAAAACAGAAAAGGTTCCTTTGCGGCAGGCGCCAAGTGAAGTTGCTGGAGTTCTGCTAAGGGCTTTAACCTTTCTTTTAAAAGTATATTTCTTTAATGTATTATGAATTTATTAGCAGCTAGTTGAAAATGGTATAAATTCAATTTCTGTTACAATATGCAAGCAATTATTTTTTATTTACTAAAAAGTGCTCTCCCTCCTCACCAAGTGCAAGTGTCTCCCTCACCATGCACAAAAAAATTCAGTATGCAAACTTTGTTTTACAATAAAAATCTATCTAGAACAAAAATGTACTTTCCGTATAACAATACAAATTTTGAAAACTGAAGCTCATGCTTCTTTGTTCTTTTATAATAGTATCGCATATTATAGGGTATTTGAATGTTGAAATACGAATATAAGGATATTTCAAAAGGAATGTGAAAATAGCACGTGCTTGTGAAACTATTTATTACACTTGTAACATTTAATATGAGGCAAGTCAGTTATTTTGTAGGAAGAGGCATTTTGTATGCATAAAAATGACTCGATAAAATGTTAATTGATATTGCGCTATTAAAAGGTTTTTACAGAAAAAAGTACATCAAAAAAGTCGCTTTCTTAATCTAAAATCCCGAAAATAATTGAGTAAATTTACTCTTCTCAACACGCTCTTCCCACGATTTTCAAAATTCTTATCATAATTAGAGATCAAGCGAAATAATTAAGTTTCTATAATTGACAGAAATGCTCCAAGGATTGTGTTCATTCAGGTTTCAGGATCCCGTGGCCAGCGTTTTTTTTTTTATTTAAAAAAAAAAAAAAAACAAAAAAAACTACCAAATTCATAATTCCTGAACAGTAATAATCCCTTTATTTAATGATAGATTTTTCTGTAATGAAACAATTTTTTATTCAAAATACATTCTAGAATTTTCTAACAGTTATTTAACAACAGAAATTCTGTCATTGTCATTAAGTGAAAAGAAGATTACTAACCGAAAATTATGGTGTAGATTTTGTCTTTGTGAATTGAAAAACGCTGACCTCTGGATTTGCAGGAATGTAATTCAGAAGTGTCATCAAGTTTGTAATTCTCGAACAGACAGATCGCGTTTTTCAACCAACAACAAAACATCCCCATAAAAAGTTCTTTGCCTTCTGATATTTATCTCTTTCTTTTCTCAAGTTGTTTTCAAAAAGCACAGTTTCAATTATAGGCGCATACAGGGCTGAATTTAAATGGTGAGGAAAAAGCAAGGTATTAAAACTAAAGAACTGAAAATATGGAAAATATTTGGTATAAATCTAAAAGATATTCAAAGAAGCTATGAAAAAAATTTCGCCCAGAGTGATGTGGCTACTAAGCTTTCTCTCTCATTCACATGCAAAAGTGCCCACTTTGGTTTCCGATCTTGAAATTGCTTTGATGTACTATCTTTAATTTCTTTGTTATAATAAAAAATACCTCTCTTGTGTTTTCTGTATACATTAATTGATGAATATCCCTAAACAAATTCTCGAAATTGAATGCACTAGTCAAAATGTGTGTGTACAACGAACGAAAAAATATTGGAGCGACATGAGCACTTAGGGGCGCGAAGTTTTCCCTAGACGAGAGCGCACCGGTCCTCTGGCCGATGGGCCAGTACGAGCCTATGGGGATTAGTTTCTCAGAGTGCCTTAATGGGGAAGCCCTGAACAACGGTGAACTTCAGTACTGGCCGAGAAAAATCTTGTTTGTTTCTCGCATGTACATGTCCTCGGTGGAGATTATGTAGTCTAACGTCTTCAACACCATCCTACAAAGCTTTTGTTTGTTTATCCCGCCTTTCACGCGATCTCTGCCGACCCAATCAGCTGAGCAAGCTCTTCTTTGTTTCTTCTTCCTTAGGGCGGCTTTCTCGCCGGATTGGGTCGGCAGAGATCACGTGGTCTGACGTCATGAACTTCGTCCTAAGCCACCGCCTTAAGAAACAGGCTTTTACTGAAAATGGCCGTGTTTGGACATAGGCACATTATGGCATGGCACATAGGATCAGCGCCCTCAAATTTAAGGGGTCCCAAACCTGTGGACAGTTTTTTTTTTATATGATTTCGAAATTAATTATTTTACATAGCTCTATGTTGAACTATAGTAAAATGTGAATACTAGATTATTATAATCTTTTTTTCCTTTTCAAAATTATGATTTCTGCAAATTGCCTATTTAGACACGTCTACTCTGTCATATTGAAAAACTCACGGAAAGCTGGACTTAAAACTAATTTAATCCGATTAAGATGTTGTTATTAATGTATCCTGTCATTGTGTACATGTTCTGTTAGTTATAAATCTGTCATTATTATTCATTACGTGCTTCTTTTATGGCATTATAAAATGTTGAATTATGATTACATTTAAAAGCTATAAATAGAACAGATACGTGCATGGAATCATGGAAATTATTTTACCTTAATTCATTGTAAACACATACGGTCCCGTGTTAAGTTTGTGCCGAGGGCTCCAAGACGTAGTGTTGCCAGGTGCCCCGATTTACGCGGGGTGTCCCGATTTTCAGGAGCTCCAAGACCCGTCCCGCGTAACCACTGCGATGATGCACAAATTCGTTTAAATTTCTATTCGTACCATATACTATTCGTTAGTCTTCTTTTCAACAAGTGAAACTTAATACAGTAAAACCTGTGAAAACAAAAACCTCTCAATAACGGAATTTGTCTATGGTTCCTCTGAAAGAAATACCGTAAAATATACTTGCTAAGACAGAATCCTGTCTAATACGGAATATTTTACTAGTCCCCATCTATTCTTTCAGGTTTTATTGTAGCTTGTATAGTAAAACCTGTGAAAAGGTAACTTGTTTATAAAGGTATCCTGTCTGAAACGTAAAAATTTCATAGTACGTAGGGAAAGAATATCACACAACTATAACTGTACAATCAGAAACCTCCCCAAAACGGAATTTGTTTCAGTTTTTATCGATGATGCTTTCATAGATTCTACTATAAAAGTTTAATTATTCATTTTATTTAGTATCTTAAAATCTACTAAGATGAAATTTCAAGTGACGGGAGAAAGATTCCGTTTTAGATAGGTTTTCTTCTTAGTAGGTGTCATTGTATGGTATTTCTTCCGCAGGGAACAGAAATTTGTTCCGTTTAAGACAGGATTCCGTTATAGAGAGATTTATTTTCCAAATGATTACTGTATTTTTATGTCCCGATTTAGAAGGCTGTGTCCCTTTTTTTTTTGTCTCCTTGTCCAGCTTTTTGTGAATGTGGTACTGGCAACACTACTCAGAGTCATCGACGAGCTCTGTGGAAATAGACTAATAAGAAGTTGGGGGAAGCACGGTGTCATTTCGGGACCCCTTTTCTTTCGAGAACAGTTTTCTAAATCCGACATACCCGTGCTACAAATATTACTCTAAAACTCACCAATGCTACAAATATTACCCCAAAGAGTGACTCAGTTGAATTCACATATATTACATTAAACATTTTTTTTTTTTTTTTTTTTTTTTTTTTTTTTTTTTTTTTTTAAATGTTCCCTCATATATACACACAAAAATTAGATACAATCAAGAAAAATATGCAACAAGGATTTTACATAGTATTAGCATAAAAATAGATGTTGGTTAAAAAAGTTGAAGGAAAACTTATGAAAAACATAAAATATTAATATTTTGAAATACTTCTTCAGTTCTGGCAATAGTTGAAATTATTAATATTTTATATTGCGCGTATATTAGCCAAATTCAATAACATTCAAATTCAATATGTAAAATGAGCTACTAATTTGAAAAGAAATTAATAGAATTTTGGAATGGAATTAATTGAACGTAAAATTTGGAGGCCCCCTTTTTCTCAATTTTGGGCCCCTTCAAAATTTTCTAAGGAAAGCACGTGCTTCTCGTGGCTATTTTGTAATCAGGGCTTGGATTTTCTAAAAACTCATCTCTCTCTCTCTCTCTCTTTTTTTTTTTTTTTCTTCTCTCTCCCCCCCTGCTCCTTCCAGACCGCTGTCAAAAGTAGTGTTGTTTATAGACCACAAATAAATAGAGTTGTCAATTTCGTTTTGCTTGAAATCTTTTTCTTTTAATTTTTTCTCCCAATGAGCCATTGAAAACCTGAATTAATAAGTAATAAAATATAAAGCGACAAACTTCATTTGAGTGAGTGCAAAATGTATCTTTTAAGGGGATTGTAGACTTTTAAAATGAACAAAAACACGATTTTTAAAAAATATCATATATTTCAAAACTCGCATTATCCCAAATTTAAAAAAATCGAGTTTTCAAAAAGAAAATAAATAAATAAATAAATAATTGTAATTTAATAGATTACAACGACCATTTGATTATTTTTTTGACTTAATATTTACTTAGTTTGAATTTTGGGGCATTTCGACAAGAGAAGCCGAGAAAGATAAGAGGTTAAAAATCGAAAGCAGTTCCACCGAATCATCCACAGATCGCTACAAATCACCTTCGTAACAAAATTTAACCGAAAAATCTAAATTTCGTCCACTACATTCCATCGCATCCTCTTCAACAACAGATCGCAAAGATCAAACTTCAGACGACCAAAACCTTCTCGAAAAGAAAAACAGTTTACAAATCGAAAGCAGTTCCATCGAATCATCCACAGATTGCGACAAATTACCTACGTTGAGCTCCATTTTTTCCGCTTAGAATAGACCGATTGCAAAACGCCGTGGGTAGTGGATTGGAGCCCTCGAGACATGGCCTTTTACTATCAATCGATTAAACATTAGATTGTTTCCTTTTTCGCATTCGTCTTTTATTCTGCGATCGAATTTCATGGGCTACATAATCAGTTGAAGACCTCGATTTTTATGGCCTGCATGATGAGTTGAAGACCTCTATTTTTGCTTTGCAAGACGATTTTCATTTCGGCGTCGCTCTTTGGCTTTGGATTTTTCCATATCTGATAATTTGCGCTTACCCATTTTGTAACTTTTTCAATTTTTAACGATTTTATGCCTTTCGATTACCTATTCAAACAATTTTTAACGATTTTATGCCTTTCTATTACCTATTCAAATAAAAATTCGTCTAAAAGTAAAGAACATCGTTGAATTTCGTTAAAAAAAATAAAATGCGAGCATCATTTGGCCCCATCCTCGACCGAAAACAACAACCATTTCCAAATGGTTAAAAAACTAATTTTATCGTGTATTTCTGGCCTTATAAAATCTTGGTTTACAATGAAAACTAATGGACGCACTCAGAGGTATTTCGCGATTTCCCAACATTTGATTTTCTGGATAAGGCGAATTTTGAAACTCACGTCCTCATATATACATTGCCCCATACTTAGAAGAAGGTATATTTTCATATTTTTTAAAATTAAGTAATTAAAAATAACCTACTATAATGTATTTCAAATCCGTTTTTCTCAAAACAAGATTTTCGCTGTCTACACATCTTTAAAATGCTCCGTAAGTTTACATATTTGTTCAAAATCCACATTACCATACAACAAATGTGTGCTTCCGTTTTGGAAAAGTTGACTATGTAGTAATTAGTCTGTATTAGCATGTAAATTTTTAACGAAAATTCAGTTTAGTGCGATTTTATTTTAATAACTGTCTGTAGGATTAAAAAGTAAAGACCTTTAATACAGGGTGATTCAAAAAAGATGGGAAAAATTTTAAGAGGTGATAGTACACACCCAAACAAACATTTTGTATCAAAGAATGCATGGTCGAAAACTAAACGTAAAAAAGTTAGAGGGCGCCAAAAGTTATGTTCTTATACGAGGCAAAAACACACAATGAACGATTAAGTTAAGTTAGGAAAACAAATTTAATGGCATTTGATTACAATAAGTGCTCAAAACATTGACCGGCAGCTGTTATGCACGCAGTACAACGGCGAAGAACAGATTGGCGAATTTTCCGAAACACACCAGGCATATCGCGAACTTCCCCTACAGCAGCCGAAAGCTTGGCGACAAGTTCTTCTGCGGAGATTCAATGGGAGTCTTATACACAAGAGCCTTTAGCTATCCCCACAAAAAAAAAAAAAAAAAAAAAAAAAAATCGAGACATGAAAGATCTGGCGAGCGCGGTGGTGCCTGGTGTGTTTCAGAAAATTCGCCAATCTGTTCTTCGCCGTTGTACTACAGTGCCTAGAATATATAGTGTGCCGTTCGACGCTAAAAAAATGACCGGGAAAGTAATCCTCCAATAGATGGCGCTGACTGCAGTATAGACTGGAAATTTCCGAAAGCAGATCGGATAAATTAATGCTTTTTAGATACTTATTTTAATATTATAGAAGAAGACATTTAAATTTAGAAATTGATATTTAGATGAAAACATGTCTGAAATATTTCAATAATAAATATATTATTTACAAACTTTTAGAACAGAGACATATTTTTTAAATAAAAATTATATGTGTGAAAAGCAAATAAATTCAAATGTTAAATTCGCTTTAGCTTCATTTACAAATACCAACAACTGTTCACTACTTCTAAAACTGTGCGAACATACAATGAATATTTAAAAATAAACTCCCAATGGCAATATTTATTTTGTGTTACTTTCAAAACAAAGCCTCATTTGTGAAATAAATCTTTCTTGCACTTGAAATCACATATTAAACTTCTTAAGAAAAATTATTAAAAAAAAATTTCTTTATGAATTATGTATGAAAAGTAAATAATTTCAAAAAAAAAAATATCCGAAGGTTAAATTCGCTTTAGCTTTATTTATAAAAACCAACAACTGTTCGCTACTTCCAAAATTGTGCAAACCAGTGTTGAATTCAGACACTTTTCTCCGGGAGGGATTTCAGTGGCTCTGGGGGGGGGGGGGGGGGTGATTGCACCTTTTGACCATTGAAAACACAAAATCTCAAATCTTCCGGGGGGGTGTGGTATCTCATTGTTCAGGGGAGGAATGTCTCCCCTGAATTCAACACTGGTACGAACATGCAATGAATATATAAAAATAAATTCCCAATAGCAAAATTTAGTGTTATTTTCAAAGCAAAGGAACATTTGTTAAATAAATGTTTCTCACACTGTTAATCACATATTAAAATTCTTAAGAAAATTATTTAAAAAAAATTTCTTAATGAATTATGTATGAAAAGTAAATAATTTCAAAGGGTATATTGGCATTAGTTTTATTTACAAATACCAACAACTGTTCACTACTTCCAAAACTATGCAAACCAGTGTTGAATTGAGACACTTTTCTCCGGGAGGGATTTTTGTAGCTCCGGGGGAGAAGGGGGGAATTACACTTTTTGACCATTGAAAACAAAATATCAAATCTTCCGGAGGGACATCTCATTGCTCTGTGGATTAATCTCCTTTCCCCGGTCCAAGGGTTCGTAAATATCATGATATATTCGAAAATATAAAAAATATCCGATATTTTCAAAATAGTCAAACTTACTGCTGACGATAAATATTTTAAAGCATAATATCAATTAGAAACTAAAACATATTGCACTTATCGTGAAAACTTAATCAAATAATATTCTAAAAATGCATTTTTTTCTTTAGAACAAAATTGGAGATCAATTAATTGAAAACAGATACATTTTGCTTTATACACTTGTTTAAAAAACAAATTACGACAACCAGGCGCAAAACAATTTCTGATATTTTTTGTTAGTTTTTCACTCATATTTTGTTTCTTAAACAGACATAGTTAAAACTTTATGGGAAAAACTCGCGTTTGTTTACAATATGATTCACTATCACGGCTCTAAAAGCTTTCAAAATGCACAGTCGGTGTTAACATGCGCGCCACCTTGCGGCGTCCTCCTTTCACGACCAAAAAAAAAGCATTATGGTAACCAATAAACGGCACACTATCTATTCTAGCCACTGTAGTTGTACTGCGTGCATAACAGCTGCCAGTCAATGTTTTGAGCACTTATTGTAATCAAATGCCATTAAATTTGCTTTCGTAACTTAACTTAATCGTTCATTGTGTGTTTTTGCCTCGTATAAGAACATAACTTTTGGCGCCCTCTAACTTTTTTACGTTTAGTTTTCGACCATGCATTCTTTGATACAAAATGTTTGTTTGGGTGTGTACTATCCCCTCTTAAAATGTTTTCCATCTTTTTTGAATCACCCTGTATAAAACAGGGTCCTTTTAACCCTTTCAGGGGCAAGGTAATTGTATTTGTAAACTGTTGAAATAATTGAATAACACCAGTATTTACAAGAAAATTTATTTGTAAAGAAGTAAAGGTATATTTTCGCTTATTTAATAAAAGTTAAGTTTTCATTCAAAAAATCTGGTGCCAATGTAGCAATCAGGTATTAAAACTATGTGATGCCGTGACGGCATCACCGCCTCCCCCCCCCCCCCCCCCTCAAGGGGTTAAGTAATGAATGAAAAAAAAAACAATAATAAAATAAACACAAACAGAAATAATGAATTCTGCTTTTTCAGAATTTAGTGTCGGCCTCGATTAGGAAAAAAAATATATATTATTATATATATTTTTCGAATTTCGACAAAAGAAAATGTTTAAGAAGGAACTGTTTCGTTAATTTATAATAAACGTACAAAATGAGTTACAAAAAAAAAAAAAAAAAAAAAAAAGGCTTCTTGTATTGGTTTGTCTAACTCTCAATCAAATACTATTTTAACCTAAAGGTCACTGCTCTTCTATAAAGACACTCTAATTTTTTGTAAAACTTTGCGTTTTATCAGTGTGTGATTTCAATTGCGTTATTTTCAAAAGTTAAGTATTTCCTCCTGTGAAGAATTTCAAAGCCGCTGGATGAAAATGATGCACTTCTACAAAATTTATATCAGTTTTAAGACTTAAAATACATACCTCATTTGCATCCGCTGAAGAATTCCACATTTACGATCCAGTCTTAAACAACATCTATAGAAACGTCATTATCACGGAATAATACACAAACCCAGCAAAAAAAAAAAAAAAAAAAAAATGTCGTAAACTCGACAAAAAAAAAAGAAAAAAAAAAAAAAAAGAAAAAAAAAAAAGACAATCTAATTATTTATCTTCCTTTATTTGTTTGTAATATTAATATGGATACTGAAAATTAAATATAGTTTATAATAGCTCCGTGTTTTATCAGAAATCATTCATTTATATTATTTTGAAAAAAGCACGTATCTTAATAATTTTTTTAGTTGTTATGAGAAATATAAAATGACAACAAAAAGATAGGGTAATCTACTATTTTCTCTTTACTTTCTACAGAAATGCAGTACTTCAGTTGCCACCATTACAGAAATGTCGTTCAAAAAAAAAAAAAAAAAAAAAAAAAATCTCAAAAATAAATTGAGATGCAGTTTTCAAACAAATTGCAGTTAAAAGCGCTTTTTTTCCTATACGAAGGTGTGAAAATTGAAAATGTGCGATGCTGAGAAGTATAAAATGTTGCAGCAGAAATTATCAGTATATGGGGCATTCTCACAATCTTTTGACTTTCATGTCCCTGAATAATAATTTTTTATTTAATACACTTTTTGTGTTTTTTTTTTAATTTCATGTACTGGGGAACATCCCATTGCATGATTGCATAACAATATTAACGAGATAAATAAGTTTTGGACGATGTTGGGGGTCCAATACAAGGAAAACTCATCTACCGTCCCGTGTCCCTGATGCGGATTTTTAAGTTTGGAGCTGTCTGGATAAAATTGTTTCAATAAAAATAATTCGATGTAATTTTTTTCTGAAACTGGAACTATTGTTTTATATAAATATGTAGCTAAAAATGAACCTGCACACATTTTTAGGTTTGTTATTATTGTTTAAACTCTATCCCTGGGTTTTAGATTTCTTACCATCCCTCTTCTAAAATTATACAGAAAATCATTTCAGATGCAGCCACAGAATTTTTTTCAAGATTTTTCTCATGCAGAAGGATGCTAGAGAAATGATGTCTAAAATTCTTTGGCAGGAAATTTACTGTAGAATTTAAATCAGCATTTAAATATCAATTTCAAGCATCGTGGCTTTATTGGTAGTCTCACCGTCCCCAAGGTTTATTCCTGCACTTTTCGAGGTAAATAAGAAAGAAAAAAAAAAATTAATCCAATGTTAACAATTGTTTCTAAAAATCAATGAACATTGTGGCTATCACTTAGTCTTAACAGGATTTTCCTAAAAATAAGTGGTCATTTTCCTTACCGTTCCATCCTTACCGTCCCTTTTTTACCATTTCGTCCCTTTTTTCCAATACCATCCCTTTTTTTTTACCTTACCGTCCCTTCTTTAACACCCCTTTAAGACAATGTTATACAAAAATTCTGTATTAAAAGTACTACATTGCTATTATTTTTTATTTGAATGTCCTGTGGGTACTATGTAAATTCATTATAAGTAAAAATTTAGAAGAAAATAAAAAGTTATTGGGGTAAAATGGTAAGGAAAATTAAACTCGCAAGTTTAACTTAAACCTCAGTTAAATAAAAAAAATTTCGCTGCTGACCATTTTTTCTTTATTTTGAATCATTAAGGCATTCGTCTATCAGATTAAAATGTTATGTTAGCAAGTTTAATTTCGCCAGATTTTTTCCCCCAAAAGTCAAAAGATTGTGAGGAATGTCCCATATAACGAAACGATTTAACCGTACAATAATACACCTGCTTCATTTTACGGCTGGCTTATGTAACTTAACGTTTTTTTTAGTAACGACACTTTAATTGTTACCTGAAAGAAATTGTTGCCTGAAAAGAAATTGTTGCCTGAAAGAAGAAAAAAATTGTTGCCTGAAAGAAAAAAAAAAAGAAAATCCCCGATATGCTTATGTTCCAATTATAAGCATATCGGGGAGGGGGGGTCGCTAATAAAACCGTTGAAAATATTGGAACACGTTAATCATTAAAAACAACAACAACAACAACAACAACAAAATAAAGCAATTTAAAAAGCTTTTAATTTTCAGTAAATTGATATATATATATATATATATATATAACATTTATTTATTTCAGGGCACAGAACACTTCTTCGAAGGATTTCGTATTACAGAATACAAATAAGAAAAATAATTTTTAGAGTTCCCGTCAACTTAAAATGAAAATGAAAAAGGGTATTTCCAATCAAGAAATCCCTTTTATTTATTTTATATTTTTCACTTTCTGGATACATAAAATAGTAATCATGATAAAAACCAGATTACGGAACTTCTGGTATCTCTTTATATCCTGTCTATATTTCCCTGTTTTCGCTATTTTTACAATGATTCCATATGCATGCGTGTTTGTTTTTTTTAGGATTAAACCATAAAAAAAAACAAAAAAAAACCCCTAAAATATTTAGAAACGGATTTCAAGTACTTAAATGAGCTTAAAATTCGTTTTAGGTGCTTTAGAGCTCGATTTTATATCAGTTTTCAGGCTCGGGCTCTGAGTGAAAATTTTATTCATTTACGAATTGAAAAAAAAAAGGGGGGGGGGATGCTATTTGAAAAACAGGAATTTAGCCTTTTCTTAAAACCATTTTTTAAGTTTTTTTAAAAATGAAAATAAATATTTGAATCAACAACACTATTTTAATTGACAATTAGAATGTTTTTTTTAATTAATTAACTTTTTCACGACTCAGACTGACGACTAATAAATAACTAAAGTTTGAATTTATATGTATTTTTTTTCTCGCTTTATAAAAAGTTCTTGTAAGTCTAATTAAAAAATTAGCTAATTTTTTTTATAATTCTTTCTTGTGCGTTATATCACTGTTTTAAAATTCTCAAACTACTAAAGATGATTTTTTTTTTAACTGCATGATCTATTTATTCTAAAATATTATTATGAAGCAAAAATTTTAATAAAATGTTATTGCGACAGGCTCGGGGAATGAGTTGAAATAATAACTTTTTGTAGGTAAAATATACATTTCCTAAAAATCTTTCAAAAGTTATTTGCTAACTTCTCAATAGATGGCAGCACTACAATTCATTATACAAGAAGTCCACAGTGCTGTGAGTACCGCATTCCTCCAGGGCTACTACTTTACGAGAATTATGGCTGTTGGCGATTTTTTGGATGATGAAATTTCTTTCAACTCGTCCATTTCATCCTCAAAAATAGTTTCAGTTCAGCGGATCTTAATAATGGACAAATGAAGAGTTTCTTATTTGACATTTATTTTGAGTTTGTCCAGGCGCGATTCCTATTCTAGTTAAAATTTTATAAAGCATGCGCTTTATTGATAAATTCTTTTGAAGAAGAAAATAAATTTCCGAAAATTTAATGTTAGGAATTGGTTTATTAGCCTGCGATATGCTATTTCTTTATAGCAATTAAAGTGTCGTCCCTAAAAAATAATGTTCCGTTACATAAGCCAGCTGTAAAACAAACCAGATGTATCATTGCACGGATAATCTCTACTGCCATTTTTTAAACTTCTAAGCATCGCACATCTTCAATTTTTACACCTTCGGATAGGGGGGGGGGGGGGTGGAAGTACTTTTAGTTGCGTAATTTATTTAAAAAATGAATCTCCATTTATTTCTTAGGTATAATTTTTTTTTTAAGTTATTAATACCATTTCTGTAATGGTGGCCACTGAAGTACTCCATTTCTCTAGAAAATAGTAGATTACTCTATCTTTTTGTTGTCATTTTCTTATAACAGCTGAAAAAAATGTTATTAAAATACGTGCAATTCTGAAAAAGTATAAATGAATGATATCTGATAAAACATAAAACAGGGAGCTATTATAAACTATATTTAATATTAAGTATTCATATTAATGTTAGAAACAAATGAAGACATATGAACCATTAGATAGCCTTTTTTTTTTTTTTTTTTTTTTTTTTTTTTTTTTTTTGTTGAGTTTACGACATTTTTTTTGGATGGATTTGAGTATTATTCCGCGATAGTGACGTCCTATGATTTCCATAGATGTTGTTTGAGACTGGATTGTTGTAAATGGGGAATTCTTCAGCGGATCTAAATGATGTTCTTTTATATAAAACTAGCAAAACCCGCGGCTTTGCTCGCGTAATAGTTTAAATATGCCAAGTGATATTTGCATGACTGTTTTTTATTAGAAGAACACTTTTTGGAATAATTCAAAAATTACAAATTAAGCCACAGTTTGATTAAATTTCATTATAAAAGTGAAATAGACAGAAATGAGATTTTAATTAATAAGAAGAACCAAAACTAATTCCAAATAAATGATAATTTAGAAAGTATTTTGAGACTTTTATGCTCATTTCAGTATTCACTTGAATTTTTGATTTTTTTAGAAACCATCTTAACACATTTACATCTTAAAATTAACTGTCATGTCAAATTCCAAGCTTCTTGTCTAACAGTCTACCACCTCTCTGGTGTTAGTGGCACCAACATAAAATGCCGAAACAGAGATGAAATAGAATGTCTCGAAAAATGTAGAAACAGAGACTGTCACCATTAATTTGCCAACATTAACCTTGAAATCGGTTGGTGTGTCCTAATATTCTATAGAAAACGGAATTTAGATTTTTTTAGAGGCTTTCTTGTTATTCCTACCAACCAGGTAGTAGTGACACCGGCATAAAATATAACCCGTAGAGGATCAGGGGCTATCACTCTTGATTCGCAACCAATAACTTTTGTAATCGGTTTATTATTTCCTGAGATTCCATAGAGATCGTAATTTAGTACTCTTTTAGCTCGTCGCTCCTTCTCTTCGCTTCACCCCTTTTTAATTTCGAATTACTTTTCGACTGTTCTTAGAGGACATTCATATTTCATAAGTAACAACCGTGCTATATTTAAAGATTCTAGCCTCTTCAGTACCGCAGAAATCGCAATTTAGAAAGTTGTTTGCTCCTGCAACCATCTAGGGATTGTGGCACGACATAAAATATAGTTCATGTTTGAGCAAATTCTATCATAATCAATTTGCAACCAATTTTGTGTCATTTATCATAATCAATTTGCAATTTTGTGTTTGAAATCGGTTTCGTATTTCATACGATTGCATAAAAATCGTAATTTAGAACGTTTTTCGTCTATTTTCACCCCTTTTAAATTTGGAATTATTTAGGAAATGTTCTTAGAGATCATTTGTATCTTATAAGTAACCACCATGCCTAGTTTCGAGTTGCTAGCCCCTGCAGTATTACAAAAAAACAAACCTATTCGAAACCTAAACAAGCCCCTGCAGTATTACAAACCCCTTTGGGGTAGTGACACCAACATGAAATACAGCCTATGTTGAAGCGAGGGCTATCACCATCGTTTTCACGCCATTATTTTTTAAATCGGTTCGGTACTTCCTGAGATTGCGTAGAAATTGCAATTTAGAAAGTTTTTTAGAACGATTTTCGCTCATTTTCACCCCTTTTAAATTTCGATTTTTTAGGAAATGTTCTTAGAGATCATTTGTATCTTATAAATAACTGCCCTGCCTAATTTCAGGATTCTAGGCCCTACAGTAACACAAAAATCTCAATTTAGAAAGTTTTTTGCTTCTGCTACGCCTAGGTGGTAGTGACGCCGACATGAAATAGAGCCTATGTTGGAGCAAAGGCTGTCATCATCAATTTCCAACCATTACTTTTGAAATAGCTTGGGTACTTTCTGAGATTGCGTAGAAATCGCTATTTAGAACGTTTTTTAGAATTCTTTTCGCGCATTTTCACCCCTTTTAAATTTCGGATTTTTTAAGAAATGTTCTTAGAGATCGTGTATATCTTATAAGTAACAACCATTCCAAATTTCATGTTTCTAGGCCCTTCAGTAACACAAAAATCGCATTTTCAAACTTTTTTTTAATTTTTGCTCCTGCACCCCCTTTGGGGGTCAAAAGAGGGTCCCAAGGGTTGTCACCATCATTTTGACCCATTATTTATGAAATCGGTTTGGTACTTCCTGAAATTGCTTAAAAATCGCCATTTAGAACGTTTTTTAGAACGCTTTTCGCGCATTTTCACCCCTATACAGTTTCGAATTTTTTAAGAAATGCCCTTAGAGATCATTAGTATCTTATAGCTAACTAGTACCATTGCAAATTTCATGTTTCTAGGCCCTTCAGTAACACAAAAATCTCATTTTTAGAACGTTTTTTGCTCCTGCAACCCCTTTTGGCTGGCCAGTGGCACGGACATAAGATAAGGTTAGTTGGGGTAACTGGAACCACGAGGTAACTGGGCCATAGGCTATTTTATAAAAAACTGCTGGTGTTTTTTAAGTTTTAGCTTTTGTGAACAATGCCCCTTAATCTCTACTTCCTAAAACAACGTGTATCAACTCAATCATAACTCTCACTTTGCTGTGATAGGTTGTCAAAAATTTACGTTTATTTTTTTAAAAACAACGTCATATGGTTGAACTTCCTCGGATTTTTATTAAAGTACTGTAAGTACTTTTATTAAACAATCATTTTTTTTAAAGATTAGACATATAACTACATTAATATTATTAGGTATCTATACATATTTACTTCATGTTTCAAATGTAAGCCCGGTGTCCCAGTTACCACATAAATTTTTCAAGAAAGGGGTTACTGGGACATGTATCCGGGGTAACTGGACCATGCTGGATCCAGTTACCCCAATAGTTATAAATAATTTTTTTGTGTTTCTCTTACTACGGGAAGTAAATTTCTCCATGGTTTTTTTGTTCACAATAAAGAAAGTGATAGAATACCTTATTAAAATTACATAATGAAATTAAAAAAAAAACATATTGAGTGGTATCAAACTACATTTCTTGACCCCTTGAGAGGCGCTGATACCGTTATGGCATCACTTAATTTTAATTCCTAATTGCCACATTGGCACCTGAATTTTATAATGAAAATTTCACCTTTATTAGGTACGCGAAAATATACTTTTACTTGTTTTCAGATAGATTATATTGTAAATATTGGTATCATTAAATTATTTCAATATTTTACGAATGCAAGTACCTTGCCCCTGAAAGCGAGATAGCCAGACCTTGAAATTGTACTATACACAGGGATCGCATTCTATAGGGAAACTTTTATCGTTCCTACTACCACTATTTTGAAAACAATATCTTCATCGCACCTTTCTTTAAGGGTTTTGTTAAAAAAAACAATAAAATTTTCCCAATATAATGCGACCTCTGGATAAAGATAAAGTACTTAAGTACTTATGTAGCCGTTTGTTCATAGATTTACCTTGCTATTGTTTTCCTTGAAATACCCATGTGACTTTTATACTTATTATCTATACTAAAGTACATAAGTACTTCCTTAAGTTTTATGTTTTTGGTATAAATAAATCTAATATTTTCACTTTTAGTGCTTTTTTTTGACACGTTGACAGCAAAGGTTTCCCTTACAACGCTGTTTATTGACATATAATTTACATGATCTGCCTGGTTTAAATTTTTTTAAGTTGTTTACACTTTTTCAAACAGGACCTGATATCCGATATGAAAAAATAAGAACGCGTGTGGAACATAGACCCCCCTGGTCCAGTTACCCCATTTTTGGAGGCAACTGGACCCATGAGGAAAGAAAGATGAAACATGCATATTTTTATATTTTTAAATATTAAAATGTAATTTTGAGCATTTCTGTCTGATAGAGGGAACCTAACTGAACACATTTACAGAAGTTCAGACTTTAATTCAAATGAACATTAGCTCCTTGAAGCTGAATTATCAGACGCTCCAGAGTCACATTGTAAAATCATGTCCCAGTTACCCCAACTAACCTTATAGCTTACGTTCTAAGTTGGACTAACACCATCATTTTGATACCATTACTTTTGGAATAGGTTCGGTAGTTCCAGAGCTTACCTCCTACAAATAAACAATTTTTACCTCTTTATAATATTAGTATAGATAAAAGCGTGCATTTTAAGTCTTAAAATTGAAATAAGTTTTGTAGAAGTACATGATTTTCACTCCAGCGGCTTTGAAAGGCTTCACAGGTGGAAATGTTTCAATTTTGAAACTAACGCAATTCAAATTACACACTGATAAAACGCAAAGTTTTACAAAAATGTCTTTATAGAAGAGCAGTGACCTTTAACAGGCTAAAATAATATTTGTTTGAGAGTTAGACTAATCCATATAAGATGCATTTTTTATTGTAACTCATTTTGTAGATTCATTATAAATTAATGAAACAGTTCCTTCTTCTACATTTTCTTTTGTCGAAATTCGACGGGTTCCACCTCATAATAATAATAATATTTCCCCCCCCCCCCCCCCTGATCGGAGGTCGACACTCAATTCTGAAAAGCAGAATTTCTGCTTCCTGCTTGGTAATTCTTATTAGTTGGATCATTTTAACACTAAAACAACAGGGAATTTTACTCAAGTGTTATAAAAAATATTTTACACCACAATTTTTAAATAAAACTATTTAACTTATTTATTTAACTTATTTCTCTGTGGAACACAGTTAACATATTTTATAGGGAAATTTATGGTTCGAATCGAAATAGTTTTATTTGGTAGCGGTCAAAATGACTGCTTCCAAATATATATATAGCATTTTGTTACCGACTTTCAGATATTTAGGCGACACCAGTACACCTCGACATAAATTGTAGTAGAACAATCAAAACCACCCATCCGTTATATTGAAAATATCGGATTGCAGTCAGGGTCGCGAGAAAAGACAGGCTCGAAACACATTGAGATAATTTTCCTTGCGTAATGAATATAGAGGGTCATCGTCACTTTTTAAAACTGGTTTTATTGACAAAAAACATAGTAAAACACTTCCAGTAGTTATTCCATCCACTCTCAAAAATCGATCATCGCTTCATAAAACGTTAGATGTTATAAGAATAGGATCTACACATTAGAACGTTCATTCCAAGCGACGCAGATTAATTAGACAACCAGAAAAACATAAAATCTTCTGCTCCTTCGCCGATGTAACGATATTTGTACTCGGAAAAAACAGCGCGCGGACGGTTACAGAAAGGTAAAAGACCAATGCTAGAAGAGAGGTGGGGAAGGATGGGACATAAAACAGATTGCGATTCGATGGGAAAGGATGACGTCGATAATGAACTCTTTTATACGGCATCAGAATTAAAGTGCAAATAGTGCTGGCGGACGGATGGAATTGTGGGTATAGAACACCAAAGAAAAAATGATATTAAAACATTCGAAAGAAAGAGAATTTAGTTTTAGAATAAAATGAAGAAGTAATTTAATGGGTTTTATAAGATTAGGCGAATGGATTAAGGTTTTTAGAATAATAAATGAATACGCAACTTTAAATGCATGAAATAAAAGACAAAAGATATTAAGATATTATTAAAGATAGGTAAAAAAGGAAAAATATTAAGAATTTGAAATAGTTTTACTAAGAAAAAGAGGCGAAAATTTTTATTATTACATATATAATATATATATATATATATATAACCATTAAATAAACATTACCGACCACCAACAAAAACTGTAAAGTTATGAATAAAATGACATTAACAAATACAGTTTCCCCCAACACACTTAACATAGATTCCAAAAACATAGTAAAAAACAGCAGAAATTGAATAACATAAATGGAATGATAGAAATTTGTAGAACTTAGACAAAATCATCGGGTCCCAAATGCCCTAAGTTCCACAAATAAAATGTGTGGTTTCATCTTCCTATTAGCCATAAATTAGTTAAAGAATATGAATTTGGGACTACCACATAGACAAAACCGAGAAATAAACCATTGAACACCAATTAAGTTAAAAATGAAACAAGATTAAAAAGGATAGAGGAAAAAAAATAAAAAAACAAATTACCAAATTAAAATCCTTACTGTTATAGCATTAGGTATAGCTATATATATATATATTAATGTGGTCCGTGGCTTTGTACGCGATACTTAAATTGGCCCTCATAAACGAACTTCACGTACCTGCTGTAAAGGAACAATAATTATTCTATATTCTAAAGAAAACATGTTGTCATCCAACTCAGTGATGCATATTAATTTCATTATTTTTAAAATAATGCAGCACCATTAAGGCTGTTGTTAAATACAAAAGGGCAACTTTCTGACATAAGTTTTAATTTATATTTGCTCGAAAATGCATGAAACTAGCTGGTGTTGTTGTTCAGAAACTATGTCGTCGAGCTGTTTTTTCCATTTTTTTGCAAACGCAATAGATCTTTCTGAAACTTTGTCATCGAGCTGTTTTTTCCATTTTTTTGCAAACGCAATAGATCTTTCAGAAAGTAATGTCAAAGTGGGCGTTTTGAACCGAGTTTCCGCGCAAAAGTAAAAAAATCACTCAAGAGCGGGCGAAAAACGGGTTTGTCACGTGATCGATATCGCTTATAACTCAATGGGTAATGGATGGATCAAAAAATGGAAAAAACCGTTCCATTCCAAATCGCTTCCATGGGCAGGCTTTCCAATATTTTATATCTTTCCAATATTTTATATCCAATATTTTATATCCTATATTTTATATCTTTCCGTTAAAAAATGAATTTGTAAATGTGTCAGAACGTTTTGCGCTTGTTCAGCAGAGCAGTTCAGAACAGCCTTAAGGGAATTTATCTGGTGGGGAAGAAAAAAGTTGAATCCAGTGTTATCCTATGGGAAAAATACTTATCCTTCTTGTTCATTCAAATTTGGAAATTTCAATGATATTTTTTTCAGTATAGATGGGAAGGTTCTTTATTCTTCTATGCACTGAAAAAAAAGCTCCAAATTTTTATACCTTTTTCCAATCCAAAGTTAGAAACGAGTAAAGAGTACTTTTTATACTTTTCGGTATTTTTTGAAACTTTAACATACTCATAATTATATTAAGAATATTTTTAACTTATAGAGCAGGGTTGGCGAACCTTTTTGTTGCCGCGTGCCAAGTTTGATAAAAAAATATTTTATGTAACCATGACGTGCCAACTAAAAAACAAATTTAGTAGGTGGAAATATAATGGATTAAAATTGCTTAAAATTTTCTATTAAGAATTAAAAAATAGGAAGAACATAGATGTAAGTACTATTACACTACAATTATTATCGAAAAAAATATATTTTGGAAATTAACAAAAAAAAAAGTTAATGCGGTGTAATTTGATTTCTGTTGTTGCATTTTAATATCGGGTTAATTTTAATGCAAAGTGAACCGGATTTATCTGACAAGTACTTTCAGTTTGAGTTTTGATAGTATTCATTTGTGAAAACAGTGACTCGAAAGCATAGGTAGGCGGAAAAACTGTTAAAATAGTAAAGGCCAGTTTATTTGAACAGCTCTGAAATTAATTCAAAGTTGCTATAACTTTACCACTGGAATTAATGTCTAATAATCCATTTTTGTCGATAGTTTTCAAATATTGTCTTTGGAAAGATTTTGAGATCATAATTAATTAGATTGGAATATTATAGGCTGCAATTACATTTTTTTAATTTCCATTTAATCGAATTTAGAAAAGATCAGTCGCAATTTTGTGGAATCTCACCTTATTTTGACCCACATTTTTGACCCACTCTATTAGACAACAAGCAATGCTGTGCCAAAATTATTCCTTCGCGTGCCAAAAGTGGCTCGCGTGCAGTAGGTTCGCCATCCCTGTTATAGAGGAATAAAGAGCCTTATCTACGTACTCAAAAAAAAAAAAAAAAAAAAAAAAAAAATGTTTATATTTCCAAATTTTAATGAAGAAGAAGGATAAGTATTTTCCCCATAGGATAACATGGGATTCCACTTTTTTTCTTCCCCACCAGATAAGTCCCCTTAAGAGGACATGGGATCTTCGAACTCTTTTTTTTTTTTTTTTTTTTTTTAATTCTACTTTAAATACTATTCAAGGGCACACTATATAAATTATGACATGTATTTATGGTAGATGAAATTAAAAAAAAAATTTTGGAGAAAAATAAGAAATCTTTCTGAATATTTTAAGTGTTATGAAGAACTTTTCAAAATGCCCGTGCGCATTCCATTAAAATCCCCATTTTTATTATTTTTTTTTTTATGTCAGTTTGGTTTATATCGAAATACAGAAATACCAAAAAAAAAAGTGTGTTAAAAAGTTTATCATTTTAAAAATGAGTTTTATCACAGATATTTTAAAAATGAGAAACCTTTTTAGAAATTCCGTTTGAAACAATAAATCGATAGCCTAATCCTATCTATTGCTTAGCTATTATTAAATACTTTTAAATAGTATTTTCTTTAAAGCGTTACTTCACATATAAAGTTCTTTTATATAGAGAGATATTTTATTGGCTTCTCTTCAATTAAATCAGTAAAACATTCGAATAATAAATGCATCTCATTGCAAACGTTTGAAAAGAAAAAAAAAGAAAAAATTGTAACAATAAAAAAAAAAAAAAAAAATTTAGACACTGATAACGATATTATTTGGGGGATGGGGGGAGGGGGTCGAGGAATGATTACCTGTGATATCGTAAGGGGGAAAGGAGGTCCAAAATTTAAAAAAAGTTGATAACGTTATATATGTACAGCCCCTATGCTTCCTAAACACCATTTGTCTGAATCCGCCCTTGTCCTGTAGCACACCCGATAACTTCCCTTTTCGAATCGATGATTTTGATAAGAAAGTTTTTTTGTTTTTTAGATTTCGATAAAAGTAAATTGCCCGGAGAATCTGCTTTTGTTTTGTTTTTCTAAACATCAATGTTTCGGAAAACGAGAATTATTTCCAAAATCGGCCTCGAATGTTGCCTTTAAGCTCAAAATGATAGGTTTTGGGACCAAGTTTCGGAAAGAGAAAAGTGTCTGTTTTCCTCAGATTTAATCCGGACAACTCCAGACGGGCCGATGTGCTGTCGTTCATTTGAGTGGTTCGCAAAAAAAAAAAAAAAAAAAAGAAAGCAAATCGCTTTCTGCATCACTCACATGTAACTAATCGCAACTATTTCAAGACTTTTTATGAAAAATCATGAATTTTCTCAGAAAGAACAGGTGGACAACCTCGTACATTTTTTAATGGTGTATTCCGATTGCAAGTGATATAAAAACAGGTGCAATACTTAATATGACTTAAAATCTTCTTGAAAAACCTCATATGGGCTTTGGAAATGTTAGGGTGTTTTAAATGGATTTTAAAATATATTGTATTTTGATATGTCAGTAATTTGGCCCATTTCTGAAAGCGCCCCACAATTTAGTCTTCAGGGGCTGAAATTGTATGACCCAGGCACGACCAGTGTAAGACCTAAAGATTCATCCAACCCAAGATCATTTATTTCGTCGTAGTTCATGCTCCGGTCTAGACAGAGCGAAAACAACGAAATCAAACATGACTTATTTTCAAAAAAAAAAAAAAAATAAATAAAAAGGACGATATTTTTTTAACCGACATTAACCCCCCCCCCACACACACACACATATATATATAACCATTAATTAAACATTACCGACCATCATCAAAAACTGCAATATTGTGAATGATTGACTACACGCCATAAACCAACAATATAGAACTGTATATATATATATATATATATAAATTCTAAAGATGGCAGCATTTCCTTGATTCCTTGCATTACATGGTGGAATTCATTTTTAAATTATCTATAGAGGGTCCAGGTCACATATATTGAAGAATATGTTTGACCATGCTGTACATTATTGCTCCATGTTCCATCAACATTTTACAAAAATTTGGCAACATGTCCAAATAATCTTGTCTCCTTTACTTGTTTTTAATGCTGCCTCATTCTTAGTCAGCAATGCTTTCAATATGGTAATGTGATTTTTACTTCTCAATTCTTTTTAATTATGTTTTATTTAATCTTATTTGTTTTTCAATAATTTATTTCTCTATTTTTTTTGTGTGTGTGGTAGTCTTAAATTCATATTCTTTAGCTTTTTTATGGCTAATATGAAGATGAAACCACACACTTTATTTGTGGAACTCTAAGCATTTGGGATCTGATGAATCTGTCAGGGTTCTAAAAATATCCAGTATTCATTTTCTGCTCATTTTTTTATTATGTTTTTTTTTCAATTTATGTTGTCTATGTTAAGGGGAACAGTTTGGTTGTCAATGAATAAATTTCTTTCTATTTAAAATTTCACATTTTTTGTTGATAATTTGTAATGGTTTTTTAATGGTCATATATATATATAGAAACTTACGTACAATTATTCCCTTGAAACAAATGAAATTGACCAATAATTATGAAATCAATTTTAAACACATCAGAAACCATGTATATTTAAGAATATATACTTTTAAAGAAAATTTTTAAGCTAATTATATTTTAGCTTATATGTTCGCCAGTCACGGAATAAGGATTTACAGCAATAATGATCACACAAATATAGATTCAGTTGAAGACCCTTGCATTGGTTTAGGGAAGTCATTTAGTTAATACAAAGAATAATACAAAGCATAACGTTAGTTTGTACTAAAACTTGTCGAGTGAATGAGGTCTTTCCTCGTGGAAATAAGTAATAAATATCAATAACTAATAAATAAGTAATAACTAATTACTAATTGTTAAGTTATCGAGGTAGTCGAGTTATCGCAGTTCACAACGGTTTCTATAAATTAGTGTTCGACCAAAGCAAGTTTTTAAGACCGAAACCGAATTTCGGTTATCTTCCTAGTTTCGGCCGAAAACGAAACTGTCTTAAAAATAAATTTAAAGCGATTAATACACACACACACAGACATCACACACACACACACACATATATATATGTGTATATATATATATATATATATATATATATATAATGTATGTATTTATATACGCTACATATGTATAATTATTAATTTAGTATACGTATATAGAAGCCCATTTCTAACAAACACACATACACACATATATATATGTGTATGCGTGCGCGTATAAGTTTCAAATAAAAACAAAACATGTATAATAATACAACCCTTTGTTTTATTATTTTGTAACAACCAATAAATCATACGCATTTATTAGTCATTAATTAACAATGAAGGTAAAATATGAAGAACAGATTAAATAATGTATATTTAATTTTTAACTATACACAGACTTTCAGTTTATTAATATTTTGCATTTAAATTAATCGAAATAAACTCTTAAAAGTTTTTATATACTATATGTATGAAAGTAACATTGAATATGTTTTTTAGAAAAAAAAAAAAAAATATGTGGGAGTACAATGTGAGAATAATTTACACAATTTGTACAATATATGTGAGAATTTCTTCTCTGATGCCCACATCAAGATCAAAGTAAATTTTGCTATCGTTCAAAAAAGCTTTACCCCTCCCCCCTCGTAAGAAAATTTAAAATGGCGACGCTGTTTGGAAACTTTATTTTCGGAGCACAAGTTATCTTTTTGTGTCTCTGACCAAAACTTCTCATTTTTATATGAAATAAAATGTAAATAATTCATCAAAAACACAGAATGATTTTCTAATTATACTAATTTCATCTAATTAAAAATATCTTAAATTATACCTACTTTTTATAATGATTTTTGTAAATGATCATCAGCTATTTTATTCTCTAGTTTTTTTTTCTACACCTTTCTTAGAGCGCTTTCGAAACACTTCGGTGGTATTCAAACTAAATAATTCTATCACTGTTAAATTTTCAGATTTTCATGAGCATGTGGAAACGATTTCAAAGTTTACATATATGCATATTTATATATAATTTGAATTCGCGTCTTGAGTCAGTGATAACTGATAATTATAAAAAAGTGACGTAGATAGCAATAACGAGATTTTGTGAATACAGGTAGTTTCAGTCAGAAGTTAGTAGTTCGATCGAATGTTTGCCGAAAGTCACATTTTGTGTCAAAAACGAAACCGAATATTCGGTCAAACTCTACTACAAAAAAATTATTTTTTGACTTTTCAATTACATTTGATATAAGGGCAATATCTTTATCTTTAACTGTAAACGAAGTAAAAGAATAAATATAGCTGAATCCTGTGATTTTTATGAACACGAATATAATAATAATAATAATAATAAGTTCGAATTTTAATAATTACTTTTATTGCAATGATTATACTCCAGCAAATACTAAAATCTTAATACTTATTTTTTCAACACATATTGAAGGTTTGTAAGAAAAGTATTCTGGCTTTTTTTGTAAAAAAGTATGAAACAACATAATTTATTATATTATAAAAGTATGGACTATTACATCATGTTACTACCACATTCAAGATGGACTACCACATTCAAAGAACTTGACGAATGCGATAAAGCACATTGCTAAGTAGTGTATTAATTTTAAAATATTAAAATTATATTAAAAATATAGTAAAAATATACAAATCAACGGTTTCGACCCGCGAAGTCGTCATCAGTATATAAAAGTGAAAACAATCACATTTAAATGTTTTTTGACTTCGCAATTTCAGAGAATTCAAAACACGAATATCGACCCATTAGCATAAAGTTAATTTAAAAGTGAACTTGCGCCATCGTTTAGAATAAAATGTTACTTAATACATTTACCCAAATTCTTGAAACATTAGATAACATAAAATCATTGCAAACTTCTAACTTCCATTAAAATTCTCTGAAATTGTGAAGTAAAAAAAAAAAAATTAAATGCGATTGTTTTTCACTTTTAGATTCTGATATTTTAGATTCTTATTCCCCAGAAGAGGGTCGAAACAGTTGATTTGTATATTTTTAATGTAATTTTATTTAGGGATGCACCGAATAGTGACTTTGGCTGAATACCGAATATTCGGCTAACAGGTAAACCGAATACCGAATATTCGGCCAACCGAAGAGTAACTATTTGGCCGAATACCGAATATTTGGCTTGTCGAATACTTTTGAATTTCAGATTTTGAAAATATTAAAAAGTTAAATTTTAAAATAATTTTACATAATATTTAACACACACACTTCCATAGTGATAAACAACGTCTTTTTAAAAGTAAATTTTACACTAAAAAGAATCTGTGCTTTGAATTGTTATTTAAGAAGAGGATAGTTTAAAGCTTCTTTAATTGATAAAATTTTAAATTTCATGGATTCCTCTCTGAATTAAAACAAATGAATAAATTTTTCTTATATTCTAAAATACATATTTTAAAATCAAGGTGAAATTTTGACGGAATTGGAAAAAAAAATTACCGTCATATACTTTTTATTTGTCAGGAAGGGTCTAAAATCGTCATTATTGGTTAATTTTCATGCGTGATACTTTTCAAATAGCAAATACAAAATGTAAAAGCATTCTTATTTATTTAAATAGAATTCTATTTCTAATTATTCTTAATATCGTTATTAATTGACAGTTAAAAATTGAAGTTGTTTTAAGGTTTAAAAAAATATTTTTTAAAAAGGTCTTATAAGTATTCGGTCTGGCTGAATATTTCGATATTCGGCCAAACCGAATATTCGGTATACCGAATAGTTTTATATTCGGCCAACCCGACTCTTCGGTAGTATGACCGAATACCGAATGGATACCGTATATTCGGTGCATCCCTAATTTTAATATTTTAAAGTTAATACATCGTTTAGCAATGTGTTATATCGCATTCGTCAAGTTCTTTCAACATAATTTATTTTTCATCTTAAAGACTGTGATTTTTCCAAATCTAAAGTCATTTTCGAAAATTCGAACGAAACTTCGTGTCTTCCTTCTTGATTAGCGACACGATTATGGTAATTTGACTTAAGCAAAAGGAAGTCGTATTTCAATGACCGGAAGAAGCATTGGGCAGGAAGCAAGTATGGAAATACAATACGCCGCTTACCTACAGCTATTCGAAAGGTGATACTTTCGGAATGAATTTCTATATCAACTTCGGCGATGATTTTTTTTTTCTTTTAAAAATCTTATCTGCTACACAATATACGGACTTATGCTGTATAATTTATAGTGACTTAAATATACAGTGAAACGTCCCTGTGCGACCACCTCCCTGAACGATAATTTTTTCATGGAACGAAATTTATTCCCATAGACTCAACACTAATTTTACCTCCATTCGGAGACCATCCCAGTTGAACTCCCTCCATGAGCGACCCATTTCTTTGAAGAAAATGAAACAAAATTCCATATTTTCATGGTCGCTTGAAGAAGATTTTATTAGAAAAAAAGCCCTTCCGGCCAGTGCCGGGAGGAAGAGGTAGCTTTCATATTCCTTATTTTTTAAAAGCAAGCTTATATTATTCAAACACACGAAGCTCAATTTAGTGGAAACCGATTATAGGAGATTCAATACTATTTTTTATCAATACTAAATCATTATGAATGAGAATTTCGCGAAATTAGTCAGCTTTATCCAAGCTGCTTTTATTTAAAGTAACTTATATTTGGTTGCCAAATTCGGCGATATCGTGAAGTTCCTGCCATTTTAAGACAACATGGTGGATGAGGCTAACGAGTGAACTTGGTCGAGGCCTTAGTAATTCCTGTGCACATGCTCACTCACATCGGAATCGGTTGATATATATGAGTGCTGTCGCAGGCAAAAAATCAGATTTTTCAAAATGTCAACCACATTAGAAATTCAAACTGCTCTATCTGAGCCATTTTTTAAGATAAAGACAAAACAAAAAATGCTCCGGAATCCTTATATCATGGTCAAATACTTAAGAAAGAAATATTTTTCAATTTCTAATTTTTTTGCACCTCACTTTAAATATATATATATTTTTTTTAATTTAATGGCCTCCATTTTGAAACAAGATGGTTGATGAAGCTGGCCAGCGAACTTGGTCGAGACATTACGATATACTATCCACATGCCTTCTTACATCGAAATAGGTTAATAAATACGCGTGTTATCACGTGGCAAATATCAGATCGTTTCAAAATGTCAGCCATGCTAGAAATTCAAAGTGCTATAATTCAACGATTTTCTAAGATATATACGAAACAAAAACTGCTCCGGAATCTTTGTATCAAGGTCAAACACATAAAAAAAATCTTTTTCATTTTTCGATTTTTTGATAACTTATTTTAAATTTAAAGTTTATTTTTCTTTTAAATGGCAGCCCTTTTGAAGCAAGATGGCGAATGAAGCTGGCCAACGAACTCGGTCGACACATTGGTATGTACTATGTTCACACCAAGTTACATCTAAATCGGTTCATAAATACGCCTGTTATCGCGTGACAAAAATCAGGTCGTTTCAAAATGTCAGCCAAGCTAGAAATTCAAAGTGCTATAACTCAGCCATTTTTTAAGATATAGACGAAACAAAAAATGCTCCGGAATCTTTGTAATAAGGTCAAACACATAAGAAAAAAATATTTTTCAATTTTCAAATTTTTGGTACCACATTTCAAATTTTAAATTTTTTTTAAAAATTTAAATGGCCGCCATTTTGAAACAAGATGGTGGATGAAGCTGGCCAACGAACTCGGTCGAGACATTGGTATGCACTATGTATACACGAAATTTCATCTAAATCGGTTCATAAATACGATAGTTACAGTGTGACAAAGATCTGTCAGACATTGGACGAGCAGAAAATTGCGTATAACAGCTTACGCGCAGGATTACAACATAAATATTGCAACTAGAATGAAAATTTTGGTATCTGCTTATACTTCAGACTGTAATAATGACTCTGAACTTAAATAATTTGTATTTAAAGTATTTTTATATTTTTAATACAATGTAGTATTTAGCTAATACAAAATTTTGAAAATTTCAATTATAATCACCTAAGGTCCTGAGCCATTGCGTACACGTTCCAGACGATCCGCAGTCCGCCCTTCTCGAGAACTCCGGTCGAGGAAGTGCGCTGCCCAGCGCAACCACACAACCTGATACCAAACGACTGGAGTGCGGTCGAAACGACGGCAACCCCACCCAGCCCAAGAAGAGCCAAGTGGTGTCTTCGCGTGATACCTCTCCCACCCCCGGTTCACCCCTGCGACCCACAGGAACCGAACACCTATGGAGGAGTCGCGCCCGTGAGCTGGTGCCAAGGATTCCCGGAGGGGAGTTGCTTTATGGATAGCACAGTGGAAAAGCATTCGTCTTCCACGCGGAAGATTGTGGATTCGAATCTGTCAGGCGGAACTTTAAAATTTTGATTTTTATTATTATTACACTTTATTTTCAGATGGCCATTTTAAAGGCTTATTTTATTTATTTATTTATTTATTTATTTATTGCGCAACGGTAATTTTTAAAATCTCTTTTTTTTTTTTTTTTTTTTTTTCAGACAGAGAAAATCTGGAATTTCTGAAATTCCAATTAAAAAAAATCCGGAGACTAGAATAAATATTTTTGTTTGCTGCTGCCATCTACTGGCAATTTTTTGAAATAATAGTAGACAATTTGTTTTGAAGTTGTCATTATAAGCATTATTCAGGAATTCAAAGGATTTCTTTTCTTTTTTATTTCGAATTTTATAAATGTTAACATCCTTTTTGGCGCCATTTAGTGAGTGTTTGGAAAGTGAAAAAATAAATATCTAATTTTCCTGAATTATTTCAACATTTTAACTATATTTTAAACAAGTTTTTGCTTTTAAAACTTTTACATGTTATTTATATTTTCGCTAAATTTTTGAATTTGCTGAATTTAAAAATATTCGGATTTTTTAATTTTAGTTGAATATTTTTTATTTGGCTTATAAATGTTTTTTGAATTAAATTATATTTGAATTATATTAATATTTGAATAATTTTAAAATTAAATGTAATGGTGATTATTTCACCATTATCTATTTTATGTCTTATATTCATTTATGAAGGATTTAATAATTATAAATTAACATTTTTGATTTATTAATTTAAAGATAAAGTGTTTTAAAAGAGATATTAAACGAAACCCATCACACTTACCTACTTGTTTATATTCGAGTACCTATAGAACAATGGCATGATCACATAGAACTTAGATTCTAGTTTAGAACAGAGTGAATCATATGGAAGGATTTCCCAGGAAAATTCACTGAAATAAGTTTAAAACATTTTAAGTAATGAAGTTACATGGAAATAACGGAAAAATTAATTTTTCAGAAATCGTATTTAAAGATTTCTTATCTATATTGTTTCTTATCTCTAACATTAGTCTACAAGTGAGTGTTTTTAAGTAAAATGGGAAAGAAAATCATGCATAGAAACACTGTCAACATTTCTCCTGGTTTTTCTGCGCACTTCCGGTATTTGACTCATTACTTCCTGTTTATTAAATTGGCCATAACTCCTCTTCTAATAATCGTAGGTATAAAATTAAAGCAGATTTGGAATCACGAAAGATCGCCAAATAAAACAATAATAATAATTTAAAAAAATCTAATTTTCACCAAAACGGCTATTTTAAGGTAGGGTTTGTTGTTACGAATGTTTAATACCTTTAGCACTTTGAGCACAGAAAATCATTATAATAACTGCAAAAGCAATGCTATTGGAACTCTCGCAAAGTGAGACACATTTATCATTCATGAACGATTTAAAAAAAAGTCCTTCCGGCCAGTGCCGGGAGGAAGAGGTAGCTTTCATAATCCTTATTTAAAAAAAGCCAACTTATATCATGCAAACACACGAAGCTCAATTTAGTGGAAACCGAATATAGGAGATTCAATACTAATTTTTATCAATATAATGAATGAGAATTTCGCTAAATTAGTCAGCTTTATCCAAGCTGATTTTCTTTAAAGTAACTTATATTTGGTGGCCAAATTCGGCAATTTCTTAAAGTGCCTGTCATTTTAAGACAACATGGTGGATGAGGCTAAGCAGTGAACTTGGTCGAGACCTTAGTAATTGCTGTGCACATGCTCACTCACATCGGAATCGGTTAATATATAGGAGTGCTGTCGCATACAAAAAATCAGATTTTTCAAAATGTCACCCACAATAGAAATTGAAACTGCTATATCTGAGCCATTTTTTAAGGTAAAGACAAACAAAAAATGCTCCTGAATCCTTATATCAAGATCAAATACTTAAGAAAGAAATCTTTTTCAATTTCTAATTTTTTTGCACCTCACTTTAAATATATATATATTTTTTAATTTAATGGCCGCCATTTTGAAACAAGATGGCTGATGAATCTGGCCAGCGAACTTGGTCGAGGTGTTGATGTATACTATCCACATGCCTTCTTACATCGAAATAGGCGAATACGTGTGTTATCGCGTGACAAATACAAGATCGTTTCAAAATGTTAGCCATGCTAGAAATTCAAAGTGCTATAAATCAACCATTTTTTAAGATATCAACAAAAGAACAAATTTTCAGAAACAAAAACTGCTCCGGAATCTTTGTATCAAGGCCAAACACATAAAAAAAATCTTTTTCATTTTCCAATTTTTTAATACCTCATTTTGAATTTTAAATTTAATTTTCTTTTAATGGCAACCCTTTTGAAACAAGATGGCGAATGAAGCTGGCCAACGAACTCGGTCGAGACATTGGTATGTACTATGTACAGACCAAGTTACATCCAAATAGGTTCATAAATACGCCTGTTATCGCGTGACAAAAATCAGGTCGTTTTAAAATGTCAGCCACAAGAGAAATTCAAAATGCTATTACTCAGCCATTTTTTTAGATATAGACGAAAGAAAAACTGTTCCGGAATCTTTGTATTAAGGTCAAACACATACAAAAAAAATCTTTTTCATTTTCCAATTTTTTGGTATCTCATTTAAATTTTTTTATTTTTTAATTTTTTTTAAATGGCCGCCATTTTGAAACAAGATGGTGGATGAAGCTGACCAACGAACTCGGTCTCGAGATATTTGTATGTACTATGTACACACCAAGGTACATCCAAGTCGGTTCATAAATACGCCAGTTATTACGTGAGAAAAATCAGGACGTTTCAAAATGTCAGCCACGCTCGACATTCAAAATGCTATAACTCAGCGATTTCTTAAGATATAGACGGCACAAAAACTGCTCCCGAATCTTTTTATCAAGGTCAAACACATAAGAAGAAAATATTTTTTCAATTTTCAATTTTTGGTACCACATTTCAAATTTAAATTTTTCTTAAAAATTTAAATGGCCGCCATTTTTAAACAAGATGGCGGGTGAAGCTGGCCAAAGAACCCGGTCGAGACATTGGTATGTACTATGTATAAACGAAGTTACATCCAAATCGGTTCATAAATACGCCTTTTATCGCGTGACAAAGTTCAGGACGTTTCAAAATGTCAGCCACGCTAGAAATTCAAAATGCTATAACTCAGCCATTTTTTAAGATATAGACGAAACAAAAACTGCTCCGAAATCTTTGTATAAAGGTCAAATACATAAGAAAAAAATATTTTTCCATTTTTAATTTTTTGGTACCACATTTCAAATTTTAAATTTTTAAAAAAAAGTTTAAATGGCCGCCATTTTGAAACAAAATGGCGGATGAAGCTGGCCAACGAACTCGGTCGAGAGATTGGTATGTACTATGTACACACCGAATTACATCCAAATCGGTTCATAAATACGCCTTTTATCGCGTGACAAAATTCAGGATGTTTCAAAATGTCAGCCACGCTAGAAATTCAAAATGCTATAACTCAGCCATTTTTTAAGATATAGACGAAACAAAAACTGCTCCGGAATCTTTGTATAAAGGTCAAATACATAAGAAAAAAATATTTTTCCATTTTTAATTTTTTGGTACCACATTTCAAGTTTTAAATTTTTTTAAAAATTTTAAATGGCCGCCATTTTGAAACAAAACGGCGGATGAAGCTGGCCAACGAACTCGGTCGAGACATTGGTATGTACTATGTACACACCGAATTACATCGAAATCGGTTCATAATTACGGGAGTTACAGTGTGACATAGGTCAGATATATATATATATATATATATATAGATATATATATATATATATATATATATATATATATATATATATATATATATCAATTTTGAACGGAGGGTGGTTTCGGGGTCTGGGGGTCATGATCGATGAAAATATACCAAAATTTTTTGAAATCGCTTTCCTCCGAACGGCTGCAATAGGTAGCTTTTTTGTAAAGAAAGCTACCTAATACAGTCAAGCCTCCATATAACGAAATCGATATTTCCAGGCAAAAAATTCGCTGTACAGAGAATAATGTTAAACTTCCTTTTTAATGTGTAAATTTGGAAAAAAGCTTATTTTCGAGGCGTTTAATTGAGAATTTAAAATGTTTATCTCTAAATATTAACTTGATATTGTGTTTTTTAATTACTTAAACAGTTTCAAAACAGAACATAAACATTTATTTGAAATCACAGTAAAAAAACACATAAGGAAAACTTATTTCTGTTTTATACGAAGAAATCTGTAATTTTTGGCACTTTGTTGGACAAACAGCAAAGTAGAGGAGTAAGGTAAAGAACTCAGCTTCGAAAGATAAATCAAGTATCAGTGAAGAAAAATTGATTCCACATAGTTTTAAAGCTTTTTCTGAACAAATAAAGAAAAAAGTCTGAACAAATTGTTATATGAAGATAGCTCTTTAGCTATATGGAGATTATTTTGAATCTAATCATGGGGAAAAGCAACCGTTCTTACAAAAAATTCGCTATACGGAGAGATTATTTTGAATCTAATCATAAGGGAAAATAACCGTTCTTACAAAAAATTCGCTATATGGAGATTATTTTGAATCTAATCCTAAGGAAAAGTAACCGTTCTTACAAAAAATTTGCTATCTAGAAATTATTTCGAATCTAATCATAAGGAAAAGTAACCGTTCTTGCAAAAAATTCGCTATATGGAGATTATTTTGAATCTAATCATAAGGAAAAGTAACAGTTCTTACAAAAAATTTATTATATACAGTCGTTATATGAAAGTTTGTTATAGATAACTAGACAACTGTATAAGGAAGAATAAAACTGTATCAGTTGCTTTTCAGACATGCAGACACAAAATCGATTTTTTTTTACCCCGCTACCCTCAAAGTAAACTTTGAATCTCTCCTCCCCCTCCCCCCCTTCCACCTAAGAAAGTTTTGAAATGGGGCCCACTTATGACGTGCAGTAACCGCTGCTACTGTGCTTTAAAAATTTTCCCGATTTTGATCGTATTGTAGCAAAGATAAAAAAGCAATATCCCTACCGTGACCTTGAGAACTACCTGTCCTGTGTTCCGATACGGCTTCATACACCCCGACGTTTTCATTTTTATGTCTTTGTTTTTTTTTCTTTGTTACTATCGCCATTAACCATTCTTCGATAGACGAATCTATAGGATTGTTCCTTTATTCGGTTACAAGTTAAAAGAATCGAGACAAGAAATGGTTTCATAATCATTAGTATTAAGTTTTATAACACGAAAACACCCCTACCACACAAACTCATACATGCAGTATGTAAAAATATGAAAGAGACTTCTAGAAAACCTATGTCTATCACATGGTGGATGGCTAAGTTTTTCAATTCTCTAAAATGAATGCTTAAATGGGAAAACCCGTTTTAAAACTAAAATAAGACCGATTTTTTGTTTTCCATAAATAAACAAGTCGGAAATTGTACGTCAAACGTGGCGTACTATAATTAGTTTTATAAATATTCAGATCTGGGTGCAGTAGCTGTTGCGGCATAGCAGCGCCACCTGTCGGGTGATTTACACCAAAAACTAATCAGCATCCATTTATAACTAGTTCTAAGTGAATCTAAAGTGTCTTTAAATTCCGTGCGCTTGTTCTGGAGATAGAGCGCCCACAATATTTTTGTCACATACAGACAGACGGACAGACAGACAGACTCGCAGAAAGATACACATTTCTAAAAAGAGTCCAATCGTGTTCAGGATCGTCTAAAACATACAAATCTGTCGAAAACTGGAAATCGAAATTTTTCACGAATCCGATATTTTCTTCTTGTAAAGTCAGAAGTAAGTAAAAAGGAAACATCCTTTAAGAATAGTACACAGAAAAAAAAAGAAAAAGAAATTAAAAGTATGAATTTCAGAAGAAATATTTTAAATATATCCCACGCCTACAGGCAGAGACGTCGCGATGGGGGTTATGGGAGTGGGAGCCTCCAATGGCGGATCCAAGGGGAGGTCACGGGGGTCATGACCCCTTTCTGAACACCAACAAAAATATTCTAAAGATCATTTTTAAAATGAAATATACAGTAGAGTCCCGATTATCCGAGTCCCGCTTAACCGAGTTTCCGCTTTAACGGAGTTATTTTCTTCTGATGGGCTGATGGATTCCGTTATTATGAAACAGCCATTATAAATGAAGTGTTAAGTGGAGATGAAAGAGCAGTCGCAAAAAGTTAGAACTGATTTTCTGGTCAGAATGGGAAAAAAAATGGCCATAATTTTTTTTTGCGAAACAAATATTATGGCCATGAAGGAATCATCAGAATTATATGAAATTTTATACACAAACGACTTGTATTGATACAAAAAAAGGATTGCATTTTCAAAGCAAAAAAAACAATATTAAGTGTCCGAAATCAGTATTTGCTGTAGCTACCACGCGCTGCAATAAGTGCTGCTATACGACGTGGCATGGACTCGAACAGATTTTGAATGTCTGCCTGGAGAAGAGCATTCCTTATTGTTTGTATGCGTGCCCAAAGTTCGTCTGTAGGACGAGGATCATGAGGGAGACGCCGATCCACGAAATCCCACACATTTTTAATAGGCGACCTATCCGGCGAACATGCAGGCCACGGAAAAAGCTGTATCTTTTCTGCTGACAAGAAGTTTTGAACATTCCTTGCAACATGTGGGCCTGCATTACCCTGTTGAAAGATAGCTCCAGGAATGCCTTGGAGAAAAGGAACGACTTCGGGCTCCAGCACTTCACGGATGCACCTGTTGCTGTTCAGAATATCCAAAATTCGTAGCAGCTGGGGTCGTCCATGATATGCAATCGTACCCCAGATCACAACTCCGGGTGTTCGACCTCTAGGACGTTCGATAATGCCCTCAGGAAGGTAGCATTCACCGTCTTAGCGCCTAACACGAATGCGGCCATCATGATATCACAAATTAAAGCGGGATTCGTCAGAAAAGACCACTTGTTGCCAATCTGCACGCCAGTCTCTATGTTCATGAGCCCATTGCAGTCGCAGGCGTTGTCGGTTTTGAGTGAGGGGGATCCTGTATAAAAGAGTTCTTGTTGCTCGAAGCCTCGAAGTCCACGGTACAGCAGACGTCACCGAATTGACGAAGCAGATACTGATACACCTGTAGCAGTTGACCAATCTGCTGCCAATTGTCTAGATGAAGCTATACGGTTGTTCAGCGCCATGCGAACC
This sequence comes from Maratus speciosus, assembly GCA_963932465.1. Classification (NCBI taxonomy): domain Eukaryota; kingdom Metazoa; phylum Arthropoda; class Arachnida; order Araneae; family Salticidae; genus Maratus; species Maratus speciosus. Next base: position 15,097,612 of record OZ010791.1, on the reverse strand, counting down.
ATGTGTCTATCATCGCGCGTTGACGTCACCGTTCGGGGTCACTCCCATATTTCCGAGTTGTCCGATCCTCGTCGATCCACTGCTTCCAAACTAGGATCATTCTGTTGCTGTAACGCTGCACGCGAGCTGCTATTGCACGATAGGAGAATCTTTCTTCACGAAGGCCGATGATTCTCCCCCGTTCAAACTCCGTCAGTTGTTGAAATGTCGCCCTCTTTCGTCGAAGAGGCAAGTTACGTCTCACCTAACGTTTACCCACTAGCAGATAACCATAGACAAATTTTCAACGTCCCGCTACAGCTCCTATTGATACGGTTTCAGCAGCAGTCCAGAGGGAGCTGCTCAGCCCACGCATACGTGGTGACTCTGAAATTGGAATCATTTGCATAACACACTATACTTTGCATTCTCTAAAATTTGTCATTCCTTCACGGTGTTGCGATTTTTATAAACATGATTGAATTTCTAAAATAATGTAAATTTATTCTGTAAAGCTACAATAAATTGGAGTGATAGAAAGAAAAATGTTTAAAATTGATTAAAGGAAGGTGTGAAAAGTTGCTGTAGAAGCAAGAAAAAAGGTTAATGAAATATAAATTGGAAAGTAGGCAGAAACTTTTATTCCATTTAAATAGTACCCATAGTAGATAAATATTAGGTCTACCGGAAAATTCTGTCGCTTAATGTTCTTTCACGCCTACTTTTTTAAAATTCAGAATTCTTCATCGGCACCACTTTTTTGAAATGGTAAAATTCCGATTGTTTTCACCTTAATGTGAAATGTGAAAACAATGGGAATTTTACTATTTCAAAAAAGTGGTGCCAATAAAGAAATCTGAATTTTAAAAAAGTAGGCGTGAAAGAACATTAAGCGACAGAATTTTCCGGTAGACCTAATAGAAAGAATGGAAAAGACTAGAAAGGATGAAAGCAGCAGCCTTAAGAATTGTTAAGTGTTCATGCCTCTGCAAAAGAACATAGCATTGATCAAAGCACTTTAGGAAGGTATGTAGGCAAATTTCACCAAGATGGACGCAGTAGATGAAAGCCAAACCATGTGGCAACTAGTGTTGCCAGGTGGAGTATCAGAAAAAGCGAGTGTTTAAAACGGAATTTTTCTCCTGTGCCTTGAATTCCGTCTAAGCAGATTGTTTATACATCACACTTCTCCAAATATCTCTATATAATAAAAGCCAGTGTAACGCTGGGCGGGGCGAATCCATCAATCTTACCGCAGTCTCCCAGGAAGAGACTCAAGGGGAAAAGGATCCATTCTCCCATTGGTTGACAAGAAACAAGAATCCCGCTATTTCTTCTCAAGATTACAAGTCCTGATAATTGAGCAGTGGTAAGCACTTCTTCCTAACAAATCAATGCAAGGCACATCACATTACACCAACAAAATAAATCGCCAAGGGTCACTTGAGATTATTTCAAGTATTAAGTTGCAATCATATTAAATTTTCTTTGCGACATGTAAGGAATTTTAATTTATTTCTCATGTAAAGTGATTCACGGAAAACAATGATATGGTATTTTTAAAAATATCCTTTTTTTTTCCTGCAAAAAATTGATAAAACTGACTTTCTTTTTAAAAAGTAATCAATTTAAATATTTTAGGCTTATTATTTTGTAACTTAGTTTTAAATTACACATTACTTATATTTTCCTTTTCTATATACAGGTGTACGTAAATTTAAACTTGAAAAAAAAACAAAAAAAAAAAAAAAAAAAAAAAAAAAAACATTCAATATTTTAAAAGTAAAAAATTAATATTTATACGAAAAGTAAAATTAATAATTTTTGATTTGTAGTTTTGCATCCGGAGGACAGAAGTTTAGGGGATTAGACGGTTGGGATTCAACCCGAGATACTTATTTATTAATCATTATACATATTAAAAAAAATTTGGAGGAAGGGGGGGGGGGGAGGTAAACGATAAAATACAATTTCAAAGTGTTATAAAAAAAAATAGTATTATTTCAATAGTTGCAGCAGACTGTTTTAATTACGCACTTTTATTGCATATTTATTAAATTTTTGTTTTATTAAGAAATCTTAATTTTGTTATAGTATATTAGCCGGAAAACCTATTTTACACAGAAATATTGTAAATGCTAATTGTGTGTTTATTAGAACATAAACTAGCCGAACTTTGCTCATCTAAACGCTTCCATATTGTCAATTATTTTTTTTATCAGTTTTTCAAATTTTAAGTGAAAAAGACAAATTTTACCCACCGTCCTAGGACGGGCATTTACACTAGTCTTTTAATAATAATTAAACCATGTAGCATAAAGTTATTGTGCCCTTTTTACTTTCTTCTATCTTTACAAGAAGAAAGTATTGGATTCGTAAAAATTTTCAATTTTCGATTTGCGACAGATTTACACGTTTTAGGGATCAAAGATTCCAAAAAACATGTGTTTACAAAATGTTTGTCTGTTCGTCTGTATGTATGTGACATAAATTTTGTGGGCGCTCTATCTCAAGAACTAATACACGGAATTTAATAAAAATTCATATTCAGGTAGTCCCTGATATAAATGAGTGCTGATTAGTTTTTGGTGTAAATAGCCCAACAGGTGGCGCTGCTGTGCTGCATTTTGTAGGATTTCCGCAATAGCTCTATCTCAAAAACTAATGCACAAATTTTTACAAAATTTCAGATTCAGTTAGTCCTTGATATGAGTTGGTGCTGTTTACGTTTTGGTGTAAATCGCCCAACAGATGGCGCTGCTATGCTACATTTTGCAGGATTTACACGATTTCCGCAGTAGCTCTATCTCAAGAACTAATGCACACATTTTCATCAAACTTCAGATTCAATTAGTCCTTGATATGAAATGATGCTGACTACGTGTTGGTGTAAATCGCCCTATAGGTGACGCTGCTGTGCTGCATTTGCACGATTTCCTCAATAGCTCTATCTCAAGAACTGATGCACGAATTTTCATCAAACTTCAGATTCAAGTATACCTTGATCAATATTGCTGCTGATTATGTATTGGTGTAAATCGCTCAACAGATGGCGCTGCTATTCTGCCTTTGTCATGATTTGCGCAATAACTTTTGCGCAACAATTTGCGCATTTTGTAGGATTACCGCAATAGCTCTATCTCAGGAACTAACGCGCGAATTTTCCGCAAACTTCATATTCAGTTAGATTTTCGCATAAGTTGATGATGATTTGATTCTGGTGTAAATCACCCTATAGGTGGCGCTGCTGTGCTGCATTTTGCTGAATTTACGTGATTTCAGCGATAGTCATATCTCAAGAACTAATGTACGGAATTTCATCTTTTTAGAATCTTCATAATGACCATAGATTGCCATTTAATTTTGGCACAGTGATAACGAATTTTGAGGTATTGACATGTATGAGATAGAAGAAAGTTTTGGGATTGGTACATCCGACTAGCTATAAAGTGATTTTATTTTCCTTAACAAATATTTCAATATAAAATGAAGGGGGTTAAGCCTCCCATATGTGGGGAGCCTTAACGCATTATTTTCTCATGATTAAAATCAATCTTTTTTCTTATATATTACACCTATGTCACAATTTTATTTTGAGAACTCATTGTATAACGAATAAAATGATACATGAAACTTTATTCTAGGTTCAATATTTCAACAAGAAAGAAAAATCACGAAATAGATTATGAAACACTTTCCAAAACACCCTGAAAGTTTTAACAAAACTTCGTTATTTAGGGAAATAATGTAAATAGGATATCTAACAAGGAGAGGGCCAACCTTGTTAATCACAGATTTTGATTATTTTAATATATGTTGTAGGGTAGAGACCCCTTAGTGTCAGGTTCAACGGATTTTATCCAACGCTCGCTAGTTCTTGAGAAACCGGGGGGGGGGGGGGGAGTCTAATAATAGTACACAACTTAAATACTTACATTGCAACCGCAATGGTAGGTTAGTCGTAGCTCAGTTGGTACGGCGTTCGCTGGCTGATCTGCGGACCAGGGTTCGATACCCGAACACGCTACATTTGTTTTTCTCATTTTTTGTTTTATAAATATACTTGTAATTATAATTTAATAATTTCAATTACAAATTTTAATATCATACGTTTAATTATAATGTTAACAAACTTAAATTTATCATTTTTTTTATTTTTAAACTATTATTTCTCATCCTTTAAAGAGCTTTAAAAAGAAATTGGATCTATTATTGAATGATAAAAATTCCAAAATCGTGACAAAATCTATTGTGGTGTCATCTAGTTATGATAAAATAAAAGAATATTCAAATAAAATAAAAATAAAAGCAGAATAGAAGATAAAGGTGAAAGCAAAATAATTGAAAGCGCAAGCATACGTATTACAAATTTAAAAATCTTTAATAAGCAAAAAATCTGTTGTAATTTAATTCTGATGCTGATTTTTAATATAATTATGCTTGTTACTTTAAAAACAAACGTATAGTGTATCGCATATAGTATATCGCAATAATAGTATTATCGTATTGACTTCCTTTGTTAAAGCAATGCGTAAATGATGCTTCTTTAAAATCACGAATTGACACAATTGCTCCACATCATTTCGTCGATAAAGAATATATGAAATACATTTTAAAAGTGATTTTTAAAAAATTAACAGTTTTACGATGTTTTATACAACTATTTAATTAAAAGTAAAAAATTAAATAGGTTAAAATTATAATTGATATACAATATTATAAATTTTAATTGACAATGAGATTATTAATTATACTTACAAGTATATTTATAAAGCAAAAAATAAGAAAAACAAATGTAGCGGATTCAGGTATCGAACCCGGGCCCGCGGATCAGCCGGGAAACGCCATACCAACTGAGCTACGACCAACCTATCACTGCGGTTGCAAAGTAAATACTTAAGTTGTGTACTATTATTAGACGACTGGTTTTTCAAGAAATAAGAAGCGTTGGATAAAATCCGTTGAACCTGACACTAAGGGGTCTCTACCCTACAACATATATTAAAATAATCAAAATCTGTGATTAACAAGATTGGCCCTCTCCTTGTAAGTAAACATTTAAAAAATTGATTTCAGCAGTTACCGTCCATAGCCAAATATGTATTTCAATTCTTTTGAACAGCCCTGTATTTGATCTGTATGTTGATATACAGGGTGATCAGAAAGTCAGTATAAAGTCAGTATCAGTATCGGTATACCACATTTGAAAAATTAATAATTCACGGAATAATGTAGGTAGAGAGGTAAAAATTGACACACATGCTTGGAATGACATGGGGTTTTATTGTAAACATACAAAAAAAAGTTGACAAAATGGCCGTCAGATGGCGCTGTACAGCAAAACATCAGTGACGCTGCCTGAGAATCGTGTATAAAAGGAGCTGCAATGAGAGAGAAAGTCACGGTGTGGTGTGGATTTACCACATCTACCGTTATTGGACCTTTTTTCTTCTAGGAAATGCGTGATTCTGGCTTTGTAACAGTTAGCGTGACAGGTGAGAGGTACGCCGATATGTTACAGAATCACATCATCCCTAGCCTGACTGATAAGCACCTGCTGAAAAGTACGATTTTTATGCAGGATGGTGCTCCACCCCCATATTGCTAGACGTGTGAGAGATCTCTTGCACACGTCGTTTGGAAATGATCGTGTGCTGAGCCGCCATTTTCCTCATGCGTGGCCTCCCAGATCTCAGTGCGTGTGATTGTTGGCTCTGGGGTTATATGAAATCGCAAGTCTACCGCAATCGATCGACATCAATAGGGATGCTAAAAGACAACATCCAGCCCCAATTTCTCACCCTAACTACAGATATGCTGTACAGTTCTGTGCACAACATTGTCCCTCGACTGCAGCTATTGTTGAGGGATGACGGTGCACATGTTGAGCATTTGTTCTGAAGAACATCGTCTTTGATTTGTCATAATTTGTTATGCTAATTATTGCTTTTCTTATCCCATGAAGCGTCATCTGTCGGTCATTTGTTTAAACTCTTTTTTGTTTATTTTTTTCTTAATTCTCACACTATTTCTAAAATATAGGCTTAAGTTAATATTTTATGTATCAAAAGCGGGCGAAATGTGAGTAAGGTTTTAACACTTCACGTAAAATTAATTATATAGTATAGAAATAGTTTGAGAACTAAGGAAAGAAGGGACATCCTTTAAGAAGAGTACACAGAAAAAAGAAGTCAAAAATATTGATTTCCCGAGGAGATATTGCAATACACGAATGCGTCACACGCCCACAGACTTAACATTAGTGAGGAGAATTCGGAAATGAACTGACTAGCAGCCTTAAGGCTGTTCTCCAATTAAAAGGAGCTACTTTCTGACACAATTCTGAATTCATTTTCGTTCGGAAATGCGTGACATGGGCGGTTGTTTTTATTCAGAAACTGTGCCATCGGATGAGATTTTCCAATTTTAGGTAAAAGCAGAAGATCTTTCAATACTGTCAAAGTTGGGCGTTTTGAACCGAATTCTCGGCGCGGCAGCGCAAGAAAGGAGAAAAACATGTTGTCACGTGACAAGAATCTCTTATAACTCGATCCGTAAATTTATGTATCCGAAAATGGGAAACGCTGTTCGATTCCAGATAACTTCCATTGTTAGGCCTACCCATTTTATATCTTTACGCTTAAAAACGAGTCAGAAAGTTTCGCTTTGCTGAAGAGAGAACTTGAGAACCATCTTATCACTCTTTACTTATCATGACGGATGCGTCGATCACTGGTAGAACGAGTCGGATGTGGCAATCCCAAAACTTTCTTCTATCTCATACATGTTAATACTACCTGAAAAATACAGCATAGCAGCGCCACCGGTTAGATGATTTACACAAAAATCTAATCAGCAACAACTTACGTCAACTTCTAACTGAATTTGAAGTTTCGTGAAAATCCGTGCATTACTTCTTGAGATAAAAAACTATTTCGGGAATCAGGAAAAATGCAACATAGCAGCGCTACCTGCTGGGCGATTTACATCAAAACGTAGTCAGCGCAAACTCATATCAAGGACTAACGGAATCTGAAGTTTGATGAAAATCCGCGCTTTAGTTCTTGAGATAGAGCCCTTGAGGAAATCGTGAAAAATACTGAATAGCAGCGCCACCTGTTGGGCGATTTACACCAAATCGTAATAAACACCAACTCATATCAAGGTCAAGGACTCACTGAATCTGAAGTTTCATAAAAATCCGTGCATTAGTTCTTGAGATAGAGAGAGCTATTGCGGAAATCGCAAAAAATGCAGCGCATAGCATAGCAGCGCCATCTGTTGAGCGATTTGCATCAAAAACTAATCAGCACCCATTTATATCAGGGACTCACTGAATATATATATTTTTTTTAATTCCGTGCATGAGTTCTTGAGATAGAGCGCCCACAAAATTTGTGTCACACACAGACAGACATTTTGTAAAAACATGTTTTTCGGGAACTCTGACTCCTAAAACGTGTCAATCCATCGAAAACCGGAATTCGAAAATTTTCACGAATCCAATACTTTCTTCTTGTAAAGATAGAAGAAAGTAAAAATGAGGAGTTTCGCACCAGAGTCCAATAGAGTTGCTGCGGTGCTGAAAGGATTTTATAAAGGTTACGATTGATAAGAAATTCGAGCTTGTTAACAGTGCGTAAATAAGATAATACCATCCAAACCAACAAAAAATGAAAGAAAAAAAAAACCCTATCTTAAAAACCTACCTGCTGTAAGAGATGATTTTACCTGTCTGAAGCGAGTAACGGAAAGCATGTTTCCCCCGATGACGGCCTCCACGAGAGGTGACTGCCAGGGTTCGATTCATCGTTTACACACGGGAGGCGGGACAGATCCCCCCCCCCCCGATTTTTTTTTCAGGGTGCATACCAGGAGTCAATACGCCGATGGTTATAGCGAAAGTTTCTATAGAGCGGAGTGGAATTCAAAAACACCACAAAAAAGTCATTGACTTACAAGAGAGAGAGTTGTGAGGTTTCCATTGCTGCGTGAACATGGAGCTGGCGTAACACAAGTCAGTATCGTGCTTTTTATTTCATCGCTATGTCTACAGAAAAACAATGTTCGATTATATCCGCCTATAAAAATAAATTAACAAGTCGGAAAAAAACGTGTACGTCAAACGTGGCAAATGACGTTCGTTCTATAACTAGTTTTATAAATATTCCGATCTTACTGCAATAGCTGTGGAATGTTTTTAACACATTATACAAAAAGGCACGAATACAAAATTGATTACAATTCGATATATTAAATTCAGTCACACGGAAATAATAGGATTTTCTTTTCAATAAGACGTCTTCACCCGGGTAACCTAGAATCATGACCAATCGTGGGATATCGTTGAATTAATGATGACATATGCTATGGATTTAATAGAACTAGCAAAAGTCATGCTTTGTTTGGATTCGCGAAGCATTATTTAATAAGATAAATATTTGAAAGTAACACTATTTTTTACATTATTTTTGCATTTTTATTAAGCAAAAACGTTATTTTATGTTTTGGCGCATTTTAATTTTAGGAATGTCAATTCAACCCAATAACTAAGAATTTCCTCAGATTATTTTATTTATGATATAACGAATTTAACAATTAATTTTATTTGCTTACAATTCTTTTGTTACCACTTTACAAAAAAAATCATACTATAATTCTTTTTAAATGCGTAAGTATCGTCTGCGTAAAGGATTTCACATAATAAGAATACATTGTGCATTTGAATTCTTAACACTGAAAAATACTCTTATAATTGAATGTAAATAATTGAATTTTCAAAAATTTTAATTCATTAAAAATAGGCTATAAATTTCATAAAAAAGGCATTATAAAAATTTCATAAAAGAAATCGGGAAACTATTTAATGAATCATGATTTTATTTATAATAACTCCACGATTTATTTTTTCTTCTGAAAATAGACGTGTTTCATTTTTTATTGGCAAAAATGCGTCCGTAATGGAAAAACATGTAAAATAAATGAATTAAAATAATAATTCTTTTAAGGTTATTCTGTAACAAAAAAATAATAGTGTGTAAATCTACAGGTCATAATGTATTTTTATGTTTAATTTCAAGTCAAAATACTGAATAGTTTTTTTGTAAAGTGTTCGACAAAATGTAATTTGTATAGCCTAGTAGAGGATTCGCTTCGCGCTTCGCTCATCCTAATGACGAAAACTTTTATTAATATCTTTGTAACTTTCGATTCGATTGTCATAAAATTTGAAATGACTCGACAAAATTCTGCGTATTAAATTTCAAACCATTCGGTTGGGTAGTTTTTTGCACTGTTCTGTGTTCTATGCGGTCAGATCAGGCGAATCCAGGTGGTAGGTATTTATACAATTGAAGAGCTAAGTGGAAGAACATGTTGAGTAACAAAAATTACATTTGAAGAAATTTGATGTGAAAGTTTTTGTTGTCAATTTTAATGATTTATTTTCTGTTTGATACCATGCGTTTAAAATATTAACAGGTGTGGTACTGAACTCTATCCAAAAAAAAAAAAAAAAAAAAAAAAAAAAAAACTTATTCATATTTAATTTTTAAATATTAAAAAATATTAATATTATTTGCATTATTAAATATTAAAACATTAAATATTAATGAATAATGTCTTAAATCTTCAAGGCTCAATAGAACTTTGGTATTTTAGCTTTACCATGGGATAGGATACCTGATAACGCCTTCGTCCAAAAGATAAAATCATTTTAAAGAAAATGTAGCATAACATGTTCTTCCACTCAGCTCTTCAATTTACGAACGCACCTAAAAATGGGCTCACAGTTTGAGATCCACTATTTGTCCGAAACTTTGCATATTACAGAACATTGTAAAAAAGAAAAAAAAGCAAATGTTTGTAGGAAAATACTAATATAAGCACGAACGAAAATAGGCAATAACCTCTTCTGAGTTATTAATGATTCCGAAATGCTTTCTTTATCTTTAGAAATCCCAGAAACCTGTATATTTTCGAAATTCGCAGAAGCATTTTCAAAAACAGTTTCTTTTGCTGCCACGGGTTTTCGGAAACGTTCCTGAGTAGTGTTGCCAGGTCCAGTATCACAAAAAGTGGTACAGGGAAACAAGAAAAACGGGGTAGTGGCTTTTAAAGCGGGGCTTAAGCACAATAAACCCTATGAAAACGGAATAATTGTCTGTAAAAGAATCCTGCATTAAACGTGAAAATTCATTATGACAGGAATATCACGCAATTATATCTGCCAAGACAAAGGCTTGCTTAAAACAGAACTTTCCCTCTATCCCTTGTGATTTTGTCTTAGGAGGTTTATTACACTAAAAAAACACAACAATCTTATACCGTAAAACCTGCGAAAGTGAAATCGCCAGGGACTGAAACAAATTCCAACTTAGTATGTATGCATAATTATATAGTAGTCCTAGCTAAGGCTGGACGATATCAGAAATTTAATATCGCAATATATCAACGAGTTAATATTGATATTTGGTGATATATCGCGATAACTACCTTAAATTGTGCAAAAACAGGAATATTTCTAATTTCGAAACATAAATGGTATAATAGCAACAATTTAATTAAAACCAGATGTAGACAGCAACGAATTGTCTCATACCTATATGCTCACAAAGCATCATTTGAAATACGTATATGTACAGAAAGCTTAATATATTTATACAAAAAATATTTTAGAAAAGAAACCAATGTTTAATATTTGTTTACACTTATCAAGCAGGATGGTCGTTCTGCCAAGCCAAGCTGAAAAAAAAATGCTAACCCCGCCAAACAAACAAACGCCAAGAATAACGGCAAGACACCGTAACTGCTTATTATACTGATGACAACTTCTCCATGTTAAATGGACGAAATATGCCAGCGTAAAATTTCCCATATCAAAAGAAGCAATCATCGCAGAAAAATAAAACCATCACCAGAAGGACCTAATAAAGAAGATCTTCAATTTGAGATCAAATGCATCCTCATAAATTAATTATAAACAGAGATATAGATTTTTTAAAATAACGTCGAGATACTGAAAATGACAGATTTATTTTCTTCGTCACAACTTATGTTTCAATTGAGGTAGAGACTTAAATAATGGACAGAAAAAAGTAAGGATTGAATTTTTTGATAGATATTTACTCAATCTACGTGCTTTTATAAAATTCAGCTTTAAAAACATTAATTTTCTATTCATAATTAGCGAAAAACTGTTAATTAGTTCTAAAGTTTACAAATTATGCCAAATAGAGATAAACCCGCCAAAATATTTTAGAAATCTTATACTTTTCTTTTATATTATCCTTTTGCATTGATTTCATCGAAGATAACTATGGCTGAGATTCAGATAGAATTTTCGCTGTTAGCGAAATGAGTTTGACCAATCAGAAGCCTGCATGTTTGAGAATATTTGCTGTTTCTGGATCCCGGCCTATGTCATGAAAGTTTTGAGTCATTTTTTTAGTGCCGTGGATGAAGTGCAATGTTTGTAGAAATATAGGTTAGGATCCAGATAGATTTTTCGCTGTTAGCGAAACGAGAATCACCAATCAATAGCATGCATTTCTGCAAACAGCGAAAAGTTCACAAAAATGCAAGCTTCTGATTGATGAATCTCGTTTCTCTAACAGACAAAAATCTATCTAGATTGCGCCCAATGGAGGATATTCCAAATATGGGTTCGAGGCTGAAAAAAGTCACGTGATACCGGTAATTTATCCAAAGAACTTCTAACTGATAAGAAGGGAAGATACTACTACTTTGCCTCATCAACCGTTTCATTGGCTAGCGGGAATTTACATTACACGTCTACGGAGCCTTCCCTTCTTTACGATAGAAGTTTTTACCTTGACCACGTGATCAAAATGTAGATGGAATATTCTCCATTATGTTGAACACAATTTTTCATTTCCACATCCAGGAAGGGTATTGATTGTCAAAACAACAATACATATTCGAAACTATTTAAGGCACTGATTCTGAACTCCTTTGCTATACATTTCGATATTAAAGAAGTTGTTGTTTCCATAGTAACAGTACTTTACTGTATTGCTTTCTCTAAAACACAAATATAGAAATTTAACAAAGAGCGCTCAGAATCAACACCATAACAGAGAGCCTTTATACATAAGAGTGGTGATATATGCACAGGAAGCATGCTCATTTCAAGTTTTTGCCGAAAGTATGGCTACAGCGTCTAGAATACCTTGTGTGGAAATATGCTATCCAAACAACGCTAAAAATTTGTATCCCTTAAATGTGCGACGATACTGCTAAAATCCCAAGTATCGATCACAGCGACATCTGCGGGATTTAGTATTACATTGTATAGACTAGCAATATCTTGCAGTTTGAGAAAACATCCTGCAGATGTCGCTGCGATCTGTATATTTCAGAAGCATCGTTGCACAGTTAAGGGATACAATATTTTAGCACTCTTTTAAGTATTACAGGGATAGCCAATTTCCACACTATATATTCTAGGTGCTATAGTACGGCAATCCCCTTTCTTGAATAGAGGCTATTCTATCTACGTTATGATCACGTGGTCAAGACAAAAACGTCTAACGTAAAGAAGGGAAGGCTCCGTCGACGTAATGTAAATCCCCGCTAGCCAATGAAACAGCTCACGGGAGAAAGCAGTAGTAGTTTCCTGTTTCCCTTCTCATCAGTTAGAAGTTCTTTAGGTAAATTGCCGGTACCACGTGACTTTTTCAGCCTTGAACCCATATTTGGAATATCCTCCATTAGACGATACGCGCATGGACGAGCTTTATTAGACTAGGGAAATAATTCAATATGCATTAGTCTGACGATAATGACACGCTCGCAAAGACCTTTAACGATTTGTTTTTATCACTTCTACCAATAAACCTTTATTGGCCATATGTCGCTACTTCGTTATAGCGACACACTTGTTCCTAATTGGATCCCGGCCTTAATGTATCAAAATACGGAGTTTGCATTCTGTACTATTCTTGAGCTCATTTATAAAGTCTAGAAATATAGGCCGAGATCCAGGTACATTTTTGCAAACAGTGAAAAGTTATCAATAATTCTAGCTTCTGATTGGTCAATCTCGTTGCGATAACAAAGAAAAATCTACCTAGATCATGGTCATGGTGTGGAAACCGGCTATTCCAGTAATACTTTAAAAATTGCTAAAAATTGAATCCCATAAATATTGAAAAATACTGAATGACAAATGTCGATAGCAGCAACATTTTCTAGATCTTCTCTGAGCGAAACGTTTTCTCATTTGATGTCTTTTGAAATAGTTACGTTGGAATTACCATATGTCGCTGTGATCGACATTCATCGTTCAGCCTCGTTCAACATTTATGGGATACAATTTTTTAGCACCTTTTTAATAAGTCGATTTTTAAACTGTATCATCTAGATACTATAGCTCAGTTATAGGCCAAGATTATATGTTGTAGAAATCGACTATCACAGCAATACTTAAAAAAGCGTGGAAATAGTGAATCCCTTAAATGTACAACGATGTTGAATTCCAAACAGTCATTTGCAGCGACATCTGCAGGGTATTTTTTAAAGAAGAAAGAGACACGTGTAATGCACCGCTATAGCGTCTAGAATACATAATGTGGAAATTTGTTATCCAAGCAGCGCTAAAAAGCTGTATCCCTTAAATGTGCACTGACGCTAAAATCCAGGGAGCTGATCGCAGCGACATCTGTGATATACTTTCAAAGTAAACATCGTATTATTACAGCGGGCTTGACGCCAAGCACACAGGTCAGATGTATGTTAATAAAATGTAAAAAAAAATGCTAGAGCGTCTAGACCAAATTATAGCGCCTAGAATATATAGTGTGGAAATTGGCTATCCCTGTAATACTTAAAAAAATGCTAAAATATTGTATCCTTAAATGTGCAACGATGCTGCTGAAATATACAGATCGCAGCGACATCTGCAGGATATTTTCTATAACTGCAAGATATTGCTAGACTATACAAAATGTAATACGAAAATCCCGCAGATTTCGCTGCGATCGATACTTGGGATTTTAGCAGTATCGTCGATCATTTATGGGATACAAATTTTTAGCGTTGTTTAATAAAATATTTACACACTAGGTATTCTAGACGCTGTTACCAAAACGTCATAAAGTTTTAGGAAATATCCTGCAGATATCGCTGTGATCGACTCATTGGATTTCAGTATCATTTGAAATTTAAGAGATCCAATATTTTAGCACTTTTTAAAGTATTACTGGGATAGCCGATTTCCACACAATATATTCTGGGCGCTATAGCACCGCGGTAGCTTGTCTTTTTCGTTTACCTCGGAGTAGATATAGATGAAGTCATTTGTAGCTGTTCCTAAACTGTGGCCAACAATATATAAGGCCAGTTCATAACGTCACACGGAGTTGATTATCTGTACACGGCAATGGACGCAAAAAAAAAAAAAAAAAAAAAAATCGGCGCGCAGCTTTGTACTAATCATCGCGTAAAGATGCTCCAACTCTGAGGCTAACGAAAAAGACAGGCTACCGCGGTGGGTCCGATTCTTCCTTTTTTACAGACCGCTGGAGTCACGCGATGCTCGAATGCACCAAAGAAGGTGCGTGAAAAGAGCATCACGTGACTCCAGCGGTTTGTAAAAAAAGAAGAATCGGACCCACCGCGGTAGCCTGTCTTTTTCGTTAGCCTCGATCCAACTCCGTATGACTTTTAAACATCATGAACTGGCCTATTATGTCACTGGTCGCGCTAACACCCTCCCTCCTGCGTCCAACGTATATAGCGGCATCTTGTACTGGAGACTGCTAAATAGGCTGCTATCGGTCAAAATCAAGAGAGAAAAGGGCAGAAGAGAGGGAAAGAACTCGTTTTTTTTGGTAACTAGTTTTTCACACGGGAAGATTGACATGTCTGTTCCTTTCCTTTCATAACTTCATGGTGGTGAAATAAGCCAAAGCCTCCTAAATATTTGAGAAAGTCTTGACTCGCGTCACGAAAACATCACACAAAGCAGGCAAAGCAAAGAAACAAAATCATTCATCGGCTCATTCATATCACGAGCCAATGAATGATTTTTCTTCTTTGTTTTGCCTGCTTTGTGTGACGTTTTCCTGACACGTGTCAAGGCTTTCTCCAATATTTAAAGGACATTGAATAGGTCGGGATCAAGATAGAGTTTTCGCTATTAGCGGGATGAGATTGATCAATCAGACGCCTGCATTTTTCCGAACTTTTTGATGTTTGCAGTAAACACCGAAAAGCCTGCAAGGATGGAGGCTACTGATTGGTCAATGTAATTTTACTAACAGAGAAAAATTTATCTGGATCCCGGACATTAACTTTGGTTGGTTAAACAATTTTGAATAAAATCAAATCAGGAAGCCAATGTTTGTTAACTTTTCTGGTTAGTTTAATTGAAATCTTCCTCGTCTATTACTGAAAACTAAGTTACCATACTTTGGACAAAAAATTGAATATGAGTACACGAAATGTACATATGTCACCACTCTAACACAGTGTTGCCAGAAGGGCTAATTTTTAATTCAGATACTTGATTGGCACCACTTGTTTGAAATTGTAAAATGCGCCTTATTTAATGACATATTAATTAAGGCGAAAACAATGGGAATTTTACCGTTTATAATAAGTGCTGGCAATCAAGAAATCTGAATTAAAAAAAAGTAGCCCACAGGCAACACTGCTCTAACATATAAATGTTCTCTGTTATGACCATGATTCTAAGTGCAGTTGGTTAAATTTGAGTATCTGGGCATTAGAGAAAGCAATAGTGGCCCACCGTGGCTGAGTGGATAAGACACCATGCCGCTAATCGCTTGAGAGCGTAGGTGGAAGCAGATTCGAATCCCGCCGTGATCTGCATGTGATATGATGTATGTGTTCAATAAATCAAACAAACAAATAAGCAAGCAATAGTGAAAGGTACAGTTGGCATAGAAACAACGACTTCTTTAATTCGTATAGAAAATTAATGAATAGTAGTAAATGACTCAAGTTTAAAATGTAGGCAAATGGTCTGGAAATATCAATGGCTCCCATCTAGTATTTCTCAAAATTAATTTAATAGATTCACATGATGTATAACTTGATGCAACTCTTAGCTAATGAAAATTCTGCAACAAGACTTATGTAGGTAGATCTTTTGAATGAATAATTCAGAATTCTGAGAACAAAACGAAGTTCTTAAGGGCTCTTCCTCACCCCCCCCCCCTCAAAAAAGGAAATACGATAGAAAGATATAAGAATTTGGATAGCTTCAATATGTCTGTGATCTTTTGTCAGAGTTCAGAAAAAGAGTCTGGGCATAAAAAAAAAACAAATTTGACGAACGATAAGACTATAGATTTCAGGCAAATTTTAACCGAAAAATATTTAATTCTAATGTATATGCGGCTTTAATAATAGACTGTTAGGTAAAAAAAAAATAAAATAATTAAAAATAAAGGGAAAGGAGGATTTAAAATTTAAATTATTATTAAAAATAGGAGTTATGAAAAATTATGTAGATTTAATTTATGAATTAGAAAAGAGAGAATTTACTATTAATTAATTGGCCGGTGATCGTTAGTGGTTAGTAAACATTGCATGTGAAGGAAGTAAATAAATATAATCTGAGGAATCTTCATGGTAAAATGTATAATAGAAACCTCTTACCTGAACTCTTGTTACTGTGACGTTACCAAATCATTTTTGCTCGTAAATCTTACCCATTTTTCTTCATGGTGTAATGATATTTTTACATAAAAAATTCACTAAATAAATTTAAAACACAAATTATAACACTACATATATACAAAAAAAAAATCTTTATTGTATATTTATTTATCATTTTCGGACCTGAAATCTGCGCAGATTCTTTTCTATAAATGAATATTCATCAAATAATGAAACACACATTTATTTAACATGGATGCCAACATTATCATATATGATTTGGAAGGATATTCAACAGATATTGACTCTTAATTATATTTAGGTAAACATATTGAATTATTAAATATTGAATGTTACGTAGATTCTTCAATTCCGTTAACCATTTCAGTCTGTTGTCATTAACACAAGTCATTGAATCACTACTGTCAGAGTTTCTCCATACAAATCGGCTTAAAGTTCGTAGAACTGATAAAGTCTCTAATTTCGTCGAATATGCACCGTAAAAACTATAACAGTTGAAGATTCACAAGTAAGTTGTCACGCTGGATCACGCCCAGAAAACAAAAATTTCAGATCGCTAAGCACTGATCATTGCCCTTTGGCAGATACTGTTATTCATTTATAGCGAAAGAAATTACTTGGCAATGATAGATCATATGAAACATGATTCATTTGCTATTACAGAGGAACTGTTGCAATGGGAATGGATGTCTGTATTCATCACCTCATTTTTGTGATTCAAAATTGCGTAGCCGTCATCGGCAGGATGCCAACGATAACGAAGTCGACATAATCCATTTGGTATTTCTATTAAAGGATTGGGTTGGTGGAGGAATCAAAATTTAAACTATTTCATAATAAGTTATCAATTAAAAGAAATGGCCATATCGAGCGAAGGACCCGTTTAGTCCAACGCTGATATGCCATGAAAAGGAAAAAAGGCGGAGCCGCCGAAAGCGGAATATGCGTCCGCTCACCGTAGAATCCAGGCAGGAAGAGAGCGACGCTATTCCCAAAAACAGACGCCACAAAAACCCGCCGTTAGAACGGACGTCGTTGATTGGCTGATTTGAAATTGACGATGCCACACAGAGTAATAAAAGTTTTTGAATGAAATGACTTTAAATGATGAATTTTAGATTTGAAAATTATTATAAAAATATTCTATTACGGTAGAAAGTATTAATTTTAAGATTTATTATTTTATTATTGATAATTTTTGACGATCTTTTATGGCGATTAAATTAAAATGTTTTTAAGTGAAATTTAACTGAAAAACGAACTTAACGAAAATTAATGAATATTTAAAGGTAGAATTTAAATTTTAAAAGTAAAGAAGTTTTTTAATTTAATTTAAATATTTTAAAATAGCTTTTTAAATTAATTTTAATTGGAAAGGATGTTATTATATAACATAGACTATTAAAGATAATCAATTTAGGGGATATTTTATAGTAAATTAATATCCTCACATTCATGCAAATAGGTATGGATAAACAGACTTGAGTAAAATTACATATTTATTCTCTCTTCTCTATAACACGATCTAAATGAAGATGAAGTTATATGTACAGTTTATATCTTTAAATTTTTAGATTTTTTTTATCAAAAATGTTCCTTTATTATGTCTAGAATTGCTAGATTTACAGATCTTGGATTCTTTAGATGCCTGCGGGGTTTCATTCTTGGATTAACCGTAGGTATTTGTAAAGGTAAATTTATTTTGCAAAACCGTCAGCAAAAAAAGTTAGAAAAAACAATTAACTGACAGACTACCTGTAAATATATATTTTATTTCGACTCTGTTTTTTACTAAATTTTCATCTTTCGTAGAAAATTTTAAGGAGATATAAATTGAGAAAGACTGATACTTTGAAAGAAGAAATTGACTTTCCTTACTTTTAAATTATTAATCACTATAAAAAATGAATGATAGGTAAACAAAATGTATAATATTGTGTTTGCTCCCTGCTTATAAAGTCTATACAAGGACTAATTTTAATTTGAGCTAGTACAATTATTTCAATTATATATAATTTGTTTTAAAAAAAGAACTGATATCTACTAAAAAACAACTTTTCAAAAGTAAAAAAAAAGCCAAGCAAAAAAAAAAAAAAAAAAAAAAAAAAAAAAAAAAAAAAAAAAAAAAGGGTGAAAATTGTGGCTAAAAAATAGTGTGATATCAAATTTCCAAGCTTATATTACGGTACTTATTTAACATTTTTTGATAAAAATTTACCATATGTAAGTCGAGTACCTAAGTATGCGTTGATAGAAAGCCTTTTCTCCTTTACTAAATGCATCATAACGTGTTTCTGAAAGTTAATTTTTTTAAATTATGCATGATGGGCTTGGCGGCTATCTTTCCATATTTTACACAAATTTCTAAGCACTCAAGCTCGTAACATATTTGCATTATTAAGAATTTCGAACTTCTAGTTTTAGCTACAGACAGATAAATTAAGAAAGTTTTTTATTTTGAAAAAACAAATTGATTTTTACTGCTTTAACTAATTAATTAACACCTCCCCCCCCCCCCTCCGAAAAAAGAAGAATCATAAGATGAAACCTGAAGTTACTTCAGCTTTATTTTTAGACACAAATTTTTAGGCACTCATTTCCATAAATTAAAAGAATAAAATGTTTGCTTTAGTAACAATTTCGAACTTCCAATCTTAACAATGAACTTGTGTGCTTAGAAATTTGTGTAAAATATGGAAAGATGGCCGCCAAGCCCATCATGCATAATTTAAAAAAATTAATTTTCAGAAACATGTTATGATGCATTTAGTAAAGGAGAAAAGGCTTTCTATCAACGCATACTTAGGTACTCGACTTACATATGGTAAATTTTTATCAAAAAATGTTAAATAAGTACCGTAATATAAGCTTGGAAATTTGATATCACACTATTTTTTAGCCACAACTTTCACCTTTTTTTTTTTTTTTTTTTTTTTTTTTTTGCTTGGCTTTTTTTTTATTTTTGAAAAGTTGTTTTTTAGTAGATACCATTTGTTTCAAAGTACTTTCCTTCAAAAATAGTATGTTTCCTATTCTTCCTACTCAATGCATTATTTATCAGTAACATTTTAACTATTTAATTACATTGCGAATAACTGAGAAACTTATAAAATACAAACTAAAATAAAATATTCTCAAATTTAGGACGTTGACGATCACATTTTAATTAGCACAGGGGAAAAAAGGAAGCTCGGGAAAAACTAAAATTAATTTAATGCCACATGTCACGCTAATATACTTGTTATTAAATAGGTTTCAGTGGATGATAGACGCATAAAAAATGTTGCTTTTCAATCTTTCTCTAAGGAATCAATTCATTCTTAACAGGAAAAAAAATCGCTGTAGTTATATCTTCCTACATATTTACTACAAGAAAACAACATTGAAACCTTTTTTAAAAAATATAAAGACTCAAATCACATTTCGGAATAGTTTTATATTAATTTAAATTTTATTTTTTGATAAATATTCATTCATAGCTGAAAAATATCGACAGGATATATTAAATTCACTCCAGAAAACTTCGCTCTCACGAAAGTACGACAAACCACAAAGAAGAAAGAACAAAGTACAGTATGAATAAGCATTACTGACTGGGAAGCTCTTCTTAAAAGCAACCAATCATCGCAATGAATGACTGCTTTGACCTTGAGCTGTTCACCAACATTCCCCTAAACAATAGGCGAAACTTTCCCATTAGCGGACTCTGATGGGTTGCTCGCAAGCCGAGCATTTCAGCTGCTCATGAATAGACTCGATGATAACCAACATTATTCTGTATCAAACGCGACAACGAATAACCAGTGCTCATTTGATTATTCATAAGGTATCAATATCTGGAGTTATTGCAATACGTGTTGGCCGGTCACAGTTAGGAGAGAAGAACGGACGATAAGCGTTATTCAGAACTTTACGCAGACAGTCGAACGAAATCTAGGTTTACAGTGAAGGAAAGTATTGCAATGATTATTGGGATAATTTCCAACGTAGATAATCAGCGGAAAGAAAGATAGATTTTCTGTTTTGGATAAGGCAGTAGGTTAAAGACATTGGAATGGATTTTTTTTATTTTATTTTTTTTTTTCGGTGCTCTGGCGGTGAGCGAAAACATTATTATTTTATTGAGTTTTGAGGTATCTGACGCTATTTTTTTCGGGGCTCGTGCTCGTAATTGCAGTGTTTGCTAAACACTGTTATTTTATTGGGATATATCAACAGAGTCAAAGTTTAGTTACTGTAATTTCGATAGTTAAGAAATATCAATATCTGTCGATATATTGATAAATAGTCCAGCCCTATAATCCTAGCGTAAGGGACAATGAAATTTTTACTTTTAAAACAGAATTCGTTATAAGACATTCCGTCAGCGAATGAGCCGGCAAACCGGCGTCGTGAACACATCTGTTTTCAATACCAACAAAATAAGAAATCAGAAATGTAATACAGTATAACCTCGATTATCCGAAGTAATTGGGGACGACCTTCTTTCGGAAAATCGAAATTTTCGGATAATCGAGAATGCTTCCATTTTAAGATTAAGGTGAAATATCTGCAATATTTCTTATTATGGTAACAAGTGCTTAATAAAAAGTAAAGCAATAGCAAAATAAAAACAAGAATAAATTACCTGAAATTTAATTTTCAAATTAAGTACCTTTTACGTATATCACAAGGGTTTGAAAAAATGTTTCGTTTGTCGCAGTTTCGATTGCCTTTGCTTTGAAGCTCTATCACGGAGTTTTTTAATATTATTAGTTCACCAGTATCACAGTCTTTCTGCTGTTCCAGCCATGCCAAACCTTTTACAAAACATTCAAAAGCTTCAGAATTGCTATTTTGTTAGTTTTCTTCGTTCCACACCGCAGCTTACGGGAGCTCAAGTTAAATTCAAAGGAACTCCAAGAAAGGGGATCGAAAATATTTATATATACTCGTATTTCGGAAAGGGCCG
Source organism: Maratus speciosus (assembly GCA_963932465.1). Taxonomy (NCBI): domain Eukaryota; kingdom Metazoa; phylum Arthropoda; class Arachnida; order Araneae; family Salticidae; genus Maratus; species Maratus speciosus. The sequence continues at coordinate 15,076,014 of OZ010791.1, read as the reverse complement.
CTTGCACACAAGGAATATGATAGTTTTAAAAAAAGGGGGGGGGGGAAAGCTTGGTGTGCAAAAAATGGATTTTTGACTGTAAAATTAAAAAAAAAAAACAAGCTTAAAAAATGGATTTCGGTTAACCGAAACTCCGGATAAAAGTGGTTCTACTGTATAAGACGTTTTTCAGATATTTTTTTTCGAAAGAAAATTTGGTACTTTTAGGTTAACCGCGAGCGCAGGTGATAAACCGCCAAGTATTGTTTCATTGTCATCATTCGTATTGTAGTAATTTCATTTAAAAAACAAATCTTTCACCCATTTCCTTTGAAATACATAACTTGTGAAATAAAGAAAAAAAGGGGGGAAGAAAATAATAAGAAATAATACCATAAACCAAGACATTTTATTTCAACACCAATGCCTTTTTAAAAAAGTTTACGTACACAAAAAATAAAAGCTCCTACTGGTGAGAGAGAGAGAAAAAAAACTATTTGCAAGATTTGCGCCCGGCTAACATAAAAGTACCGAAAACTTATTTAAAGCAAACGAGGAAGTTCTATATATGTAATATTCAATTGGTAGTAGTCATTTTATCCAATATTTTGTTATGCAGTATTATAAAATTGTCACAGAAAAATGAATTAAAATGAATAAATATTAAATCTTGTAGTGCATTTTAAAATTAAATGTTTGTTAATAAGTAGAAATTTTATTATTTAGTAAATTATACACTTATAAAATTGTAAATAATTCATAGATATATAATTATTAGATGAAAGTTGATATTACCAAATACATATAATCAAATAGTACATTTTATAATTTATTAATTTATATTTACGTTTACTAAATAATTAAATTTAATAAGTGTACTTTAGTTATTAGTACTAAGTAATTCAAATTAATAACTATACTTTATAATTTACTAATTTATATGCATATTTAACAATGCATGACTTATTTAAATTATAAATACGTCATACATCTATAATTGTCAAATGAAAATTGATTACAAAATGTATGTAAATTTAATATAATCGATAGGTATATTTAATAACTTACTAATTTATATTTATATTATTAAAATATAAAAAGCTAAAAAGATAAAAAAAAGCTTCATTAAACAACAAAAATGCTTTATTTTTATTAATGCATTTAACATAATTTACCATTCAAAATTAAATACGTTTAAATTTTATGTATAAATTAGGGATATTTATAACTTACTAATGATGTATATTTGATAATTTTTCAGCTGAATAGTGTATGTTACACACATTTATAACCACCGTTTTCAACTTTAGAAATATAATTTTAAATTCATAACTCTAAATTAAAGGATATTTTTACGTGAAGTGCAATTAAATAATAAAATGGGTATAATTTCCATTACAAAACGTTACTTGATGAAAAAAGTTAATCATATTTGACTAAAATATAAAGCATTGAATTAATATACAGGGTGTTCCCGAATTCATGGGCCAAACTGTAAGGGAAGGTAACGTAACACATAAAGAAGTCATTTTGGTATAGCGATGTGGTCAGAAATGAAAAACAAGCGAAAAACAAGAAATGTGGAGGAAATGAAAACAAGCGTTTTATTGACATAACAATGACAGTAAGTGTGCTTCCAATGGGCCACCACCCATATCGATACATACCTTGGCAGCATTTAACAAGTGATTGGCGACCCTTTCAAAAAAGGTTTTAGATGTCTCATCTATGAGACACCCATTGACTCTTTTGAGGACTTCATGGCAAGACTTTCAGTCACTGCTGCAAATGTCAATGAAACACTTGGAATGTGCAAAAAGGTACTCCCATCATCTGCCAGTGGCACATTTGAGCACTTACTGAAATTGTTAAGTCAATAAAACGCTCGTTTTTATTTCCTCCGCATTTCTTGTTTTACGACAAAACGTTTCATTTCCGACCCTACATTGTTATCAAAATTGCTTCATTATGTGCACTTTACTTTGCCTTCCAGTTTGGCCCATGAATTTGGGGACACCTTATATATATTACCAAGTCATCACGATAATTTTTCAATTTAATAAATTATATAAAATAAATTTATCACTTACTTATTTGCATTTATTTATCAGCCACCATTAAAAAATAATTATTTTATGACCAGTTCGACATTAGTTACTACAAGTCTTATAATATCCGTTATATAACATTACTGAGAATGAAAACCAATAAATTTTAATCTAAATTATACAAATTTATGATGAATATTTAGTTTGTTGTTTTTGAGACCAGATAATAATAAACAAACTCGTACAAACCAAATCTAAAGTCAAAGGATAGAAATATCCTCTTTCTCCATTCATTTATAAAATTATTATGTACAATTTCAACTAAAGCTAATAAGATGTAAATCTTATAATGCATTTTATATTAAATCAACAATTATAATATACAGAAAATTTATACAAAAATATAAATTTACAATAATTTTACACTAATGTAAAATAATCAATGCTAATCACCAATACTAGTATTATAAAGAGGTAAAAATTGTTTATTTGTAGGAGGTAAGCTCTGGAACTACCGAACCGATTCTAAAAGTTATGGTATCCAAATGATGATGTTAGTCCAACTTAGAACATAGGCTATATCTTATGTCCGTGCCACTGGCCAAAAGGGGGTGCAGGAGCAAAAAACGTTCTAAAAATGCGAATTTTGTGTTACTGAAGGGCCTAGAAACATGAAATTTGGAATACTTATAAGATACCAATGTTCCCTAAGGACATTTCTTTAAAAAAATCGAAATTAAAAAGGGGTGAAAATGCGCAAAAAGCGTTCTAAATGGCGATTTTTACGCAATCTCAAGAAGTACCAAACCTATATAAAAAATAATGGTGGCAAAATGATGGTGATAACCCTTTCTCCAACATAGGTGTCAGGTTCTGAGAAACATCTGCTATTAGAACTCGGGTTCTATATTATTTTTGTTTTAATATGTTATATATTGTATGGGCTGTGTGCTGGAATTTCAAAGTAACATTCTTTCCTTGCTAAAAATGGATCTGAGCCGGGGAAAATGTACAGATGGAATGAAGGGGAAAAAAGATAGTTGGAGAGGGGTTTGCCCAAACCTTTGAGACGTCTGTGGAAGATGGGGAGACAAAAGCATTCCACGAACGAAGAATAGAGCTTGGAATGCGAGCCAGGTAGAAAACCCTCAGGGGTTACGTTGAGGAGTAGCAAGGGGTTGCTGGAAGGCAGTCTCTTCTGCTGAGAGAGTCAGTTGAAAAGTTGGCGTGCAAGGCGCAAGGTGAGTTGCTGTGTGTAGCTCTTAGATAGAGCATAGGGTTCAGTGGGAGCCCAGAGCGCCAAGCGCAAGGTAGTCACTGTGTATAGCTCGTAGAGATAGAGCGTAGGATTGAGTGAGGCTCGGAGAGCTTAGGCTTAGAGGACATATGTGTTGGGAGATCGAGATTTATCTCCGGAAAGCTAATTTAACGTGTGTAGAGTGAGAGTGATTAAACGTAGTTTAACACTACAGAGCCAGCATTTACTGTATTCAATTTAATGTTGAACCGGATAATCTATATCCGAGTTTGTAAGTGTTAATAGTGTTTTGTTGTTGTGTAAATAGTGTGTAAATAAACTGTTAATTTAGTTAATTGAAAGCGTTGGTTTTCATTTAAACAATCTTCTCAGTGCGTGACCGATATCACGTAATCATATCGGTGGTGGCAGCATATAAATAATAAGGATTTTCTTCGAAGTTGTGCGGACTAAAAGGAAACTCCGACAATAGGCTACATTTTATGCCGGCGCCACTACCGCTAAAGAGGGTGCAAGAGCTAAATACGTACGAAATTGCGATTTTTGTGTTACTGAAGGGCTCACATACATGGAATTTGGCATGGTAGTTACTTATTAGCTATAAATTATTTCCAAGAACATTTCTTAAAAAATTCGAAATTTAAAAAGGGGGGGGGGGGGAATGAGCCGAAAGCGTTCTAAAACATGTTCTAAATGGCGATTTTTACGCACTATAGAAAAGTACCAAACCGATTTAAAAAATAATGGTGACAACCATTGCTCCAACATAGGCTATGTTTCATGTCGGTGTCATTACCACCAAAGGGGGCGCAGGAGCAAAAAAACGTTCGAAAATGCGATTTTTGTGTTACTGAAGAGCCTAGAAACATGAAATTTGGAATGGTAGTTATTTATAAGATATAAATGATCTCTAAGAACATTTCTTAAAAAATTCGAAATTTAAAAGGGGTGAAAATGCGCCAAAAGAGTTCTAAAAACGTTCTAAATGGCTATTTTTATGCGATCTCAGAAAGTACCCAACATATTTCAAAAGTAATGGTAGGAAATTGATGATGACAGCCCTTGCTCCAACATAGGCTTTATTTCATGTCGGTGTCCCTACCACCTAGGAGTTGCAGAAGCAAAAAGCGTTCTAAATTGCGTTTTTTGTGTTACTGAAGGGCCTAGAATCCAGAAATTAGACAGGACACTTATTTATAAGATAGAAATGATCTCTAAGAACATTTCCTAAAAAATCAAAATTTTAAAGGGGTGAAAACGAGCGAAAAGCGTTCTAAAAACTTTCTATTGCGATTTCTACGGAATATCAGGAAGTACCGAACCGATTAAAAAAATTATGGTGTGAAAACGAAGGTGACAGCCCTCGCTCCAACATAGGCTGTATTTCATGTCGGTGCCACTACCCCAAAGGGGGTGAAAGTGCAAAAAACGATCTAAATTGTGTTTTTTGTAATACTGCAGGAGCTAGCAACTTGAAACTAGGCATGGTAGTTACTTATAAGATATAAATGATCTCTAAGAACATTTCCTAAATAATTCGAAATTTAAAAAGGGGTGAAAAGGGACGAAAAACGTTCTAAATTGCGATTTCTATGCAGTCTCAAAAAGTACCCAACCGATTTGATTTCAAAAGTAATGGTTGGAAATTGACGATGACATATTGCTCCAGTATAGGATCTATTTCATGTCGGCGTCACTACCACCTTGCGGTTACATTTTAAAAAGCGTTCTAAATTGTGATTTTTGGGATACTGAATGGGCTAGCAACTTGAAATTTGGCATGGTAATTACTTATGAGATGTAAATGCTCTCTGAAAAGAGTTCCTTAAAAGTTTGAAATTTAAAAGGGGTGAAAATGAACGAAAAGCGTTCTAAAAACGTTCCAAGTAGCGATTTCTACGCAGTCTCAGGAAATATAAACCGATTTCAGAAGTAATGGTTTCAAATTGATGGTGACAGTCCCCGCTTCAACATAGCCTATATTTTACGTTGTTGTCACTACCACCTGGAGGATTACAGGAACAAAAAATGTTCTAAATTGCGTTTTTTGTGTTACTGAGCGGGGTCTAACATTTTAAATTTTAAATTTGGAATGGTAATTACTTCAAAGATGCAAATGCTTTCTAAGAATTATCGAAAGAAAATTCCAAATTTAAAATGATGAAGTGAGCGAAAAGCGTTCTATACGCGTTCTAAATTACGATTTTTAAGCAATCGTAAGAAATACGAAACCGATATCAAACATAATGGTTGCAAATTGATGGCGATAGAACCTGCTCAAACATAAGCTATATTTTATGTCGGTGCCACAACCCCTCGAGAGTTGCAGGAGCAAAAAAATTTCTAAATTGCGATTTCTGCGGTACTGAAGAGGCTAGAAACTTTAAATATAGCACGGTAGTTACTTATAAAATATAAATGTCATCTAAGAGCAGCCGAAAATAAATTCGAAATTAAAAAGGGGTGAAGCGAAGGGAAGGAGCGAAATGCATTCTAAAAGAGTCCTAAATTAGGATTTCTATGGAATCTCTGGAAATAATAAACCGATTACAGAAGTTACTATGGTTGCGAATCAAGAGTGATAGTCCCTGATCCTATACGGGCTATATTTTATGCCGGTGTTACTACCATCTGGTTGGCAGGAACAACAAGAAAGCCTTTAAAAACATCTAAGTTCCGTTTTCTATAGAATATTAGGAAATACCAACCGATTTCAAGGTTAATGTTGGCAAATTAATGGTGACAGTGTCTGTTTCAACATTTTTCGAGACATTCTATTTCAACTCTATTTCGGCATTTTATGTTGGTGCCACTAACTCTAGAGAGGTGGTAGACTATTAGACAAGAAGCTTGGAATTTGACATGATGGTTACTTTTAAGATGTAAATGTGTTAAGATGGTTTCTAAAAAATTCAAAACTTCAAATGAATACTGAAATGAGCAAGAAAAACTCAAAATGTTTTCTAAATTACCATTTATTTGGAATTAGTTTTAGTTCTTCTTATTAATTAAAATCTCATTCCTGTTTATCGCACTTTTATAATAAATTTTAGTCAAATTGTGGCTTAATTTATAATTTTTGAAATATTCCAAAAAGTGTTTTTCTAATAAAAAATAGTCATGCAAATATCACTTGGCATATTTCAAATATTACGCGAGCAAAGCCGCGGGGTTTGCTAGTAAATTTATAAAGTTGCAATCCGATTTCGAGCGTTTAATAGGAGAGGTGAGTCAGGAAACAGACGATTTAAAAAAAATATTTCCCCCCTCCTTTTAGGTGCGTTCGTAATTATATAAATACGTATACCACCTATAGTTGTCGTTCGGTCCGTCCGTCCGCATATAAAAGAGCAAAAACTACCCAAGCGAATGGTCTGAAATTTTAAATATATAATTGTTGCAAGTTTTCGTCGAGTTATTTCAAATTTCATGAAAATCGGATGTAGAGTTTAATGACAGAGACAGTCAAAAGTTTTTTGTCATACGTCCAATGGGAAAAAAATTATTTCAAGTGCATTTTAATGATGTGACAGCCTTTCGAACAGAATGAAATGGATATATACTTATGAAGTGCACTAAAATAGACATTCAGTACACTATGCGGTGCAAAAAATGTTTATAAAACTAGTTATAGTACGAACGCACATCATTTGCCACGTTTGACGTGCAATTTCCAACTTGTTATTAATATTACCGGGCTTGGTGTATAGGAATGACGTCTTATATCGGAATGTGTATTATTACTTCAATATGAGTCAACCAATCGCCAAGTATTAGTCTAATCTGTGGTATTTCTGTGTGATATCATCTTATATTTCCTTATTATAAATGTTTAATTTAAAACGCTATAAGGTTATAACTTACACATTTTTAGCTTACTAAAACATTTTTAATTATATTATTAATTTTAGCTGATTTTGTATGCATTAATTTCCTAAAATCAGTTATGACATATGAATTTACATAGTAAAAATTATAAATGTATGTAATAATCAGTAATTATTATATTATGATATAATAATTTAGTAAGTAATTAATTTATAAACTTAATTAAGGTAAATAATTACGTTTAAAAACTTACTAAATATAAATTTTTATGTGTAATCATTTTATAAAATGAATGATATTTTTTAATCATATTTTAAACAAAATGTTATATGTTATAAGTGTTACACATCTATTTAATGTTTATTATAATTTATATTATATAATTATGTAATAGTATATTAATTTTAATGTGCATTAATAATTCTTTAAGTATTATAAATAATTTATAAATTAAATGTAAATCATTTATAAATTATTAATTACTATTTAAGGCAAATAGTTATGTTAAAAATAACTCAGCAAATATAAATTGATATGGGCAATCATTTAAAAAAGTTAATTTATGTTTATTTAAGCGTCATATTTTATATAAAATTTATATTTATTAGATTTTTATCTGACAGCCTTTGTCTATTCATGATACCTTATACCAATAAAGGTAAATAATTAGTAACTATAAATTTATGTGTTGAAACATTTTAAAAATTTAATAAGTTTATTTATCTATCATATTGTATGCAAAATTTATTCTTATTTAATAAAAATTAAACATATATATTTCATATTTTTATTTGGCAGCATTCTCCTATTCATTGTACTTATACTGATAATAACTTTTAGTTATATTCGGGGTTTTTTTACACACTTTCGTTATAATCAAGTCTAAAGGAAAGAAGAAAAAAATATCGATTTGAGCTTCCATTGAAACCGCATAATCGTCGGTAAGGCGAACGTCCCCTTTCCTTACATCGCCAAAACCACTTGCGACAAATTGTCCGACCCCTCGCCAAGAACTCGCCAAACCATCCAGTTTCGGTGCCATTTCCGTGCAACCCTGCTGCAGCAGAACAGGCAGCAATCTAGAACCTGCTGTGGTCCAATGGCATTCAATATTTCGCAGAGTTATGAAGACGACTGTGCGAAGATGTCGCCTGCATTTCAAGTGTATGATACCTGATGATGATGATGATGTGAATAATAACAGTGATACTACCCTGTGGCACACTCGGATAAAATCATTCTGAGGAGGATTCCTTTTGTGTACCTTGTTTATTTTTTTTTTGTTTTTGTGCATGGTGGTGTTTATTATTGGGTGAAAAGTCCGCCAGGATTGTAAGCTGCTACCATGGCCAACAGTGATAAAATCAAAGTTGCCATCCGAGTTCGGCCGTTTAATAGGAGAGGTGAGTCAGCAGACAATTTTTGAAATTTATTTCTCACTATTATGATTATTAACTATTATTGGGTTTTTTCTGTAGGAGTGACGTCATATAGTGCAGTGTTTATTATTTTTTACTAGTTATTCCTAGGCATAAATATGCTAAGTGCCAGCCTAATCTATAATGTCTTTATGTCATCAATAAATCATTAAAATATTCGATGAAAAAAATATAAAATTTACAATACAAATTAACAATAATTTTACAATAATGTAAAATAATAAAATTTATAGAGTCGCCGCGCCGTCCGATTTCGGCCATTTAATAGGAGAGGTGAGCCAGCAAGCAGGCGATTTGTTTTAAATTATTTCTCCCTCTTTTGATTATTAATTATAATCGGACTTGATGCACGATGAATGATGTCATACAGTGCAGTGTTCATTATCTTTAGCCAGTTATTCCTAGGTATAAATTAAATGCTAAGTGCCAACTCAATCTATACTGTCCTTATATCGTCAATAAATCGTTAAAACGTCCTATGAAAAAAAAATTATAATATTTACAAAAATATAAATTAATAACAACAATTTTACAATAATCTAAAACAATAAAATTTATAGAGTCGCCGTCCGATTTCAGCCGTTGTCTAGCAGAGGTGAGTTCCCAGCAAGCAAACGATTTTTTAAAATTATTTCTCCCTTTTTTTTATAATTAATTATAATCGGCCTTGATGCATAGGAATGACGTCCTACAGCTCAGTGTTTATTATTTTTTTGCTAGTTAATCCTAGGTATAAATTAGATACTAAGTATCAGCTCAATCTATGCTGCCCTAATATCATCAATAACTCGTTAAAATGTTCTATGAAAAAATATATAAAATTTATAAAAATATAAATTAACAATAATTTTAAATTAACAATAATTTTACAATAATGTAAAATAATAAAATTTATAGAGTTGAAGTCCGATTTCAGCCTTTTACTAGCAAGCAGACGATTTTTAATATTATTTCCCCCTCTTTTGATAATTAATTACAATCGGCCTTGATGTATAGGAATGACGTCATACAGCTCAGTGTTTATTATTTTTTTGCTAGTTAATCCTAGGTATAAATCAAATACTAAGTGTCAGCTCAATCTATACTGTCCTTATATCATCAATAACTCGTTAAAATATTCCATGAAAAAATATATAAAATTTACAAAAATGTAAATTAACAATAATTTTACAATAATGTAAAATAATAAAATTTATAGAGTTGCCGTCCGATTTCAGCCGTTTACTAGGAGAGGTGAGTTAAGCAGGCGGTTTTTAATATTATTTCTCCCTCTTTTGATAATTAGTACTTATAAATAGGTTTCAATGCATAGGAATGACGTCATATAATGCAGTATGTGTTATTATTTCTCATCTATAAATAAATCGCCAAGTATTAATTAGCCAAATCTATGCCGTTCCTGTATCAGCAATTAAAATATTTCTGAAAAAATTAAAACCCCCAGGAATAACGAATTTGTGGCAAAAAGGATTTACATTTTGTTATAACGATTAATGTGAAGCACTCTAATGAATTTATTTTATTATAAAATGCATTAGTAAACTAATCATAACTCAGTTAGTGTACCTTCACTTCATTATTACTCAATTTTAACCTACAAAAAATGAATAAAAATGTGAATTTTACGCATTTCACTATTTTTTTTGATTAGCTGTGCTTTTTTTTTTTTTTTTTTTTTTGTCCAAGCAGATTAGTTTTTTTTTTTTTTTTTTTTTTTTTTAAATCCGTAAATATTTTAATTATTTAGCTAAATATGAATTTTACTTTCTTGTGAGTCAGCAGGTGAATTAAATAAATATTTCTCTTTTTTCTTATTATTAACTATTACCGGGCTTGAACTTGATGCATAGGAATGGCGTAATGTAATTTAATATCTATTACTAATTATTCCCAAGTAGAAATCAATTACAAACTTACCTCATAATTTATGCAGTTTGATCATCAATAAAATATTCAAATTTTAAGGCGAGAAAAAAATTAAAAACTCACAAAATAACAAATTAGGGGTAGAAATGAATAAAATTAAATTCACCACAATGATTAAAATGATGTATATTAATTAATTAGTTTTGTAATAATTTTTTTTTAAGGTATGCATTAGTCAATTTATCATAACTCTCGGTTTTATGTAATGTGGCAGGTTTTGATTTATCGCATAGGGCGATTTCATGCGGAGAGTCACACACGTAACGCAGGCTTTAAAATGCATTTATTCAATTATTTATTATATTTTAATGTTAATTCTGATTTTAGGTGGTATGGTAAATAAGTTATTAACATATTTTTTAGTTTAAATGTGTGTAAGTAAAACTCACAGAAATATATCATTTAATTTCATACTCAAAATGTGCTTTTTTTCTGAAGTAGAAAAAAAGCCCATTTTGAGTAATGAAATTAAATGATATACTTCTGTGAGTTTTATTGCCACACATTTAAATTTAAAAATATGCTAATAACTTATTTACCATACCACTTAAAATCAGAATTAACATTAAAATTTAATAAATAATTGAATAAATGCAAATTAAAGCCTGCGTTGCGTGTGTGACACTCGCCACGGAATCGCCCCATATCGCATTACTTTTAACTACTTTTTTCGCATAACTTTTTAACACAACGTAAATTTTAAACATAAAAATAAATAAACATGTAAAACCTACCTAATTCCTTGATTTTTTATTAGTTGTTAATTTTTTGACATAGCAGATTATTTTATTGCATTCTTCAAATTTGTTGATATTCTATTTGTATAGCAAAATATTAATTTTATTTTCAGGTAAATCGAGGACGATTTTTTTTTATATTAATATAAATTACCCCTTTTTCTGATTATCAACTATAACCGAGTTTGATTATTCCTAGGTGTAAATCAATTGTTAAGAGTCAGTATAATTTACACTGTTCTTGTATCATCAATAAGTGATTAAAATATTCCATGTTTAGGAAAAAATTAATAATCTTTTACAAAAATTAATTTTATTGTAAGGATTAAATGGAAGTAATACAACTAATAATATACTTTACTGCATTAATGAAATTAATTTTATATAAAAATATAATTTATAAAAAATTCAATGTAAGGATTAAGTAAAAAAAACTACCAATTATATACTGTATTAAATTAATTTTATGTAAAAGTATTTTAAATAACTAAGTTTATGCTAATTGACCTTCCATAATTAGTTTTTATGTAAGCCTAGATTGTATTCATAGCTCTTCATGAAATTAGACAGAAAATAAAATAAATGTGAAATTCACACAATTTTCCGATTTTCTTTCTTTTCTTATGTTTTTGGCATAGCAGGTTATGTTAATGTTAACTTTAAATTCGGTATATCAATATATGTATTTTCATTTTTAGTGAATCACCAGTGGATATTTTCATTTATTTTTTAATGTGACATTATTATTAAAAATTATTATTAATAATGTTGGTATTTTACTAACTATTTCTAGATGCAGATGAGTTGCTGAGTATAATAATAATTTATATAGCTGTTGGATAAACAATTAAAGTAGTTTTTGAAGTTTTCGAAAATTAATGACAAAATATTAAAAACAATTAATATCACCGCAAGGATAAAAGTACTTTTAGTTAGTTAATTTTAAATAAAAAATATTTTAAATAATGTATATGTGAAAAAGTATGCGCTCGTTCATTTATCATGAATTGGCTTAATTAATACAAATGATTTTGATATATCGCATTTTATTGCCACAAAATTTTGACATTCCAGAATAAGGAAAAAAAAAAAAAAAATCCACGAATTTTTCTGATTTTTTAAATGTTTATTTTTTAACAATATCAGATTAATTTGACGTTCTTTTAAATTCCATATGTCAAGCTTTGCATTTTAATTTAAAGAGACTCAACTATAATTTGGGGGTAAAAAAAACAGTTTTGGATATCAATTAATAATAATAGAAATAACGTCATACTTTTTTTTATATCACTAGTTATCCTTGGTGCAAATTAATCTATGCTATTCCCGTGCCTTCAATAAAGGTTTGCAATGTTTACTACTAATAAATAAGACAGTACAGCCCTGATTATCCGCGGAATTGGGTGGCAAGGGCACCGCGGATAACCCGAAAAAGACTGAAAATGGGGTGCAAACACGAAGAAAAAAGAAAATTCAACATAAAAACTATGTTTTAGTGTACAAAAAATATAATAAAACGTTTAAAATACATACATATGCACAGTACGTCAAAAACCTTTGCTTTACGTCTTCTAAACCACTAAAATAAAGAACAGTAAACAAGAAACAATGCCGTACATACTGTACAAAAAGCGGTAAAGTTACATTTTTTTTTTTTTTTAAATCGGTCATTTGTTTCTACGTCTTGCTTTGGAAACACCTTTTCTTTATTCTAAATTGTAAACTATTATTTTTCTTTTAGTATGGATTAATTTTTATCTCAAAAATGAAGTTATTCTTGATATGCTCTCCTGTAATTTATCATAATACGAGTCTTATTTAATTGTAAAATATTTTAATTGCTGTGTTTACATTTGGTTAGTAAAATCAAGAAAAGACATCAAGACATATCTGATATTGCAAACATGGCAACCGAATCTAGAAATATTCTTCTATTACTTTCGAATACATGCATTTTTCTGTTTATATTTATTAGTAGGGCTTATTGTATTTTCCTTGGTGTTGGCTTGAATTAAAAAAAAAAAAAAAATCGCTTCGCGGATAAACCGCACCGCGGATAATCGGGGCTTTACTGTAATTCAGAATCTCCAGTTAATAGCGAAAAATTACGAAATTTAAATTCGCCGTCAGAATCAAAGTTACGTACTTTAATTTTATATAAAAATATGTAAAGATTTTAATTATATACTACTTAATCTTTCATAATTTTGTTTATACCCATCTTAATCATAAAATTTTCCGTAAAAAAAGTTTACATAATTTATTGATTTTCTATTGTTTATTGTTTTCTCGATACAGCAGATTAATGTTTTCTTTAAATTCGATATATCGCGATATACAATATTGGTTTAAGATGAGTCGGCAGTCATTTCAAATCCCATCCCCGTATTTAATAGAGCTTGTTTGATGTATAGGTGTGACGTCATAGAGTGCAGTTATTATTAGTTCACTGAGATATTCTTGGAGTGTCAATCAATTCCCAAGAACACCCGTGTCTCTGCAATTCCTATGCCTTCAACTAATATATTGAAATTTTAGAGATTTAATGTTATTAAAATATATATCTAGAATCATAAATTAGAGACAAAATGTATGAAAATTATCAAGGGATAGTAAAATTAAAATGAATTTAATATATTACACAATTTTCTATAAAAATAATTAAACGAATTGAGTTTTTGTTAGAAAATCTTCTATAAAGTGGTTTTATCCGATATGCTTTAGTTTACGACGCAACAATTTAGTTCACCGTTCTCTTTAAATTCGACATACGAAGGTAATCTATTGATTTACGGTGAATCAGCAGTGGATTAAACCTTTCAGTGGCGGTGGTATGTTTATGAAACCACTTTATTTTAATTTGCAAACGCCACAATGGACCCAGAATTTTTGTAAGGTATTTTCCATTTAATATGTATGTTACATTTAATAAAGCCCTTTTTCATATTTACAAATAAATTTGTTGGTCAATACCGGTGCCATTTATTGATTTCAACATTTTAGCTTTGAAAATGCTGAGAGGGTTAAAAAAAAATTTCTTTCCCTTCCCTCGTTATTTATTAACTCGTGAGAATGACGAGTTAGAATTGAAAATTAGAATAATTAATATGTATGAATTAATAACGAGTAAATATTTTACGCGAGAATTTAAAGGGAAATATTTTATGGAACCAGTTTCGTACAAAAATATTTTTAAAAATCAAGCACACGCTTAGTTAATCTCTCATAACTTTGTTCCATCTAATATTGTATTTATCATTCTTCGATGATTCATACTTCTCTCAGAAAAAAGGTCAAATATGCATAACTTTTTCAATTTCCTTTGATCGTTTATTTTTTTATCCTTGCAGACTATAGTGGTTTCCTATGAATTCTATGGAAGCCTATTGATTTGTGTTGAGTCAGCAGTGGATTTTAGCCCTTTTTCTCTCTCTCTCTCTCTCTCTCTCTCTCTTCACTGGTTAACTAATGATACAGTGTTTGGTGTGGAGTAATGATGTTGTGCAGTGCAGCAACTATTATTAATAGAGATCAACCGAAAATTCGATTTCGTTTTCAGCTAAAAATCTGAGTTTCGCCGAAAATTCGTTTTCGGCAAATTTTCAACATGACTCATTGATTTCAGCTGTATCGGCTCGTATGAGACACTTTCTATTAATTGCTATGAAGTTCATTGCTTATAATTATCGCCATGACTGACTCAAGATGTGAATGCAAATTATAAAGCAAGCAATGCATATAAACTTTGAAGACGCTTTTCACGAGCTCATTAAAAGCGGCAGACTTAACAGTAATAGAAAAATTTCAGTTTGAAACCGGATAAGTGTTTAGAATACTCTTTGAGAAAAGTTCTAGTATAACAAAGGATCCTTTATTAAAATCAAAGTAAAAGATAAATCGAGGTATGTGTACCTAAAATATTTTTTAATGAGATGATATTCGTATAATTAGAAAATCATTATTTGTCATAGATGACTTAATTATATTTTATTTTATATGAAAATAAAAAGTTTTGTTTAGAGGTACAGAGAGCCAATTTCCGCCACACGTATAATTAATTTATACTTATGTATATTTAATAAAAACGTGCAATTAATTAATAATTATGTATATTTATGTATACATTACGTATTAATTTACTTAAAAGAATTTTTTGGACATTTTCGATTTCGGCCGAAAATAGGAAGATTATCGAAATTCGGTTTCGGTATTAAAAACCTGTTTCGGTCGATCCTTAATTATTACTTCATTAGCTATTCCTAGCTACACATCGATTGCAAAGTGTCGTTCAGTCTATACTATTCTTGCGTTATCCATTAATGTATTAGTTTTTTTGAAAAGAAAAGGTGAAGTTTAATTCCAGAATACCAGAATCACAAGTGAGTGTCCAAAATTTATGAAAATTAAGTTCATCGTGACGACTAGAATAAAGTACTTATTAATTTTATATAAAAATATTAGTAAAATAATTATATAAAAATGTAAAATATGAGTATATGTTAGTTAACCTAGCATAACTCGATTTTACGTAGTATGCATACCTTCGTTTGTTTTATTGTAGTTTATTATCACGAAATGTTGGACATATCGGAAAAAATATATAAAATTTGTACGATTACCTTATTTTTTAATGAAGTAATTACAATAATAATATTTATGGTTATTAATCGTTAAATATTTATTACTATAATCATTAAATATTATGAGCCAGTTCTTAATACATAAATCTCAGTGATTTGTCCATTTTTTTTGCCATAAGATATGTTCATTTACATCATGGTCAGTAAAAGTGAAAAGACATAAAGTGTTTAATATTCTCTATTTTAGATTTAAAAGAATCTATTTCCTTTACCGAATAGAACAGAACGCCGCTTATACGTTCTTCAAATGATCCAAAACGTGTAATAGAAAGGAAAAAAATAATAATTCACAGTTCATTCTTGAAGGTGTTTATCAATTTTAATTTAAAATAAAAATACTTTTAAATTCAATTGTTTCTAAACATATACCGTTCACTAAATTTTACCTTTATAATATTCATCTTCATTATTAATATTACAATTAAAACAATATACAGTTAATATATCCCAATTAATTTTTAATTAAAATTAATTAATTCACGAATCAAAATACTATATGCACACTATTATGAAATATTTGTTTAATAAAAGAAAAACAATAACGTGTGTAATGCAAAATCAGAAAACGTTTGAAGAATTATTTCTTTTAATTGCTTCATTTTTTTAAAATCCTCACTCTTATTTATTTTGTTATATCAATTCTCTCCCCTAATTTATCTTGTCATAAATTTTTAAATAGTTGTGTACTACAAGTAACTATTATTTTTTTTTCCATTTCTTAAATATTTAACATTTTTTCTTTAGATTAATACGTCTAACATGATCAACTATCTTTAAGTGAAAAGAAAACGCAGTTAGTTTAATAAAATTGCTACTATTATTTCAATGTAAAATGAACATATATAGGGAATTTTTGCTTAACCTTGTCAGGTGCAAGTAATTGCATTTTCGTGAAACATTACAGAATTCACACTAAATCAACAACCACTTCATTGTTGAATTCCCACTAGAATTAAAAAAATAAAAAATAAAAAAAAAATAAGGGAATCAATTTTACAGTCTTTTTTCCACCAAAGTTATAAAAGCAGAATTTTGTTCAAAAATTCTGGTGCAAATCTTGATTAAAATTAAGTGGTAAAAAATATATCCCACCGTTCTTCAAGGGGTGAAGATTTAAAAGCTATTTTAGATACCACTGCGTGTGTACACAACATTATGAAATATTTGATTAAAATGATTTGGCTGTTATAAACTGCAACGTCAAAGACATGTTAGAGAACTACTATTTTAAATTAAGTTTTATTTTAAATTCATACTTAAAATATATGTGTAAAAAAAGGCTTCCAATTTGAATTCTGCAATCCGAATATAGGATTGTTGATTTTCAAATTGTTTTTTACATAAATTCTTATACACAATGATAAATAACTATATTTAAATATAAGATAACAAATAAAATATTAATGGTAATGATAATAACAAAAATAAAAGTTACTTAAAAAAAGGTAAAAATAATAATATAAATTAATTAAATATAAAAGTTAAATATATTAATTAAAATATAAAAATTATAAATTAATAATAAAAGAGATTAATATAATAATAATTTTTATATTTTAAAATTACCTATAAATTAATTTTTATATTTTAAATTAAATGTCATTAATTAAAGTGTTTACAAAATGCATTTAATTTGTATATTTAATACAAATAGTTAATTCTTGTATAACATTCATTGCACTGTTGTACAGAGTATCTCTGAAGTATCGCTATTATTATTTTTTAATTACAAAAAATTTATCCCGAAATAAAAATTAAACACTTGGAATTTATGCAACATATAATTATTTAATGTTCATTTCGTTCTTTATTCGTTTATAATAATGCATAGTATATCTTTTCATATACAGTTAACTCTGTCTAAGGCGGAATCGACCGGGACCAAGAAAAATTTCCGCGGTAGACAATAATCCGTCTTAGACAAATTTTACTCTATGTCTATGGATTCGCAGGGACTTGAAAATCTTTCCGAGTTAGACAGATTTTCGTCTTACACAGAGTCCGCCTTACAGAGAGTTTACTGTATTTTACTCACAAATAACCTATTCTAAGCGTCTTATTTTATTTAATCGAAGAATAAGCATTCGTCATGCGGTAATGATGCCATAGAACGTATGAAACGTAAACCAAAACCAAACGCATGACCGCAGTTTACTTTCAGTTTGTAAATGGGGGTTTATTAATAGTTCATAAAAAAGTCACACAGAAACAAAACTTTAATATTAAAATTTAATTTTGCTTTTAACTGTTAGAAACGAATTCATAAGTAAAATCAACGCATGCGCTTTTAAAATTAAAATGTCAAATATAAAACACAACTAAAAATATCGTTCTATATGATGTCATTACTGTCAATTTCAGACTTTCGAATTATTTATCCATTTCACTCAACGGATTTTTTCCCACTTTTTTTTTTGTATATACATATTAATATAATTGTATAATATTGTGTGCGTGTATATATATATATATATATATATATGTGTGTGTGTGTGTGTGTGTGTGTGTGTTACATTATGTAATCTATTATTCCCGAAAATTCAATATAATTTTGTACTTGATCAGAAAATAAAATACAGAAAATAAAGTAATCTTAATAATCATAATTATTAGTAAAAGTCAGTTTAAAAACAACGATAAAAAACAACAACCTTAAAAATATTTTATAACGTGCCTTAAAATTTTAAATATTTTGTAAAAGTTATGATTTTTTGCGACAATTATTAGCTATTCATTTATCATAATGAACAATTAATATAAAAGTAATAAATGTTTCATTACTTAAGCGCGATATTTTAAAATATTATTATTTTTTAAAGGATTCACAATTTATATAGTTTGAAATCTTTTAACAATTTCAGAATATGTCATTCTTTAAAACACCGCTAAAAGATGTCATTCCGTAAAAATATCAATATGCATTCTGTTCGATTTCCGAATTATCGATCTCACTCGGCTCTCTCTCTCTCTCTCTTTTTTTTTTTTTTTTTTTTAACCAGAATTCTCTTTTCGTAATTTGTTTTCTCCAAGCAATCCCTATCGATTTACATTTGTATCATAAACCATAATCGATGTTTTAAAATTCTAATATATATTTTACGCTCTTTTTTCCGAACTGGGTAGGGTGAATTTTACGTATATATGTTATCTACATATATTATAAAATTAGGGATCGATTTTACAATTGATGAAATAGTTTATGAGAGAAAAAAAAAAAAAAAAGTAAACGTATAAAACAGAGGCAAGAACGCAGCGAAAACATGATTTCTTCAAGTTTTCGACTTTTATTATTATTATTTCATTATATTGTAAAATCCATCCCTAATTTTATTAAGTATACTCTATTGAGAATACAAAAAAAAAAAAAAAAAAAAAAAAAAAAAAAAAAAAATGGAGTGAGTTGACAAATATTTTTAGAAGTTTTAGTGTTTTAAAAACATTAATATATAAAAAAAAACAGCAAACTAAAATTTTTAAATTGTTTTTTAAAAATTAAAATTCTCAATTTTTACCCACAAAATGATTTTTTTTCTTGTCGAAATCAATTTTTCTAAGTACAGTTGAATAGGCGTAACCAGGGGGGGGTTGCCCTGGGTGCCCGGGCACCTCCCACCGCCCGCTTGCGCAGACTCAAGCACAATTATTAAAAAAAATTCTAAATCTACAAAAGAAGAAAAAAGAAGAAGTGAAAGCAGAGTTCAACTAGCAAATTAGTTTAGTTCAGAAAAAACCGCGCTAAAAGAAGAAACCCATGATCTTTTTTAAAAATTATGTTGTTTATCTTTTTTAAAACTAGAATATTTACAAGAATCTGTATTAGTCATAA
This sequence comes from Maratus speciosus, assembly GCA_963932465.1. NCBI lineage: Eukaryota > Metazoa > Arthropoda > Arachnida > Araneae > Salticidae > Maratus > Maratus speciosus. Next base: position 15,056,333 of record OZ010791.1, on the reverse strand, counting down.
ATCAAAAAGGTAGTTTTATAATCCCACTTTGACATCTTTTGTTAGTAGGAGATTCTTTTTAACACCGTTCTTCCTATTACATGTTTCTGCAATTTCATGAGAAATTAACCCAAGTTTTTGACGAAAGTAGAAACATAAACTATTTGTCACTTTACTTTCGTAGTCTAAAGTCTAGAAAGAAAAACAATTTGAAAGGGAATGCAGATGTGAAACAATAATTTCAAAATGGGATTAGCCGGGGGAAGGGGGGTGTGCACAGACATTGCCTCTTTCAAAAATGAGAAATAATAGCACAGAAAATTCAAATTAATCTGGAGGTTGATTGGTTGGTTGAATTTCGTGTTTCGCGACCATTTTTTGACATTCGTAAAAGGAATATGGTTGCAGTCTTTCAAGTAAATATAGTAATTTTTTTCCTCTGAAAATTTTTATACGATTTTTGGAGTTTATTCTCGTTTTGCGGCGTTCTTTTGAAACTAGGAAAAGAACCCGGTTTCAAAACCCGGTATCTCAGTGCAGTAAATTTTGACGAAATTAGGGATTTTACCCGGCGATCATTTCATGATATTTACAATTTTTACCCAAAATCGTTTGACGAGATTCACGTCTTTCTACGCGATTTTTTGTACAAATCCGCACATTTCACCGCTAACCTTTGACGAAATTTGCATTTTTTACCGCGATATTTTGACTAAATTGGCATTTCTTTAGCACGATCCTTCGATGAAATTCGCGTTTTCTTTCCACGATCTTTTGACGAAATTCGGACTTTCTTTCCGCAAACTTTTGACGAAATTCGCGTTTTCTTTTCTGCGATCCTTTGACGAAGTTCTCGTTTTTACCGGGATCTTTTGACGAAATTTGTTTTCTTTTGCGACAGATTGGCAAAACAGATTTTTTTACAGGGGTCATTTGTCGAAATTTGCGATAGTTTTGCGCGACCGATCGGGAAAATTCTCGCTATCTTTCCGTACCAATTAACAAAATTCTCTACTCTTTTCCGCGATCATTTGAAGAAATTTGCAACATTCTTTCGTCAATCATTTATCGAAATTCCTGATTTCTTTTGCGCAATCTTTTGCGAAATTCGCGATTTCTTTCTGGACTTTTTCATCGAAATTCACAATATTTTCCCACGATCATTTGAAGAAGTTCTCAAATTTTTCCTGGACCGAGTCACGATTTGATTTTGAGAAATTCCATGAAAGAAATAAAAATCGGAAAAAAGAAAAAAAAATTAAAATACTCACTGAAAAATTACAAGTCTGCGAAAGAATTTGGAGGGGGGAAATATTGCATAGCATTTTTTATTATGTGGCACTTTTTCTTTTCTGTGTACAAATTTGCGATCCCGCACATTATTTAAAACCAAATTGCCTGCCAAAGAAAACTTCGTTACTAGTGGAATTTCGCTGTTTTTTTTTTTTTTTTTTTTTTTTTTTTTACGAATATAGAATTAAACAAATCCAGGATTGTGAGGGAGGGGGGACTGCCTTCGGCAACGTACTCCCGAACAAGCTACGACCACTTCTCTCTCGAAACAAACTAATCTTAAATTATTGCGATTTTTTATTTCGAGCCAAATTTAACTTTTAGCTTTCTTATAAGAACTGATTTGACATTCTTCCAATTCGAATTTAATCACGGTAATTGCAGAAATTACAAAAATTTTTTTCCGTTTCAAAAAAGTAAAAAAATCGCCTCAAAGAACGAAAAACACCACTAAAAATCGCATTACAAATTCGGAAATGCTTAAAAAACCTAACGGAGCGAAATTAACTAATTGGGTAAAAGATTTAAACCGGATTCCTTTTAGGAATGTAAAAAAAAAAAAAATCACTCCGAAATGCGAAAACCCCTCTAAAAATAACATTAAAAATTGTTACAAATTGAAAAATCGCTGTAAGAATCTCGTAAAAACTTCATTGACAAGAAGACAAGTTTACTGGATAACATATTGAAATCGGATTATTTTTTACTAATTTGAAAAAAAAAAAAAATGCCGCTAAATGCGAAAAAATTCGCATAAAAAATTAATTGAAAAATTCCAGAAATTGTCTTCGATATGCATGACTTCAGCCATACAGGTACTTTCCTGTCAAATCTTGCGGCTGTGAGGGCTCAGTGTTGAATTCAGACCCTTTTCTTCGGGAGGGATTTCTGTGGCTCCGGGGGTGGCATTATAGAGTTCCGGGGGTGGGGGAGGGGTAATGACACTTTTTGACCATTGAAAGCACAAAATCTCAAGTCTTCCGGAGGGGGGGATGTCCCCCCCGGGACAACCCCTGAGTGGCACCCGTTGTGCACCCACTGTGAGGGCTGCATTGTTTTTTGAGAGTTCAGCGCACGCGCACACACAGAGACAGACAAGCACCTATCTTTATTATTACAGTCGCATCATAATATAATTTTTATCATCTTGATAAAATTTAGTGTTTATTATCATGACCTGCTTTACCTAATATATTCGACTCATTCTGAGGTAAAAACATGAATTATTAATGAATGTTAAAATTATTTATAATATTATAATAATTATTTATATAGACTTTCCTCCGAAATTTCTTGGGTCCCTTCGGTGATCCCTAAGAAGTCATGGAGTGACATTCTGAAAAACTTTCGTGGGTATGTACTGGTATGCCACATGTATTATCTGAGATTTATCATCCGGCAAAATTCGATCTTACAAGACTTTGACTGAGATAATTTTAGATCTCATGCAGTGTCCCTGTGCCTATAAAAGTTTCGAGCATGATTAAAAGCCTTTTTTTTTTTTTTTTTTTTTTTTTTTTCAATCTTTATAAGAAGTTAGGGTGCCAAAAGATTTTACCCTTGTGATCACACTTAGTTACTGTCTCATGTCATTGCTGCAAGGAGATTTGCATAGCTTTTTTTTACCATTAGTTTTACTTTTGATGTTTTGAACCCCTTTTCATTCCCCCTCACGCAAACAAAAGTCGCGTTTGAGCCATTTTTAAAAGAAATACCACACAGTTATACCTTCTAAGATGAAAATTTGTCTAAAACGAAAATTCGACGGGTTTCATGAGGTTCTGTTTTAGCAGGTTTTACTATATAAGATATTGTTTGTATCCAACATATTCAGGTTGAAAAGTCCGGGCACCCCCCCCGTTCGAAAGGCTGGTTACGCCTATGGAACCTCTTTTATCCGAAACTCTTTTAACTGAAACTCTCGTTTAACCAAAATCCATTTTAAAGCTTTTTTTCTTTCTTTTTTTTTTTTTTTTTTTTTTTACTATCGCATTCCTTGTGTTCAAAATTCATTTTGAAAGCTTATTATTATTATTATTATTTTTAACTATCATATTCCTTGTGTGCAAGCAGTCCTTTCCGAACGAAGAGTACATATAAATATTTTCGATCCCCTTTCTTAGAATTCCTTTTAATTTAACTTGAGCTCCCGTAAGCTGCGGAGTGGAACGAAGAAAACGAACAAATTAGCAATTCTGAAGCTTTTGAATGTTTTGCAAAAAGGTTTGGCATGACTGGAGCAGCAGAAAGACCGATACTGGAGAACTAATAATATTTAAAAACTTCGTGATAGAGCTTCGAAGCAAAGTCAATCGAAACTGCGACAAACAAAACATTGTTTCAAACCCTTGTGAAAGGTACTTAATTTCAAAATTACAATTCAGGTAATTTAGTCATGTTTCATATTTCTATTGCTTTATTTTTATTAAGCACTTGTTACTATAATAAGAAATAGCGCATATATTTCTCCTTAATCTTAAAATGGAAGCATTCTCGATTGTTCGAAAATTTCAATTTTCCGAAAGAAGGTCGGTCCCAATTACTTCGGATAATCGAGGTTCTACTGTATTACCTAAAATATATGCGTGTATATAATAAGTAAATGTACATCAGTAAAAAACAAATTCTTCAAAGACCTTCAAAGGGTACCGAGCCCCCTTAATATTTATTATTATTGACACCAGTTTATTTTTTCTAATTGCTTTTCTTCTTCTTCTTATTATTATTATTATGTTCGTCATCAAATGTGTATTTAGTAACATAAAAAGATTGAAGTATAATTAAAGAAAAGAAAAAAACAAATAAAAAAAATGCAATTTAACTAATTACAACGACCATTTGGAAAAGGATTTTTTCAAAGACTAAAATTTAAGACATAAAAAATCGCACGGAGTTGATCCTACATTACGCACGCTATGGATTACATTTTTCGGTACTGTAAATTTTTAAACTTCTACGGAGCTGGTCCTACATTACGTACGCCATGGATTTAAACATTCATATTCCTGGACCCATTTTAAATGAAATTTCATTCTTAAACTTCTAAACATCCCACAGTATTACTTTTACACCGTCGTATAGAGAAAAAAACGTACTTTTAAATGCAATTTGTTTGAAAGCTGTATCTCAATTTATTTCTGAGTTATTCATTTTTTTTGTAGTTTTTATTACTTTTTTGTCATAGTGGCAACAGAAGTATCCATCTCTGTTGAATGTAAAGGGAAAATACAGATGACTGTATAGACCATGAGAAAACGAATAAAATGGGGATTCAACTCATAAAACGCTTCAGATATGTTTTTGATTTTCTACCCTGACCGAAGACAATAAATATTTTTCCAAATGATTAAAATTTATGTAGTATTATTAAAAACAATATATATTATTTCACAGAGTTTCTAAAAAACATTTGTGCACTTTTAAAAATAATGTCTTGATTTTTTGCATTATACTGGAAGGAACCAAATTTGACCACAAAAGGGCCAAAAATTTTTGTTACTGTTTATCACTATTATTATTAGCGTTATTATGATTATTATTATCATTGTCATAATCAGTTATGCCAGGCATCCATTACTAAACTTTTAAAGAATACAACCTTTCTTTAACTACGATGTCAGACGAAAATTACTGTATTAAAACTAAGGCTTTACTTATTTATTTACATATTTTTTCAGAGTTACTAAGTCTGTTTCCCATAGATGTTACAGGAAATATTTATTTAATTTGAGCGGCACTTAGAAACTATTTTCAACGCCACTCGTGAAATAGCATTGACTCAACATCAGACGTACCGCCACTTCCTGCAATATATTTCTAGAGCTAGAAATATTATAAATACCCTCCAAGCAATATCACCGATTACATTATAAATGTAACCATTTTCATTCAAAAAAAGAAAAGAAAAATCATGCGTCGAGCATAGATTATGAAACACTTTCCAACATATCCAGAATAATGTCACAAAACTGCACTGTTTAAAAAATTAAAATAGTACGTCTCATTCAGGGCCGAAACTAGCCTTTTTTGCACCCGGGGCAAACATGGATTTTGGCGTCCCCCACCTCACTCTTCCGCAAAATATATTTACAAAGAGAATTTTACTAATTTTCTAATAGCCGATTTATTTTAAATTTTAAAATATGTGTAATCATAAAATATGTAATACTGAACTACGTAATCTACAATGGCGGATCCAAAGGGGAGGTTACGGGGGTCATGACTCCCCTCTGAACACAAACAAAAATATTCTAAAGATCATTTTTAAAATGAAATATACAGCAGAGTTCCGATTATCCGAGTCCCGCTTTCACAGAGTTATTTTCTTCTGATGGAGTGATGGCTTCCATTATTATGAAACAGCTATTATAAATGAAGGGTTAGATGAAGCTGAAAGAGCAGCCGTAAAAAGTTAGAACTCTGATTTTCTGGCCAGAATGAAAAAAAAAAATTATGGCCATTTTTTCCCCATTCTGGCCAGAAAATCAGAGTTCTAACTTTTTACGGCTGCTCTTTCAGCTTCATCTAACCCTTCATTTATAATGGCTGTTTCATAATAATGGAAGCCATAACTCCATCAGAAGAAAATGGTCCATTCCAAAGGTATAATTCTTCATGTGGCGCCTGGGGCACATGCCCCCCCCCCCCCCTAGCCCTGGTCTAATTCAACACTATGGAAACGCATAACACATTTCAAACCCCAATTTCAGCTGTTCCCATCCACAATCGGAAAAATAACCGAATTTTTTCAGCAGCTCTGTATAGGATATATAGATTTGTATCTATTAACCACATTCACATACATGCCAAAATTGAGTTCACTTAAGAACTACATACACTTCAGTTGAAAATTCCCCTTCAGCCATTTCCTCTCATAAGGAGAGGGGTACATGAATACTTTTGTGCAGAGGTATAGAACTTATATATAACGAGTAACATGCAAAAAATTGTAAATGAATAAAATATCGTAATCGTAGTGAAATTCGGTGATTTATATCAGTTTCAATCCATTTAAAATAGCGTCCTGTCATTAAAATACTCAGCAAACGATTTTTCCCACTGTACCGTAATGTAATGGAATACTTTTGAGTTGCCCTGTCAATGAACTATTCATCCTACATACTTTCTATACAATTCCAAACAGGCTTGGGTGACCCCAAATAACCTTTATCCATTGCATGAAAATCCGAGTCCATCGACGGGAATGAGAGTGTGGACAAACGAACAGACGGACTGACGGTCAGACGGCCAGACAAATCGGATGCATAAACACTTTTCAACTTTGTTGGAAAGTGTTAAAAAGAAAAATCATGCGTCGAGCATAGATTATGAAACACATTCTAACACTTTCAGAATACTTTGATAAAACTTCGCGGTTTAATAAAGTCACAGAGAAGTAGAATTGGATGATGTGGAAGGAGATGTGGAGAATTAAAGAAGGTACAGAAATTGTTTCTTCAATGAACGGAAATTTTCTTGGCAGCACTACTGCCAGGATTTTTCCAACAATGGACGAATATCCGTTTATTTTTTCCGCGTTACAGGAGTCCATTGTAGAAAGTCTGGAAAAAGTAAATTTGCCGACGTGGGAACGTTGCCAACGTTACGAGAAGCGTACGCTAACGACCACGCTACAGTTGGACGGTCGTGAAACTCTTTGAAATAAATATGTTTGCTTCAAATGGGTATGATTTTATTAATTTCTTTAAAAAGCTTTGAATTTCGAAATTAATTTCGGGACGATTTCGTCTTTAATGAGATTGTGGATGGGGTTTTAATACTTTCGTATTAAAATAGGAAAAAAAAAATACGAATTATAAATAATTTTAAGTAGATTGCTAAATGTAAAATATGAATATTATATTTTGATTCGATAAGATTTTTTTTTTTTTTTTTTTTGAGTACAATCGATTTGCTCCCTATTTAATATTTAAATTAAATGTGTTCATTTAAAATATATTTTAAATGCAAATATTTATAATATTTTTTTATAAGCAACTTTATAAATTAATTTTTTTAAAACTTTTTTCACCTTATTCAACTTAAAAAAAAAAAAAAATAAAATAAATAAAATGTGAGTACTTTTGAATGAATGAGAAAAGTAATTGATATTTATTTTTAAATTCCAAAACATTTTTTCTTTTTTTAATTAAATTACAAATCTTAATTCATATAATTTTTGGTTTTTCCTTTTAAACAAATTCGGATTTTAGTATTAACACTAGAACCGCCGGCAATTTTACTCAATTTTTATAAAAAAGTGTTTCACACCACAAATTTGATTTAAAACTATTTAACTTATTTAATTAGCTTACTTTTTTTTTCTTTTTTTTTTGTTTAAGACTTCATACATATAACATATCTTATGAAAACATTTCTGGTTCGAATCGATTATTATCAATTTTGGCAGGGGTCAACATGACCAATAACGGCGTTTCTAGTGTTAATAGAGCGCATGCGTGCTAGGAATGAACGGAGTTTCTCCCTCTTTTTGAAACTTTTTGGAATCATTCACGGATAAAACATGTTTTCTAGGAGTATCAAAATTATTTGCTAAAAAATGAGGAATAATTTAGGTATATTGACGAATTTTTCTGACAGTGTAAAATAAACACTTTAGAAAAGTTATAACACGTTTGAAAACCAGATTTCAGCAATGACCGCCCATACTATTCCTCTTCTTTTGTGCAGTTATGTATAAGATCATGGTTGGTACGGTTTAAACCACGGTTTAAAACAATTGGTTTTTTTGTCAAAAAACCATTTGGTTTTTTTAGAAGAAACCTAATAATCATATTTTCTCTTTTTTGTAATTTAAGTGTTTTAAATTATTGATAGAAGTAATTTCTACTTTTAACACTTCATCCCAGTACTCTACCTGAGACATAAGGAGCCTATGTTTCTATGCATGTAGAATGAAAATTAGCATGTGCTGATGAGCATGTCTGGTACCCTAAAAGTTTATCTTAAAACATGTGAAATTAGAAAAGATAAAATAGATAAATAATATTCAATATACTGCATAAAATATTTTCATTTAAAAATTGCAGATTATTTACAGCAGTTAATAACAAAATACAATTATCTTTAAGAATTTGGCCAAGTTGAAAAAAAAAATCTATTGGGGAAGTAGTCCAAGGGAAATGTACCAAAAAAAGGGGGTTACCTTGCAAAAGGTCGGGTAGAAGATTTTTTTTTTTCTGAATTGTTTATAATGATGCCGACATGGAAAAACCAAGTTTTCTAACACAATTTATTAAGGCTAAATTTTCTGTGGCCAAAAAACAACAAAATTTTGGCACTTTTTTTTTTATTTTTTTTAAACTATCTCGAGACAAGTTGCCGTAGCATATTATTTGTCAGTTACAGTATTAAAGAGGATAAAATTCTCTACATATTTACAACTTTTTTATACACTGAATATCAAGCGCAGTATGCCATTTCAAAAATAGGACAATTCTTACAATTTTTTCAATTTAAAAACCGTGAAAAACGTAGTTCTGCCCCGATTATTCAAATGTTTCCCACGGATTTAATCGTGTATGTCAACTACTATATATTGGTAGCAGTAAATTATGTGTTTCAGGACCCAAACTAGCCTTTATTGCACCTGTGGCAAACATGGATTTTGGCGCTCTCCCCCTCAAAAAGAAAATTTATCACGAGAATTTTAATAAATCTCTAATAGCCGGTTTTTGAAAATTTTAAGTGTGTAATCATTTACGTAATACTGGACTACGTAATCAGCTTTGTCAATGATTCATTAAATCCTTGAAAACCGAACCGATATATATATCGCTTTAAACAGTTTTCCATCTTAGCAGGTATAATTATTCATATTCTTTCTCTTGAAAATATATAATTTTTTCTTTAAAGACCAGATTCCGTATATAGAGATTTCATTTTCAAAGATTTTACGGTAGTTGTAGTATTGAGGCGTTATAAATCACAGTTATATGAATTATGAGACTAAATTAGTCACACGAAGACATTAGCAAGGTAATATTAAACCTATGGGAGCGTTCTTGACAAATATCTCACTTGCATTTTATTATTTAAATTTATTTTTTTTTTCATGGGATACCTGAGATCAATATCTAATGTTGTACTTTTGTACTTTTTCGGGTTTAGCTGTTTTTTTTTTTTTTTTTTTTTTTTCTAATTCGGACACTTTCATTTTTGAAAACTGTTTGGAACCCGTTCTGAAATTTAAAGTATCCTCATTAAAAAATGCAATGATATTCGAAAAATGAAAAACGCACAACGTTAGATATCGACATCAGGTATCATATGAAAAATAAATTAAATATTGAAATTCAAACCAGAGCTTTGAGCTTTAAAGCAATTCATAGATAATCTTAAAGTTTTATATATTTTCTTAAAGTTATATATATATTTTATATATAAGTTATATATGCTAAAATGATATAACCCCTTGTTATATTTATTGATATAAGTGGGGAAACAAATTGACAATATTTTTTAAAACTAACCTTTTAAATATTTTTATGAAACTAGTGATCTCAAATATTTTATTGACAGAATTTTTAAATTTTACAAGAGATAAATGCATAACATTAGTTAGTAAAATAATCTGGTGTCATATTTATTGTAGTTATTTTATAAGGTAAGGAATTTATTACATAAAATATATTTATTTTTTGAGCTCCCCTTTTTATATGGAACTGTCCAATGTTTGGTATCTTTAAAACAGTAAAAAATTAAAACATATGTTATCAATAATTGCTAAATAAAATATACCATTGTAGTGTGGAATAACATATGTTTTTCACAAATTTCTTTACCTATCCCATCGATACTTGGAAAAATATGTATGCATTATAAAAATTATTAAAATTAAACAAGAATTCTTTCTTAATTGAAACTATCGTGCCAATAAGTTTCTAAATATTGAAGTATTCTTCTAAACAATGCTTTGAAGTTATACTTAAAGTTACTGTCTAAATACGAAAATTGTATCATTCATCTACACTCTGCTCTACTTTTACAATTATGTAAATTTATTGAATATAAAATGTCTATAGAGATGAAAATAAAGACGTGTGTGTGCAAATAATAGATAATTTACAGCTACCAACTTTTAGAAGTCGACATACACGATTAAATCTGCGGGGAACATTTGAATAATTGGGGCAAAACTACGTTTTTCACGGTTTAATATAAACTTGCGAATGTCTTTGTGTGACTAATTTAGTCTCATAATTCATATAACTGTGACTTTAAACGCCTCAATACTACAACTACCGTAAAATCTTTGAAAATGAAATCCCTACTTTCCGGTGAAATCCCGGTTGAATCCGGTCTTTAAAGAAAAAAATTATATATTTTCAAGAGAAAGAATATGAACAATTATACCTGCTAAGATGAAAACCTGTTTAAAGCGGAATCTATTTTGGTACGGTTTTCAAGGTTTTAATGAATCAATATTTGACAAAACTGATTACGTAGTTCAGCATTACGTATTTAATGATTACACACTTAAAATTTTCAAAAACCGGCTATTAGAGATTTATTAAAATTCTCGTGATTCTCGTCGTCTTTTTGAGGGGGGCGCCAAAATCCATGTTTGCCACGGGTGCAGAAAAGGCTAGTTTTGGTCCTGAAACACATAATTTACTGCAACCAATATATAGAAGTTGACATACGCGATTAAATCCGTGGGAAACATTTGAATAATCGGAGCAGAACTACGTTTTTCACGGTTTTTAAGAAAATTGAAAAAAAAAAAAAATGTCCTATTTTTGAAATGGCATACTGCGCTTGCCATTGAGTGTATAAAAAAGTTGTAAATATGAAAGTTGTAAAGAATTTTATCCTCTTTAATATTGTAATTGACAAATAATATGATACGACAATGGGTCTCGAGATATTAAAAAAAAAATAAAAAAGAAGTGCCAAAATTTTGTTGTTTTTTGGCCACAGAAAATTTAGCCTTAAGAAATTTTGTTAGAAAACTTGGTTTTTCCATGTTGGCATCATTATAAACAAGTCAGAAAAAGAAAATCTTCTACCCGACCTTTTGCAAGGTAAAATATACCTGGACTAAATACCTGGATCCCCTGGACTAAAGATTATCCTTAAAGAATTTAAAGGAGTAACTTAGATATGAAGTTGAATAACACAGCTTGCAGAAATTGAGGGGTAGTTATAGTATTTCAATAATACCAATCAATTTTTTCTGTTACTTGCTGAATCTAATGGTCAAAATTGTTGACTTGAACACTTGGGGTTATCAGTCAGAAAACAAAATAACCAGAAGTATTTGAGTATTAAAAATAATAATAATAACAACCACAGAATAACATATTATATTCATGAAACTGCATAAAATATTTATTGATTATTATATTATTACTAATCAAAAGATTCTTCATGTGATTTTCAAGGTATCAGTGTTTCACTGTGTAGAGCAGTTTACTTGGAACATAAGTCATAGCTGTTGCAAATAATGTTTAAATTAGACATGATTCAATATTCTGCATAATTGACTGTAACTTTAATTTGGATATTTTCAAATGAAGTTATATTACTTATATAATATCCGACAATTTTTTTTTTTTTTATCAACAGATATGCATCTGTATGCAGTAGGAAATTATATTAAAAAAAAAAAAAAACGGTTTAAACAAAAAAAAAAAAAAAAAAAAAAACCTGGTTTAAACCAAATAAACCGTTTTTTTAAAACAAAAAAACTTGTTTTTTTTTTGCCAACCCTGTATAGGATCCATAAATTTGTACAGATTCTACATAGTTTGCTAAAATTTAGTTTAGCAAGAAAATGAATAATACGGTTGAAATTCACCCTATGAAATTCACCCTTGAAATAAACTCTAAATAAAAGGATTCTTACGTTATTTACTAATTATAGCATATACATACATAACAGATATAGTATTATTGTGGTTAGATGCGTGAAATTTATGTTTGCAGCCTTTTAAGCTCTGCTTTTTCTACTTTCTATTTTTGCCTTCTTGTTCATATAAGTTGGTTAAGATGACGTAAGACTTTGAAGGGACAAAAGAAAAAAAAAAGTCTGTATCCACAAACCTGCCGTTTTTACCCACTGTGACGTCGTCGTGTGAATATCCTCTATAGTATTGGATTTGTATCGCTAAAGTACACTTAGCGCGTAGTGTTTAGATCTGTAAGATTCCATCTGTATTCAATAACAGTAGTTCATGTTAGTGTCGAAAAATATTTATGAATCTGGTATCTCTGTCTCAATGCCGGCTGACTGCCCGTCTGTCTGTCCACCCCCAGCACGAGCTGTTTCGAAGAAGAACAAGTCGGAAATTGGACATATGGTGCTACGTATTTATAGAATTATGAACGCACCTATAAAAGAGGGATGGGGGGGGGGGGGACTTTTTAAATTTTTCTTATACAATGGAATCGGCCGAATTCGAGCGCTAAACCTCCCGTTTTGGAACTGGAGAGCGTTACCTCTGCGCCACTCATGCTGGTGACATCGTTTATACTTTGTCCCATTTCCTGGGTTATTTTCCCTACGGAATCGGTCGCAAAATGGTTTGAAAATGGTTTAAAAATAGATTCATTCATTATCTCATCCGTCGGTGGATTTGTACGTCTATCTATACTGTTCTTGCGACTGCGGTTTTGGCCAATGGGAGCTCAATCGAAACTGCCGTTTGGGACTGATCGTTTTCACTCCCCCCTTCCTCCCCCCACCTACACACACACACATAAATTTTGAAGACAATACCTTCCTTCAATGTGTGCTTGAAAATTAAATTATATAACCTCTTTTTAACACTTTCCAACCAAGTTGAAAAGTGTTTATGAATTGGGTTTGTCTGTCCGTGTTGTAACTCGCATAAATAGTGTCCGATTGCCACGAAAGTAATATATTCTATTGGGTATCACTAGGGCATTGAAAATGAAATGTGTAGCATTTACGGTTCATTGAGAGGGCCGCTCAAAAGAATTCCGTTACAGGATGGTCTATGGGAGGAAAATAGTTTGCGGTTTTTTAATGATAGGACACTCTTTTAAACATACTGAAATGGGTACATATCACTGCAGTGCAATACAAGGTTCTTACTATAGAATGTGGTGAGCATAGAATTTATCGTCCATTGACAGTGACACACAAAAGAATTTGGCTACAGTACTGCGTATGAAGAATAACTGCTGGCAGTGATTTTCAGCTGTGGTACGCGTTTTAAAATTTCACCAATTTTTTTACCTATTACTGGGTGTGCATAAATTTTATAGATCTTATACAGGGACACACTGTACAAAAAACAAAAAAACCGGACTAAAATACGGAAATTGTACTGGCAATCAGGACGCCAGTACTATTTCCGTATTTTAACGGAAAATTTCCCCCGTAAATTACAGAAAATTTTCTGTCTTTCTGGAATTTACGGGGGAAAATTTCTGTTAAAATACGGAAATAGTACTGGCGTCTCTATTGCCAGTACAGATTCCGTATTTTAGTCCGGTTTTTTTGCAGTGTATGGAGTACATTTCCGTATGGGTCGAAAGGGTTGAATGGGAATTTTAACTGGTTCTGTGCAAGTTAGTACTCATAATGGATCTAACTTTTAGCGTACGATGTAGGATAAATACCTATTCCATAGAGACTATACAGGGATGAACAAAAAAATGCTGATGTTTTTCCAACGATTGATATACTGTATTCTGAATGTGTTGGAAAGTGTTTCATAATCGATGCTGGACGCATCATTTTTGGTCTTTGGTTTTTTTTTTCCTTTTCTTTTTAAAGTCGTTGATTAAAAAAGGGGAAAAGTCATGCAAACCTAAGTGCGTTTGTTTCTTTTTAATAAATGACAGTTGTGTTTTCACCATTGATTTCTTTAAGGAAATCAATTTTGAGAGGCTATTTTTACAGTCGACGTCTTAAAAAAATGTCTTCGTTCCCTTTGTCTTGACGTCAGCCGGGCTGGAGAAATTCTAATGACAGCGGGCAAAGAATAGATTTCGAGTATTGGGTGAGTTGGAACTAAAAATGTCCCCTTACCTACAACAGATCAATATTTATAGAACAAGAAACCAAAAAATGACGCGCACTTTATGGTATACTTTTCGATGTTATAAAAAAACGCATTTTGGGCTCTATTGAATCAAAGAACGCATTTTGTACTGTATTATATCATCCAGTGATCCCTGAAAAAAGCTAAGAACGCATATTCAACTGGAAATGATGTCTTTTTAAAATCTGTATTTATGCATTAATGCATTCACTGCAAAATGGAGCGTTGGCTACTCATAATCGGCTATTTTTGAGTGATCTATGTGTCATTTTGCAGTGAATAAGTTAACTATTCACTAAAAAAAAATCAAACTGAGCAAAAATTTTAAGATAGTACCAGATTTACATTGTAAAAATTAAATAGAAATAAACTATGAAATTAAACATTAAAACAGTAGACACATTAATATCCCTACCTTTAATTCCCAACAAGAAATTATATACATAAATTAACAATGCCTTTAAGATTTTGATTTGAAATACCATTTGTCATTTTTGTGAGATATATCTGACAACTGTACGTTTTGGTACATTCCACTGAATGAAACATCATTTAATTTTTTTTTTCCCTTTTCTGTTGGAGTATATTTAAGGTTTTCTAATCATAGCAGTACTCTTTCAACATGAACTTTAGTTTGGCTTAGAAAAAACACTGATGTCTGGAAAATTAGGGAGAGTTGTTGCGCCGATAGGGTGTATTTTCCTTCACTGCAAATAATCGCGCTATTAACCCTTTCGAGGGCGGTGTCCTTAAAAATGGACACCTAATTTTAATTCCAAAACTGACAATCGGCACCAAGAATATTTAATTAAAATTTTTATTTTATAATAAACTTGAAAATAAGCAAGTTCGTATTTTCTAATAAATTCATTTATAAATTCTGGTGTCAGTCCATTATTTCATCAATACAGAATTACTCCGCGCCGGAAAGGGTTAAAAATAAATATTTTCGCACATGGAATTATTTTGGTTAAAGGAAAAATAAAATAAAATTAATAAGTAGGTAAAAAAATTAGTCGCCAAGAGGAATTTTTTAGTCGCCCAGGCGACCTGGCGCCCGGGGTTTGTCGGACCCTGAACATGCTTAATGAAAAACATTGCAAAACATAAACATAAAATTATCTTGGCTATTTGCGAGCGTGGATTAATTTTTACTATTGTTACTAAAATTACATACCATCTCTTTCCAAATTTTAGGTAAATCAAGGGACATTGAATCATTGCAAATATTCTTGTTGCGTAAAAGTATTATAAACCCACCACGAGATGAGACTTGGGAAACAGCCTCTTTTAGATGAGTCTATTTTACGGAAGGTGTGCAAGGCGATACTGGAGGGGGAAAATGACCCCGCTGTTTCAGTTTGACCATTCCCCACTAAGAGCTAGGGGTTGCAATGAAATAATTTCGCGCCAATAACTTGCTCATTCCTTGACATAAACCTGTTTTCCCTCTCTCGATTAGCTGTGTTTTACTGTCTCTCTGTCATTTAGTTTATTTTGCCATTTTTAAACTGTTTTTTTTTTCAAAACAATTTTTTTTTTTTAAATATTAAACAAGTCCTCAAAAGGGAAAACAATTCATTCTAAAGAAAGAATGATTGTACATAAAGTACAGCACAAAATTAAAGAAAAGAAGTTCTGCCATTCTGAAACAGCAAGTCGCTTATAATTTTACAGCAGGAGCTCCCCCCCCTTTTTTTTTTAAAGTGCATATCTTAATTTAACTTATTTCATATATATATTCTTCATTTTAAAAAATACGGTCTGGGCTACGGATTTTAGATGCATCTATTTTTTAATATTTCCCTTCGTAGGTTCTTTTTTCTGTCCATAGAGCAAAAAATAAACGTAGAAAAGATCAAAATGGGCGTTTTGAACAGAATTTTCGGACGTGACAGCACAGAAATAAAGAAAAAAAATACTGCCATTCTGAAACAGCAAGTCGCTTATAATTTTACATCAGGACCCCCCCCCCCCTCCTTTTGTCAAGTGCATTTATTAATTTAACTTATTTCATATATATATTCTTCATTTTAAAAAATGCGGTCTGTGCTACGGATTTTAGATGCATCTATTTTTTAATATTTCCCTTCGTAGATTTTTTTTCTGTCCATAGAGCAAAAAATAAACGTAGAAAACATCAAAACAGGCGTTTTGAATAGAATTTTCGGACGTGGCAGCACAGAAATAAAGAAAAAAAAGTCCTTCCGGCCAGTGCCGGGAGGAAGAGGTAGCTTTCAAATACCTTATTTAAAAAAAGCCAACTTATATTATTCAAACACACGAAGCTCAATTTAGTGGAAACCGAATATAGGAGATTCAATACTAATTTTTATCAATACTAAATCATTATGAATGAGAATTTCACGAAATTAGTCAGCTTTATCCAAGCTGCTTTTATTTAAAGTAACTTATATTTGGCTGAGATGTTGATGTATACTATCCACATGATTTCTCACATGGAAATAGGTGAATACGTGTGTTATCGCGTGACAAATACAAGATCGTTTCAAAATGTTAGCCATACTAGAAATTCAAAGTGCTATAATTCAATCATTTTTTAAGATATAAACAAAAGAACAAATTTTCAGAAACAAAATCTGCTCCGGAATCTTTGTATCAAGGCCAAACACATAAAAAAATCTTTTTCATTTTCCAATTTTTTAATACCTCATTTTAAATTTTAAATTTAATTTTTTTTTTAAATGGCAACCCTTTTGAAACAAGATGGCGAATAAAGCTGGCCAACGAACTCGGTCGAGACATTGGTATGTACTATGTACAGAACAAGTAACATCCAAATCGGTTCATAAATACGCTTGTTATCGCGTGACAAAAATCAGGACGTTTCAAAATGTCAGCCACAATAAAAATTCAAAACGCTATAACTCAGCCATGTTTTTAGATATAGACAAAACAAAAACTGTTCCGGGATCTTTGTATTAAGGTCAAACACATACAAAAAAAAAATCTTTTTCATTTTCTAATATTTTGGTATCTCATTTTAAATTTTAAATTTTTTTAAATGGCCGCCATTTTGAAACAAGATGGCGGATGAAGCTGGCCTACGAACTCGGTCGAGATATTTGTATGTATTATGTACACACCAAAGTACATCCAAACCGGTTCATAAATACGCCTGTTATCACGTGACAAATATCAGGACGTTTCAAAATGTCAGCCACGCTAGAAATTCAAAATGCTATAACTCAGCCATTTTTTGAGATACAGACGAAAAAAAAACTGCTCCCGAATCTTTGTATCAAGGTCAAATACATAAAAAAAATATTTTTTCAATTTTCAATTTTTTGGTACCACATTTCAAATTTAAATTTTTCTTAAAAATTTAAATGGCTGCCATTTTTAAACAAGATGGCGGATGGAGCTGGCCAACGAACTCGGTCGAGACATTGGTATGTACTATGTACAAACGAAGTTACATCCAAATCGGTTCATAAATACGCCTTTTATCGCGTGACAAAATTCAGGACGTTTCAAAATGTCAGCCACGCTAGAAATTCAAAATGCTATAACTCGGCCATTTTTTAAGATATAGACGAAACAAAAACTGCTCCGGAATCTTTGTATAAAGGTCAAACACATAAGAAAAAAATATTTTTCCATTTTCAACTCTTTGGTACCACATTTCAAATTTAAAAATTTTAAGAAAATTTTAAATGGCCGCCATTTTGAAACAAAATGGCGAATGAAGCTGGCCAACGAACTCGGTCGAGACATTGGTATGTACTATGTACATACCGAATTACATCCAAATCGGTTCATAAATTCGAGAGTTACAGTATGACAAAGGTCAGATATATATATATATATATATATCAACTTTTGAACGGAGGGTGGTTTCGGGGTCTGGGGGTCATGATCGATGAAAATATACCAATATTTTTTGAAATCGCTTTCCTCCGAACGGCTGCAATAGGTAGCTTTTTGTAATGAAAGCTACCTAAAAATACTGCCATTCTGAAACAGCAAGTCGCTTATAATTTTACACCAGGAGCTTCCACACCCCCCCCCCCTCCTTTTTTAAAGTGCATTTCTTAATTTAACTTATTTCATATATATATTCTTCATTTTAAAAAATGCGGTCTGGGCTACGGATTTTAGATGCATCTATTTTTTAATATTTCCCTTCGTAGAATTTTTTTCCTGTCCATAGAGCAAAAAATAAACGTAGAAAAGATCAAAACAGGCGTTTTGAACAGAATTTTCGGACGTGACAGCACAGAAATAAAGAAAAAAAAAAAATACTGCCATTCTGAAACAGCAAGTCGCTTATAATTTTACATCAGGATCCCCCCCCCCCCTCCTTTTGTCAAGTGCATTTCTTAATTTAACTTATTTCATATAGATATTCTTCATTTTTTAAAACGGACTACAGATGCATCTGTTTTTTAATTTTTCCGCTCGTAGATTTTTTTTTCTGTCCATCGAGCTAAAAATAAATTAAGAAAAATGTCATAGTTGGATCATTAATTTGCCTTAAAAATTTTTAGTAATTATATTATAAATTAAGCTGGTAAATTAAAAATAAAATCTTTAATTATTACTTTATTTTATTTTTTAAATTTTTCATTGACTATTGTGTTAAATTATATCTTTATTGGTTATTAAAAGTATTTAAAAATACATTAAGTTTTAAGATAATATAAGTTAAAAGTCCAAAATATGATATTATTACCTTTACTATTAGTACCTATACAAATATACACAATTCAGTTGATTATTCTTAAAATGAAAGATGTGCTTAAATAAAGTAAATTAGTATTTCTTAAGTATTTCGCTATTACAAAAAGTCGAGATGTAATTCATTCATTAAAAAAGAAAAAATACTGTTTTTTAACAAAATTTTTAATAAATTATACTTAAAAAAAAATAATTAATTCTCTGTATTATCGTAATAATTAAAAAGTAACATAGTTTATATAAATTTTTAACGCTTTTATGTAATTCCCCTTTAAAGTCAATATTATATATATAAATAGCGCCAAAACCTCGCATATTTGGGAAATATGGCAACCTTTCCTTTTTCCTCTACGGCGCGGCATAGAGAAGACAAATCCCCGCTCCGATTTGGAAGAAATGGGTTCGTCTTAGACTACGTCACGTATGATTGACAGGTCTCTTCTCGTCGTGGGTCTATAATATCTCTATTGATTCTCGGATGGTAAATAAAATCTTGATATATAAATTAACTTGCTATTTTTAAAATCGATTTGTAAAGGTTCTTCGCTGCATAATCTGGCCAAAGCTGTGGTTCTTCTGTTGTATTTGATGTCTGCTATATGTTCTTTGATTCTGGTTTTAAGTTTTCTACTTATCATACCTAATATAAAACTGCTTTGTTCCATTTTCTTTGGTGAAAGGTATTTCGTGGTGCGCTATTTTCAAATTTCTCGCTTTAATTTTGATGTTTTTGAATGATTTTTTTTTTTTTTTTTTTTTTCAATAGGATAGCTGAGGACGATCTACAACCCGGCTTGCTTTTACTTTTTTGATTTTGGTTATAGTTTTTTCCTTTTTTTAAATATTAGAATAGTTTCAATTTCGGAACCGGTTTCAACCGGTTTCGAAAGTGAAAGTAATTTTTTAAATAAAATCTGAAATCAAAATTGAAAAAGTGAAAACCAGCCCGGCGTTAGCTATCCTATGCAAAAAAAAAAAGGAAAAAAAATTAAAATCCAAGGGAGAAATTTGAAAATAATGCTCCGTAGACTTAACGTTAGCGTTCTCGTTTCTTCCCGTGACCGAAGTAGGTTCTTAAAACAAAGATAAGCAGAAATTTTGTTTGGCTCAAAACAGATTTTTACAAGGCTTTCTGATGCTTTAAAGTTTGAAGAAGAGGAAGGAAAAATAAAAAACCCATGTTCCAGCCTGATGACTTAAAAACTCGATTCTAGTCTGGCGATGAGCATCAGCAGTGTAAGTGAAGTGTGACTGGAGTGACTGTACACCATCCGTGAGTCATGAAATTCGTGACCCGGCCGTTGCTTACTTTGTTTTCCTTTTGTACTCTTCACGTCTTGACGAGAAAAAAAAGGAGTGGGTCAAACGCTTTTCTTTTCCCGTCTAAAAAATATCGTCGGACGCATGTTTATTAATTTATATTATTCGTTTTACCGCTCGAATGATTCTGCTTGTCGACTCAATGCAGTCATCGACTAGCGTTGATAGACTTACTATCGCGAGTGGCGGGAAAGAGATACTTTATTAAACAAAAACATAATTTGAAGAACAAATTAAAAAAAACAAAATTTATTTCCTACGTTGTTTAAGCCCGAGAAGGGACAGATATTAAGTTATTCCATTCAATTAGTTCTACATTTAATGTTAAATTTTTGTAACAAATTAGTTAAGCCAATTGAAGATTAAAAAATAAAAATAAAATTCATACAATATGATACTTAAACAGGGCTTGAATTTCAGGGTGGGATGGCGGGATTCGCGCCCAAAATTTTGAAATCCCGCCCAAAATAATATGGGCGAGAGACTCCCGTCCAAAAAATCTCGCCATTTTCCTGAAAATTTTGCATTTTGAAATTACGATCAACTCCCGCGAAGGCCTTGCAAATTTCGCGATATTTTCGCGCGACTGATTGACACATTTTGCGCTTTTTTTTTATTGCGAAAGATCGTTGAAATTCACGAATTTTCCATGCGACCGATAAATAAATTTCATTATTTTTTTCTCGAGATCGGTCGACAAGTGTCCGCGACCGATTGGCAAATTCAGGGGTGATTCTGTTACGAGTTTTCCGAAAACATAAGGCATTAGGTTCCGAAAATTATGAAAAATCGGTCATCAGTTCAACAGCAAAATATCGCGAATTTCGACAAATGATCGCCGAAAAAATCAAATTCGTCAATCGTTCGGGGGAAAAAATCGCCAATTTTGTCGCAAAGGATTGCGAATAAAACACAAATTTTGTCAAGGGATCGCGAAAAAACGTGAATTTCGTCAGATCGTGGAAAAAAAAACTTAAAATTCATCAAAGGATCGCAAAAAAACGCAAATTACATCAAAAGATATAAAAAAAAATCATAAATTTCGGCAAAAGATCGCGGAATAAACGCGAATTTAGTGTTTGGTCAAACGACAGGTGAAAAAAAACCGCGAAGTTCATCAAAGAATCGCGAAAAAAAAAAAAAACGCAAAACTCATCAAAGAATCGCGAAAAAACGCGAATTTTGTCAAAGGATTGCGAAGAAAACGCGCGTTTCATCAGAAGATTGCGGGAAAATGCGAATTTCGACAAAAAATTACGAAAAAACGCACGTTTCGTCAAAGGATCACGAAAAAACGCGAATTTCGTCCAGGGATCACGAAGAAGCCCGCGAATTTCGTCAAAGAATCGCGCAAAAAACTCGAAATTCGTCAAAAGATCGCGGAAAAACGGCAAATTTCGTCAAAACATCCCGAAACAACGGCAAATTTTGTCAAAAAATCGCAAAATAACTGCAAATTTCGTCAAAAGATCGCAAAAAACCGCAAATTTCGTCAAAGGGACACGAAAAAACACATAGCTATTGCTGGGAGTGATCCCCCCCTTCTTCATCCCCTCTGTTGTAACCTTTCAGAAAATTTGCTGTCAGTTTCAGAATTTTTTTTTTCTTTTACTCAGGAGCACCCCTGCTTTCTTACTTTTTTAAATAAAAAAACATTTTGCATCATTATTCTGAGTTGTTGACTTAAATTGCTTCAATGGTTTTTTGTCATGCCTGTATTAATACAGACATGATAAAATAATTAATGTAAATCTTTAAAAAGCACGTAAAATAACAGTGGGTTTTAGATTTTTTTTCCCTCTCAAATAGCTCAACTCCCCTCCATTTATAAATGTTGGTAGGGAGACTCCCCTCCTATGAAAAATTGAATTTCAAGCCCTGTTAAAACACCCTAAAAAATTAGATTCCATTCAAATCAAATCGAAATAAATCTTAGAGTTGTTCCATTTTTAATTGAAAATATTTCTATTGCAGATTTTGTATTATGTTTATGACAATTGTGCATAAAATGATAGATGCATGCAAAATACAAAACTTAAAAAAAAGTCTAAGATTTATTTCGATTTCATTTGAACGGAATCTAATTTTTTAGGTTGTTTTAAGTATCATATTGTATGAATTTTATTTTTATTTTTTAATCTTCAATTGGCTTAACTAATTTGTTACAAAAATTTAACATTAAATGTAGAACTAATTGAATGAAATAACTTAATATATGTCCCTTCTCGGGCTTAAACAACGTAGAAAATAAATTTTGTTTTTTTTTAATTTGTTCTTCAAATTATGTTTTTGTTTAATATGTCAAGTTTTTTAATAACTACAGCACTCAGACGAACGCATTTCAAAATTAATAGAGAGTATCATCATCAGGCTTTGATGTACGCGGTATTGCATCACAATGTGGGATGCAGTTTACCAATGTGTAATTCAAAATGTTTCACCATTGTAGTAATGCAGGTTGCGGTTGTTTGGACAAAAACTTCCAATCCGAACGGAAAAAATCTATAATCAAAAAATGGAAAGTTAATTTCACTTAAATTTAGATACCCTATTTCCCAGTCAGAAACGCTTTGAATGCAAAAATAAATTGTGTTGAATCCTTACTGCTAATATTTAACAATATTATAGCTGTGATACAGTAAAAAATAAAAGTTTTACTTAAATTTTTAAACCTTATTCTCTGCCAAGAGGTGATGTAAACACATCAGAAAATTATTACCTAAGTTTAACTTGGGGTATAAATAGTTCTCATCTCGGAAAAAAATACATTTTAAAATTTAAGTTATGTAATTCCCCACTGAGTTCGCTACCTTCGTAAAAATAGCTATCCATTAGAAACTTTTTACTAAAATATAAACTTAACCAAAGCAAAAACTTATTCTAAAAATACCCTTTTTATTTCCACTATGACGCCATATTCACCTTTTTAATTTTTGAAAAAAAAAAAAAAAAAAAGAAAAAAAAAGAAAACTAGCTCAATTTAATATTTTACTTGAAAATCTTTCAACTAAAACGAAATAAATTATTATTGCGGCTTTTGAAATTTTTTGCAACAATGAAGTAAAAATGTTACATTTTCTATGAAAAATGTCAGTTGATTTTCAATGAAAAAAGTGAAAATTGGAATTATTAAGAAAAATATTTGAATAATGCAAAAACAAATTGGCCCATGTTTCTCTCTGGTTTATAATTCAAACATATGCAAAGGCATTTTACCATTCGTTTTGAACCTGACGTCAGGCAAACGTTTTTACACTTTGAATTTATAATATCATTAGAATTAGTAAAGAATAAAAAATGAGTGGCATCAGGAACAAAAAGGTGGGAAGAAAAAATGAAAAAGTTATGATCTCCATAGGCTTTTCGATGTTAAATTAACATTGAGAAGCGACACTGGAAATAATTAAGTATTGCGCTGCCGCGCAATACTTAAATAAACGGATACAGTAAAATCTCTTTACAACGAATCTGTGAAGAGCACTGATTAAATTCGCTATTCTGAAAAATTCGTTAAAGTGGATATTTGTATAATGGATACTAGGATTTTTTTTAACAATCCAAATAGTACTCGTTAAACTGAAAATTCGTTAAAATAACATTCGTTGTGACGAGATTCTACACTGCAAAAAATAAATTGTCGATTTTACAGTATTATTATACTGGCAGCTGGGTGCCAGTATAATAATACTGTAAAATTTAACAATTTACCGTTAAATAACAACAGTAAACCGTTAAACAGTAATATGCCGCTAAGTAATAATATATAGTATATTTCTGCATTTTCATTTATAAAACGGTATACTACTGTATATTTACGGTGTGATATCAGGACAGCCGATAATAGAGGAATCAATCTTTTTTGAAATTTTACATGTCTTAAATTGTTTACGTTAAAACGCCGCATTCAGTTAAAAAATAAAATATTGCGCGCGCATCCCCCCCCCCCCGCCCCGCCCAATACGAGGCTCGTTTGGAAAGATTTTTGTTTAAAAGTATAAATCTTACAAAATCGGGTTAAAGTCATATACATTTGAGTTTTATTTAAAGTTATTATCACGGGTCCGGACCACGCTGAATGCGTCAGTTATAGTAAAAAATGACATAGGTTCCAGTTTTGTATTTACAATAGTTAATTTTACTAAAAGATTCAGTAGCGAGCGTTGACTAGTTTATGATAAAGAACTGGAATGTTGTTATGTACATTTATTTAATTCCCAAGATTTGAGCCCCTTTTCATGCTAGTATTTTCAATCTATATTGTAAAGGACAAAGGTAACGCTGATGTCATTTTGATGTTGCCGACACCTAACGATTCAATTTCGTCGTTGCTGCAATTTTTTAATCTTCTAAACATAGCGCCTATTCAATTTTTACACCCCCGAAAAAGGAAGAAGAAAAAATAAAAATAAAACCACACGAATTTCCAAATTTCTAGTACCAACACTATCACAGAAATCACAATTTCTTTAACGTTTTTAGCTCCTTCACAGCTCCCCATAGTCAACCTCCTTGTCTATGTCGGAGCACAGCACCATTTGTACTATTATTTTTTTAAACCAAATGTTATTTCTTTATAATATTAGTAGAGAAAAATGTTTTTCGCCTATATTCTATAACCCTGGAAGGTTGAATTGGATCACCTAGTACCCATAAAAACGAAAGTGATTCAATACAGTTTTAGTACTAGGGATTATTCAGTGCGGCAGATTGTCATCACTTTCCATTGTAGATTAATCTACGTATCACGCGCGATCGATGCCATCCTGCTGCCGCTTACTAAGCCCCCATTAATGGTTGGCTAACTGTTCATTGTATTATTATCAACGGAATCGATTGTTCGACACCATTGATACATCTAGCTTTTACAAAAGATCATTTCAGAAAGTTCCGTGACGAAATAGGGATATGATTTTTGTTCTTTGACAGCATCGTGTCGGAAACTAGACTCAAATGGCACCAAAAAGTATAGCGCGTATTCTATAAATAACATTGATGTTTTAATCAAGGGACTTTTGTGAAGGGGCTTATTTTATGAAGAGAAATTTTGTGAGAGGGGCTGTTTTATTAAATGGATTTTTGTCCCAAAATTGTCCCCTAATTTTGCCTGGATCGATCCCTGTCCACATAAACAATACCAAATAAAATTTTATACCCACTCGCGTACAAGTCGACCTCTCCATTCAAGATAAATAACAGGATAAATACCAGTATTTATTTGCGAAAAGTTATCTTCGCTTTATTCCCGGTCCCGGTAGAAGAAAGTCCGAGACTGGAGACGACCGTCGCAGATTTTCTTTTCTCTTTTGCAGATTTTTTTTCATCGAACTGTTATTTTGCTTCACATTATGTTTAGCTCTGTATTACTTAATACAAAAAATTAAGATTATTATTAATAAAAATTCATAAAATGCCTAAAAACGCTACAGGTCAGTGATGGATTAATTAACGCTTCAATTGCAAAAATGTTTTACCTGCAGATTATTTTTTGTCCCTGAAGTATCTGTCGCAGACATTTGGAGAATTTTCTGCTACTGGGGCTTTATTGAAACGCAGAAAAATGCAACGAATTCTGAGATTAAATAAGGCGAACACACGGGGAAATACTGCTTTTGACACGAATTTAGGGAACGACGAGTGGATGGACTAAGTCAGGGATGGCGAACTTTTTTGAATATGCGTGCCAAAAATTTTCAAATCCTTATGTACCAATATTCTAACGTGCCAGAAACATTTTAACTTAGATAAAATCAATAATTAATTTTTATGCATCGAATTCCGTATTAATAATCTATAAATGAGCTTTGCTTTTATTGTATACTTCCTAATCAGATAGTTTTTAATTCTTCAGGTAGAAGAATGTTCAATGAATACATAATTATTTACACTAACAGTTAAAATTCAATTTGCAAAATTAAAACCTAAATATAATAAAACCTAAAATGACTTAAAACCCCTAAACCTAAATACAATAAAACCTAATCGGAAGAAGAAATGTGCCAATTAGGTATATTGCTATTTAAAATTCAATTTAAAAAAATAAAAACTTTGAAATTTGATAAGGAACAAAATGGTTTGTAAAACCCTATATGCTGAATGATTTGGCGAGAAAAATGCTACAGAGGCTTTCTAATGACATTTATAATACCTTAATTCATTCGAAAGTACCTGTTACACAAAACTATACTTTTTGTAAAAAAACATAAAATGGATTGTTCTCCATAAACTGAATATAATCTATTTTCCGCGTGCCAGAGAAGTTTTCTTACGCGCCAAGTTCGGCACGCGTGCCATAGGTTCGCCATCCCTGGACTAAGTTATCTGGCTTTTCAGTTCTGTTCTTGATCCAACTCAGTTTCGAGTTCAACATTTCTATATACAGGGTAGACCAGAAGTAAATGGATGATTAAAAAAAAAGAATAACTGTTGCTAAGGGTTCGGTGATATACATCAATGAATAGATTATCTTGATATATATGATATATATCCGATATTTATTTCCAAAAATCATGAAATTTGATATATTGATATTTATTTCCCAACAATTCTGTATACTTTTGACATTTTCAAACATAACAAATACAAATGAGTGCTTTAACTGTTATTGACTGTGTCTTTCTGTAGATAAAAAATGTTTGTTCTGTAACTTTTTTACCCCCCCCACCCCACCAACAAAAAAAGAAGCTGAATTTTTAAATGTTGAACTAATAATTATGTGGGACAATGTTTGCTTAAAACAGCTATTGAAAGGTAAACTGTCTAATTTAGAGAGGTTATTCATAGCTTCATTAGAATCTTTTCTGGTTTTGGTTTTGTTCAGTTTAAACGGCACCAACAGGTTAGGGGAATGAAAAAACAGACACGTTTACATTTATGTTCAAATTTTTGAATGAAAACAAATTATTTTGTATTTAAAATTTGTTCTATAAAATATAAAATTTGCTTGAAACTTTATATTAAATGCTATCGTTTTTCTATGAGTGCAAAAAGCAAATTGTGTCTGTTTTCTATTAGTTTTTCTTCAATATTGTTACAAGTCGAAAAAAAAAGACTTTTAGAATATTATTTTATTAAGTTTTCACGGTAAGTATACGATATGTTTTAATTTTTAATTTACACTGGCCTCCAAAAGTTAAGGTACAGGGAGTGGATGCTTTCGATTTTACACGTTTTGTCGAATATCTGCAAAATTTATTGGCGAATTGTTCTTGAACTTCTGAGATGTAAAGAACATGTTTGATTTCATATTTCTCGGTGAAGATTTAGCCGGGCCGACAATTAGGGGGCTAATAATAAATTTAATAATAAAATAATATTTGCGATCAGCTATGCAACAGAAAATGCTGGAAATGGTTTGTCACTGCGTTAAATGATTATTTGGGTCCTGTTCAACGTTTGTGTGCATTTGTGTAAGCATAGCACTCCTATTCGTGAAGATGTTATTGTGTCAGAGTTTTCAACAAAATTTAACACAACTTTCCGAAAACTTGCCAAAGAACAGTAGCAACGGTATACTGCAATTAAAACATGAATATATTGAATATTTGATGAGATATGGGCCTATCAAGTTTCAAGAAAGTTTTATATTTTATAAAGAAAAATATTAAATACAAAATAGTTTTTTTTAATTGAAGAATTTTAACATAAATGTAAGCTTGTCTTATTTTTTATCCCCTAACTTGTTGTACAGTTTAGACTCAACTAAACCAAAATCAGAACAGAATCTTTTCTAAAGAAGCTGTATACAAATTATTATCTAAATTACACCTTATCTCCAAATGGCTGTTCTGAATTGTCTGACATAATTATTAGTTAAACATTTAAAAATAAAAGTTTCTAAAAAGAAGGTTGGAAAAGATATTTTTCTTTTTTGCCTAAAAAAGTCACTCTGCTAGAGACAAAAGTTATTTATCTACAAAATGACACAGTGAATAACAGTTGAAAATTTCATTTACACTTGTTTTGACAGAAGAAAATATCAAGATTATCTTGCACCGTGATATTTTGAAAATAAATATCAAATATAAAAAATATCAAACATCTGGATATTTTGAAAATAATTATCAAAAATTTGAAAATATCAAAAATCTTGGTATTTAAAAAATAAATATCGGATACATATCAAGATATATATCATGATATATATTCATTGAAATATATCAACGAACCCTGGAACCAATACATGGATTGTTATCAAATTGGATATATATATAATATCCACATATGTATTTTTAAAACGATCTACTCTTAGGTCAAAATTATTACCATGTAAAAAAAAAAAAAAAAAAAAAAAAAAAAAATCAAACTTTTACATTTTCTAATGAATAAAAATAATTATAACTAAAATACTTATCACTGTAAATAATTAAAAGTAAATCATTTTAAAAATACTTATCCGTTTATTATCTATACTATATTTCGTAGCAATCCATATACAGCAAAACCTCTCTAAAGCGACCACGTTCCGTTACAATAAAAATGGTTCGCTACGACAGGGGGTCTCTTCATGGAGATTATGTTTAAATCTAGATTTTAATTTTTGAAAAAAAGTAATAATTAATGTTACTAAAATTTATTTTTCACATTAAGAAAAAAATATAAAAATTTAAGTATCAAAACAAAAGTTAATTGCATAAGTTAATGACTGCAGAGTTTTAAAAAGGAATACATTGACGTTTGCTTTGATTTTACGGTTTTATCTTTTATAACTTATATTTCCAAGTCTTTTCGAAGTTCAGTCAATAAATGCAATTTCTTTTTTTTGGAAGGAAACAAATAATGGCGATTTCATTCATTCATCTATTTCTTTGAGAGTTTCCCGACAGAATAGGGCAGGAGAGTTTATCGACCGTCATTCTAATGTGTCATGAGAGTTCAATTCATTGCCTAAAAAAGGCACAAAGGCGTTTAAACACTTAAAAGTTACCGGAATAAATACAAATTCTAAACTTATTTTAGAAGTTTGAGGAATAATGCGCTCTCCTGAATTATTTTTCTAATAAAACCTTCTTCAAGCGACTAGGAAAAAATGGAATTTGTGTCATTTTTTTTCAAAGAAATATGTCGCTCATGTCGCACAGGGAGGTTTCACTGTATATGTTATCAAGATAACATGCGCGCAGTGACTTGCGCAGTTTAAAAAAAAAAAAAAAAAACAATTTAACAAATTACAACGACCATTTGGAAAATGATTTTTTCAAAGACTAAAATTAAAGACATAAAAATCGCACGGAGTGGATCCTACATTACGTATGCCATGGATAAAACATTAATAGTGTTATTGCACGTAACAATTCCAAGCGACAAAAAATCGCCTGTATTATCTACCTGAAATTTATGTATTATCCAAGCATTTCATTGGCTGTTTGAGAAAAGGCTTTTCCATCGTCAGATTTTCAAGAAATCTGACAACCCATTTTAAATGAAATTTCATTCTTAAACTTCTAAACATCCCACACTACTACTTTTTACACCGTCGTATAGAGAAAAAAATGTACTTTTAATTTAAATGCAATTTGTTTGAAAGCTGTATCTCAATTTGTTTCTGTGTTATTCATTTTTTTTTTTTGTAGTTTTTGTTACCTTTTTGTCATATTGGCAACAGAAGTATCCATGTCTGTTGAAAGTAAAGGGAAATACAGATTACTGTATAGACCCATCAGAAAACGAATAAAATGCGGATTCAACCCATAAAAACCTTCAGATATGCTTTTGATTTCCTACCCTGACGAGAACAATAACCATTTTTCCAAATGGTTAAAAAAAAAGTTTATTGATTTCAAAAGTACACACATTTTGTAAAAGACTAATCAGTGTCTAATGGTGTATATTAAAAAACACAATCTGTTTAATTAAAAAGTCAAAATTTCATGTTTATACATAATAAGGTTTTGAAATACATAATAAGGTTTTGAATATACACTCGTTTAAACTTTGAATTTTTCCTTGATTTTCGTCGCGTTTAACCCTTTATGTCCCAAATTATTAAGAATTCATGAAAATTTCATCTTCCAAAGCATTTTTCTGGAATTTTTGAAAAACTACATTAGAAGATTGACGCAATCATTTAATGACCAATTAAAATGAGTTCTTAAGGGCATAGTGGAGTTTAAAATTCTTAAAAATATTTTTTTTTTATTTTTGTAAATTTCACCTTAAATATTAATCAAGGATACGTTATATGCATTATGGCATGCATTTATCACAAAAAAAAAAAAAAAAAAAAAAAAAAAAAATTAAATAAATAAAAAATAAAAAAAAAATTAATTTTTTGAGAAAAAAATGGAATTTTACGCATCGTCTTAGAAATCTTCGAAGTGCCCCCTGCGCGTTCCATATCAATGAAAATCCCCAATATTTTTTTTTATAAAAGTTTGGTTTATATATAGAAATAAAATAGAGCATCGAATTTTATATGTTTGAATTTAAAGGTTAACAAATTTTTTTTTTTTTTAAATATTTGAAATTTTTTCGAAAAATTTTTGAAATTTTGAATTTTTTTTTTTTTTTTTTTTTTTTTTTTACCTTTAAATTCAAATATATAAAATTCGATGCTCTATTTTATTTATATATATAAACCAAACTTTTACATAAAATATTGGGGATTTTCATTGATATGGGAGACGCACACGGAAAGAACGATTTTGTTAAAACAACAAAAAAATAGTTGTGCCAACGAAATTTTGCCCCATCTAAATATTTTTTGTTGAACTGACAAAATCATTTTGTTAGTTCAATAAAATTTTATTGAACGAGCAAAATCATTTGATTAGTCGAACCAACATTTGATCAGTCCAACCAGACATTTTAGCTGGGGCTATATTAACTAAATCTTTTTTTCCGTGCAGGGGGCATTTCGAAGATTTCTGAGACGACGCGTAAAATTCCATTTTTTTTCTCCAAAAAAAAAAAAAAAAAAAAAAAAATTAATATATTTTTTGTGATAAATGCATGCCATAATGCATATAATGTACCCTTGATTAATATTTAAGGTAAAATTTACAAAAAAAAAAAAAAAAAAAAAAAATATTTTTAAGGATTTTAAACTCCACTGTCCCCTTAAGAAAATTTGAATTTATAGGGATGTTGTGCAATATTTATAACTTCCCTCAAATCTTTTATTTAAAATCTTTTTTTTTTTTGTAGTATTTTATAGAATTAGGAAATGTACAAATATAGTGAGTACTCTTACAATAGAAATATAGTAATAATTCCGAACTGAAACATTTCCCCCACAATCTTTCAACGTCAGGAAAGCTGAAAAGATGCAAATGAAAAAGAAATCATCCTTTTAAAAATAGTTTTGTTTTGTTCAGCTTTTTTGAATAAGATAAAGTTAAATTTCTATAATTCATTCTAAAATATATTTCCGTATATAAGCCGAGAATTTTTGGGCAAATTTTTGGCTCCAAAGTTGGGAGTCGGATTATATACGAGTCTAAGAAACATCCCCATCTTCTTCAAAATTGGCATCATCCTTAGTTCCATTCAATTCGTTACTGACGCAACATTTTTTGAAAGATCGGACGATCATTCCTTATGTTAATTCAAGACAAGATTTTTTCACCCATCGCGAGATAGTAACGATGTCAACTTGTTTTTTTAAATTAACGCAATTTGTCACACTGTATCCACAGGTGACATACATTCTGTCGATTTCGAACAGAGATTGTCTTTAAATGGCTTATTTATACAAACTTCCAGCGGAACCTAATTAAACAGATTTGGCTAAAACAGAATTGGGGAGATTATTTTCTATTTAATGTTTCTATTAATTTTCGGTCACGGAATTTTTCATCCTCTTTTTTTTAACATCGATTTATATACGGGTTTTCGATTTGGACGATTTTTCACTGAAAAGTCGTATACTCGGCTTATACACGGAAATAAATATACGGTACTATTAATCGATGCATTAAATGAATTTTATAACAAGTTATTTTAATGGTACGTTAAAGTACCGTCGGCACATAAAGGTTTAACCCTTTATCTACTGCATTATGATCAATTGTAATTTTTTTTTCAGTTACTACAATGAAAATTAAAGGATAAACATAAAAAAAAAATACTCATCCGTGAGAAATTTAATTCCTTAGAGCTAATTATTTAAAGTGATACTTTAAAGTACCGTCTGTACACTATGACTAAAATATCGTAACAGGAAACCCACAAGGTATTTCAAATGGCACCAGAATTGACGTAAAATATTTTCGATTTAATAAGTATGTGAAATATAGCCTTTTTCTGATTTGCTAATAACTTTTTTTGGCAAATTCCGGTGCCAATCATTTATTTCAACACTTTAGCATTGAAAATGCTTTGCCCCTGAAAGGGTTAAAAAAACTATTTTTTTTTAAAGGTTTCGATCGTGTTAGCAGTCTTTTAGTTATGCGAAGTCTATATTTCAGAGTCAATAGGTTGCCTCGCATCTCCACAGATGCCATATATGAATTTACATATCCCATTTCTAGCATAGAAAAAAGAGCCGGTGCAACAACTTTTTCGATTTCCTATAAAAATAACAATGAAACAGAAAAGAAATACTAGGAAAATTATTACTACACTACATTTTAGTAATTACATTTTAAAGCAGATGAAAACGGTGGATAACTACACAGACGAAAAGTAAACAAGAAGTTTTTCTAGTGTACTGACGGTACTTATAAGTACCACCGAGTCATTCAACTGTTAAATCAAATACATACACCGTTCACCTAAAATATATAGTCAAATTGTATTTTAAGATCATAATAAAACACATAAAACAAATCAAACACTTATCTTATATCCTTTACTGTGTTTGCAGAAATAAAAAGACGAGCGTGACAATCTGTACAAAATGTCGGCACAAAACACATCGTTTGTGTCAAAGATAGCCTCCTTCCTCGCTAAAATAACAAACCTAGAACTACTGCTGCCCTGTATCCGGATAAAGTGGAGTTAAAAGAGTGTTTTTGCAAAGTACCATTAGAATATTAGTAATATTGACTATGGGATGAAAGTTTAAAGTGAGTGGTTCTTATAAGTACCGTCAGTAGATAAAGAGTTAAAAGGTACAAAACCCCTAAGATGAAATGGAATCTTACCTCGTTTACGACAAATTGTTTATCACCGTTCGTTGTTTGGGTCCGGGTTCATTATTCCCGGGTGAAAAGAGAGACTGGCACCTTTCGGGAGGTGGAGGTCTACACCACGCATTTCATGTTAATGATGAGGTTTATGGACCAAGTTGTAAGAATGTCTCGAACTGCATTCAAATGCATTCATTAAAAAGAAGTATGTGGGAGAATCGATAGTTTGGAAAGCGAAAGAGTTGCCATTATTGAATGTCTTCCACGAAGTGACGCAGCTGCGTTACATTTTTGTTTTGTTTTCACAGAAGAACAAGGGAGAAATTGCGAAGCTGAAAACTTTAAGAGGCTACTTCAGTCATGTGAAAAGACCCGTTCGCTAATGCTAATCCTATGGAAGAAATTTATAAAGATATCTCGGTTGAATTTCAATATTTTTAAATGATTTTTTTTTTTTTTTTTTTTTTTTTTTTTTTGCATTGGATAGCTGAGATCGATCTGGCCGTTTTTTACTTTTTCGATTTTGATTGCAGATTTTTTTTTTTATGAGGATGCTTTCAGTTTCGAAACCGGTTCCGAAAATTAAAGTGTTCTCATTAAAAATATCTGTAAACAAAATCGAAAAATTAAAAAAGCGGCCTTTGTACAGATCAATCTCAGCTATCCCATTAAAAAAAACATTTAAAAATATTCAAATGCAACAGAGATATATTTATAAACTTCTTCCATAGGATTAGCATTAGCGAACGGGTGTTTTCACTTGACTGGAGTAGCCTCTTCACTGCTGTTTGGCATTTATGTATGTACGTCCATACCCAGCAGGGCCGGCGCAACGTCGCGCGGGGCCCTGGCAAAGCAAAGAGTCGAGCCCAACGTGCACTGTAATACTGAACTAATAAAAGTTATTTTTAAATTGTAGATATCACAGAATAATATATAATATAGTTAATAAAATGCATGGAAAATTCCATTCATTTCACACTCAATGTGCATACATATTTTTTTTTTTTTTCGCAAAAATTTCTATTTTTTACACTATTTTAAATATTTATTTTTTGCGTTTACGGTTACTTTCGGGATCGTCGATTCCCCTAACATTATATCTACTTTTCTTGTAAGACAAAAGTTGATACTCGCTTTTTTTTTCAGGAAGAAACATTTGTAAACAAATCCATACTAAAAGCATTATTATTTTATACAGAGGAAACGTTATTTTGAATTTAGAGTTTCTCCCAGGTTTAAAAAGGGGCAGGGCGCTGCTTGTGGAAATAAGGGAACTTTTTAATACTTAAGGGCACTTTTTTAACTTTTTTGTACTTAAGGACACTTTTTTATTCAAAGGCACTTTTTAGATTCTAAAGTGTACTTTTTGTGGGTTTTTTTTTTGTTTGTTTTTTTTGGGGGGGGGGGGGGTGAAAAAAATAAATTCTCTAAATAAAATTTTGAAAAGCTTGTTGCTAAGTATATTCATGCATATGCTATTCATAATGTTTTTAGTAGTGAGAAAAGGTGTTTTTATTATATGACTATGTACTTATAATTTTAAATGTTTACTACAAATAAAATAAGGCTTGTATATTAATAGGTCTTAAAATTAAGTAATAAAACATGTAACTAAATAACCATTGTCCTCTTTAATTTTAAAAAGCAGTAAAAATTGGGGGGGGGGGGGGGTAAAGGTCAGTGTAAACCAGATAAAGCAGTTGGTATGGACCTTTTAAAATTTAGCTGACATATTTGCTATTTGGACTTCAAATCACCAGCAAAACCAGTTTTATTCCAGTATTAATGTCTTTATAATTGAGAAATTGGGTTACTTATTAAACTCTAAATCAATTAAATGTCTTTAAAACTAATTAAAAACACTTTTTAAAAATGTAGTTTATAATTACAGTGCTTCGTTGTATAAAAGCCAGTTATGGCCAAAAAAGGCCAATTTTGGCCAAAAAAGGTCAATTTTGGCCAAAAAAGGCCAATTTTGGCCAAAAAAAAGCCGGTTAAAACTAGTTAAAAGCCACCGGCCTGGCTTTTTTAAATTTTGGCCGGCTTTTTTGCAACCCTGATTATGTGCCATGAATTTGGCTAATAGGATCACTGTAGCTGATCAAAAACAATCCAAAGAATGGAATAACACTTATTTTGCCAGATGGCTGCGTTATACAAAAAATTAGAATTTGTTCTTCGGAAACAACAACAACAAAATTCGATCAAGCTAATAAGGTAAAATTTACTTTCATTATTTTTGATGAATACTTAAAAATATTAATATAATAAAAGTTGCAAAGTGGATTAAAAGCAGATAAAATTAATTAATTTAAGCTCATTGAGTTACAAAATATAGCAATACAATAGTATTTTAAAACCCTAAATGTGTACAGATGGCGCACACCATAAAATATCAAATTTTACCTGAAATTTTGAATTTTAATTTTTTTTACTATTTTCCCCATTATTAGACCGATATATACATTAACAAAAAAAATCATAAAAATAGAAAAATTCGTGCAGTGAAGGGTTAAAGGATGTCTTTTTTTTTTTTTCTTGGTTGTCAAAATATTTCTAAAATCTAGGGTTAATTTAATATTTTATGTCTTAAAAAAGTGGACGAACTGGGAGTAAACTTCCTATAACACTTCCTATAAAATTAAGCCTAGAGTTTAGAAATATTTTGAGAACTAAGAAAAAACAAGTGGGTAAGTGTCATTACAGATCGCACAGACGGTTCCGTTTAATATTCCTTTCAAAACACTTTATCCTTTTAAAAAATCTGTTAGTTCCACATTTCGCAACCAGGGGCACCAAACCTCTATCCGAACGAAACTCCGTTTTATATACTATTCGTAGATATATTAGTCGAGGGGATTGGGCTGATAACCCGAGATAAGTAGGCGTCCCTGGCGGTAAAAAGTGGAACTAAAATATGAAGGCTATGGTGCATAATATGAAAGAATGGTCAAAGGGGTGTCTGGAAAAGTGATCCCAGGGTGAAAAGGGCGGAGGTTAGAAAAATTGCTTAAAATACACAAGTTAGAGCCCGGAGGAGTAAATAATATAAGACTTTTTGAAAATTTTATGATTTGCCGTGTGGTCTGAGGTATTCAGCTAACGTATGCAAAAATTCATGTCTCCAACTTAATTAGGGGCTCTCTTACAAAGAATTGCTTAAAATACATATGAGGTAGCTCAAAGGGTTATTAAACGTAAGACTTTTTCAGGATTTTATGATTTTTCGCCTGGCCTCTGGTGTTCTGCTATAAGTATGCAAAATTTCAAATCTCCAATTTAATAAGGGGCTCAGTTAGAAAGAATTGCTTAAAATACGCATGTGGGAGCCCGAAGGGTTAAATGTACGATTTTTTTTCAAGATTTTATGATTTGTCGTATGATATGTGGTGTTCAGCTATAAGTATGCAAAATTTCACGCCTCCAACCTAAATAGGGGCTCACTTAGAAAGAATTGTTTAAAATGCACATGTGGGAGCCCAAAGGGTTAAATGTACGACTTTTTCAAAATTTTATGATTTGTCGTTTGATGTGAGGTGTTCAGCTATAAGTATGCAAAATTTCAAGTCTTCAATATGTATAGTTTCTGAGAACGGGCTCTGTGACAGACGGACAGACTGACAGACAGAGGAGCGAGACGAATAGGGTTTCGTCAGATGAACGAAACACTAAAAAAGAGATATTCTTTAAGAAGTGTACACACACAAAAAAGTTAAAAATATTAATTTCCCGAGGCGACATTTTAAATATGCGAACGCATCCCAACGCCCATAGAATTAACATTGCCGAGGGGAATTAGGAAGCTAGCTCTTCGGCCCTTAACAAGACCCCAATCGGCGCAGGACCCTGGAAAGCTATCTGTCAACTACGTCCGCCCGATGGTTGTGCCGGCCCTGACAATCATATACAGTAAAACCTCCCTAAAGCGACCAAGTTCCGTTCCCATAAAAATGGGTCGCTCCGAGAGGTGGTCTCTTCATGGAGGTCATCTTTAAATCTAGATTTTAATTGTCGAAAAAAGATAACAATTAACGTTACAAAAATTTATTTTTCACATTAGGAAAAAATATCAAAATTTAAGTATCAAAACCAAAGGTCATTACATAAGTTAATGACTGCAGAGTTTAAAAAATGAGTGCGTTGACATTTGATTTGATTTTACGGTTTTATCTTTTATAACTTTTATTTTCAAGTCCTTGCGAAGTTCGGTAAATAAATGCAATTTTTTTGTTGTTGTTGTTGGGACGGGAACAAATAATGGCGATTTCATTAATTTATCTATTTTTTTTTTAGAGTTTCCCGACAAAAAAGGGCAGGGGAGTTTATGGACCGTCATTCTTAATGTGTCATCAGAGTTAAATTCATTGCCTAAAGGGGCACAAAGGGGTTTAAAACACTTAAAAGTTACCGAAAAAAAAATTCTAAACTTAGTTTAGAAGTTTAATGAATAATGCGTTCTCTGTAATCATTTTTCTAATAAAACCTTCTTCCAGCGACCCGAAAAAAACGGAATTTATTTCATTTTCTTCAAAGAAATGGGTCGCTCAGGGAGGGGAGTTCAACTGGGATGGTCTCTGGATGGAGGTAAAATGAGTATTGAGCTTATGGGAATCAATTTCGTTCCATGAAAAAATGGGCGTTCAGAGAGGTGGTCGCACAGGGAGGTTTCACTGTATGTCGATAAAATCCATTAATTGAACCCAATTTTATTTTATTTTCCATAAGAATTCCTCCTTGTTAAGATATTGTTTCCTGTTCCAGGATGAGCGCCCATTTTATTTCTAGGATTCGTTCACTGCGTAGTAGTTAGTGTCCTCTTCTTCCGATTTCCTGGCACTGAATCTCATCGATCGCTGCTGCTCTTTCTTATGTAAGAATTCGTTTTTCCCAGAATCTGCAAATTGTCTCGAAATTTTTAACTCGCGCGAAACACAGTGTTTCTATCGGGCGTCTGCGACCTAGGGCGTCCTTCTGTACGTTTAAGAGGAATCGCCGCGTGACGTCACGATGACGTCTTTAAGGACGATTGTTTCTAAACTCAACAAGAGGGGAAATTCGTGCGTTACCTACAGCTTGGGGTTGTGCTCTTCACATGTCAGGTTCAGGTACACACTTTGAGTCATATCTTACTGTTACATAAATAAATAAATGTATAGGTACGTACATAATTAAAATGAAATCCCACGTGTAAAATTAAATGGAAAATATAGTACAAAAAATTAATTAATTAATTAATTAATTAATGGTTTAACGCCTGGCCTGTGGAATATATTTGAGAAAAACGTACCAAAAATGAAATTTTTTTCTCTTTAATTTTGTTTGTTATTATCATCAAAATGTTACAAATAGATTATTTAAAAAAAAAAAAAAAAAAAAAAAGGCGAAATAAATATTATATTCAATATTTTCACACATATGGGAAATGTTAATGGATTACAGTAATTTTGCTCAAATTATTGCAAAATAAATCAAATGACATAATTTTAAAGATAAATATAATAAACTAATGCAACAATATTATTACAGTCGAGTCTCTCTATAACGAAACTCCATACATCGAATTTCTCTATAACGAATTTTTAGTAGGAACGGTCCCTTTTTCCCATGATCTCATTAAAAACAGTCTCCATATAGCGAAATATCTATCTCCATACAACGAATTTTTTCATAAAATGTTCTTTATCTATTGTTTTAAAAAAAGCTTCCAAATCACATGAAATCATTTTTTCACTCACTTTTTTTCCCATCCATTTTTTTTTCCAGTGATGGAAAATTTTCCATCACTGATTAGTGATTTATCGTTCAGTGCTGAGTTTTTTATCTTACTTTTCTACCTTGAATCTCCTTGTTTTTTATGCCCAAAGAATTCATCCCCCCCCCCCCCCCCTTTCTCACACGCTTTCCAACATACTTCTTAAAACAGTGTCAATTGGATTGTTACACATATAAGAGCGGGATCAGAGAGGTAATTGAAGTTTAAGGTGAATAAGAATTCAAATGAAGGAAAATGTTCCCAATACAATTTTTCATTCCTTGCTGAAGTGTGAACATTTTTTCGAATGTGTAACAATTTTGAAATCAAAACAGTAAAAAATTAAAGATTTCTTCGTCTAAAATTAATGTAGTTTTCCTTATGTTATTTTTATTAAGCTTTCAAATAAATGTCTGTTCTCTTTTTTGAAACTGTTTAAATAATTCAGAAATACAATATTAGGTTAATATTTATAGTTAAACATTTCAAATTCTTAATTAAACACCTCAAAAGTAATTTTTGTTCAAAATTTACACGTTAAATAGGAATTTGTACTCATTATCTATGTAACGAATTTCTCTATATAACGAATTTTTCACTGGAACAATGGATTTCGTTATATAGAGTCTCGACTGTATTTATATCAACTGTCATGAATTCCATGTCCCTCAGATTCCTTTGAATTTTACAAATCCTTTACAGTATGGTATATAAGAAAACATGGCACGGCACACAAGCCTACATCACAGTCTTTACAATAAACTGGAGTTGTGTCGTATCCCTTTTCCCTTTTCACCAGTTTTATGGTCAACAAAGGAAACATTGTCTGGTTGGAGTAGTCTCTATTGAGCCATCTAGTGGGAAAATGGTAAATTACATATTATGCATTGGACGAATTGAGTTCGCGGAATTGAAACACCGATTTTTCTCTTGTTCGAACTCAGATAGGACATTCCAAAATTGGCGCATTTGCGTTGCCCGAACTAAGTTTGGACGTCACAGGTAAGGGGTTAACATTGTTGTAGACAACCCATTTCTCGTCCCCTTTGCTGATTCACTTCAAACATGGATTGGCGTTCGTGACTTCTTGGCGTTTCAGAAGCAAATCACAGACGTCAATGCGACGGAGCAAATTTTTTTTTGTAAGAACATGTGGAACCCATATGTTGAGTTTTGAAATTAAACCAAGGCGTTTCACGTAACCATGAACGGTCGAATTCCACAAATTTAATCTCTCAGCGATCTCACGAGTTGGTTATTCGGCGGTTTGCATCAATCAATGCCTTTATTTTGCCTTGATCAGTTTCAACTGATCTTTCATGAACGTGGTGCATCTGGGCAATTCCATCGTAACTGACGTAACATTTAATCATCGAATTTTGTTTTCAAAACTATGTAGAGAATTTACAAATAAAGCTAGAGCAAATTTTTACAATTTAAAACATTTCTTACTAAGCACTTAATACTCAAATACCTGCAGATTATTTCAATCTCTTTTTCAGTCCCCAAAATTGCATTTCAAAATTCTGTAACTGACGCAACATAAAATAGACAAACATTTTTTCTGCCTTCATTGAAGTGTAAAAATAATCAAAACTATCCCGTTATAAAAAGTGATTTAATGTTCTCAACAACACTAAGTCATGCCAAATTATAACAGTAACTTGTTTAATTAATTTCTGAATAATAAAAAATTAAAAAATGGCATTTACACGTGTAACTGGCGTAACGTTATGACTTAAAAACAATAATGGTACTTAACTTAGTTTGTAAACAGTAATTTACAATGCCTTTTTATTAGGATTTTATTATAGAATATAAAAATATCAAGTTTTTCAGTCATACCCTTAAATTAAACATATTATAAATTTTATTCCCCCTCACAAAATGGTAATTTTCTGTGGAATTGCTCATCTTCAACATCAAAATTGCCTAACGAAATTTTGCAAATCCGTTTTGGCACTGGCGTGTTAATACATTTCTTCCGTGCACATTGAATATTTTTTTTCTTGCATGAACAGCATGCGTACCTTTGCAGAAAATGCGGCTTCCGGCTTTCCATATTTCATAGGCTACCATACCAAAC
Organism: Maratus speciosus; assembly: GCA_963932465.1. Taxonomy (NCBI): domain Eukaryota; kingdom Metazoa; phylum Arthropoda; class Arachnida; order Araneae; family Salticidae; genus Maratus; species Maratus speciosus. The sequence goes on along the minus strand of OZ010791.1, from coordinate 15,015,095 downwards.
AGAAACTATTGCGCACAATCAAACTTTTTCAGAAACAAGCCTTGCTATATCAGCTGTCAAAATATACAGTTGGCAAAATAATTATTTGTACTCTCTAATATGTTTAAGTTTTAAGTAAATAAAAACAGATATTTTGGCAAAAATGGTTTTAATACAGTATGTTTACCACGCGTTTTAAATTAAACAACATAAAAATTCGATAAAGATGTAAAATAAATTTTTAACCCGAAAAGTTTAAAAGTTTCTTGCAAAAGAAGTATTGTACATTTCCACAGCAAGATGCACACTGCATTTATAGTCTTCATGGCTCAAAGTACAGTAGCTGTTAATAATTGTTAACTTCATATTATATTTCTCTGGCATTTAATCTAATTTGCTCTTGAAGTAATTGAGAATGCTACCTGAAACTAGAGAGGTACCTCTAGACATAAGAAATCGTATCATTGAGCTTCATAAAAATCGTACCGAGAAATTGGAAAAGCTATTAAGTTATCATTTATAACTGTTGGATACGTAGTGAGAAAGTATGAAGAAACTGGATGCATCGAAAATAAACGAAGACCGGGACGCCCCAGTAAATTAACATTGAGGGTAAAAAGAAGTGTTGTTAAGAAAGCTTTAAAAAATCCGATGGGTTTAGCTCAAAAATTTGCTGAAGACCTTGCAACATCTTCTAACATCAGAGTAATACCTCAAACAATAAGAAATGTTCTCCACAATGCAGGCTTAACCCTTTATCTACTAAATTATTAATTCATGAAAATTTTATCTTCTAAAGTATTTTTCGTGAATTTCTGAAAATACATTAGAAGATTTACATAATAATTTAATAAATTTTATAAGGATTGAAGGATTTAGAAGGATTATTTAAATAAATCTTCTAAAGTATTTTTCGTGAATTTCTGAAACTACATTAGAAGATTTACATAATTATTTAATAAATTTTATAAGGATTGAAGGATTGAGAAGGATTATTTAAATTTGGATTTATAGTGATCTTGTGCACTATTTATAACCGCACTCAAATCTTTTATTTTAAATATTTTTCTTAGTATTTTGTAGAATTAGGAAATGTACAAATAGAATGTTCTTACAATAGAAATATAGAAGTGTTTTCGAATTGAAAAATCCCTCCCCCCTCTCCCAATGCCAAGGAAGCTGAAAAGGTGCAAAGGCAAAATAAATCATTCTTTTAAAACTATTTTTGTTTTGTGTAACCCATCATGCTTTTGGAAGAAGATAAAGTAATGTATCTATGACTTATTCTAAACTGTATTACTACTCATCGATGTATTAAATGAATTTTATAACACGTTATTTTAACGGTACTTATAAGTACCGTCAGTAGATAAAGGGTTAAAAGGAAGAATCCCAAGAAAAAAGCCATTCATCAGTGAACCAAATAGGCGAAAACGCCTGGAATTTGCTTTGGTACACAGAAGCAAACCAATGGATTTTTTTGAAAACAGTGATTCGTTTCTGATGAGAGTCAATTTGAAATTTTCTCTCCACAAAGCATTCGGAAAATTTGGCGTAAAAATAAAACTGCTCTAGATCTAAAACATATACTCCCAACTATCAAGCATGGTGGTGGAAATGTTATGGTTTGGGGGTGCATGGCTTCTAATATGGAGTAGGAAATTTGGAATTTATCGAAACTAGAATGACAGCTTTAACATACATTGATGTGTTGCGGCATACTAACTTATTAAGCACGTGGAAATTAGGCTTGTAGGAAACTTTTTACTTTCACCCAGCAGGATAACGACCCAAAACATACTGCTATGATCACCAGGACATGGTTACTGTACAATGCTCGAAGGCGATTGGTAACTCCTCCATATTCTCCAGACTTGAATCCAATAAAAAATTTGTAGATGCTATTGGATGCATAAATTCGGAAAAAAAAAATATCAGGTAAAAACAGTTTAAAAGGCGCTCTTATTAAGTCATGGAATAACATAGACCCAACCGTCATAAAAAAATTTGGTTGAATCAATGTCACAACGTCTAGAAGCAGTCACAGGGTTCCCAGCATCATAGAAAGTCAGGGAATTAAAAAAGGCTTGAAGGAAATATGAAAAAATGACGCGAAATTCATCGAATAGTCTCGTGATAAAATCACGAAATTCATCAAACGATCGCAAAAGAAAAAAAAAAAGTAAATGAAAAAAAATCGAGAAATTTGAGGAACAATCGCAGAAAACATCGCTAATTTTGACAAAGGATTGCGAAAATAAGTAGAAAATTTCGTTGTTCGACCGTTTGGTCAGGTAATTTTTTGCGATTTGGTCAGGGGAAAGCAAGGGAATTTTTTGAGATTCGGTCTTTGAAAGTCAGGGAATTTGCCAGTCAGGTTTTGCTGGGAATCCTGAGTCATTAAAGCTAAAGGAAAAAGTTAATTATTAATTTAGTTATTAATTTGTATCATTTAACTAAATTTTCATTAATTATAGTACATTAATGTGGTGTACAAATACTTTTTTTACATTATACTTTCGTATATTTGTTTGTTAAGATGTAAAAAATCAATTCTTTTTATTTTGTTTTTGCTTTTATATTATTATAATGCATTAAATTAATGTATTACATTGTTGTTTGCTAAAATCTTTTATTTGATTTTAATATAATTTTAAAAAATGAAGTGTACAAATAATTTTTTTGCCAACTGTATAATGGCAATGCGGTTTAACTGTGAAGTTGGCTGTGAAAAAATACAATTATACGTCCTTTGTTGAAAAAACAAAAAAAAAAAAAAAAAAACGAATTTACTTTCCAAAAAACTCAATAGAATGCATTAAAAATAATGTCTGCATTAATATTAATATTGGAGTACCAAAAGTAATGAAAACCCAATGAGAAACGTCCTGAAAATTGTGTACTTTTCTCCTTTACGTTATTGATTAATATCTTTAAACGAAAACATAAAAAAGGTGAAATGCAAGCAAACAAAATAATTAAATTCAAGCCAGGAATGGAATTTGTTTTATAAATAATTAGTTAATGTTGTACATCACATTATGTTATTTGAGTGGTTTTTTTCTCCCTTTAATCTCTAAGAAAGAAACCATTAATGCGCTGTAAACGCTTTTTTTTCTTTTTTGATTTTGGAAAAGATCCTCTTTACTGTCTCAATTCGTAGAATGTTTTTTTATGTTCTTTTTTTTTTTTTGAAGTGACGTCATTTCCGGTATGCTTCTTTATTGACATCAACAAACTAATGCAATATTTCTTGTTGCTAAATAAATTCAAGATACTTGTCCTCCTTTGAAGTTCACTATTCACTCATTTTTGTATTTAAGGGTTGGTATGTTATAAAACTGCATTACTGAATGAGTCACAAAAAATGTCGATTAAGATGAGGGCCCAAGAAACCTTTTATTAAGGAATCCGGAAGTCCGTTCATTTCGGTAAATTGGTAGTGCAGCATCTAAAGTGTTGATTAAGCTTTAACAAGAGTTTTTTTTCACTCTCTCTTTGTCTTTTGTTTTTTTATTACAGACGTGATGATCTAGCTCAGTGATGCCCTAATTGGACCGTATTTGCGGTTTGATTGTCAAATTCGTGAAATGCGTATTAAAAAAAAGAGAAAAATACGCCATTGTTATCTATTATGCGGTCGCATGTACAATATTTTATTTTGAGAAATATTCTTAAGTAAACCTATTATTTTCAGTATCTTTCGCGTTGCTGCACCTGTAAATAACATTGCATTACAAACTATGTTACTGGTTATAGTAATTTAGTCCAGATTTATATTTAAAACAAGACAGAAAAATCATGCGTCAAGCATGGATTATGAAACACTTTCCAACACTTCTTGAACATTTTAATAAAACTTGCTTATTTAGGAAAATATGTTAAATAAGATAAGTAAGTAAACATTTTAGAAAACAGATAAAACATTTGAAAATCTTCCATACCGTCCATAGACAAATATGTATTCCAATTCTTTTGAACAGCCCTGTATTTGATATGTAGGTTGATATATATACTATATAATGAGAAACTTTAGTTTAGCAAGGAAAGGCATAACAGGTTGAAATTTCTCTTTCAGCAATTTATACTAATAGATGGAAACATACTGGAATATTTTTGTTCAACCCTGTAATTTACTTAGTACCTTTATTACACGTTACTATTTAGCTAAAATTTAATTGAAACTAAAACACTGTTAAAACTAGTAAAATCACATTTTTAGAAATTATCATCCGTAGGCAGCCATGTAGCCATTTCTTTACCCGGCCTTGTATTTCATTTTATGTATATTCTTAAACAATTTCTTAGTAAACTAAATGCAGTTCAGCGTAAAAGTGCATAACTCGTTTAAAAACCACATTTCAGCAATTTGCGCTCATACGAATTCTTTTGTGTAGCCCTGTATATGAATTATAGCATTTATACACACCCTATAGTATGCATAAATAGATTGAAACATAAAAGCACATAATATAATTAAAAATGCATTTCCAGCAGTCATCGCCACTGTACAGTACTTCGGATACAATATAATATCTGAAATCTTTTGTGTGTCCCTGCAAATGCTATGCACCTCGTATTATACATGAGTTAAGTTATAGTAAACCTCAACGACGTATATCAATTTCATTATACATGAAATAATTTAACATAATTAAAATACGCCGGAAAAAATTCCCTCCAACCTCTATATCATTATGTAATGGATTTCTTTTGTGTGGCCCTATAAATGAATAATAAATCTTCTTAGCACCGCATATTCTACATAATGCATATTTTAGTGCACTTGATAAATGCATATCAATTTTATCATATTTGAAAGCATGTAACATCTTTAAAAATCATTTTAAACGATTTTTTTCCATTGGCCGTCATGTAACGAAATACTTTTGACTATCTCTGTAAATGAACTAAACATGCTACAAACTTCATTTGAAATAGGGAACGTACTACGTACGGTAAACGTCAATAACATCCAAACATTTCAGGGCAATCTGAGTATATTTACGAGAGTTAGAGCGCGGACAGACAGCCAGACAAACCGAAGTCATAAACACTTTTCAATGTTGTTGGAAAGTGTTAAAATAAAATCAAACGGAAGTTTTTTATTGACACTTTTTTGGTTTCTATTAATTTGTTTCGTTTTCCGAATTATTATTATTATTATTATTATTATTGCAGCAATTGTTTAAGAACTCTGGAACTACACATACCACAATGCAGACTGATTCGAGACATAAAATGTAATAAAATAATTTTCAAAAACACTACATCGGCATCAAAAGTCTACTTTTTGATGGCGAAAATCCTAATTCGAGACTATATGACGTAATGAGTCATCACCAGTCGGCAGGAGGAAATTGGAAAGTGCCCCCTTGAACGTAAACAACCTTCATAATTTTGTTCGTTATTTATAAAAACATATTTTTTCTTCCGGGGTGCGATAATCTTGTGTTTTACCATTATTGTGTTTTCGATTTATGATGCATTTCGACCTTCGCCGGTTTATATCGTGCAAGGTAGGCAACGGGTGACGTAACGGGCGAAACCCCTCTATTTACCTGTACGGCCTAGATTTTATCACCTGTTGAGTGACGACTTCATCTGTTCTGCCGTATGTTTGACTTGGTCTTGAAAAATAAAGATAGCTTGACTTCCATAACAATTCGATGATAAGCTCGTTGTTCAGTTTCAAGCGAAGTATGACCTTGTATAAATTCAAACGCATAAACATTTCAGTTGGCACAGGCCACTACCCCCTACATACTAGTATGTAGGGGGTAGTGCACAGGCGTGCTCATGCATAATTCGGAAGTACAGTACTTAACGAAAAGAGAAAACGAGCGCAGGCTAAAACTTCAGTTCTAATGGATGATAAAAAATCTTTAATTTGTGAAAGTTTTTTATAACTGTATAACGGTTTATTTTCTCGTAAGGAATCAAGATCTGACATATTTAAACTAACTTTTATATGTTCAATGGCCCGATTATTTCACAACCTATTTAAGTTAAGTGGGGGAAAAACTATTTGAAGTACAGTCGAACCTCGATTGGACGAATCGTTCGGGACTAGCAACTTTCTTCGTAAAATCGAGATTATTCGTTAAATCGGGATAATCAAAGGAATTTTTTTTATACAACAGCACAAGTTTAAAAAATGGCTGTAAATAAAAAGAATATGCCTCACTTACGATTTTAAACATTTGTTGCTTTACGAAAATACATTATATAAAATTTCATTCTTTTTTATGCACCGCTATAAATCACAATCCTTTTTATTAAGAAAGAATGCCATTTATTCAAATTTTGTAGATAAATTATAAGGCATTTTTATAGATGTTTGTTTGCGTTATTTCAATTTTGTATTCCAAATTTCTTTATCGATTTTGTCCTGAAGCTCTGAAAATAGTATTATCAACAGCATGAGCCATCAAATTCCGTTTCAAAGAATCTAAATTGCTAACTGCTTCTTTGAACGTTGAAAATGCTTCATCTCTATTTCATCTTCTTCATCCGATCCATAACTACAGCATGAATAACCTCGGTATAACGTACATTTTCGCATGTAGATATTTCTGCATCATATAATATATATTCAGAAATCGACAATCAGGAACACTGAAAATATTTTATAGATATTAAAAAATTTCTTCAACTTTTCACTTTTTTTACATAGAAAGTTATTCGTTAAATCGGGATTGTAAATTCGTTAAATCGAAGTATTTTTGTTCCATTTTCGCCGGGACCATAAAAAAATTCGCTAAATCGAGTAATTAGTTAAATCGCGATTCGTTGAATCGGGGCTCGACTGTAATTTTATATATGTATATACCCAAGAGCAGAATTTTCTGTGTTAGTCTGCAGCAAATCAAAATTTATCTGCGACCCAAGAATGTTGGATCAAGCTTAGTATTAAAAGAAGTTATAGTAGGCCATAAAAAGTGCAAAGTTTGCATTTACAAAGAAAATATAAGCAAAATATACAATAAATCTAGAAATAAAAGTTAAATTTTAGCAATTTTTCTTAGCCCAGAATTTTTTTTAAAGCTATTAGATTGATCTGCAATGTATAAAATAAATCTGCAGCACCGCTGCCGTTTTGCACTGTTTCTGCTACCGGGTGTATATAAAGTATTCGTATTTTAAAAAGTTACAAACTAAGATCGGGGTTTGGCTTAGAATGCACTCCTCCCACCTCCTTGAAACCGCTTATGAATACCCTGTATATTTTAAGGATGGTTCATCTTAACCCGGGAGAACTCGCTGCATGAGATTTTCTCTCACCGTCGTACTTTTTTTGAGACTCTTATTTAAACCATTTTTTATTTTAATTAAAATTTAAAAATGTTATTTCAATTATTTTACCTTTTTGTGAATAAAAATACTAAGCCAAGCAAAAAAAAAAAAAAAATGATATTAAGCGAATGTAAAGTAAAAGAAAAGCAATTGGGCTACGTGAGAGAAATTCTCACTAGCGAGTTCTCCCGGGTTAAAGTGTATTTGGGCTGGGCGATTCTCAAAAGGTGGGCACTGGGCACACGTCATAACTTTAAGCCTTTCAAACCTAACTTTAATTATCATTGACTTTATTATTATTTTTTTTTTTACACTGAGTTTTTAATTCTATTCAGAGACAGAAAATGACATAATTTATTGTAAAAGCTTTGTATAAATATCTTAAAATTTTATTATTTTATGCTAAAGAGGCCAATTTCGGACATTCATAACGTTAACTGCTCCAATGTACCACCAAGAAAAACAGTTTTAACTTTTTTCCAGGTGGTTCTAATGGTAAACAACGAATGCATAAAGGAAATGTATGAATTTTTGATAATTTCGTTAAGAGATGGCAGGCTGATTTACTACTTTTTTGAAGATAGAAGGACTTTTCTATAAAGAATTTTTTTGTGTTTTGTAATGTCCGAAAGTAACGTACGCTACAAAGCATTTGATTTTATTATTATTATTACTGGATAACAAAAAGTTAATTATACATATATATATATGTATACACATACAATTATAGGACACATTTACTACATTCTTAGTCTTAAGAATTTTTTAAATACTAAGCGCAACGTCTAATCTGTAACGTACGTGCGAAAAAATGTCCAAAATTTGTAACGTACGCAACTGCTAATTAAATGCTTTAATAATTAATTTTCCAGAATAGTTGCTGTCTTTTAATGTTTGTGTATAATTTTGTAGACATACTATTAAAAAATTAATATGTTATATTTATAGACAAAATACTATACTATTAAAGAAAAATTGGCCTTAAATTTGAAAATTTTAAAAATTACATATTGTTAACGTTTAATGATCCCACCTTTTGAGAATCCCCCATTTACAAATGTCATTTGTTTTGAGGGGTAGAGTTTCTCTTTCTCGCGCTTATAGCGTTTCAATAAAATGCTTTTATTGATTCATTTTTACTTCTTTAAATCCTATAAAACATGAAAATGATGAAGTGAGAGAATGAGCCCATTATAATTTGTTTTATTTTCAACCTTACTCGATCTATTTTAAAATGCGCTCTTTCATTCTTTCAAGTATTGGATACTTCGAATAGGGCTCGTTTTGCCTTGGAGTTTGCATTAAAAAGAGGCCATTGTATTTATAATTCACAGTTTGGCAACAGTAACAGAGTGTCCATTTAACTTCTTCCGGCGCGGAGTAATTCTCTTTGTAAAATGATGGACTGACACCGGAATATACAAACGAATTTATTAGAAAATAAAAACTTGCTACTTTTCCCGTACTCTTCATAAAAGGGAAATTTTAATTAAACATTATTCGTGTCGGTGCACTTAAAATTAGGTGTCCATTTTGTAGACACCCCCCGTTAAAGGGTTAATGTGCAATGTCAAATTTTGCTAGCTATTTCAGAGCAGTTTTAATCGGTTTGGTTATTTAGGATAGAAATTCGGGGGAAATTCAATACCACCTACAGCACAGATTTTCCAAAAGAAGTTATTCGTCCACAAGAGCAGCATTCTGTCTTTCTCAACCCCTCATAAATACGTGGTGCAAAATAACAAAGAGGCGCCAACCCGATAAGCGCTGAACCCGAACCCGGCTCCGGATAAAAGTGAAAATTTTATCTATTCACAAATTGAAAAAAAAAAAAAAAAAAAAAAAAAACTATTGGCTGTTTTGAGAAACAAAAAGTGAAGAACTAAGTAAAGTAGTCTGTCGCCTTAGTCTGTAGTCAGTACTCTTCTTAAAGTGTTTTACAACTCTATAACACTAGATTTACAGTAATTCGGCTACATTAAAATGCAGATTTTTTGTAATAGCTTCCGTTCATTTTAACCCTTTATGCTCCGACGGTACTTTGAAGGACCATTAAAATAACTTGTTATGAAATTCATTTAATATACATCGTTTAGTAGCAGTACAATTTAGAATAAGTTATAGATACATTACTTTATCTTGTTCCAAAAGCATGATGGGTTACACAAAACAAAACTATTTTTAAAAGGACGATTTCTTTTGCCTTTGCCTCTTTTCAGCTTTCTTGGCGTTGAAAGATAAGGGAGGGAAGGGGGGGGGGGGGAGTTTCAGATCGGAAATAATTCTATATTTCTATTGTAAGAACATTCTATTAGTACATTCCCTAATTCTACAAAATACTAAAAAAATATTTTAAATAAAAGATTTAATAAGAAGTTATAAATATTGCACAACATCCCTATAAATTCAAATTTAATTTTAATTGGTAAAATCCTTCTAAAATTTATTAAATGATTGTGTTAATCTTCTAATGGAGTTTCAGAAATTCACGAAAAATGCTTTAGAAGATGAAATTTTCATGAATTCATAATTTGGGACATAAAGGGTTAAACAGATACACGATATTAGAGAGCCGTGATCCTGCTTTTCTAGCGCGTAAAAAGCGGGAAAATATTACTATAGTTCAAAGGGTGAACTGTTCTTAATGTGCGAATGACTCGTTTTAACCGGGTTCTCGTTCTAGCCGTGATCGTATTAAACGAGTTCGACTGTCTATTCGTGTAAAAGATAGCATCCTTTCAATCTTTTCCATCTCTCATTCATTTTGGTGACTACGTGAGATGCAAAATGACAGAGGTGCCTGCCTACACGAAATGTATGTCACCGGGAAACGATGTCAAGGCGCGAGTCGTTCTTTTTTTTCTAAGTCATGAATAGGCTTTATTTATTTATTTATTTTTAATTAATGGGACGTTTACATATCAGAGATGTTTCAGAAATTTAATTTTGCACTGGGGGGGGGGGGGTCTTTAACCCTTTGTGATTCAATCATTCATTCCTATTTGAAAAATAATATATTCACTCAGATGTTAGAATTCATCATTTAAAAAATATTTAAAAATAAATTAGACCATACAAATAAGAAATAAAACCATAAGACGAGATGCAATATTTCACCTTGATTGATTCATAAAATACACAATATGAACTTTAAAAAACTCGTTGTTTTACTTAAAAGGCAACTAAAATAATAAAAGAGATGTTATAATTTTAAAATATACATTTTATTTAAAACTTTTTAGTACTTTTGGCCTGCATTTCCCGAGGCCATAATCAGAGAATATTTTAATAACTAATTACTGTTCATTTATACAAATACTTCACTTCGTTTTGAAATGGAAGAGCCAATAATTATTAGAGTTGAAAGTAGAAGTAGCATTGGAACTGCAGTTAATATATATTTTTCTCTACTTAAGTTCAATCCAAAAGACTGCTACGTCTACTTTCAACTCTAATAATTATTGGCTAAGAAGTTTGGTCAAGACCCCGCTAGAGTGATATGTAAAGAGGGGAATCAGTCAGTGCTTGGAGCAGCTAGGCCAGGCTTGGCGAACCTTTTCACGTGCGCGTGCCGAAAATTCACAAACAATATCTGTCAACAATCTAACGTGCCAAACTTATACAAAAATAATTTTGAAGTGTATGATGTTCATACGAAACAGGTTATAAAAGCAGTTGATCCCACGCATTAATTAAAAATATTAAAAATCAAAATGAGATTTTTCTGTATATTGGAATCAGGCATTAAATGAGTGAATTTTTAATTTATAAATAGGATTAAATTTATGCGGTATGTACTGTTAATAAGGAAAAAATACGAGTTTTTATTTCATTAATTTTTAACTTATTGTTAGTGCAACATCTCGGTTATAATTTTCCAAGTTACATTAAACAACGTACTAATAATGTATTGATGAGATTTTTGCTGTTGTACGTTTGATGAAGAATGCTTTATATCTGGTTTATATTTTGTTATTTTTAGAAATACACATAGCTAAATGGGAATCATTTGCCATTTTATTGTGGTGACTGTCAAATGAAATTCATTTGAAAATTACAGCTTTTTAAATTTATATAAAAAGACAAAATACGCGTCGAAAACGCTGCATAACATGACAGGAAAAGAACATTATTCTGATGTGTTAATTGAGGCAAAAAATAATTGCATTATTTGCGATCTGGCCGTACGGAACAAAATTGCTTATAACAGAAATAAAAAATGGATTTTATCTATATAACGACTACCAAATTAATTTTTTTCGCGTGCCAGAAAAATTAGCTTACGTGCCAACTGTGGCACGCGTGCCATATGTTCGCCAACCCTGAGCTAGGCGAAGGTTGGGAGGAGCTCTGAGGAGCTCCGTACTCAACAGAGTTAGTTTTTTTTTTTTCTGTAAGCACGTGGCAAATGCTATGAGATGCTAAAGCCAGGATTTTGGCTTGATTGAGTTCTCGTGTGGAGACCTTATGTGATTATTTTCAATGTACATAAACTACTTTTTATTTTTTCATTAAATTTGTTATGTTTTTATATTGAATTGCGTTTTAATTCAATTGTTTTACAAGCTGTAGTGAATCTTTTTCGATTGGCGATATGACATACAATTATGCAAATTGAGTCTGCAATTATATGGCTAATACCAATTTCGTCTTTTTTATATAAAAATAAACGCGTATACATTCATTTATATTCAAATATACATTTTTTTCATTTGAAAATTATATAGGACTTTCATTTGAAAAATCGGTTCAATCCTGAACGAGTCAAAACCCAATCTGAAACCGACCTGGACTCGAACCGTTTAAGGTCAACCCAACCCACAACAAAAAAAAATGAACGTCCACCGGGGTCGAGTTTGGGTAAAATCGGGTTACTTGACTGGATGCAGTTTCAGGGGTCGATGCAGGTTTTTATTATTGGGGCCCATTTTGTAAAAAGTAAGTTATTTTTGTGAATGTTATTATATTTTTGTGAAAAGTAACATTTGTCAACGAAAGTTGAAATCCATTTATTCAAATTCGAACCAAGCATTTTATTAACGAAAACCTCTTTAACCCTTCCCGGCACAGACAAATTTTGTTGTAAAATGATGAAATCATCGACTGACTTCGGAATTTATATACGACTTTTTTAGAAATTAAAAACTTGTTACTTTATACTTTCATTGTTACTGCACAATTTTATTAAAATATTCTTGGTGCCGTTTGTGCGTTTGGAATTAAAATTAGGTATTCCGACCCGGGGACACTGCGTCGGAAAGGGTTAAAGCCTCTAGCTAAAATGGTTATTTTCCGTGACTTGGTTTTACTGACAAATTACATATTTTAAAACAGTTTTTATGAAAAGGAATTGTATGAAATGACCTGTTTTATTAAAAAGAATTTTGTAAAGGGGTCCATTTTATTAAGTTTATGTTTGTGAGGAGACCTATTTTGTTAAATTTATTTTTGTGAAGAGGCCTATTTTTTAAATAGATTTTTGTGAAACGGCCTTAAATAGACCCCAAATTTTGCCTGGATCGACCCTTGAGTTCTGTAATTGAGCTTCAACTTTTTTTTTAACTATTTGGAAAAATGGTTATTGTCCTCTGCCAGGGTAGGAAATCAAAAACATATCTGAAGCGTTTTATTGGTTGAATCCGCATTTTATTCGTTTACTGATGGGTCTATACAGTAATCTGTATTTTCCCTTTACTTTCAACAGAGTTGGATACTTCTGTTGCCACTATGACAAAAAAGTAATAAAAACTACAAAAAAAAATTAATTAATAACTCAGAAACAAATTGAGATACAGCTTTCAAACAAATTGCATTTAAGAGTACATTTTTTTTTTTCTCTATACGACGGTGTAAAAAGTAATATTGTGGGATGTTTAGAAGTTTAAGAATGAAATTTCATTTAAAATGGGTCCAGGAATATTAATGTTTAATCCATGGCGTACGTAATGTATGACCAGCTCCGTAGAAGTTTAAAAATTGAGAGTACCGAAAATTGTAAAACGGAAATTTCTTTTAAAATTTGTTCATGATGGGTCCAGGAATGTTAATGTTTAATCCATGGCGTACGTAATGTAGGATCAACTCCGTGCGATTTTTTATGTCTTAAATTTTAGTCTTCGAAAAAATCATTTTCCAAATGGTCGTTGTAATTTGTTAAATTATTTTTTTTTTTTTTAAATAAATAAATAAATAAAAGGGTGGGAAAAAAAGGTAGTTCTTGCGCTTCATTTTCGCAGATAGAATCGGGGATGATTCATTGAATCCGGAAGCAAGGGTAAAAACACAGCCATTCGTTGTTTTTCCTCGTTCGAGGACGGTGTTTATCGCGGAATGATAATCCCTTAAATGAAAAAAAAAGCGAGTCTCGAAATAACGGTGTAGCTGAGCGACTCTAATCCGGAGAAATATGCAATTCACCTCATTTCGTTTTCTGCACTCCTTTAACAAAGTGCATTTATTAAGCGAATGAAAGTGAAATAATAGGCGAGTACCTCTCGTCAGTGCCTTGGGCTGATGAAAGTTTTTGTTTGTAGGAAGTGTCGGAAAACAGCGTTTCGTTGAAGGGGTGGAGGAAATAGCTCTACGTTCCTGATGAGTGGGATCTGCATGTTAGATTAAGTGCCAAATTAAATGAAGGGAATTATGGTATGACATTTATTGCCACGGCTAACTGAGCCATTTAAAGATGGAACTAGTTTATTGTGCTGGAATAAGGAAACTGGTCAGTGAATCTATTACTAAGCTGGCATGGAAAGAGATGAGACAGGCTCAGCCCAAGCCCGACACGGACTCGGACACGATTTTTAGATCAGCTTTCGGGCTCGGGTTCATTCTTTCTGAAATTGACAATTTTATTTGTTCTCCTATAGAAACAACAACTGCAAAAAAAACTTTATTCCCCTTAAAATTTCTCATTCCGTTTTAAGTCGTTTTAATGCTATTCTGATCAGAAGGAAAGGTAAAAGGATTTTTTTCCTTTTGTAGTAGTAACAGAACCCTATTTTAAAAGAAAACGAATTGAATATTTCCAACTGAGCGAAAAAATGCCCAGGCTGGGAATCGAACCCAGATCCTTGGCTTACTTTACCGTTTTAAGCTAACTGGGCCGACAACCAGCCAGTATATTTCGCTCAGGTAAGCTTATAAAACTTGTGGTATTTGCAGATTTATGTCTGGCATTGACGGCGAGCGGCGACCTTTTGATAGGGTGCCGTTAGGATATTTTTTAATTGGAATGATTATTTATTATTACTTTTTTTAGAAATCTATGCAAAACGCAAAATGAATATTTTCTTTTAAGTCAATCAACGATAGCTTATGGTTTGCAAATTTTTAGTAGTCTTCTATTGTCTGCGAGTGCTATTCGCTCTTCATATGAATATAACGTTAGTGATTCTCTCCATTTTTCTTCTTCAACTCTGCCCCTCACAATCACGAAGTCGCTTTCATTCGCAAGTAGATAAAATTGGCATGTATTGTTATTCCCGATAGTTAGCATTAGAGCAGTGTTTCCTCTTTTCCTATGTGGGGCATTCTCACAATCTTTTGACTTTCATGTCCCTGAATAATAATTTTTTACTTAATACACATTTTTGTGTTTTTTTTTTATTATTTATTTCATATACTGGGGAACATCCCATTGCATGATTGCACAACACATTAACGAGATAAATAAGTTTTGGACGAAGTTGGGGGTCCAAATACCTGGAAAACTCCTATACCGTCCCGTGTCCCTGATGCTGATTTTTAAGTTTGGAGCTATCTGTATAAAATTGTTTCAATAAAAGTAATTCGATGTCATTTTTTTCCGAAACTGGGACTATTGTTTTATATAAATAGGTAGCAAAAAATGAACCTGCACACATTTTTACGGTTGATATTATTTTTTGAACTCTGTCCCTGGGTTTTAGATTCCTTACCGTCCCTATTCTAAAATTGTACAGAAAATCACTTCAGATGCAGCCACAGAATTTTTTTCAAGTTTTTTCTCATGCAGAAGTATGCTAGAGAAAGAATGTCTAAAATTCTTTGACAGGAAATTGACTGCAAAATATAAATCAGCATTTAAATATCAATTTCAAGCATCGTGGCTTTATGGGTAGTCTTACCGCCCCCAAGGTTTATTCCTGCACTTTTCGAGGTAAATTAAAAAAAAATAATAATAATTTAATCCAATGTTAACAACTGTTTCTAAAAATCAATGAATATTGTGGCTATCACTGAGTCTTAACATGATTTTCCTAAAAATAGGTGATCATTTTCCTTACCGTTCCATCCTTACCGTCCCTTTTTTTACCACTTCGTCCCTTTTTTATCTTACCGTCCCTTCTTTAACACCCCTTTAAGACAATGTTATACAAAAATTCTGTATTAAAAGTACTACAATTTTATTATTTCTTATTTGAATGTCCTGTGGGTCTATGCAAATTCATTATAAGTAAAAATTTAGAAGAAAATAAAAAGTTATAGGAGTAAAATAGTAAAGAAAATTAAACTCGTGAGTTTAACTTAAACCCCAGTTAAATAAATTTTTTTTTTATTTAACTGGGACCATTGACCATTTTTTCTTTATTTTGAATCATTAAGGCATTCGTCTATCAGATTAAAATGTTATTTTAGCAAATTTAATTTCGCCAGATTTTTTTCCCCCAAAAGTCAAAAGATTGTGAGAATGCCTCATATAAGCATCGGATCTTTCAGGTAACGGTGTCAAATTTTTAATTTAAGCTGATTTTCAAGGGCACGAGAATTACGAAAGATGTACATCTTTTATAGGAAATAGAAAAATGTTGTTCGATTCTTCGTCCTATAAATCGTAATTTCTTCAAATTTCATTCATTTATTCATAAAACGCACTTCGTTAATGTATGGCCATCAGATTTGCTTGTTGCGGAAGAAAAGTATATGAGAATCTTTTTAGGGAAATATAATTTCATTTGATACTAAACTTCTCTTTTGATAAGATTGAATGTAAATTTCATAAAATTAATTATGTTCTGGGAATTAACAGTTATTTTCATGCAAGAAATTGTAAAAAATGAGATATTACATTTAGAACAACTTTTAAATATTATGCAATTTTTTTGTACTTTTAGTTCGGTATACTTTTGGTATCGGGGCCGGGTGGCCTCCAGCTCTGATGACGCAAAATGTTTCGGTCTAGGGCGGGCTCGTGTAGGTTCGGCCTTCGAAAAGTATGCCTGGACTCATCTCTAATGGAAACCACATCATAACTTCCCTGCTAAGCGTCCGTTTCGCTTTAGCATAAAATCAGCGAAATGCGATATTTAAAGAATAATATGACAAGAACGGGATAACGTACAGACAGGATATTTATATCATACTAATGTATGCTGTAAACTACAAACTATATTTAAATTTTGGGGTTTCGTACTTAAAAAATTACGTACTTACTTATTACTAATTCGTACTTACTTGTTTAAACTTTGCAAGAAAATTATAGCGATTATAGTAGGTCCCATAGTTTTGAGAAAATCGAATTTTCCCATTTACGCAAACTTTTCTTTGCGGTCGCTCAGCGGGGGTTGTTGAAATACTTATGGACGCGGAATCATCCAAGGATTGTTGATCATGATTTTCGAAAAAAAAATTTTGGTCATTAGCCGAGATATTAATTAAAAACCTATCTAGAAAACAGCCGCACAGACCCAGGTGGCGTTGCCTTTTTGCGACCTCCTTTCGAAGCGCCTTTGACACCGTGCCAAGTTTAAATTTTGCAGAAGATCTTTGTTGTATGGGACACTTTGTGCGCGAGTAAAACCCGTACTTGATCGATTATTTATTTAATTTGAAGGATAATAACTGTGATTTTAGTATTTTTTGTTTCCCATAGGCATTCAGTGTTAAGTAAATAAAAGTACAAATATTTATTTCAGCCGTGGCTCACCAGAGTCTGCAGCTAATCGTATAAGAAGAATGATTTGGAAAAAAATTACGGTTTGCAGATTTACGATAGGGCCATGGGTCACAGGTGGTTGCCGATAAATGCCTCTGTAAACGAACTATAAATACTACTCACTTCACTTTCAATCCCGAACATGTCATAGTAAACTAAATCTCAATAACATATATCAATTACACTTGTATCGAGTCTGTTTCGGCGAGTTACAGATCAAACAGACAGACGGCCAGATAATTCATAAACTCTTTTCAGCGTTCAAGTATTAAGAATTGTCTTTCTAAACAGACATGTGTGGTCATAAATATGTAAACGTGATAAAGCTAAATGTTTTATATTTTCCAAAAATTTAGCATCCATAATTTAATATTTAAATCAACAATGTGACATTTTTTTTCTTTCAATAAATGAATAGAAACAAATCAAAATTTGAAAATCATGTGACTTCCTATAGAAAAGCATTATGATATGAAAGGAAACAAAATGTTCTACCGAATGAATCTACCAAATTTATCAAGAACTCATATAATGTAGCTAAAATCGGATACCTCACCCATCTATCAATTTTAAAGCTTTTAGGATGATTTACAGAATACATCCCACACTGACAGACACCAAAACTTTTCGTCTCTACTATAGTAAGCTTTCATTGGACGTTTCGGCAATGAATCGCTATACGAAAAAATACATTTAAAACTAAATCGTAAGACGAAATGCAATATTCTACCTTGATTCAGTCGCAAAATGTACAATATGAACTTTAAAAAACGACAAAAATAATAAATATACATTTTATTTAAAATTTCTTAGCACAATTTTAATTAATTTTCCAACTACTTTTCAGCAGTGAAATTACGCTTGAAATTTTTGAATATTAAAGACGTGAATTATCACTTTGCTAATTAAGCGTAAACCAACAGAGTGAAAAATGTCCGAGCCGGGAATCGAACCCGGACCCCTGGAATAGCGTTCCAGTGCTTTACCATTAAGCCACGAGGACGATGCCCAGCTTGGCATCTCTCACTCGCATAAATCGGTAAGTCTGCTACCGTAGCTACAAGATGGAACAGTATTCATGAGCACACAATCTTGCGGCTTAACATGAGACGCAAATGAACCCAGCATCGGTGCATATACAGATTTAATTAATTTTCCAACTACTTTTCAGCAGTGAAATTACGCTTGAAATTATGGAATGTTAAAGACGTGGGAACAGATGTCATAAATTCCCGGGGCCACCCTCTTGGAATTTTTCTTGGCGTGAAAACCCCTTTTCCGCCAAGTAGTAAATGTCGCCAAACACTGGTTTATACGCATGTTAGGCTTAACGAAAATAAAACGTAAATAATAAACAAAACTCGCTAAAGTGGCAATTAGTAATCGTTGTATGAGCGCTACGCGCTCATTAACTAAAAAAATCCCTAAATGGCCTAAATTTATCCCTTTGCTAACTAGGTGTAAACCAACAGAGTTAAAAATGTCCAAGCCGGGACTTGGACATTTTTCACTCTGCTGGTTTACGCTTAGTTAGCAAAGGGATAATTCACGTCTTTAATATTCAATTTCTTAGTACTTCCAGCCTGCAACTCCCGCGGCCATTGTCAGCGAATATTTTTGTTATTAATTGCTGTTCCATTCATACTAATACGTCACTTCGTTTGGAATGGAAGAGTCCATAATTATTAAGGTAGTTGAAAGTAGAAGTAGCAGTGCCTTGGATTGAACTTAAGTAGATAAAACGACAATTAAATTACAGAAGTTCAATCCAAGACACTTCTACTTTCAGCTACCTTAATAATTATGAACACTCTCATTTAAAACGAAGTGACGTATTTGTATGAATGGAACAGCAATTAATAATAAAAATATTCGCTGACGATGGCCGCGGGAATGGCAGGCCGAAACTACTAAGGAAATTTAAATAAAATGTATATTTTTTAAATTGCAACATCTATGTTATTATGATTTTTGTCACCTTTAAATAAAACAGTGAGCTTTTTAACGTTCATATTGTGTATTTTGTGGTCACATTTAAAATATTTTCCATATTTTGTTAATCACGTTTTCTGCATAAAAGAAACGACGGTAACATTTCTTCTTTGCTTTTACTTAATTATTTTCATTTTCTTTTATATTTCGAAACTAAAAAAAAAAAAAAAAACGCTGTTAATTTTCTTTATATTGCTTTTAAGGACCCGATCCTGAACCATTGTCTATAACATGATTCGACGTAGAAGAAGATATGCCTTTGTGTCCATTCGAACAATAGCTTTTTTGTTTTGTTTTTTTTTTTTGCGAGGGGAGAATAAGTTTACTTCGCACGTGTATTTCGTTTAATTTATCTAATAATATTTGCTTCAGCTTCTTAAATATATGTAATTTGCGAATGCCACTGTAGGGTGTTTCATCCTCATCGGCGTTTTGAAAAACGTTGAAAGTGAGTAAAAAATACAATTACATGATAAGCAGGAATGTAAAAAGAAAATTTCGAAGCTTTTCTTAAGAGAATTTCTAAATAATGACTATCAGAACAAATACCCTACTCTCTATGTAAAATGCAAAACGGAATTTCGTTCCGGCTGTTTATAACTTGAGTTCTATACTGGGCGGATTTCGACGAGACGTGCACTGTTAGTTAGATAATTTTTCAGGGATGGTTTTAGCATATTGCATAATGTTCTACGTTGCTTACTTATAGAATTATGAGCGAAAGTTTTATAATCAGGTGAACCCGATTATGAAAGATTAGCCTTTTTAAAAGAGATTCTGCTGAATGGGTTTTGATGGTACTTGCACTGTTAGATAATTTATTGGGTGAAAGTTCTATAATCAAATGAACTCGAATATTAAAGATTAGCTTTTTAAGAAAGTTTAACTAGCCCTGGATTTTGAAGAAACTTGCATTATTGGTTTCTTCTCTAGTATATTGCATTTTGTGCTATCGTTCTTTACCAAATCCTACTTTAAATGATCAACTAAATGAATGGGTCGTTAACAGCCCAAATTCTGTCTGACACATTAGAAAATATCGCAATGGCGTTCGTATCGTTTTCAGCAGTGCGGAAGGACGTTTCAGGTGAAGCTCCGTATTGCTTTAAAACTCAAGGTTAAATTCACCAATATAGTTCGCTTGATTCAAGATTCGTTTGGAGAAACCGACCAGAGAAGCGGGTGCAGTCTGCTAGTTTTTGACAAATAAAATTAGCATGTCTAATTTTAATTAATTTTTCAATTAATTTTCAGCAGTGAAATTACACAATACGTGATTTATCACATTGCTAACGAAGCATAGAACCAACAATGTGAAAAATGCCCAAATTCGTTAGTAATGTGATAAATCACGTATTGTATATTCAATAATTTCGAGCGTCATTTCACTGCTGAAAATTAATTGAAAAATTAATTAAAGTTCTATATGTGTTCACCGATGCTGCGTTTGTTTGTGTCTCATGTTTCGCCGCAGTGTTCTCATGAAGACTATTCCATCTTGTGCTGCATTTGGACGTATAGAGCAAAACTGGGAATTTTCATTAGCGGCCACTGGCCGGTAGGACTAGTTTTTTAAGTGGCCACTTTTTTATTTAAAAATACTAAACAGAAAAATTTCTGCAACTATTAGTCTAAAACTGAATACCCCAAATAAATATGTTAATATAAATATATTGGAACCAAAAAAAGTAGAATCCTTGATGAAAAGCAAGAAAATTTTTTTCTCTCCTTGTAAAAAAAGTGGCCGCTGATAGACAATTTTTCACTAGCCCCTTTTCCTCATTTGCTGGTCCTGTGGCCGGTGGCTAGTGCTAATTTTGCTCTTTAAGTTGCAGCTTTACCAATATATGTGGGAAATGCTAAGCTGGGCCTCGTCCCCGTAGCGTAAATGGTAGAGCACTTGGAGCGCTATTCCAGGTTCCGAGTTCGATTCCCGGCTTGGACATTTTTCACATTGTTGGTTCTACGCTTCGTTAGCAATGTGATAAATCACGTATTGCATAGTAACATGTCATTGCGAAAAAATACGTATAAAAATAAAGTGAAAAATGAGTTTAATACTCCTTGTGGCTTCTTTAAGAAAATTTGGATGCTTTGAAGAAAAGTTTTTTTTTTTTTTTTATTATCAAGAAACGAGACAATCTTTTATTTAGGAAACAATGTCGCGAGGATCTTTTCAGTCAGTTTTTGTCGCAATCAGAGTCACGCGAGGTCAGGCACCGATTTTTCTTGCTACCTCGGGCTTTTTCAAATCTCTTCAAATTGTAGGTCATTCCATGTTTGCATAATTAATGTCATTCCGATACGCGAACCGATCGCGTAACGCACTCGAATGATTTCGTTATAAAAGACCCACTCCCCGTTTCCTTATAATCAAATTATAGCAATGAGATCGTTTTCAAAATAAATCGAATGTCGGAATAAACTTATTAATAGAATGATGGTATTTTTCCGTTAAGTGAACGCACATACAAACACACATTTACAAATTCATTTTTTAACGGAAAGTTATAAAATTGGAAAGCCTGGTCATGGAAGCAATTTAGAATTAAACTGTTTTTTTCCATCCATTACCCATTGAGTTATAAGCGATATCGATCACGTGACAAACCCGTTTTTCGCCCACTCTGGAGTGATTTTTCTACTTCCGCGCGGAAATTCGGTTCAAAATGTCCACTTTGACATTATTTTTTGAAAGATCTATTGCGTTTGCAAAAAAAAAAAAAAAAAAAAAAAAAAAAAAAATGGAAAAAACAGCTTGATGACATAGTTTCTGAACAACAACAACAGCTGCATTTTCGAACAAAAATAAATTAAAACTTATGTCAGGAAGTTGCCCATTTGGATTTGAGAACAGCCTTAAGTAACGTATACGTGGGTGCTAACATGCGTAGGAGATAGGAATGCTAATCCTAGTGACGTACCTAATAAATGAAAAATATAACTATTTTATTGAGCACAAATGAAAAAGAAAATTTCTAAACATTATATATGAATAATCTTTCATTACAGAACCAGCATAACGTTGATGACCTTTTAATGATGCTAAATATTTCGTTAATACGTAATCGGACATTTTTTAAATGCGATTGGCGCTCTCATTCAGTTGCATGATCTACACAATATTGATAAAAAATATGGATGTACACCAGAAGTGTATGAATCGAAAAGCAGTTTTTAAAGGAATACGGAAATATATTAGATTTAGGTTTCGATGTGTCTATCTTCGTAAATCGGGCATAGCGCCATTTTAGTGCTCCGAAATCCGGAATACATTATCATAATATACTTTTTTGAACAAATACCACAATAAGGGGTCATCCATATAGGATGTCACATTTTTTTCAATATTTTTGACCCTCCTCCCCCCCCCCCCCTTTGTCACAAAGTGTCACACTTCACCATACCCCCTCCTCCCCTCTTATCACATGTCATGCTACATGTCACGCTAAACTATAAACATATACTTGCAGTTCAAAAACAAAGTACTATGTTATAGATCCTATTTCAAATTTTATTTTGAAACTTTTAACTATGTATTTTAATGTCATTTGTGAGCATAATAATAAAAATGATTCGTGTACTTATTTTGTATGAAATAAGATTAAGATTTACAACAAAAAACATAATTAATATACAATAGTAATGAAATATTAATATGAAAGAATAATTAAAAACAGTAGTATTTTGGAATTGGAATTTAATATATTTGGCTTTAAATGTTATCTTTACTGTATGAACACAAAATACTTTAATTTCAAAATAACTTTAAAATTTAATCTGCTGATTTTTAATGCTTTTATTTTAACCAAAATGTGTGATGTCACACTTCTTACCCCCTCCCACCCCTTTGTCACAAACTGTTACAATTTCATGAACCCACTCTCCAAGCGTGACATCATTTGTGGATGGCCCCTAAGAATGACACCCCTGCCTTGGAAAAAATTGAACTTCAGAACGTTCATCCTTTGGCATTTGCCAAATTGTGTAAGTTATATTAAACACAAAATTGCAAATTTTTAGAAAACTGTTCGAGGCAAGCATTTTCGTCTCTAAAGTAACAGCCATGCCAAATTTTAATTTTCTAGCGCTAATTTAAAATAAATTGCAATTTAGAACGTTTTCCGCCCATTTCATCCTTTTAAATTTCGAATATTTTAGAATCCATTTTTACCAAGTATTTACATCATAAAAGTTTTCCACCACGCCCAATTTCAAATGTCTAGCCCCGATACTATTCCAGAAATTTCAATTTAAAAACTTTTTTGCCTGAGCATGGCCTTCCAGCTTGTTGTGCCGTCATAAAATATAGCCTATGTTGGAGCAGAGTTTGAAATAGGTTCTGTGGTTCCGGCGATTACCCCTTACAAATGCACAAACAAACGTTACTTCTTTATAATATTAGTATAGATTAGGGATGCACCGAATAGTGATTTTGGCCGAATACCGAATATTCAGCCAACAGGCAAACCCAATACCGAATATTCGGCTAGCCGAATACTAATTGCCAGGCCGAATACCGAATATTCGGCTTGTCGAATACTTTTATATTTCAAAGTTTAAAGGCATTAAAATTTTAAATTTTAAAACAATTTTATATAATATTTAAAACACAAACATTTATTCTAATAAACAAGTGCTTTTTTCAAGTAAACTTTATGCTGAAAAAAAATCTGCTTTGAGTTATTTAAGAAGAGGATAGTTATAAAAAAATTTTAATTAATAAAATTTTAAATGTCATGATTTCTTCTGGGAAGTAAAACAAATGAATAAATTTTTCTTAAATTCTAAAATAGACATTTTAAAATCAAAGGAAAATTGTTAAAAATTGAAAGAAAAATTGTACAGGATCCTATATTATTTGCTTGTCAGGAATAAGTAAAAGTAAATAAGTAATACAATTTATTCAAATTTTATAGGGTGGCAACTTAGCAAGAATAACTGTTCTTATTCCCTTTGATTAGGCAAGGAAGTTTTTAAATGCACTAAGTAATGCATTAGTAATGTTTAAATGCATTAGTAAGTTAAAAGTGTCTGGAGTGCGCAATCATTTTCAGAGATTGCAAACGTTGTTCTTAAAATCTTAGCAAGAAACAGATTATTTACTGGACAATGTTCAGGAACTTGCATTTGTACATAATTAATTCCTATGAAAATTCTCGTGATTGGTTAATTTTCTTAAATAATACTTAACAGAAAATTAATAATGTAAAAACATTCTCTTTTATTTAAATATGATTATGTTTTTAATTATTCTGAATATCTTTATAAGTTGACTGTTAAACGTAGAAGTTGTATAAGGTTTTTAAAAATATGTTTTAAAAGTTTTTTTTAAGTATTCGGTTCAGTCGAATACTTCGATATTCGGCCGAACCGAATATTCGGCATGCCGAATAGTTTGCTATTCGGCCAAACCGAATATTCGGTAACATGGCCGAATACCGATTAGATACCGAATATTCGGTGCATCCCTAGTATAGATTACTATTATGTATAATTAAACATTATTTTATTACTTTCATATATAATCTACTCGCATGTATAATTACTACTATAATTATACTCCTGCTGTTACGCAGCAAAAAAACATTTAAGTAAGAATGGATAGCAACCGAAAAACCTATTTCCATGTTTAGAATACCGATTAATGTATAAAACTATTCGCAAACGTCTCCGAAAATCAGTGGCTGCAAAAGAAACTCTATTTTTATAAATGCGTCTTTAAATCTAGAAAATAGATTAGTATTCGAGGTTTCTGGAGATAAATATTGCTTTTCGGTATCGTCGGTAACTCCAGTGTTGATTTTCATGGGGTGGCCCGGGGGGATCCCCCCTGGAGCAATGATATGTCCCCCCCCCTCCCCGGAAGATTTAGGATTTTGTGTTTCCAATGGTAAAAAAGTGCAATTTCTCCCCCGGAGCCGCAGAAATCCCTCCCGGAGAAAAATGTCTGAATTCAATACTGGGTAACTCGGAAGAAATTATTGTATACTCTCGTTCGTGGGTCATATTTTTCTAGTAGGAGATTAAAAACACGTCTTTTTTTATCATGTGATGTGCGCCAATGAAACCTGCCAAAGGGATTTTTCTTTTTCTTTCTTTCTTTCTTTTTCTGCCTCTTCTTCTTCTTCTTCTTTTCTTTTTATATAATTGTGTGCGTGCGTGTATTTGTTTTCCTCTTATACATTAAATCTTTGATTCATCGTTCTGGGATTTTATTTTCGTGTACTCATCGCTTCGTCTCAGTTCAAGATCCATTCCATTAAGCAAAATAAATATTATTTTAACGAAAAAGTGTACAATTCACGATCAAAGTATAAAATGTCATTATACAAAAGTAAAACTATACAGAATTTTTTTTTTCACAAATTTCTTTTTACAAATTTTACCTACTTCGTAGAAATTACAATCGGTGAAACAATGGAGTTTTTCCTTTTCACGTGTTAAAATTTATTTCATTCTAAATGTTTCGATACCAAATGTAATTTTCTAGTCGTTATTGTCCATTATTTTATTGTTTACTAGCAGGACTCCGCCCCCCCTGCTCGCTACGCTCACCAACCCCCCGCGTAATCGCTTCGTGATTCCGTTCGGTATCGCGAAGCAAACCCTATTTTCTAGCCAACCCCAAAAGAAATTGTATCGCGTTTCCATTCGGGATCGCTTCGCGATTCCTCATTTTCTATGCATTCAATTTTTAAATTCCACTTGGTATAAACGCGCTCCTCCCCAACTCCTAACGATTTTATTTCCTTATCGCCAAGCAGGTGATCATTAGAGCTTACAGAGTTTCATAATTAAAAGGATTATTAAATATAAAATCATTAAAAAATGGTAAAATTTTGAATAACTACAAATTAAATAAAAATTATGTATATAGTATTACGAATATTGTAAATAGTTAGTGTCTGTGCTTAAAAATAATATAAATAGTTCAATTAAGCTCTATTCATAAGCTAATATTAGTTTTGGATGCTTTGTAATATCTCAATTTGTTGATTTTCTGCAAGCAAGTAAACTCTATTGGATCTCAATGAAGTCTATGGAAATTTGGCGAAATACTGGAAATAGCGAGTTGTACCAAAAGTTGGCGTCACTTTTGGCGACTCATTTGGGTCTCCAAATTGGGTGATATATCGCCAAGTTGGCGAAAAACTGGACGATACATCCGGAACTCCTCCCTTGGTAACCCCCCGTATAGCGTCAGAAAGATCTGACCCATCGGATGCAATTCACGGTATCTACGCAGATTTTCATGGGTCCATTTCCAAAGCGTTTCTTTTTTTTATATATATAGAAGGATTAATTTTTAATGTTATATAAAAATATCCTTAAAAGGTTTAATTAAAATTAATAACAACTAAAAATTATATATATATATACATATACATATAAAGGCCGGTCGTCACCCAATTTTTCTAATCATGGCTGTAATGGCTTTGCAGCCTACATACGTGATTTAAAACCGATTTGAGAGCATATAAATAAAAAAAAGTAAAAACTCGTGTAAAACCTTCGACTAACATGTGGAAGTGGTAGCGTGGAACTTCAGTCAAGCGGAGGCCCAAGTAATAATTAAATCAAACAATTTATTGAAAAGACATAAGATAAATTAATTTCTTGGTTATACTTGAATTACAACTATATTATATTTTCTGGGTACGTTACAGCTGACGACACTGTTCATTTAAAAGCATAAGTTCAACAAAGCATGAGATAGGCATCCAATCTTCTAATGGATTCTTTATCAAAAAAGGTTTAGTCCTTTTACCTTAATTCGTAACGAAAACTGCTGACGCTGCTTCTCGTGCACAACAAATCCGTTGTCAACTCCTTTTTACCTCGCGGCCTCGACCGGAGAAATATTATCTTGCCTGAATCGGCAGACTACTTCTATCCCTTCGGACCTCTCCGAAATCGCAGTCCCAACTCAGCGAGCAGCCCTCTCCTTGGGATTCAAAAACGCATCTCCCCCTTTTCTCTCTTCGTTCCAATTCATCTTCCTTAAACAAAGGCTATCTGTCGGCCCACTCAGAGCCTAGGTTGAATGATATCACTAACAAACTTCGATATCATAGGCCAAGCGAGACCCTCGCTGCTAGCGTGAGAAAATTTCGCATCTAGTTTCATTTTTAAATTGTCCTGGGAAAATATCGGCAAAGTTGCTACTTAAAAGGAATTCCATAACTCCTATTTTCTTCATGCCGTTCTACTTTTCCGTCAACCTTTGAGATTGGTTTAGATGGATTGATTCTTTTTATCATTTCCGGCAGAACCTTGAGACTTAGAAATATTTTGAGCTGTTATGCTTATACATTGCTTTTCCTATCTAGAGTTCTCATTTGAAAATATATGGGACCTTTTTTGTGAATCCCATTGGATTCTTCACAATACCCCCCGCCTTTAAATGATATTTCGGCTGCAAGACGTAATATCTGCAAAGAAAAGGTTAGCTCATATATTAGAGTGGCCCTTCTTTATATATCTCACTCACCTTTTTCACAAAAAACTTTTCGTACAATTTACATTTAACTTACTAATGCTGAGTACCTTTGATTATGAAATTTCACTTTTAAAAGACAAAACACATTTAAAATTTTACACTATGACATTTACACAAAATAAGATAAATTTAATATGTACACCTAGTTAAATCGAATTCGACTCACTTGATCCGGCGCTAAATTTCTAACTGCTAGAGCCTGTCATGTGAAGGCCTATTTCTATATTTAGGATAGTGTCTCGGACGTGAATCTTCGCTTGTCAACCTATTTATTTTCTCCGCGTTTTTTTCTTGTGGTTTTTGTCTATTTACACGATAATTTTGCAACTTTTCGTGTCTACCTGTGGCGCTCGCCACACAATAAGCCGAGGACATTTTAGAGTCGCCCGTCCTCCGACTAATCCGTCTCGTAACACTTTCGCGCTCTTTATTCCCGTCCAAATCCTTTACTAGATTTTCTGATCTGAGATACTTTTTGTTCTCGTTATTTCTAAACCAAAATTCTCTTTTGTTCCTTCTCAGTGTTATTTTCACCGACGTATCCCTTTGATTATCCGATCTATCTATACTTTGACACGCCCTATTTGCTTGTGTTAAATCCTCACACTCATGATGCGATTTTTCTAACCCCTTTTTCAGTTTGACTTCTCGTATGGGGCAACCCATCTCATGATCCCCTTTGACATCTTTCTTTTTTCTTTTTTTCGATCCTAAAACCTGATCTTCCTTTTTCGTGGGTGATACAGTATTATCCTTCCTTCCCTCTCAATTCTCATATCTCGTTTTTGACCGGGTACCTCCCATTTCCTTCCTTTCTTCCAAGTTCACGCTCGTCAATTTTGAGTAATCCTCTCTTATCTTATTCTCTTCCCTTCGGGATGGATTCCCGTTTTCGTTTTTCGCTTTCGCTATGTTATGGATGACCACTGCATCTGAAATCTGCATTTTTTTCCTTTTAGTATCATCAATTAATTTTTGAGTTTTGTTACCCAAAATATAGTAAGACAAATTCGTCTTTCTGTCCGTCACGATAGCTTTTGTTTTTAGTCTCCCGAGTCCTTCAATTTTTAAAACAACTTCGGCGGTCGGTAAGCGACGAGTATTGTTCATTAACGGCTGTCTAACTCGAATGGTGCCACCGTCTAATTGATTGCGTTTAATAAATCTCCTCGAAATTACATCATATTGACTTCCACTGTCTCTTAATGTTGTGCATTCCCTTCCGTTGATTAGCGCGCGGCTTAGATAAGGCTTAAAACTTTCTTCAAAATTTGTACTTCCTCTAATATGATGAACGCTGGTAATTTGCTCTCCATTTCTTTTGTTTTCGGGACAATTAACCTTCAAATGGTTTGGGCTCGAGCAAATGAAACACCTAATAGCCCTTTTGCGCTCAAAGATTTTTTTCCTTTCTTTCTCTATATTTCGTTCTCTCCAGTTAGTTCTGGTTTCGGAATGCCCCCCTCTCGTTTCGTCTTCATTTTCCATTTTCTCATCCCGCGAATTTTCTTCGAATTTTAGCTTTTTGTTCCACGATTTTTTTGACGCCCCTTTTATAGTTTCGTATTCATCCAGATCCTTAGCTAGTGTTCCTGGATCTTTATATTTGGCCCACGAATCTATAAAGTGCTCCCTTAATTCTGCTGGAGCACGCCTCTTAATCTGTTCGGTGATTAGCAAATCTTTTAACTCTTTAAAATTAGTAACCTCAAGATCATTTAACCACCCTTCTAGAAAGCTATTTAGTTCAAAAATGAGGTCTTTCCACGGGCTATTCTGGTCTCGCAAATGTTTGTCTAATTTTTGTCTATAAGCCTCGCCACTCAATCTAAAACGTGCTAACAGGATTGACTTCACATGCTGAAAGTTGTCAACTCTGTCTGTCGGTTCGCGCAAGATCAATTCAGCTATCTGTACGGGCAACAAAGCTAATAAATGCGTGACCAGATCCTCATTTTCTATCCCAGACCTTAATGCCTGTCGTTCAAACAAGTTTAAAAATAGAGTTATGTCCGAACGCTCTGGATCAAAACGATGCATTATAGTTTTTAGCGCTAATTTAGGTCTTTCCGATCCGTTACTGGAAATCGAGTTACGCCTCCCTGTATTTTGCGTTAATTTTAGTTGCTCTAATTGAAAATTTCTCTCTTTTTCTTTCTCTTCTTTTTCTTTTTTCTCTCTTTCTAAAAGAAGTAGATCTTCCCTATCTTTCACTATATATCCCACTTGCGTTAATGCAAAGTCGGCATCATAATCGTCCGCGGCCTCTATCTTTTGGATAATCGTCGCGATTATGTCACTTTCTTCTATCTGAACTCCTAATACCTCTGCTAAATTTTGCAGATCAGCCTTTCGGCAATATTTCAATGCCGTTATTTTCGCCATTATCTATCGATTTTATATTCCTACCGATACTACAAAGATAACCTAACGATTGCCCTCTTCATATATTTATTTATACATTCTTTTTTCAACTACCTCAGAAGATGTGAATTTGACACTTCACCGAGAATATTCTAACCTTATCTACCGTTATAAAATGTTTTCAAACGTATTCACAATATACATAAATAAATTAGCAATACTATAATAAATTTCAGACATTCTACATTTTAGTGTTAGTTTCGAAAAGAAAGTATAATTTTTCCACTTTTTACATTCCCTACACACACAAAATATAGAACATAAAAAAAAATATTTCCAAATGCTATAGGTAAACAATTTTCCCTATTTTACTCAGAATTGAACATTCCTTGCAACCTTTTCATATGCTTTTTCTATTTTGAATACAAGTATATATTTAGGGAAATCAATCATTAAATAATCCAAATTGATTCTAAAATATTTTTCAAGCAAACTTTCCTCACAATGGTACTTTTCTTACATGCCATCTAATTTCTTTTTTTTTTTTTTTTTTTTTTTTTTTTTTTAGAATCTAGTACGATTTCAGTTTTCTGTATTCTTAATTTTTAAAAAAATTTCAAAATTTAAAACCAATGACAAAGTGTATCAGCTTCCTTGTACTATAATTAATTAATAAGTTAATAATTTTCTTATTTTAACTAAACAATTTTAAAATTTTCATTTACCTCAAAACAAAAGTTTTCCTTTAAAATATTAATTTCTTATCAACATTTCAATTAATTAATAAATTAAGAGCCACTCAAAATAATGAGCTTACCTTTTGTTTTGCTGGGGCATTTTCTCTCGGGAACTGTACTGCACGGCACTGCACTGCACTGTAGTCTCCTTTCACTGCACATAGTCTTGCATCTGGATGTCGTCTAAAGCACCTTTTTGGGGAACTGTCCGGCACGATACTGGTGTCACTTTTCTCTACGCACAGTCTTGCGTCTGGAGCACTTTCTTAGGGGAACTGTCCGGCACTATACTGGTGTCGTTTTTCTATGCACACTGTCTTGCATCTGGAGCTCTTTCTTAGAGGAACTGTCCGACACGATGCTGATGTCGCTTTTTTCTACACACGGTCTTGCGTCTGGAGCACTTTCTTAGGGGAACTGTCCGGCACTATACTGGTGTCGTTTTCCTATGCACACGGTCTTGCCTCTGGAGCTCTTTCTTAGAGGAACTGTCCGGCACGATACTGGTGTCGCTTTTTTTCTACACACGGTCTTGTGTCTGGAGCTCTTTCTCTTAAGCTAGTCTTTTAATGTTCAGAGTCCTTGCTGTGCATACCACCTTCTGCCACCAAGTTGTAAAACCTTCGACTAACATGTGGAAGTGGTAGCGTGGAACTTCAGTCAAGCGGAGGCCCAAGTAATAATTAAATCAAACAATTTATTGAAAAGACATAAGATAAATTAATTTCTTGGTTATACTTGAATTACAACTATATTATATTTTCTGGGTACGTTACAGCTGACGACACTGTTCATTTAAAAGCATAAGTTCAACAAAGCATGAGATAGGCATCCAATCTTCTAATGGATTCTTTATCAAAAAAGGTTTAGTCCTTTTACCTTAATTCGTAACGAAAACTGCTGACGCTGCTTCTCGTGCACAACAAATCCGTTGTCAACTCCTTTTTACCTCGCGGCCTCGACCGGAGAAATATTATCTTGCCTGAATCGGCAGACTACTTCTATCCCTTCGGACCTCTCCGAAATCGCAGTCCCAACTCAGCGAGCAGCCCTCTCCTTGGGATTCAAAAACGCATCTCCCCCTTTTCTCTCTTCGTTCCAATTCATCTTCCTTAAACAAAGGCTATCTGTCGGCCCACTCAGAGCCTAGGTTGAATGATATCACTAACAAACTTCGATATCATAGGCCAAGCGAGACCCTCGCTGCTAGCGTGAGAAAATTTCGCATCTAGTTTCATTTTTAAATTGTCCTGGGAAAATATCGGCAAAGTTGCTACTTAAAAGGAATTCCATAACTCCTATTTTCTTCATGCCGTTCTACTTTTCCGTCAACCTTTGAGATTGGTTTAGATGGATTGATTCTTTTTATCATTTCCGGCAGAACCTTGAGACTTAGAAATATTTTGAGCTGTTATGCTTATACATTGCTTTTCCTATCTAGAGTTCTCATTTGAAAATATATGGGACCTTTTTTGTGAATCCCATTGGATTCTTCACACTCGTTTAATTTTACTTTGAGATAATACCTTAAATTGAGTTTATTTCAATTTTCGTTTATTCTATTTCTAACGAAATCTAATCAAAGTAAATACGATCTATGCATGACATTTTCACCAGTTTGCCCTCTGGCTAAAAAAGCTGAATTAAATTCAGATTTTTATTTGAACTTACTAGGGTTTTTTTTTTCTTTGTATTAAAAATTCGCTCAGACCGTTCTCTGTGTGTAGTGGTGGTGGTGGATATTATACTGCCATTTATTTCTGTCAAAGAATTGCCATTCATTTTAAATTACAGTTCTTGATTGAATTAAAACTCCAAACAAACGAATAGAAATATTTCTTTGAATTTGTTCTTTTTTCCGAACGGCCGAAAACAAAGGAAAGGTTAATACGTTTGATATTCTTAGGTTGTTTCTGAATTTTTGTATGCTGTTCTATTTCCGCATATTTTCTGATTATACTTTTACGTCTCACAAAAGTACAGAACTCTTTCAAATGCCGTATCGTTACTTAACCCTTTCAGGAGCAAATAACTTCCATTGCTAAAATGTTGAAATGAATGAATGGCACCAGAATTTACGAACCAATTTATATGGAAATAAGAAAAGCTATATTTAACACACATAATGAACCGATTTTTTTTGTAAACCAAAATTCTGATGCCATTGTGGCATATGGGAATTAAAATTAAGTGGTTTCATAAACGTACCACCGTCCCCGAAAGGGTTAAAGAAAAAAAATGCATAAGTTTTCATTAAAAATTAATCTTTTAATTAAAAAATAATGGCTAATTATCCGAAACAATATTTTATGATTACAAAAATAAATAATAATAATTAAGAAAAAAAAAAACTGTGACTATTTATTCCTGTTATCCTCGACATTTTGCAAACGTGTTCAAAAAATTTTCCGTACCCTGTTGTGATATTAAACGTACGCAAATTAACTAACTATATTCGTTGAATTTCTGTAAATCACATTTCGTTAAATTTCAGTTTAGATAGCTACATAAAAATAAATAAATAAATAAAATAAACCTAAAAATAATTTCCCTCCAAAAAACAAAAACAAAAAAAGGACCCAAAAATAGTCCAGCACAACGGAAAAAAAATCGTAATGTAATTTTTGCGAACCCTTACCAGAAATAGAAATTTTCATTTAATTGCTCTTCAAGGCGTTTTATAAATAGAAAAAAAAAGTGAAACATAAAAAATAAATGGCCGGAAACATTAAGTGGAGTGGAGTCATACTCCTGTAGCATACTAAAATTTAATTAAGCTCGACGGATTCTATATAACCTTGAGAAACAGCGGTTAAAATGATATGAGTTTATAAACTCCGAGGGTTTTATTTGTATGTGCCAGCTAATATTGTATTGTTTAATACATTAATCTGTTTCTTTAACGCTACTTGTTTGCTATAGATAAAAAAAGATACATGTAATATATACAATATGAACTTTAAAAAGCTCGCTCTTTTACTTAGCCCTTTAACTACTGACGGTACTTATAAGTACCATTAAAATAACTTGTTATAAAATTCAATTATTCCCTTGAAATTCCCATAAGAACAGAAGTTATGGCTTTTAGAATTATACCAGCTCAATAGCTGAAGCGGCTTTTCCGAAACTTTGGAGTCATTCTTTTTCTATATAACGTTTCTGGGCATAACGCGCAGGATATCTCAAAAACTTGTGAATGTTTTTTCATGACATTTTCAAAACATATGTTTCATGTGAATCTTCATAAACTGAACCTAAAATTTATTTTTTATTGTTATAAAAATGGTTTTTTAGATGATTATACTGTTGAAATTTGCAAAATTTCGTATTAGCTAAATACAACTTTGTATTAAAAATACAAAAATGCTTTCAATACAAATTTATTTAGGTTCAGGGTCATTATTACAATTTGAAGTATAAGTAGGCGCCGAAATTTTCATTCTAGTTGCAAGATTTATTTTGTAATCGCGCGCGTAATCTGTCATACTCATTTTCTGTTCGTCAAAAGTCTGATAGTTTGGACCCCCCTATAAATTCTCATTCTGCATCTTGCAATTTTTTAAATACATGAAATGAAAGAACATACTTATATCTATCATCGCAATAAAAATTGTATTTTAAAATCATATATATTTTAAGATATTAAACGTCGAAAAGGGTCTATTTTTTTTTTCATTTTTTCCAATTTTAAGAGTCCCGAGACCCTTTAATTACTTTAAAAAAAGTTTTCGAACATTTTCGTTTTCTGCCGCAAATTGGAAGATTACCGAAATTCGGGTTCGGTCTTCAAAACCTGTTTTGGTCGATCCTTATCTATAATCGATTGGTGCCATTACGGAATTCTAGATGGAAATTCGAACTGGATATCTAAGTAATATAATTGTTTAATTCTTACGCTCACTTTCATCTGCGCTGTATCCATCTTTACACATACATGCACCTTAAATTTTACACATTTTTTTTCCTTTCTCACTCCGCAGTGCGTAGAAAACTTCATAACCACTTCCCAGTTATCACCCCCCCCCCCCTTTTTTTTTTACTGAAAGGCAAATGCTTACTGCATTTGATTCCGCTGTACTCCTTACCCCACTCCCCAACCTTACCACATATCTATCTCCGCACCCCACTTTTTTCACACTTGATTACTCTTCAAATTTTATCAGCGCCCAACTTTTCTCAGTTTCGGAAAATAACTTCGGGATAAGAAATATCCGGGTTCTGAAATTTCGCCTCTTCCGCCCTCGCGGTGAATTTCTGTTTGAGTTATTAAATATTTTTAGCGGAAAATTTCACCGAATACATAAAATAAATAAATAAAAATATTTTTTCCACGTATAGATTATGACTTACTTTGATTGACAAGATTTACAAGCTTGATATCAAATTCCTGAACCACTTTGTCGTTTAACCAAAAGATTAATTTTAAGGCTAAAGTTAATACAAGTTATAAAAGTATCGATAATAAACTTGGAATTGAGAAGAGAATAATGATCAAGGAGTTATCTTTTATGGTTTTTATTTTCCCTCTTCTGATAGGATTAATCGATTCATTAAGACTATCACTGCCAGGGGCGTAGCTACAGATATTTTTTCGGGGAGGGGGGGGGGGATTCACAAATTTCCCAACTTATAATTCAAAAATTTTCCAACTTGAAACAAATTGCTCTATTTTCCAACTAAAATGATATGTGCAATGTCTGTTTAATGATAATGATACTTATATGTAATTAAATTTTAAAAAATCAAAAAACCCGATTGCGTAAAAAGCGAACTAATTAATTATTTCTTATCAATGTGAAACTATTTTTTATATTACTTACCTATTTTTTTTATTTACTGGTATGGATGACTTTTAAGTTGTGTTTAATGCTTAGTTCCTATCTATAAACACTGTTTTGATGAGGCCTATAGATGTCTATGATGGTTAGAGTTGAAGTAAACCTAGAGATCCTACCTACACAACTTCCAGGTTGTGTCCTATTTAAACGGAGCTTCTGACAGTAAAATAGTCCATGAAACATCGTCTTCATTTTAAAAGACCTATCCAATGATAGGCCACTCAGTAGGGTGCTTAATTTTTTTTTCGTGTCTACCGCCATTTTGTATTTTACGGCCGCCATTTTGAATTTATAAAAACAAAATCTAGCCTATAACCATCGGACGGTTACGACGAATGGATGGAGACCTCATTCATTGAAATCCATCCAGCCGTTGGGATGTTTCGAGGGTAAAGAAATCCACATACCCAGATACGCGTGAAACACATAACCCTTCTTGGCAGTCGGGTAAAAAAAAATTCTTTCCAAGGGAAAGTACTGAAAATTAAAACATAAAAATTATAATTATTGATTCATTTAATGAAGAATTTTAGTGTTCAATTGTGTACGAGTCATGATCGTACTTCATATTAAAATAGCCTCATGATATTTAGAGATTTTTGAGAAAGGAACTAAGTTTTGGTGGAAATAGATTAGAAATGATAGAATAGAGATGATAGAATAGAGATGAATAGATTAGAGAACTGTTGATGGACAACAGTAGAGAAATTCAGGTATGATAGATGTGTGATATTTTCGTAGCTCAGAGAAACACAATGACAAATTGAGTCTGGCTGCTTTTGTATTTCTTTTAATAATTTAACTAGTTTATTGTTACAGAACTCAGAATGGTAGTCAGCAAAACAATAAAAAAATCTTATTTTGTTTTACTATAAAAAAAAAAAAAAAAGTGTTTCAAAAATCTGGAATTTCCCAACTCGAAGGTCAAATTTCCGAAGTTCACATATATTGGAGGGGGAGGCTCCTCCCCATAACCCCTGATCGCGACGCCTCTGACCACCGCTTTATCAATATCGGCCGACTCTCAAATCTCAGAAAATTCAATAATAATAATAAATAGAACTGTGTAAACTGCAGAATTCGATTTGCTCCATTAAAACGTTTTCCATAAGGACTTCAATTACTTTTTAATCATTACTTATGTTATTCGAACAAGAAATTCGTCAGAGTAGCGTTTTGTATATGTAATCCGGTACTTTTCCAGTATAGGGGCCTTCGCGAGTTAGAGGTAATGAATTTGGTGAGAGAAGGAAATTTTCATGCATAATTTTATGGCAACCTGTTCACTGTCTCATACACACAAGCAATTTTTCCGATGTTTATACAGTTTATTTAATATAACAAGCCATTTGTCTACTTTTATATGCAAACAGAAGTAAATTGTATATAAAGAAACAGCAATAATAATAATATATATAAATAAGATGTTTTTAGATCTATAAATACACATGTAAACAAGCATAAAAAAGTTTGTTTTCATAGCTGTTTAGTCATTTGGCAACAAATCTTACTTTCTAAAGCCATGCTTAAAAACAAACAAACAAACAAGAAAAAAACACCATGGTCCCTATACTGGAAAAATATCTTTAAATTAACTTGATCAACCAATTCAATATATAAAAAAAAATCAATTTGCTGAAAAAAGATAAAGGTGTTATGCATTTATTTAATTATTATTACTTTTAATTTAAAATGCTCCACGTGTTTCAACTTCAAAACATTTTTTTAAATGAATTTATTTTAAAAAAATATGCATTTATTTTATAATCTGACAGGCAATTTTTTTTTTTTTTTTTAAAAGGCATGAAACAGAATTTTTATCAAAAATTCACATATTGATAAACTATATTAGTCACTTGAATTCCTTAATAAGCCAACGTTCCAAAGCGAACAGAGAGAGATTTGTTGTAGTACGTCTCAAGCTTGTCCCTTAGTAATATTTTGAACAAAAGTAAAAACGCAGTAAATGTGTATGTATCGTATCGACTGCAAAAATTTTGTTTTGTGAAAAAAAAAAAAAAAAAAAAATACATATGGATGTATGCTATTTGTTGTATTTACCTCTAAGAAGTGTGAAAACACACTTTCTTCCAAGTATATGACACAGGGTTGGCGAAACTTTTTATACACGCGTGCAAATTTTTTTCCAAAAATATTTTACATGATCTTGACGTGTTAACAAATTTAGTGGATCGAAAAATCAAAAATAAAATCACTTACTAAGATTTTTAAAAAATGGTTAACATACAGATGATGTATATAATAATAATATAAATATAATCAAATAATAATAATGATACAAACAATTAAATTTTAGAGATTATTAAAAGAAAATTATTATATCGTTGCATCGTGGAAGAAAAATAATTAACATCAGATCCCTACTTACTCAGCTAATTTCAACGGAATGCAAACTGAACTGGATTTATCTGAGTGTTGCTTTTCTTTGATTTTTTATATTATTCATTTGAGAAAATAATGAACCTGCGGACATAGTGAGATGGAAAAATTATTAAAAAGGCAAACGCCAATTTCTTTAAATAGCTCTGAAACTAATTTCTAAGTTGCCATAATTTTACCACTGGTACTTTTATTAATTTCGTAATTTACGGTATTTTAAAAAGTCGCTATTAAAATTCTTCAATTTCCAATTAATCGAATTTAGACAAGATCAGATCATCTAAAGTTTGTGTATTTTGTGCAGTATCACTGTATATTGATTTAGACACACAGGCAACACCGTGCCAAAATTATTCTTTAGCGTGCCACTTTTGGCACGCGAGCCATAGGTTCGCCGTCACTGCACTATACTGTATATTGATAGATTAAAATAACCCTATTTACACAAAAACAAATGCGCTAACACCCTTACGGCGAATTCAGATTGAGTCAATATTAAATGAATTTAACCAATTTTTATTCAGACAGCCTCTTTATGAGGTTTCTGAAGCAACCCATATCGATGTTATTGAAAAAAACTTTTTCTATTTCTTTTCCTTTTTTTTCTTCTTATAAGCGTTCGTTCTAACACGAGAGAAGAAAAAAACAAACAAAATGAGAACTGCGAAAAGAATAAATGATCAAAGCGATTCGCTTAATGATTTTTCTGTCTTTTCCTCTTATTTGCTTAATCGATGCATTAAGAAACTACCATTACTTTATTAATATGGATGACTCTCAAATCTCGGAAAAAGATTAAAAAAAAAAAAAAAAAAGAAAAAAAGAAATAGGAACTGTGTAAACGGTAAAATTCGATTTGCCCAAATAAGATGTTTTCTTTAACATGGTTTTCATTAGGAGAGCCATGTAAAAGGCTCTTTGCCTTTTTATTAGCGTAGTCCACGAATTTCCAAGACAAGATTTCATTTCTGTTGATACAATTATTCTTTTCCTTGGTGTTATCATTAAGAATCGACAGAAACAGGTTTTTAAGATAGAAACCAAATGTCGGTAATCTTTCTATTTTCGTCCGAAAACGAAAACGAAAATGTCCCTTTTTTTTGAGTAATTCATACATGCATAAATATACAGAATTATTAATTATACGTGTAACTATACGTGGGGTCCAAAATGATTCTCTGTGCCTGTGACCAATACTTTTTATTTTCATATAAAATAAAATGTAATTAAGTGATCTGGGACAGGGCTGTTCAACCCGGCGCCCTTTGAAGGATTTCTTGATGCCCTAGAACAGGCTCGGCGAACCTTTTCACGTACGCGTGCCGAAAATTCACGAACAATATATATCAACAATGTAACGTGCCAAACTTATACAGAAATAATTTTGAAGAGTACGATGTTTATACGAAGTACTGGTTATAAAATCAGTTGCTTTCATGCTTTAATAATTTTAACAATCTTAAAAATCAAAATGCGATTTTTCTGTATACTGGAATCAGCCATTAAATGAATGAATTTTTAAATCGTTAATAGGATTCATTTCTGCGGTATGTACTGTAATAAGGGGGAAAATTACGAGCTTTTATTTCATCAGTTTTTAACTTATTAATACAACATCTCGGTTACAATTTTCCAAGTTGCATGAAACAATGTACTAATAACGTATTGATGAGATTTTTGCTGTTGTACGTTCGATGGAAAATGCTTTTGAATTTCTTTATATATAGCTGATTCATATTTTGTTATTTTTACAAATATACAAAGCTAAATTGGATCCATTTACCATTTTACTGCAATGACTGTCAAACGAAATTCATTCGAAAATTACAGCTGTTTAAATTCATATAGAAAGCCAAAATACATGTTGAAAACGCTGCATAGCATGACAGAAAAAGAAAATTATTCTGATGTATTAATTGATGCAAACAATAATTATTTTATTTGTGATCTACCCCTATAGAACAAAATTTTTTTGGTTATAACAGAAATAAAAAACGGATTTTATCTGTATAACGATTAGCAAATTTAAATTTTTCGCGTACCAGAAAAATTAGCTTACGTGCCGACTCTGGCACGCGTGCCATAGGTTCGCCAACCCTGCCCTAGAATATTTCCTGTTACTAGCTTTATTAAAAATAAAAGTCCATTAAAAAAAAGCGTAAAAATTTAAAATCATGAATGTCTGCATGCTTTTCATAGTGTAGGCAGCATCCATGTTTTTGACTCTTTACCCTACCAAAGTTTTTGAAATGAACATCTTTCAGAGAAATATAAGGAACAGATGTCATATTCGCCCCATATTGGCGCGATTTTTTTCTGTCGCCAATATCATATAGGCAACAGGTACTTAACTTGCGCCAAAGTGTGGTTATTTTGCTTGATGTGGTAACCTGGATTATGTTGTTTATGCTGTTGATGTTTTCGCCAAATTGGCAACCGAAAAAAATCGCGCCAATATGGGGCGAATATGACATCTGTACCAAATATAATTATAAATTTACTATTCTTTATATTTGATCTCCACTCTTTATATGGGTATGACAATCGCTATGAGATGCAGTGTTGCCAGTGGGCTACTTTTTTAAAATTCAGATTTCTTGATTGGCACCCCTTTTTTGAATTAGTAAAATTCGACTTGTTTAATGACATATTAATTAAGGCGAAAACAGGGGGAATTTTACCATTTTAG
The DNA here is from genome assembly GCA_963932465.1 of Maratus speciosus. Classification (NCBI taxonomy): domain Eukaryota; kingdom Metazoa; phylum Arthropoda; class Arachnida; order Araneae; family Salticidae; genus Maratus; species Maratus speciosus. Next base: position 14,974,381 of record OZ010791.1, on the reverse strand, counting down.
AAAAGTGGTGCTAATCAAGAAATCTGAGTTTAAAAAAAGTAGCCCACTGGCAACACTGATGAGATGTATACGTGCTTATTTTCGAAGGTTTCATGTTACTAGCTTTTTTTAAAGCTAAAAATCCATTTAATAATATTTTATTTTTAAATTATATTAACATTTACTGACTTTTCTATTGTAGCAGCATTAAGGTTTTGGCCTCTTACCCTACAAAAGTTTTCGAGATAAGCTCCTCTAAAAAAAATGCTTTTGGAATCATGGCCTATCATGGGATATCATTCAATGAATGACGTAGGATAGGATTTGATAGAATGAAGAAAACTTTTGTGAACATCTTTTTTTAAGGTTGGATTCGATTTTCATACAATTTGAAAGGACTTTACATCATTCTGCAACGATTTTCTGTAGGTTCAATTTCAAACCATTTGGTTGGGTCGTTTTTGCGTTGTTACAGGCGGACAGACGCTACGTATTTATGTAATTACGAACGCGCCTCAATAATTATAATAAATCACTTGAAGCCGTTTTCAATTTCTGTTTAAAGATTAAGTTTATTACTTGGGTCCATCCTTTGCTTTTTGACATGCCTTTCTATTTTTTAACAAGAAAGAAAAATCATGCGTCCAGCATAGATTACGAAACCCTTTCCAACACATTCAGAATAATGTAACACAACGGCACCGTTTAAAAGATTAAAATATTACGCCTCATTCAACCTTATGGAAACGCATTTCAAAACCTACTTTCAGCTGTTCTCATCGAAAATTGGAAAAGGATAAGAATTTTTTCAGCAGCCCTGTATATAGGACATATAGATTCGCATGCCAAAATGGAGTTCACTTAAGAGATACATAGACTTCAGTTGAAAATTCCCCTGCAGCCATTTTCTCTAGGAAGGAGATTGTACGTAAATACTTTTGTGCATCCCTGTATAGGAGGTATAGAATTTATATAGGACGAGTCACATGTAAAAAAACTAATTCAATTTAAAAGCGCCTATCGAATTTTAAACCGCACACTCCAGCAGTTATGACTCAAAGATAGTACTGTAGCCGATTTCTTTTGTGTGTCCCTGTAAAATAGAGTGTAGAAAAATCATGATTTAAAAAAAATAAAAAAAATCGGATTTTTTTTTATTTAAATCAGATTTTTTTGATTTAAATCGGATTTTTTTTATTTTTTTCCCTGCGTTAAAATATTAAACATCTGTCAAGAATGAAGCATTTCAAAAATGAATAACCCTCCAATTACTAACATAGACTATGTTTTTTTTGCTTTAATTAATAAAATTTTAATTATGTAATTATAGAAATTACAAAAAACTGCAAATTAAAAATGTCTTTAGTAACATACAACATTATGTGCATTAATATTTTGTAATAATTATGTAAACCAATATAAAATACTGCTTATATTTTAAAGTTATTGATAAATTGCATTTATTTTCAAATGGATGATACAGATTAAATTTTGTAATTATTAAACAATTAACTGTTTAATTAAGAACACAATCTACATTTTTGAAAAAGGGGTTGAAAAAAGGTGATAAATAATAATTTGATAAATTCATAAAGCAGCCAGTCATTTTACACAGGTTCTAAAGCGTATGTATATCAAATGGATCAAATATTGTAGCGATATGTACAGCAAACTCGCACATAATTTATAAATAGATTATAAAAATTGTATTTTTGAAATTTAAATCAGATTTTTTCCCCCACAACACTAAAATATTTGAATAGCTACTAAATATTATAATGTTTTGAAGTTATTTAACATTTAGTGAGATGTTTTTTAAATGTGTAATACTTCTTTTTACACAGTTTAATATTGTTATAATTAACAATAACAAATATTACATTTTTTACAAGTAATTGAGTGATAATTTCCATTAGTGATTATAATGCTTTTTCACACTATTTTAAAAAATCTCAAATATGGGATTTTATCATTTGATTTAAATCAATTGATTAAAATCATTGACACTCTATTGCTATGTTTATTGTATGTAAAACAATGAATAACTTGATTATTAAAAGAAAATGATGACATTGTAAGTTATATTAGATTTAAATATCATTTTAAAATTAAATGCTTTTGATGTTTGTTAGATAAAAAACCATGCTTTTTACAAACTTACTGTACTTAAATTTTTCACAATACTCAGGAATTACGTTCCAAAACAATTATTTAAACCTTTGTTTTGTGTATTTATAAGTCACAATACCTGTAGAAACTTTCCAAATTATGTTCATCTTAGATTTGAATACTTTTTTATGTCATTTTAAACATTTAAAAATTTTTTGATTTTAATCAATGATTTTTTAAAAAAAATCACTTGATTAAAATCATGATTTAAATCGCTGATTTAAATCAACTGATTTAAATCGTTGACACCCTACGTGTAAAAGAATAAAAAATGCTATGAATGCCCTGTTCTCACGGGATCGTAGTGAAATTCGGTGATTTATATCAGTTTCAATACATTTGAAATAGCATAATGTCATTAAAATACTCTGCAAACGATCCCCCCCGTTAGACCATAATGTAATGGAATACTTTTGATCTTTTTAGCTCACAGGCTATCAAAGCCTGAGAGCTAATGTGCCCGCCGTTCTATATGTATGTATGTACGTATGTATGTATGTATGTATGTATGTATGTACGTACGTACGTACGTAACGCGATAACTCTTGATAGAAACATCCGATTTGCTTCAAATTTTTTTTCTAGGTTCATTGTGATAAGACGCTTCCCTGATTAGTTTTGGGAGTTCATTGGTTAAGGATAAAGGGGGAAAAAGGAGGTTAGCCCGCCCCTCTTAAATTAGATAAATGGGTTTTTCATGCAGTATCATTCGATTTGCTCCGAATTTGGTATACCGGTTTATTATGTTAAGGAACTTCCCTGATTAGTTTTGGGATTCATTGGTTAAGGATAAAGGGGGAAGGGGGCTAGTCCACCGCCCTTAATTTATATAAACGGGTTTTTCATGCAGAATTATTCACTTTGCTCCAAATTTGGTATACCGGTTTATTATGTTAAGGAGCTTTCCTGATTCGTTTTGGGGATTCATTAGTAAAGTATAAAGGGGGCTAGTCCACCCCCTTAATTTAGATAAATGGTTTTTTTGCAGGATTATTCGATTTGCTCCAAATTTGGTATACCGGTTTATTATGATAAGGAGCTTCCCTGATTAGATTTTGAGGTTCACTGGTTAAGTATAAAGGGGGAAACGGGGGCTAATTCCCTTTCACTTATTTTTTTGAGGGGCATTATTCTTTAAAATAAGAGTATGATATACAATTAGTGTGAATAGCCTGTGAGCTCAATACCATCAGTTTAGCTGGGCACTTTTCTTTTTTATTGGAATACTTCTGATTTTTTTGGAATACTGTCAATAAACGATTAATCCTACATACTTCCTATACAATACCAAACGTGCTTGGGTGAGTCTCAGTAACCTTTATCCATTGCATGAAAATCCGAGTCTATTGATGGGAGTGAAAGCGTGGACAGACAAACCGAATGCATAAACACTTTTCAACTTTGTTGGAAAGTGTTAAAAAGGGTTATTATAAAACGAGAGTGATCCATTAATCGAGCGCATTAACTGCAAGACGGCAAATGCTAAATTGATTATTTTTCAGGCGGCAGAAATATCTAGAGTTGAAAAAGATGAGAAACGTCATTTGCGAACTCATTGCAAGTTGAAAAATGTATATTCTAAACGCCTCAAGGAGTATCGAGAACGCGATCTCGTTTCTTGAAAGTTTTTATTTATAATATGAAATAGGGATGCGAATCAGTCATAGCGAATGATGTTTCTCTTCTTAATAAAAAAATATTTATTGTCTTACCATTCTTTTTTCTGCTTTTCTGAGTTTGCAAATGGTTCATGTTCTTTTATCTAATAAGTTAGAATTATGTGCCTTAAAAGATTTATGTGTTAAATAAAATAATGATATCAATATAAAAGATAAAGATATTAGAGCTTGGATGCTTGGTGTTCAAGACAAAAAAAGAAGCAAAGAAAAAATACTTCTTTTTCGGTTGTGAAATTGTATAAACGATTTTACGAAGGTTAAAAAAAATAATAATAATTAACCCTTAAATGCGCGATTTTTTATTCTGTTTCGAAAAAATTATATATGATTCTCTGAAAGGTTTATTACACAGGAAAAATCTCTCTATTCTAAAAAAAAGTAACTTACGCTGTCACCGCCGCCGCCGGTTTTGAATTTTTTGTGACCGGAGGTCTTTCTCCGTTAATATTAAGAAAAATATTGCATACAAAAATATGAAAATCGGCGGTATTATAGAGAAATATTTGATAAACACGCTGATGCAGACAGTTTTCAAATCAAAGAATTATTTTAACAGATATTTAATGCTAAAGTTGGACAAAGTCGTTCCATTAAAAAAGTTTTACAGGAGCAAAAACTATACATCGGAATTTAATCATTTTTAGATCATTTTATACGTTATAATTTCCCGGTGTGCAGAATGTATTTATTTTTTAAATTTGACTCATTTTTTGAGCTTTTATTTCTATTTTAAATTCAAATTTTCAGCATTTCGAGACATATTTTTTTACTTATTTTAGAAAATTGTACTAATTTAACCTGTTTCCAAATGTATAAACAGCTCAAACAATAATGTTTGCTTCAAATTAAAAATTTATTTACACGTGACTATTATAAACAGAAAAAGCCCTTCAAATTAGAATTAAATAATAGCAGGAACTTATTGAAAATTACTTCATAAAAACTATATTTATACGTGAATTTTAACAGAGAAAGGATATTGTAAAATAATAAATTCATTAACATGCGTTAGAAGTCTTAAATAGGAGAAATTACGTCACATTTACGTCAAATTACACTTATTATGTAAAATGAACAAAAAATAATATTGCAAAACAGTTTAAATTTAAAAATTGCGCGAAACATTTTTTTGATATTTCGAGATGAACTTTTCAACTATTTTTGTTGGGACAGCGCAAATAATATTTTATTTGTAACAAAAGTATTTTTACGTGAATATTAAAAAGAGAAATAAAAGTTTGGTAAAAATTGCGTGAGATTAAAAACGATACATTTAAAATGTCTTTCATTTATTTATTTATTTATTGAACAACAAACATACGACTTGTGTGCTTGACATGAGAGCCCGCTTAAAATGTCTTATTTAAAAGAACTTTCTTTTCGCTTTGTTAAAAAATACCTGGAGACAAAGACTCTGTTTACTTAATTCCTTTTATATTAGCTTATTTTCAAATGTCTAACTGGTTTTATTTAATCAAAGAGGAAAACAGCCATAGTATCTTTTAACATCAGCTGATATTTCCTTAAAATTCCCCAATCAAAGAGAAATGAATAGAAACCAGTTTATAGGGAGATCGCCTCTGTTTTTTAAATTATAATTCAGCCACTGTTTTTTAAATTATAATTCAATCTTTCAAAATCTTTTTAAAGCCGATCAAATTAGAATGCTTTTAGAAACTGCGGTGTCTGAACGGGGGTTGGCGAGCGTAGCTCGTAGGGGGCCGAGCCCTTTAGTAATATAAAAAAAAAGATACATTTTTCATATAATACGTCTATCTTTTCTTCTGCTGGCTGTTTTACGCTGAAATAATGCAAATTAGCAAATATTGTAATAAGTATGTCTCCAAATACCTTATTTTATATTATTATTTATTTTATAAAACCTTACCTTTAACCCTTTAATTGCCATGATAGAATACGTTCTAGAAATTACGTAGTTCAGAGAATCTGACTTTACACCAAAAAGTTTTAATGGTTAATTTCGCTTTATTAAAAAACGGAATGTCCGTTATGAATTAAAGCAAATAATGCTATTTTAATTTTCTGGTGTGAATTAGGTATATATATGAATAAAAAGATCTATTAAATTCAAAACACTGTTGTTTGCATATATGGAAAGCTGCGCACTAAATGGTTAAGAATCGACCGAAACAGGTGTTTAATACCGAAACCAAATTTCGGCGATCTTCCTATTTTCGGCCGAAAACATAAACGAAAATGTCCACATTTCTATTTTTAATTAATTGCCTTAAAGTACTGAAAGTAAGTCTCCTTTTAGCAGACAGAAAATTCTAATGATTTTAAGGGGGATTATAATTGGAACTTCTGCGAAAAGGATAGGAAAATTGAGTGTGTGTGTGTGTGTGGTGGTGGTGGTAGTGGCGGTGGTGGTGTATGCGTGTGTGTGTGTGGGGGGGGGGGGGGCGGTACATTCGGAATTTATGAAATTTCACTGGATTTTTACAATTCGCAAAACAAAATCAGATCCAATTAACATTTTTTTTTGTTTTAAAATTCCCTCCCATAGAAGCTAAGTAGTTTCCATTAATAAAAATAACAAATTAATGAAAAAAAAATTACACAAAACAACTAAATTAGATATGAAAGAAATAGGAACAAAAATAATAAAACTTAAACTCAATATAAATATCTATTAAACCTTAGTGCATAAAAATAAAAGAAAACGTTAACAGTAGCCTTCGAAAGGAACGTTCCTTTCAAAAGTCTGGTAGTGCGCATAGCGCAATATATGCCATTCTGATACAATGACATGTAAAGATATTAGATAAAAATAAATTGCATAAGATGTATTCATTTGGAAGATATGGAAACAAAAACTTAAAGAATGTCCTGAAAAATCAGAATTGAAAGCGTCGGAAAATAAAACTTGAAAGGGGGGGAGGGGGGGGTTATGAATGGCACTTTTTCAAAAAAGGAAAAATTCACATTATATGAGGGGGGCAGGTTATATTAAGAGGAGGAGCTTTATTTCGGTACTTTACGGTAATACGTACATAAAGTATATATAATTATTAATCAATTATACGCGTAATTATACGTGTGGCCCAAGTTGGATCTCCGAGCCTCTGATTAAAATTTTTAATTTTCGTATAAAATAAAATGTCATTAATTCTCTAACGACACAGAATTATTTTCTATTTATACGAATTTCATCTCATTAAAATATCTTTTAGGTCGATTTATCTTTTATAATGATATTTGTAAAGGATCACCTGTTATACTAGAGTTTTCTCAAAGATCCTAATAATTTCTACTTTCAACTGTCCACTTATAAATACAGTCGAGCCTCGTTATCCCGACACTCTAATGATCAGAAAAAAGTGTCGTCATAAGCGGAGTGTCGCGTAACCGGAGTGGGAGAAAAATATGTTTATAAAAAGATGTATTTTTAATTAATTTAAGACAATTTTAAATTTATAACTGTTCTTGCACTTTTAAGCAATAAAACATTATTATTAAACAAAATAAACATAAAAACAAAATTTAAAAGAATAAAAATCAGATTTATGATGACTTGTTTTTTTTTTATTGTTATATGAAATATTCATGAATTCTTTGCCTATCCCTAGATGGGCTTCCTACAATTGTTTTTTCAATATTATACCATGAATTGTAATCGATATTCGTTATTTCAGAAATGGATGTTAGATAATTCCTGATAGTTTCAATGCAACGCAATCCTTCGGTTTTAGTCGGATAAAAAACGCTGTGTAACCACAAGAAAGAGCCGCCTGACCAGAACAAAAAGAACGCGAGTTGGCTGATACGTCTATCTGGAGCTTAAGTGGGTCATTCATAGTGTGTGGGTTTATTTATTCAGATAAAGGATTGAAGTAAAATTTCCCATTTATCTCAATGGGTATTTTAGACACTTTTGTGAAAAGTTTGGCTAAGACATTTCTTACCGCTTAATTTCCGTGCGTATAAGATGGATTATGAAAAATGGACAATTTTCCTAAACCATCGGGATATCCAGAGTTGAAAATTATTCAACGACGAAAAATTCGGAGTTTATTTATATTAAAATCACATACAGAAAATCGGGACTTTGAAAAAAATGACGTGATAAGCGGAGTGACGTGAAAACCGGGTGTCGGGATAACGAGGTCCGACCCTATATTTAAAATAATTAGAAACAAAATCATATTTAAATAAAATAAAATGTTTTTAGATTATTTGCTGTTTGTAAAGTATCACTTAAGAGAATTAACCATGAGAGAAGATTAAAAGGATGATTCAGGGGATGATTAATTAGGATTTTAAAAGGAATTAATGACGTACAAGAACAAGTTCCTAAATTTTGTTTAGTAAATAATCTCTTTCTTGCTTTTTAAAATTAAGAATTTCTAAACAAAATAGAAAAACTTTTGAGGTTGATAACATGTATCAAGACAGACACATTTTGTTTAAGAAACCATAATCGTAATCCATTTATTGAGCCATAAATACAATGTATCTCATCTCACTTGTGGTCAAACTTGGATTTTCGTTTCTTTAACAATAATGAAGATGTCATAACCGTATTTTCAACTAACGTGATTTGATTTCTGTGAAATATGGTATGATGAAGTGCTGGAAAATGTCACCATTCATAGCCAAAGAACTATGAGCTAGACATTCTTTTATTCAAAATCCAGTTGATAGTATTTATATTGTGTCACTGACCAAAATTCAGTCATTTTCAATATTATCACATGTTTTAATGCAAACAAAATTAATAACAAATCTCGTTAAAATATCTTCATTATTGATAAAGTTGTGAATAAAATATCAGTTTGGGCTTGTTTCGCACTCAGCATACTTGCGTGAATGTATTGTAATTTTAATAGAATAAATGGATTGAGATGTTGTTTCTTGTTTATTAAAAAAAAAAATGTTTGTCTTGACCCTATTATTCCCGTTGAAAGTTTGTTGCAAGATTTTAGGAACAACCTGAATGTTTACAATCTCTGAAAATGATCGTTCACACCGGGCACTGATCTAGGATGCAGTTAAAAACTAAGAGCTACTTTTAAAAACTAAACTTTAACTTTAAAAGCTAAATCAAAAGAAGTAGAAAAGTAGATTTTATTTTAGTTTTTCCTGACAAATAAATAGTATATGACCTTGTAAAGTTTTTCTTCCAATTTTTCACTATTTCTCTTTGATTTTAAAATGTTTGTTCTAATTCATAGAAGAGAAAATGAAATTTAAAATTTTATTAATTAAAAAAGTTTCATAATTATCCTCCTTAAATAAATGAAAGCAGATTTTTTTTCACTATAAAATTTATTTATAAAAAGCTCTTGTTTATCAAAATGTAAGTTTCTTTTATTAAATATTTTGTAAAAATGTTTTTAAAAGTAACACTGACAATTACAAATTTTAATCTTTCAATTATGTTATTATTTTTCATCTAGTAACTGCTTTGTCAATTATTAGATTAGTAAGTATACTGTGAATCACAAGTTGAAACAATAATGCCATTTACTAATGCTAGGTACAGTAACAGAGAGCTTTTGGGGGCTTGTTGATACATAAGAAAAATGGTTGTCAGAAAGAAAGATACAGTGTTTGTTGCTTTATTTTACAGAAGAAAAAATGGTACTTCTTAGTTATCCCGTCGACCAATTTCGCCAAATTATATAAATCGCCAAACTACTCGCCAAATTATACACATGGACACAATTTTTATTTTAAATACCGAAAGAACAAATAAATTAGTAAAACATTAATAAAAATACAAATAAAACGTCGAATTTCTGGTTTTATTGGCCATTATTGGCATTTAATCTTACAATTAATTAATTAATGGCAACCATTATTGGCATTTAATCTTTCAATTTGGCGACAGTAATTTGGTCGACGGGATAACTAAGAAGTACCGAAAAAATTATATATACACTATTTCTGGAAAAGGTGTAATAACAATATGCAAATAGTGTAGTGATGAAATGATGGGGATTGTGGCAAGAATGTAAAAAGACAAAGAAACTTGCATACTATATAATAAAGATAACGGACAGTGAATCTGAATCAGTTGGAATACACCAGGGTTGATAAAAAAACGGGTTTTTTTCAAAAAATCCAAAAAACCGGGTTTTTTTTGGCTTAAACCAGGTTTTTTTTTGTTTAAACCGGGTTTTTTTAGATATATTTTCCTATTGCATATACATGCATATTTATTGAAAAAAAAATAAACATTGTTGGATATATAAGTAATATAACTTCATTTAAAAATAATTTAAATTAAATAATTACAATCAATTATGTAGAAAATTGAAATCCTTTAAAATTTAAACATTTTTAGTAAAAGCTATGTCTTGTGATCCATTAATAAAATGCTCTACATAGTGAAGCATTGATACCTTGAGGTTCTTAATAAATAATCTTTTGATTACTACTGCTATAAATAAATATATGGTGTGGTTTCATAAATATAATATACTTTCCCATGGCAATTCAAAATAACTTCTTTGAAAAATTTGCAATCTGAAATATCTGATTTTTCTGTTAGAACACTACATGAACAATTATTATCTTTTATTGAAAGTAAAGCTTTTTACAAAGAAATCCTGGAATGATTTGAATTTAGCAGTAGGGTCTTTATATGTTTCAAGAAGTATTGTATATTGTCATTTGACACTTCTCCTCTGAAACTGCCAAGTAAAAAAAAAGGCGACAATAAAATAAACAGAACAGAAATACTTACTTATCAAATTTTTAGACTACTGAAAACATTGATCTTAAAATGGAAAGCAGATTTATAAAAGTTGTCACGCACTAAAACATTTAAACAGCCATCAGACTTAATACACAGGCTTTCTTTCTAATCTATGTTATAATACGTATTACTTTTAAATATGTAAACTAAAAATTAATAATATATCTTTTTAGGCATTTTTATGAGACTTTTTTCGGTACTTTTCGGTTAGTCGGGCGCCAGTGTTATATATACATATTTATATACATACATGTAAATATACATATATATACATATACATGTATTGTATATATACACATACATATATATGTACATATGTATATATACATACATGTATATATACATATATATGTATATATAACACTGGCGCCCGGCTAGCCGAAAAGTACCCTTTTTTTTATTATGTTTCAAGCGAGCCTTATCTCGATTTCCCCCCATTTTTTTGTCAGATCTAAGTAGTGGATTCGATTATGCAATAGACGATTTAAATATATCTTATTGCATATTTTAGTTAAAAGTAAACAGGTGCTTCGCTAGCACCTAATTTTTCAATGTCCTCTTATTCGACGTCATATCTTGAGTTTCTTTTTTATTCTTAAGGCAGTTCTCAAATCCGAGAGGACAACTTTATGACATAAGTTTTAATTTATTTTTGTTCGGAAATGTATGAAATTAGCAGATGCTGTTGTTCAGAAACTATGTAATCGAACTGTGTTTTCTGTTTTTTTTTGCAAACCAATAGATCTTCCAGAAAATAGTGTCAAAGTGGGCGGTTTGAACCTAATTTTCACGCGAAAGAAGAATAATCACTCAAGGAAGGTTAAAAACATCTTTGTCACGTGATCAAAATTGCTTATAACTCAATAGGTAATTTATTTATCAAAAATGGAAAACACAGTTCAATTCCGAATCGCTTCCATAGTCAGGCCTTTTAATTTTATATCTTTCTGTTAAAAAATGAATTTGTAAATGTGTCAAAGCGTTTTGTGCTTGTTGAGTAGAGCAGTTGAGAACAGCCTTAAAAGATAATCTCCCCAATCAAGAAAATTTTCTTTTACAACTTGACTGAAATCTTGAAGGTCATTTTATGTTATTAATTATAAATAATCTGCGTTTTCTCAAAGGAAGATATTTTATTCAAAATATTGAATATTTTTAATCTATTTTACCTTTGTTAAATTCACATGTTTTAAATTTTCTCTTTAGAGCTTCAGATATGTTCATCAACACATGCAATTTGCATTCTATATGCATACAAATATAACCTAGATTCACTATGTCTCACGGTGACATAGTGAGGGATAAGATATTAAAAGTAGAAATGATTTAAATCCAATAATTTGAAATACTTAAATTACAAAAATGAGAAAATATTATATTATATTTTTTCTAAAAAACCAGTTATTTAACCAATTGATTTACACCGTGCTAACCCTGCTGGTAACAGAATAAAATCATAATGCAAAACCCCAATCCTGTAGGAATGTAAGAAAAACAAAGACTAACTAAACCAAATACCCAAACAGCAAAGAAACTTCACAGCCAATCATTCATTAGCATACAGAACAAAGAGTAACCAATGGAGAGAATTACCTATGATCATCATTGAGGCATAATGTAATCCTTAGTAAATCTTAGCTAATCAAGCAATCTAAGTAGTAAAAGTGTATTTTTAGCTCAAATCTGCCATTTTGGCTATTTTTAAAAATAAAAAGCTTTAAAAAAAAAGAAGAAGAAAGAAAACTAACTACTTGTTTTTTTCTAGTCTGCCATGTAGATTTAAAGCTTATAAGAAAAGTTTGATTGATTAAAAATCTTTGTCACTTTACAAATTTATTAATTCATCATTTTTCTAAAGCTTTGCTTGTAGCTTCTGCATAACTTGTATTTTGCATTTTTCAGTAATGTGTAAAATAAATTAAAACATTAGGGAAAAAGAAGAAAAAAAAAACCAGATGGAAAAAACCCAGCATGGTTTAAAAAAAAAAAAAAAAACCATTTGGTTTAAACTAGGGATTGACCGAATCAGCAATTTTGCCGAATACCGAATACCGAAGCTTCGGTCGAAGTGTATACCGAAGCTTCGGTATTCGGCAACCGAATACTTGAAATTTTTTAATACGCATTTTTGCATATATTAGCTTTTTTAATAAGCTTTAATTGAAATTAAATTCTCAATAATTTAATTCAGTTACATTTTTATTCTAAAATCTAATTACACAAAAAAATTTAATGACTTCTTTCCACTCACAAAGTCATTAACCCATCGCTTATTTTTTATTATTTTATCACTAGTCAATAACCAAAAATAACCTATGAAAGTATTAAACTATACAGGGTATTATTAAGGATAAGGATTGTCAGAAAAACAAAAGTTCATTCAAATAATAAAAAACAATGTTATCATTAATCTGATTTACTGATTGTCTAACTCTAATTATAAACATATTGAATAGGGATCTTCTCAAAATACAAAAAGTATTATATAAATTTGTACATTTAACTATTTTCTGTCAAATTATTGATAGAATATTTTGATTAATATTTTAACATTGTGGTGGTGAAGATAAGAAATTTGAGCGATTTTGATATAATGGTTATAAAAGCGGATAGGCATAGGGGTATACTTATTTGATGTGTGTATTTTCTTTAATATACGCCTTAGATATACCGATGTGAACTCTGATATACTTATTTGATGTGCATATTAAAGAAAATACACATTAAATAAATTTAAATTAAAAAAAAAACTAATATAGAAGTAAGTAAAATTAAATGATAAGGGAAAGATGCGCATCTTCCTTACTTTTTTTTTCTCTGTTGTAGACAGAGTTCTTTTGATTTCACACCTATGTAGACTATTTTAGGAAGGAAAAAGTTTTTTTAAATAAAAAATGGTCTTTGACACTTGTTTTTTGTAGTGCAGCTGAACTCTGAACTCATCCACATAATATTGAAACTCATTGTTTAGCCTGTTCTACTGCTAAGTAAAAGAGAATTCTTCTACTTCTAAGAAAGTACTTATCTGCAATTATTCGGCCGAATACTTTTAAGTATTCGGCCGAAGCCGAATATTCGGTTTACATGCCGAACCACCGAATACCGAATCAACTATTCGGTATTCGGTCAATCCCTAGTTTAAACCATGGTTTAAACCAAACAACCCTGGAATACACATATACATTTAGCATTCTTTGCTGCATTTATTATAATGTTTATATATTATATACTATATTAATGACATTATACATTAAACCAGCATGGTTTAAACCAAACAACCCTGGAATACACATATACATTTAGCATTCTTTGCTGCATTTATTATATGTTTATATATTATATACTATATTAATGACATTATACATTAATGAAAAATTAATAACTTTAAATTAACTAGAATTTTTTTTACACAGAACATACATAGATATATGTATAACAATTTAAATTGAATAGTATAATAATAAAATTTTAAGTTTTGAATCTTTTAAAATTGCTTGCAACAATTTTTAATTTTTATTTAAAATATCTTGAATTCTTATCTAGAAAATGTAATGGACTTAATAGAAATGAGAAAATCTATACAGAAAAATAAATAAATACATGCGCGTAAGTAAAGAAGTACACAAATAATAAAAAAAAAATCTAATTTAAGTTTAAAAAATCCGATTTTTTGTGATAAATTAATAATAATAATAATATTAATAATACTTTGTGTAAATAATAGACTTTTCAAAGCGACTTTTAGAAAAAGGGACATTTTTATTTTTTAAGAGGTAACGTGACAAAATTTTATATAAAGTGTTATATATTGTCCCATGACACAATGCCAAAAAAAAAAAGAGAAAAAAAATGTGGACACAAAATTGGTATTATCTTTATGTATTTTTAATTTTTAGGTCACAATTTTTACAATTATAATAGAAATCTAGAAAAACAATAAATTTCCTACCTTTTAAAGACTTTAATTTTATATTTTGATTTTTTTTTTTTTTTTTTTTTTTTAAATGAAATATCTCTCATAATCTGTCTAAGAAAATGTAATACACGTAAATATAACTTATCCAAGAATAATAAATAAATATTTGTTTTGTAGCTTCTCTGATTATTTATGTATTGCATTTATATACCTGGAATTTTAATATCTGGAGTTTAATAGCTGACAGTTGCATTTCTAATAACGAATCGAAGTTGTTTTGTTTTTGTTTTGACTTTTGTCCCCTTCGGAAGTTGCTAAAAATAGTCTATCTAAATGAGTTTGCGGAGTCATCAGTGACGTCATTGTTCAGGTGTAACATTGGGAGAGTGGTCACCATGGCAACAAATCCTCTGCGCAGTCACATATTTTCATATTTATTTCTTTGTTGTTTGGCGCTGAAAAAAAACCTAGTGGCATCGAATTTTAATATAAAGATGATGACAACTCTTTTATTTATTTATTTTTATTTGTTTTGTCACACATTTTCTGCCAGACAAAATATGTATGTTTGAAAATTTCCATTTCATTACTTTTTTGTTTAAATCGCGCGTTTCCACGACATGTTTTTGAAAATTTAGGTCCCCTAAGCTGCTTGAATGTTGTTTTTAAAAAAGAAAAAAAGAAAGAAAGAAAGAGTATGACAATTCTGTCGCAAAAATAAATAAATAAAATAAATACTTGACCTTTTCCCTAACAATGTTTTCTGAAAATACTGAATCATCGACAGTAAACTTTTTGCACTGTTTGACAAAGTTGGTTAGTTAAATGTGTGATTTTAAACAGAAACAAAATTTTGCCCCCCCCCCCCCCCCCCCCCCCAATGAAGCACCAAGATTTTTCAATTTAATTTTTTATACTAGTTTTAGCTGGGTGTTTTCCCGAGTTTCGCTTCGATTTTTCCATTTTATTAAAAAGAATCCGGTTTCAATGTTTTAGCCCAATGTAGTAAAATTTATTCTCTTTTCAGTAAAGTTTATTTGGAATTCTTACAGCTTTTTTTTTTTTTAATTTTTCGTAAGTTTTATGCGATTTTGCGGTTTGCGGCGAGTGTTTTACTTTCATAAACAAACTCCAACTGCAATCTTTTACACTAATATAATAAATTTTGTAATTGGCTATTTTTAAATATTTCGCGAATTTTTTATGGGATTTTTTGCGATTTTTCGCGCTTTGCAACTGTTTTCAGACTTTCCTAAATTAAATCCAGTTTCAATCTTTTAGCCCAATATAGCAAATTATGTGCTCTGCGATTTTGGACTTTTTATTAGATTTTTAGTAGTTTTTCGTGTTTTCGACGACCTTTTGACATTCGCAAAAGGAATCCTATTGCAATGTTTTAGCCCAATATAGTAAATTTTGTTCTGCGATTTTTAGCGATTTTCGCGTTTCGCGATGAATTTTTGACAATTTTTTATTTCTTTTTTTCCTTTCCTCCTGGAATAGAAGACTTTCCCGGTAAATTTTGCTACTGCCGTGATTGAATTGAAGTTGGTAAAATACCAAATCGGTTCTTATAATATAACGTGATCAATGATGCTAAAATTTTGATTTTAATCCCGGTCGGTGGGAGGGGGACCCAATATTTCAAGCACGGGAACAACACCGCATGCTTGTAACGCTTTCGAAGGCAGTAGGGACCCCACAGGTTCGTTTAATTCGAGGTTCTTTTAGGAAGCGGGAGAATCTTCGCTAGTAAATAAATAAAACAAGATATATAAATAACTTAAACAAATGTAAATAATGCAGTTTTCATCTAAAATTTATTGCATTGTCACATCGTCAATGAACTTGTGCGCAAATTCGAGCAAAATCAGTTCGTTAAAGATATGTGGTTTCAAGCAAAAACGAAATCGAAAGTTTTTGCTCCCAGAGAACACTCCTAACGAGTAACGGCAATACATGATTAGTGCATTGTTATCGGCATTGTTATAGGCAACGTATGCACAACTTTTGAGGAAAATATCTTAGTTAATCTGATTTCCATCAAATACGTAAAAGAAAGTTTTTGTCTTTAGACCCTACTACTAATTATTTACGGCCCTGACATGAACATTGCATTGTTATCGGTAACTTGCGTACAACATCTGTGGAAAATTTCTTAGTGTGATTTCCATCAAAATCGTAAAATAAAGTTTTTGCCCTTAGACACACACCTAATGAGTTACGGCCCTGACAATACCTGGATATTGCATTGTTATCGGCAACTTATGTACAACGTTTGAGGAAATTATCTTAGTCTGATTTCCATCAAAAACGTAAAAGAAAGTTTTTGTCTTTAGACCCTACCCCTGATGAGGTAGGGCCATGACAATACATGAATGTTGCATTGTTATCGGCAACTTGTGTACAACATTTAAGGAAAATATCTTAGTGTGATTTCCATCAAAATCATAAAAGAAAGTTTTTGCCCTTATACCCTATAATAAGTTACGGTCCTGACAATACATGAATATTGCATTGTTATCGACAACTTGTGTACAACATTTGAGGAAAATACCTTAGTGTGATTTCCATCAAAATCACAAAAGAAAGTTTTTGCCCTTAGACCCTACCCCTAATAAGTTACGGTCCTGACAATACACGAATATTGCATTATTATCGGCAGCTTGTGTACAACATTTGAGGAAAATATCTGAGTCTGATTTCCATCAAAAACTTAAAATACAGTTTGTATTTGAATGATTATTTTACATGTCTTACTTGATTTTTTTTTTTTTTTAATTCCGTATTCGTTAATTAATTTTTTATTTCTCTTTCTTTTAGGTAAGCATTAGAATTTTATATGGATATTTATATTACTGTCATTATTTGCTTCTGTTATGGGTAAGTGTTTCTTTATTTTTTTTTTTAAACTTTTTCAAATTTCTTTAACTGCTCTGGATATTACACTGAAAAAATGAGTTCCCAAAATTGAGTAAAAAGTACTCAATTTTAAATACGTCACATACTCAAAATAGCTCCGATCCAAATGTACTCAAAATTGAGAAACACGTGTACTCATTTTTGATTTCATGGATGTTGAACACATCCATTAAATATTAACCTTTACGTACTGCACCCCTGAATCCCCGTTTACTACAGATTAAATTAGAAATGTATTAGCATTTCTTTCCCGCTTAAAATTATTAACAAGAAACATTTAATTGATTATTTATTAAGAAAAAAATAGCAGAATTATTATCAAGATACCGAAATCAAATATTTTTATGGCATTAGCATTGTTTTCAAGCGCATTTAAAATATTTTAAAACAATTTATATAGTATATAATTCAATATTTACATTAATTAACATCTTTTATGCCGTCATGAATGCAATAAACTATTACAAAGTACAAAATTATCGTTTCTTTTGTGTTTGATAACATGTGATGTTTCAAAATTGAGAAAGCCAAAGTTCATTTTTGATTCAAACGTACTCAATTCGATATGAGTACATCGATTTACTCATTTTTGAGTACTTTATTTTTTTCAGTGTATTACTTCTATTCCTTAGGGAATGATTTCGACTTGTGTGCAGTTGAATGACGAATGTAATAGATTTTTTTTTGAAAAACAGATGAATTATTTTTAATAGGAATCACGAATGTATTTTTTCCTTTAAAATTGAAGTACCGTTTCAAGTGTAATATTTGTGTGCTTTCCGAAATTTTTCTAAGCGAAGATTACTCTTCTGAAATAGTGTTAGATATTTTGAATAAAAAATTTCTCACGCTATTGCTATGTCGTATAACATGGCAACACTGCAGCAGCAAGTATATGTTTTTGCAAAGTGTATATTTTGCATCAAACATGAACTGAAGTAAATATAGAGAAAATACAAGTTGCCGGCTGGCCAAGTGTGGCCCGCGGGCAACGTGTTTGACATGACGTGTTTCACATCTAGTGCTTTAGTCCGTCGAAATTTTAAGCTGGTACTTGGTACGTTGTTGCATTAAAAATCATCTTATCCACTACGTCCTGCAAATTTCGTTGTTTTTCTACCTCCCCTCAGGGCTTGATTACCAACGAGGTAAACTTACATCAGTAAATTTTTATAGATATTTTCGTCGTCTTTAAACGCCGTATTCATACAAAATTACCGTCAGGAATAAGGGGAAATTTTCTGTTCCTTTTTACTGATGGAAGTTTGTCCCGTTGGTAATGAGGCCCTGCCTCCATTACTTTTCTTACCCTTCTATGACATTAGTTGTCATCTGCTTCCTTTGTACGAAACTAAATTTTGACCGCCGGTACCCAACATGAAATTTTCATTTTTATCTCTAAGGGGCTGTGCATATATAACTTTATCACTTTAGGGGAGGGGGGTCTGGCACATGATATCGTAAGATATGGCTGGGGGGGGGGGGTGTTGCTTTTTGATATCGTTATCATAATTGATCCAACCAAACTTTCCTTTTTTTCAGTGACTTTTTCTTATCATCCAAATACTGTGTTACCTTTATTGTTATTGTTATTATTATTGTTATATATTTTTATGAAAATACAAAGCTATTAAAGATATCAAATGTTTATAAAATTATCCCATTCCGAAATTTGGATACCCCATTGTTTGGCATGCCTGTTCTTCTGCCCTATGCTCTTAGTTCATACAATTCGCTGTTAGAGAAATCTGGAGTTATCAGGAATATGGGTTTACCAGCAATGACAGACAAAGAATTTTGTCCACTGTTTTGTTGATAAGTTCTGCTTTTAAATTTTAATTTCCCCGGGCAAGGGGAAAGTGTGCATTATGTGACAATAAGCTATTATTAAATACTTTTAAATAGTAACTAACTCTTTTAGATGTTATTTGATATAAATTTATTTCATTTATTGATATTTTATTGATTTCTTGAATCCGTAAAGTATGCGACTCATAAATGTATAATCATATGTGTATATCACTGCAAGCGTATAAAAAAAAAAAAAAAGAAAAAGAATCTTAAAAAACTAGAAAACAGGAATTCTTCTTTTTCAGAATTTAGTATCGCCCCCGATGAAAAAAAATATATATGTATATATAAATAGTACAAAACATATTTCAAATTTAAGACTTAACAGCACACGCTTTTATTTTATGTAAAATGACGTCAACCGCATTCGCTTAAGAATTCCACATTTACGATCCACTCTTAAACATCTACAGTAAAGTAGGCATAGGACGTCACTATCGCGAAATAATGCACAAATGCAGCAAAAAGATGCCGTCATTCAAGAAACTCGACTACAACAACAACAACAACAAAAAAAAAAAAAAAAAAAAAAACGGCTGTCTAATGATTCATAGGCCTTCATTTGTATGTAACATTAATATAGGTACTGTAAAAGCACTTATTTTCGCGAGCCGTAATTTTCGCGAAAATTAAGATATCGGTGATTTCGCGAATTTTATATGACCTGAACCGAAAGTTGAAAAATTCCGAAACTACCTAAATAGAACCCCTTTTGCATAAGGCAATTTAAGAAACTTCTTTTTGTCAGAAAAGTTCTTCGCTCCCCCCCCCCCACTCCCCTCTCCCCATCGCTCTAAAAATGAATGGCTTCAAAGAAGCTGGTATAAATATTGTAAGTGAATGAGCTGCATTCTATTAGTTGTATTATTGTTTTTATTCAAGAAGTAGTTGTATAATATTCAAGAAATAGTTGTAAGTATCCAAGAAATTTTTGTACTTATTTCTTATTTAAGTAACTGTAATCATTAAATTTCCAAAGTGAAAAATTTCTGATTTTTCATTATTATTTGAGGCGAAAAAAAGAAATATATTTCGCGAGGCTTAAATTTTCGCGATTACGATGGGCTCGCGAAAATCGCGAAAATTAAAGCCTCGCGAAAATAAGTGTTTTTACAGTACTTAAAATTAAATATAGTTTATAATAACTCCCTGTTTTAACAGAAATCATTCGTTTATATTTTTTCAAAATAGCACGTATTTTAATGACTTTTTTTTTTTCGGTTGTTATGAAAAAATGACAACAAAAAGATATAATTAATATTTTACAACTATTTTTCCTTTACTTTCTACAGAAATGGAGTACTTCCGTTGCCAATATTAAGCAAATGGGTTCAAAAACTACAAAAAAATTAATATTTCAAAAATAAATGGAGATGCAGTTTTTAAACAAATTACATTTAAAAGTACCTTTTTCCCCCAATACTACGGTATAAAAATTGAAAATGTACGATGCTTAAAAGTTAAAAAATGGCTATAGAGTATTGAATCGTACTGCTTTGTTTGACGGCTGGCTTCTGTAAGGTAACGTTATTTTTTGAAGATGACGCAAAATAAGCTGGGAGAAAGAAATAGCATACCGTACCAGGGGCTAAAAAAATAAAAAAATAAATAAATAAAATGTAGACATTGATAACGATACCATCGGTAGGGGTGGGGTGGGGGTTCAACGAATGATAACGTATGATCTCGTAAGGATGTCCAAAATTAGCAAAATGTTGATAACGTTATATATGTATAGCTCCTAAGTGAAAATTCCAGAAATTGTCACCAGAATACATAAAAAGGCATTTAAAATTCTTTTCACGGAACTTTACCGAAATAACTTTTATCTTTTGAACAAGTCGGCGAGAAAGTGCTTCACAGTAGCAGCATTCTTTTTGGGTTTTTTATTTTATTTTGTTAATATATATATCCTTGATGGAATCTTATCGCAAATGCTGCTGCGTCTTCATTTTAAGCTGGATGCGAATTTTGTATTTCGTTGAATTGCTGTTACTTTTTTTTAGTTTCTCGTTTAGTTTACTTTTTTCTTTCGTTTAAGAAATTCAGTACGTAGCTCCGTGTTATTCCGAAAGAACTACACAAAACTGCATTTGTGTGTGAAATACACAAATGATTAATCTTCTGTGGTATTTCCGCGTGGTAGAGTGTCTTATCGTATTCATAGAATGATTCAAATAAAAACTAGTCGGATCCCAAAACTTTCTTCTATCTCATATGTTAATGCTTAAGGCCGTTCTCAACTGCTCTGCTCAACACGCGAAAAACGTTTTGACACATTTACAAATTCATTTTTTAACGGAAAGGTAAATTGGAAGGCCTGACTATGGAAGCGATTTGGGATAGAACTGTTTTTTCCATTTTTTGATCAATAAATTACCTATTGCATAATAAGCGATTTTGATCACGTGACAAATACGTTTATCACCCTTCCTTGAGTGGTTATTCTTCTTTTGCGTGGAAATTCGGTTCAAAACGCCCACTTTGACACTATTTTCTGAAAGATCTATTGCGTTTGCAAAAAAAAAAAAAAAAAAAAGAAAAGAAAAGAAGAACAGTTCGATGACATAGTTCTGAACAACAACACCTTATAGTTTCATGCATTTCCGAACAAAAATAAATTAAAACTTATGTCATAAAGTTGCCCTTTTGGATTTGAGAACAGCCTTAATTCTCTATCACAGTGCCAAAAATAAATGGCAATTTATACCCATCATGATAATTCTAAAGATATGAAATTCCGTGCATTAGTTCTTGAGATAGGACTATCGCTAAAAACATGTAAATCCTGCAAAATGCAACACAGCAGCGCCACCTGTTGAGTGATTTACACAAAAAAGCTAATCAGCAACAACTTATGTCAACGCCTAATTGAATGTGAAGTTTGATGAAAATCGTACATTAGTTTTTGAGAGAGCAATTCCAAAAATCGTAAAAAGTCTAGCATAGCAGCGTCCCCTGTTGGGCGATAACACTAAAACCTTATCAGCACCCATCTTTATCAAGGTATACTTGAATCTGAAGTTTGATGAAAATTCGTGCATTAGTTCTTGAGATAGAGCTATTGCGAAAATCGTCAAAAATGCCGCATAGCAGCGCCATCTGTGGGGCGATTTACACAAAAACGTAATCAGCACCAACTCATATCAAGAACTAATTTAATTTGAAGTTTGATGAAAATCTGTGTATTAGTTCTTAAGTTAGAGCTTTTCCGGAAATCGTTAAAAATGCTGCATAGCAGCGCCACCTGTTGGGTGATTTACACCAAAAAGTAATCAACACCAATTTGTATTAGGGACTCATTGAATCTAAAGTTTTAATAAATCCATGTATTAGTTCTTGAGATAGAACGCCCACAGAAAATATATTTTTCGGATCTCTGACCCCTAAAACATAAATCCGCCGAAAATTTTCACGAATCCAATACTTTCTTCTCGTAAAGATGGAAGAAAGGAAAGTCTAGAGTATGTCCCCAAACCGTTTTTGTTACTCTCAATGTTTAAGTCGTGAAACCCTTTTAACGGAGCGGAGAAGGTTGACAAAAATTTCAAGCGCGTTTTTCTTGAAACAACTTATTTTGAATCTACCTTTAAATTTAAAGAATGAAACATGATCAACGCATATTTAAAATAAATCTAGCTTCTTCTACTTTTTTTTTTTTTTTTTTTTTTTTTGTTCGTTTATTCGTTTTATTACTAAATTCTGAATCATAAATGATGTGATAATTGTAAATTTAAATACATAATTGTAAAGACAGTAAAGCATAAAGTCCATGATGCCAGATCCAAAAAAACTGAATGAATGCGCATTTTGATTTCACGTTAAAACCTTAAAATCCATTTCGAATCCCAGGGAGATCGGACATTTGCGACTTGTTTTGCTAGATAGATACTGAAACACGTTGTTTCAATGTTGTCTGAACAGTCTGGCATTGGATGTCGCGTTGTTTCATTGATCAGTCAGTCGCCCATGTACCGGCGCACATTTTCCTTGCATCCGCGGACGTTCTCTTCCATGCGGTTGCTTAGCAACGGTCGTTTGGATACAGATTGAAAGTCGCGTTTTTCCTAATACCTGACGTAACGTCAGCGTATCATTTTTTTCTGATGGCATCTAGATTTGTATTTGTGTACAAAGTACTCGTGAGTCAGCGAATGCATCGAGTACGACATTATTATTATTAATAATTAATTAATTAATTAATTAATTTAAATGAATACGTCGTGTGTGCACGTTACATTGGACAAAATACAGCTTAAAATAAAATTTCCAATTGAAGTACCTGGTTGGCTCGATAATCATGATTGAAACCAGCTGGTTTGTTTTCCAAGTCCCACGCCACCCACCTTTTTAAGAATTCGAATGTCTTATGTTCTTTCTTTTATAATTAAAATGTGTAAAATTATTGAATATTAATAACTTGTACTTTTAACTGAATACTTTATCTCAGAAGTCAACTTGCGTGGCTCATAGTTATGTCTAACAGAAATATAGCCATTGAAAATTCGAAAGAAAAATGACGCCGTGCACTTTAGAAAGTGTATTACCGTCTGAGCTAAACAACTTTCTTTGTTATCTAAAGGCAGCATTTTCAAGCACACAATTTTTGATTTATTGGTATGTTTTCATTTGCGCATTTCGTTGAAAATTCGGGCTTCTTAAAAAAAAGTTTTGTGATATGGACGCGAAGTACAAGTACATGCGAGCATTTCATGTATTTTGAGATTGAGAACCAAAAACAACGAGTTAATTTAGTAGTAGTAATGATTTCAGAAGAAAAAAATGATTCGATTTTTGAACAAATTTTCGGAACGAATTATGTTCGAAATATAATATATTTCGATATTAATACTGTTGTATTAATTGTTTCAGAACGAAAATTATCTCTTTTATGGAACGATTCTAAAATTTTACAATTTTCATGATTTGTAAAATTTTTACTCGTTTTAATCTTTTTAAGATACAGTCGTGGAAAAAAAAAGTAAACACCCCTTACTAACTCTGAAACTAATTATAATAGTAGAAAGTTACTAGAACCAAATAATTGGAAATGAAGTCTACTTTTAAATGATCCATATAAAATTGCTTTAGGGGGCCATCTGCCAATCAAAACCCGATCAAACTTCGTTTTTTTTTTCAATAGCAACACCCAATTTTGACACTATATTTTAAACCTTTGGTTCAAACTATGCCTAGAAACGAAATTTCAAGTCATTTGGAGGATAAGTTTTTGAATTATAAACCATCAAAATTGAGAGCATTTAATGTTAAATTACATTTTCATATTTTTATTAATATCTCCTGAAATTATACTCCGAATGTGATAATTTTTGTGTGTGATTATAATACTGTAAAAACCCCAAACATAAATACGTTGAATTTCTAATTTTAAAATTTTTATAATATGAATTATGAAATTAATATTCGAAACAAATGTGAATGGCAACCTACCATTTTTTTTTTTTGATAGATTTATAGTTATTATGTCCCGCTTTATGCGAATTCTCAATTTAAATTTTTTCTTCTAAGTAGTTTTCGAATTATGCTTAAAAAAACGTCGAAATGATGGTTTAAGGTGTGTCTAGGGTGTGCAGAAAAGCATAATTAAAAAAATTATATTTTACCCATTTTATTGATACATTTGGACTGACAATAATCGAAACCTGTTAAGCGAGTGAAAGGGTTCTATAGGCAAGAAACTTTAATAGAAGTGATATAGTCCTTCTGTAGCATTTCAACAGTAAAATAGGCTCATTTTAAAATAATTAATTTCTCGGAAACTAATCGTACGAATTACATGAAAATTTCTATTTAGGCTCATTGAAGCGTGCAGAATTTATTTAGGGTGTCAAACTTGGTTATTGCTATTAAAAAGTAAAGTTTGGGTTCGTTCTGATATGGAGATGGCCCCCTTAAGCAAATTTTAAATACATCATTTAGAAGTAGACTTTATTTCCAATCGTTTAGTACCAGTCACTTTCTTCTACAAAATAATTTTTTGCAGAGTTAGTAGGGGGTGTTCACTCCCCCCCCCCCCCCCCACGACTGTACATTAGCATCTCATAATGCCGCATCTGTTAGGGGGACTATCAAGAAAGCCCGATATAACTTTACAAAAAAATCAAGAAACTGCAGGTAAAGGTTTTATAGTTTTCCAAAACGTTAATTTATCTGCATCTTAAATTTTCTTTAATCATAAAGGCAAGAGCAGATAATCACATTTAGTGAAATTTATAATTTACGAATTCGACTTGGAGAGAAAGAACTCATATATTTTAGATTGAATCCAATTTTAACAAAAAGTGAAAGAAAACTCTTTATTTATAAATTTTATTGCAGGTGTAATTAATAACACTAGCCGGCAAAATTTGGATTGTGTCATGTTTTTTAGCTTTTGATAATTGATTTTTATGTATTTTGTAGCGCTGAATCCAAAAATTATCTTCATTTTTTATCATCACGTAAGCGATTTTTTGCACATCGTAAATTTCAATGTTAAAAAGTAAACTGAATCCGAAAATAGACTTCATTTTTAACCATCGCATCAGGTTTTTTCGCAAATCGTAAATTTCAAAGTTCAAATTGAACCTCCCCCCCCCCCCCACACACACACCTCATCGGACCTCTCAGCTGTTTAACCGTAAGAATCTCCAATATATGTCAAAAAATTGAACAAATTATTGAATAAAATAAAATAAAATTGAATTAAAAATGTTTTACATCTATTTTATAGTATCAGATTTTCACTATTTAACTTTGAAATTTACAATTTGCAAAAAATTCTGACGTGATGGTTAAAAATGAAAGTTATTTTCAGATTCAGTGCTAAAAAGTACATAAAAATAAATTATCCAAAGTTAAAAATCATAACCATCGCCACTATTTTATAGTATCATATTTTCTTCTTTTTTTACCTCTGAAATTTACGATTTGCAAAAACTTTTACGTGATGGTTAAATATTAAGGGGTCATTCCATGTCAGTTCAGGCAGGCATGTAACCCACCATCACAGATTTTGATGAAACTGCGTGTGTTTGTTCCTTTTATTAAGATATGATTCCCAGTATTTTTTTTTACTCCTTGGTCAAATAGTTTCTGAGAAAAAAATTGTCAAAATTTTGAAAACTGCCATCAGTTGGCATTCTTGACTGCTCGATTTTCAAATGTAGCATGACATAAATATGATCATATTTCAATATCTATTCCACAAATCATCTTCAAATAATTTATGCATAATATATAGGGTACGTATTTTATGAAAAAAAATACTGTTACGCTTATATAACATTTTAAGTGTGTCTAAAAAAATGTTTAATCTTTGAAGTCGTGATTTTTTTATGAAAAATAATGTATTACCTAAAATAGCATTATTAACAAAAGGCGGTATTTTTATTAAATTTATTTTTTGTGGGGGATATACTTAAAGGTGTCCTTTACCTGATTCTGAAATAAAAGTAGTGGGATTTTGGGTGTTTTTAGTAGTATTTCATATTTAAAAATATTTTGAGGCGTATTTCAAATCAAATCAAGCAGAGTCATTCCATGTCAGTTCGCCTAAGATATT
This sequence comes from Maratus speciosus, assembly GCA_963932465.1. Lineage (NCBI taxonomy): Eukaryota > Metazoa > Arthropoda > Arachnida > Araneae > Salticidae > Maratus > Maratus speciosus. The sequence goes on along the minus strand of OZ010791.1, from coordinate 14,947,577 downwards.
TAATTCACTGTCACAAATTTCAATGAAACTGGGTATGTTTATAGCTCATTTTAAGACAGGCTCAAGGAAATTAAAGGTGATTACAAGTAAAATATTTTTTAAAATAAAAATAAATATCTAAATTTTGAAATTTTTTTAAAAATGTTTTTAATGGCAGATCTATATTCAAAGACTGCATAAAAAAAGTCATTTCAATATAAAATCACTAAATAAGTTTCAAATAATGTATATGTGACAAATAATGTAGGCATATTATTATTTATTGTTGTTTGTCATGTTTAAATGCTAAGAGTGTGTTTAATCTTGTGAATTCTTAAAATCAAGAATTTTGTGAAAAATAATGTGCTAATCAAAAATTTATTATTAACCGAAGGCAGGCTGTTATTACTTTTTTTAATTGTACGTAAAAATATCTCATCAATAGTTATAAAATAAAAATAGTGAAAATATGAGCAATTTTAACAAAATTTTCATAAAATTTGAATGTTTAATGATAAATATTGAAGCTTTTCATGCTAAGATGTACTAAAATGACTACGATATCGTGTATTTCTACTCTTGCTTAAATGTAATACATACAATATTAAAATAACAAATATTATTTACAGCAATAAAAATTAAATTAAATAGTACCAGTTCCTTTACCAACACTACATTGCTCAACAGCCGACTTAAAATCAACAGCCCGCACTCTTATTGAAAAATACTTTCAACTGTTCAAATAATAAATAAACTGCATTTAAAAATTTTAATATCAACTTATTATCTTAAGACGATAATAATAACTAAACAACATGATAAATTTATAAATCAGCTTTTAATTGAAAAGTCATGAAATGGTCCCTTTAAATATTGTTGTTCATCGAGTCAATCAAAACAAATTATATAAAAAAATAGTGAGCCTAATATGCTGACTGCAATGACACTTCTAACAAAACTAATTAATTCATTACCATCTGAAATCAAACCCGAAAGATCAAAAAGAAAAAAAAAATCATCTGTAGTGTGAATGTGACATACTCAGTGGTTGTTGAGGTATGTCTTTGTGACATTTTCACCTGTACTTCAATAAAATATAAACATGTAAGCTTTTTTCATTCTTCCAAATTAAGTAAAACAATTATAAAATTTTGTTGTCATTACACCAGATGTTAAATTTTTCGTTACATACTATTAGATAAGTTCTTTACTTTTAGACATTATTGACATAAAATCATAAAATTTGCTATATGTATTTTCTGTAAGTGTATAAACAATATATATATGCTTTATTAAACATAAATGAATAATTTTTAAATAATTTGTTTGAGAACAGGGATATATATACACACATATATATGTTGAAAATCCATCTTTCAGCAATATTGTGAAGAAATAAATCAAATTACCGTAATTTCCGGTGTATAGCCCGCGGATCATACAATCGTGTTTCGACCCAGAAATTTTTAAAAATAAAATGTAACTTTTTAGATCACAGTAAATATTGGTCTTCAAATACTGAATAAAATTTCTGGGTCCAAACTGAATTGTTTGATCTGCGGGCTATACACCCGAAATTACGGTACATATCATTAGAAACTGAATAAAGTTACAAAAGTGCAACTCATTAAGTTTTAAATATTTTTTTAGATATAGTTATTTGAAAGATATAAATATAATGGATTATGCATTTTTTGCATATATTTAAAGCACAATACGTCAAAATTTTCTTCAACAGAGTGAAATTTGTTTTTTTTTTTTTCAATATTAGCAGCTCAATGCTAAATTTTCAATATTAACAGCCAAATATGAGTTTAAAGATTAGGACTGTCATTTTGAAAATTTCTATTGGGCGCTGAGGAGCTAGTGATTTTTCTCTTTTTTGGAAAGGGATAATTGCTCTTCGCCCTAGAAGTTTTACTAAAAAACAATATTGTTTATTTTTTTTCCTTAAGAAACGAACATAAAAGATAATTTGAAAAATAAAATAAATGCATAAATAAAAATATTTCCAGGGATGATACATTGGATAGGTTTTACATTTGAAAATATTAATAATTTTAAATATGATTTAAATACTACTAAAACCAACCAAAATCCCACTATTTTTATTTCAGATCCAGTTATAATGTAGTATTATGTACAATTTAAAATTAAAAAATTAGTCATAGAAACTCCGCCTCTGATTGATAAAGATTTTTTAATAATTTCATTATTTTTTGTAAAATATTTTTGATTTCAAAGATTATACAATTTTTTAGACACATTTAAATATTTTTTAACATTACAGCAATATTTTTTTCATAATCTACATACTTTATTTACCTTGCTTAAATTATTCGAAGAAGATTTCTTTATTAGTTATTGAAATATGATTTTATATATAAAATGAGGCCTTTGAAAATTGAACAATCATTAATGGCAACTCGTGGCATTTTTTCAAAATTTTGATAATTTTTTCTCATATGTTCACTATTTTTATTTTATAACCATTTAAAAGATATTTTTACGTACAATTAAAAAAAAAGCAATAACACCCTGCCTTCGGTTAATAATAAATTTTTGATTAACACATTATTTTTGACAAAATTCTTGATTTAAAAAATTCATAAGATAAAAGACACTCTTAGTGTTTAAACATGATAAAAAACAAGAAATAATAATCAGCCTACATTATTTGTCACATATACATTATTTGAAACCTATTTAGTGATTTTATATTGAAATGACTTTTTTTTTTTATGTAGTCTTTGAATATTGAACTATCATTAAAAAAATTTAAAACAATTTTTCAAAATTTTGATATTTTTTATCTTAAAAAATATTTTACTTAGGATCAAGAAAATTAAAGGTGATTACGTCTTAAAATAAGCTATAAACAAACCCAATTTCATTGAAATTTGTGACAGTGATTAAATGGCTTAGGGGAACTGACATGGAATGACTCTGCTTGATTTGATATGAAATGCACCTCAAAATATTTTTAAATAGGAAATACTACCAAAAACACCCAAAATCCCACTATTTTTATTTCAGAATCAGGTAAAGGACACCTTTAAGTATATCTCCCATAAAAAATAAATTTAATAAAAATACCGCCTTTTGTTGATAATGCTTTTTTTGTTAATGCATTATTTTTCATAAAAAATTCACGACTTCAAAGTTTAAATATTTTTTTAGACACACTTAAAATGTTATAAGCGTAACAATATATTTTTTTCATAAGCTGCGTACCCTAAATATTGTGCATAAATTATTTGAAGATGATTTGTAGAGTAGATATTGAAATATGATTATATATATGACATGCTACATTTGAATACCGAGCTATCAAGAATGCCAACTGACGGCAGTTTTTCAAAATTTTGACAATTTTTTTCTCAGAAACTATTTCACCAAGGAGCAAAAAAAAATTACTCGTGATCATATCTTAATAGTAAGAACAAACACACGCAGTTTCATTAAAATCTGTGATGGTGGGTTACATATTGATATTTTACTGCCTGATTTGACGTGGAATGCCCCTAAGGCCATCCTTGGATTCAGCGCTAAAAAATACATACAAATCAATTATTAAAAGTTAAAAAGCTTATGTAATAACTATCTTTTAATTACCTTTATTTTAAATATTCGTCATAATCCTCTTTTTGCGGATTACGTTACAGATCACTGTAAAAATAAATTGTTTTGATTGCTGGTACAATGTTTCGTATTTTTACGGAACTTATTGATTCCAACGAAAGTCATTTTGTGAACGAGTCCAGAAGTATTACGAATATGGATTTGAGAGTATCCTTGATAGATAACGTTGAGTTTTAATTTTCCGTAAAGTTGTAGGAATTTATTTTTATTATTATACTAAACAGTTAAAAATCTACAGCAAAATGCCCAGTTATTCGACTTTTTTTGCAAATAACGGTTACTTTACATTGCTATTCATTAATCAAATATCTAATATCCATCATAGATTCATGGACAAGAGTATGTATTTCAAACGAGTTATTTAACTTTGTACGTGCAACAAACGATTAACAGCAACTCTGATATTATTATGAAATAAAATTCTATCGGATACTATTAATTCTTTTAAGAAAGAGTATTACTTTCTTAAATAAAAAATTATGACCTATTAAGCAAGGTTTCCGAAATACACAGAAACATTTTCAAAATACACACATATTCGAAATATACAGTAACATTTCCGAAATATGCAGAAGAATTTCCGAATATTCTACCGAAATATGCGGAAACGTTTACGAAATATGCAGAAACGTTTACGAATGCTTTACCGTAATGTGCAAAAAAGTTTCTGAGATATGCAGAAACGTTTCCGAATACTTTACCAAATATGCGGAACGTTTCCAAATAATTTACCGAAATATGCGGAAACATTTCCGAATACTTAACCGAAATATGCGGAAACGTAACTGAAATTTTAAGCCACATTATTTGGAGTAACGTTTCTGAATTATTTGTTTACAACGTATGAAGTTATTATCACCCTATTATTGACCCTATTATGATCAGGATCTATTAAAATTACTGTTAACTAACCGTTATCTTCAATTTAAAAACAGTCGAGTGACCGGACAGTTTACCGCAAATTTTTAACAGTGACAAAAGAAAAAAATTCCCCGAAAATTGTAGTCGCGAAATTCTTTTTTGGGGTATATATAAAAAAAAACCCATAAAGCCTTTGCGAAATTGTCACATTAACTAGATTTTTAGGCACTATTATCTGTGAAGTATATTCAGAAATCCAATCCATATTCTCTTCTTTTTGAAACGTTCCCGAAATCTTAATTATAAATTAATATATTAATTCTATATATTTGAATATAAAGGTTAGGGGAAAAAAATGTTTTCTAAATTTTATGAAATTTTCCGCATTTTTGCATCTTATTTCTGCAATGAGCTACTACCCTTAACTCTTCCAATTGTATTTAGTTTCAAAACATGATGGCAATTTTATGACATATATAATGGCAAACTTGCATAATTAAAAAGAAAAGTGCCCAGTTAAACTGATAGCATTGAGCTCACAGGGTATTCCACTAATTGTATATTCTACTCTTATTTCAAAGAATAATGCCCTTCGAAAAATAAATTAAGGGGGGGGGGGTGCAGGGTATTAGCTCCCTCCCCCGTTTCCCCTCTTTATGCTTAACCAATGAGCCTCCAAATGTCATCAGGGAAGCGCCTTATCGAAATAAACCGGTATAAGAAAATTTGAAGCAAATCGGATAGAAAAACCCATTTATCTAAATTAAGGGGGGAGGGCTATTAGCCCACCGTTGCCCCTTTACATTTAACCAATGAACTTCCAAATCTAATCAGGGAAGCGCCTTATCTGAATAAACCAGTATACCAAATTTGAAGAAAATCTGATAATTCTGCATGAAAACCACATTTATCTAAGTTAAGGGGGGATTAGTCCCCCGTTCCCCCCTTTATAATTAACCAATATCCCCCAAAACTAATCAGAAAAGCGTCTTATTGGAATGAACTTAGAAATTTTTTTTTGAAGCAAATCGGATATTTCTATCAAGAGTTATCGCGTTAAGTACGTACGTACATACAGACCCGGCGGGCACGTCAGCTCTCAGGCTTTGATAGCCTGTGAGCTAAAAAAGTATTGGGAATTTTAATTTATATGGAATGCGCATGGGGCATTTTGAAAAGTTCTTCATAACGCTTAAAATATTTAAGAAAATTTCTTATTTTTCTCCAATTTTTTTTTCTTGCGTGATAAATATATGTCATAATGCATATAGCGTGCCCTTGAATAGTATTTAAAGTGCAATTAAGAAAAATAATAAAAAATTGAGTTTGAAGGTCCTCGGTCCCTTTAATAAATTGATTAAAAATTTAAATGATTTTTTTTTTCATATAAATTAAACTAAAACTCCTTAATTTCTTCTCTGCAATTTCTGTTGTAAGAGTCCAAATAACGTGGGCAAGAAGCGACTGAAATTGCAAATGGCAGGAAGACGTGATGTGTCAGAAACTTACTGCAGCGTGAAATTTCGTTTTCAGGGGTAATAGTCGGTTTCCGTGAGAAAAATCAGACGATGAATACTAATGAGAAAGATCTCGCACAAAATATAGTTTTTATTTTATTCCGACAGAAGAACCTTTTTAAAGTGGGCAGTCATTATTTCGAGAGTTGGGGAGCCGTGTCGCGTCGGTCTTAAAGCTGGGCTTGGCTCGGTTATGAGCATGGTTAAACCAAGTGGTTTTAATAGTGGTTCAAGCCACGTTTTAAATCAACTATTCCCCCCCCCCCCAAATTAAATAAATAAATAAATAAAATGAATTTTAGAAAAACTCGTAAAGCCACCGTAAAACCTAGCAGATGTATCATTGTACTGTTAAATACTGATAATCTCTGCTGCAATCTTTTAAACTTCTAAGCATGGCACGTTTTCAATTTGTACACCTTCGTATAGAGGGAAAGAAGTATTTATAACTGAAATTTGTGTGAAAACTGCACCTCAATTTATTTTTGAGATATTAATTTTTTTATAGTTTTTTAATGTCTTTTCTGTAATGGTGGCAATTAAAGTATTCCGTTTCTGTAGAAAGTAAAGGGAAAATCGTAGATTATTCTACCTTTTTGTTGCCATTTTCTCATAACAACTAAAAAAAGTTAATTAAAATACGTGCTATGAATGATTTCTGATAAAACATGGAGCTATTGTAAACTATATTTAATTTTAATTATCCATATTAATGTTACAAACAACTGAAGGCATATGAATCATTACATACCCGATTTTTTTGTTGAATTTATGTTATCGCTTTTTGCTGGTGTTGGCATGATTTCAACATTTTGGATATTTAGAACTATTTTTTTGAAGGAAAAAGATATATATATATATATGAATAAGTTTACTGTCGATATCATCTATGTATATATTTATCTAAGTGATTATTTTATCTAATTGATTAATTTTTTAATTCAAGTTTTTTTTTATCTAAGTGATTATTTTATCTAATTGATTAATTTTTTAATTCAAGTTTTTTTTTTCAATGTACAGTATTATTGTTTTTATGTATGCATTTATTAGCACATTATTATTATTTTATTAAGGATGGGTACCAAGAGCATTAAGTATTTTCCCAGGCAAGTGTTTTGCTAAGGGGAAAGCTTAATTGCCAGTTACTATCTGTATGTATGATATTACGATGTAAAGTAAAGAATTGGACAGTTTTGGTACAAAAGAGGGACTTTTATGACCTCATGTTTTATGGGACAGCTGCAGGATCTTCGTGTGGGAGCCCGCGGTCTCGTGGGAAAGTGGGGTTTGAAATATCGGATGTAGGAGGGTCGAAAGGCCCCGTGCATTCCGGGGACCCACTGACCACTGGCCGACACGAAGGCGGGTCCAGGCAGCGGCGAGTGGTTGGAGATTTTAATTATGCTGAATATGTTAATTCGCATCCACCACTCAGGGCCGCACATGCAAATTTTTAACAGAGAGAGATTTTCTTTTTCTCGAAAAAAATACAGAGTTACAAAAAGAGTTCCAGAGTGCGGTGGTTATTTTTTTCAAGCCCTTTTTGGCTGATCTGCCCATGTTTACTTGCCCTGTCTATGACGAGCAATATAGTAGTGTTAATTTTTTTTTAAAAAATGATTTAAACATTTTTGCTTTTTGGCCCAGACCGGGGTGGAATTTAGTGTAAATAAAACTAAAATTACGGAACACGAATATGTGTGTTGTGGTTCTACAAACAAAAAAAAAGAACTTTTGGATATATATATATAACTGTCAAGTCTACAACTCTAAAAGGATCTTGTGACCCCAATGGGGAAAAAGGTACGATGTTATGGATGTTCTCTTTTCTATTGTGTACCGTTTTAATATCAAATGTTTTGAATTGGGAATAGGGTGCCCAGGAGAACTTGTCAACTTCAATTAATATCCAAATTAGTGTTTTTTTTCATGAGTTATTATTTTGGATGGTAAAAGTATGAATTATTTAATTGTAACTTAATATAATTTGCCTGTGGTGTAAATAAATGATGTATTATTATTAATTCCCTTCTTTGTTATTATTTGTTAAAAGTCTTGCTAATTACTTATTTTACGTATTTAGAAATTACCTGACTGCTTAATATTATTATGAGACCATATATGTAAAAGCCATAATTAAATTTATCTTGTAGGGTTGGTTTGTCTGAAAATTGGGGAGTTAAATTTAGTGGTTTTAATTTTATTATATATTTCCCTTCAAACCAATTGGCCATAGGTTAGTTATCTTCTAAACATTTCACAACGCATTGTCTTATTTATTCAAGATAACCTTTTAGGTAAATGACCGTAGGTTATCTATTAACTAACTAGGCTGTACGATCACCAGGTCCTCTATAATTAGAGGCCCCTATAAGATAGATTTTCTTTTGGATCAAGTAAGTTCGGAGAAAAGGGTGCGCCCAACACTCTTGTTAGCTTGTGCTAGGGAATTTATAGATAAATTAAGATATTCATTAACCTAATTTTTAATAGTTGTCTAGATCTTGCCAGCATGGGCTTCCCCGATACTTAGGTGGTACCGTGATTTCCTTTGGGAACGTGAGGTTATTATTGTTTTATCTTAATTATAATTACATTTTGGGTCAAATTAATTACATTAATAATTTTTTGTATACTTTAGGTATTAAAATTCTAAGGATATTTAGGTCTAAATTATTATGCAGATAATTTCAATTTTTTCATCCTACATATTAAATTTTTTTTTTGTTTTGTTCGAATGACAAAGTTCTCCTGTGGACAAAACAAAGATTGGCACAACTTTTATAACAAGGTTCAGTCATGACAAATGATAATATGAGAAAATATATTATTGAAAATTATATATTTACTTTTTATATATGTTTTTCTCAGGTTTAGGAGTTTGTTAAATATATCGAGTTGAATTATAATGAGTAATTGTATATTATACATGTGCATTAAGAAATAATAATAGAGGGGTATTATTATGATAAAAGAAAAAATAAATAAGAAAAAATAAATAAATAAAAAGAAAATAATAAAATTTTTCTATAATTTATCAGTGCAACTGATAGAAAAGGTAGAAATACATAGATGTAAAAAAAAAAAAAAAAAAAAAAAAAAAAAAAAAAAAAAAATATATATATATATATATATACAGTTATGTGTGGCTGAGATGGTGCACTTGAAGAAAGATTTATATACATTACATTAATTTTTCTTTTCCTCTATTTTTCGGAAGAATTTATTTTTTTTTTGGAGTATGCGTTATATGTACTGTGATTAGTTCTCTTATTCCTAAGGGTTTTTCTTTGAATGGTGTGTTTATATTTCTTTACATTTTATATTTGATTTTTCATGGTATTTCATATTATTAATAATTTTTGCAATTGGAAATTTTACACCCAATTTATTTAAAATAATGTTAGCGCATGGGAAATAAGTCTAAAATTAAAAAGCGTACCAGTTCGGAATTCAATAATTTCATTATTGAAGCGCGTACCCGTCTTGCACAGAGTAAGTTAAAAAATTCAACGAATAAAGTAAATATGTCTAAAACGGATACCGAAAAGGCGAATACGGATAATTTATTAAATGTGATTGCACCATATGATGGGAAGAAAGAATGTAATATACATTATTTTATTCAGGAGTTCGATAGAGCTGCCGTCCAGACGAACTTTTCTAATGAAGTGAAATTAATAATTTTACGCTCAAAATTTGTCGGAACGGCACGTGAAAGGTTGCAAACGGATGTAGAACTAAATTCGGAAACCGATTATGCGAAATTTAAAGAAAAAGCGATCCAAACCTTTGACACAAAAAAAACATTCGGTGAATCACATAATGATTTTTCAAAGATTCAACAAAAACCAGCGGAGAGTATGTCGGATTATATTGTGAGATTTAATCTGGTAGCTGCGAAATTTTTTGATATTTCGGGTCTTTCTAACAAGGCAGATGCGCGGAAATTATTTGATTTGATGAAATTACACCGATTCTTAGAATCTATCAAACCGGATATTGCTTTGGAAATAAGAAAGAGAGCGATTGATCAGTATAAGGAAGCAACCGAAATTGCCCTAACAGTGGAAGAGGCGTTTTTGTCGGTTAAGTTTGAGGAATTAAATGCGATAGGTACAAGTACAACAACTGAATTTTGCGAATCATTATTAAGAAAAAATGAAAAACAAGAAAAGGAATTAAATCAGTTGAGAGCTGAATTGGAAAAATTAAAATGTAAGCCAACAGAAAAATGGCAAAATAATTCACGAAATAATACGAGGTATTGTAATATATGTAATTTAAGAAATCATGATACGGAAGAATGTCGTTATAATGTAAATAATAAAAGAGAGTATCGGAATAATGATTATCAACAGAATTTTCCAACACATGGACAAAATATGCAGGGATTTACAAGCTCTAATAATGAGTCTCGGAATTTTCAGGGGTACGGAAGTGTAGGTAATTGGAATTTTCCTCCACCCCCTCTTCCTCCTTCATTGCCAATGGGTCAAAATTATCAGTATAATTATGTCCCACAGGGACAGCCTTCAGGTTATGGTAATTATGGTGTGGGAAATATTCATCCTAATTATAACTATGGGCAGAATTTTCCGAATGGGCAGGGGTATCACCCACAAAATCAAGGTCAAATAAATCCCCAGGAAAATTATAGGAATGTGAATAATGCGAATCGGGATAATAGTACATCAAATAAAACAGAGGGACGTAAGATAACGGGAAATAAACAACGTTCGGGAAACATATAAGGGGATCTGGGGATACTAAGAATGAGGAGCAGGAATCTGTCCTCAGATCCCAAAATACGAAGGTTATAGCGAGTGTTAGTGATAAAGAAATGGAAAATGTACCAATTATTAATTTTGATATTAAAGGAATAAAAGTTTCAGCTCTTTTAGATACGGGCGGAGCAGTGTCTTTAATTTCAGCCAGTTTATTTGAAAAAATAAAAGAAAATAATGTAAAATTTAAATATTTGGGCCATAGGATTAGAATACAATCTTTTAGCGGTACATCAATTCCATTTACACATTGTATACAATTGTCATTTAAATTACAGAATGCATTTACTTCTGGCACATTTTATGTAACAGAAAATAATTTTAAGGCATCTTATAATATGTTGTTGGGATATGATTATTTAAAAACAAATCAAATGGTGATTGACATAGAAAAAAAAATGTTGAAATTTAAAAATGCGAAAATTCCACTCAATCATAATGATAACAAATTACCAGTGCAGGACATAAATATTATAATTACTGAAGAAGTAGAAAATGTAGTTACTAAAAAGGAGAGTAAGAGAAACAAAATATGGGTAAAATCAGTGCACAAAATTTATATTGCTGCAGGGCAAGAAAAAATAGCTACTTTACTATGTCCTGATTTTATAGAAGAAAACAGTATGGTACTTTTTGAGCCAGATATTCATAATTTGGGCATTAAATGTTATAACTCGGTACACGAAATATCTCAGAACAGAATTATTAATGTAATAATTAAGAATATTTCGGATAAGAAAATTATTCTACAGAAGGGTACAAAATTTGGGAATTTAATTTTAGACATTGATTTTGGAACGGATGAAGTGCCTGAAAATATTATAGACGGTAAGGTACATGAGATTAATACTTTAAGTATTGAGGAAGTTCGTAAATTGAGGGAAACAGAAATTTCACCGGAAGATTTTGATCTTGCGCATCTTCCCAAAGAACTACAGGAAAAGATGGAGAACCTTTTGATGCAACATTTACATGCATTTTCGAAATCTTACAAATCGTTAGGTCAGACATCCTTAGTCACCCCCCAAATCAAATTGGCGCACAATCATGCTATACAGTCTAAACCTTATAAGATTCCTCATACAGTGCGAGAATATGCACAAGCAGAGATAAGAAAGTTGTTGGAGGCAAATATTATTGAGAAAAGCAAATCTTCGTACGCGTTTCCGGTATTATTTGTAAAAAAGAAGACTGCGGAGAACCAGGAGTTAAAATATCGTTTAGCTTGTGATTATAGATTACTAAATGCAATATTAGAAGGATATGCTTATCCGATACCTGATATTCGTGAATTGTTGCAGAAAATTAGCGGAAAAAAATTTTATACAGTCCTGGACCTCCACAGCGCATTTTTCCAAATAAATTTACAACCACAAGACAGGGAAAAATTAGCATTTATAACGGAATTTGGCAAGTTTCAGCCAGTGAGAATGAATTTTGGCTTGAAGGTCAGTCCAACTACTTTCGCAGAATTAATGGACTTAGTTTTAGGCGACTTCAATAAAGAGGAAGTCACATATTTTATAGACGATGTCCTTATTGCGGCGAATTCGGTGGAAAGAATGCTAACTCTAATTGCAGAGGTCTTAAAAAAATTGATTGACAACAATTTAACAATAGAGCCACGAAAGATGCAAATATGCAAACATGAAATTGAATTCTTAGGTTTTAGGGTTCATGAAAACGGTTATTCTCCTTCGAAAAAGAATATTGAAAAAATTCAAAATTTGGCAAGACCTAAAAACAAAAAGGGTGTCAAATCTCTTTTAGGAATGGCCAATTACTTTAGATCGTTAATACATAAATATTCGGAAATTGTAGATCCATTAGTTCAAATGACCAAAGAAAAAGTAAAATTTAATTGGAACGAAGAGGCGGAAAAAGCATTTTTGGCCATTCAAGAAGCTATTTTACATAATCCAACTTTAAAAGCGCCAAATTTCAACAAGGAATTTTTTTTAATTACGGACGCATCTAAGACAGCACTTTCTGCAATCTTAGCACAGAAACAGGGAGAGGATTATGTACCGATTGAATTTTACGGACGAAAATTAAAGGATTCTGAGAAAAAATATCCTAGTATAAAGTACGAATTACTAGCGATTCATGATGCTTGTGTTTATTTTGAAAATTTTCTTTTGGGAAAAAAATTTACAATACTCACTGATTCTAAAGCTTTGACTGATCATCTTAAGTTAGAAAAACAGAGCGATATCATAGCAAGGTGGATAATGAGGTTAGGGAATTTTGATTTTGAGATAGGATTTATTCCTGGCGAAGAGAACCCGGCAGATTTCGTCTCAAGAAATATAAATAATATAACGGCTTTAAATGAACTTCAAAATGATTTATTTAAAGTTAATTCTAATCTTTCAGAAGAAAAGATAAGAGAGGCTCAAAATGATGATCCAAAACTTAAATTAATTATTCAGAAAATTGAAAATGGTAAACCAAATCGCCAGACTAAGAAATTTGAGCTAAAGGACAACAAAGTACTAATATTGAAGCAACGGTATAAAGATAAACCACTGCTGATAGCTCCTAATAAATTAATATTTGAAATAATTCAAGAGGCTCACAAGGCACATTTTGGTTTTCCCAAAACATATGAATTAGTGAAAACAAGATTTTACTGGTTTGGGATGTATAGGGATGTAAAAAATTATTGTGCAGCTTGCATACCTTGTAACAAAAATAAGCAGCATAAAATGATTAAGATTCCCTTACAGAAAGTGGAGAAAGATCATATAATAGGCTCAGTGGTGCATACGGATATTGTGGGCAAACTACCACAGACCTTAAAAAAACACTGTTTTATCTTGACGATCATTGACGTTGCGTCAAGATTTTTACAGGCAATACCATTGCGTAATGTAGAGACACAAACGATACTAAATGCACTCACAAATTACATTAGTACATTTGGCCTCTTTCGAGAATTAATTGTGGATAACGCGAAATATTTTCGGGGAACCCTTTTTAAAGAATTTATGACAGCAATGGGGGTGAACCTCCACTTTTGCTCTACTTATAAACCTTCCTCGAATGGAATTCTTGAAGTGACTCACAAAGAGTTAAAGTCTTCGATTAGTGCAATGGCAAGAACAACAACGGAATGGGATATAAGGTTGCCGTTCTTTACTCTGTCGCATAATACTTCGATGCACAGAGCTTTAGGATACCGTCCTGATAAGCTGTTTTTCGCTAGAGAAACGGCCAACCATTTTACAGCTCTAGAGGAGCCGGATATGTTATGTACACAACAGTTTGTTCAAAAACGCATTGCACATATGAAAGAAGTTTATAAAACTGCACTCGCAAACCAAGAACGAATGGCGAAAGAATATGTGGGCAAAGATTTTGAAAAAGTTGTGAAATTGGAAATTGGGGATCAAGTATACTTAAAAAATGTTGGACGCCCATTGGCGTTACATCCTAAGTTCGACGGTCCTTATGAAGTTGTAAAGGTGGCAAGACGCAATAATTATATTTTGAAACATATACTCGAACCTAATAAAAAAAAGATTCAACGCCATATTACTCACATGTGGAAGCCAAGTGCTAAAATTAAATTACCTCAAACGAACGACAACGATGAGGAAAGTACGGAAGAAGTGTAAAAATATTTTAAATTTTCTTCATTTTTATGTTTTTTTAGAAGTAGAGGTTGATCTAACTAAAGTATTACACACACAAAAAAAAAAAAAAAAAAAAAAAAAAAAAAAGACGGGCGGGAGCTGAATTGTTCTGGTGTATCTACTAGTGTGTATGTTTAGTGTATATAGTGTGTTTAGTAACATAATTCAAAGTTTACTTGTTATTTTTCTGTTTATGATGATAAATATGTCATCGAATTGTTCTTTTGTATCTACTAGTGTTTAAGTTTAATGTATATAGGATATTTAGTCAGATAATTCGAAATAGGTTTCTATTTTTCGTTCTTTAGGGTGATAAACAGGCCACCGAATTGTGCTTCTGTATCTACTAGTGTTTAAGTTAGTATATGTAGTGTAGTGATTCACATGGCCTAAGAGGTGCTTTATATTTTTGAGGTTTAGGGTTATAAACTTGTTATTGAATTGTTTTTATGTATCTACTAGCGTGTAAGTTTTAGTATGTATAACAGGGTAATTAATGTAGTTTAATATTGGCGATGGAGATAAACAGGTAGTTTAACGGCTTTTATGTATCTATTAGTGTGTAAGTTTTAATATATATAGTATATTAATCTAGATAGTTTAACAGTTGCGAGGGTGATAAACATATCACTTAAAGGTTCTTATTCAAATATTAATTTTTATATCTAAGGGCATATATTGATATAAGAAAAGTGTCTTTTCTTTGCATATTTCGGTTATTTATAGTATATTAAAGCATGTAAAATAGTAAAATAGGTAGAATATGTAGCAAAATACATATATATAAATAGTAGACAAATGCTCACAAGCATAGGATGGTGTGTTTTTTTTTTCCCCTCTTTCTCTCTCACTCTGGTACACTGTAACAGTCTGGGAGTACGTTTTGGGAGAATGGTAATTACTAGGTTCCAGTCTATTAATAATACACATAGAGCGGATTTATCACTAAGTGAAGAAAAAAAAAAGGAAGAGGGAGAACTTATAATATACATTGTTTTGCTTAGGCATACTAGGTTGTAAATAGCGATGATTTTTGATGTCCTCTGGAATTTTAGTTAGTATTTTAAACTTTTTGTAATTACGATTCCTGCGGAATATATTTTAGTTAGTTGCACCTTTAACCAAGTGGTTAAAATAGTGGCTAGATAGTTTTAGGTAAAAGGTTCAAGCAAAGAACATACTTCATTTTATTATTTTTTATTATTATTTAGTTAAGCAAATTTCTAGTAGAAATAGTTTAATGAGGAAAATGGTATAAATCCATAAATAAAGTGAAAAAAAATTATAAACATAGTAGATCTATGATTTTTGACTAATTTTTGATATATTACTGTAAAATATAAAAATTTAATATTTCACTTTTATAATATTTACAATACTTGGAATAATGGTATTATCAATGAATAATTAAAAAAAAAATAGTAATAATAAAAATTGGGAAAGTTACTGTATTATTGGGGTATAATTACTATTGTTGGGGGGGGGGGGGTAAGTTATATGGTTGGTAAATGGATATACATGACTAAAATGTTTTTTTTCCCAAATTGGCCATACGAAAAAAAAAAAAATATTTTTTTTGGTTGTGGTGGATTTTAAAGTAGGGCTCTGAACACTGGTTTTGTAACTACTAGTCATTAGACAAATGGATACATGTAAAAAGCATGTGGTACGCCTCTAAGTTAACCTTTTGCGGGCTACACACCACTGTTTTAGGTCCTAATAAAATCCGGTGGACTCTAATTTAAAAAAAAAAAGGGATATTTTTTTTAATATAAATGGGGGGGGGGGGTCTACAAGATAATAAATAGGGAACTCTACAACATTTTAACAAGAATAAATAATTATTTTTATATACACACATATATATATATATTCGGAATTCAAGTTAAAACACAAAGGGAATACATAAAACAACTCTTTTTTTTTTCCTCTCTCTTACACAAATAAAGTAATAAATACAATTTATATAACATAAGCAAAAGTATGTGCATAGGGTCACTCCGTACGGATAAGTAAGTAAGGAATGTAATAGGTAATAACTCGCTGTCAGTTAGTTTCTGTTTACCACGCAATAAGTGCGCGCGCAGGGCAGGAAAGACATTCAGAGAAGGGATTGTTTTTCTCTCGTGGAGAACTCCCCATCCTCTTTTTGGAGCATCAGTTCACGATCTCTCTTTACAGAAACGAGAGAAGGAATTCGGGTTCAGAGAAAGGGGAGGATGAAGGGGGAGTGAATAACTACTCAATATTTTTACTTTTTGGTTCATGACAGCGGGATTTTTGGAAAAGGGGATTTTCAAAATTTCTATGGGAACTGCACACATAGATAAAAAAATGTTGCAGGATAAATTTTTGGGGATGCATAATTAAAAGGGATTTGCACTTTTTAAAGGGGGGTGGTGGTATTTAAACAACACCTAAATTAATAAGGATATTAGGATAACTGTGGAAGATGGATTAACAGCAGAGTAGGGTATATTTTATAAATAATTATTAATATAAAACTGGGCAGAGCCAAAGATAAATATGTATATACATTTTTTTTTGGTTTTGGCAACTTCTTTTGGGGATGTACTTTTTTTTTTTCTTCCCAAGAAAAGTAAATATATAACAAGGGTATTTACGGTTCCAGTTATTTTACAAACGATTCGAATGAAATGGATACATTATATTTATAGAAATAAAATCTTAATCAAATAAACTGATAAGCAGTAAAAACAAAAAAAAAAGAAAATCAGTAGGTTTGGAAAAGGGCTCCCTATGCACACACATCAATATATAAGATTCAAATTCATATTGTATTTAAATACAAAACAGATAGTATTGTGCAAAAAAAAAAAAAAAAATAAAAAAAAAATAAAAATAAAAATAGTAAATTAGAGACAAACATCTGCTTCACCTTGCCTGAAAGCATTTTATCACATTTCATATATATATAAAGAATTGTCATGCAGAGGCATGCGGTTTAAAATCAGATAAATAAATAGATAAAAAATTGTCATGCAGAGTACGTGCAGTAAGAAATTAAATAAATAAAAATAAATTGACCAGCAGGCATTCGGTTGGAAGTTTAAATGTTGTGGCCTCTCTAGCGGACACATAGTTTTAAACATACTGGCATCAAGAAAATTCAATTGGATTTTCCCCCCCTTTTATGAATAAGAAAATAATGAAGACTTTTTTTTTTCTTCTAAATTTGATTTTAAATTCTGGTGTCAGTCTTGCATTTCATCTTTTCGGAATACAGATTGCTTGACACCGAAAAGAAATAATTTAAGATTTAAGTGTGCGAAAAAAAAAAAAATAATAATGAATAAATAATTAAGATTAATACTATTTATACCTTATGTATATATATATATATATTCTACTAGTATAAATAGAAAAACAATTCATATTGTCCTAAGTAAGTATTTTTATTAATAAATGCTAGTTATGGTGTGTAGAAGGTAGCGGTTACACCCCAAGGGCAATGTTTACTACAGGTCACGAAAAGTTAAAGGGTCAAATGTAAATAAACAGTCGCCTAGCGCCATCTATGTGCATTTCAGAGAAACATGCAAAATGTATTCAAAGACAGGCATGCAGAAATGGTAATTTTATCTTACCGGTTTTCGCTCTCTGTAGAAATCCTGGATTCAGTCAGGAAGGTTCGCCACATTGCGACCGCCAGATGTAATTTTTTAACCAGGAGCAACAATTTTTTTTTTCTTCTTCTTGTTCACTGAAATAACCCGCATAGTATTAGCATAGTACATAAAAAGACATTACGTATAGATATATAGGACATTTAAACGGTATTGGGTTAGAAAATATCTTTAACAAATTAAGATAAAATAAATTAAAGTAGAGGATAATTTTTTTTTTCTCGTCTTTTCGTTAGTCAAAATTTACATTTTTAAAAAAGGAAGGACTATTATCAGATTTAAACAATTTAATCCCGTCAAGTGTGGTGCATACTGGATGGTAAAAAATTCATTAACGAATGTAGGTTGCAATTAAATTAATAAGAATTTTTATCTATTGGTATATCTTTTTTTTATTTTTTAGTATGTATTAAATTTGAAATAATACAAATTAATTAAATAAATATAACAAAATAAATTTCATAATACAAGTAAATACGCAAAAAGAAAAACAAAATTAATTATTATTATTTTCTTTTTCTCTCTCTACGGACTCTTTTGGTATATATATATTTTTTAGTTACGAGGTAATACAGCTTTTTTTTGTTTTTTTTTAAGTAACATAAAAAATCTACACGTAAGAGAAAATATAGAGTACATAAAAGGGTTTACCAGGGGTACCAGAACTGGGAGAGCTAGGTTAAAATGAAAAGAAAATGTATTATTGATCACTGTAGGTTAAAAAAAAAAAAAAAAATCTATTTATAATTTTTGTTTTCTCTTGTGGAATAATAATTAAATCATTATTTAAATTAATTTTTACTTACATTTTTGTGTGGAGAGCAGAAAGAGGGCTGATCAGCTTCCAGGCATTGATATTCTCTGCAGGCGGAGAATTATTTGTAGCCGGCCGGCATTGTGTGGAAGAGGATCATGTCTTTCTTCAGGGTTCCCCTGTAAAAATATAGATTGGGTGCAGGTATTAGGGTATTGTATTTAAAAAAATAAGGGTTTCCACATACAACAACAAAAAAAAAAAAAAAGAAAGAAAGAAAGAAAGAAAAAACATTCGTGGTTTTAATTCAATTTTAAGAGTATCAGTTGAAAACGATATTTATATATTTTAGATAAGAGTATTCGTAGAGTTATTATTGATAATTTTTTTTCCTTGTTTTCTTTTTTTTTCTCTCGGGGTGAATACAAAATTAATTGTTTAGGATATTTTAATATAAAGTACACAGAACCCGTTTATTCTGCAATATACTGTAAATTCGAAGGCGCGGTTCAACTTTATTAGTTACGAATTAAGTTTCGTCTTATACAGGTGTCAGTAAAAGTGAGGGATTCCAATGAACAGGAATAACATTTTTGGATGTTATATTTTAAGAAAGTATATCGAGTTTTTCTTAGCACTTTTCATAGGTCTAAATGGAACTAACATTTATAGGGGAGACAGTAATCAAATAAGGATATCAGATGCTGTTTGTAAGAAAACAGGCTACAGTTCCGTACGGGAGGAAGTGAAACTGGTTTCGTGGAATGTCATTGATGCAGCAAAATGGCTACTAGGCTTCCGTATCTGCATTACAAACACTTGTATTATAGTTAATTATTATAGTAAATAGTACGAAAAGAAATTGTTTTTGTTGCGTAGGCGGTGTATAGGGTGCAGATTAAGGAATACGGAGAAGTAATGTAAAGATAATACATGTATTACAGGGATTAATAGAAGTAATTGTTACTTACTTTGCAAACGGAATATCCACGCCTCTCTCTTAAGGGTCACTCCAGCACCAGCTCGTACTAGACTTGGCTTGGCATTAAGGGGTGACCTTCGGCCGCTCTGGAATTATCACTTTCCAGCCTGTTTCGATACATTATAATGGGCGATTCTAAGTGTTATCGATGGCAGGTAACGGGTAGCTGGAAAAGTGGATATTTTTTTTTCTTCTTTCTCCTCTTTTGTTGACGCTATTAGAAATTGTAATTTTACGATAGCTTGTATTGCACTGTTTGCTAGGGTGGTTAAAGTACCTATTGAGGAAAAGGGAGTAGTGAAGCGGTGAATGAGTGGAAACAATTCACTTATTTATATGAAAGAAAAGAATAAATAGAAGAAGAGTGTTTGAGTAATTTATTTAAAATAAAGTAACATGATAATACTTACACTCATAATTTGTAATTTCAGATAAAGGATTCAGTCACAAAATAATATGAAATACTGTTTTTTTTTCTTTTCTGCTTTCTTTTGTTTTTAAATTTCTACTATCTCTATCTCCTTCTCTGGGTGGAAGTGCTGTTTTTGTTTTGTTTTGTTTTTTTTAAGTCTGAGACTGAGTTTCTTATATTTGAGAGAATATTAATAGTTATTTGGTTAACTTTTAATTAGAGGGTACGTTTAGAGAATCACGTAATTTACTGAATGAAAGTATCGAATTTACTATATGAGAATCAATTTTAGATATTGTGGTTGCATAGTTTTAAAAATATATGTGTGTTGTAAACTATAAAGGTAGTGAAATAATTGTAAAAAAAAGTATTTGAAAAATGTAAGAATATGTATTGATATATTTGCTTGTTTGGTAGTTAAATGATTATTCGGTGTAAAAAGTTATGTTGGTAAATATGTTTCATTGTGTGTTATAAAACTTTCTTAATATGGATATTTAAATGTTGTACTTATGTAGTCATGAACTGAATACTTGCTTTGTGTAAAAAAGTGTGCTAAACTTTGTGGATCAGTATTTAAACTCTTTGGCATAATTAATTAGGTTCCTAATTTTGGGATTTTATCTTTTATGATTAACTTTTTGTTTTCTCTTCTAAATTGGTACACATATATACAATTTTTGGGAACATTCAGGGACTGTACCTTCATCACAGAGAGACAGAACTCATGCAGTATGCGGCTGTGATGGTTATGGGGAACACTGCTTTAGGGACCGTATACAAATCTGCATAAAACAGTGGACAGAATAAGAAGGAATATTCATCTTATGTACAATGTACAATTTAGGGTACAGGCATATTTTAATGAACTATACAGATAACATCAGCGTGTATTTGATAATGAACATTCATACCTCGGCACGGACTTCACAGAGTTTTGAACACTACGGAAGAGGTGAATCAGGGAGCATAGAGGAGAAGCCCCAGTGCCTTACAGATCTGCAACGTCCAGCCGTTGGAGAGGCTTTCGGTGTTTGATAAGGACATCGGTCCGCTTGAAAGATGTTATAGTTCCTGTACATGGACTTTCAAGTGCTTTGTGTTGGGGGGGAAGTAATGTTGGCATGATTTCAACATTTTGGATATTTAGAACTATTTTTTTGAAGGAAAAAGATATATATATATATATATGAATAAGTTTACTGTCGATATCATCTATGTATATATTTATCTAAGTGATTATTTTATCTAATTGATTAATTTTTTAATTCAAGTTTTTTTTTATCTAAGTGATTATTTTATCTAATTGATTAATTTTTTAATTCAAGTTTTTTTTTTCAATGTACAGTATTATTGTTTTTATGTATGCATTTATTAGCACATTATTATTATTTTATTAAGGATGGGTACCAAGAGCATTAAGTATTTTCCCAGGCAAGTGTTTTGCTAAGGGGAAAGCTTAATTGCCAGTTACTATCTGTATGTATGATATTACGATGTAAAGTAAAGAATTGGACAGTTTTGGTACAAAAGAGGGACTTTTATGACCTCATGTTTTATGGGACAGCTGCAGGATCTTCGTGTGGGAGCCCGCGGTCTCGTGGGAAAGTGGGGTTTGAAATATCGGATGTAGGAGGGTCGAAAGGCCCCGTGCATTCCGGGGACCCACTGACCACTGGCCGACACGAAGGCGGGTCCAGGCAGCGGCGAGTGGTTGGAGATTTTAATTATGCTGAATATGTTAATTCGCATCCACCACTCAGGGCCGCACATGCAAATTTTTAACAGAGAGAGATTTTCTTTTTCTCGAAAAAAATACAGAGTTACAAAAAGAGTTCCAGAGTGCGGTGGTTATTTTTTTCAAGCCCTTTTTGGCTGATCTGCCCATGTTTACTTGCCCTGTCTATGACGAGCAATATAGTAGTGTTAATTTTTTTTTTAAAAATGATTTAAACATTTTTGCTTTTTGGCCCAGACCGGGGTGGAATTTAGTGTAAATAAAACTAAAATTACGGAACACGAATATGTGTGTTGTGGTTCTACAAACAAAAAAAAAGAACTTTTGGATATATATATATAACTGTCAAGTCTACAACTCTAAAAGGATCTTGTGACCCCAATGGGGAAAAAGGTACGATGTTATGGATGTTCTCTTTTCTATTGTGTACCGTTTTAATATCAAATGTTTTGAATTGGGAATAGGGTGCCCAGGAGAACTTGTCAACTTCAATTAATATCCAAATTAGTGTTTTTTTTCATGAGTTATTATTTTGGATGGTAAAAGTATGAATTATTTAATTGTAACTTAATATAATTTGCCTGTGGTGTAAATAAATGATGTATTATTATTAATTCCCTTCTTTGTTATTATTTGTTAAAAGTCTTGCTAATTACTTATTTTACGTATTTAGAAATTACCTGACTGCTTAATATTATTATGAGACCATATATGTAAAAGCCATAATTAAATTTATCTTGTAGGGTTGGTTTGTCTGAAAATTGGGGAGTTAAATTTAGTGGTTTTAATTTTATTATATATTTCCCTTCAAACCAATTGGCCATAGGTTAGTTATCTTCTAAACATTTCACAACGCATTGTCTTATTTATTCAAGATAACCTTTTAGGTAAATGACCGTAGGTTATCTATTAACTAACTAGGCTGTACGATCACCAGGTCCTCTATAATTAGAGGCCCCTATAAGATAGATTTTCTTTTGGATCAAGTAAGTTCGGAGAAAAGGGTGCGCCCAACACTCTTGTTAGCTTGTGCTAGGGAATTTATAGATAAATTAAGATATTCATTAACCTAATTTTTAATAGTTGTCTAGATCTTGCCAGCAGCTGGTTTTGTGTATTATTCCGCGATAGTGACGTCCTATGCATACTTTTCCATAGATGTTGTTTAAGACTGAATCGTCAATGTGGAATTCTTCAGCGGATGCAAATGACGCCATTATTTAAAATAAGCGTGTATTTTAAGTCTTGAAACTGAATTATGTTTTGTGCTATCTATCTATCTATCTATCTATCTATCTGTCTATCTATCTATATATATATATATATATATATTCATCGAGGGCCGACACTAAATTCTGAAGAAAGCAGAATTTCCGTTTTCTAGTCATAATATACTAATTTTAATTGATGAAAGGTGTAAATAGGTTTATTTATTTATTTTGTAATTTAAGTGTTTCAAATCATTGGATAAAAATAACTTCTACATTTAACACATTCTTTTAGCAGTCAAAACCAACCATAGTGAATCTAGGTCATGTTTGTACGTGTGTGGGACGAAAATTAACATATATCGATGAATAGATAAATATATCCAATATTTAGCCTACGATATTATCATTTTAAAAAATACAGTAAAAGAAGTATTTTAAGTACTTTATTTTAATCACGGAGCAAAATTTAAATTTCAAATATAGTTATTTGACTTTTAAAAAAGTAGCTGGAAGTCATTCCATTGCATTTTTTCTGTTATTACTATTTACAGTATTTGATAACATAAGAAGTTGCTTATGATATGATTGATTATTACTTAATAATTTTGATGAAAGCTGTAAAATATCATTTTCTCGATTAGGGAAGTTATCCTTTAAGAATTTGGTAAAAGATCATACACAGCATCTTAATTAAGTTTGAAAACTATTTAAATCGTTTAGGATATGACAATTTTTTTTAATAAAACTACTGTGTATTTCAAGAACAATATTTTCAGTAGAGTCTAAAAACCATGCACTCGAGAATCAAGCTTTCGCAGTGACAGGTACAGTGAACGTTTTTAGAAAACTTCAGATGGCAACACTAGCATCGCACAACTGCCGATTTCTACGCCTTTTAAAATCATGTAAGCGTATTTTGAACCCAAAATACTATTCAATAAAATGCGTTTTACTTTTATTATGTGAAGTGTTTTATTTCTTTATGCCCCGTCGTTATTTTAAAGTACTATTTAAAAAAAAAAAACTTGTTATAAAATTAATTTAATACATCGATTAGTAGCGTTACAGTTTAAAATGAGTTATAGATACTTTACTTTATCTTGTATCCAAAAGTATTATTGGTTGCACAAAACAAAAGTATTTTTAAAGCATGATTTCTCTTTCATTTGTATCTCTTCAGCTTTCTTGACGTTGGGTGAAAAGTTTCAGTTCTGAAGTATTTCTATAATTCTGTTGTGAGATCGTTATATTTATACAATTCTTAGTTCTATAAAATACTAAAAAAATTAATTAAAAGGTTTGAGTGGAGTTATAAAACAAATGTTGCAAAAAATCGGTATAAATTCAGATTTAGTTCATTAATTTTAATTGGCAAAATCCTTCTAAAATTTATTAAATGATTGTGTAAATCTTCTAACGTAGTTTCAAAAATTTACGAAAAATACTTTAGAAGATGGAATTTTCAGGAATTCATAATTTGGAACATAAAGAGTTAAATACTTTAAGTACGAAGGAAAATGTCTGTTACAAATATATTTATTTGCTTTAAAAAAAAAAACGTAGTAGTTGGCAGCCATGTCATCCCTTTTATTTTTTTACCTTCCATCGCAGAAGAGCAAAATTTCAGAACCATAAACGTCTTTGAAGTATGCCTGTAGCATTATGCACTATACGCATCCCCCCCGACTTACGTATTACGCTACTTACGTAAATTCGCAGTTACGTAATAAATCTCGAAAATTGCATTTGTGAATATACTAGCGCGTTGGATAGGCAGTTGCATACTTTTGATATTTATTTTATGAATAAAATATATAGATATAAACCACAACCGTAATATACTTTATATATTAGATGGAGTTATATTTTTATTAGTATATAAAATCAAAATGCCGTGTGGTGACCGGCATTAAAGAATAGTCCCAATGTAACCCGTGCATGTCGTAAGAGGCGACTAAAAGGGGTTGGGCGAAAGGCTGACAACCTTTCCCTGGAAAAAAAAAAAAAAACCTTGTTGCGAAGCCCTTAAATACAGATGTTAGACGGACTGATTTCATGGTAAAACGGACTGGAACTGGAAAACGGCTTATGAATTTTAGAATTGGAACTTGGAATGTTTTAAGTTTATACAGAGCTGGTGCAGTGAAGCAACTACAGAGTCAGATGGATAGTTATAGACTGGACATATTGGCCATACAGGAAGTAAGATGGAAGGAGAGTGGGATAAGAGATATTGGTGATTTTACAATTTTTAATAGTGCAAGCACAAGAAGAAACACGCATGGTACTGGATTTATGATCAGAAAATGCCTTAGAGAAAATATTATTGATTTTCACAATGTAAATGAAAGAATGTGTATCTTGAGATTGAGAGCAAAGTTTTTTAACATTTCAATAGTATGTGTCCATGCACCAACGGAAGATACCGAGGACGAACAAAAAGATACTTTTTATGAAACACTACAGATTGAATTTGATAAGATACCAAGACATGATGTTAAAATGGTAATAGGTGATTTTAATGCTAAAATTGGAAAAGAATACACTTTTGTACCAACAATTGGAAAATCTAGTTTACATGATTTGAGTAATGAAAATGGAATAAGAGCTGTGGACTTCGCTGCTTCTAACAACTTAATCATAAGTAGCACATGTTTTGAGCATAAGAACATACATAAAGAAACTTGGATTTCCCCTGATGGAAAGACAAAAAACCAAATTGACCACATTATGATCGACAGAAGACATGCTAGTGATGTTATGGATGTACGAAGTTATAGAGGTGCGGATTTAGATACTGATCATTTCCTTGTTATTATGAAATACAGACAAAGAGTTACAAGATCTCGAGATGCAAAAGGAACTAGGCAAGTAAAATTTAAAACAAAAGATTTACTAAACATGCAGAGAAGAAAGGTTTATCAAAGTAAATTAACAGAAAGAATTGCTAGTGAATATGCTGAATTTAATGAGGAAGATATAATCAATAGTAAATGGGCTAAATGCAAAAATATCATATTAAAAACTGCTGAGGAAGTAGTTGGAAAGGAAGAAAGGAGGGAAATTAATGAATGGTTTGATGATGAGTGTTGGCAACTGATTAAGGAAAAGAATATAGCAAGAGAAAAAATGCTGAAACATAGAACAAGACAGAGTGAAAATCACTTTAAAACAATTAGAAGAAATACTCAAAAGTTGTTACGTATGAAAAAACGAGCTTTGGAGCAGAGTAAAATTCAAGAAATTGAAGACCTATCAGTATTAGGTGATATAAGCCAAATGTATTCAAAGCTTAAAGGCATCAAAAAGGGCTATCAACCACGCACACTTTTTTGTAAAGACAGAAATGATAAACTTATTGGAGGACACGCAAATGTGACAGATAGATGGGCAGAATATTTTGAAGATTTGTTAAACAGGCAGTCAAATGACGAAAGAGAAATATAATCTAATCATAATGATTATGACATGAATGAAGAAAACTGTGAACCACCAACTGTAGAAGAAGTAAGGGATGCTATTGTAAAATTAAGAAATGGAAGAGCACCTGGTGAAGATTTGATAAGTGCTGAGCTATTAAAATATGGCGGAGAGAAGTTGGTACAAATGTTACATGATCTAATAGTAGAGATTTGGCAGAATGAATATATACCAAATGAATGGAATGGTGCTATTATTATCCCAATTCATAAAAAGGGAAATATCTTAAATTGCCAGAATTATAGAGGCATAGCCTTATTAAATGTTACATATAAAGTGTTGGCAAAGATTATTGCAAAGCGATTAGAACCGTATGCTGAAGTGGTGATAGGTGATTATCAGTGTGGTTTTAGGAAAGGAAGATCAACAGTGGATCAAATCTTTAGTATCAGGAACATCCTTGAAAAATTCTATGAACAAAACATTAGTTTGCACCAATTGTTTGTTGATTTTAAACAGGCCTATGACAGTATAAGCAGAAATAAATTATTTGAAATATTAAAGGAATTTAAAATACCTGATAAAATAGTTAAGCTTATAAAATTAACACTGGAAAATACAAAAGCTAAAGTTAAGGTACAGGGAAGACTTTCAAGAGAATTTGCAGTGAATTCAGGTCTAAAGCAAGGTGATGTTCTCTCGACAATTCTTTTTAATTTATGCCTGGAGAAAATAATTAGAAGTATTTACAACAACAGAGGTGGTACTATTATGAATCGCTCCCTCCAAATCCTTGCATTTGCAGATGATGTTGATATAATTGCTAGGAATAAGAAAGTCTTGATTGAAACATACAATAAATTAGACACTGAAGGAAGAAAACTAGGCCTCGTGGTTAATAAAGAAAAACAAAATACATGAAAATGGACCGAGTGAAATCACAGGCAACAGCAGCTTTAACAATAAATAATGAATTACAATTTAATGAAGTATCAGAATTTAAATATTTAGGATCTATGATCACCTGTGATAATATGGTAGAAGCAGAGATTAAAACCCGACTTGCAGCAGGAAATAGATGCTATTTTTCTCTTCGAAACATTCTAAAATCATCTCTAATATCTCGAACATCCAAACTTAAAATTTATAAAACTGTTATAAAACCAATAGTAATTTATGGAAGTGAGACCTGGACTACTACACAAAAAGATGAAAAGCTACTTATCACTTGGGAAAGGAAGATCTTAAGGCAAATTTTTGGACCTATTAAAGAAGACAATACATGGCGTATAAGGACAAATATGGAGTTAGAACAGTTATATAATGAAAAAGATATAATAAATATTATAAAAATAAGAAGAATGCAATGGTTAGGCCATCTAATCAGAATGAGGGATGAGCGAAGCACAAAGAAGATTTATAGTGGTAATTTAATTGGGAAAAGAAGTATTGGTAGACCCAGGAAGAGTTGGATAAAAGAGATAGAAAAAGATCTTGCAGAAAACCAAATTATAAATTATAAAGTAAAGGCCAGAGATCGGAAGGTCTGGAGAAGTATATTGAGGGAGGTCAAAATCCTACATGGATTGTAGCACCATTGTGTAAGTAAGTAAGTATATAAAATCAAATCTATAACAAAACAACTGAATCTTTATTGTTAGTTATTCATAGTAGTCATCTAATTCATAATAGATACAGTTTGTGCTTATCAAGTACTATTTTATTTTGTAAATGCAATTCATTTGTATATTGCCATCCGAAATTCATGAAGAATATAGTTTAAATGAGCCCTCTTTAATTTTTTTCTTATTTTTACAGTCGTTTGATGTAGATTCAAGATTTTTATAAATCAATTCATCCATGTTAGATTTATAAATCCCGTATTCCACAAGATATTGGAAAAGTGTTCTTTAATTTTGTTTTTGTATTTTTTCATACGTTTATAGTTTATATACGAGTCAGTACTGTCGCATGATGCTTTATTTATAAAATAATACGGTTTAAATAATATATATGTACTACATGATAAATACTACAGTTTCTTACAAAATTTTACCTAAGCAACTGACAAATTCGACTTACGTAAAACTTTACAGAATGCATTACTTACCTAAGTAGGGGGATGCCTGTATTATCATCCAGCTATGCCTTTAAAACTGGTTTTCCCGCAATAAGTGTATTAGCGCGGGGAAGCGCTGTCAGGCTTCATGTTGCAAGTTTCAGTCTGTTCATTTAATTATTTTTATAACTCTCTTTACGATTTGGCAACTGCTAAAGACTATTTACATGTTACGGGTAAATTTTAGTGTTGCAACGGATGTGGATTTTTTCTGGATACCGAATATTCGGTTCAAAATTTTACCGAATACTCAATGTCCGGCGGAATACTTTCTTCTATTTTATACTTGCTTTATAGAGAAAAACTTTAAATTGTTATAATTTTATGTCATTCAAATATTAATAATCTATATATATATTTCTCTTACGTAGCGCTAAAAAAGGGCTGTATTTGTAGCTTGCTATTTGGCAACAGCCAAAGCGACATTTCTCAGTGGTAGTTGCGGTCACATGCCCCAACCCACTCAGCAAATTAAAATCCAGACAGGATCTCTCTTTTAACGCAAACGGTTTGAGCAATACATGAATGACAATTGCTATTGGTCCGTTTTACGGTGACGTAGCTTTTTGATCGAAAGTTGTATTTAGACACAGGCGAAAACGTTTTGTTTACATTTCGATAGTGTGATACGTAGCATGTTTTTATAGCGTCTTATTATAGTTTTAAATTAATTTAAGCCGTGATTTTCAATACGGCGTCAATTTCCTGTTCGCTTGCTTTCTCAATGTTGATCAACAAGTCACAGCGCCAAACTTTTGATAAATGCATTTTTATTTATATTTTCATCAAAATTTTCAATTACTTTTTCATGAATTAAAATATTTGTAAATTTCATATGTTGCTTGCTCGGCTCAGCGGCCCAACTAAAAATATTTTTTATTGTGTTTTCAGTAAGGTTTTAAATTAATTCTGTTTCCAAGGTACGTTTTTATTTACATTTTCAACAGTTTCCATTACTTTTTTATACATTAAAAATATTTGTAAAATTAATACACATAAAATATAATGATTTATGATAGCACTCATTCTGGCTAGAGTTGACATAAACAGTGGCGAGCGAGCGAAGCGACCTGGGATCGCTACGCGATCCCAATATGAATTGCTTAGCAATT
The DNA here is from genome assembly GCA_963932465.1 of Maratus speciosus. Classification (NCBI taxonomy): domain Eukaryota; kingdom Metazoa; phylum Arthropoda; class Arachnida; order Araneae; family Salticidae; genus Maratus; species Maratus speciosus. The sequence continues at coordinate 14,917,758 of OZ010791.1, read as the reverse complement.
CGTGGGGGTTGGCGAGCGTCAGCGAGCAGGGGGCTGAGCCCCCTAGTAGATTTAAATTGCTTTACTAGGTTTAAGTTACTTAAAGACAAATGCTTGGTAGTAATTTAATATTGAAATTTAATGATGTTTTGTCTTTAGCTTATTCTGTTATACATTATAGTTTTTTCCTTTATTTAGGGTCATTGTAGATAAGGGGGAAAAAAAAAAGAAAGAAGATAAATACTTACTTCTTTGTTTTTCTTACTGATAATTCTATCTTATTTACTAATTACTAATAATCTTATTAAAATAGCTTTTTCTTTTCCTACATACATATTATTACTTAATTTTCCTGTGACAAATGTTTTCTAATAAAATTTAAATAGAGAAGCTCTTCATTGCAAGTATCTTATTTTGTAGAACAAAGGGGGCAAGAAAGTGGCACAATTCTTTTAATAATCAGTATCAGTATTATTTTAACACAGCTGGTCTTTCATCCATATACAAAATAGCGAAATAAGATTCAATAAAATCATTTTCAGTTTACAAATGTTGAAAACACAAGAAAAATAGACCACCAGAGGCGTCAGCACTTATTATCAGAAGCAGGAAATATTTGTGATGAAAAACGTAAATACTGAGCCTGAAAATACTGAGCGCCCAAAATGTTCTTACATCATAACTTGCCTTTAATGAAATTTAATTAGAAATAATTAATTATAATATTATCTTAAATATTATAATACCATTTTTCTAAAAATTTACACTGAAACCTCCCTGTGCGACCACCTCCCTGAACGACTATTTTTTCGTGGAACGAAATTGATTCCCATAGCTTCAATACTCATTTTACCTCCCTTCAGAGACCATCCCAGTTGAACTCCCTCCATGAACGACCCATTTCTTTGAAAAAAAAAAAAAAAAGAAAGAAAAAAGAAATTCCGTTTTTTCCGGGTCGCTTAAAGAAGGTTTTATTGGAAAAATAATTCTGGATTGCGCATTATTCATCAAACTTCTAAACAAAGTTTAGATTTTTTTAAAATTATTATTCCGATATCTTTTATGTATTTAAATACGCCTTTCTGCCTTTTTAGGCAATGAATTGAACCCGGATGACACAGTAAGAATGACGGTCCATAAACCGTCCTGGCCTATTCTGTCAGGAAACTCTCGAAGAAATGGATAAATGAATGAAATCGTCATTATTGGTTCCCGTCAAAGAAACAATTGCATTGATTGACTGAACTTCGAAAGGACTTGGAAATAAAAGTTATAAAAGATAAAATCGTAAAATCAAAGCAAACGTCAATGTAGTCACTTTTTAAACTCTTAGTAATTAACTTTTGTTTTAATACTTAAATTTTCATATTTTTTTCCTAACGTGAAAAATAAATTTTAGTAACATTAATTATTACCTTTTTTCAACCAATAAAATCTAGATTTAAACGTGACTTCCATTTAGAGAACACCTCTCGGAGCGACTCATTTTTTTTTGAACGGAACATGGTCGCTTTAGGGAGGTTTTACTGTATGTTTCTTTTGTTAGCATTGCTTTATATGGTATGATGTTAATAAGATGCAAATTAATTTTGCGTTAACTTTTTCTAATAATATTAAAAATTTAATTTTTAAAATGAATCATTATCCATCAACCGGATATTAAAGTATTCAGCCGGACCGGATGTTCGGTTTCAGTGGCGAATAAGCAGGAGCCGGATATTCGGTGCATCCCTAGTAAATTCAAAGATTGCATGAATTTTGACGCAAAATTAGTTTGTATTACAATTTCGTATATGTATAGAAGTGCCAGCGGTAGAAATGATTAAAAAAAAGTCACTGGTCCCAAGGACCAGTAAACATCAGAGTTTACTGGTCCGCAGACATCGTCACTGGCCCTCTACATAAAATTATATTAAGTACCTTTAAACCTTTGAGTGACCCCCCCCCCCTCCTCCTCCGAGAATACAAACCAAACTTCCTTTCAGTTACTCAAAATTTTCGGCATAATAAAATGTAAAATTATAATTTGCTAAAAATTAAATAAGTAGTACATTAACAAAAACTGAAATTATTAATTATGTATTTTATTTCCGTTTTTTTATTTTAACTGACTAAGTTTTTATGCTTATTGTAATGTTTGGTTGCGGTTTTTGTCAGGGATGGGAAAATTTAAGTTTACCTGTCAGAGAGGGAAAAAAGTTACTTGCTTCAACGGAATGTTAAAAGACATATTGAATAGATTTTTTTTTTTTTTTTAACCAAAATTTTTCTAATTTACCAATGTTTTTGAAGATAAAATAATATTTTGTATTTATCGCTAATGCTGCTTGGAGTCAAGCATTAACAAATGTTATTAAATACAAGAATATTGTTTTGAATTTTTGCTTTATGGGCATGCAGTGCTCATACATGCAGTATTTTTTACTTACTGCCACATGCATGCACAATTTTTTTTTTTTTTTTTTTTTTTTTTTACAAATTCCCTTTCCCCTCTCTTTTTTTAGAAATAACGTTTGGAAAATTTTGGTATTTTGTTTTGAAAACATAATTGTTTTTTATTGGGCTTAGATCAATTTTAATATTTATATGAATCTCAGAGTCATTATCATTACAAAATTTTATACTATTTGCTTTTTACAAATTTCTCTTCTCCCCCCCCCCCTCCCCCCATCTCTCTCTCTCTCTCTCTTTTTTCATAAATAACATTTGGAGAACTTTGGTAATTTGTTTGTAAAAGCATGTTAAAAGATTGATTGAATAGATCTTTTTTTTTTTTTTTTTTTTTTTTTTTTTTAACCAAAATTTTTCTAATTTACCGATGCTTTTGAAGACAAAGTAATATTTTGTATTTATCGCTAATGCTGCTTGGGGACAAGTATTATAACAAATGTTATTAAATACAAGAATATTGTTTTGAATTTTTAATCTTATCATCTGTTAACCTTTTATTAATTTTTATAATGAAATTGAATGAGTTTTTGTATATCATATTCTCCCTTGATCGTCTGTCATCTTTTTTGCTATGACCGACATTTTTTTAGCGATTTTGCAACCCTGACTATTTTCAGCGGTAGAATTGATTAAAAAAAAAAATCACTGATCCCAAGGACTGGTCTGCAGACATCGTCACTGGACTGCTACATAAAATTATATAAGTACCTTAACCCTTTGAGTGACACCACCCCCCTCTCCTCCTCCGAGAATATAAACCAAACTTCCTTTCAGTTACCCAAAATTTTCAGCATAATAAAAGTAAAATTATAATTTGCTAAAAAATAAATAAAAAGTACATAAACAAAAACTGAAATTATTATGTTTTTTATTTCCGTCTATTTATTTTAACTGACTAAGTTTTATGCAAATTTTATGCATATTGTAATGTTTGGTTGCAGTTTTCTCAGGGATGGGAAAATTTACGTTTACCTGTCAGAGAGGGGAAAAAGTTACTGTTAGTTACTGGTCCTTCGGACCACTAAATTTTTTAAATTAGTGGTCCGATTGAATTTTTAGTGGTCTCGGACCAGCGGACCACCAAGGATTTCGAACGCTGGAAGTGCCGTAATTAAACGATCCAATAGAGGCTTAGCATAATCTGACAAGGCGTTAGATCGTGTAGCGACATCAAGGGGGGAGGGGGAGAACAGATGCAATGAAAATTTGAAGATCGAATCATCAATTATATAAAGTGTCAATGTATTTGTTAATTATACCTCTTTAATTAAAAAAAAAATTTAATGTTATATTTACTAAACGAGTTCTCTTTTTTTGTGTGTGTGCCGTAAACATAATATTTATATTTAAAAAACCTTTAAAAATGTTCTAAGAAAGACTTAAAATATTTTGTTCTCACAATCATTTTAATTAACGACTAAGTAATGAGTTCTTTTTTCCTTTTGAGATTATTAATTTGGAATTTCATGGAAGCTTCAAAAAAGAAACTGTGATTCAAAAATACATGAATGTACAACGCGCACGACCCAAACTAATTAAACGTAAAAGAAACCAATAAGGGGCAGATTACTATTAATAATATATAACACTGTGCAATACTATACTGTTATATACTATTATAACACTATAGTAGTATATTATATTGCATTATATAATATTACAATACGAAGTTATACACAATTTTTATTTTATTTCAACTTTTCTCCTAACTTCCAAAAACGAATCTTTTGGACAGTGAAAAGTCGAAGTGAAAGTCGGCGAAAAGTAAATCTTTGCTTTATAAATTATATCGATTAAGGAAACCTTCTACATTAGGAGACTACAAAATAGCACTTTTTTATGATTTATTTGTAAGAAAACTGCATGATGGATCTTTTTGAAATTTTAACAGTTTATTGTACATATCTTAAGGTATATACACAAGAATTTTCGTATTAGATTTTGTTGCTTCTACTCTAAGTTATAAACAAATAGGTTCAACTGCTTTGTAAAATTTCGTCTGGACGGTGGGCATGATAGTGCCTTGTAGAATCATCTGAAACACGAAAATAATTTTTTTTTCGTAAACTTCGTGCGTATAGCTTCTAGTTAAATTAAAGGAACCCATAAATTTATTTTAAAAAAAAAATATGTAATGACTGAATAAAAAAAAAATTTTTTTTTTGTTAAAAAAATTCCTTTTTATTTGTTAATAACTTTTTTTTTTAAAATAATTTTAGTAAAAGCTTTAATTCTTATCAAAGGCAATTAAATAAGCTTTAATTTAAAAAAAAATCAAGATGATCCATTGAGTAGCTTTTTTTTTAAATCTTGCCCACCGTGTCAAAAAGTGTTAAAAAATTTCATTACGTTTAACATTGTGTAACACTATTAAAATATGCTGCAAATTATTTTTCCTCATAGACATAGGCCATAATCTAACGGAATATTTTTGGGTGCCCCTGTAAATGAACTTTTGATTTTCCTAAAATTTGAAAGGACTCTACAAAATCCTACAACGATTCTATCGAATCAATTTCAAACCATTCGATTGGGTCGTTTTGGGGGGACAGACGGACTCTAGATGCTACGTACTTCTTCAACCCCTTGAGGGGCGGTGGGATATATTTTATCCCACCTACGATTAATGAAGATTTGCACCGGAAAAATTTTATGAAATTTTACTTTTCTAACTTAGGTGGAAAAAAGTTGAAAAATTGCGTTTTCTTATTTTGAATTTTTTTTTCTTCTAAATTTCCGGTGGGAATTCAGCATTTCACAAACGTAATTGTTTGCCCCTCAAGGGCATCATTTACGAACGCACCTGAACAGAGAGAAAGGGCTTTTGATGACCCGTCGTTTCTGAATCTCAGCATTCCATGCGTTCCCGAACAAAAATGATTTGAACTCATCGGATGGGCCAATCCCAAAACTTTCTCCTATCTCATACAGGTTAATAATTCAAAATTCGCTAGCACAGTGCCAGAATTAAATGACAATCCCTGCCCGTCGTGAGTCTTCTAAAGGTATGTAAGTTCGTTCAATCCGATGCATTGAACAAGGAGATAGAAGTAGCGCATTGTTTCAAACAAGTCATTCAATTTCGGAACCCACCCTCTTAAATGTCCGCAACCAAAACTTCTAATCCAAAGAGTATAAAATCAACACATGTTGTTCAATCTACACTCAAGTCTAACAAGTTGGAAATGGCTCGTCAAACGTGGTAAATGAGGTGCGTTCACACTATAACTAGTTTTATGATAATTTTTTGCACCGCACAGTGCACTGAATGTATATTTTAGTGCACTTCCTAAGTGCCTATCCATTTCATTCTGTTCGAAAGGCTGTCACATCATTCAAATGCACTTGCAATAATTTTTTCCCATTGGCGTTAATGTAACGGAAAACTTTTGACTGTCCCTATCATTCAACCATACATCCGATTTTCATAAAATTTGAAATGACTCGACACAATTTTACAACAATTCTATATTTAAAATTTCAGACCATTCGGTTAGGTAGTTTTTCCTCTGTTATAGGCGAACAGACGGACTGAACGACGACTCTAGATGCTACGTATTTATATCATTACGAACGCACCTAATAAGGATCTATTGATGCAAAAATGTAACAGAATATTAAGGTTCATTCAACTGCCTGCTTTAGTTTTTGAGATAGACCTTTCGCGAAACAATCGTGAAAAATTCAGCATAGCAGCGCCACCTGTGGTGCGATTGACACCAAAACGTAATCAGTAACAGCTTACGTCAACGTCTAACTGAACCAGAAATTTGATGAAAATCTGTGCATGTGTTCTTGAGATAGAGCTATTACGGAAATAGTACAAAAGGCAGCACAGCAACGCCACCTGTTGGGCGATATACACCAAAAACCAATCAACACCAGTTTATATCAAGATCTAACTGAACCTAAAGTTTTATTAAATTCCGTTCATTAGTTCTTGGGATAGAGAAATTGCTGATATGGTGAAAAATGCAGCATAGCAGCGCCTCCTGTTGGGCGATAAAACCTAATAAGCAACCACTTAAGTCAACTTGTAACTGAATCTGATGAAAATCCGTGCTTTAGTTCTTGAGATAGAGCTATTGCGAAAGTCGAGGAAAATGCTGCATAACAGCGCGGAATCGGGTTCAGGACCTTCTAAAACGTATAAATCCATCGCAAACCGAAAGTCAAAATTTTTCAGGAATTCAATCTTTTCTTCTTGTGAAGATAGAAGAAAAGTAAAAATGCGTCAGAAAGCAACCCCTTTGGATTTGATAACAGCCTTCAGTGGCAGTATGTTTTCTTTTGTATTATCCAACTATAACTTTAAAACAGGTTTTTCCGCAAGAATCGTATCAACGCGGGAAAAACTAAAAATGTTTCGTGCTCTAATCATTTTAATAATTACTATGTAATCAGTTTTTTTTTCTTTTTTTCTTTTTGTATGAATTATGTCTCATAATATTCAATCCCTTTCTTAAATGAGTTGTTTTTCGCCATAAATATACGAATATTATTTAAAAAGGAATCATTTAAAACCTTTTACGATAAGACTCCAAAAATATTTTGTGCTCAAAATCATTTTAATAATGACTACCCTTTTCTTCCTTTTGTATTATTATTTTTACCTTTTATCAATTTGTAATTATTAATTTTAACTTTTATGGAACACAAAAAGCTTTAAAAAAGAAATCCAGATTAAAAGATGCCAGAATCAGCAACGAGAGGTCACGAATGAAACTAATTAAGCGTCAAAGAAACCAATAAGATTGCAGATTTTGACGAGAGAAAATACGACTGTAGGCGTACTTCAAAGTTTTTAGTACGAGGGAGGGAATACAAAAGTGAACTTATTTAAGAATTGGAGAAAGAGTGGGCAGTAATTGGTTCAATTTACTGAAATAATATTTTAGAAGGAAATTGTTAATAATAAAGATGTTATGGATTCTAATAATATTTCTTACAATATATTCATGAAATAACCTGTACAGTGGAGTATTTAGATTAGAGTCCTAAATCGGGTTGGACCACATGATTTTATCCGACCCCAACTTGAACCGTGTTCCGATCGGGTCAAATTGGAGCCTTTTTTTTTTTTTTTAACTTTTCTGTTTGTACAAGAAGAAAGTATTGAATTCGTGAAAATTTTCGAATTCGGGTTTTCGACGCATTTGTACGTTGTAGAAGATCCTGAACAAAATTTGACTGTTTTTAGAAAGTGTCTGTCTATGACATAAATTTTGTGGGCGCTGTATCTCAGTAACTAATGTACTTCTATTCTGTGAGACATCGGCATAAATTAACAGCTATTAGTTTTTAGTGTAAATCGCCCAACAAGTTCGCCTTCTATCACGATTTCCGCGTTAGCTCTATTTCAAGAACGAATGGATTGTCATTTAATTTAGTTTGCAGACGGTTTGGCTTAGTACAGCGAAACCTCCCTGTGCGACCAACTTCATTAAGCGACCACCCCCCTGAATGACCATTTTTCATGGAACGAAATTTATTACTATAGGCTCCATTCAGAGACCATCCCAGATGAACTCCCTCCATGAGCGACCCATTTCTTTGAAGAAAATTTCGTTTTTTCCTGGTCGGTTGCAGAAGGTTCTATTAGAAAAATAATTCCGGAGAGCGCATTATTCATCAAACTTCTAAATTAAGTTTAGATATATATATTTTTTTTTTTTAAATCCCGGTAACTTTCAAGTGTTTAAACCTGTTTGTGCCTTTTTAGGCAATGAATTTAACTCTGATTATGAATGACTATCTAATTATGAATGACGGTTTATAAACTAACCTGCCTTATTCTGTCGGGGAACTCTCAAACAAATAGATAAATTAATGAAATCGTCATTATTTGTTCCCGTCCAAAAAAAAAAAAAAAAAAAAAAAAAAAAAAAAAAAAATGCATTTATTTATTGAACTTTGAAAAAATAGGAAATAAAAGTTATAAAAGATAGAACCGTAAAATCAAAGCAAACGTCAATGTCTGCAGTCATTAACGTATGTAATTAACTTTTCTTTTGATACTTCAATTTTTATATTTTTTCCTAATGTGAAAAATAAAGTTTAGTAACATGAATTGTTACCTTTTTTCAACCATTAAAATCTAGATTTAAACAGGACCTCCATGAAGAGACCACCTCTCGGAGCGACCCATTTTGATTGGGACGGAACGTGGTCGCTTTAGGGAGGTTTTACTGTATATAAAAGAAAGTCTTGTGACGGCCATAACATGCTAATTTTCTTTTGTTGTGTGTTGGTTTTGGTAGGTTTTTGACTCCTATCGGTCGGTTTCGGGTTAACCTTTATTTTTCAAAAGAAATTCCACGCGATAGTTTCATATGAAAAAACTGTACAGGGATTGAAATTCGCTTTAATTTTTTACCTGTTGGAGATACGCAGGTACTATAAATTGCAAATAACATCGCAATGAAGATTATGGGGAAGAAATAGACCTGTCATTAATTTAAAAAAAAAATTGCATTAAAAAACATTTCATGCGATCCCTGGGTGATTTAAGTTATATTTAGGGGGTTTTAGCTGCTAGCTTAGCGGGATCATTTACAACAAGTTATTTTTCATGAAATATTAGATATACGCGGAGCTTTTATTTACACCCTGTTTAGTTGCCAATGATTTCCCAGAAGGTAGTGTATTTGGATTTATGAACTACCTTTTAACTCCTTCGGGACCAACAGCTCTTACGCAAATTTTATTCGGTTGGCTCCACTTTTTTAAAAAAAAGTTACCTTTACTTAAATATTGACGAAAATTCTCTAATTAAAGAAAGCATATATTACTTTTCTTTTTTACTGGTACCAAAAACAAATTCTGTACGCACTTTTTGAAGATGCATATATGCACCCACGGTCCTGAATGTATTAAAAGCCACGAAAAGAAAAATCAAAGTGCAATTTAGAACCATCCTCAAATATTCGCTAAAAAGGTGGGGGGGGGGGACCCAACAACAACTACATGCAAATATAAATCAGTCCGTGGGAATTGGAAGAAAGTTACAGAAACACACATTTCCAAATGTAATAAAAAGAAGAAAAAAGTCACGACGGTCGTTGTTGAGAGCACCTGCGCGACCGCTTCCTGCACGTGCACGCGCACGAAAAAAAAAAAAAAAAAAAAAAAAAAAAAGGAGAAGAAACTACTATGTTGTCCATTGTTCACGCATTGATAGCATCCCCATCGTAACAACAGAGACATTCCGCGCCGTGCGACAAAAGAGGTACGCATCCGACCGTTACATAATGGCGAAGAGCGGGTTAGTTGTTCAGGAGGTTGACAAATTTAACTGAATCTGTCATTTTGAAAACTACATACATAAATCGGAGATTCAAAAGTCAAGACATCAATAAAAAACTGTGCTACTTACAAATTTGTTTTGTCCAGTCTCCATTTTCAAAACTCCATGTTCTATTCATTTAGAGTAGGTGGGGGTAAAGATAAGCACGGGGCAAAGATACGCACTGGTTGATTTAACCTTTAACTGATGTGACTAAAATTTGTCACACAACTGATGTGATCCGGTCTCCCAGACCCTTCAAATAAAATGAATAAAAAAAATTACTCTTATAATAAATAAATATAATAAAAATTGAATTTACTTAAATTTTGTCCTAACAATATCGTTGTACTTCTCTTAGGAGCATGTGAATTAAATTGCATGAGAAAGTACTTTATTCATATTATTTAACTTCAGTACAGAAAAGTAAAAAGCTGTAAAAGTGTTTGGGAGACCGCGTGACACCAGTTAAAGGTTAATATGAAGCAACATTTCTACAATCATAACCGCAAGGTAGCAGTTTGATTTCAAGTGTAACAGTTGTGCGTTCAAACCTTGTGAAAAAAGTAGCCCTCCGTGCCAAGAAAATGAGGTGCGTTTAAATTTTCGAATTTTGATGTAATATTTTTTTTTAATTTCACTTTATTGTTTAGCTGACAATGCCTCGAATTTTTACAAATCCAAAACTTCAGTGGCGAACGGAAGCTCTTTACCTTCTATATGATGTGTAGTTTATCTCGATCGCGTTTGGTTAAACTTGTAGGTGGTCGGTTAAGTAAAATACAGCAAAATTGGCTAAAAGTACGCATTCGTCTTGAGGCAAAGATACGCACAAGTTTAAGATCCCGGGCTTTGCCCCCACCGTTTTAGCTAGATGCTAAACTTTCCAGAATTACGTTGTGGAAAACTTTATATTTTTCTAAGTTAGTATTGTCTAAAATATAATAGCTACTTAACTAATGTAAGCTAGTTAACTACCCTTTTTTCTAGTTAAGTTTTCTTTAAATATCGAACGTAGGTATCTACCTATCTACTTTTAAAAATCAATAATCTTGTTTCATGAAACGCTTTGTCTTTGCCATTAGCCTTTAACTATTGTTACCTTTCTCACAAACAGGTGCTTTTTTCAATTTTCATAGTTTAACTTGCAAATTTCAGTTTATCTACAAACACTACTGAAATTTTGTTTCGTTTAGAACTTTAGTACTAATACTAGAGACTTTTGTATAGGTGAATTTTAATTATAACACTCCTGTACAAAAAATTTAGTACAAAAACAACATCTTTATGAGTTAATCACGGCTTTTAATCATCTTTCGATGGAGCAGTCTCACAGACCGCTTCACACTAGTTATGTGACAATTTCTGTGACATCAGTTAAAGGTTAACTCTTGTTAACGGTCTCGCAGACCGCTGCGATATTCAGTTTTTTTCAGTTTAACTGTTGAAGTTAGTTTAATTTTGATTCGTTCGGAAACTTAGTAGTGTCGCTAAAGACTTCTGAATGAGGGAACTTTTATTATAATAAGTATTTACATAAAGTTTAGTGCAGAAACAGTATCTTATGACGCCCGGGCGCAGAATCGGCGCAACGCTGCGACGCACGTCGCAGACTCTTGAGAGTATCTGCAGACTATTTTTCAATTGTTAAAATTGAGAAGAAAAAAAAGTTTGCTAGAAATTATTTGCCATGTGCCATAATAATACGATACACGCCACATGCAATTGACGAAGCTCCGATTCCCTTTAAAATACAAATAATTCACGGAAAAAACTCTAGACACGCGATCGTGAAACACCCATTATTAAATGAGTCAATTTTCGTAGGTGTGATTTCTTTAGAAATAAAAAAAATCACTCATTAGTTCGAAAATTCGGACGTAAATATCACGAATTTCGACAAATGTTCGCTGAAAAAACAATTTCGTCAATCATTTGCAGTTAAAATAGCCAATTTCGTCAAAAGATCGCGAAAAAAACGGGAATTTCGTCAAAAGATTGCGAAGAAAAAACGAAATTTTGTTATAAGATCAAGAATGAAAACGCGAATTTCGTCAAAAGGCTGCGGAAAAATAGCAACTTTCGTCAAAGGCTGGCGGGAAAATGCGGCTTCCGTCAAATGATCGCGGAAAAATCACGAACTTTGTCAAAGGGCTACGGAAAAATAGCAACTTTCGTCAAAGGATTGCAGAAAAACTCAAATTTCATCAAAGGATCGCGGAAAAAAAACACAAATTTCGTCAAAGGATCGCGGAAAGAACGCGGATTTTATCGAAGGATCGCTAAAAATGAGATTTTTGTCAAAAGATCGTGGAAAATAGGCGAATTTTGTCAAAAGATGGCGAAATTTTTGTCACAAGATCGAAAAAAAAAGCCAATTTCGTCAAAGGGCTACGAAAAATAGCAACTTTCCACAAGGGATGGTGGGAAAACGCGAGTTTCGTTAAATGATCGGGAAAAAAACGTAAATTTTGACAAATGATTGCGGAAAAAGCACGAATTCTGTCAAAGGATTGCGGAAAAAACGCGAATTTTGTCAAAAGATCGCGGAACAAACGCGAATTTCTTCGAAAAATCGCGGGAAAAGCGAATTTCGCGCAAAGATCGCTAAAAAACGCGGATTTCGCTAAAAGATCGCGAAAAAACACGTATATCGTCAAAAGATCGAGGAGAAAACGCGAATTTTTTTCAAAGGATCGGCGGAAAAAGCGCAAATCTCGTCAAAAGATCGCGAATAAAACGCGAACATCGTTGAAAAAACGCGAATATCGTCGAAAGATCGCGAAAAAAAACGCGAACATCGTCGAAAGATCGCGAAAAAATACGAACATCGTCGAAAGATCGCGAAAAAAACGCGAACATCGTCGAAAGATCGCGAAAAAACACGAACGTCGTCGAAAGTTCGCGAATAAAAGCGAACATCATCGAAAGATCGCGAAAAAACGCGAACATCGTCGAAATATCGCGAAAAAACGGGAACATCGTCGAAAGATTGCGAAAAAATGTGAACATCGTGGAAAGATCGCGAAAACGCCAGCATCGTCCAAAGATCGCGATAAAAAAAAGGCGGACATCGTCGGAAAGTCGCGAAAAAACGGGAACATTGTCGAAAGATCGCAAAAAAAACCCGCGCATTTCATCAAAGGATAAAGGAAAAAAGGTGAATTCCGTCAAAGAATCGCGAAAAAATTTGCTGCAACATTGATGTTTTCATGAGATTTTTGTACAGCTGAGTGGCAGGTCAAATATTAGTTAGCCATGTTTTCAGTGAAAACGTGTTAAATTTTGAATTGCACAACTAGCTAAGATTGCTAAATAAAACATTGCATTAGAATTACTTATAGTATTTGCATGAATTACTCAAATTTGATTTTCTAAGAATTTCAATCTGCTCCAATAACAGCTTTTATTGCTAAAAAATTAAATTTTTGCTGCTACCAAAATGGATTTTACTGCTACAAAATTAGATTTTTGCTGCTTCAAAGTGGCTTTAGTGCACTTTCATCCCTGTATTATCACATCTATATATAATTTTTGATATTATCACATTGTATCAATTTTTTCAAAAATTTTAGAAATTGGTGTTCATATGTTATTTTTACTGTTATTTTGTTTTCTAACTTCACAGAAATTTTGACAAATTTTATGAAAGATTTTTCAGACAATGTTGTTAAAATTTTTGAGGACAAAGGTAAATTATTTTAAAAAGTACTTTCTTTTTATGTTAATCACAAATACTGGGGAGGGGGGGGGGGTGAGTGCTTGAGGAATTGGAAAGAGGGCGTTTGTCCTTAAGTTCTGCAGGCCGTTTTTAAAGTTTCTACTTGTGTTGCAGACTGCAGAAAAAAATTCTGCTGCTGGGCTTATGAGTCAGTCAACCCTTTTATTCATTTTGCGATCAAGCGGTTTCGGAGACCGTTCACAGTATTTATGGAACAATTTTTGTCACAGCAGTTAAAAGTTAGCTATTGTTTGCGGTCGTACAGAGCGCCGTTTTTTCTTTTTTCGCGGTTTAGCTTGTAATTTTAAGTTTAACTATAGAATCTAGTGGAATTTACTTATGCTTTTTCATAACTCATTCGTTTAAATAGAAATGGGGCAAAAATCCGCTGTAATGAGGCAAAATACGCACTGCGTATCTTTCCCCCACCACTGCGTACTTTCACCGCAACCGATGGGCCAAAGATACGCAGAGCACTGTTTTTTAAAAATTGCAATTTCTCGCAGAATTATAATTTGACAGAATATCGGTTGATGGGGCACGTGCCTAAGGTTCTAATATAACATTTTAATCATTCATCACATAAGTTTAGACCAATGTTTTCGTTAAAAAACAAAATTTATGGAAAGTGCGTATCTTTACCCCCACCTACTCTACATTTTAAATAAATTCGGTAAATATTATTTCATACGAATCAATAGTATTAAAATCTTTCAGCTTTTTAATGCTTTCCAACGTTAAAAACTGTTTTGTTGAAACAACTAAATTTTGGTAGCTCCAACCAAATATTTTGGTTAGACTAACCAAATGATTTTGTTAATTCAACAAATTATTTGGTTAGTCCAACTAAAATTTGTCATTCCAACCAAAATATTTGGTTGGAGCTATATTAACCAAAATTTAGTTGTTTCAACAAAACGGTTTTTTTCGCGTAGTTGAAAAGTGTTTATGAATTCGTTATTGTATGTCAGTCCGTACTCTAACTCGCGTAAATAGAGACTGGTTGCCATGAAATTGAAAGATGTTATTGGGGTTTCCTACGGCTTGTTCGGTATTGAAAATGAAGTGTGTAGCCTTTACGGTTCTTTTACTGGGACACTCAAAAGAATTCCTATAAATTACGGTGTATTTTAATGATATAACATTATTTTAAACGTATTGAAATTGATATACAGGGTGATTCAAAAAAGATGGGGAAAATTTTAAGAGGTGTTAGTACACACCCAAACAAACATTTTGTATCAAAGAATGCATGGTCGAAAACTAAACGTAAAAAAGTTAGAGGGCGTCAAAAGTTATGTTCTTATACGAGGCAAAAACACACAATGAACAATTAAGTTAAGTTACGAAAACAAATTTAATGGCATTTGATTACAATAAGTGCTCAAAACATTGACCGGCAGCTGTTATGCCGCAGTACAACGGCGAAGAACAGATTGGCGAATTTTCTGAAACACACCAGGCATCACCGCGCTCGCCAGATCTTTCATGTCTCGATTTTTTTGTGGGGACAACTAAAGGACCTTGTGTATGAGACTCCCATTGAATCCGCAAAAGAACTTGTCGCCAAGCTTTCGGCTGCTGTAGGGGAAGTTCGCGATATGCCTGGTGTGTTTCAGAAAATTCGCCAATCTGTTCTTCGCCGTTGTACTGCGTGCATAACAGCTGCCGGTCAATGTTTTGAGCACTTATTGTAATCAAATGCCATTTAATTTGTTTTCGTAACTTAACTTAATCGTTCATTGTGTGTTTTTCCCTCGTATAAGAACATAACTTTTGGCACCCTCTAACTTTTTTACGTTTAGTTTTCGACCATGCATTCTTTGATACAAAATGTTTGTTTGGGTGTGTACTATCACCTCTTAAAAATTTTTCCATCTTTTTTGAATCATCCTGTATATATATATATCATTGAGGTGTTGTACTAAAAGGCGCTAACTTTAAAATAGGGTGTTCATTTACAGGGACACACAAAAGAATTTGGCTATCCCGGAACCGGGATGATGTTTTGTCGCTTCTGAGGCCAGAATCCTTTTTGATGTAAATAAAGTTGTAAAGTTATAAGTTCTTTAAGACTTGGTATTAAAAGTTGGGATAATTAGTTATTTATTGACTCAAAAAAAAAAAAAAAAAAAAAGTAAGGTAGCCGATGGCCGAAACATCCCTGTGATCGAAAAATCTTATTGCTATTTCAAGAAATCTGCGTTTTTTGCCGGAAAGTTTCAAGACATTTTGATCTTATATTTTTTAAATTTCTCGTGTCTTGAGAGAGAGAAAAAAAGGACATACTTAAAAATTCCATTTCTTATGGAAAAGTACTAAGCAGCACAGTTGCCGGAACACCCCAGCGATTGGATGAAAAGGCAGCTTTAGATTGGAGGATTTTTATGTTAGGGAAGTTTCGTTTTATTTATTTATTACTACGATCACGTTAGAACAGAGCATTCATAGCATTTTTTATTCATTTACATGGACACACAAAAGGAGTCGGTTCCAGTAGTGTCTTTGAGTATTAATTGCTGGAGTGTACGTTTTAAAATGCGGTATGCGCTTTTTAAGTTAACTCATTTTTTGCTTGTGACTCGTTATATATAAATTCTATACCTCAAATACAGGGCTGCACAAAAGTATTCACGTATCATTCTCTTTATTAGAGGAAATGGTTGAAGGGGAAATTTCAACTGAAATATAAATGTATTTCTTAAGTGAATTCAATTTTCGCATGCATGTCGTTAATAGATACAAATCTATATATCCTATACAGGGCTGCTGAAAAAATTTGGATCATTTCCGATTGTAGATGGAGCATTTGAAATTGGGTTTTGAAATGTGTTATGCGTTTCCATAGAGTTGAATGAGACGTAATACTTTAGTTTTTTAAACAGTGCAATTTTGTTATATTATTCTAAATATGTTGGAAAGTGTTTCATAATCTATGCTTGACGCAGGATTTGTTTCTTTCTTGTTATTTATTTATTTATTTATCTTTTCTTTTCTTTTTTTAAAGTGTATGCTGAATAGTAAAAAAAAAAAAAAAAAAAAAAAAAAAAAAATTAAAAAATGATAAAATGTGACTGAATATTTTCACGTCGCACCGGTTGGATACTCCTGCTCTATTGTCTGGTTGAAATCCATATCCTCAACCGGACATGTCAGTTTGACGAAAATGGGCGTCCTTATTTATAAATGTTTCTCAGAGAATGAAAAAATTTTGCAACCGTTCGAATCCTTTTACGTAAACAAGAAATAAATACAGACAGACCACCAAGGTCCTCCATTCTTTAAAACTTTAAATCGATCCAAAGTGGAAAGAAAGAATGTGTCTTTCCGGTTGCCGAAACGTCTTGGGAAAATCATCTCGATCCTCTCCGAAAAAAATAAAAAAGCGTCGTTTGAGGAAGAAATAGGGTTTGGTAAAAGAAGAGCTCATCTTTTGCTGTTATCAATGAGCTAATTAATAATAAGTAATTTTTTTTTGTTGTTGTTGTTGTTTAATTAAATAAGAAAGAAAAATCACGTGTCAAGCATTGATTATGAAATACTTTCCAACTCTTCCAGACGGCCTTAGCCCATTCGGGACCATGGGTGCATATATGCTATGCACCTTCAGAAAGAGCCTACAGAATTTGTTTTAGCCACCAGTAAAAAAGAAAAGTAATATTTGCTTTCTTTAATTAGAGCATTTTCTTGATTATTTAAGAAAAGGTAACTACAGAATAAAATTGGGGTAAAAGCCGCCTGTCCCGAAGGGGTTAAGGGGGCTGGTCACTCAGTTTCGCAATTCTCCTCCATAATGTTAAGTCTGTGTACTTTTGATGCCTTCGTCTATTTAAACTATCTTCTCGAGAAATTCCTATTTTTAACATATTTTTTTCTGTGTACTCTTCTTGTAGGGGTGCACAACCTTTTTAAGAGAAGGGCCACTTACAAAAGTTTCTGGGTTGTCGAGGGCCACATCAATAGCACCGAGATAATTCTATTTCGGGACGGGGGGATGGGTGATCTGTGGCCTATAATCAAATATATGGTTTCTGAGGGGAAGGGGGAGTTTTATCGCCCTAAATTGCACTCTGCCCAGTCAACATATCCAATTCAGTTAGCAAGGACACATAAACAGTTTACGTTTGTATATATATAACAGAGATATAGCAAGGAGTATTTAGGAGTGATAATATTCCTTGACTTTATTCGGGGGAGTAAGTTTTGTTTTATTAAAAGTGCTAACAAACAAACATAGGAATGAAAGTGCCTAGTGATAAAAAAGTCGTGGAAGTATGATAAAAAAGGGGGTGGAGCCGATCAACGAATTTGCGATTTTTACACACCTGATAAACGAAATTCGCGATTTTTCCGCGCTCGATCAACGAAATTTGCGACTTTTCCGCGCCTAATCGACAAAATTCGCAATTTTTCCGAAGCCGGTCGACAAAATTCGCGAATTTTCCGCACCGGATCGTCGAAATTCGCTATATTTCCGCGCCTGGTCGACGAAATTCAATATTTTTCCGCGCCTGATGGACGAAATTCGCGATTTTTTTCGAGCTCGACCAACAAAGTTTGCGATTTTTTGGAGCACGATCAGTAAAACTCGCGGTTTTTTACGCGCTCGATCGACAGAATTTGCGAATTTTGCGCACCTGATCAACAAGGCTCGCGATTTTTCCGTGCCCGATCGACGAAATTTGCGATTTTTCCGCGCCCGATCATCGAAATTTGCGACTTTTCCGCACCGGATCGTCGAAACTCGCTATATTTCCGCGCGTGGTCAACGAAATTCGCGATTTTTTTCGAGGCCGGCCAACAAAATTTACGATTTTTCGGAGCACGATCGACAAAACACGCGGGAGAGTAGTTTGGTTTAAACCATGATTTAAACCAAATGGTTTTTTTTTTTTAAAACCATGCTGGTTTTTTTTCATCTGGTTTTTTTCTCTTTTTCCCTAATGTTTTCCTTTATTTTA
Source organism: Maratus speciosus (assembly GCA_963932465.1). Lineage (NCBI taxonomy): Eukaryota > Metazoa > Arthropoda > Arachnida > Araneae > Salticidae > Maratus > Maratus speciosus. The sequence continues at coordinate 14,899,361 of OZ010791.1, read as the reverse complement.
CACATTATTGAAAAATGCAAAATCCAAGATATGCAGAAGCTACAAGCAAAGCTTTAGAAAAATGATGAATTAATAAATTTGTAAAGCGACAAACATTTTTAATCAATCAAACTTTTCTTATAAGCTTTAAATATACAGCAGATTAACAGCAAATTAACTAATTTTTCTAAAATTAGCTGGGAATAAAAAAACTTGTAGTTAGTTTTTTTCTTCTTCTTTTTTTTAAGCCTTTTATTTTTAAAAATAGCTAAAATAGCAGATTTGAGCTAAAAGTACACTTTTACTACTTAGATTGCTTGATTAGTTAAGAATTATTAAGGATTACATTATGCCCCAATGATGACATAATCATAAGTAATTCTCTCCATTGGTTACTCTTTGTTCTGTATGCTAATGAATGATTGGCTGCGAGTTTTCTTTGCTGTATCATGGCTATTGCGTTTAGTAAACCTTTGTTTTTCTTCCATTCCTGCATTGGGATGTATGATTGGTTGCGAGTTTTCTTTGCTGTATCATGGCTATTGCGTTTAGTAAACCTTTGTTTTTCTTGCATTCCCGCATTGGGATTGGGGTTTTGCATTATGATTTTATTCTGTTACCAGCAGGGTTGGCACAGTTTAAATCAATTGGTTAACCAACTGGCTTTTTAGAAAAAATCTAATATAATATTTTCTCATTTTTGTAATTTAAGTGTTTCAAATTATTGGATATAAATAATTTCTACTTTTAACAGTCTTATCCCAGCAGTCAATGTGAGACATAGTGAGTCTAGGTTATGTTTGTATGCATGTAGAATGCAAATTGCATGTATTGATGAACATATCTGAAGCTCTAAAGAGAAAATTTAAAACATGTGAATTTAGCAAAGATAAAATAGATTAAAAATATTCAATATTTTGAATAAAATATTTTCCTTTCAGAAAACGCAGATTATTTACAATTAATAACATAAAATGACCTTTAAGATTTCAGTCAAGCTGTAAAAGAAAATTTTCTTGATTGGGGAGATTATCTTTTAAGGCTGTTCTCAACTGCTCTACTCAACAAGTGCAGAATGCTTTGACACATTTACAAATTCATTTTTTAACAGAAAGATATTAAATTGAAGGCCTGACTATGGAAGAGATTTGGAATGGAACTGTGTTTTCCATCTTTGATAAATAAATTACCTATTGAGTTGTAAGTAATTTTGATCACATGACAAAGATTTTTAACCTTCCTTGAGTGGCTATTCTTCTTTTGCGCGGAAATTCGGTTCAAAACGCCCGCTTTGACAATTTTTTTTGAAAGATCTATTGCACCTGGGGAAAAAAATAAAAAAAAACGGAAAAGACAGTTCTATTACATAGTTTTTGAACAACAGCATTTGCTAGTTTCATGTATTTCCAAACAAAAATAAATTGAAACTTAAGTTCTCCTTTCGGGTTTGAGAACAGCTTTAAGAATAAAAAAGAAACTCAATATATGAAGTTGAATAAGAGGACATTGAAAAATTGGGTGCTAGTGAAGCCCCTGTTTACTTTTAACTAAAATATGCAATAAGGTATAATTAAATCGTCTATTGCATAATTCAATTCATTATTTAGACTGACAAAAAAATGGAGGGAAAATCGAGATATGGTTTACTTGAGACATGATAGAAAAAATTCTCATCAAAATGCCTTAAAAGATATATTATTAATTTTTAGTTTAGACGTTTAAAAGTAATACATATTATAACATAGGTTAGAAAAAAAGCCTGTGTATTAAGTCTGATGGCTGTTTAAATGTTTTAGTAGATGGCAATTTTTATAAATCAACTTTCTATTTTAAGATCAATGTTTTCAGTAGTCTAAAAAGCTGGTAAATAGGTAAGCTGTTCATTTTACTGTCACCTTTTTTACCTGGCAGTTCCTTAGGAGAAGTGTCAAATGACAATACACAATACTTCTTGATATGTGTACAGACTCTACTGATAAATTCAAATCATTCCAGGAATTCTTTATGAAAAGCTTTACTTTCAATAAAAGAGAATAATTGCTCTTGTAGTGTTCTAACAGAAAAATCAGATGTCTCAGATTGCAAATAGTTCAGAGAAATAATTTTGAATAGCTATGGGAAAGTATATTATATTTATGAAACTGCATCATATATTTATTTATAGTACTAGTAATCAAAAGATTGTTTATTAAGATTTTCAAGGTATCAATGTTTCACTATGTAGAGCATTTTATTCATGGAACATAAGACATAGCTTTTACTAAAAATGTTTAAACTTTAAATGATTTCAATGTTCTACATAATTGACTGTAATTATTTAATTAAAATTATTTTTAAATGAAGTTATATTACTTATATACCCAACAACGTTTATTTTTATCATTAAATATGCATGTATATATAATAGGAAAATGTATTTTTAAAAAAACCCGGTTTAAACCAAAAAAACCGGGTTTTTGGGGTTTTTTGAAAAAAAAAAACCCGGGTTTTTTACCAACCCTGACACGCGGTTTTTAATGCGCTCGATCGAAAAAATTTGCGAATTTTGCGCACAATAAGACTCGCGATTTTTTTCGTGCCCGATCGACGAAATTCGCGATTTTTCCGCGTCCGATCAACGAAATCAACAATTCTTAACTAACTCTGACGAAATTTGCAATTTTCTCCGGCGGCAAACTGACGAAACCCGCGATTTTTTCGCAGCCGATCAACTAATTTTACGATTTTTCCGCACCTGATCGACAAAATTCGCGATTTTTTTCTTTCATGACCAACGAAAATCGCGATTTTTTGGAGCCCGATCAACAAAACTTGCGATTTTTCCACGCCTAATCGATGAAATTTACAAGTTTTTCCGCTCCCGATTAGCGAAATTTCCAATTCTTAACTGACTCTGAAGAAATTTGCAATTTTCCTCTTGGCAAATTGACGGAATTAGCGATTAACAGACGAAACACGCGATTGTTTCGCAGCCGATCAACGAAATTATATATTTTTGCACTGCTAATCGATAAAACCACGATTTTTCTGCACTCGATCGACGAAATTCGTGTTTCTTAACTGGCAAATTTAGCAATTTTATCCCGCTGCAAATTGACGAAATTCGTAATTTTTCCCCTCTGCAAATTGACGAAATTCACGATTTTTTCTCGCGACTGACGAAACTCATGATTTTTCCGAGATCGATCAAAGTAATTTGTGATTTTTCCACGCATGATCGACAAATTTCACGATTTTTCCGTGCTCGACCAACGAAATACGTGATTTTTCCGAGCTCGTTAAACAAACCTCGCGATTTTTCCGTGTCCGATCGGCAAAATTGTCATTTTTTTCCGCGCCTCATCGACAAAATTCGCGATTTTTCTGCTCCTGCTCAGCGAAATTTGCGATTTTTCCACGCCTGATCTTCAAAATTTGCGATTTTTTATGTCCGATCAACCAAATCGCGATTTTTCCGAGCCTCATCAACAAAACTCGCGATTTTCCCGTTCCCGATCGGCGAAATTTGCAATTTTTTCGGGCCTCATCGACAAAATTCGGGGTTTCACCGTGCTTGATCAACGAAATTCGAGTTTTTTCCACCCCTGATCGACGAAATTCGCGATTTTTTGTTTTCGATCAAACAAATTTGCGATTTTTCCGAGCCTCATCGACAAAATTCTCTATTTTTCAGCAGTCGCTCAACGAAATTCGCGATTCTTAATCGACTGACGAAATTTTAAAATTTTTCCGCGGCAAATCGACGAAATTCACGATTTTTTCTGCGACCTATGGACAAAAATTGCAATTTTTTCCTGTTATAAATTGACGACATTCGCGGGCCACACGTTAACTCATCGCGGGCCACAGGTTGTGCATCCCTGTCTTAAAAAATGTCTCTTTTTTTCTTAGTTTTCAAAATATTTCTAAAATCTAGGCTGAATTGAATATTTTATGTGTTAAAAGCGGGCGAACTGTGAGTCAGCTTTGAACACTTCCTATAAAATGAAGCCTATATTACTTTAGAAATAGTTTGAGAACTCAGAAAAAAAGAGACCTCTTTTAAGAAGCGTACACAAAAAATAGTTAAAAATATTCATTTCCCGAGGAGGTATTTTAAATAGACGAATGCATCCAATGCCTATAGACTTTACATGAAAGGAGAGGGGGGAATCGGAAGCTGAGGGATCAGCCCCCTTAAGGGGGTGGTGGGGGGGTCACTTTCAGCAACTCGATATTGCTTGATGTTACAATGCTTGATGATGCACAATGTTAAAAATAATTAGAGCTATTAATATTTCTTCAAATTAAACAATTTTTTTTTAGTAAATAGTACGAATATTTGTTTGCATTTTCCTTTAAATACTTTTAATGAAAAATAATTAGAATTTAGTTTAATTAAGACATACTAATTAAGGATTTTCAAAATGAGGATTTGACATACATGTGTTGCACGCAGGATTCTTAAAAATATATTCGATACATCCACTTAACATTACATATATTCTTAAAATATTGTATACAGTGAAACTTCCCTGTGCGGCCACCTCCATTAAGCGACTACATCCCTGAACGACCATTTTTTTCATAGAACGAAATTTATTCCCATAGGTTCAATACTCATTTTACCTCCCTTCAGAGAGCATCCCAGTTGAACTCCCTCCATGAGCGACCCATTTCTTTGAAGAAAATGAAACCAATTCCGTTTTTTCGGGTCGCTTGAAGAAGGTTTTATTAGAAAATAATTCAGGAGAGCGCATTATTCATCAAACTTCTAAACTAAGTTTAGAATTTTTATTTATTCCGGTAACTTTTAAGTGTTTAAACTCCTTTGTGCCTTTTTAGGCAACGAATTTAACTCTTACGACAAATAAGAATGGCGGTTCATAAACTCCCCTGCCCTGCTCTGTCAGCAAACTCTAAAAGAAATAGATAAATTAATGAAATAGTCATTATTTTTTCTCGTCCAAAAAAAAAAAAAAAAAAAAAAAAAATTGCATTTATTTACTGACCGTGGAAATAAAAGTTATAAATTAAAAACCGTAAAATCACAATAAACGTCGATGTATTCATTTTTTGAACTCTGCACTAATTAACTTATGTCATTAATTTTTGTTTTGATACTTAATTTTTTATATTTTTTTCCTAATGTGAAAAATAAATTTTAGTAACATGAATTATTACCTTATTTCAACCATTAAGATCTAGATTTAAACAGGACCTCCATGAAGAGACCACCTCTCGGAGCGACCCATTTTATATTGGAACGGAACGTGGTCGCTTTAGGGAGGTTTTACTGTATTTTAATGTCAACCGAAAAGAATAATAATATGCAGATGAAAATATTTTTTCAGGCAATTAAACTATAAAATACTACTATAATATCTAATTCCGTGCAAACAGTGTAATGCAGTCTACATAGGTGAAATCAGCCGTACACTTAAAATTAGACTTAAGGAGCATAAACATGCTTTTAGAAATAAAAATTTAAATTCTAAAATTGTTGACCACACCATGAAAACTGATCATTTTCCGAGTTTTGAGAATGCTTACATAATTGGATCAGGCTGCAGCATTTATGCAAGTCGTATGTTTTTGAAAGCTTGGTACACGAGAACTGCTGATAAAGCAATTAACGAGGCTGCATCTCTACCAATAGAATATCCAGTTTTGTTTTAACTATAATTTTTTGGCAATTTGATGTAATGTTTTTCTATTTGTTGAACTTTAAAACCTTGTATGACTTTTACGTTAGGAATTAGCTGATGAGGGATTCAGAATGAATCCGAAACGTCCTTATACATTGTTTTTAGTGTTTTTATCTTGTAATGTAATGTAATGTCTGTTATTTTGAAAAGTTTTTATAAATATAAAATACTAGTTTAAAATTTCAATAAATTAAAAAAGTAATAATAATGTATTACAGGTACTTACTTAAAAATAGATAAAGGTTATAAAACTATATAAAATACAATATACATATAAATATTAAGATGTTACTTAGTTTTGAAAATAGGATACGCGCAATGTCAAAAAAATCTGTTTTGAGAAAAATTACATTTCAAATTTACCTTTTGAATTGGATATCGCTCATATTGTATCATGAAACCGGTTCTAACTGGAGTGTAATTTTTTTTTTTTTATAGTTTTGTAACATGTTATTCTTTAATAATAGACATTTTTTTTTAAAGATAATCTCCCCCCTTAAGACCTTACACTAGTCACGGGAAGAAACTCGCAAGCTAATGTTAAAACTAGAGATCTACACGGGCCGGCCCGTGGCCCGAAGCCCGAGCCCGGCCCGCGGGCCTATTTTCTTTCACGGCACTCGGGCCGGGCGCAACTTATTTTTTCTCCACCCATCAGGGTACTGTTTCATTCCTAATCTTCATGTCCCAAAATTTTCATTTCTAGTTTTCACCCAGCCCGTATGAAAATCATTGTCTCGGCGTGGCCTGGTCCGGTTAAAGGTCAGTAAAATTAGGCTTGACACAAATTTTTTGTCAAAAAATGCATACATTTTTAAATTGCCTGTATTCTACAATTAAATATTCAAATTCATTCTTTTGAAAGAGTAGTAGATTTCTACACTTATTAAAATATAGTTAAATTAAAATACAGTAAAACGTGTGAAAAAGAACATGTCTATGACGGAATCTTGTTTTAAACTGAAAAACGTGTTGATCCATGCAAAATTAATATACTACTATGTAAGAAAATAATATATAATACACTTACACTTGCTAAGAAGGGAACTTGTCTATAACGCATTTTTTTCCCCCTATGCAATTCAGTCTTAGATGTATAGCATTTTACAGATATTTAACACTTCAATACATGGAATATGGATTAACAATATTAATGATAACTGAAACATTTACATACAAGAAATAGAGACAAGAAATAGAGAAATACAGATTCATTAAAAAAATAAATATCGCACTCTGCGGCCCTTCTATAAAAATGAAGATTATAAACATGAAAAGAAAAGTTAAGATAAATATTTTTGACTTGAACTCCTCGTACGAGACAAACTTTTAACCAAATCGACGTAAAAATAAATGTTTTGTAGAAATTCATTTGGGCCGAGATTATAACTTTTTTTCGGGCCGGGCCGGGTCAGGCCAATAATTTTGTACGGGCCGGGCCGAATTTTTTTTCTCTGAGTCGGGCCGTGCCCGGGCCTGGAAATGTCGGCCCGTCCAGACCTCTAGTTAAAACTATGGGAGCGTTCATTTCAAATTTTACGCTTTTTTGTAAAAAAAAAAAAAAAGCAAAAGTGGGCATTTGGTCTGGAGGGGGCAGTTTTTTAAAAAAATAGGTCGAGCGAGATATCGATTATCATCCTGTATTGTTTCATTGTGAATCCAATGAAACCATTCGCAAGACGATACAATCATTTGTTACAAATTTACGGCAGGTTTTATGAATAAAAAGTCCAAAATGAAACTTTATGAGAGAGCAAAATTTTATTGCCATTATTTTATGCCCGGAAGTTCGATGACCTTGAAAAAGAATCAGATCATCCTTCTTTTTATTTTAATGATTGCTACTTTGAGGATATTTAATAAATTTAAGATTATTCAATATGATATAAAGAACACGTTTTAGGCGTAAAACAAGTGTAATAAAGTCGTGCTACCTCATAAAGTATAATTTTGGACATTTTATCCATAGAAGCTGTTACAACTTTGTGGTAACAAGTGACTCGCGAATGGTGTATTCGATTTAGAATTTAAAAAGTGCATGGTAAAGAGTACACTAATTGACCTATTAAAACAAGTTGGAAATGGCTCGTCCAACGTGGCAAATGAGGTGCGTTCGCACTATAGCTAGTTTTATAAATACTTTTTTCACCGCATAGTGTACTGAATGTCTATTTTAGTGTACTTCAATAAATGCCTATCCATTTCATTCTGTTCGTAAGGCTGTCACATCATTCAAATGCACTTGAAATCATTTTCCCCCATGGGCCGTCCTGTAACGAACACTTTTGACTGTCCCTGTCATTCAAGTCTACATCCGATTTTCATAAAATTGGAAATGACTCGAGACAATTTTGCAGCCATTATAGATTTAAAATTTCAGACCCTTCAGTTGGGTACTTTTTGCGCTGTTATAGGCGGACGGACTGAACGACGACTATAGGTGCTACGTATTTATAGAATTACGAACGCACCTAAAAAGAGTCCTCTCCTCCTAAGTTAAAAAAAACCCTTTTGCCTCTCAAACCAAAGTAAATCAACTTTATTTATTTTATTATTTATTTATGGGGGGGGGGGGGGGGGCACTAATCGTATCTTCATTTCTAGTGACAAAACCAAGTTCTTCCCAAATTTACGTGAATGGCCACCCGTTGTTGCTGTGTTTCCCTGTTAACATGTGCTAAAATATAATTCCTGACATTTTATTTATAAAACTATAACTTTGTAATAAATGATCGTATCGACTTGCGGATGGTGTCATTCGATTCAGAATTAAAAAATACGTAATTAAACGATTCCCCGCTTGATCTACTTAAAAAAAAAATCTTGGGTTAAAATGCCCCCCCTTTAACCACCCCAAACCAGGTTTTTTTTTGGGGGGGGGGAGGGGGGCTCGTTGGATTTTCATTTCTTGTGACAAAACGATGTTCTTCCCAAATTTTTGTGAATGACCATCAGTTGTCGTCTGTTACTCATTTTGGTATATTTTACCTGCTTTAAAAGCAATGCTGCGTAACCCTGCTGGGTCGATTTTTTACGAAAGTTAAAGCCTATAAAGCACGAAAAGAAGAAAAAGGAAAAAATAACAGACAGACGTAGAAACGTGTTATTTTTACATCTTAATGAAAATCAATAGAAATCACCATCAGAACGAGATTTGTTTTTTTTTTTTTTTTTTTTTTCCCTGCACCTTTTTACATTACCGCTTTTTAGAAATTTATCTGCGAATATTTAGTCTTAAACGTAATTGTAATGTCGAGTTCCAAGTTTCTGCCACTAACAGTTCCCAATAAATCATAATTTAGAACGTTTTACGCCCAAATCACCCTTTTAAATTTCGAACTTATTTGACACATAGAAGAAGGAATACAGTTAATTTAGCACAAGCTAATTTAGGACTTACAGTTAATTACAGTTAATTTAGCAAAGTTAACATAAATTTAGTTCCAACTTCTTTGATTTGAAAACGTTCATAGCCTGCGAGTATTTACATCTCACTTACAATTTCAAGTTTTTAGCCCAACAACATCACAGAAAGTGAAATTTCAGAATGCTTTTCGGTCCCGCACCACCCTGGGCTAGACAGCTGCACGGGCCGTGCCGTGACCCGAAGCCCGAGCCCGGAACACGAGTTTCCACTCTTTTCGACCGAGCCTAACTTATTTTTTTCTGTACAGAGCCGGGACTGGTTTCATTCCTAGTGTTCACGGCCCAAAATTTTCAGTCCCAGTTTTGACCCAGCCCGTATGAAAATCATTGTCTCGGCGTGGCCTAGTCCATTCAAAGGTCAGTTAAATGAGGCCTGGGCCAAAAATTTTTGCAAAAAATGCATACATTTTTAAATCGCCATTATTCTACACTTAAACGTTAACATTTATTATTTTTAAAGAATAGTAGATTTCTACGCTTATTAAAATATAGCTAAATTAAAATATAGTAAAACGTGTGAAAAGGAACCTGCCTATGACGGAACCGTGTTTTAAACTGAAAAACGTGTTGATCCATGCAAAATTAATGAACTAATACGTAAGAAAAGAAAATATAATACATTTACACTTGCTAAGAAGGCAACTTGTCTATAACTAGGGATTGACCGAATACCGAATAGTTGATTCGGTATTCGGTGGTTCGGCATGTAAACCGAATATTCGGCTTCGGCCGAATACTTTTAAGTATTCGGCCGAATAGTTGCAGATAAGTATTTTCTTAGAAGTAGAAGAATTCTCTTTTACTTAGCAGTAGAATAGGCTAAACAGTGAGTTTCAATATTATGTGCATGAGTTCAGAGTTCAGCTGCACTACAAAAAGCAAGTCAAAGGCCATTTTTAATTAAAAAAAAACTTTTTCCTTCCTAAAATAGTCTTCTACATAGGTGTGAAATCAAAACAGCTGTCTAAAACAGAGAAAAAAAAGTAAGGAAGATACGCATCTTTCCCTTATCATTTAATTTTATTTACTTCTACATTAGTTTTTTTTTATTTAAATTTATTTAATGTGTATTTTCTTTAATATACAGATCAAATAAGTATATCAGAGTTATATCCGTATATCTAAGGTGTATATTAAAGAAAATACACAAATAAAACAAGTATACTCCTATGCCTATCGTATAGCTTTTATAACCATTATATCAAAATAGCTCAAATTTCTTATCTTCATCCCCACAATGTTAAAATATTAATCAGAATATAAATATTCTATCAATAATTTGACAGAAAATAGTTAAATGTACAAATTGATATGATACCTTTTGTATTTTGAGAACATTCCTATTCAATATGTTTATAATTAGACTTAGACAATCAGTAAATCAGCTTAATGACAACATTGTTTCTTTTTATTTGAATGAACTTTTGTTTTTCTGACAATCCTTATCCTTAATAATACCCTGTATAGTTTAATACTTTCATAGGTTATTTTGGGGTATTGATTAGTGATAAAATAATAAAAAATAAGGGATGGGGGATTAATGAATTTGTGATTGGAAAGAAGTCATTAAATTTTTTTGTGTAATTAGATTTAAGAATAAAAATGTAACTGAATTAAATTATTGAGAATTTAATTTCAATTAAAGCTTAAAAAAGCTAATACATGCAAAAATACGTATTAAAAATTTTCAAGTATTCGGTTGCCGAATACCGAAGCTTCGGTATACACTTCGACCGAAGCTTCGGTATTCGGTATTCGGCAAAATTGCTGCTTCGGTCAATCCCTATCTATAACGCATTTTTTTCCCCTTTTCTATGCAATTTCGTCTTAGAATATTTTACTATATAGCATTTTCAGATTTTTAACACTTCAATACATGAAATATGGATTAAAGATATTAATGATAACTGAAACATTTACATACAAGAAATAGAGATTCATTAAAAAGGTAAATATCGCAGCCTGCGGCACTTCTATAAAAGTGAAGATTATAAACATGAAAAAAAGTTTAGATAAATATTTTTGGTCAGAACTCCTCGTACGAGACAATTTTCTAGCCAAATCGACGTAAAAATCAATGTTTTGTAGAAATTCACTCGGGCCGAGATTTTAACTTTTTTCCGGGCCGGGCCGGACCGAATTTTTTTCCTAAGAGTCGGGTTTCGGCCCGTGCAGACCTCTGCCCTGGGCGTTGTTGTATCGACATAAAATATAGCAAATTTTTGGGCATAGAGAGTCACCAGCATTTTCACACCATTATTTTTTTTTAAATCAGTTCGGTAGTTCAGCGATTATGCCTTACAAATAAATACACAAACAGTACTTGTTTATAACATTAGTATAGACTTTGAAGGAATAAGTCTCGCACCAGATCGATTGGTTTTGCGTAAATACAGACAAACCACCAAAGCTTGTTAGTACGGATCGATCGAAACACGTTTTTAAGACCGAAACCGAATTTTGGTAATCTTCCTATTTTCGGTCGAAAACGAAAAAAAAAAAATTTTTTTTTTTTTTTTTTTTTTTTTTTTTTTTTTTTTTTTTGTAAGTACTCAAAACATACATAAAAATACATAATTCTTAATTAATTATACGTGTTTATTAAAATTACATAATTATTACTCTGATCTAAACTTTTTATTTTACTATAAAATAAAATGTAATTAATTCACCAACAACGCAAAATAATTTTCTACTTATCATGGAAGACGATGGTATTCCGAGTGACGCAGCCTTAAGCCTAAAATCGTATCGTATCGTATCATACGAATTTCATCTCATTAAAAAATGTTTTAGGTATACATACCTCGATTTATTTTTTATAATGATTTTTGGAAAGGATCCTCTGTTATATTAGATCTTTCTCAAAGAGTATTCGAAACACTTTTGCGGTTTTAAAGTAAACATTTTCTGCTACAGTTAAGTCTGCAACTTTTAATGAGCATGTGTAAAGATTTTTCAAAGTTGAGTCCTATAATCATTGCTTCTTGCTTTATGATTTGCACTTTCGTCTTGAGTCAGTCATGACTGATCATTATAAACATTGAAGTTCATACGAACAAATAAAGAGTATCTCATTTGAGCCGACACGGCAGAAAACGAGATTTTTGGTATCCAGATAGTTTCGGTCAGGCCAAATTTTCGACAGCATTTTCGCCGAAAACGACCGAAAACGAAACCGAATTTTTGGAACCTCTATTTGTTACCCGACTGCTAAGAAGGGTTGTGTGTTTCACGCGTATGTGGATTTCTTTATACCCTCGAAGCATCCCAACAGCTGGCTGGATTTTAATGAATGAGGTCTCTATCGATTCGTCTTAACCGTCCGATGGTTATAGGCTAGGTTTTGTTTTTATAAATTGAAAATGGCGGTAGAGACGAAAAACAAACTTTCACGCACCCTATTGAGGGACATATCATTGGATAGGTCTTTCAAAATGAAGACGATGTTTCATTGACTATTTTACAGTCAGAAGCTCCGTTAAAATATGACACAACCTGGAAGTTGTGTAAGTAGGATCTCTAGCCTAGCTTTACTGCAACTTTGACCTTCATGACATCTATAGGCCTCATCAAAACAGTGTTTATAGATAGGAACTAACAATTAAACACAACTTAAATGTCATCAATACAAGTAAACAAACAAACAAACAAAAAAATAGGTAAGTAATATCAAAAAAAGTTTCACATTGATGAGAAATAATTAATTATTTTGCTTTTCACGCAGTCGAGTTTTTTATTTTAAAAATTTAATTTTTACTCGTTAGTTCATGACGTAGAAGGAAATTCATTTCGGCAGTCTTTTCAAAAATAGGGCTGGTAGCAATTATCAGTGAGTTAATTAAAAGCAAAAAGAAGTGAAAAAAAAAAAAGTTCTGTTCGTGGAGTTGCCAGAGCTGACCGTACTGATGAACCTGAACCGGCCAGACGACTTACTGGCAGGGCCGTTCTCACTGCGGGGCTAGTCACGGAGTTGGGAAGACCGGTATGATCGGAATTTGATGATCAGGACGGTAAGCCTTTTGGCGTATTAGATAATATTCTGGAGTAGCGGTACTCGCTAAAATTTCTTTAAGGGGCTCCTTCACTCACACGAAAACACCCGCTCGCGTTAATCCTAATTTTGTTTTAAATACCTCTTTTGCATTTGCATATTTTTAAAGGATTTTGCTTTTTTCATTGGATAGCTGAGGTCGATTTTTAAGTTGTGTTTAATTGTTATTGCCTATCTAAAAGCACTGTTGATGAGGCCTATAGATGTCTATGAAGGTTAGAGTTGCAGTCAAGCTAGAGATCCTACCAACACAACTTCCAGCTTGTGTCCTATTTAAACGGAGCTACTGACTGTAAAAGAGTCACTGAAACATCGTTTTCATTTTGAAAGACCTATCCAATGATAGGCCACACGCTAGGGTGCGTAATTTTTTTTTTTTTTTTCGTCTCTACCGCCATTTTGTATTTTACGGCCGTCATTTTGAATTTATAAAAAGAAAACCTAGCGTATAACCAGAGTTGTACAATATAGACGCACGCGCGCACGATGTGCGCGGAAAATTTTCCGCAAGATTCAGAACTTTGCGGAAAATTTTGTGGAAAAAACAAACAAACAAAAACAAAAACAAAAAAAAAACGTAAATTTTGTTCTTGTAACTTTTTTTTTTTTTTAAATACCGAAACATTAAAAATATTTCCCAATTTTATGTACGATTTGTTTATTTTTTGCCAGGGGTGATTCTGTTCCGGATTTTCCGAAAATTTAAAAAAATCGGCCATCAGCCCAAAAATTCACGCATAAAAAAATATCACTTAAAATTATTGCGAATTTAACAAATGGTCGCGAAATAAAAAACAATTTCGTCAATCATTCGCAGAAAAAAATTACCACTTTTGTCAAAGCATCGCGGAAAAAATGCGAATTTCGTCAAAGGACCGCGGAAAAAAAATCGCGAATAATTTCGTAAAAGAATCGCGGAAAAAAATTAATTTCGTCAAAGGATTGCGAAAGAAACTCCAATTTTTTCGAAGGGACGGGAGAAAAGCACGGATTTCGTCAAAAGATCGCGAAAAAACCCCACTAATTTCGTCAAAAGATCGCAGAAAAAACGCGAATTTCGCCAAAGGATCGCGAAAAAAGCGAATTTCGTCAAAGAATCGCAGAAAAAACCAAATTCCGTCAAAGAATCGCAGAAAAAACCAAATTTCGTCAAAGGAGCGCTGGAGGAAAACGAATTTCGTAAAAGCATAATGGAAAAAGCCCGAATTTTGTCAGAGGATTACGAAAAAATGCACATTCCGTAGAAGAATCGCGGAAAAACGCTAATTTGTTCAGAGGATCGAGAAAAATAACCACGAATTTCGTCAAAGGGCTGTGGAAAAAGCGCGAATTCCGTGAAAGGATCGCGAAAAAAGCGAATTTCGTCAAAGGATCGCAGAATAAAACCAAATTTCGTAAACGGAGCGCAGGAAAAAACGAATTTCGTAAAAGCATAGCGGAAAAAGTCCGAATTTTCTCAGAGGATCGAGAAAAAAACCCACGAATTTCGTCAAAGGGCCGCAGAAAAAGCACGAATTCCGTGAAAGGATTGCGAAAACAAACACTAATTTCGTGAAAAAACATTAATTTTGTCAAAAGATTGCGAAAAAACGCCAATTTCGTCAAAAGATCGCGAAACAAACAGCAAATTTCGTCAAAATACCAGGAAAAACACGCAAATTTCGTCGAAAGATCGCGAAAAATGCGAATCCCGTCAAAAGATCGCGAAATAAACGTGAATTTTCCCAAAGGATCGCTAGTTTCGTGGAAAAACAAACGAATTTTGTCCAAAGATCGCGAAAAACAAGCGAATTCTGCCAAAAGATCCCGAAAAATACGCTGATTTCGTCAAAAGACCGCAAAAATACGCGAATTTCGTCAAAAGATCGCCAAAAATATGTGAACTTAGTCAAAAGATCGCGAAAAATACGTTAACTTAGTCAAAAGATAGCGAAAAATAAACAAATTTCTTCAAAAGATTGCGAAAGGTACTCTGAATTTCGATAAAAGATCGCAAAAAAAAAAACTCAAAATTTCGTAAGAGATCGTGAAATCACGTGAATTTTGACAAAAGATCGCGAAAAACATGCTATTTTTGTGAAATAGTTGCGGATATTTCGTTTATTTTATTTTGTGATTTGCTGAATTTAAGTCCCTAAAGTTTCTTTTTTATGCGAAATATATGGTCTTTTTTTTTTTTTTTTTTTTTTTTTTTTTGAAAAAAATGGTCCCCTTTTATCATTTTTTATTACAAAAGTTGAGTGGGAATCCTGTACGTTGTATTCATAGGCTTTTCTTTGATTAGTTAAAATTACTGCTCTAAAATAATATTTTTTAAGGCCAAATAAACTGATTTTTTTTTCTTCTTGCTGCTAATTTTTCATTATTGCAATCAGTACCCAATTGTCGTTTAGAATGCCCAGAGATAGCAAAATGTGTGGAGAAATTTTATCTGAGTAATTATTCTTTCAAATGTGAAAATATTTTCAAGATAGCAATCATTTTAATTTTTAGGAGTTTATTAACATTAGAATTTCAGTCTGCTCTAAAAACCGAATTTAATTTTATTGCTACAAAATTAGATTTTTGTTGCTCCAAAAATGGATTTTACTGCTCCAAAATCAGATGTTTGCTGCTCCAAAGGTGCTCAAAAATGGCTTTAGTGCACTTTCATCCCTGCATCAGTCTCTTTAATGATGATATCTATGAAGAGACCTCTCCCTATAATATGTGATTCAGTTGTATGAAGCAATGCCGTATTATTTCTGTGAACAGAGTGACTGGCATTTGTACGAAGAGGTTACAATATTAAGGATTGGGCTGTTTCTAAATGCACTGACAAAATAATTGATAAGACTTATCATGGCTTTATTATTTTCTTTAGCTAAAATAATTATTCTTTAATTAACATCAATTAATTTTTAATTCAAATAGTAATTACTTTAGAACTACTGTTTTTAATTAATATCGTTAAAATAATGTAACACATTATTTTATTAAACATTAAATTAATTTGCAGAAAGTTTTGACCCAATATTTGCGTGCGCAGAAAGTTTTTGGTTTTATACAAGACTGCCTATAACCATTGGGCGGTTAAGACGAATTGATAGAGACCTCGTTCATTAAAATCCATCCAGCCGTTGGGATGTTTCGAGGGTATAAAGAAATCCACATACCCAGATACGCGTGAAACACATAACCCTTCTTGGCAGTCGGATAAAAAGAGACATCCTTTAAGAAGAGTAAACAGAAAAAAGAAGTTAAAAATACAGTAAAGTCTCTAAATAACGGACACCTCGGGAGCGCGGAAACTGTCCGCTATTGGGAAAACCTCAGAGTTTCAAAAATCGCTAAGAAATGTTTAATGTTTCATTAATTGACTTTTATATGTCCTAAAACCTCTATTATATGATTAATCAGAAATTAAAATTATTTTTTTAAGCAATAAAACTGAAATAAAATTGTGCATACCTTTATCCACTGTTTATTCTTACGAAAAAAATGTGTCACAAAAGTTTGCTTTTGCTTGCGATTACATGTACAGTAAAACCTCCATAACGGACACTCCCGAATAGCGGACACCTCTATTTAACGGACAGTTTTCCAATCCCCACTCCCAAAACCTAAATTTTTGTATGTTTAACCTCTGAATAACGGACATTCCGAATAGCGGACAGTATTTTTGGTGATAAAGGATGAAAATCTATTTTTTTTTAACGAGAAAAAAAAAGGGGAAAAAAAAAGTAAAAAGCCTCTAAATTTATCAGGGTAATGTGTCACAAATTTTGTGATCACAGATAAATGTAGGGGCGGACTGGGGAAAATCTCCCCTCGCACGTCCAGTGTTGAATTCAGGGGGTGGCAAGGGAGGGACATCCCCACGGAGCATTGAAATGCCACCCCCCCCCCCCTCCTGAAGAAAAAACAAAAAATTCATTTTAGTAGGTTCGTTCGTAAAATTCAAAAAGTATCTAACTGGACTGCATCATTGCATAACATGGAACAGAGAAATCAGAGACGTCACATGGCGTCATATAATTTGAGCAAAAGAAAAATAATCGCTGAAAACCTAACATACGATTTTATTTACTTATTTTTACTCCTTTATAAAACAAAGAAAACAGTTGCTGAAAATGTCCTTAATATTGATGATGAGTTACTTACAGAAGAAAAATCAGTTGATGTATGCGATTATATTCATTCAGAATTTTCGACAAAGCTGAGTCTATTAGTGATGATGAAACAGATATTGAAGCTGGAGATGCTTTTCCTGAAATATCGAGAATTTCCAAGAAGCGGCAAAATACAGTGAGGTTGCACAATTTTTTTGTAAAAAAAAAAAAAAAAAAAAAAAAAAAGACGCAGAAGTATTAAAACTACTGAAAGAGCTAAAACTTCACATTGCAAAACCAATTACAGTAAAAGCTCTAAATAACGGACACCTCGGGAGCGCAGAAACTGTCCGCTTTTCGGAGGTGTCCGCTATTGGGAAAACCTCAGAGATTCAAAATTGCTAAGAAATGCTTAATGTTTCATTAATTGACTTTTATATGTCCTAAAACCTCTATTATATGATTAATCAGAAATTAAAATTATTTTTTTAAGCAATAAAACTGAAATAAAATTGCGGATACATTTATCCACTGTTTATTACATTCTTACGAAAAAAATCTTTTACAAAAGTTTGCTTTTGCTTGCGATTACATGTCATTTGTTTTTCAATGAGAAGTTTTAATTCTGTCAGTAGATTTAATTCTTCCGAATCATCTTTTTTTACCAAAAAAAAAAGAAAAAAAAATGTGTAACTGCTCACAGTATTTTGCCGCTTCGTGGAAATTTTCGATATTGCTGGAAAAAAATGCATCTCCAGTTTCAGTATTTGTTTCATCATAACTAACAGAGCCAGTCGAAAATTCTGAAGCAATATAACCGCATACAACAACTGAATCTTCTTCGGTCAGCGCTAATTCGCACAACGCTTAGGTATAAACAAACTGAAGGCTCCTCCCACTCTAGAAACGAGAGTCATCTACTGGTTAATCTTCTAAAAATAGCATCTAGAAGGGTTTTTTAAATTAATTTTGTATTTCTTTTTTCTTCTTAACAACGAATAAAAAACATTCTTCATTGTATTCTTAAAATAATAGTAACAGTAAAAAATATAATATGTTCTTTCTGTGACAAAAAATAATAACAATAATAATAAATAAATAAAAAGAGAGATTGGGGGGGGGGGGATATATTTTAATACCAAATATTTAATTTATATGCTTTAACATTGAAGTTATATTAAAATATATGTGTGTATCTTGACTTAGGACTAGCATCTGTTAATAATAGCATGCTTTATTTATTTGTTATTTATTTCTTTTATTTTTTTTACTTTAAAGAAAATTTATTTCGGATTTACTAGTTTATGATGTCATGCAGCAAATTGAAAAATTTATGGCTAATCATAGAAAAATGTTATTTAATTATTATTATTATTTAAGAATTTAAAGAAGAATTTTTTTAAATTCGTAATTTTTGCATCTTGTTAAGAAACAAGAGAAGTTTAATTTGAAGAACCCCCTAGGATCTTATTTTTCATAATAATATTTTGAATTTATACTAAATAAAAGAGAAAGGGAGACAAAAAAAAAAAAAAATAACAATTACTTTTTATTAATTTTAGCTATTAATTACTTTCCAAAACCTTTAGCTAAATCTTACTTAAATAAATAATAAATTTTTATAAATAAAAAAGACAAATTTATACAAAAGAATTCTCATAGCCATTCATAAGTTTTTAATAATTTAGTACAGAAAAATTATTTCTAATGTAAAAACAACAACAACAACAACAGAAAAAGGAACAATTAAATTCCAGTTATTTTTGATAAATAACTATGTTCCTTACATGAAAAAAAAAAAAAAAAAGAAAAAGAAAAGAAAAAAAAAGAAAAGAAAAGAAAAATCATACTCTTACACTTGGACTTAAAAGAAAATAGTAATATATTTTTTAAAGTATATTTAAAAATTTAAATCCGAATTTTGCAACATTTAAAGAATCCTATAAATTAATTCCTTAATTTAATTCAATAAGTATAGTACAAGTACAAGCTTTAAGTAAGATTTAGATGAAGGTATTGGAAAATAATTGATAGCTAAAATTATTAGAAAGTAATTCTAAATATTATTTTTTTTCTCTCCCTTTCTCTTTTATTATGTATAAATTCAAAATATTATTATGAAAAATAAGATTCTAAGGGGTTCTTCAAATTAAACTTTTCTTATTTCTGAACAAGATGCAAAAATAATGAATTTTAAAAAAAACCCTTTCTTTGAATTCTTAAATAATAATAATAATTAATTATGATTTTTCTATGAATAGCCGTATTTTTTTTCAATTTACTGTATGATATCATAAGCTAGTAAATCTAAAATTAATTTTTTTAAAAGTAAAAACAATAAAAGAAATAAATATCAAATAAATAAAACTTGCTAATACTAACAGATGCTTAACCTAAATCAAGATAAAGTGTAATTTTTTTCAGGTTTTCAGGAAAGAAAAGTATTTATGCATATAAATTGCAGTACACATACAGACATATACTTAAATATAACTTCAATGTTAACGCATATAAATTTAATATTTGGCATTAAAATATATCTCCTCCACCTCCCCCCCCTCTTTTTTTTTAAACTTAATTTTCAATTTTATTTTAAAATTTCAATTTTATTTAAAAAATCTTTTATTAATCTGAACTTATATTACTGAAAATAATAAATTCATGAATTAAGAACTGGATTTTTTATTTTAATTCTTGATCCTTCGGATTTTAAAGTCTATTCTGCCATATAGTAGTGTTCAAATGATGAAAACATTTAGAAAAAGAGTGCAAATTTTCAGCCAAGACCTGGTTTAAATCAAGATAAAGACGGATCTCTACTTCTGCAATGTATCGACATGAAATCATAAACAAGACAGCCTGAAGTCCATATTTTGTTGGAGAATTAAATTTCTTATACTATACTAATTGAATTAAGTTAATGATTCAATTTATAAGGTATGAAAAAGTATTAATTTATGTTAATTTAGATTATTGTTTTTAAAGTCCAAATGTAAGAGGATATCGCTTTTTTATGTAACACTTTCTTAGTTGATTATTTATTTAAAATAATTTAACTAAACAGTGTCCCCTCTACACCTTAAAAAAAATTCTCTGTTAATTTATTAAAACTTATGAAACCTTTGCTTTGAATAAACTGAACTATCTTTATACAAATTATTTACATGTTCGAGTAAGAGTTAGCTAAAATTATTAATGTATTTCTTCTCTTTATTTCTCTTTTATTAATTTAAATTCAGAATCTTATTATGAAAAATAAGATCTTCTGGGGTTCTTGAAATTAATTTTAGGTTTCTTTTTTTTCCCCTTAATTAAATGGAAAATAATGAATTCATTCATAAACTCTTCATAGTATTAAAAATAATAATAGTAATAATACAATATGTTCTTTCTGTGACTACCCATAAAATTTTCATTTTATGATATGACATATTAAGATAGTAAATTTGAAATAAAATTTCTCTAAAGTAAAAAAAACGGGAGAGGTAGAGGTGTATGTGTGTGTCGGGAGATAATATGTTTGAATACCGAATAAATGTTGAATTTATATTTAAATATATGTGTGTGTGTGTGTGTATTCTGAAAAATTTAAGGCTAGTCATTGAAAAATGGTATTTAGTTATTTTTTAAGAATTCATGGAAGTTTTTTTTTTCCTTTTTTTTTTTTTTTTTTTTTTTTTTTTTTTAAATGCATTATTCTTGCATCTTGTTAAAAAATAAGAAAAGTTTAAAGATTCTCTAGAATCTTATTTTTCATAATAAGATTTTAAATTTATGCTTAAAGGAGAAAAAATAAAACAATAATATTGACAGTTACATTCTAATAAGTTGAGCTAGCAATTACTTTCCAATACCTTTAGGTAAATCTTACTTAAATATGCAAATGATTTTTTTTTATATATATATATATATAAATAGTACAATTTATACACAAAACATTTCTCATAACCATTCACAAGTTTTTAATAATTTGCAAAAATAAATATTATTAATGAGAAAACAGAGCTATCAATTATTTAATTTTGATAACTATTTAAGAGTGTGAAAAAAAAAAAAACTACAATATGCTCTTAAATATGGACTAACCTTTTGTTTTTTAAAATATATTTAAAAAATTTTATCCAAATGTCACATTTACAACTTTTTTAAAACCCTATAAATTAATTAATTTAATTCAATAAGTATTGCACAAGAAATTCAATCTTCCTTACGTTGAACGCAAGGCTGAAAATCTTTACTAGTCGATCACCAGTCGATTTTAGCAGCTCTACTTGTGACGAAAACAGCGTTTGTTGTGTGAGAGGAGTCTAAATTGATACGTCACCTTGTTTATACCTAAGCGTTGTGCGATTTAGCGCTGATCTTCAGTAGGTAACTCATCATTTATTTCATCATCATAAGTTTAGAGGCTTTTTACTTTTTTTACTTTTTTTTTTCTCGTTAAAAATATGTTTTTATCCTTTATCGCCAAAATTACTGTCCGCTATTCGGAATGTCCGTTATTCAGAGGTTAAACATACAAAAATTTAGGTTTTGGGAGTGGGGATTGGAAAACTGTCCGTTAAATAGAGGTGTCCGCTATTCGGAAGTGTCCGATATGGAGATTTTACTGTAAAAATAATAATTTATTATTATTATTATTATTTCTGATTTTCACCTTCTATATCTCTGATGCATCTTATCGATTTTTATTTTCTAATCGCACAACTATTTTAAGAAAATAAATTTTGTAGCTTTCTCTTGCATATGTTGTGAAAATTTTTTCTTTATAAAAAGTGGTGCGAGATCGAATTAAAAAATAGTCGTAAGTGGCAGCCCTGTAAATACGAAATCTACACTGCAATATCGCTGCGCCACAAATAGTAGAAAATAGGTCAGTACTAAATTTTCAAACATACCTTTTTTTCCCCCTTCTCATACACGTCTTTTCATTATTATAATTACCTAACTCATTTAATCGAATGACGTATGCTTTTTTCTTTCGATATTGGAATTTTTATCATTATTTTCCAAACTGATCGTCTAACTTCAGCAAAAACGAATGACAGACCCCAAAACGTACAATTTTTCACTCTTTTCGAAACATAATTAAGTTTGGAAAATTGGATATTTTAGTAAAGTAATAATAATGAATGGAAAAGATTATTCTTTTCCGTCTTTATCTTTAAAATCTTTTGTAAAAGATTAAAAAAAAAAGATTTATTATTATTTCCCTAAAGTGAAATGATAAATGACAAGGTTGATAAGACATGGGGGATTTCATAAAAGTTAAATGTTCTCCCTAAAATCAGTAAACGTTATTTTCTTATAGTGTAACATATAATCTTCAGGTCTGTGTAAGTTTAAATTTTGGGAAACAAGAGTAAATTATAAAAATAGTTACAGATGAAAAGCTCAGCTATTGGAGAGAAAAAAGAAATGCTGTCAGCGACATTTTCGCACGGCTAACATAAAAGTACCAATAAAGTTAAGAAAGTTTTCATCTATTAAAATAAATAAACTAAACCGGTGTTTAGAGTGGTTTTGTGGCATATTCACAACTCTATTAAAATATGTTTTTTTAACCATTTGGAAAATTGGTTATTGTCCTCGTCAGGGTAGGAAATCAAAAGCATATCTGAAGATTTTTATTGGTTTAATCATCATTTTATTCGTTTTCTGATGGGTCTATACAGTAATCTGTATTTCCCTTTACTTTCAACAGAGTGTTGCCACTATGACAAAAAAGTAATAAAAACTACAAAAAAAAAATAAATAAATAAATAAATAAATAATAATAATAACTCAGAAACAAATTGAGATACAGCTTTCAAACAAATTGCATTTAAAAGTACATTTTATTCTCTATACCACGGTGTAAAAAATAATATCGTGGGATGTTTAGAAGTTTAAGAATAAAATTTCCTTTAAAATTGGCCGTCAGATGTCTTGGAAATCTGAAGATGGAAAAGCCTTTTCCCGAACAGCCAATGAAATGCTTGGATAATACGTAAGTTTCAGATGGATAATACGTACGAGTCGCAGGCGATTTCTGTCGCTTGCAATTTTTACGTGTAATAACACCATTAATGTTTAATTCATGGCGTACGAAAAAAATCATTTTCCAAATGGTCGTTGTAATTTGTTAAATTGCATTTTTTTAAATACTGTTTTTAATATTTTTAGAAATTGTACAAATGTTTTCGGAACAGGGTAAAGTAAAATATCTAGATCTTTTGCTAAACTGTATGATCGCTAGTCGGTGTGTTTTATAACAATTCTCTCCAACTTTTTCAGTAACATCAGCCAACTTTTTTGAATGCATTATGCGACAATAAGCTGTTATTAAATACTTTTAAATAGTAACTAACTCTTTTAGACGTTATTTGATGTAAATTTATTTCCTATTATTTTTTATATTATATATTATGTATTATATTTCCTATTATTATATTTTATTGTCTTCTTGAATCCGTAAAATATGCGATTAATAAATGTCTAATCATATGTGTATATCACGTGTCACAGAGTATAAAAAGAAAGAAAAAGATAAAAAAAATTTTTTTAGACATTGATAACGATAACATTGGAGGAGGGGGGAGGGGTTCGACGAATGATAACGGATGATATCGTAAGGGTGGAAGGGGTCCAAAATTAGCAAAATGTTGATAACATTATACAGGGTGTATCTAAACTCTTGGGAAAAACTTTAAGGGGTGATGGTACACATCAGGACAAACAATATTAAATGGGAAAATAAGGGTCCCAAACGTCTTCCGAAGGAGATAGGCGCCATTAAAGTTTAGGGTCCAAAATTTCAAATGATTATAAAAAACGGAAAAATGGGTCGATCCGTTTGCGGTTTTCACTAAAACTATTCTTTATGTCAGTATTTTCTTGAAAATAAATTTTAAAGACAAAGTTAAAAAAAATGCCGATAGAGGGCGCTTTAGACTTTGGAGTAACGAACAACTATTTTTTACCGTTATTTTTTGTATCTTATTAAATGCTTTCAAAAACTTAGACTTCAAAGAGCTCAAAATCTGAATTTTTTTCAGTGGTTAACACTAGAACACCCGGAAATTTTATTCAAGTTTCATAAAAATATTTGACACCAGAATTTTTATTTAAGATTATTTAACTGATTTATTTAACGTAAATCTGGCGTGTTTTAAATTTAACTTATTTTATGAAAGAATTTCTAGTTCCAGTTGACATTGAATGATAGGGTCGGAGTCGGATCGACTCCTTCCGGGCGTCGTAGCACAAAGTGAACTTTGTTCAGTAAGGGGGTTCAAATTTCAACTCCTGAACACAGTTCAATTTGCGCTACTTAACCACTCCCAACGATTCAGATTTTGAGCTCAAAATTTAAGTTTAAGCCTAAACCTTTGAAAGCATTTAATGAGATACAAAAAATAACGGTAAAAAATAGTTGTTCGTTACTCCAAAGTCTAAAGCGTCCTCTATCGGCATTTTTCGAACTTTATCTTTAAAATTTATTTTCAAGAAAATACTGACATAAAGAATAGTTTTAGTGAAAAAAGCAAACGGATCGACCCATTTTTTCCGTTTTTTATAATCATTTGAAATTTTGGACCCTAAACTTTAATGGCGCCCATCTCCTTCGGAAGACGTCTGGGACCCTTAGTTTCCTATTTAATATTGTTTGTCTTGATGTCTACTATCACCCCTTAAAGTTTTGCCCAAGAGTTTAGATACACCCTGTATATGCATAGTCCCTTGGGGCATAAAAGGTTCCATGAAAAGATTTCGGAGGGGGTGTGGGGCAAGTCATAATCCGCGCTTAAAGACCTTTTTACTCAAATTGTGTAAGGTGTGGTCTTCTTAAAGCGACGACGCATTTGCCTCGGCCAGGTCGAGTATTTGCAAATCGTTATTCCCGAATGACCGGCTCTTTAACTCAAATGAAACGAACTCGTTGATTGCGCTTGACCTCATTCTAGAGATTTTTGTCGGCAAACGAGACGTTTGGGATCGATTTTGCATTTGAATTACGGATTCAATAATGAGTTCTTTCCTTTTAAATTTCTTTATTTACAGTAGAATCCCGCTAATCCGAACTCATAGGGACCGATGCCTGTCCGGATTACAAAAAAAATCGGATTATCCGAAATTCCGATAAAAATAGAAAAGATAAAGATAAGTGCCCCCCCCCCCCAAAAAAAAAGAGATGCAAGTTATAATGGTACTTTTCGCTTAGCCGGGCGCCAGTGTTATATAGACATGTATATGTATATACAGATGTATATATATACATCTATATACATATACAAATATGTGGATACACATGTATATATGTGTATACACTGGGTTTCAAAATGATATGAACACTCTGTTTTTCCAAGCATAAAAAAGAATAAAAAGTTACCAAACAAACTGAAGTCTAATCAATGTTAGAAATAGAACAAATTGTTTTATTTTATAACAAAATATAATTGAAACAGCGATTTATACATAAAATAAACTGCATTTTTCCATTTTGAGGTGTATCGTAATGATATGAACATAGGCCAAAAATATAGATTAATAGCCAGTGTATGCATCAGATCTTTTAATTAATGTAAAAACGCGATCAGGCATGGAGTGGACCAAGCTTTTTAATATATTTTGATCGATTTCATTCCAGTTCAGGATGATAGCAGCTTTTAATTCTGAAATTGTGGCATATTGTTTTCCACTTGCCACAGATCTAACCAAAAGGCTCCATACATTTTAAATTGGATTTAAATCAGGAGAAACAGATGGGCATGGGATTACATGTACACAATTATTAAGAAACCATTCTCCAATGCTGTTTGCCGTGTGAATGGATGCATTGTCTTGTTGGCACATCCAGAAAGGTCTGCCAGTTTCCCCAGCAAATGGCAGCAAATTTTCTTCAAGTAGATCTTGGCAGGTTAATACACTCATTCTGCCAGAGAGAAGCGCGACGTCGATCTTACGATGAAATCCAAACGCAGCCTAAACCATGAGTGAACCTCCACCCTGCTGCCGTTTTGAAAACGTTTCTGGTTTCTAGCGCAGATCGTGCCAGTTATAAGAAAAACCGTCTGGACCATCCAAAATGAATTTTGTTTCATCGGAAAATATTACTCTTTCATATTTTAACTTCCAGGACATGTGATCTCAGTCAATTCTGCTGATGTATTTTAGTCATACGTGGTTGGGGCTTTCTTTTCTTGTACCTCATCATCTCAGAACTCTTGACTACTCTGGACAAGGTACTTTTTGACACTACTATCAGTGGATCCCTTGAAAGTTCGCCTAAAGTTGTTTTCACATTGCTCATTCTTTTTTAATGGATCTTTTTTCCCTTTTGAACAGCTCTGGCGGACGTCCTGGAGATTACTTTGCTCCATAATCCTCTTTTAATCGAAGAAAATTTAATATTACACCTGGAGATCTTTTCAATTTTTATACAATAGCTCTGGCCGAAAGTCCCTGATTCTTAAAACCCACAATTTTCCCTATCTCAAAACCACTTAAATCGATTTTACGACCCATACTTCTAGAACTCACTTTGTGATCGGTTTTGGAAAGTTCATAGCCTCCGAAGCATCTTTATGTGCTAAACTAATTGGCATATTTCGGTTTCTTCTTCTCGAAGTGGTGTTCAATACCTGTTCAATTTCCATGCTCGTTTAGTTTTGATTTCGATCAATGTTCATATCATTTTGCAACACAATTTTTTTAGATAATTCATATTTTCAATGAATTTAAAGTTTCATATTTCTTTTACAGTTATCTATTATATAAAATTACTGTATTTGTCTCGAGAATGGAGTTTTCGGATAATTATTTATGAATTTTTGCCAGAATATCACAAAATTTCTAGTACATCTAGTACATTTACACATTTCTAGTAATTATACATATCATTATAAAATCCAGTGTATATACAATATATGTATATATACATATATATGTACGTATATACATGTAAATATAACGCTGGTGCCCAGCTAATCGAAAAGTACCGTTCTAAGTTTACTCAGTAGCACAATAAACATCCTCTAATCCGGCATCCTAAGGTCTGGCATGCTGGACAATCCGGCCCGGCACGAATTAGAGCTAGAGGTAGATGCAGATGATAAAATAGTAGTCTTGCGTAAAAAAATTATGAAGTGCGTACTTTTTAAAGACGATGAACAATTTGTAAAAGAGGCATTTATTGCTATCGTGGAAGATTGAAAAAACAAGAGAGGGTAGAAGAACAAAGGGTTGAGGATAAACGTATCGCAGGTGAAAGAGCGTATGAGCTAGAAAAACGTAAGCTACAAGCTCTGTCGAAAAATTCAAATGGTCAGGAATTCTGGAAAAACCAAATAACCAAAAATGAAGCTAGCGAACATTTTGGAAATTTCAAAAATACTTCTCCTACCTCAAAGTATACGAATTGACGCTTTGTAAACGATGATAAGCGTCCAATTATAAGCTGCTATGGCTGTGGGGAACAAGGTCTTATCAAAGCAAAATGTCCTAATTGTTCCCCATCTACGCAAGTACAATCAGCAAATTTTAGTTCCCTCCATCTCCAATCTTGTTATATTAATACACAGGCAACACCTATGTTGTATATAGATAAATGGTATTACAGGGGTAGCTTGCGCAGATACCGGAGCTACACATTCCATTGCTGGGGAAATGTTGTTCAAGCTTCTCCGTGACAAAGGAACTTTGTTCCAAGAGACCAGTGTAAGCATAACGCTCGCTGATGGCATACGAAAAGAAACTAACGTTCTTCAAGCAACAATCACTGTTGAAATAGAAGGTCGTTGAACTAATACAACGATTTTTGCCTTACCCGAAGCCACCGGAAATAGAACATTGTTAGGCATAGATTTTTTGAATAAAATGGGCAT
This sequence comes from Maratus speciosus, assembly GCA_963932465.1. Classification (NCBI taxonomy): domain Eukaryota; kingdom Metazoa; phylum Arthropoda; class Arachnida; order Araneae; family Salticidae; genus Maratus; species Maratus speciosus. The sequence goes on along the minus strand of OZ010791.1, from coordinate 14,871,259 downwards.
TGTGTTGGCTATGCGAAGCCAAAGTTGGTATTTCCAGAACAACCCAAGATATAAAATTCCTTTTGCTGATGATCCTTTCAAAACGAAGCCTGAAATCTCAACACTAAATGTCAAAGCTAACACAGTTATGTTAAGAGAAAATGAAGATCAAAACCTATCTGCAATACAACGAAAGAGACTTAATGACTTGCTTGAAAATTTTTCCAATACCTTTCAACCAAGGGGAGAAGCAACACCCGTCGTCGAACATCACATAAATACTAGAGAACATCGTCCTATATCATTACCACCTTACAGATTATCACCGGCAAAGAAAGAGTTGTTGAAAACACAAATTGATGATCTTCTTGCCAAAGGAATTATTGAGCAATGCGAATCTCCATATTCTGCACCAATCGTGCCCATTCCTAAGCCAAATGGTAGTGTTCGTCTATGTGTAGACTACAGGAAGCTCAATGAGGTGACTATACCGGATACCTATCCACTCCCTCGTATGGACGATCTTCTACATCAGGCAAAGACGGCCCAGTTCATGACCACGCTGGATCTGAATGCTGGCTATCCTCAGGTGAGTGTCTATGGGCCTGATCGTGATAAAACTGCTTTTGTATGTCCCCTCGGAACATACCGCTTTCGAAGAATGCCTTTTGGACTCCGTAACGCTCCTGCAACGTTTCAGAGGACGATGGATAACTTTCGCAATGGACTCCCAGATGTAAATATTTTCTCTTACCTTGATGACCTCATTATTTTATCATCAAGTTTTGAGCAACATCTATCTGATCTTGAAGCTGTTTTTCAAAGATTAGACAAATGGAAACTTTCTGAAAATCGAGAAAAATGCAACTTTCCATGTATCAGAGTAAAGTACTTAGGACACTGGATCACTCTAAATGGCCTAGAAGTTGATCCTGGAAAAATTGAAGCTGTTGTGAGGATTCCGCCTCCCAAGAATATAAAACAACTGCAATCGTTTCTGCAGACATGTTCATGGTATCGCCGTTTTATTCAAGATTTTGCAGAAATATCCAGACCACTTAATAACCTCACTAAGAAGAATGTGCAATGGCATTGGGGTGCCGATGAAGAAAATGCATTTCAAGCCTTGAAGAAATGCCTGGTTTTAACACCAATATTGAAACAGGCTGATGAAACAAAACCCTTCATCATTTGAACCGATGCAAGCAATTATGCTCTTGGAGCAGTACTTCTCCAGGGTAAAGGTTCGGAAGAGCATCCGATTGAGTACGCCAGTAGATTACTGATTCTTGCAGAACGCAACTATCACACCACGGAACGGGAAGCTCTTGCTGTTGTCTGGGCTCTTAATAAATTCAGAGGATACATCGATGGAACAGAAGTTACTGTGGCATCCGACCACCAGCCTCTTCGATGGCTCATGAGCTTAAAGTCGTCTTCTGGAAGACTTGCCAGATGGGCTTTACAGTTGCAAGAATTTAATGTGAAAATAGAATACATTCCAGGTAAAGCGAACGTCATAGCTGACATGCTTTCTCGTCCTGTGTGTGATCATATCAGTAAAGACGATTGTGATATTTACACCATAATGATTGATATCCCTGCTAAAATGCCTAGTGATCTACGTGCTGAACAAATGAAAGATGAAGAATTAAAGAAAATTATTAAAAGTTTCGAAGATGAAGAAAAAACACTAGACTACACTAACTGGACTGAACGTGGTTATATTATGAACCAAGGAGTTTTATACAGGTATTCCCCAACTTCGGAATCTGAAACTAGTGGTCCCCTCACATGAAAGGGAGAAAATTTTAAAAGAACACCATGACTCACCTACGGCTGGTCACTACGGTGCTGAAGGTACTTTAAATAGAATATCCAAAAGATATTATTGGACTGGAATGCGTTCATACATTGCAGATTACATCAAACATTGTGCTGAATGTAATAGGTATAAACCTTCTAATCAAAAACCATCCGGTTTGTTACAAACACCAGTGTATTCACAACGATTTGAAGTTTCATTTGATCATTTGATCTTTTTGCCCTTTACCAAAAAGTAAGAATGGTAAAAGATGGATATTCATAGTAGAAGACTGTGCAACAAGATGGGTTGAACTATTTGCCCTTACAGAAGCTACTGCAGCACAGTGTGCAACTACGTTGCTCGAGGAAGTTATCCTTAGATATGGTCTACCCAGACGTATAATATGTGATAACGGACCACAATTTGTTAGTAGTGTGATGCAACAACTTTGTTTTCTTTTAGGTATCAAACAAAACCCAACTCCCATATATCATCCTCAGGCAAACCCTGTGGAGAGAAAAAATAGAGATCTCCAGCTGAGATTGGCTATATTAGTAGAGAATGACCACTGTTCATGGGAAGAGAAACTTCCAACAATACGTTTTGCAATGAATACTGCTAAGTGTGACACCACTAGAGAAACAGCAGCATTTTTATAATTTGGGAGAGAATTAAGAACAACAGACGATGTTCAACACGACATTCGTGCTGTAATTCACAATGACAAGTTTGTACCTGAAATTACACCATACCTCAAGAAATTTGCAAATTTCACCAAAGAAATTAAGGACAAAGTTGAAGCTAAGCAAGATCAAAGAAAGAAATACGCTGACCGTGAAAGAAAATCAGGACATTGTTTTGCTCCAGGAGACAAGGTTTGGGTTGACTTACATCCAGTAAGTAAAGCCTCTAGCAATAAAACTGCAAAGCTCATGCCTAAACGTGACGGACCATACATTATTTTAACTCAAAAATCACCCACCTCATTTGTTATAGCAAGCATAGATAATCCAAATGAACCTCTTGCTACATGTCATACTTCAGCTTTAAAACTGTGTAATGACGCTGCCTCTTGCACCAATTAGGAAACGCGGCAGACCACCTAAAAAAGTTACTGGTTCCTCACCGGGACGTCCGCGGAACCAGAGGGGGAGGTTGTAACAAAATGACTGCCTCCCCATATTTTTATAGTATATAGATGGCGCTGTTGCCACTGTCGGCAAAATATCCTGAGATATTTTGCCAAACATGAAGTGAAGTGAATGTATGTAATTATGATTGTTCGGGTTTAAGTAGAGTTTTAGTGTGTTATCGAAATGTATCGCACCTACAGATGTTTTCTTGGAAATATGTATGTTTCAAGCGTATTATGCGCTTTTCGCGAATCTGTATATATTTTGTGTGTCATCCTTATTAAAAATGTGATTGTTTAAGTTGTCGAAAGTGTTTACATGACCAACATCGACACACAGAGAAATATTTTTAAAAATCCAACTTTTTTTTTAGCATACAGTTTCAAAATTATGATTTTGTGCCACCTTTTTCTTTAACTACATTATTTTTCTTAATGAGTCTTTATTTGAATGTACTATTATAAGAGTTTTAACTTATCATTAATGTTGCTATTCTGTATTCTATATAGCTTGCGGACCTATATTTTGAAAGAGGCTGCAAAATGTTTGTGTATAGGGGAGACCGGGGGAATGTCGCCACTCGGGGTTAGGCCGCCACCCCGCCTAATTTAAAAACTAACCGCAGTTTGGGATAGTGAATGCGCCTGCACTATAGCAGCCAACAATAGAAACAGTGCTTAGAGTGAGAGTGATTTTGTTGTACGTCGTTCGTTTGTTCTTGTGAAAAACTTAGTTTTCATCGAATTGCTTCTTATTTTGGAGCTTCAAATGAGTAGAGGTAAATACCTTTTATTGTAACATTAGGTTCTTAAGGTAATATTACCCATAATCTACACCCATTCGCCAACATTTTGATGCAATTTGTTGAACAAGTTTGGTTCTTCTTTCGACTTTGCTGGGGGATTTCCGCTATAGTGTCCTCTCGGGGTCATGCCGCCACCATAGCAAAGGATGACTTTTGTAATTTGAAATTGTAAGCTTAGCACATTAATAAATTTTGCTTAAGGAACATTGTAATTATTCATTATTCTGCTAAATTACATTGCTTTCTAAATATTTTCAGTAGGTTATGTGTTTCCTAGTATCCATTTTATGTATTTACTAGGTCATTAAAGAGTGACGGAATGATCCCAGTATCCTGGGTAATACGCCACTGTACAGAGGTTGAAAGCAATTTTCTTTATGTGTGCTTACTTTACAGTTATGATTACGGTTAAATTTATACAGATACTAAAGATGATGATTCAGCTTTAGAATTTTTACTATTAAAAAATAAACATTTTTTTCAGGTGAAAAAATTTAAATTCCCTTAAGGTGTCGCCATTCCCCCGGTCTCCCCTATGCAGTCATTCCTTAAAGACTCATCCTTTATAGGTTAAGAAAAATCGTCCCTTTTTGTAGAAATTGAGTGAGGCCTGATTTAAATGATTTTTGCATGGGCTGTGAACTGGGAAAATGGAAACGGGGTGGACTGGGCCCGCACCGAACTTTTATCTTTTATATAGGACTGGGACTGGATAGCTGTCGTTCTGTCCTGACCGGGCGTAAAATTTCCGGCCCTTGTAGAATTTCTAGCAAGGTATAATTTGTCTCGGCGTAATTTCTCAGAGTAATTTATTTCGTTCAATTCTTTATATACGTCCGGGCTAAAAATGTCTGATTCATTCGGACAGGAAAAAAATCTTCTTACATTTTAAAAGTGTCCTGCCAGCCTATTATTTGTAACACACATGTTTTCGATGATGTTTGTTGCATGCCTTGCAATGGATTGTGTGATTCTGTCAAGACCAGTTTGAGAAAAAAAATCATAAAAGTATAAAGTTAAAAAAAATGCCATTTAAACTGAAATAAATAGAGAGATCGTCCGGAGAGGTCACTCGCTCCGGAACATCGAAAAGTCTCCCGCTCCAAAACAAAATAATATCCCCCCCACCCCATCCCGGTCATTGAGCTTTAGAAATCCCTTCCCGGATAAAAATGTCTGATTTCGATACTGATTTAACACATTACTAAAGGCTGTTCTCAACTGCTCTGCTCAACAAGCGCAAAGCGTTTTGACACATTTACAAATTCCATTTTTTAACGGAAAGATATAAAATTGGAAAGCCTGGCCCTGGAAACGATTTGGAAGCGAACTGTCTTTTCCATTTTTTGATCCATAAATTAGCTATTGAGTTATAAGCGATTTTGATCACGTGACACGGCATTTTCTCCCCATACTGACTGGATTTTCTTCTTTCGTTTGGAAGTTCAGTTCAAAATGCCAACTTTGACAGTATTTTCTGAAAGATCTGTTGCGTTTACAAGCAAACGGAAAAAAACAGTTCGATGACATAGTTTCTGAATAACAACACTTTCTAGTTTCAGGCATTTCCGAATAAAAATATATTAAAACTTATGTCACAAAGTTGCCCTTTTGGATTTGAGAAACAGCCTTAAGAAATAGTATTATAAATTGACAAAATGACAAAGGTCTTTTAAAATTGCATCTGTCACAAGTCCCCGGCGAATCAGCTGTGGTTTCATTTATCAATAATAGGCATATCAATAAAAAGTGACCGATTTCAAATTATTGAACAAAGACTAATTTGTCAGATTGTCAAGCAAAAATCGATCTGTGTAAAGTTCTGCTGTATGATTTTCTTTGAGATGTGTCGCGTCGTCCGGAAGTCCATTTCATCAACCGAGTATGTGGGCATTCCACAAACTCTTGACTTTTAAATCCCTGAATAATAATTTTTATTTTAGTACATATTCTCCTGTTTTTTTTTTTTTTTTTTTTTTTTTTTTTTAATATACTGGGGAACATTCCATTGCATGACTGCATAACAATATTAACGAGATAAATAAGTTTTGGACGATGTTGGGGGTCCAAATATCCAGGAAACTCCTAGACCGTCCCGTGTCCCTGATGCTGATTTTTTAATTTGGAGCTGTCTGTATAAAATTGTTTCAATAAAAATAATTCGATGTCATTTTTTTTCCGAAACTGGGACTATTGTTTTATACAAATAGGTAGCAAAAAATGAACCTGCACACATTTTTACGGTCGATATATATATTTTTTTTAACTCTGTCCCTGTGTTTTAGATTCCTTACCGTCCCTCTTCTAAAATTATACAGAAAATCACTTCAGATACAGCCACAGAATTTTTTTCAAGTTTTTTCTCATGCTAGAGAAAGAATGTCTAAAATTCTTTGACAGGAAATTGACTGCAAAATTTTAAATCAGCATTTAAATATTAATTTAAAGCATCGTGTTTTTATGGGTAGTCTTACCGTCCCCAAGGTTTATTCCTGCACTTTTCGAGGTAAATATTTTTTTTATTATTATTATTTAATCCAATGTAAATAACTGTTTCTAAAAATCAATGAACATTGTGGCTATCACTTAATTTTAACATGATTTGAATACACTGACATAAGTCTTAAACATGACTTGAAATATCGCGAATTTTGACAAATGGTCGCCGAAAAAACGCAAATTTCGTCAAAGAATCGCGGAACACCCCCCCCCCCCCCCCCCCCCCCCCCCTGTTTGCTGTAAATTTCAGAATTTTTTTTTTTTTTTTTTTTTTTTTTTTTGACTCGGAATCATCCCTGACTATGTTGGACAGTGTTAAAAATGATTGTATATGTGTTTCCGAAATCAAACGATTGTTTTCCTATTGTTTTATACTTAAAAAAAAAAAAAAAAATGTAACTGTATTTTTACGTCTATATTAACTCTTATCTTTGAGTCTAAAAACGTGTACGAAGGAAAATCTCTCTTCCATTCATGATGAAAGTCTAATCCATTTCAACTTGTAAGAATGTAAACACTCCACTTTCCAGGTGTTGCGGCACTTACCGGCGATCACGTGACGGATTCCATTGACATTCCTTTTGCGTAATATTTATTCTGTGAGAAGAATCCAATTAAATTGGCTGCTGCGTATTTTCTCCTTGCGAGATGGCGTAAATCATATTCTTTGCAAAAAACATCTGCTATAAAAGTAAATTAACTTATACAGCTTATATATATATATATATATATATATATATATATATATATATATATAAGGTGAGTTAGATGAGAACACGTTTTGTATTTTGTGAAACTCTGTATAAAAACTATAGCTAACTTCATATTCACATTAAATAGCATTCTAAAGTTTTATTTAACTGAAACGTATGTGTAATAATAAGCCAGGAGCCAATAAAAACAGTTCTACAATCCTAAAACATCTCAATGAAAAAAGTGATTTGTCGTATAATAAGTATCGTACCGTATAGTAATCGTATCGTATTGAAGAAATTTTACCTGAAACGATAGTTTTATCTTCCGAGTGTTGAATGAACTATTATTCTCCCTTTGGGTTCGAGGCTACAAAAATTCGTCTGCTTGGAAATAATATTTGGATTATGACGTCAAAGTCACCCCCAAAGCACGTGACTGTGGCGTCACAAGAATAGGGTCCATTGAAAAGCACTGTGTTTAGAAAACTACCTTTATTTATTTATTTATTTTATTTTTTTTTTTTTTAATCTTTATATCGAATTTTAGACTTTTTCAGGACCAGGTATAGGCTTATTACATGAATTTTTTTCACTAATTAAATGCAACTTGATGCCTATTTTAAATTTTATTTATAAACGAAGAATTTTTAATTTTAATTAATAAGTATAAATGAATTTTCTAATATGTATTTATTCGAATAGCAATTCATACAAAATAAATCTAAAGTATTTTACACATGCATTTGTATGTATTTATACTGCATCAAGTGATAAAATATATATACAAGTGCGTTAGCCGCTACTTTTACGCCATGTGATTGTGACGTCACATGAATATTAGGAACGATCCTAATCTAGGGGGCGTTGGTTGTACCCCATGCATTTCAACACGAAATGAAAGAAAATTAATTCATGTTTTAATGCAATTAGCAAATTTATTTTGAAATTATATATCTAAATATAGGAGGCTCGCCAGCCCTAACCATTTTCGTCTGTCTGTCTGCTCCCTATCTATCTGTCTGTCTATATGACTGTACACATGTCTGTCTATCTATATGTCCTTATGTATAAATGCAGAGAAACTCCCATTTAACGAAGTCTCATTGTTACACTTTAAACACTTCGTTATGAAGAAAGTTCGTTCAATAGAAATCAACTCAAATTCGTGAAAATTTTATAATAAAACACACATGCATAAAAGAAAAATACACATAAAATCGAAATATTGGGAAAATGTATTTTAATTCTGGCAGTAATTATTATTTTTTTTTATGCAATGTAGACACATGAGAAAAATTTTATCAGAGAAATGTCTAAAAAAATCACATAGGTAAACAAAAACTGAAGCGTAGCGTAACTTTTCTCTTTTTCTCAGTATTTCAAATCCTTAACTTTTAAAATGTCTTTAATATTGCTTTGTTACAGGTTTCTTATAAAAAATACACTTTTCATAAAAATTTTCCCGATTTTTTAAGTATCCGAACAATTTATCTGTAACATTTTCGTGAAACTGGAATCCCCTTCTTCTTGTATAGAAGGCTTTCTAAATTTCTTCTTTTGAATGGAAATGATTCAATAAATAATTTCATTTTCATAGAATCCGCTGAAATAAATTCATACATACGTCGCAACAACAACCTCACCCGTTTGATTGCTGAACACGCACAAAAGTGGAATAAACTTCGTTATATAGAATATATTTTTCGTACTATGGAGATTAATTGACACGTTAATGGCGTTCGAAGTCCAGTAGACAATTTCGTTAAGTTGAAAACTTCGTTAAAGGAAAGTTCGACTGTATTGTTCTCGCCAGTCACGAATATTTTGGCCAGTCTGTCTTCTCTCTCTCTATATATATGTCTGTATACGCCTGTCTGTTTATCTATCTGACTGTATATCTGTCTCACTATCTATCTATCTTACTGTATACCTGTCTGTCTATCTATATGTTTGTGTGCCTGTCTCTTTGTCTCTTTATCTGTTACTCTTTATACTTGTCTTAACTGTCTCTGTGTCTGTTCATTTATCTGTCAACATTGTACTGCAAACCGCGCATAAAGCGTTTCATAAAAATAAAAAAACGGTACGAAACTAAATTTTTTAAAATAAAAAATTAGCATGTTAATCGACTTTATTATTGATTTGAAAACCTTCATAAACCAACATTCCAAATCGAATGCACAGAATTGTTTTTGACCAAAAATTAAGATGCATGAGGCATTTTAAAGATAAATGCATTTCGGCCAGCGAAAAACCAATCCCCGTTGAAACAATTTGTTCTAAACCTAATGTAATTCATAGTTGCCAACTTCTGCGTTTCTTGTCACCCCTATTTCTTAATATTCAGTCACGCGAAAAGGCCCGATCACTAATGCTATTCCTATGGAAGAAATTTATAAAGCTATCTCGTTTGCATTTCAATATTTTTAAGTGATTTTTTTTTTTTTTTTTTTTTTTCATTGGATAGCTGAGATTGATTTGTACAAAGGCTGTTTTCTACTTTTTCGATATTATTTATAGGTTACTTTTGTGAGGATACTTTCACTTTCGAAACCGGTTCCGAAAATAAAAGTATCGTCGTAAAAAAAAAAAAAAAACAAGTGGGTAAGTGTGATCATATATCGCACAAAGGGTTTCGTTTAATATTCCTTTCAAAACGTCCAGTACATTTATCGCCATGGAACATCTTCTAAATTTTGGCAAACCCTTCCTAAACTATCGTAAAGTTCAAACAGATTGACCTTGTTATATTTCCTAATTTTGTTCGTGCCACCCCCCCCCCCCCGCCCCTCGAAATGCTACGATATGTCACATGACGGGTATCTGCCAAATTTAGAAAAGTGCCCCCTTTGGGGGGGGTGGTGGTGGTGGTGGTGGTTGAAGTGGGGTAATGGTCACCATGATTTTTGACGTGGTCTGATGTTTAAAATTTTTGTTACTTTTTATAAGATATACTAAAGTTTCAAACAGATCGTCCAGCTATATTTCCTAATTTTGTTCGCGCCCCTCCCTCACCCTCCCCCCTCGAAATGCGACACGCCATTCTTCTTTATACTTCATTATAATTTAAACTTTAAATACTTTATAACAAAACAGATCGAATTGTTAGATTTCCTACTTTAAATGAAATCGCGGTCTGTTAGTTCCACATTCTACCTCCAGGAAGCGCACTCTATTCTTAACAAAAGCGTATCTGAACGAAACTCCTTTACACAACCTATCAGTAGATATGTTACTCAAGGGGGTGGCGGTCTTCAGCAAGAATTTAAGATAATTGTTGAAATTACCATTCGGAAATAGTGGTAATTTAACTTTTGACATATTTATATTTAATAAGTACCATGTATCTGAGGACTCCGTAAAAAAAAAAAAATGCACCTGAAATGGTATGAAACAAAAAATAAATATTTTGCCCCTCCCCTCTCTCCACCTGCCCGAAATTTCACGCGCCATTATTTATAAACTTTTTCTTATATGTTATAAACTATGTTAAAGTTTCAAACGGATCACCTTGTTAGATTTCCTACTTTAAATGAAATCGCGGTCTCTTAGTTCCACATTCCACCACGAGGGAGCGCACTCTATTCTTAACAAAACTGTATCTGAACGTAACTCCGTTAAACAACCTATCAGGAGATATGCTAGTCGAGGGGGTGGCGGTCTTAACCAAGAATTTATTATATTTGCTGAAATTATTATTCGAAAATAGTGGTATCAATACTTCTGACATTTTTATCTGGCATAAGTAACATTTATGCTGTATTTTTAAAAATCGGACACCGTTCAGAAGTATACTGCAATAAAACATCACGTAACTGCCTTGTAAAAAAAGTATATAATAGAAATAAATTAATTAGTGAAATTAGCGCCCCTCCCCCCTACCCGAAATTTCACGCGCCATTTTTATAAACTTTTTCTTATGTGTTATAAACTATCTTTAAGTTTCAAACAGATCGCCTTGTTATATTTCCTAATTTTAACAAAATCGCGTTATGTCAGTTCCACATTCCACCATCAGGGAGCGCACTCTATTCTTAACAAAACTGTATCGGAAGGAAACTCCGTTAAACAACCTATAAGTAGATATGTTACTCGAGGTGGTGGCGGTCTTAATAAGAAATTAAGATATTTGCTGAAATTACTATTCGGAAATAGTAGTAACTAAACTTTAGACGATTTTATATTAAATAAGTAACATATATCTCAGGACTCCCTCAAAAAAAGCACCTAAAACGGTCAGAAACACTAACTTTTTAAACAGAAATCTAGCGCCTCCCCCCCCCCCTCCCCGGAATTTCACGTGCCATTCTTTTTTACACTTTATCTTATGTGTTATAAAATATCTTAAAGTTTCAAACAGATCGACTTGTTAGATTTCCTAATTTTAACAAAATCGCGTTATGTTAGTTCCACATTCCACCACCAGGGAATGCACTGTATTCTTAACAAAAGCATATCTGAACGAAACTCCTTTACGCAATCTTTCCGTAGATACATGGGCCCGGATGGTGGCGGTCTGCGGTAACAAACGCTAAGATTTTAAAAATAATTCTAGCTCCCCTCCCTCCCCCCCCCCCTCGAAATATCACACTCCATTCTTTTTTACACTTTTTCTTATGTGTTATAAACTATCTTAAAGTTTCAAACAAATCGAGGGGCGGTCTTAACCAAAAATTTAAGATATTTCCTGAAATTACTATTCGAAAATAGTGGTATGAATACTTGTAAACTTTCTGATGATGAATGAGTTATACTTATCTCATAGCGCTGTTCAAATATCCCACGCAAATTATTAGATTTTCGAAGCACGTTAGTCTTTATCATAATAATATTTGTCATGTTGACTAACTGGTATATTTAATCAAAAGTAGTTCCCTCCCTCCCCCTTTTCCATTGACACAAACCTAACAAAATAAAATTATGCGATAGCGGGCGAAGCACGCTTTTCAATTTCGCTGGAAGAATGCATCTCATTTTACATCAGCCTCGCACGGACTGAAATAATCCGATAGCGGGCGAAGCACGCTAGTCTTTGTCATAATATCTGTAATGCGAACTTTCGTAATTTTAACAAAATCGCTTTATGTTAGTTCCACATTCCACCACCAGGGAGCGCAAACTATTCATAACAAAAGTGCATCAGAACGAAACTCTTTTAGGATATTTAATCAAAAGTATTTCCCTCCCCCCCCCCCCTTTCCATTTACCCAAACCTTACAAATACAAATTATACGATAGCGGCCGAAGCACGCTAGTCTCCCCTCGAAATATCACACTCCATTCTTTTTTACGATTTTTCTTATGCGTTATAAACTATTTTAAAGTTTCAACCAGATCGAGTGGCGATCTCAACCAATAATTTAAGATATTTGCAGAAATTACTATTCGAAAATAGTGGTATGAATACTTACAAACTTTCTTATAATGAATAAGTTATACTTGTCTCATAGAGCGGATAAAACCTCACGCAAATTGTTAGATTTCCCAATTTAAATAATTTCATGGTTAAAAAAGCACGTGCCTCCATTTTATTCTATTCATTAGATAGAAATGAAACAGATTAATTAAATAATAATTAATATCTCAGCTTCTAATTGAGTTATCGCTTTGAATTGGGTATGTATGAAATCTGCGAGAGATTTCCCGTCCGGATGGCAAAAAATTTTATCAAAAAATTTAATATTTAAAAAGTTAAAATTTCGTATTAAAATATTCCACTACGGAAAACCGCAAGGTCGCCGTCATGTCTGAAGTTGAGCACACCTGCTTTCGCGCCGTTGGAGAAAGTTCATTTGAATCTGCGTTAAAAAGGTGGATTGGTTAATTTTAGAAGTTAATTAGCCCGTAATTCAGTTAATTACCAACTTTTTCAAAATTTTATGATTTGTTGTTTGATGTGAGGTGTTCAGCTATAAGTACCCAAAATTTCAAATCTCTAACATGTATAGTTTCTGAGAACGGGCTCTGTGACGGACAGACAGACAGACAAAGGAGTGAGACGAATAGGGTTTCGTCAGATGAACGACCCCCCCCCAAAAAAAAAATCTGAAAGCAAAATCGAAAAAGTAAAGAACGGCCTTTGTAAAGGTCGACCTCAGCTATCCAGTGCAGAAAAAAAATCATTTAAAAATATTAAAATGCAAACGATATATTTAAAAAATAGAAATAAAAGTGCCCAGTTAATCCGATGGCATTGAACTCACAGGCTATTCACACTAATTGTATATTATACTCGTATTTAAAAGAATAATGCCCCTCGAAAATTAAATTAAGGGGGAATTAGCCCTCCCCCTTCCCTGTTTCACATCTTTTTACTTAACCAACGAGCCTCCAAATTTCCTCAGGGAAGCGCCTTATCAGAATAAACCGATATACCAAATTTGAAGCAAATCGGATAGAAAAACCCGTTTATCTAAATTAAGGGGTGGGGGTGATATTACTTTACCGGTTTCGATACTTGGATATACCGGGTGTCCCAAAAATGACTGATGGATTTTAAAATTCAGTAACTTCCAAACGGTGGTACATATTTAAAAAATTCTTGCAGGAGGGATATGTAGGATGTCAGGAGTTTTTGTACTGTGATTCTTGATTTTAGTTCCAATTTCAAACAATAGAGGGCGCTGAGAGCAATAGGCGCTCAGTCCAGGCCCCATTTTCGGTACTTTGGGATCCATTCAATACATTTTAATCTCCTTTTTTCGCATGGAAGAAGAGAGAGGCTGAAAAATCGAGCCTGGATTGAGCGGTTATTGCTTGCAGCGCCCTCTATCGATGCTATTTGTAACTAAAACTGAGAATCGCAGCCTAAAAACTCCTGACATCTTACATAACACTCCTGCAAGAATTTTTTAAATATCTGTCACCGTTTGCAAGTTATGGAATTTTAAAATCCATCAGTCACTTTTGGGACACCCGGTACTTAGACAATGAACCTCCAAATTTAATGAGGGAAGCGCCTTATCAGAATTAATCGGTATACAAATTTGAAGTAAATCTGATAATTCTGCATGAAAAACCCATTTATCAAAGTTAAGGGGGGGGGGGGTAAGCTCCCCGTTCCCTCCCTTTATGCTCAACCAATGAACTCACAAAACTAATCAGGGAAGCGCCTTATCAGAATGAACGCAGAAAAAAAATTGCAAGCATATCGGATATTTCTATCAAGAGTTATCGCGTTACGTAGATACGTACGTACTGAACCTGCAGGCGCATTAGCTCTCAGGCTTTGATAGCCTGCAGACTCATGTTATTTGAAGTGGCAGTAGCATGTATTCACATAAATTAAATAGTTTAATAGGCGAGTCACGTAATGAAAATTGTCTATTAATCGAAGCTTAGGATAATCGCAGCACTAATCCGCCCTATATTCCTGCCTTGATAACAACATTAACAAAACACACAAACGCTTTCCCTGGCGCACGTAGATACTCAATTTTTGGTTTCTAATTCGATGTTCTTGATATTTTTCTTTTTTAGAATTTTATTTTCTAAACTTATATGTATGCCTCTCTTGTATTACTCTATAACGATTTATATGTTAAAGTGCCTAATCCACAAACGTTTTTGATCCGAAGAACTCAAATGAAAGTTGGAGCAATTTTTAATTGGTAGACGGTTTCTGAAGCAAACTGTATGCATAACATTAATAAGCAGATATGACACCCACTCGATGGGTACCTTACATCTTTCTCGTATGACTGACTATTTGAAGCAGAATCTTTTTTTTTTTTTGTTTTTTTTTTTGTTTTTTTTTTGTTTTCCACTACTGTAGTCGTGGAAAAAAAAGTAAATACCCCCTACTAACTCCTCAACAAGTTATCGTAGTAGAAAGTGACTGGCACTGAACGATTGGAAATAAAGTCTACTTTTAAGTGATGTCTGTAAAATTTGCTTAGGGGCCATCTACATATTAAAACAAACCCAAACTTTATTTTTTTTCAATCGCAGTGCCCAGTTTTAACAAGATATTTCAAATCTTCAATTCATATGTCTAGACACCCAATTTCAAGTCATTTGAATGATAAGTTTTTGAATTATAAACATTCAAAATTGAGTGCTTTTAATGTTCATGTTACATTTTCATATTTTTATTAATATCTCCTGAAATTATACTCCTAATGTGCTCATTTTTTGTGTAGTAATAATACTAAAATTTACCCAAACATAAATGCGTTGAATTTGCAACTTTTATAATTTTATGATATGAATTATGAAATTAATATTCGAAAAAATTATTAATTGCAACCTACCATTTTTTTGGATGGATTTAGATTTATTATTTCTGCTTTATGGAAATCCAAAAATTTACATTTTTCTCCCGAGTAGTTTTCAAATGATGCTTAAAAAACGGCAAAATGATGGTTTAAGTGTCCGTTTATGATAGAAGTGACTAGATATTTTGAAATTTCATAGGCTATCCTGTAATCTAGCAGTCTTCAATGACTGCTTGTGTGGCGCTTAAGATGCCTTAATCAAGAAGGGTGCTCTCTCGGTCAACACTCCAGTATGGAACTTCAATTTGGATACAGCCCCTAAAATACGCTCGTTTTAAAATAATTAATTTCTCGGAAACTGATCATACGAATTGCATAAAAATTTGTTTTTAGGCTAATGGAAGGGTGTAAAGTTCATTTATGCTGTCAAAATTGTGTACTGCTATTGGAAAAAACATAGTTATGGTTCGTTTTAATAGGTAGATGCCCCCCTAAGCAAATTTTATAGACATCATTTAAAAGTAGACTTTATTACCACTCGTGTGGTACCTGTAACTTTCTTCTTCGATAGTTTTTTGCAGAGTTAGTAAGGGCTGTTTACTTTTTTTTTCCACGACTGTACATATTCGGTTGAAATGCCCCGGCACCCCGTGTCATTTCCTTCTCTGATGTCAGCAGCCGTCAAAACTCCAAAAACTTTTATGATTGACTTCCCATACGCAGACGATATAGGCCGGTTTGTGAAGTGTGACTTTTTCCTGATTCGCCTTGGAAATGTTTTTGTTTGTGTTAGTCAATAAGAACGTGAGTCACGATATCTTTCCTGTCGACAGCGGAGGTGGACGACGGGCGATTGTCATTCGATCGCGCCGGCTCTCGGAAGCGTGAAATGCGCGATTTCCGTCTTGTCACGGCGAATTTGAATGCCAGCCTATCGATTGTGTATGGATTTAAATCGATGTTCCGAGACAGGCCCCGATCATGACTATTTGGGGCCCTGGGCAAAAATAAATTAGGGGGCCCCATTCGAATTGTTTCTATGTTATTCAAATAGAACTGATGGTCATACGCACTGATGATGTGTATGTGTAATTCATAAGCAATATTTTCCCAGCTTGGATTTTAAATAGAAGAAAATTCTTAGCTCCATCAATTCTAAATTAAATACCTTATTTAATAAAGTTACTCTTTTTTTCTTAGCACAGAACAAAACTCTTTTATATAGCTTTAGCAACTTGTTATATTGTGAATAGGATGTTAACCCCTTCGGGACGGGAGCCTTTTACGAAATTTTTAATCTTTTGTCACCGTTTTTTAAACACAGAAATTTGTGTCTTCTTGAATCGAGAAAATGCGCTGATTAAATAAGGCAAATTTTACAGTAAAATTTTACTGGTGAGGAAAAACAAGGATTCTGAGTTCTTCATGCGGCACGTATACGTGTCGCTCGTCCCCAAGGGGTTAAGATGAATTTATTAACTTCAACTTATAGAAGAGTTGGAATTGGAAAAAAAAAAAAAAAAGAGTAAATATTTTATGATTTAATATATGGATTTGGGGGCCCCTTGAGGTTCGGGTCCCCTGGAGAAAGTCCCGATTTGCCCATGCAATAATAAGGGCCTGTTCCGAGACATTATTGTACCTGTTTGCGATAAATAATTAGGGATGAATTTATAATAATTATTAGAGTCTTTGAAGATAGAGATGTTTCCCATTAATCCTCAGGTCATCGTAACCTCATAGGAAGTGCAAAAGACTGTGGGTATTTTATATTTACTCGGTTATCCCCACTAGCCGCGTAGCAATGTTGCATTTAAATTGCATGAGGTCTTTCGATTGTTTGGAGAAAAAAGAAATCTAATTCTATTACGCAATTCAATTTTCTAGCCCTAACAACTCCAAATACATCGTAATTTAGAACGTTTTCTGCTCATTTCACATGTCGAGTTTTTTAGAAACTATTTTCATCTTAAAAATAACCACCTTGGAAATTTCAAATTTTTAGCCCCAGCAGTAGTAGCAGAGAGATATATTTTTAAACAGACAAAAATATTTATAAATGACAATTAAAATTAAGTAAATGTGCAGTGTTGAATTCAGCGGGTGGCCAAGGGAGGACATTCCTCTCCGGAGCAATGAGGTATCCCCGGAAGGTTTTAGATTTTGTGTTTTCAATAGTCAAAAAGTGCAATTCAAAAATTAACTTACATGAACAATTCCACTACTTACAATTACCTTTAACTAACAAATGAAATAAGAAAATATCTGAATAATTTAACAACAAAACACCGCTCATTAATAATAGGGCAATAATTCATAACATTTGATGGAATTCTATTAAATTAGAAACATCTAATAAAACAAAATTAGATAATTGACTATTTAAATCTCATTTTTATTTGTAAAAGACAGAGACACAAAATTTTTGAACGTTATTAAAATAATTTAGAATTTTAAAACTAATTTTTTTTAATTCTTGCTATTAATAAAGGGTTAATATTTAATATTATTTGTTTAATCATCTTCTACATCCTCTTACACACACACACACACACACACAAAATAAATAAATAAATAAATAAATAAATAAATAAATAAAAATAAAATTCCTGAAAAAAATCCCAAAAGAAACCTCAAAACTATGGAAAAAGCACTGGAAAAACAGAAACACTATAATAGATTATAATAGCAAAATAGCTGGACATCGTTGATTAAGATTAATTCATTTACATTTCTGAGGATGGCTACGGGTGTGCGCCGAAATTGTCGAATATTTTAATGTTTTTAATGCGTATTAAATGTTTGTACACCAATATAGCAAAGGATTTGGGGTTTATTCACATCTCATTTATTTAAATTTTGATAATTGTTTCAGTTCTGGAATATTTCTTTTCTTCTTGATCAATCCGTCAAAATTTGTAGTCATTCAGTACTTTGTTCTGTTAAAGACAAATACAGGGAAACTTCCATTTAACAAAGTCTTAAACACTTCGTTATGAAAAAAATTCGTTAAATAGAAATAACCTAAATTCATGAAATTTGTATAACAAAATACACGTGCATAAAGTGAAAAACACACATAAAATGGAAATATTGGAAAAATGAATTTCAATTCGTGCAGCGACTTTTTTTTATTCAGTGTAGTCATATGAGAAAAATGTCTAAAAAACACACAATAAAGAGAGGTAAACAAAAACTGAAGCGCTGCGTATTTTTCTCTTTTTTATTTTAAAGGTGCGTTCGTAATTATATAAATACGTAGCACCTATAGTCGTCTGTCTGTCGTCCGTCCTTCCGCATATAGCAGAGCGAAAACTACCCAACGGAATGATCTGAAATTTTAAGTTGGGTAATTCCGGGATTTATGCCGCACATTTTTTTTGAACTTGTGTATAAAGTCCCATGGGGGACATAAAATAAAAAAAAATCATGCTGTGCTATTTAATGTTAAATATACAACGCGTGCACTGCGACAAAAAATTTCAAAACAAATTATTAATATTTTTTAACAATTTTTTCTAAAACACTACACTGCGGCGCGTCACCCGTACATTCAGGCTGAGACGCCGCACTCGTGCGGTAGTTATGCCGCGCTTGTAATAAGAACAGAATGAAATTATAAATAAAAATATTTAAAAAAAATATTCATATCTGGACTATAATTAACGATGTAATAACAAAATGAAACTAAATGAGTACAATGAAACGTATTAGTAGATTCAAATTAATAATTGTTGTTTACTTTTACTATTAAAATTATCGACTTATTTTTTTTTTACATTAAATTTTAATTGTCATTTCAGCAACAACGCAACAACAATGTATTAGAAAGGGAAAAGAAAAAAAGTAAAATTGTGTTTACATAATTTATTTGTTAACCCTTTCGGGACTGGTGGCTTTTACACAAATTTTATTCGGTTGGTACCACTTTTTTTAAAAGAAGTTATCTTTATTTAAATAATCATGAAAATGCTCTAATTAAGGAAAGCAAATATTACTTTTCTTTTTTACTGGTGCTAAAAACAAATTTTGTAAGCTCTTTATGAAGGTGCTTAGATGCACCTATGGTCCCGAATGGGTTAAGAGACCTGTTTTTCGACTACAATCTACAGAAAAAGTGTCGAAAAGGTACAGTCTCTATGTAACTACATTTAAACACATGATGCAACGAAGCCAATTACACTTCCTCTTTTTTGGAGTAGTTTTCTAAACATTCCTTGCAAAGAACGTCTGCGTTACGCGTAGTCCAATTTTTCATTATTATCATCTTGACTTGCATCTTTCTTGCCCTTTTTGCTTTTTATTTTCCCCCTTTTCTCCTTTGGTTTTAGTAAACTTGATAACATGCCTAACATGGTTAGTCTGTGCAAACAGAAAAGGAAAAGTTAATAACACTTAATCATCCCGTACAAAAGAAACTGCAGTGCGACATGTATCCCATTTTGCATGGTGCAGACGTCGGCCATCGCAGTTACCTGTCATCCCGAAGGGGAATGGCGTAACCATACACACAATACTCTATACAAACGCTACATTTAGTTTTGGCTTCGAAATCATGCATGCATTTTGTAATTAGTGTATAAAAAGTATTTAAACATAACGTGTTTAAAAGTTTGGACAGTAAAATCATGCACTTACGTCAAATTAAGGATTGTACTTCTACAAGTAAACATCGAAATGGTACTCACGCTATACACTGGTTAAAATAATCTCATTGCGCACCTATACTGTGCGTTTGACGACCATCTATTGATAATTACAAGAAATACAAGGGGTGCGGCATCTATCCCGTATGCAGCTACTCTCCCGGAGTTACCCTATATAATTGTTGTAAAATTTTGTCGAGTCGTTTCAAATTTTATAAAAATCGGATGTATAGTTTAAGAGGCTACTTCAGCCAAATGAAAAGACGCATTCGCTAATGCTAGTCCTATGGAAGAAATTTATAGATAGCTCGGTCGCATTTCAATATTTTTAAATGATTTCTTTTGCATTGAATAGTTGAGATCGATCTGTATGCAGGCCGTTTTTTACTTTTTCGATTTTGATTACAGATAGTTTTTATGAGGATGATTTTCTCGATAAAGAATTCTTATATGAAGATGAATTTGCCTCATTTGTAAAGTTCTTTGCCATATTTTTTAAAATAATGGGTAAAAATTTTGCACATATTGATGTTAACGAGCATATATTTATTATATGCTCGTTTAAGTCACATTCCCAAAAATTATTAGTCTCTGATATATCAATTCATAACTATATGGAACACAGCAATGAACCATTTTTTAATAAATAAAGAAATCAAAAATCGCACTTTAATTGAAGTTATACCTAAAAAAACACGAGTAGAGTAGAAAGATAAGGAAATTCCACATTAGACACCAGGGCTTAATTTGCGCCGGAGCCCACCGGAGCTCAGCTCCAGTACTTCTCTCTTTTTATTAAATATTTAAATATTGGTCGGAATTCACCGGAGCTCATAAATATAGGGCTCCGGAGCTCAGTGCAATAGCCCATGCTAAGGCTCTACATTTCACATTTACGAAGTCACTTTCATTTGTAAGTAGATACAATTGCCATGTATTGTTATTCTGATGCAGTGTTTCCCCCCTTTTTTAATAAAAGCATCGAATCTTTCCAACAACGGTGTCAAATTTTCAATTTAATCTCATTTTCAGGGACTCACCACAAAACATTGTTTAGAAAGAACATTGGAAAGAATCGATTATAGTTTAAGATATGCGCCTTTTATAGAACTTTTGAAAAACGTTCCATTCTTCAGCATATAAATGCTTATTTCTGTAAATTTCATTTATTTTTTCATAAAAATGCATAGCTGCGAACTATTCCTTTTTCGTGTTAACACTATTTCCGAATCATAATCCTTACCATATTTAAACGCAGAATTCTGCAATTAATTAACATTAAAATTAGGCAAAGACTTCTATTCGGAAGGAGTGATCAGTTTTGCATGACGGCTTGCGGTGTGGGGGGGGGGGGGGGGAGGAGGACGCTACGGTTGTTAGTACAGCAGAATATTAGGGCTCCGGTACTTTTCTTGTTAGAAATTAAGCCCTGTTAGACAGAGTTGTTAAAAGCGCCCCCTACAATTCTCCGGAGCGAAAGTATGATTCCCCGAAAACAAAGGGATTTCGACTGTTTGTTACGGCTGTATAAGGGATCGAGTTTGGCCGTGATTAAGGTCAATGGGAAAAAATTATTTCAAGAGCATTTTAATGATGTTATAGCCTTTCGAACAGAATGAAATGGATATGCACTTATGAAGTGCACTAAAATATACATTCAGTACACTATGCGGTGCAAAATTTATAAAACTAGTTATAGTACGATCGCACCTCATTTGCCACGTTTGACGAGCAATTTCCAACTTGTCTTGGTTTTCCAAATCCTTAACTTAAAAAAATCTGTAATATTATTTTGTACAGGTCTCTTATAAAAAATACACTGTTCATAAAATTTTTCGCACTTTTATAAGTAACCGAACAATGCATCTGTAACATTCTCGTGAAACTGGAATCCCCTTCTGATTGTATCGAAGGTTTTTAGCATTTCTTCATTTGAATGAAAATGATTAAATAAATCAATAAATTCATTTTCCTACAACCCGCTAAAAAAAATTCATGCATCCATCGCAACAGCAACTTCTCCGTTTGAAAGTTGTACACGCACGAAAGTGGAATAAACTTCGTTATATAGAATATATTTTTCGTAATATGGAGATTTATTTACATGTTAACGGCGTTCAATTTCAAGTTTCAGCAGAAAATTTCGTTAAGGGGGACAGAAAAATCTTAAAATTTTCTTAAAATTTTTTATTACATTAAAAATTTTTCTGTTTTTTTTTCTGCTTAAAATGAAGCTTAAATCATGTTTCTATTTTAATTGGAACAGGAAATATTCATTTTTAAATTTTGGTTTGTTTTCAAAAGTAGTTTTCAAGCAATGGTTGTCATGAAAACGACTTTTTGCGATAATGCGTTTTTCTTCATGATAGGTTTTTTTCACCATTTCTCGTATTTAAATTGTTATAACTCAAGAACTGTTAAAATAAATTGTTCAAATTTGGAAGATTTTTAAATTATTTTACTTTAATTTTGATTCAGCAAATTTGAAAAAAAATATTTAACTGTTGAAAGTATGTTTTATTTTTTAAAATGTTACGTCATTTTTTTCCAAAATTTTACTTTAAATATTTTTAATTTTTATTTAAATTAATATATTTTTTTAAATGCTAAATCTAAATTAAAACTTATACATTTCTGTTTATTTAAATGCAAAAAAATTGCAATTCTACAAATAATATTTCGAGTTATAACGATTTTAAACTACCCCACTTTTTCAATAAAATTTAAATTTTTAATTAAAAAAAATATGAGAGGTTTTATCATGTGATTTTATTTATAAATGATATGATTAATCATCACAAAAAATTTCGAAATTTTAACTCAATAAATAAAAATTATTTGAAAATGTGTCCCGGACCCCCTTAAGTAGAAAACTTCGTTAAATCGAAGTTCCACTGTATTAACATGTAAAAGATAATGTAGTGGTCACGTACTTCAAACTGATATTCCCAAGCATTTCAGTTCGATCTGAAATATTTTTCCATTCGAACTATAAGCACTGAATTCTGAGGCTAATGGCAAACTTTCCTTCTTTCTTGTACAGTAAAAATAGGGGAAAAAAGAAATGTTATCGGAAAACCTAGAGCTCCTATAATATTATAGGAGCCTTAATAAAACCTATAACGGCGAAAACCGTTCACTTCACATATAAAATTGTCTCGTGAATGACTTTTTGTGTCATGTTTTTATCTTTCGGACGGACATTCGATCCCATTTCCAGAAAAGCGTTTTTCCGTGGCATTTTCCCAAGTGATCTTGTCGCCATTTCACTTGGATCTTGTATTTCGTTCTTTTCACATGGACAAGATTTTGTATTTCATTTTGTACTTGACATTGTATTTCCGTCTTTTCACAAAATGACATTCTGTCATTTTCTTCCCTTCTCAGTCGAGTGTCCGTTTTTCTCTTGGCGATTGAGACGCCTGCTACCAATGACACATTGGAAATTCGAGTTATTTCTCTACTATCAATAGATTTTATACGCACATGTTAAATTTGAGCCACATCTACGCGATAGAAGGCGATGCTTTTTTTTTTTTTTTTGGTTTCTTTGATGTAGATTGATGAAATTTTTTTTGCAGTACTGCAAGACAATAGGGCGAATAGCGGAGGAGGTGACCCTTCTCGTGTGAAGAATTAATTTTTTTTTATTACTTTTATTATTATTTTGTATGTTTTTTTTCTTCCAAACCTTTAAAGAGTAGTAAAAAAACGTCCTAACTGATCACAGATCCCTTGGAAAAGAAATCTTAGAGATATAACTTAACGACTCTTGTTGCAGAATTTAATCTGTACGGGGCGGGGTTGCCGGATTTTAGCCACACCTACATTAAAAACAAGTCAGAAATTGTACGCCAATGAGGTGCGTTCGTTCTATAACTCGTTTTATAAATATTCCGTCATCTTGGTGCAATAGCTGTTGCACTCTTATTCCAAAAGGCATGAACACAAAATGGATGACGACTCAATATAAATTCAATTCAGTCCTACGGCAATAGTAGGACTCCCTCTTCAATACGACGTCATCACCATGGCAACCTAGAATCATGACCTATCATGGGATAGCATTGAATTCATGACGTAGGATAGGATTGAATAGACTGACGAAAACTTTTATGAATAGCTTTTTAAGTTTTGATTCAATTTTTGCACAATTCTGGGTACTTTTCGGTTAGCTGGGCGCGACTATTATATATACACACATATACGTATATATATATATATATATATATGTATATACATACATATTTATACACACATATATATGTGCATACCTATATCTATATGTATATCTATGTGTGTGTGTGTATATGTATACATGTACATATATATGTGTGTATATATAATACTGGCGTCCGGCTAACCGAAAAGTACCCAATTCTGCAACGAATCTATAGATTGAATTTCAAAACATTCAGTTAGGTCGTTTTTGCACTCTTGTATGCGGACAGACGGACGGACCAAACGACGACTACATAATGGCGAACGAACCTGAAAAGCCATTTTCAAACAATTTTTTGAATAGCACTGAGCATAAAATGGCACAGTTGATAGCGCATCCATTGTTCTGTTAAAATACAAAAACAAGTTGGAAATTGCTCGTCAAACGTGGCAAATGAGGTGCGTTCGTACTATAACTAGTTTTATAATTATTTTTTGCACCCAATAGTGTACTGAATGTATAATTTTTTGCACTTCCCAATAATTTTTTTCCCATTCCCCGTAATGTAACGGAACACTTTTGACTGTCCCTGTCATCAAACTATACATCCGATTTTCATAAAATTTGAAATGGCTTGACAAAATTTTGCAACAATCATATATTTAAAATTTTAGACCATTCGGTTGGGTAGTTTTTGCTCTATTACATGTGGACGGACGGACGGACTGAACGACGACTATAGGTACTACGTATTTATATAATTACGAACGCACCTAAAAACAACCCTCATTACTTATGGAGGAATTGAATGAAATTTTTTTAATTATTATTAAGTTGTTAACTGAAAGTAATGCAAATCTGTCTTACATGTTTGCAGATTTTATTCGAGCATAAAATATATCTAAAATAATAATAACAATAAGTACTTCTTTATCTTGGCCACTCTAGCATGTCCTGGCCTATTTGCCGACATTCTTTTATTTCTTCCTTTTGCTCCTTTCCAAGTCCAATAAAACCAGAAATTTTATTAAATAAATAAAATTAAATTAATAGCCACATAGAAAGAAGAAACATTTCATTAAATATTTTTTCTCATTCAAATTATATTGATTGGATTCGAGGGGGAAATCATGGAAGGTTGGCAATGATCTATTTTCCACTAACTCATTTTTTAGGTGCGTTCATAATTATATAAATACGTAGTATCTGTAGCCGTCGTCTGTTCCGTCCGTCTGTCCGCATAGATCAGCGCGAAAACTACCCAACCGAATGGTTTGAAATTTAGCATATATCGTTGCAGAATTTAGCCGATTCCTTTCAAATTTTATAATCAAAACTTAAAAAGACATTAATAAAAGTAGATCTGAATATTTATAAAACTAGTTATAGTACGAACGCACCTCATTTGCCACGTTTGGCGTACAATTTCCTACCTTTTTTTTAATTACTATTGTTATTTTTTGAAAGAATACGGCAAATGAATGAAATTGGAATGCTTGCCTTAATCCACGCACAGGGAATTATTTTTTATCCCCGTCGTCAAACATCATTCTCGAAGAATTTATCATCGCTTAGGCAAAGAGTTGTAAAATCACACAGTATTTTTTTTTTCTTCTTTTTCTGAAAGTAAAATTACACTCGCTGTTTTTTCCCACTCCTCATCGGGTCATTTCACACTGACACTCTCACCGACTTAGTCGAATCTTTTTTTTTTTTTTTTCCTATTTAAGCCTCGTGGGTGTATTTGGACGGAATACTGTCGCTAATTCCTTGAGATTGAACCGCTAAAAAATCAGATTCATCTCTAGAGGCCATTGCTCCGCTACTGTATTTATTATTTTCACGTCCGTCGCTTTAGAATTCGCGCGAGTATACATGAGAACACGTAATCAATCTCGAATAAATGTATCCTCTTCTTTTCTTTTCTTTTTTATTTGTATAACTTCTCGTTTGATTCTGCGTAAATCTCTTACTTTTTTTTTTTTTTCTTTTGGACTCGTGATCATCGGTTATTATCCGACAATAATTCAAAATGGTGGTCGGACACTTAAAAATTCCAGAATTATCGGATAATTATGAGAATGAAAGATTTATAATTTCTGTTAAATTCTTTCCATTAAAAGTTAATTCAATATCGTAAGCAGACGATTGTAAAATGTGTTGCCTAAGAATTTTTAATGATTTCTATTGACATTTGCAACAAAAGTTAATTCTGTATTACTGTAATCAGACGATTACCGAATGTGTTGACAATAAAATGATTGATAAGGAATTCTACTCAAATAAAATTTAATTTATTATCATAAGAAGACATATCATAAGATCATCATCACATGTCATAAGATTATTATCATAAGATTATCATGTCTTATTGCCATTCGCTCACAAAAGCGGTTGGACACTTAAAATATTCTGAATTTTCGGGTAATTATCGGAGAATAAAAGATGTATAGTATAATAATTTTTGCATTAAAGTTAATTCCTTGTCATGAGCAGACGACTGTCAAATCTGTTGCCAGTAAAATAGTTTATATAAAGAATTTACTCTTTCCATTAAAAGATAATTCGATAATATAAGCAGACTATTGTCTTGTACCACATGTTGAAATTTGTTTTTAATACAAAATAATGCAATGCACTTAAAACAGCTAATTTTAATTAAAGACGCAGCCCATTTTTATTATTTTCGCGTCTATCGCTTGAATAACTCGTCGCCATCCTCGGAAAATTTATCCTCTTCTTTCACTTGTTTTTTTTTTTTTTTTTTTGTATAGATCTTCTCTTCTCGTTTCCTTCTGCATTTGTCCTTCCTCTTTTTCTTTAAGATTTTTTATGATCGACTGCTATTTGATCTTCTATCTCTCAATATGCAGTAACTCACAAAAGTGATAGGACATTTAGAAAATCAAGAAATCTCCAGATATTAAGATATTTGAAGGTTTATAATGACTTCTGTTAAAAGTCAATAAATATCATATGCAGACGATTGTCAAACGTGTTGTCACTAAACGTTTTTAAAATGATCTCTGTTGAATTCTTTGCAATAAAAGTTAATTTAAAAACAGCCGAATGTCAAATGTCTTGCCATTAAAATAACGAGGGGTTCTGTATTTGTTTCGAATAAAATTCCCACATCGTTATTGTGTCTTCAATAAAAGTAAATTTATAATTTTAAAACATTAACTTTTTTTGTTCAATTGACAAACTTGTTTCGAGGCGCTAAGCATTTTTAAACTGGGTTAGTTGGAAGTAGGGCGTTTCGGTCCCGAGACATTTCGGTCCCAAGACATTTCGGTCCCTGGCCATTTCGGTTCCGAGACATTTCGGTCCCTTCTCCAGCAAGCTGAATGTTTATGCACTTGAAATAGGTGACATAATTTTATAGGGGACACTGTAGAGTTTTTTAAATAAAGACCTTAAAATTTTAGTAACAGCTCGCACAAATTTCGTATGGTTATTATTTTAAAAAGCAGGGGGGGGGGGGGGATTGAAATTTTCTATATTTTAGTGTATTATAACTTATAAGTATAAGGTCCTGATAAATTAAAACATTTATAACTCGATCTATAATTATCGCAAAACACTCATATTTTGAACGGTAAACGTAATATTTATAAAAGGATTGACATTATCGGATTTTTTAACTGAATGCCCTAAATTTTAGTATAACCCGAATATAAGGACTTGAAAACGCAAACACTTATAACACAGATCAAACTTGTCGCAGCCCACACAAATCTCGTATGATAATCGTAATCGTTTTAAAAAACCGGGGGGGGGGGGGGGGGCTGGGGCTGTGTTGACTTTTTCTATATTTTAGTGTATCATAAGTATAAGGTCCTGATAAATTAAAACATTTATAACTCGATCTATAATTATCGCAATACACATATTTTTTATGGTATACGTAATCTTTATAAAAGGAGGGATATTATCGGATTTTTAACTGAACTCTCGAAATTTTAGTATAACCTGAAAATAAGGGACCGAAAACCGCAAACACTTATAACTCGGATACAAATTGTAGCACCCCATACAAATTTCATATGGAAGAAATCGTTTTTAGGAGTGGGTCGAAGGGGGAGTTCTGTGGATTCTTTATAGAAGCTCCTCATATTTTAGCCTATAATAAATATAAAGTCCAGCCAATTTAAAAACATTTATAAGTCGAGCTTTAATTTTCATATGCAAATGCCCATGCACTGCACATATTCAAAGTTTCTGCACATATTCTAAATTTATGTAGAATGGCATTTCAGTTACTCCTGAAATCAAGATGACAGGGTGAAAAGTATAAAAAACATCGAGAAATGCTGTTCTTTTCAAAACATTCATACTTCTTCAAAGAATGAAAGTAATTATGTGGGAAGTCCGGTCCACGGTTGAACTCGGGAGCGAAAAGGCTATTGTATGGAAAGGGGATTTGCATCTGACATTTGTATAAAGATGACAAACTGTTAAGACGGGCGTTCACAATTGATTGGCATGCAGAATTTTCGTTAAAGAGGGGATAATAGTATTTAGATGCTACTTTATTAGTATTTCAAATAATATACCAACACCATCATAAAAAAGTTTTAAAAAATCCCGGCACCGGGTTTTGATTTGCTATTTGATTAATATCATACTGTATTTTATTAATTGGTTAATATCATCGTAGAAAAATTGAAAACATTCATAGCTAAATTGTTAAATAAAAAAATTCTCAAAAATTAAACTGTTTTTATTAAAGGTATTTATTAATAACAATTCAAAATAATTTAAATTATTAATTGTTTATATAACTAACTTATCAATTACTTGTTTAAAAACTGTTACATGAACTATATAATAGTTATTTTAGGGTAAATGCAAATATGTTTTTTTTAAATTTTCGGTTATTATAATGCTATTAACTTCATTGGGATGTATAAAAATGATAAGGATTCTGAAGATAAATATGTTGTTTATTTATTTATTAGTTAATTTATAATATTTTTCTTGCTCTTTAATTACAATTAATTAATATCTTGCGTTTTGCGAACTATAAACTATAACTGTGCTTAAAAAAAAATAATAAAAAAAAATAAAATCTGCATCTGGACAATAATGTCACCTAAGACTGTTAAAAATTATTTTTATGTATTTATACAATGTTGCATTATTATTATTGTTATTATTATTATGTTTAATTAATTAATTATTACTTAAACTTTATGTTTTTGGCTGATTTTTCAAAAAATTTCTATTTTATTTTTTTTTTTTGAAAATAATAAATCAGAAATTTTGAATGAAAGCTTTAAGTGATGAATAATTGCTATTAATTAATTCTCAAAACTGTTAGAAATTTTAGTATAAAAATTAAATTAACATTTTATTAAATATATATATATTTAATTTAATGTATCCTTAATTTATTAAATTAATAACATTATTAATATATATTACAAATTTCTACTTTAAAATAAAATCGATATATAATATTTTTTATATTCAATTTACCATTATGTTTTATAGTAGTTATAAACTGAAATTTATCCTTTACCTCTTTATTTTTATATTTAAAGTTACCGAAATGTAAAACTATTAATATAATTATTAATAAAAGTAAAATAAAAATATATTATTATTTTTCTGGGAAAGTGGGAGGAAAAGGGTAGTATATATATATAAAAAAATAAAAGACAAATATAAAAAAACTTAGTTTTGTCAGTTAAAATTTACAAATAAAATTAATTAAAATAATAGTTACATTATTATATAAAATTAAAAATAATAATCTTATTACAAAGAAATAGGCCCAGATTCAGTCAAATTAGCTCACAAAAATCGACTTCAAAGGGTGAGAAGACTTAAAAAATTGCAAGCAATAATTATTAAAAAAAAAAAAAAAAATGAAGTGGTGGGTGGAGTTTTCTGAAAACAAAATATTTTTCATAGCACGCCTAGTTACAAAATCACTATTGTTTTCCCAATGTTTATAATGGTAAAGTAACTTATGAAAACAAATTTATAAGACGCAACTTTGTATTATAAAAATAATAAGAAAAATTAAATTGTAATTCAATAAATATATCTCATTTCTGAATTATTAAAAGAGAGGGTGAAGAAGGGTGATTTGAGGAAATATTTGCATATAATAGCTTATAAGTGTCTAATTGAATTATTGAAGACATTTATGATTAATCTAATTGGAAGAAGAAAAAAATCACAGTTTAATTATTTAATTAATGATAATTTAAACATTCTAAAAATGTATGAAAACAACAACAACAACAAAAAAAAACATTTATGGCAGTTTATAGTATATATAAAATACCTAATAATAATAATAATAAATAATAAAACTTAAAAAATCCATTCTGTTAAATAATAATAGTTAAAAAAAAGACAATGTCCCCTGTAAAATTATATCACATTATTCAATCACACAAATTTTCAGCTCGCTGTGATTTCATAATCACGAGTTATAAAAGTTTAAATTTATCGGATTGTTATATTCAGCTTTTTATGGAATTTGAAGGGCCAATTAAAATGGCCCAAATAATGTTCAAATTGCAGCGTTTGGCGGGCCCGCGACAATTAGAATCCGAGTTATAAGGTGGTGAGTACCAAAATTGCAAGGGACCGAAATGGTTAAGGACCAAAATGACCAAGGACCGAAATGGCCTGGGATCGAAATGTCTCGGGACCAAAATGGCCAGGGACCGAAATGTCTTGAGACCGAAACGGCGGGACCAAAATGTCGTGTACCCGGGTTAGTTTTATTTCAAGGAATTGTAAAAACTTCTCTTTCTTTATGCTATTTATAATATTTTGTTTAAGATGACTTTTTCATGACTTGCTCTTTTTTAATAAAGTTTCGCTTATTTCCATGCAGTAACTGTTGAAATATTACAAAAAATCGATTTTAAGAAAGATTTTGTCAAATTTTAAACAGAGATTGAGTTTTTATTACTTCCTTGACTTTTTATAGGATTCAGAACAAAACTTGAAATATTTTTGCAATTAGAATTATCCCTGTAAAACTAAGGAATTAGCTATCGGAGAACGATAATATAGTGGACACAACACACTGCATAAAGTAAAAAAAAAGCAATTAGTTTTTTTGCGTAAGAGCACGTTTTAATTTACCGACATGACACCGCTAAATCGTACACGATATTCGTTATCCGATATCAGTGCACACAAAATGCATTTACATACACTGAGCGCTTTTCCACCAGCTTATTCGATAACGATTTTGTCGTTTTTCTGCATACAATCGATATCGAATAACGAGAACCGTGTACGATTTATCGGTGTCGTGTCGGTAAATGTAAAAGCACCCTGCCCTTACAGTCGAGATAAACATCTGTACTTATTAAATTTTACTTTAGTTCATTATAATGTTGATGCCATACTTAAAGATACATTTAGTTTGTTTAATTATGATAGTTAATTAATAATTTTTGTAAATGCTGAAGTATATTTTGCTCAAATCAATATTTTCTTGAATAAAGTCAAATACTATTTTCTGTAACTTATTTTTTCTTTCTTCTTTTCAGGTAAGTGTAGTGATTGCCATTTCTTTTGTCTGTGCTGCGGTCGTTTCTAACAATGTTGACTGAAAATTCAACAACTATGAGTTGGTAAGCTCACAAAATTTTAACATAATATTATGTAACGTTATTTAAATGGTCTCTCCAAAAAGCTTCAGTTTCAACTTTGTATCAATCATTGTTTAATAATTTGTGTTCTTTTTTATGTTTCAATTATTTTCACGCATCATTTTGTCATGTCTGCATATGTTCGTATCCATGATGAAGTACGGGAAGTTACTTTCCTTTGTTAGCTTTATCACTGCTGTAAAAGTAGTTTTACAGGAAAAGAGAAAGGGAGTTCGTTACGTGTTGCTAGTTTCTCGATCAAGGCTTGCGTTATTTTCAATCCAATTTTGTGTAAAAAATAAAATAAAAAATAAAATAAAATAAAATAAAATAAAATCGTAAATTTAAAGAGACCAGGTAATACAATCCCGGAGTTGCACAACATGGATGAAAATATTTTTTTAAATAGAAAACTCTAATAGATTTTTTACATTTAATATATTTTTTTATTGAACACTGACAGCACCATAAAGCAATTTTATATGAAAAATATCAATAAAATTATTCAAAGTACAAGTATTCAAATAAATTTTTGAAATGTATTATGTTTAATATAACACTTACTTTTAAGTTACTGATTTCAACCGTGCTGCCGCGTCACACTAGTTTGCATCAAATACATTATATAACATGGATTAACTTTTATTTATTATTCAAGAATGAAAATCTAACTATCGTTTAATAATTAATAAAAGTAATTAAGTTAATAAAAATACTTGTTTCAATTGTAAAATACCTGTTTTTGGTGAAGCTGTATTTTTATTTTTATTTTTTTCTTTGCGATGAAGCATCCAAATTTGAAATTAACCACTGATAGAATTCTTGCTAGAAAAATGTAAAGAGAGTATTGGAGGTATCTCAGGAAATTCATATTTTAAAACTCCTTTTTCTGCGTACTCTTCTTAAAGAATGTTTCTTTTTTTTCTTAGTTTTCAAAATATTTCTGAAATCTAGGCTGAAGTGAATATTCTATGCGTTAAAAGCGGACGAACTGTGAGTAAGAGTTTAACGCTTCATGTAAAAATAAGTCTATACTTTAGTAATAATTATTAAAGAGTTTTTATAAAAAAAAAAGAGACATCTTTTAGGAAGTGTACACAAAAAACAGAAGTTAAAAATATTAATTTCCCGAGGAGATATTTTAAATAGACGAATGCATCCAATGCCCATACATTTTACATGAGTGAGGGGAAATCGGAGGCTGAGTGACCAGCCCCCTTAAGGGGGCACTTTACCTTTTTCAACAATTTTGTGTATTTTTTAAAATAGGGTTCAAATGTTTTACTGCATTTCAATGTTCAAAAAACAGTGAATTTTGAAAACAAAAATTTTTTTTAAAGTGTATATTTAATTCAAATTTTTGAAAAGTTTAGAAAAAATGCATTTTTTAAAATCCCTACTACTTTTTTAAATATTTTTAAATATATAAAATATAAAATATATAAAACTTTTTACCCAATGTTTTTTTCTAAGATTTTCTAATGTGGACCAGAATTTCTTGAAAGCTAGATTTTGAAAACAAATTCGAAAGATTACAAAGATTTCGAAAAAATGAATATTTCCTTTTCCAATTAAGATAGAAACATGATTTAAATGTCATTTTAAGAAGGAAAAAAGAATAATAAATCTTTAATGCAATAACATTTTCTTAGAAAATATGAAAATTTTTGTGTCCCTAACCCCCTTAAGGATAATGAAATTTCATGAAATTTCTACGAAATTTCTCCCAGGATGTCTAGCCACCTGAAAAAGCCAGGAAAATTCATATAGACTGAGAAAGGTCAGGGAAATTTACCATTCCTGAGGAAAAGTCGGGGAAATTTGAAAATTCTGAGAAAGAGTTACAAAAAATTGAAACTTCCATGAAAAAAAATAGGAAAATTTTTCTTATTATAAAACTAAGGATTTGAAATTGCAGCACCAGGAAAATCAAATTTTGCTCTTTATAAAGAGAGTAGAACCTCGATTATCCGAAGTAATTGGGACCGACCCTCTTTCGGAAAATCGAAATTTTCGGATCATCGAGAATGCTTCAATTTTAAGATTAAGGAGAAATATATGCAATATTTCTTATTATGGTAACAAGTACTTAATAAAAATAAAGCAATAAAAAAATACAACAAGAATAAATTACCTGAATTTTTATTTTGAAATTGAGTTCCTTTTATATATATCACAAGTGTTTGAAAAAATGTTTTGTTTGTCGCAGTTTCGGTTGCCTTTGCTTTGAAGCTCTATCACGGATTTTTTTAAATATTAGTTCACCAGGACCACAGCCTTTTTGCTGCTCAAGCCATGCCAAACCTTTTGCAATACATTCAAAAGCCTCAGAATTGCTAATTTGTTAGTTTTCTTCGTTCCACTCCACAGCTTACGGGAGCTCAAGTTAAATTCAAAGGAATTCTAAGAAAGAGGATCAAAAATATTTATATGTACTCGTAGTTCGGAAAGGACTGCTTGCGCACAAGGAATATGATAGTTAAAAAAAAAAAAAAAAGGCTTTCAAAATGGATTTTACACACAAGGAATGTGATAGTAAAAAAAAAAGCACCTTTAAAAATGGATTTCGGTTAACCGAGAGTTTCGGTTAAAAGAGTTTCGGATAAAAGAGGTTCTACTGTATTTTAAAGAATTATTTGAACCTGTCGTGAAAATAATTTTGTCTACCTCTTTTCGATCCTTTCCTGTAACTCCTAAATTTTCGACTCGAGCTTCACTGAAACTTTGTACTGAATGTTGTAAGTTTTATGAGATGTTTGTTTACTTAGCTTTGTTTTAGAACTGAATATTTGTTGGCTTAATGTATTGAATACAGTATAGCGCCGATTATCCGAACAAGTCGGGCCGACCCTAGTTCGGATAAATGGACAGACAATTTAAGGGATATTTCTGACTATACTAAAACCGTCTCACGTCATCTAAGCTTACGACTGGCAGCCCCAGTTAGTGCTGGCATTTTTTTTTCTTTTTACATTTTTATCATTATTATTATTATTTTTTTTCATTTTTTATCATTTTTTGAACTCCAGAGATTATACTAGGTTGAGCAAAAAGTTCTGGGAAATTTGTGAAAGTTGCGTTGTTATGCGCAAATTAACAACAAAAGCAACAAGTACTATTCTTCAAAGTAGAGACCATCCTAGTCCACGACTTACTGCCATCGTTCTGCCAGATTCCGGGTTTGCTGGAAGTACCATGGCGGCTCCTTGGAATCGAAAAACTCTTGACATGCTTCTTCAACTTCATTAACGGATTCAAATCGATGACCCTTGAAAAGTTGTTGCATTGATCGAAAGAGGCCATAATTGGATGGAGCCACGCCTGGACTGTAGGCGGGGTGTGGAAGAATTTCGATGCCGTCCAACTGTGTCCGATTCTGGTAACTATTAGATTAAAAATTTCCCAGAACTTTTTGCTCAACCTAATAATTTAAGCAAAAAAGGTTTTTGATTATTGCTTCTTCAACTAAGACATTCTTTTCAATGTTCCTATATCTCTAATTCTTCTTAAATACGTTAGTTGAATAGGATGAACGTTCTTCGGCCGTTCGAGCCATTTCATAGCTGTTTTCAAACATT
Source organism: Maratus speciosus (assembly GCA_963932465.1). Taxonomy (NCBI): domain Eukaryota; kingdom Metazoa; phylum Arthropoda; class Arachnida; order Araneae; family Salticidae; genus Maratus; species Maratus speciosus. Next base: position 14,836,111 of record OZ010791.1, on the reverse strand, counting down.
CAAAAGCTTCGTTATGGGATGGACCTGGGTTATTTACAGAGCATTCGTTTTCATTTTCTTCAATTTCTTGTTCATCATGAATCTCATCTACAATCTCATCATCATTTAAAATCTGATATCCAGGGTCATGTACTTCCCTATTTAACGACTCGTTCATTTCATTTTCTTCATAGCTTAGGATTCTTCCCATCTCCTTTATTGTTTAACACATTTTCTGATCCACTATCAGTTTTTTCTTTATTTAAAATTTTATTCCAAGCCAATCGATAATTAGGAGTTCGGTTACAAAAAAAAAAAAAAAATTGGGAGAAATAGGCTGTTCGGATAACTGGAAGTTCGGTTAAATTTTTTTTTTTTTTTTTTTTTTTGAGAGAAAAAGGCTGTTCGGATAATTGGAAGTTCGGTTAGTTGGAGATCCGATAATCGACGCTCTACTCTATTTATTATTTGTGTTAAGATATGTTGAAGCAAACTGTGTTTAACTGTGACTGATGGGATAAGAATTTCATCCGGATTGGACAAAATGGATAGACACTGATGCTAAAAGTGTGCATGTTTAGAATATAAAATGTTCAACAATTTGTAAATTTCGCAAGAATTCGTTTGACTATTCAATAGTTGTTACTTCAAAATCAATAGAGCCAAAACACTGTATTGGAAAACTACTCTCGCGAAGGAATTTTCACCTTGTCATTAATCAAATTTACAACATGCTTATAACTATAATTAAGGGTGTTCTCAAATCGATAAGGGCAACTTTCTGACATAAGATTTATTTTTGTTCGAAAATGTATGAAACTAGCTGGTTTTGTTGTTTAGAAACAATGTTATTGAGCTGTTTTTTTTTGCATTCGCAATAGATCTTTCAGAAAAGAGTGTCAAAGTGGGCGTTTTGAACCGAATTTCCGCACGAAGGGAGAAAGAGCACTCAAGAGCGGGCGATAAACGGGTTTGTCACGTGATCGAATTCGTTTCTAACCCAATAGGTAATGGATGGATCCAAAAATGGAAAAAAACAGTTCCATTCCAAATCGCTTCCATGGCCAGGCTTTCCAATTTTATATCTTTCCGTTAAAAAAATGAATTTGTAAATGTGTCAAAACGTTTTGCGCTTGTTGAGCAGAGCAGTTAAGAACAGCCTTAAAAGGTGACACAAACATACAAAAATAATATTATTAATAATATTATTAATAATATTTAAATAATATTTTTATATGTTTGTGTCACTTTTTAAGTAGTTATAAGTATTTTGTAAAGTTTACTTCAAAATCAGTTCTGAAAGTTCCACTCTCAAATTCACAGCTTTTAAGAGTTTTTGTGTATAACATAAAAAAAAATACTCGATAACTGAAATTTTTTTTCTCCAGAACCTAGATTAGTCAAGGAAATGTATTGCTGATCTAGAACAGACAACCAGTAACGTTAGTTGGGGCAACTGGGACATGATTTTACAATGTGACTCTGGAGCTTCTGACAATTCAGATTCAAAAATCTAATGTTCATTTGAATTAAAGTCTGAACTTCTGTAAATGTGTTCAGTTAGGTTCCCTCTATCAGACAGAAATGCTCAAAATTACATTTTAATATTTAAAAATATAAAAACTTGCATATTTCATCTTTCTTTCCTCATGGGTCCAGTTACCCCAAAAATGGGGTAACTGGACCAGGGGGGTCTATGTTCCACTCGCGTTCTTATTTTTTCATATCGGATATCAGGTCCTGTTTGAAAAAGTGTAAACAACTTTAAAAAATTTAAACCAGGCAGATCATGTAAATTATATGTCAATAAACAGCGTTGTAAGGGAAACCTTTGCTGTCAGTGTGCGTAAAAAAGGCACTAAAAGTGAAAATATTAGATTTATTTATACCAAAAATATAAAACTTATGAAGTACTTATGTACTTTAGTATAGATAATAAGTATAAAAGTCACATGGGTATTTTAGGGAAAAAATAGCAAGGTAAATCTCGGAACAAAAGGCTACGTAAGTACTTAAGTACTTTATCTTTATCCAGGGGTCGCATTATATAGGGAAAATTTTATTGTTCCTTAAAGAAAGGTGCGATGAAGATATTATTTTCAAAATAGTGGTAGGGACGATAAAAGATTCCCTATAGCATAGCTGCCAACTTTTACGCTTTCCTCTTACCACTAAAATATTATAGTAAATGTTGTCTTATTTAATCGTCGAAATCTTATGATTAAACAAAACGAAAATCTCTGTTAAATTTTAGTGGTAGCAAGAAAGCGTAAAAATTGGCAGCTATGCCTATAGAATGCGACCTCTGTGTATAGTACAATTTCAAGGTCTGGCTATCTGGCTTTTAGGGGCAAGGTACTTGCATTCGTAAAATGTTGAAATAATTTAATGACTCCAATATTTACAAGAGAATCTATCTGAAAACATGTAAAAGTATATTTTCGCGTTACTTAGTAAAGGTTAAATTTTCATTATAAAATTCAGGTGCCAATGTGGCAATTAGGAATTAAAATTAAGTGATGCCATAACGGCATCACCGCTTCTCAAGGGGTCAAGAAATTTGGTTTGATACTACTCAATATGCTTTTTTTTTTAATTTCATTACGTTATTTTAATAAGGTATTCTATCATTTTCTTTATTGTGAGCAAAAACCAATGGAGAAATTTACTTCCCGTAGTAAGAGAAACACAAAAAATTATTTATAACTATTGGGGTAACTGGATCCAGCATGGCCGAGTTACCCCGGATACATGTCCCAGTTACCCCATTCTTGAAACGTTTATGGGGTAACTGGGACACCGGGCTTACATTTGAAACATGAAGTAAATATGTATAGATACCTAATAATATTAATGTAGTTATATGCCTAATCTTTAAAAAAAAAGATTGTTTAATAAAAGTACTTACAGTATTTTAATAAAAATCCGAGAAAGTTCAACCCTATTGACGTTGTTTTTTAAAAAAGAAACGTAAATTTTTGACAATCTATCACAGCAAAGTGAGAGTTATGATTGAGTTGATACACGTTATTTTAGGAAGTAGAGATAAAGGGGCACTGCTCACAAAAGCTAAAACTTAAAAAACACCAACAGTTTTTTATAAAATAGCCTATGGCCCAGTTACCTCGTGGTTCCAGTTACCCCAACAAACCTTATTCTACGCAGTAGTGAGCGAGTGAAAGCGCCCACAAAATGTGTGTCAAATACACACCCGCACACACACAGACCCACCTTTTTTCTAAAAACTGCCCAATCGTCTTTAAAACCTTCTAAACCGTATAAATCCGTCGAAAATTTTCACGAATTCAGCACTTTTTTCTTGTACAGATGGGGAAAAGTAAAAATCATAAAACTGTCATTCATTTAATAATGTTTTTTGATTCAATTCTCCCACTTTCCCGAATTAGAAGACAGGCAAGTAGCAATCAGGTATTTTGGTGCGAATGCACAGTATTCCTCATTATATATAGTATTTTATTTCTCATGCAGTATGATTGAATATGCATTTTTCATTCGCACTCAAATACGTATTTATTTTCATCTGAAACATAGTTCTGCTCAAACGTTTTTAGGAACTCTCAAGAACCCGACCTGCAAAAACGCAAAATCTGTCCCGAGAGACACATTATAGAGTGAACCCGACCCACAGAAAGGAAATTAGACATGCAGTAAACCTCGCCCCCCCTCCCCCTCAAAAAAAAAAAGAAAAAAAAAAGTTAGAGACAACGCGAACTGATGTAGGACTCTATTCAACGATCCCGAGGTTGTACTATATTCAGAGGTTGTACTATATTTGAATATTAAAGAATATAAATATGTCCATTTTTCTATATAAAATATAAAACTGGCACTAGAGATATAATTGAAAATTACTTTTCATGATTGCATTAATCCTCTCGCTGCGCAACCCGAGATTTCCTCGGGGATGCATTTTTTCCGTCTAATTAACCCTCCTTGATTATTCCCACCAGTTATCTTTTTTTTATTATTATAAATTTTGTCTTATTAAATCGGAGCATTATGCCGATTAAATTAGACAAAAAATTTTGTTTTGAAAAACTGGTGACAAAAGAATAAATTCTTAAAAGACGCTCTTCACGAAGGGGCTAAATACACAATTTTTGAAGCTATATTGATAAAACAATTACGCAGCGAGAGGATTAAAACATTTCCTTTCATTTCGAGTGCGGGTTCTGTATTGCATCATCGGGTTCGGGTGGAAGTATTTAGAGTTGTGGTTCGAGTCGATTTGCGGGGCAACGCAAATTTTTTTGTCGGGTTACGGGTCGATGAATTTTTTTTGTCGAGATTGGATCGGGTTGCGGGTGAACTTCAAAAGGGAATTTTCGGGTTCGGGTCGGGTTCAACTCGACCCGTGTAGGACTCTATATCCTCATTTGTCCTTCGCGTAATGTTTTAATTTCTCCACGCCAGTTTTCTTTTTTCTTTTTTTAAACAATTAGCAATAGGCTCATAATATGTTAAAAGAAAAGGAAGAGATGTATTATTACATCAGATAATTGTGTTTCAAATGATGCAGTTTTGCTCCTCGTTTCCGATTGTCCTGAGAGCGCGGAAGGAAGTGAAGAGTTCGGTAAAAAGTCACGAAGCTACCGGATAGCAATATTCATTTTGTCATAAATTCGACTGAATGGATGGATAGAATGAAGAGCTACTCCAAGCATTTATTGTTATTATCGTTAGTTTAACGTAAGTTAACTGGTATTTGCAAAGCAATTTTCCTCACACTATCGTGTCTCTCTGTGTACAGCCTCTTTGGAAGACGATGATAAGAAACACGAAGGAAAACAAGAACGGAAAATCATGCGTACTGCATAGAACAATGATTATGACACTTTCCAACACCATTCAAAATACTCTAACAAAACTTCCAAGTTTACTAAGGTGAAAAAGGACATCTAAAGGAACAATTTGGAAAAGGCATAACGCATTTGAAAACTCGGTTTCTGCTACGACCACTGTAAAAATGAATGATCTGCACTGTAAAAAATGGTCATACTGAAGATCGACCTCATCTATTCCATGCAAAAAAAAAAAAAAAAAAAATCGTTCAAAAATATTCAAATTAAACGAGAAATTCGAAAACAATCTGCCAATAGGTTTAACGTTACGAAGTGGGTGTTTTCAAGAGAGTGGAGAACCCCCCTTAAGCTCTCTGCACACTGGGTCTCGTTTTGCTGGGAAAATGTTTTTTATAGTTTTTCCTAATCACTTATTTAATGTCCTACATTGGGTCGTGTTGATTCTGATTTATTAGCCCCGGTATGCTATTTCTTTCTCCCAGCTTATTTTCTGTCGTCTCCAAAAAATAACGTTCCGTTGTACAAGGCAGCCGTAAAACAAAGCAGATGTATCATTGTGCAATGAAATACTCTATAGCAATTTTTTAAACTTTTAAGCATAGCACTTTTCATTTTTTATACCGCCGTATTAAAAAAAAAAGTACTTTTAAATGCAATTTGTTTGAAAACTGTACCTCTATTTATTTTTGAAATATTAATTTTTTTGTAGTTTATAGAGCCATTTGCTTAATATTGGCAACGGAAGTACTCCATTTCTGTAGAAAATAAAGGAAAAATTTTTCTAAAATAGTAATTACATATTTTGGTTGCCATTTTCTCATAACAACCGAAAGAAAATGCAATTAAAATACGTGCTCATTTGAAAAAAATATAAACAAATGATTTCTGCTAAAACAGGGAGCTATTATAAACTATATTTAATTTTAACTATCTACACTGCTCAAAAAAATTAGGGGAGCAAGCAAAAAAGTGAAGAGAACAGTGCAAGACAGCCATGCATGGGCATAAAATGGATAGTACACGTGTATCAATGCGCAATACAGAAAAAAAGACGCTTTTATTCTTTGAAAAGATGAAAAAAACATGAAAAGATAATTTAGGACAACAATTTGGTTTCATGCAAATGATAAAAAAAGTATTGTTTAGAAATGATGCAAGATTTTTAATATGGCGTGTGGTCTCCTCGAACAGCTAAGACTGCTGCACACCTGTTTTCCATGGATGCAATGAGGCATTGCTACCTATAATAGTATACATAATAGTATATATATAATTATAGAATACAAAGCCTTCTGACTGGCTGGTGAAGTCAGCATCAAGAGGCGAAGAATCTGTATATTACATTGATAAAGTAAAGTTTAATATTGCTATGTTTTTCTACATAAACAACTAAGCATTAAATTGACCTAATAACAGAATTGTAAGCTTGATTGTACATCAATAAATTGCTACTAACATATAAATTAAACTTTATAACTAAAACAATTTAACATGAAACACATTTATCATCATTTTTATGTTTGCTGAATTTTCTTGATATCTTGATAAATACTGCTAATTTCAAAAATATCTTTTAAATAAAAATATTTTTAACTAGATTGTTCATTTTAGAATCAAAAGTTCGGTAATCTGAAAAACAGAAATTTTTCTTTTCTTTCATCCTCTCTCTTGATTTGTTTGATTGAAAATGTAACAAAATTTTTGAAGAAAATGTGCTTAAATATTATGAAGAAATGTTTAAACAACCTTTAATTATTATAAATAAAGCATCATAAAAGAAAAGAAAAGAAAGAAAAAACTAGATAGTTCATTTTAAAAGCGATTTTTCGAGGAAAAATAGGATTCTTTTCTTTCTTTCTTTTTTTTTTTTTTCTCTTTCGTTGTGAAGGCTGCAAAACCTTCAAAGAAATGTTATTCTTTAATTAAATATTTAAGTCAATTTGTAAATTTATTAAAAATAATTTGTACCAAAAGACAAAAAACTGTTTCAAAAATAACCTATTTTGTAAAAATAATTTTTATTTAAAAAAAAAAAATCTCTTGCAAAATTATTAGAATTTCAATTTATTCAATATTCTAAGATTGTTTATGATTAAATACCATTTTTACTTTCTTCTATCTTCAATAGAAGAAAGTATTGTAATCGAAATTTTTTTCGACTTCCGGTTTTCGACGGATTTACACGTTTTAGGGGTCAGAGATCCCAAAAAACATGTTTATAGAAAATGTCTGTCTGTCTGTGTGTCCGTCTGTCCGTCCGTCCGTCTGTCCGTCTGTCTGTCGCCATTGTACCATCAAAAAGTGTATGAAGTTATGCATAGAATTGAACCAAATTTTTAGTTTAAGTTTTTGGCTATGGCAAGCAGATCCTCCCTGAATTTGGAAAAAAGTCGCAGGTAGGGGGCGCTATAATATCAATTTTTGTGCGATTTTGAATATTGTACCATCCAAAAGTGTATGAAGTTATGCATCGAATTAAACCAAATTTTTATATTAAGTTTTCGGATATGGCAAGTAGGTCCTCCCTGCATTTGGGAAAAATTCGCCGGTAGGGGGCGCTGTAACAGCGATTTTTGTGCGATTTTGAATATTGTACCATCCAAAAGTGTATAAAGTTATGCATAGAATTGAACCAAATTTTTATATTAAGTTTTCGGATATGGGATGTAGGTCCTCCCTGAATTTGGAAAAAATTCGCCGGTAGGTGGCGCTGTAACAGCGATTTTTGTGCGATTTTGAATATTGTACCATCCAAAAGTGTATGAAGTTATGCATCGAATTGAACCAAATTTTTATTTTAAGTTTTCGGATATGGCAAGTAGGTCCTTCTTGCATTTGGAAAAAATTCGCCGGTAGGGGGCGCTGTAACCGCAATTTTTGTGCGATTTTGAATATTGTACCACCCAAAATTGCATGAAGTTATGCATAGAATTGAACCAAATTTTTATTTTAAGTTTTCGATATGGCAAGCAGGTCCTCCCTGAATTTGGAAAAAATTCGCCGGTAGGGGGCGTTGTAATAGTGATTTTTGTGCGATTTTGAATATTGTACCATCCAAAATTATATGAAGTTATGCATAGAATTGAACCAAATTTTTATTTTAAGTTTTCGATATGGCAAGCAGGTCCTCCCTGAATTTGGAAAAAATTCGCCGGTAGGGGGCGTTGTAATAGTGATTTTTGTGCGATTTTGAATATTGTACCATCCAAAAGTGTATGAAGTTACGTATAGAATTGAACCAAATTTTTACTTTAAGTTCTTGGCTATGGCAAGCAGGTCTTTCCTTAATTTGGAAAAAAATCGCCGGTAGTGGGCGCTGTAATGGCGTCTTTTGTGTTATTTTGAATATTGTACCATCGAAAAGTGTATGAAGTTATGCATAGAATTGAGCGAATTTTTTTGTGTTTGTTCTTGGTCATGGTACGAAGGTCCTCCCTGAATTTGGAAAAATTCCGCCTGAAGGGGGCGCTATAATTGCGATGTCTGTACCATTTTCATTATTGTACAATCGAAAAGTGTATGAAGTTATGCATACAATTGAACCTAATTTTTTGTGCATGTTTTTGGCTTTGGACAACAGGCTCTCCTTGAATTTGGAAATATTGCACAGTAAAGGGGTTCTGTGATAGCAATTTTTGTATACTTTTCTTGATTTTTTGTAGTTCTGTTGTCCATCGGCGGCTCGTGCAAAGGCGGGAACTCGCTTCCTGCTAAGCCGGCTATTTGCAAACATCTGATAACAACAGAATAAGCAAAAACTATTAATTTTAGCAAATATCATGATATAGATTAACTCGTTTTTAGTTCGTTTTATTGACTGAAGCAGAAATTTAGGATGAAAATCAAAGTTGGTACAGTATTGAACTAATAATATTGAAATATTATCATGTGTAACTAGTTTTTGAAATATTAAGATGTATAAGATAGAAGAAAGTTTTGGGATTGGCACATCCAACTAGTTTTTTATTTATTTCTGAAAAGTAATATTTAAACATTTTATTGAAAGAGTCTCATTTTGTTCTTTCTTTTTTTTATGAAAGTGGTTCATATTTTCAACTTGTTTTCATTTATTAATTAATTTATAGAACTAACAAAGTGTTCTTCCCATTAAATAGGAGGATATTTATTATTATAAGATTAGTCTTTTATTTTGATAAATTCTTAAATTTTTTGTGTATTTATTTAATTTTTTTCTTCAAATATTTTTACTTGCTTTTGATAAAGTTGAACATAAATTATCTTAAAATATCTAAGTACATATAGTAATATTGCTGTGGTTATAATTATGATTTCTATAGACCATTTTTTACAATCCGAAACTAAAATGTTAAATTTTCCTTAATTTTGAAAAGCTCTAACAATAGTATTATAATTATAGATCTAAAAAATGTTAAATTAAGTAAGGCACTAATTAAATAGTTAAAATTTGAATAGTATTTGCATTAATTATGCATTATTAAAATTTACTATAATTATTTTAAAAAAATGCACAATACATTTGTCTAACTGACTTAAAATCTGTTATTAGTATTTATTCAATAATTTATATAACTGAAATCTTTAGAAGTTAATCCATATAAATTGGCAATAAACTCAAAATAAATTTTTTGTATATGCTAAAATAATAAATGTTATTTACATTCGATAAATTTTTAAATATGTGCAAAACTAAAATTTGTAAATTAAAATACTAACAATTTAAAAATGAAGCGTTTAGTAAAATTAAAAAGTATAAAATAAACAAGTTTAAATACTAAAATATCCATTAATTAATGACGTTTAATTTTATTTTAAAGAAATCGCACTAAATTTCATATCTGACTATTATTAGTATTTGTTCTAAAATTTGAACAATAAAAATAATATGCCAAATGAAATGTCGTTGACTAATCTTCAAATCATTGTTAGAAGTACAATAAAATCTTTTCAAAGTCAGACTAAGCTTTAAACTAAATTGAATATTTTATGATTTTACTACTACTATTATTATTTATATTTAAAATTGTTATTAAACTTTTAACTGTATAATTTAAAATATAGTAAAATAAATGAATTATAATAGCAAAATAAATGAATTGCAATAGTTAAAATAAATGAATTATAATAGTAAAGTAAACGAATTATAATAGTAAAATAAACGAATTATAATAGTAAAATAAACGAATTATAATAGTATAATAAACGAATTACAATAGTAAAGTTACATGTTTATTATAGTAACAAAATTTAATTTAATTTTAAAAGAAAAACATAATGCACATTAGATTTATCTATCAAACTAAAAAAATATTTTTAAAATGTATTTTATAATAGCAATAATTAGATTTTAAAAAATATAATAATTAAAAACAGATATTACACAGCATTCTCGCGTGTAAACACGTGTAAATTATAGCTTATGTTCAGATTTTGTATATCAGAAGCCAGCAAAAGTATTAGAAGTAATATAAATAAGTAAATGCATACACAAAATTAAGATTTATCAAAATAAAACACTTACCTTAGTTTAAATTCTTGAACAATCCTTTTTAAAATATATAAAACTTCGAAAACAGCGTTTATAAAGAACTCACACAGCCATTTCTACCCAGAGTCACTGTGTGTTCCCTTCCTGCTGGGAATTTTTTTCTCGCTTCTTGACGTCACTTAAATTTTCTCTTGCAGCCAGAAAGCTTGCTATTCCAGGTGGCATGGATGAGATTATCAATAAGACTTTGTGGAATACTGTTCCACTGCTCAAGAATTGCAATCGCCAAGTCCCGGACAGTAAAAGAAGGCCTCGGTCTCGCAGCAATGCGTTGTCTGAGTATGTCCCAAACATGCTCGATCGGATTTAGGTCAGGAGAGCATGCTGGTCATTTCATACGCTGTATTGTTTTAGCTTCAAGCATGTTTTCCACAAGACGAACTGTATGAAGTCTGGCATTATCATGCATGGAAAAAAAGAAATCACTAATCGCTGTAACATAAAATATGACATGAGGTCTCAGTATCTCGTCTATATAACTTTGGACTGTCAAACTGCCATTCCGAATGATATGCAGGCCGGTACGTCCACCTATGCTGATTCCAGTCAATAGCATCAGCCCACCTCGTCTGTAATGTGATCTTTCACGAACGAATGTGGGATTATTTTGAGTGCCTCTTTCTCTCCATACCAAAGCACATCAGATGTCACATCCAGACTGAATCGGGACTCGTCTGTAAACAGAATTTGATTCCAACAACGTTGCCTCCAAACTCGATGTTCAGTTCCCCACCTTCTTTTGGCCGCACAGTGGCTTGAGGTCAATGGAATACAGACCATTGGCTTACGTGCATAGAGACCACCCTGATGAAGCCTATTTCGGACTGTTTGGCTGGACACCCTTCGTCCTGTGGCCAAGAACAACTATGTTTGCAGCTGAGTAGTCTCGACGAGCTGTTAACAGGATATATCGGTTATAAGTTTCTGTGTTAGCACATTTTCGACCTTGCACTTGTCGATGACTACCATTCCATGTGTCTTGGAATCGATTCCACAGTCTTTCATGGACACTTTTTGCGACTCCAACAGCGTCAACTACACTTTGTTGTGTTTCCTCTATTTCAACTGTCCCGATAACACGCCAAGCCATGGATTGTGGTAAATCATATTGTTGTGACATTTTCAAGCCACCTTTTCTCAAAACACAAACTGAGCAATTGAATTTTACAACTGACGCAGTGAAACAGACGTTTCTGCAAAATCCCGATTTCTGCACTTGTCTCCTTTTTCTAGTTTTTGACGTCATAAACTTTAATTTACATGTGAAGTTTTCTTTATCTGTTTTCTACAACACTTTAAATTATGGATGTTTTATTTTACGTTATTTATCGATGTAAATCTTTGCGTAATTTCGTTAAAACCATGTGCTCCCCTAATTGTTTTGAGCAGTGTATATTAATGTTACAGACAAATAAAGGTCTATAAATCATGAGATAGCAGTTTTTTTTTTTTTTTTTTTTTTTTAACCATTTGGAAAAATGGTTATTGTCCTCTGTCAGGGTAGGAAATCAAAAACATATCTGAAGCGTTTTATTAGTTGAATCCGCATTTTATTCGTTTTCTGATGCAGTAATCTGTATTTTCCCTTTACTTTCAACAGAGATGGATACTTCTGTTGCCACTATGACAAAAAAGTAATAAAAATTGCAAAAAAAAAAAAAAAAAAAAATTAATAACTCAGAAACAAATTGAGATACAGATTTCAAACAAATTGCCTTAAAGTACATTTTTTTCTCTATACGACGGTGTAAAAAGTAATAGTGTGGGATGTTTAGAAGTTTAAGAATGAAATTTCATTTAAAATGGGTCCAGGAATGTTAATGTTTAATTCATGGCGTACGTAATGTAGGATCAACCCCGTGTGATTTTTTATGTCTTAAATTTTAGCCTTCGAAAAAATCATTTTCCAAATGGTCGTTGTAATTTGTTAAATTGCTTCCTTTTTTTTTTTTTTTTTTTTCTGTTGAGTTTCTTGAATGAAGGCATCTTTTTGCTGCATTTGTATATTATTTTGCTATAGTGACGCCCTATGCATGCTTTACTGTAGATGTTTAAGAGTGGATCGTCAATGTAGAATTCTTAAGCGGGTGCGAATGACGTCATTTTACATAAAATAAAAGCGTGTGCTTTAAGTCTTAAAATTGAAATAGGTTTTGTACTATTTATATGTATGTATATATTTTTTTTATCATCGGGGGCGACACTAAATTCTGAAAAAGTAGAATTCCTGTTTTCTAGTATTTCTTTCTTTTCTGGAGGTCAGCTCCACTCATTTTATTTTATCGTTACTCTTTCTTTGTTCACTAGGGGGCTCTGCCCCCTAGTGAACAAAGCACGCTCACCAACCACCTTTCAGACACCGCAGACTCTAAAAGCATGTTAATTTGACCGGCTTTAAAAAGATTTCGGAAGACTGAATTATAATTTAAAAAACAGTGGCGATCTCCCTATAAACGGGTTTCTATTCATTTCTCTTTGTTTGGGGAATTATAAGGCCAAATCAGCTGCTATTAAAAGATACAATGGCTGTTTCCGTCTTTGATTAAATAAAATCAGTTAAACATTTCAAAATAAGCTAATATAAAATGGATTAAGTAAACAGAGTCTTTGTCTCCCGGTATTTTTTAACAAAGCGAAAAATAAATGTCTCGCTTAATTTTTAAATTTAAACTGTTTTGCAACATTATTTTTTGTTCATTTTACGTTATGTGTAATGTGCCGTAAATGTGACGCAGTTTCTCCTATTTAAGAATTCTAACGCATGTTAATGAATTTATTATTTTACAATATTCTTTCTCTTTTAAAATTCACATGTAAATATAGTTTTTATGACGTAATTTTCAATGAGTTCCTGCTTTTTATGTTTTCTATTTATAATAGTCACGTGTAAATAAATTTTTAATTTGAAGCAAACATTATTTTTGCGCTGTTTATACAGTTGGCAACAGTTTAAATTAATATCATTTTCTAAAATATGTAAAAAATATCTCTGGAAATGCTGAAAATTTGAATTTAAAATAGAAATAAAACCTCAAAAAATGAGTCAAATTAAAGAAATAAATGTAGTCTGCACACCGGAAAATTCTAATGCATAATATGATCTAAAAATGATTAAATTCCCATGTATAGTTTTTGCTCCTATAAAACTTTTTTAATGGAACGCTTTTGTCCGACTTTAGCATTAAATATCTCTTAAAATAATTCTTCGATTTGAAAACTGTCTGCATCAGCGTGTTTATCGAACATTTCTCTATAATACTACCGATTTTCATATTTTTGTATGCAATATTTTTCTTAATATTAACGAAGAAAGACTTCCGGTCACAAAAAATTCAAAACCGGCGGCGGCGGTTACACCGTTAGTTACTTTTTTTTTTATATACTAGGGGGCTCTGCCCCCTACGAGCTACGCTCGTCAACCCCCGTTCAGACACCGCAGACTCTAAAAGTACGCTAATTTGATCGGCTTTAAAAAGATTTCGGAAAATTGAATTATAATTTAAAAAACAATGGCGATCTCCATATAAACGGATTTCTATTCATTTCTCTTTGACTGGGGAATTTTAAGGCCAAATCCGCTGCGGTACTACTTGATTAACCCGTCGACCAATTTCGCCAAATTATATAAATCGCCAAAGCACTCGCCAAATTATACAAATTGACATCATTTTTATTTTAAATAACGAAAGAACAAATAAATTAGTGCAACATTAATAAAAGTACAAATAAAACGTCGAAATAAAAATAACTTGATGTCGTAGACACGTGTAACTTGCTTAAAGTCAAGTGAATGTGACACTTACGATCAACCATTATTGGCATTTAATCTTATAGTTTGTCGAATGATAGATTTTTGGTCGACGGGATAACTAAGTAGTACCAAAAATACATATGTCAATCGCTGTTTTCGTCTTTGATTAAGTAAAATAAGATAAACATTTCAAAATAAACTAATATAAAAGGAATTAAGTAAACAGAGTCTTTGTCTCCCGGTATTTTTTAACAAAGCGAAAAGAAAGTTCTTTTAAATAAGACATTTTAAATTAATCGTTTTTAATCTGACGTAATTTTGACCAAACTATTCTTTCTCTTTTAATATTCACGTGAAAATACTTGTGTTAGAAATGTAATATTATTTGCGCTGTCCTAGCAAAAATAGTTGAAAAGTATCCTCTCAAAATATTAAATAAATGTCTAGCGCAATTTCTAAATTTAAACCGTTTTGCAATATTATTTTGTGTTCATTTTATGTAATAACTGTAATGTGACGTAAATATGACGTAATTTCTCCTATTTAAGACTTCTAACGCATGTTAATAAATTTATTATTTTACGAATTCCTTTCTCTCTTAAAATTCACGTGTAATTATAGTTTTATGACGTAATTTTTAATAAGTTCCTGCTTTTTGTACATAATTATTTAATTCTAATTCCAAATGTTTTTTTTCTGTTTATAATAGTCACGTGTAAATAAATTTTTAATTTATTACACGTATAAATATTTTTTTTTTGAAGCAAACATTATTGTTACCGCTGTTTATGCAGTTGGCAACAGTTTAAATTAGTACAATTTTCTGAAATCTGTAAAAAATATCTCTAGAAATGCTGAAAATTTGAATTTAAAATAGAAATAAAACCTGAAAAAATGAGTCAAAATAAAAAAATTAATGCAATCTGCACTCCGGCAAATTCTAACGCATAAAATGATCTAAAAATGATTACACTGCCATGTATAGTTTTTGCTGCTATAAAACTTTTTTAGGGGAACGATTTTGTCCAACTTTAGCATTAAATAACTCTTAAAATAATTCTTCGATTTGAAAACTGTCTGCATCAGCGTGTTTATCAAACATTTCTGTATAAAACCACCGATTTTCATATTTTTGTATGCATTATTTTTCTTAATATTAACGAAGTAAGACCACCGGTCACAAAAAATTCAAAACCGGCGGCGGCGGCGGTGACAGCGGTAGTTACTTTTTTTTAGAATAGAGAGATTCTTCTAGATGATCGCACTGTTTCCAATAAAGACCAAAATGTTTCAGATTTAGATAAACACGGGTTAAATACATTGTTTTTACAGAATGGGTTTATTTCATAATTAACTAAAATGTTTAGTAGGTATTGAAGACTATTTTCGTCTATCGTGCGTGGTATTCCTTTTCCTTCATTTCGAGTTTTGGGACGAATTCGGATTAAAACCCTTCGAGTTTCGGGTTTTCTTTAGATGGAATTTTTGGATCTGGATCGGATATAACCTGGACCATGCAGGACACTCTAGTTTAGTTGAAAGAATTTTAAGGCATGAGCCCATGGAGTACAGGCGCAGGGGCACTAAACTTAAAGGGTTAAATCTGCAAATATAAAGTTTGAAAAAAAAAATAGAATTTCTTGATTTACATAGTTTTATGTTGCACTGTAGCAACATGTTAATAATAGCCCATGAAACTCATATCTATCTCTACATTTCAAAGTTTTATAAATCTGTTTTCAAATTGTTTATGTGTCTTTCCTGCTCAACAGCGCGAATCTTTCTCATAAACTCGTTTTTATCAGTATATGCCTGAAATTTGCATACATGTTACATTATTAGAGACTCAAACAGCGTTTTTCTTTTATCTTCCGCTGATTCGATCACGTTGTAGTGTCTTTACTTGATTGAGATTGCAATTGTGTTCAATGATAATCCAGGTTCTTTGGAAACTCTTTGATACCTTTTATGAAATCGTGAAGAAATAAGTGCGTTACGTGAACAACAAATTGATTTGATTTTCGAAGACGGACATCGCGAGAAGAAATGAATGAAATCACATACCAGAGAGTGACACAGACGGACCGAATGAAGAATATAATATGTTTTTAAAAGGGAAACGAAGTTTTAGTTAATTATATTTGTAAAAGGGGAATTTTAATTAAGGAGGATAATTAATAATATGTGATGATTAGAGATTGACATCATCACTTCACACATGTCTCGAAAATGGGTTCAAAAGGCGAACTTTAAGAACATTTTCTAAATAATTACTTGCTTTATATAAAAATGGGAAATGCTCTATAATTTCTTGTAACCGGAATAAGAGTACCTGTAAGTTTCGTTCACTTTATCAATAAACATTAAAACATTGAGATTATACTACAATTATTGATTCGCATTTGGGAATAGAATTGAGTATAGCCTCAAGTGCAAATAAATACTTGTCCTATAATCTCAATTTTTTAAATCTCTTTTAATAAAGTAGATCTTAATAGCGCCACCTATCAGTGAATATTTTAACTTTTTTTTTTTTTTTTTTGGCCACAAAATATTCGACTCTTTGATCAGACATATAGTTTCGTCCACGTTATTAATAAACATTAAAACGTTGAGATTATACAACAACTATTTATTTGCACTTGGTAATATCTATATATACAGGATGTCCTGCTAAGATGTTACAAACTTCAAGGGGAAATAGGGTACACCTAGAGGCCTCGGAATCACATAGGAATGCCGGGTCTGAAACCCCTTCCTGAAACAGTAAGGGCATTAACAGTGTTGCCAGTGGGCTACATTTTTTTATTCCGATTTCTTGATTGGCATCACTTTTTTGAAATGGTAAAATTCCCTTTGTTTTCAACTTAATTAATATGTCATTAAACAAGGGGAATTTTACCATTTCAAAATAGTGGTGCCAAACAAGAAATCTGAATTAAAAAAAGGTAGCCCTTTACCAGGACCAAAGATCAGCTTTGTGTGATCCGGCCTTTTCAATGCTCTGTGTTGCCAGTGGCCTACTTTTTTAAAATTCAGATTTCTTGATTGGTACCATTTTTTTTAAACAGTAAAATCCGCCTTATTCAATGACATATTAATTAAGGCGAAAAGAAGGGGGTAATTACAATTTCAGAAAGGTGGTGCCAATCAAGGAATCTGAATTTAAAAAAAGCAGCCCACTCGCAACACTATCAATGCCCTTACTGGGTCAGAAAGGCGTTTCCGACCCGGCATTCCTATGTGATTACGAGTCGTCTAGGTGTACCCTACCTCCCCTCGAAGTTTGTAACATCTTAGCAGGGACACCCTGTATATTACGCTATCGTACGTGGCACAGAAATCGCGATTATTTGTTAATTGTTTAATGGCAACGCCGGAATTAAACGCATCCCATAGGTTATTGAACAGTATTTAATGCATCCTAGAAGGGGGGACCCTGTTCTGTCGCCAAATGCCGCCAAGTTTGTCACCAACTTGGCGATATATCGACAAATTTGGTGACCAAAATGAGTCGCCAAAAGCGACGCCAACTTGGCGATACCTCTAATATTTCGCCAAATTCCCATTACATTTCCATTGTAACCCAATAGGGTTTACTTGCTTACTGAAAATCAACAAATTGAGATATTTTAATGCAACAAAAACTAATATTAGCTTAAGGGATTCTATTAATTCTATTTAAGGGAGTCGAAGTAAATTAAATTATGAATAAAAGTAACATGATACCAATGCTTAGTAGGCTTTCTAAAACATAAAATTTTCAGGAAGACCAAACTGGTCGCCAAGGGCGGCTAGTAGTATAGAATTATAATATAGAATTGAGTATAGTGTCGAGTGCAAATAAATACTTGTCCTTAACGTAGATCTTAATAGTGCCACCTATCAGTGAACATTTTAACTATTTTTTTTTTTTAATTTTGCCACAAAATATCCGACTCTTTGATCAAATATATTCTAATGCGATAATTTGCCCTTCTTTTCTATGAATTTTTAAAGAATATATGGCATTTTTGCCCTCTTTGTAAAATAATTTCCGTGGCACTAACTAATCTCCGTAAAACGCCTTATCTATGGACAGAGAAGCCCTCACGTAACCATTACGGATGTATTCTATTTTTCGAAGGCATTTTGCTTTTTTTGGATGTATTTTCTGGCATCTATTCAAACTCCGCATATCCCTTACGTCAGGAGGGTTTTTTGGATTAGCTGCTGGTGTATTAGCATAGTTGACGGACTTCTTTTCACCTCTAGATTATAATCTCGGTACACGAAGATTAAATTGTAAAAACACAAATATCGATTGGAAAAGATGATATCTCATTTCAAAGCTAAATATGTAGACGAAGTGTTGACTTTCTAGTTTATTTTGAAACGCATTAGCGGAGAAACAACATTCAGTAAACAGACCTCTTTTTGTCATTCTCCTATATTCCGGATCCGATGTCCCATTCCGGAAGCATCCGTCATTAGATATATGCAGTTGATACCTGGTATAACGGATACCTTGGTTAACGAAGCTTTCTTTTTAATCAACTAAAGATCAGATAGCGAATGTTTTATTGGATTCGCGTGCTAACGTGACGAACCTAATTTGCATTTCAATTGGACAAGAAGTTGTGAGTTCGGCTAACGAATCTGATTTCGGGCCGAATTACCTTCGTTAGGGGTTTTCCATCGCCCCCTGAAAACTAGGCTGAGTACTGACACAAAGATGGCGGCTGCTGAAAGCTGATTTTTTCCAGCGTTTGTAGAGTCCCCTGAATTTTGGTACCAATAATTTTTAAAAGTTTTTTCGTTTTATTTTTCTGAGATAAAGCAAGACAAAGAAATCTTTTATAAAATACCGGTGTCTAAATTTAGGGGAAATTATGGTTAAAAAAAAAAAAAAAATCGACTTTTGGCAGCCGCCATTTTTGCGCTAGCGCCCAGGCCTAATATTCAAGGGGCAGTGGGTTTTCTGTTAATTAGGTACGTCACGCGTATTCATGGAGAGGATTAATCCTTCTCTTCCATTGTGTCACACTCGATGGCTTCCCTCCCTAATCTCCTCCTGTTGTGATATCCCAATTTTTGCAACTATTAATTTAGAACTAATTTTATCAAAGGAAAAGTAGTTACATTATCTATTACTAACTGGTAAAACTGTCAAGTGATTTTACTTCAAACTTTTGCAATTCAATGAAAAAGGAAACACGACTGACCCACCTGGAGCCCGCGGTTTACCACTATTATAGAAAAGTTCTCTTTGCCTTATTTACACGCAGAATTTTTGGGATTAAATAAGCACTGTAAAAAACGGACTAAAATGCGGAAACACTACTGGCAGTCTATACGCCAATACTATTTCCGTATTTTAACGGAACTGTTCCCCGGTAAATTACAGAAAAATTTCCTCTTTTTTTTGGCATTTGCGGAGGAAAACTTCCGTTAAAATACGGAAATAGTACTGACGTCTCGATTGCCGGTAGTATTTCCGTATTTTAGTCCGTTTTTTCTTTACAGTGAGGCGAAGATACTCTGTTGTAAAGCACCGGTTCCCACCAGAACATCGAAGTCAAGCACCATCGGTTGGAGTCAGTGCTTGGAAGAGTGAACTCCTGAGGGCAGTGAGTAGCTGAGGATGTCACAAAGCCTGCACGCAAAATCAGTGGTGTAGACAGACGTAGAGCGTCTTCGCGCTGTGAGAGTGAGGTCGGCAGATGGGAGAGAGTTCCAAACCGAAGATTTTTGTTTAGTATTTAAAAAGTAAAAAATCATTTTATAAAAAATGAGTCAACCCTCCCCAGTTTACCCTATATTCGAAAAATCTTTCACTACTTAACACCTTCTTCGCGACGCGCATCTTGTTTATACGTCATGTATAAGATTCGTACAATCCTTAATTTTTTCTATTAGTCATTTCGGATAGTAGCTTTTGCTTTATTTAATCCTAGAATTTCAGCAATTACATTATGCAGAAACTTCTATTTGGAAATACTTGTGAAAAAATATTAAAACTGTTTAGGGATGGTCATCGCGAAGGTGAGGGATCAAAAGTTTAGAAGGATGGGACAGCGTAAATTTGCTAAATTGTTCCGAAATATTTATTTCGCACATGCTACGCATTTAAATAAACACGTTGCCCCTATAACCCGCATTTTTTTTTTTTTTTTTCAAAGAGAAAGATTCATTGATTGACCCAGATTACTAAACAAACAATGAGTCTTTCGATCCTAGGACTGTTGCTGTTTCCTGTTGCGTTGAGTTTATTAGTTACAGAAATAAAAATATTTCCATAATATAAGAATAAAAACATTATACGGAAATTGTACACATAAAGCACAAATAATTGCACAAAAATTATTTTTAGGTGCATAAATATAATATAAAATATTTAAAATACAAATTTAAAATATCAGAAAACACACACACACACACACACACACATATATATATACTATACATACAATATATTATACATCAGAAAAACCTTACAACATTTTCAACCAGTACAAGGCCGTCTTCAGCAGGATTTAAATGTTGTTACTATTTTCTTTGCGCTTATTCGAGAATTGTCCAGAAGAAAAACAATGTAATTTAAATTTAAATATTGTACGTCAGACGAGATGCCAGATAAAAAATTATATCCATTAAAATCCCCGGTCCCACCAGTGGCCGAGAGGTTCTGCTCTCGAAGCTGGTAGACGTTGGGTTCGTGCCCGTCGGACTCATCAAGCTACTCATATAAGGAGTATGGAGATATTTGCTGCATAGTAGATGAAAGCTCGTTCTGTTGAAAATTTGAATCACTTTAACTGGCATCTCATCTGACGTACAACCTTTAATGTGCAATGTTTTCTTCTGGACAATTCCTGAATAAACGCAAAGAAAATAATAACAGCATTTAAATCCTACTGAAGACGGCCTTGTAAGGGTTGAAAACGTCGTAGGTTTTTCTGATGTATTTTGGGATATTTTAAATATGTTTATATTATATTTATGCACCTGAAAGGGATTTATGTACAATTATTTGTGCTTTGTGTATATTTTAATTATTGAACTCAAAGTGAATAGAGCACTAGAATATAAATTTTCATTAATCGGAAATCGTACGTCAAACATGGCAGATGAGATGCATTCGTACTATAACTGGTTTTATAAATATTCAGATCTTGGTGCAATAAGCTATTGCACTCTTATGCAAAAAGACACGAATACAAAATTTATGACGATTCTATATAGATTCAGTTCGGTCATACGTAAGTATTAGGACTCGATCTTAAATGGAATGTCATCACCATGGCCACCTAGAATCCTGACCTATCATGGGATAGCATTGAATTCATGGCGTAGGATAGGATTGAATAGAATGAAGAAAACTTTTATTAATATAATTTTGTTTCGATTTAGTTTTGATTCGATTTTCATAAAATTTGAAAGGACTCGACCCCATTCTGCAACGATTCTATATCTGTTAAATTTCACACCATTCGGCTGGGTACTTTTTGAGCTGCTCTATGCGGACAGACCAGATGACGACTATCGGTGCTACGTATTTACAGAATTACGAACGCAGAAAAAAAAAATCGTAAACATCAAAACGATCCCGAACGCAAATTTCCATGTTGTCATAAAATGCCAATTTTTTTCCTACATCCATGTTGGAAACGAATATACGATTGCAATTAAACTTGCGAAAACGAAACCTCCCGATAACGGAATCCTATCTCAAATGGAAAAATGTCATCAGACCGACGGGAAATACAGGTCGTTGTATCTGCTAAGACGGAACTCTTTTCCGATTCCGTTTTCACAGGTTTTACTGTAGTTATCTGACAAACATTTGTTATTTAAAAATATTTATATTAAAATTATTAAAACATTATTTAAAAAGAAACTCTGTTTGACAGAAGGTGATATCTCTTTTCTAAGTATAGCCGAAACACAAAAAATTCGTAAAAATCACGTCCATAAGCCAAAGAAGTATAGAACCAGGCCTGAATGCGTTTAGGTATAAAACAGACTCTGTGAATGTATCAGAATGATTCGCTTTGTTAAATGGGAATCTGTTCGGCTAATCATACTGCTAATTATTCGGCTTCTTGGGGCTTTTCTTTCCTGCCTGTTACGTTCTGGACTATTTTTAGAATTGCTACTTTTTAACCCTTTAGGCTCCGACGGGACTTTCAAGTCCCATTCAATAAAATGCAATATAAAATTTATTAAAAGTATAGGGTACTTTCCATACATAATACTTGGCTGGATCCTATTCAGTAAGAATAGCGAAACAGTCGAAACTCACTATTTTTGGATGTGGTTATTTTCTCAACCATTCACCTGGCATTTTAGCTTTTCGCCTATTCAAAAATGTTTTACGAAAACAATTGCAACTACAAAACACTTCTCAGTGACAGATAGGATCACAATACATTTATGGATGTTGTTCTTTTAAGAAATGTGAGGTTTCCATAACAGTGTTTTTTATTAATTAACTAGCTGTTTAACCCGTTCTATGCACGGGAGTTCATGAATTTAATTCTAAAACCAAAATTAAAAACAAGTGGGTAAGCGTGATCACAGATCGCACAGAGGGTTTCGTTTAATATTCCTTTCAAAACACTTTATCCTTTTGAAAAATCTGTTAGTTCCACATTTCACAACCAGGGGGCGCACTTGATTCTAAACAAACCTGTATCCGAACGAAAATCCGTTTTACATACTATCCGTAGATATATTAGTCGAGGGGATTGGGCCCATAGCATCCGAGATAAGTAGGCGCACCTGGCGGAAAAAAATGGAACTAAAATATGTAAGGCTATGGTGCATAATATGAAAGAATGGTCAAAGGGGTGTCGGCAAAAGTTGGAAAATTTCTCCCCGGGTTAAAAGGGCGGAGGTTAGAAAAATTACTTAAAATACACAAGTTAGAGCCCAGAGGGGTAAATAATAAAAGACTTTTTGAAAATTTTATGATTTGTCGTGTGGTCTGAGGCATTCAGCTATACGTATGCAAAATTTCATGTCACCAACTTAATTAGGGGCTCTCTTAGAAAGAATTGCTTCAAATACATATATGGTAGCTCAAAGGATTAAACGTAAAACTTTTCCAAGATTTTATGATTAGTCGCCAGGCCTCAGGTGTTCTGCAATAAGTATGCAAAATTTCAAATCTCCAATTTAATTAGTGGCTCAGTTAGAAAGAATGGCTTAAAATACACAAGCTGGAGTTGAAAGGGTTAAACATAAAACTCTTTCAAAATTTATTATTTGACGTGAGATCTGAGGTGTTGAGCTATAAGTATGCAAAATTTCACGCCTCCAACCTAAATAGGGGCTCAACTTAGAAATAATTGTTTAAAATGCACATGTGGGAGCACAAAGGGTTAAATGTACGACTTTTCCAAAATTTTATCATTTGTCGTATGATGTGATGGTGTTCAGCTATAAGTACCCAAAATTTGATGTCTTCAACATAATAGGGGCTCACTTAGAAAGAATTGCTTAAAATACACGTGTGGGACCCCAAAGGGTTAAATGCACGACTTTTTCAAAATTTTATGATTTGTCGTTGGATGTGAGGTTTTCAGCTATAAGTATACAAAATTTCACGCCTCCAACCTACTTAGAAAGAATTGTTTAAAATACACATGTGGGACCCCAAAGTGTTAAACGTACGACATTTTCAAAATTTTATGATTTGCGTTTGATGTGAGGTGTTCAGCTATAAGTATGCAAAATTTCACGCCTCCAAACTAATTAGGAGCTCACTTAGAAATAATTGTTTAAAATACACATGCGGAAGCCCAAAGGGTTAAACGTACGACTTTTTCAAAATTTTATGATTTGTAGTTTGATGTGAGGTGTTCAGCTATAAATATGCAAAATTTCACGTCTCCAAACTAATTAGGAGCTCACTTAGAAATAATTGTTTAAAATACACATGCGGGAGCCCAAAGAGTTAAATGTACAACCTTTTCAAAATTTTATCATTTGTCGTATGATGTGAGATGCTCAGCTATAAGTACTCAAAATTTCATGTCTCCAACATGTATAGTTTCTGAGAACGGGCTCTGTGACGGACAGAGAGACAGAGGAGCGAGACGAATAGGGTTTCGTCAGATGAACGAAACCCTAATAACTATTCGATTTAGTCACATATTTTTCGACTACTGCGCATTTTTTTAATGAAATTTGATTTATCATGTTACTATAGCAGCAGACGATAAAACGATATCTTTGGAATAAGGGAATAAATAGAATAAAAAGTTTTGTTGATGGTTGGGATAAAATGTTTGCCTTTATTTAAAAAAAAAATTGTAATAACTAAGCGCAATTAAATAATCTCTAATTATTTGCGTGTGAGGTAAAAGAATTATCGTAATACAGGCTACAGCTTTTTAGTATTGCAGCGTGGCGTACGCAATATGTATATCTCACATGGGTTAAAGAACTCGCGCGATTGCGGGTTGAACATAAAAAAAAAGGTTTTATTGTGAATTTTTAATTGTTGGCAGCTGCTATAGCGAACAATGTTTAAATTTGATAGGAAATTGCTGTTAAATGGGTGGTTTTTTATTAATTAAAAGTTAACTATAAATTATTTCGATTCCGGATTTCTTTAGTTGCCTCGGCTGTGTTTTAATACACATGTACATAACATTTCACAATTTTGGCTTCCAAACTGTGGATTTGTATAACATTACAGGCAGACGGACAAATTTTTATTTTTATATATTAGATCTAATTATTCTTGCCAATATTTTACAAAGAAAACTCTAACTACCGATTTATTAAATCAGATTTATTTAAAAATCTATCTAAAAATCAAATTATCAATATATAAGTTGTTTTTGATATCTTCAGACATTAACGAAGATAGTTTTTGAAGAGGAGCAAATTTTTGATTTATTTCTTCTTCTTCTTCTTCTTTTGAGAACAGCTCTAGTAAATGGATCAACAGAAATAATAAAAGTACAAATAAATAAGTAATTTTAAAGCGTTTTCCTGTAAAGCCGTTTAGTTAGTAAGAAAAAAAGTTAAAATATTTCTCTCCTGATGGGGCGGTCATTCACCTACACAAGTGACTGGACGCATCTTCTGTGAAAAAGGACAATGTCGAACAATTTTAAAGTCAAAACGTTCTAAAATCGATTGCTTTTAGAGTCCGTTATCTCCCTGGAAAACACAGACGGGATCAAAAAGAGGGTTTTATTGATTTTTGTTGATGGCTCCAGCGATGTTAAATTTACAAAATATAATTGGATGGAGGACGTCGTGAATTTCTCACCATTCAAATAAGCCATCTAATTTGTTTCACGACGCTTCTTTCTTTTTGTTCCAGATATTATCGATAGGTAGCAGTACACTACCTCGAACTATGAACCCAAACTGACCTATGAAAAGTTATCCACGTTCAACTGGTTTTTAACTTTCAATCTTTTTAGCTGTTGAAGGCAAAACAAAAACCGTTTGCGTTTTAAATTTGCAAGGTTATTTTGAGCAGTTTTGCAGTTTGAGTAAATACAGCTCCATCTATCGGATATATATCAACTAAAACAAGGAAGCGTAGAAGAGAAATGACTGACTTCACACGTTACCCTTCGGAAAAAATAACTTTGGTTAGTGAAAAGAAGTCTAAAATTTATTTCCTTGTCTTTGCTGTCATTCCCGTACTGAACTCAACGAACGTACGAGTACCTTCTATAAGTATCTTGGTACGAGTATGAAAAGGGGTTTGGAAAAGAACAATATCGAAAACTTTTTAACACTTTATCTACTGACAGTACTTATAAGTACCATTAAAATAACTTGTTATAAAATTAATTTAATACATCGATTAGTTGTAATCAGTGGCGTAGCTAGGAGGGGGGGGGGGGGCAAGGGGTCCGGGCGCCGAGGCCTAGGGGCGCTAAATTGAGAGAAGTTTTACCGAAATTATTTCACATATTTTAACAAAAAAAAAAAAAAAAAAAAAAAAAAAAAAAAAAAAATCGATTTCTTAAATTTTGTTTTGTATGGGAATGTTTTCTTTAGTAAGATAGTTTGTTATTCCAAATAATGAATAAAGAAAAAGCTTCTGTAAATGTTTCCAGGGAAGGTTCAACACACTTGGTACCTAAGATAATTATGTACCTAAATTGAGGCGCAATGTAATTAAATAGGGGGCGCCAAATTGAGAGAAGCTTTAAACCGAAATTTTTTCACATACTTTGAAAATAAATATGAATTGTTCACCTTTCCTTTTGTGTGTATGTGAATGTTTTGAAGAAATTCAATGAAGGTGGGAGGAAAGGAGAGATCTATAATTGTCATTCGCTGATGGAGGTTTCTAACTGTCTAGCCCCCCAGTTTATAAATCTAAAAGCCTTTTGTTCACATTTCTGGCATCAAAAGAACATTGTTCATTTGTACAGTAGCTGACTCTCCCGTAGATTTTTCCAAACGAACCGCGAAGGATTAAATCCTCTATTCATATTAAAATTTCACAAAATAATAACGAATTTCTCAAAATGAACCTCTGGGATGGGTCTCCACTGCTTCGGCAGCGTAGACCGAACCTGCTACGCACGCATCTCTAAACACTAAAAACCTACATTCAAATTTATCTTTCTCAAAAAGAATTTACCCGGAAAATGCACCGGAAATATGAAGACAATCGTAACATGATTTGAAAGGAAAAAATTCCGCAGTGAAAGAAAAAAATCAGGCCTATGAAACGTCAGATAAAAATGCCCCCTGGTGATGAAAAACAGAATTTAAAACTGTAAGACAATCGAAAAACAAGTTGAATGAGCAGAACCCAGTTGAAATTGGGTCCATAGAACCCGAGATAATAATGTGTCCCCTGCGCTGCAAGGTGGAGCTAAAAACTGTAAGAAAATCGTAAGCTAAATTGAATTAATCAATTCACAATGAAATCTGGCCCACAAAACCCGAGAAAAGAATGTGCCTTTACTGTTCGTAATTGGGATAAAAGAAATCTATATTTTGGAAAACATACTTTTAAATGTAAATAAAGGGGAGAAACCCTTGTAGACGAACTCTTAATTTATATCACGGGATTCTTGCCACAGAAATTCTTGCAATTTTCTGAAAAAAAAAATCCGTTTTTGATTAGTTTTTAATTAATAATGTCGGCTAATTATAAAAAATATTATATCCGATATTTATTTTTTAAATATCAAGACTTTTGATATTTTCGACATTTTCATATAGTTGATATTTATTTTCAAAATATCACCGTGCAAGATAATTTTGATATTTTCAGTCAAAATAAGTGTCAATGAAATTTTCAACTGTTATGGATTGTGTCATTCTGTAGATAAAGAAATTTGTTGATACTCCGGCAGCGACTTTTTTAGCCAAAGAAGGAAACAAATATATTTTCTAACCTTTATGCTTGAAGCTTTTTTCTGGTTTTGCTTTTGTTGAGTCTAAACTGTACAAGTATGTTAGGGAATATAAAATAAGACAAGCTTACATTTATGTTAAAATTCTTCAATTAAAAAAACTCTTGTATTAAAAATTTTGTTTTATAAATTTCTGATTTCTTGATACTAGATCCTGTAGTTTTTTTTTTCTTTTTTTTTAAGTGTATAAAGCAAATTGTATCTATTTTCAATTAGTTTATCTTCAATTTTGTTGTAAATAAAAAAAAGGGGGGGGGGCACTAAATGCATTTTTAGAATATTGTTTTATTAAGTTTTCATGTTATGTTTTAGTTTCTAATTTATATTATGCTGGAAAATACTTATTGTCGGCAGCGAGTTGACTGTTTGAAAATATCGGTTATGTATCGAAAATATCGGATATGTATCAAAATATTAGATATTTTTGATATTTTCGAACCCTGAGTACGTTATAGGATTGTCAAAACACCAATTTTTTTTCTTACATATGTGCCTATTTGTAAATAAAATTTGACATGGACAAGAATAATTAATATTCCAATAGCTATTAATACTCTTTCTGAAAACAAAACAAATAAAATAAATAAATGAATAAACAATCGTTGCTAGTTATGTATAGAAATTCAAATCATATTAAATTTTGTGCAGTATTATTAACATTTAACACCTTGAGGGGCGGTGGGATAAAATATATTCCACCTAATTTAAACAAGGTTCTCACCAGAAAATTTTAACTAAATTTTATATTTTTTACTTTGTAGGAAAAGCGTTGAAAAATTGCTTTTCCTTATTTAAAAATAAAATTTTTCGATTATTCCGGTGAGAGTTCAATATTTAGAGACATTTTTGCTTTCCCCTCAAGGGGTTAATGCAGTGGATATATACACGGATGGATATAATATGGATATATGGACAATGAATATAATACACGGAATATATGGTGTCAGGTTCATCAGTAACGACAATTTTTAAAGTTTATTTTAGAAATTTCATCCTAATTCAATTTGAATTGATGCTCATAACTTTCAGAAAACTGAAATATATTATGATAAAACACTTAACATTCTCACCTTTGTTGTAAATGGGATAACATCCAACAAAAGTGGTAGAAGTTTGCATTATACGCGCCATTAGTAGACACAGACACTGGACGCCCTGCATTTTAGACTGTGTTTATCAGTTCATACACTGTAAAAAACCGGACTAAAATACGGAAATTGTACTGACAATCGAGACGCCAGTACTATTTCCGTATTTTAAGGGTGTATTCCAATCCAAACTGTTTATTTTCAGATTTATTTTTTTTAATTCATTTTTGCTCTCAAACGCATCCTACTTGGAAATTCCCTTATTTAGAAACTACATTATGTGCCGTGCTTCTCGTTTTTTTTTTTTTTTTTTTTTTTTTTTTTTTTTTTTTTTTTTTTATAAATGCAGAAAATGTTGTAAAAAATGCTGTCAAAGTGGGCGCTTTGAACCGATTTTCCGAAGCGGGAGATCTGGGAATGAAAATAATGGTCATATACAGAGCAAACAATTGTTTAAAAATCAAATTCTAATTCATTGAGCGAAAAATGAAATCCCACGGTCTCTTATACATCTCTTCAAAAATCACCTCAGCAAGTTTCATGTGTTTACTTTTAAAAATGAGTCTGAAAATGTTTCAGAAAATGTCGAGCTGTTGAGGCTGGGAAAATATTTTTCTCGAATACACCCTTAACGGAAAATTTCCCCCATAAATTACAGAAATTTTTCCGTTTTTCTGGAATTTACGAAGGAAATTTCCCGTTAAAAGACGGAAATAGTACTGGCGTCTCGATTTCCAGTACAATTTCCGTCTTTTAGTCCTTTTTTAAATACAGTGTACGGTGTCATCGAGTGCTTGAGCAACCTGTTTTTCCAGAACTTTTCGTGATGTTATCCCATTTCACACAAAACAAGGTACACATCGTTACATTTTCATTGCAATGTTTTTATTTTTCTCGAAATTATTATCGCCAACCCGGGTTCAGTTATAGGATGAAAAACACCCTGTATTTGTGAGTCAATAAGTAATTTGCGACTCCATGTTCTATAGCAATTTTTCACCCTCTTGATGCCTTTTATCACCCCTCTGAATGTGTCGGACGAATTTTGGAACACCCTGTATATTAATCTAACCAAACATGGCATTTTATGATATTTATTTTATGATATTCCTATTGTTTTTCATTTCCACCAGTAAGAATGTAGATATATATTTGAAATTTTTCGTTGAATGAACTTTTTCTTTAAAAGTGACAAAACAGAAAAGAAAAAGAGATTCTTATTTATCTATTCAATTTTAAAACAAATCGAATTTCAATAAGAAAATTAAATTGAAATACGTTTAAAAAATTATGTAAAAGAAACATCGACATTTAAAAAAAAAAAAGGAAATAGAATAAATTTAGGAAAAATTTGTGAAAACGCGGAATATTTTGATTAAACGGTATTAGGATTTAAGATTTTATATATAAAAAAAAAGAAGTTTTGCCGCTTTTTCTAAACCCAGCCCGTTACTTAACTTTGATTGTACAACACCAAAAGAAGTGAAGTCGCTGTATTCACATTTGCAATAAGAATTAGTTCAACGTTTTTCAACACATCAGCATTAAACTTTGGACAACATTTTCTTGCCCCATTTTACAGCTGTTACATTTACTTCTACTATATATATATATATATATATATATATATATATATAATACAAATGGAAATTTCGTTCTTTCTGCTTATAATTTGAAGTCTGGTGAATGAATCTTGGTGGGACTTACACGGTTAGTTAGATAATTTTTTAGAGAAGGTTTTAGTACATTGTATATCGCTCTGCGTTGTTTAGTTATAGAATTATGGGGGAAAGTTCTATAATAAAGTAAATCCGATTTTAAATTTAAATTGTTGGTTAGATAATTTTCAGGGATGATTTTAGTTACATTGCATATGCTATGCTACAGATGCTTAGTTATAGAATTATGGGAGAAAGTTCTATAATCTTTCTCCCATTATAGAAATGGGAGAAAGATTTCTATAATGGGAAATTAAAGAAATCTTTAATTAATGATTAATTTGTAATTAATTAGCAATCTATGAATCCGTAACAGATTTTGAGGAGACTCGCATTGTTAGTTAGGTAATTTTTTAAGGATAGTTTTAGTATATTGCATATTCTTCGACGTTGCTTAGTTATGGAATTATGGATGCGGAAATGTTCTATAATCTGGTGAATCTGCTTATGAAATATAGTCTTTTTAAAAGAACTACTGGACAGATTTTGATGAGACACGCATTGCTAATTACATACTTTCTTACGTTTTAGTACATTGCATATGGTTGTATCGTTCTTTACCAAATCATACTATAAATGATCAACAAAAAGGTCAATTTCGAAAATTTTTCAAATAGGCCATCTAAATCAGAACTTGTTTTGCTACGCTTCCTTCTTTTTATTTCAGATATTATCGATAGATAGCGCTGCATTATCTCCAACTCTGAATTCTAACTGGCATATAAAAATGGGTCAACGTTTACTTGGTTTTTAACTTCCATTCTTTTTAGCTATTAGCCCTTTCAGGGGCAAGTAATTGTATTTCTGTAATGTTGAATAAAACCTATTAAAATATTCATAACGAATCTTATTATTGATACTTAAAAACATCAATAATCTTGTTTTGTAGTATATTAAATACATTAAGATTTTATTCTATGGCATTCCTATAATTTTTTATTTTAAAAAACAGCACTCAGTCATGTGACATGGAGAATGTATTGATGTGATTTAGAATTTTAAAAAAGTATAAAAAAGAGCAAAAAAAAAAAAAAAAGAAAGAAAAAAAAAACGAGTTTTTTTATTGAGCTGTTCAATTTTAAAACAAATTTAATTTCAGTAAGAAAATTAAATTGAATTACATTAAAAAATTATATAAAGGAAACATCAACATAAAAAAAAATGGAAATAGAATATTTTTAGGAAAAAATTGAGAAAGATTTTGATTAAACAGTATTTGTTATTTAAGATTTAAAAAAAAAATAAATAAATAGACCTTGTCGCTTTATCCAAACCTAGTCTGTTACGCAACGATTGTACAGCATCAAAAGAAGAAAAACTTCTTTCTACATTCGCTTTTGCAATAAGAATTAGTTCAGCTTCTTTCAACACATCAGCATTAAACGTTTGGACATCATATTCTTGCACCATTCGATAGCTGTTACATCTTTAATAAATTCATTTTTAAAAAGATATCTTTGGAATGGAGATTTTTTGACAGAAAATTTCAGTATAAGAATTAATAAAATACTTTTAGGAAACTTTGTCTCATTAGCATGTTCCAATGGTTCTTTTTTTCTCTCCTATCTGATGATAATCCCAGGTCATCCACTTCGGCTTTTGTATGTAACACATAAACCAGAAGATGCGCTAGTTACTGAAATTTTATGTATTTCTTTATTCAATTTCATATCATGCATCAATCTCTCTCTCTCATTTCCCTTAAAAATAAAAACATCGTCTCCAATGGAACAATTTCCACTCTGTATATCCAAAGCTACGCTAATTGCTTTAATTGTATCTAATCTTCTGCATTTATTCTTAATGACATGTTTGAAATTAAACTCCGAATAATTTTGTTAACATTGTCTTTATTGCTTTTGTATATTATTTACGAGCACCGACCATGATTTTAGGTAGCTCTCCAAGGCATCAGAATCATTCGGTTTTCGACGGATTGACACATTTTAGGCGTCGGAGATTCCGAAAAATATGTTTTTACGAAATGCCTGCCTGCGACTCTGTTTGTTTGTCTGTCTGTATGTAACATAAATTTTGTGGGCGCTCTATCTCACGAACTAATCTAGGAAAGCATAATATAACCACAAACGAATATATATACAGTGATATCCTTAGCGTTATTCACCATTTCAAAAACCGTTCTTTATCTTTTTAAAATGTAGAAACAAATATAGTTTCGAGATTTTAAGAAGTATTTAGAAAAACAAAATTTCTTTTGATGCCATGAATTTTCGAAAACGTTTCAGAGTAATTTTTTTTATAGTGTATTAATTAGTTTTATCAACCTGCAAACTTGGATTTTCGGATGCGATCCATTCCCAAGTCAACATATTCATGTTCAGCAAACATGATCCATTAATACCATGAACAATGACATTAAAATCATATTACAGTAGAACCTCTTTTATCCGAAAATCTTTTAACCGAAACTCTCGGTTAATCGAAATCCATTTTTAGAGCTCTTTTTTTTTTCTTACAATTAGATTTTTTGTGTGCAAAATCCATTTTGAAAGCTTTTTTTTAACTATCATATTTCTTGTGTGCAAGCGGTCCTTTCCGAACTACGAGTACATATAAATATTTTCGATCCCCTTTCTTAGAGTTTCCTTAAATTTAACTTGAGCTCCCGTAAGCTGCGGAGTGGAACGAAGAAAACGAACAAATTAGCAATTCTGAAGCTTTTGAATATTTTGAAAAAAGGTTTTGCATGGCTGGGGCGGCAGGAAGACTGTAATACTGGTGAACTAATAATATAAAAAAAACTCCATGGTAGCGTTTCAAATCAAAGGCAATTGAAACTGCGACAAACAAAACATTTTATCAAATCCTTTTGATATACGTAAAAGGCGCTTAATTTCAAAATTAAAATTCAGGTAATTTATACTTGTTTCTACTTTGCTATTGCTTTATTTTTATTAAGCACGTGTTACCATAATAAGAAATAGTGCATATATTTCTCCTTAATCTTAAAATTGAAGCATTCTTGATTATCCGAAAATTTCGATTTTCCGAAAGAGTTTCGGTCCCAATTACTTCGGATAATCGAGGTTATACTGTATTTTGTTACTCTTGCAAGCATGAAATCAGTGACGCAGCTAAAAATGTTTCATTGAGAATGTATAGTATATGAAAAACCGATATTCTTGGTTAAGAAAACCTATCAATACACTTTAATAAAAAGAAAAGTTCCCCAGTCAAACTGATGGCATTGAGCTCACAGGTTATTCACACTAATTGTATATTATACTCTTATTTCAATAAACAAAGACCATCGAAAAATAAACTAAAGGGGAATTAGCCCCCCGCCCCCCCCTTTTATATACTTAACCAATGAACCTCCAAATCTAATCAGGGAAGCGCCTTATCAGAATAAACCGGTGTACCAAATTTCGAGCAATTCGGATAATTCTGCATGAAAAACCTATTTAGCTGGGGATAGCTCCCACATCCCCCCCCTTTATACTTAACCAATGAACTTTCAAATCTAAACAGGAAAGTGCCTTATCAGAATATACCGGTATACCAAATTGAAGTAAATCGGATAATCCTGCATGAAAGAAACGTTAAGCTAAATTAAGGAGGGATTAACCCCCCATTCACGCCTTTATACTTAACCAATGAACCTCCAAAACTAATCAGGGAATCGCCTTATCAGAATGAACCTAGAAAATAATTGAAGCAAATCGGATATTTCTATCAAGAGTTATCGCGTTACGTATATACATGCAGAACCTGCCTGCACGTGAGCTAAAAACGACTCGGAAAATCAGTGGCAGAGAAAGAAACGCTGTTTGTACAGTTGGTTCTTTAATCCTTATTGGACCGTCGCTCTATATATCGGACAGCATACATCACAAGCTCATACTCATAAAATATTTGTACTGTGGCTTTTGTCTCAGTATTACACTACTGTGAGAGAATCATTCATTGCACTGGCTTAATCTTTAATTTAAAAAAAAATATATATTATAAGGAATTTTCAAAATATGGCAATTTTGAGAGAACAGAAAACAGCGTCATTGTCCGCTACATAACTGTGCAAAAAAACCAACCACTATCTGCAAAAAATGTGTTGTTGTACTGTTTCTCACCATTGAAAGAAAAAGTTTTGAGTTCTAAAGAAATAATAATAATGTCATTGCAATGAATTTGACCATTTTCCTCATGCTTATAGGCCAGCCTGTAAGTTTGAAAATAATAAAGTTTTGGTAAGTTTCTTAATTTTATGTCTTTATGAAGCTAAACCCCAATTTTTTTGCAATAAATAAATAAATAAATAAAAATAAAATAAAAAACTACACAATATGTACTTTATAAATACCCTGAAAATAAATCCTGAAAACTTAAACACCCAATATTTTTTTCTCTACGTAGATTTAGAAGCTACTTTTACTACTTCCCATTTAAAACGAAGTGACGTATGTGAACAAAATGACGTATTAAAATGAATGGAACAGCAATTAAATATTTTCCTCTACTACACAAGTTTTATCCGAAGCACTGCTACTTCTACTACGGTCCAGCGACGCATTTAAAAATGAAAGTGACGTATGTGAACAAAGTGACGTAATGAATTGGCAGTTAAATATTTTTTCCTCTTCAAATCCTTCTACTTCCGACTACTCTAAGAATTATAGACTGTCCCACTTCAAACGATGTGACGTATTTAAAATGAATAGAACATCAATGAATGAAAATATTCTCTGACGATGGCTGCGGGTTTTGCAGACCGAAAGTACACATAAATTTAAATAAAATGTATATTTTCTTATGATTTCATGCATTTCTTCTTATGATTTTATTTACAAAAAAATAAATTTATCTATACTTGGTTAAATACGGGTTAAATCTCGAAAACAGATTGTTTTCTAACGGTAAAGAACGTAAATCGGGGGTCGCTTGGAAGATTCGTCATGGTTATATTATATTTTCCTAAATTAATAAATAGGGATGCACCGAATATTAGGTATCTATTCGGTATTCGTCCTATTCATTCATGTTACCGAATATTCGGTTTGGCCGAATATTAAACTATTCGGTATATCGAATATTCGGCTTGGAGGAATATCAAACTAGTCTGTATACCGAATATTCAATTTTGGCCGGCTATCAAAATATTCGGCTGAACCGAATACTTAAATAATCTTATAAAGCATAATTTAAAAAACTTTACACAAGTTCGACTTTTAACTGTCAACTTATAAAGATATTCAAAATAATTAAAAGCAGAATTATATTTATACAAAAGAGAATGTTTTTACATTATTTGCTGTTTATTAAGTATCACTTAAGAAAATTAGCCAAAAATGAGGATTTTCATAGAAATTAATGATGTACAAATGCAAGTTCCTGAACATTGTGTAGTAATCTGTTTTTTGCTTTTTAACAAAAAAGAGTGTTTCTAAACGAAGTAGAAAATCGTTCAGGGTTGAGAATAGACATCAAGACGGGTAATTTTTGTAAAGGAAAACGTAATTGCAATGCAATCCACTTATTCAGCCATAAATACAGTGTATCTCATCCTACTTGAGGTCAAACTTGGATTTTCGTTTGTTACTTTAACAATAACGAAGATGCCATAACTATATTTTCAACAGACTTGCTTTGATTTCTATGAAATACGATATAATGAGAAGTGCTGGAAATTGGGACCGTTCATATCTAAACAACTTTGAGCTAGACATTCCTTTATTCAGTATACAGTATTTATACGGTGTCACTGGCCAAAATTCAGTTATTTTCACTATCATCATCACATTTAATACAAGCAAAATGAATATGAAACAAATCTCGATAAAAATATCTTCATTATTGATAAAGTTGTGAACAAAAAATTCATTTTCGGCTTGTAGTACACAACCAGTGTTTTTGATTGAATGCATTGTAATTTTGATGGAATAAATGGGATGAGATGTTTCTTGTTCAAATAATGTTTGTCTTGACCATATTATCCCTTTCGAAAGTTTGTTGTAAGATTTTAAAAACAAACTTTATGTTTACAATCTCTGAAAATGATCGCCCACTCCAGATGCTGATCTAGGGTGCATTTAAAAACTTCCTTGCAAAATCAAAGAAATAGAAAATTTATTCTTTCTGAGTTCTATAACTATATCTGTCCTCTTTTTAAATAACTCAAAACAGATTTTTTTTCAGTATAAAGTTTTCTTGTAAAAATCGCCTATTTATCAAAATGTAAGATTCTGTATTAAATGTTATGTAAAATTGTTTTAAAATTTAACAGTTTAATGCCTTTAAACTTTGAAATATAAAAGTATTCGTTCAGCCGAATGTTCGGTATTCGGTCGAATAGTTACTATTCGGCTGGCCGAATAATCGGTACTCGGCCTAACAGTTACTATTCGGCTAGCCGAATATTCGGTATTCGGTTCACCTGTAGACCGAATATTCGGTATTCGGCCAAAATCCCTATTCGGTGCATCCCTATTAATAAATCTTCGCCGTTTTTTTAGTGTATATGCTAGAGTGTATATATACGGTATAGTTTATGTATGAAACAAGAAATCTACGGAGGTTCTTAAAAATTACAGAAGGTATACGATGTATACCACAATATACCTTCTATACTTTTTGTACTGGGCGGTACCCGATGTATCTAGTGTTGACGAGGTGGCCCGGGGGAGGCATCCCCCCCCCCCCCCCCGGTTTTGACATTTTATGCTTTTTAATGGACAAAAGTGCAATTTCTCCACTGGATCTTTAAAATTTCTTCCCGGAGAAAAGCGTCTGAATTCAACATTGGGTGTATCAATTGTTTCTGCTCAATACTGTTAGACTCCGATATCTTGGCATTTCAAGCGGGGAGACTAGGACGATTCTATTCTGGATAATCGGTAAAATGTTGTAACGCACAAGGGAGAATGGCATCCATAATTGGACATAAGCCTACATAATATCCTTTTACCGTACAATCATCCAGAATACTGATTCCAATAAAATTTAAAAGTCTATGTAGAAATGGTTAGCATGTAACTTTTATTGGAGACTAAGGCTTGCTTATGACATCGGTAATGTGAAACATAAAATTCTCCCTCCCCCCCTTCCCTATTTTTTTAAGGTACTATGGAAAAGTCAATAAAAAGTACCTGAAGTAATCAATTATCCGTTTCTGATACTTAGATAATTCTTTAAAATATCGAAATCTGCAGTTAAAAATGCATGAACGGAATAAATGTAAAATACAATAAGTAGAGACAATAAAATAGAATTAGAAGGAAATAAATTCATTCTCCAGTTAATAGGGAAAGTGCATGAAATTTCGAGCTCTTGAAAGTCCTTTATTATAACCCTATATATAAAAACAAAAATATATGCAAACTGGATTATCAGAAATTTTATCTACTATAAAATGGGATAAAGAGTTAATTGCATATGTTTGGTTAATTGTATATGTTTTTAATTATTATGAGTGAATTTTTGTACTTAATTAATGTGTTTATTCTTCTTTAAAGTCACGTGTAATAGCTATTAATTGACATAAAGGTCTAATATTTTAAATGTATTTAGAAAACAAAAGAGAGATATATATACACAACGAATACATCCAAACATAATCTAGGCATTTTTAAAAATTCAAACACACCTTTTTAATTATAAAATTATTAATAAATTCACATTAAAATATTATGAAATTGTCTGCATTAATTTTTACATATAAAGAATCGCCATTGTTGAAAATTTGGCTATTAGCTATGTGCTTTTACAGTTCATTCCGATCACTAGTACCATCATTTTTATTATCAGAATCATCGCTTAAGTTTTTAAATACCATAATTATTAATAAAAGTATTCCTGTTAGGAACGACCACAGCTAAACGACATTTATAAATAATATTTTTTTTTTTACAAAATACATTTCTGCTTATGATTGTCACTAAAAACTGAAAATTTACGTCAAAGAGTCATATAACGAAGGAATTACTATTGAAACACTATGACTTCAAATAGCTTTTTTACATTCTTATAAAATAATTAAATTTTATGCTATAATTATTTTCTCTCTCTCTCATGGCGAGTATCGTGTCTCTAAAATAGGTTCAAAATAAGTACATATTTTTGTACTTGAAGTACAGGTTTGTTGTTGGCTTTTGTTGTTGAAGTACAGATCACTGGTTCGTTGTGAATTTTGGACGGTCGGTCTCATCCTAACGTGTTCACTTCATTTTTTAGCCATTTCAGGGGCCCATCATTGTATTTCAGCCATGTTGCATTCACACCACAATTTTCGAAAAACTTTATTTGAGAAAATAAAGAATCTTTTTTCACCAAAGTCCGAAAAGTAAATTTTTATACAAAAATTCGGGTACCAACTTTTATGAATAGACCAGCGCCCTTCAAAGGGTTAATAGGTTGGCTCATTTTTTTGTGCGTTCGTAATTATATAAATACGTAGCACCTATATTCGTCGTTAAGTCTGTCCGTCCGCATAGAACAGAGCCAAAACTACCCAACCGAATGGTCTGAAATTTTAAATATATAATTTTTGCAAAATTTTGTCGTGTCAATTCAAATTTTATGAAAATCGGATGTATAGTTTAATGACAGTCAAAAGTTTTCCCTTACAGGACGGCCAATGGGAAAAAATTATTGCAAGTGCATTTGAATGATGTTAGAGCCCTTTGAACAGCATGAAATGGATAGGCACTTATGAAGTGCACTAAAATATACATTCAGTATACTATGCGGTCAAAAAATATTTATAAAACTAGTTATAGTACGAACGCACCTCATTAGCCACATTTGACGAGCAATTTCCAACTTGTTCTTTCTCTTTTCTGTAAGCACGCTCTGATAAATTGCCGGCGATTTGTCTTCCGGATGATGGAGAATATTGTGAGCGGAAACTCTCTGAGC
Source organism: Maratus speciosus (assembly GCA_963932465.1). Lineage (NCBI taxonomy): Eukaryota > Metazoa > Arthropoda > Arachnida > Araneae > Salticidae > Maratus > Maratus speciosus. The sequence continues at coordinate 14,796,963 of OZ010791.1, read as the reverse complement.
CCTTTTACTAAACTCGCGATTTTCCAGAACGGCGAATGCTGCATTCGTAGCGTTAATAAACCTGGTAATTTGTTTATCAAACGTTTGCTTTCGAGCTGGTGTAAGTGTACTGACAAAAAAACAGCCCCGAAGTATTTTCATATCATTTTCTTTTTCCACTCTTTTATTTAACTCATAACTTAACCTTAACTTATCTTCTGATATCTAGAATTAAAATAATCATCATCATAATAATAATAAGGTACACAGGTGTGTTTCCCATGACAATACGACAGTTTAATATTTTTCAACTTAAATGTAAATTAATAACATAATTTTAAGGTATTTTTTTGTTATCATGCTTTATCCAATTTTATTTGTACAAGTTCCTATAAAAGTTCCCGTTTATGTGTATACCACTGAGCAAGTTTATGTGATTTTAACGTATACATCTTATTTATTATATTTTATGGTGCAATTGGCCTACATGTGTTAAAGAAGTCGCCTTATTTTTGCACTCATTCCAAGCCCGGTTCCGTCCCGACTCATAGAAAAAAAATCGGCTCAGCCCGCTATAAAATTTAAAAGTTCGATCCGAGCCCGGCGTACAAAAACAATTGGCCCGGTCCGCTATAAAAGTTAAACTTTCCTACCGAGCCCGGCGTACAAAAACAATTGGCCCGGTCCGCTATAAAAGTTAAACTTTCCTACCGAGCCCGGCTCAGCCCGTAGAAAAGAATTATTGGCCAGGCCCGGTATAAGAGCTAAAAGTTCGGCCCGGCCGGTTTTTTTTTTTTTTTTTTTTCTTTCCATATTTATAAATCTTCACTTTTAAAGAAGTGCCTCAGGCTGCGATATTTATTTTTTCAATGAAGCTCTTTTTGTTGTATGTAAATGTTTCAGTTATATTAATATTGTTAATCCATATTCCATGTATTTTAGACTTAAAAAATCTGAAAAAGCTATAAAAATCTTCTAAGGCGGAATTGCATAAGAAAGAGAGAAAAAAATTCGTTGTATTCAAGTTCCCGTCTTAGCAGGTGTGCATGTATTATATATTCTTTTCTTACGTATTAGCATATTCATTTTGCATGGATCAACACTTTTTTCAGTTTAAGACAGGATTCCGTCCTAGGCAGGTACTTTTTCACACATTTTACTATATTTTAAATAAGCCTAGAAATCTGCTGTTCTTTAAAAAGAATAAGTTTAATTGTAGAATAATAGCGATTTAAAAATGGTTGCATTTTTTGCAGAAGTTTTTGTGCCAGGCCAAATTTTACTGATCTTTGAACGGATCAGGCCACGACGAGACAGTGATTTTCATATGGGAAGGGTCAAAACCGGGACTGAAAATTTTGTTCCGTGAAGACTAGGAAGAATGAAACCAGTCCGGACTCGGTGCAGAAAAAATAAGTTAGGCCCGGCCCTAACCTTCAGGAAAAAAATAAGGCCCGTGCCTGCCCCGGCGTGGAAAAAGTAGTGATTAGGTCGACTTGAAAAGAGCGGAGATCAGGTCCAGCCCGCCCCGGCTCGAGTGCCGTGTATGAAAAAAGGCTCGAGCCCCGCCCGTGCAGATGTCTGTTCCATCCTACAACCTACCAAACGTATTTTCTACAAAAAAAAAAAAAAAAAAAAGGTTTCAGAAAGAACCATGTTGAAAATTTTATATAGCTATAAAACGTTCTAAATCGATAGCTTTTAGAATCTGTTATCATCCCTGAAAACATGGGAGGGATCAAAAAGAGGGTTATTGATTTCCCTTTTATTGCTCCAGAAATGCCAAATTTAGAGAATAAAATGAGATGGAGGGCGTCGTGAATTTCCGCATTATTCAAATGAGTCCAGTCATTATTTACGTATGAAATTCCATTAAACGCGCGAGGAAATTATTTCTTTATGGGTTATTCTTTACCTATTGTTGTATTTATTGGTATTTCGTTAAGGGGACCGGGAAAGCCCTATCTCCGCCATGCTCAATTCACCAACTTTGTGTACCTTTTTCTCAGATGAAAGATAGAGGTCTAGATTTTTTAGTAGAATAACATGATTTACGTATTTTAACTGACCTTTTTCTTTCTAAGTGAAACTTAAAATTAATTATTTATTATTTATTGAAAATCATTTTTAAATTAGAATTTTTGGTAAGATTTTACTGCCTAAAATAAATAATTCTCAACAAATCATTAAATCCTTCTGTTAATCTATACAATGTAACATAATATACACTGGTTTCCAAAAAATAAGGAAAAATCACAAAAAGAGCGATAACTCGTTCAAAAATTAACCTATCCGTATGAAATTTGGATATGTTGTTAACTAAAAGATGCTGATTAAAATTACAAACTGCAAATTAGTGGCGCTGCAACCGGATTGCGTCATCTCTGCGGAGCATAAAAATGCATGTTAGAGAGTACGGCTTCTGGTGTCGCTGTGATTATGAGGTAAGAAAACTGAGATAATGACCTCGAGTTATCATTTGTCTGCATAACTGCGATATAGAGCTATTGGAACATTGGATGTAGGCCAAAGTCAGACAGAGGTGGCCAGATGGCTAAATGTGAGTCCTTCTGTTGCTCATAGGCTTTGACAACAATTTCAAACCACTGGTTCGGCTTCCAGAAGGTTCAGCGAAGGACGAGCAAGAGCTACGACAAGCACCGATGACCGATATTTGCGGTTATGTGTACGAAGGAATAGAACAGCAACCCCCCTCCGTCCTTGCTGCAGCCACTGGAAGGTTGGTATCAACGTCTACTGTGCATAGAAAGTTTCATGAAGATAGTCTTTACGCGATGCGATCAGATATTTGTGGGCCGCTCACCTCATTTCCCCGGAGGGAACGTTTAAGGTGGGCACGTCAACATGGCCACTGGACGGCTGATCAATGGAGGCGTGTTCTCGTCACAAATGAGTTCGAGTTTAGCCTCCAAAGCGATAGTAGGTATTGTTTGATTAGGAGAGAAGAGTAAATGCGCTATCACCCATCAAACATTCGTAAAAGTGTTTCGTATGGAGGAGGCAACGTCTGTGTTTGGGATGATATCTCTTTAGACGGACGTATAGACCTCCATGTCTTTCCACGTGGAACTGTGAATATGTGATGTGTCTATAGAGATGACATTCTTAATGCTTATGTCATCTCTATAGACACATCACATATTCACAGTTCCACGTGGAAAGACATGGAGGTCTATTCTTAATGCTTATGTGCACCCTTATGCCGGTGCAATAGGTAATGATTTCCTGTTATAGGGCGATAACGCTAGGCTGCACAGGGTTCACATCGTAGAAGATTATCTTCAGCACCAAACAATTCAGCGCATGGAATGGCCAGCGCGATCACTGAACTTGAATCCCATCGAGCATCGTTGGGATGCTTTAAGAAGATGTGTATCTGCTCTCAATCTCCCTCCTAGACCCTTGCCACGCTTACAACTAACTGCTTTACAAGTGCAATGGCTCGCACTTCCCAGCGAACTTATCGATCGCATAATTGAGAGTATCACACTTCGCTGTATGTACTGTATTGCTTCTAGAGGTGATCATACTCCATATTAAAGGTACCTTTCCTATACCAAACTGAGACATTTATTTTGTGAATTAATTTCTGAATTCATCAATTTCTGAAACACCACAATCGTCTGGTAATTTCTTTTAACGTTATTTTATACCTTACTATGTGTTGTAAATTGTGTCTAAGTTTTATTAAAATCTACTTGTAGCATTGTAGTAATCGCTACTTTTGTTGTTTTTCCTTAATTTTTGGAAACCAGTGTAAGTATTTTTAAAAAAATCTGGCTTCTTAAGTTTAATAGATATTTGAAAAAAGGAACATAAACATGAAAAATCCAAATTTTGAGAAAAAGTCAATTACAGATTTAAATGGATTTAATGAATGGATTTAAATGCATAATTTCAGCACTTTATATATATATATATATATATATATATAAACGTGCCTGAAATATCGTTGAAAAGATAAAAGTTTAAACTATTTAATGATATGAAAAAGTAAAAATCGATTCTTCCCCCAAATTTAGCTTACCGGGTCCCCTTAAATGATATCCTTGACTGATCTCTCTCCCCCTCCCCCCCCCGCCTGCGCGGCACAAGTGTCCCCGATTTTTCATTTTACATAAACTGCCTTTTAGTACCATGCTGTTCGTTAGTCTGTATAGAGTGGAACTTAATAGAGCGAAGCCTGTCTATAACGGAACATTTTTAGAATTCTTTCAATACTGTACGCATCTGCCTGCTAAAATGGAAAATTTTTTCGGCCCCTTGCCTTTCTGTTTTTTACTAGGTTTTGCTGAACGTGTGAAAACGGTACCTGTCTAAAACGGAATCCTGTCTGAAACGTAAAAATTCCACAGTCCCTGCGGGAGCAATAGTCTACAATTATAACTGCTTAATCGAAGACCTCTACAAGACGGAATTTCGCTTAAGTCTAACGATTCCGTTTTCATGGATTTTACTGTATTGTGTTTTTAATAGAGTAAAACGTTCTGAGACAGAATCTGGAATGACAAAAAAAAAAAAAAAAAAAAAATACCGTGTTAGACAGGTTTTTCGTTTTAGAAGGTCTATTTGTAAGGTTTTCCGTAGGGACGATGAATATTTTTCGTTTAAGACAAGACTCCGTTATAGACAGGTTTCACAGGATTGACTGTATTTTCATATCTTTATTGAAAAGCAGCTGTCTCGCTTTATTAATGGTGGCCAGCATACTTTGTAGTAGTTTTAGAAGTTGTTGGAGGTGGGGAGGAGTGTTAAAAGTTTATAAATTATTACCTTTACACTTATTAAAACCTTATTAAATTTTAAAGGGTAACACACTGTAAATAAAATATTTCAAGAAATCTTACGAAGCCAATGAGACATTCCAGACTCTTTCTTATTTCCCTATCATCCATACGTTGTCATAATTCTTATGATAAATGGCGTCCATGAACTCCCGCGAAGTAGAATATACATTTCTATTCCCCGAACGATACTCCCTCCATAAATCATTTGCACCTCCCCTAGCCTCGCTACCCATTAGTTTCCAATTCTTGTAACTTTGTATTGTAAGACAGAGTCACCTTGTATCGTATAATAAGACGCATAGGAGAGAAGTCAAACTTCGTAACAGACTCTTTATCTCCCAAATTAAGAATGAACGAAAATGCCACAATCCGAAGAAAATTTCTTAATTTTCAGCTCACAGGCTATCAAAGCCCGAGATCTAATGTGCCTGTATGTACACGCATGTATATATGTAACGCGATAACTCTTGATAGAATTTTCCGATTTGCTTCAAACTTTGTATAGAGATTCATTCTCATAAGGCGCTTCTCTGACAAGTTTTGGGGATTCATTGGTTAAGTATACATGGGGGAACGGAGGCTACCCCCCCCCCTTAATTTAGATAAATGGGTTTTTCATTCAGTATTATCCGATTTGTTTCAAATTTGGTATACCGGTTTATTCTGGTAAGGAGCTCCCCTGACTAGATTTGGAAGCTCATTGGTTAAGTATAAAGGGGGGAACGGGGGCTAACCCTCCCCCCCTTAATTAAGATAAATGGATTTTTCATGCAGAATTATTCGATTTGTTTCAAATTGGGTATACCGGTTTATTCTGATAAGGCGCTTCCCTGATTAGATTTGGAGGTTCTTTGGTTAAGTATAAAGGGGGGGGGGGTTCTTTAATTTAGATAAATGGGTTTTTCATTCAGAATTATCCGATTTGTTTCAAATTTGGTATACCGGTTTATTCTGGTAAGGCGCTTCCCTAATTGATTTAGAGTTTCATTGGTTAAGTATAAAGAGGGGAAATGGGGTAGCTAATCCCCTTAATTTAGCTAAATGTTTTTTTTTTTTTTTTTGCCGATTTCTTTCATTTTCGAGGGGCATTATTCTTTGAAATAAGAGTATAATATACAATGAGTGTGAAAAGTCTGTGAGGCCAATGCCATCTGTTTAACTGGGCACTTTTCTTTTTTATTAATACTTTCTAACAGAGTGGGCGTTTTTTAAAAAATCTTGGCGAATTTGGGACTTTAGAAAGTGAGGTTTTTTGGCAAATGATATAAGTTGCTATGAAAACAAAGCTGATGAAATTTTATGCTTGTATATATTTTTCTGTTACTTCTGTTTGTATTTGAAAATGGATAAATGGCTTCTTTATATTAAATAAATTGTATAAATCTTGAAAAAAGTTGTGTATTTGAAACATAATAGGTTGTCAGAAAATAGGCATAAAAATTTTCCTCTCTCGCCAAGCCCATTTTCCCTATCTCGCCAAGGCAGGAGCGGCGAATTTCTAGAAAATCTTACTAACCAAGGATTTATTTCACCAGCCAGTAAAATGCAACGTACTGTTGAAAAATTTTATGACAAAATTACGCAACTTTAAAATAGTTGGTTACTATTACTATAATGCATTTCATATTTTCCCCCCTATAAAATTAAGAAATATAAACAAGAGATGAAAGTTTAACCCCTTAACTGCCGACGAAATCGGAAAGAATCTTCTATGCCTTATTTAATGACATACTTCTACAATTAAATGAGGTGATGATTAGTTTTCTGCAATAGCAGTGAGTAAATACACATGTTATAAGTATGCAAAAGATGGTTCTGCTGGTGATAATAGTGATCCAAGTTCCTCGTTTCTGTAGTATATGCAGGTATTCTCTGCAGGCGTATATATATGATTGTGTCAGTTAAGGGATTAATATAAAACAGAACTTAGTACTACCATATTTACATTGCAGTAATTAGGAAAGTTGAAAAATATAGTTAGCTACTTAAAAAAAAAAAAAAAAAAAAAAAAAAAAAAAAAAAAAAAAAAAAAAAAAGGTTTTCGGCGTATCTCTACAGTTTGCAGTTTTCTAAGACTACCTAAAAATTCACTCACCAGTGGCGAGTAAAATGATGCATTTCCCCACCTCTGCGTCAAGGCTCCTATACTGGAAAAGTACCAGAAAAAATCCATTTAGAAATGTTTTCCTTTGTGCAACGGAAAAGTGCTTGTGGATAAAATAAAGGATCTTAAATTGTAGGACTGTCAATTGAAATGTTAAATCCAAGCTATATCTTTAAAGCACAATGTAAAAATAGGGCATGCGTTTTTTAAGCTGCAAAAACAGAATAGAATAACAACTAGTCGGATGTACCAATTCCAAAACTTTCTTCTATCTCATATATGTTAATACTTGAAAATTCGCTATCACGCTGCCAAAATTAAACTGCAATCTATGCCCATCATGAGGATTCTAAAGATATGAAATTCCCTGCATTAGTTCTTGAGATATGGCTATCTCTGATATCGTGTAAATCCAGCAAAATTCAGCTTAGCAGCGCCTACTATTGGGTGCTTTACACCAAAACCTATGTTACAACAAATCCACCAAGCAACCACTTATGTCAACGTCTAACTGAATCTGAAGTTTGGGGAAAATCCGTTCATTAGTTTTTGAGATAGAGTTATTGCAAAAATCATGAAAATTCCAGCATAGTAGCGCCACCTATTGGACGATTAACACCAAAACCTAATCAGCAACAACTTGTGTTAACATCTAATTAAATCTGAAGTTACATGAAAATTCGTGCATTAGTTCTTTAGATAGAGTCATTGCGAAAATCGTAAAAAATGCAGAATAGCAGCGCCACCTGTTGAGCGATTTACACCAACACGTAATCAGCATCCAGGCATATCAAGGACTAACTGAATCTGAAATTTCATGAAAATCTGTGCATTAGTTCTTGAGATAGAGCCATTGCGGAAATCGTAAAAAATGCAGCATAGTAGCGCCACCTAGTAAGCGATTTGCGCCAAAAACTAATCAGCATCAATTTGTATCAGGGACTAATTGAATATAAATTTTTATTAAATTCTGTGCATTAGTTCTTGAGATAGAGCGCCCACAAAATTTGTGCCACACACAGACAGACTCACAGACAGACATTTTGTAAAAACATGTTTTTCGGGTTCTCTGACCCCTAAAACGTGTAAATCTGTCGAAAACCGGAATTCGAAAATTTTCATGAATCCAATACTTTCTTCTTGTAAAGATAGAAGAAAGTAAAAATAGGCTTTGGAGATTTAAAGAAGTATTTAGGAGGGTAGGGGAGTACACATCAGTGAGACATGGTACACAGTCAGACAGCAGCCACTTTGACATATAGTTGTCACTTTTTCTTCAAGCTGGCACACACACATAACGACCTCATCTTATGCAACACGTGGATGTAGTTTCGGCACTTCAGTGACTCGTCCGACAAAAGAGTAAATAATTCCTTATTTTATAGTGACTAAAGTTACATAAACGTCTATTTTAGAGTTTATTTCCTTCAATATGACATATATTTACTTAACCAAACCTAGCTATATCTAATAATAGTCTATTTCGGAAAAACGACATAAACTTTTTAAAGTGATGAAATGGATGTAATAGATGTGGCATCCATTTTGTTACAATGTAACGAAAGTACGCAGTGAGACACACAGTTGTGGTACACAGTGAGACGTGTCTCATTGTGTACCTACTATGTGGTTCTGATGTTAAAAAAGTTATTTATTAACAAAAGAAGGCTTCTCTCTCTCTTTCTCTGTGTGTGTGGGGGCGTGCAATGGCTAGGGAAATTTACTAAACGTAAGAGGCTGAAAATTTGCGTGAAGGTAGCCCAAGGTCTCTGCCATTGTCCACCCGAAGCTGATATTTTTAATATTTTGAAAATCTAGAAATATTAATTAGAAATCATATAATGCAGAAAATTATTGATAGAGTGTAAAAATGTATGATTTATGAAAATATATACATTGTCTCACTGTGTACTACTTGTGGTACACAGCGAGACAATTTCCGATACTCCGTTATGCTGCTTCTGTGCTTTTATAAATAGCTTTTTTTAGAACCATTTATACATTAATGTGTAGCGCATTTGTATAGCTTAAAGATGTAGCAAAAAAATTTTCATAAGAATAAAAATCGTCGCCATTTGTTAAGTAATAATAATGTTCGTCCCACTGTGTACTACCTTTCCCTACAGTGTCGCTAACTTATAATGGGAACGTGGGGCGCGGACCCACCCAATAATTTGATCTCTCTGCTTACCCGATTTCAATTGATTTAATTCGTTATTTATTTATTTATTTCTTCAATTGCTGAAATGCAATTTGGTTTTATGGATGTTCGCAAAATAATTTTGTTTGGCAAATACACTGCTCAAAACAATTAAAGGATATTGCAGTTTTAGGTGGATTTTGTATCTGGTAAACTGTTTAGCGGATTGATACATGGTCGGCAGACATAGTAGGTTATATGAGAATAAATTACACATGTTTGGCAGAAAAAATGCATTTTATTGCGCATTTGTGTACTAAAGGAAAAAAACACAATTTGTGCATATGAGAAAAAAAGAATAAGAAAAGGTGTTTTCTTCAAAGAAAATCATTTTCAGTAGGGGGTATGGTTTCCACGGGCGGCCAGCAACGTTGAACACCTTTGAGGCATGGACTCAATGAGGCTATTAATGACGAGTTGGGGTATTCTGCCCCACTCTTCCAGAAGAGCTCTTTCCAGTTCTTGGAGAGTTTGTGGGGGTTGTTGGCGGCCAGAAACTCGTCTTCCTAGAGCGTCCCAAACGTGCTCGATTGGATTCATGTCTGGAGAACACGCTGGCCATACCATTCGAACGATTCCTTCCTCGAAAAGGAAATCCTCCACCAGGTTTGCACGATGTGGCCTGCAGTTATCGTCCATTAAAATGAAGTTATCTCCGATTGCTGCAGCGTAAGGGACTACAATAGGTCTGAGGATCTCATCCCTATATCGGCGACCAGTCAGAGCTCCATCTCGAATGATGTAGAGGTCAGTGCGCCCGTCAGTGGAGATGCCACCATACACCAACACTCCTCCACCGCCAAATCTGACACTTTCGTGCACGAACGCAGGATTATTCCTACTGCCACGGTCCCTCCAGATGAAAATACGCCTATTATCCGGATGCACAGAAAAACGGGACTCGTCAGAAAACAGAATATTGCTCCATTCATTTCTCCTCCAGTTGACATGCTCGGTTGCCCACTCCCTGCGGTCGCGACGATGCCTTGATGTTAATCTAACACATACCATCGGTCGGCGAGCATACAGACCTACAGCATGGAGCCGGTTTCGGACAGTCTGAGTTGAAATCGTGGTGCCTGTAGCCGAGCGAAGGTGTTGTTGGAGAAGAGTAGCGTTCATGGTTCGGTGTCTCCAAGCTGTTAACGCTAAATACCGATCTTCATTGGGCGTTGTTGCCCGTCTACGACCTTGCCCTGGTCTTCGGCCTGCACATCCACGCTCCAAAAAACGGTTCCAGATCCTGGAAATGACACTTTGTGACACTCCAATGGCTTGCGCTACTTCGGCTTGAGTTTGGCCCCCTTCTAACCTACCAACAATTCTCAAAGCTTCTGAATCTGTCAAATGATTTCGCTGAGACATCGTACTCATCGAAACAAAGCAATCACTGAATGCCGATCATCCTTGTCTTCATTCTCTTTTATCCAGTTGAAAGTCAAATTTCATTCGCTGCCGCTGAAGCGACGTTTTTGACGTCGAACTCAAAATTTGCATACTCCACAGTTTGAAAACCAGAAAAATTTGCATTTATGATTCTCTTTATATCTTTATTTTATATAAAACTTCAAATATCCTTTAATTGTTTTGAGCAGTGTATTAAGAACATCAATTTTCACTTACACGAGCACAACAATAAAAGCCTGTTCAGCGCAGCGGATGCATAATTAAATTTCTCTCAAAAAAAAAATATCCTGCCTATTTTGCCAATCTAGTGAAACCTCCTTGTGCGACCACCTCCATTAAGCGACCACCTCCCTGAACGACCCTTTTCTCTTGGAACGAATTTTATTCCCATAGGCTCAATACTAATTTTACCTCCATTCAGAAACCACCCCAGTTGAACTCCTTCCATGAGCGACCCATTTCTTTGAAGAAAATGAAACCAATTTCGTTTTTTCCTGGTCGCTTGAAGAAGGTTTTATTAGAAAAATAATTCCGGAGAGTGCATTATTCGTGAAACTTCTAAACTAAGTTTAGAATTTTTTTTTAAAGAAAAATTGCATTTATTGACTGAACTTCGAAAGGACTTGGAAATAAAATTATAGAAGATAAAACCATAAAATCAAAGCAAACGTCAATATATTCATTTTTAAAACTCTGCAGTAATTAACTTTTGTTTTGATACTTAAATTTTCGTATTTTTTTCCTAATGGGAAAAATAAATTTTAGTAACATTAATTGTTACCTTTTTTCAACAATTAAAATCTAGATTTAAACAGGACCTCCATTAAGGCCCCCCCCCCCCCCTCTCGGAGCGACCCATTTTTATTGGAACGGAACGTGGTCGCTTTAGGGAGGTTTTACTGTATGTCTGTATGTTTTTTGTTGTTGTTGTTGTTGTTGTTTTTCGTTTAGTTTTGTGTACTTTCAATTTAATAAAATTATTTATTAAATTATAATTATAATATTTTTATATTTTCCTTAGAAAAAAACATAATTTAACTTCGAATTACCATCTTTAGTCATTCGCTCTTTTCCCGCCTCCGTCTCCAAGTACACAAATAAGAGGAAAATTGTATGTGTTATTTTATCACAACATATATTCCAAACGGAAAAGTCAAAACATATATTAAAATATTTATTTGCTTAAAAGACGTTACTAAAAAAACATTAAAAGTATATTAAAAACCTATATTGACTCACTTCACTCAGTCGTCACCCGGTAGCAGAAAGTGCGCGACGCGCGACATGCGTCGCAGATTTATTTTGGACCTTGCAGATAAATTTGCCAACTTAAAAGAAAACAAAATGTATTTCCTTTAGAGAAAAAAAAAAGTACGAAAATTCTGACAAAAAATATCGCGAATTCGACAAATGGTCGCCTAAAAATACCAATTCGACAATCGTTCGAATAAAATATCGGTAATTTATAGCCTCAGGATCGCGGAAAAAACACGAATTTCGTCAAAGGATCGCAGCAAATATGCGAATTTAGTAAAAAGATCGCGAATTTAGTCAAACGATTGCGGGAAAAACGCAAATTTAGTCAAACGATCGCGAAAAAACGCAAATTTATGTCAAAGGATCGCGAAAAAACTCAAATTTATGTCAAGGATTGCGGAAAGAACGCGGAATTTCGTCAAAAGATCTCGAAAAACGTATATTTCTGTCAAAAGATCGCTGTACAAACTTGAATTTTATCCAAAAATCCCGAAAAAAAAACGTGAATTTCGTTCCAGGGGCGCGAGAAAAACGCACATCTCTATCACAAAATCGCAGAAGAAACTTGAATTTCATCAAAGGATCGAGGAAAAAACACGAATTTAGTCAGACAATCGTGGAAAAAATGCAAATTTCTGTAAAACGGTCGCGAAAAAATGCAAATTTCTGTCAAACGATCGCGAAAAACGCAGAATACTGTCAAAGGATCACGAAAAAAAATTGATGTCAAAAGATCGGAATTAAATTTGCGGAATTTCGTTAAAAGATCGCGAAAAACGCAAATTTCTGCCAAAGGATCGCTGTAAAAACGCGAATTTCGTCAAAAGATCCCGGGAAAAACGTGAATTTCGTCCCAGGGGCGCCGAAAAAATGCAAATTTTTGTCAAAGAATCGAGGAAAAAACGCAAATTTCGTAAAGGATCGCGAAAAAAAGCTCATTTTTGTCAAAGAATCGCGATAAAACGGCAAATTTCGTCAAAAGATTGCGAAAAAAAAAAAAATCAGAATTTACCTCATAAGATCGCGAAAAAACAGAAGATTTCGTCAAAAGATCGAGAAAAACGACAAATTTCGTCAAAAGATTGCGAAAAACGGCATATTTCATCAAAAGCGCGTGGAGAAAAACACATAATTAGTGCCGGTAGTGGATTTTCGCTCCCTGTCCCCCTCTCTGTTGTAACCTTTTGGAAAATTTGCTGTGAATTTCAGATTTTTTTTTTTTTTTTTTTTTGACTCAGAATCACCCCTGGTATTAATCAGTAAGAAAGCTGTTTATTTTAACACTCATAATATTTGTACATAACAAAATGTAACACGCTATTCCCGCAGACAATTTTCATCCCACTAAATTGCTGTCGCAGACACAACCATAACTTTCTGCTACTGGGAGTCGTCATCAGAATGTATTTGTATAAACATATATTACAATTGCATTGTATTACCCTTTCCTTTTCTTCCCATTTCCTAGCTTTTGCGTTCTTTTTTATCAAAACACTTATATGGGACGTAAAGTGTCGCACACTTATAGGAGATGGAGATGAAATAGTCTCAGTTTTTATATCAGTTTTTGGGCTTGGGCTGGCTCAAGCTCAATCATTCAAAATTTCACTCATTCATTCTGTAGGGAAAAAAAAAAAAACCTTTTTCTCTTTCAATATTACGTATTATATTCTATTTCAAATCATTTTAATGCTATTTTGATCAGAATGAAGGGAAGACAGAAATTGCGTTTTTCTATTCTAATGATATTTGCGAACTTATGTAAATTTCATTCATTTTTTCAAAAAAATGCATAGCTGCGAACTATCCATTTTTTGCGTTAACTCTACTTCCGAATCATAATCCGTACCCTATTTAATCGCAGAATTCTATTAAAATTAGGCAAAGATTACTATTCGGAAGGAGTGATAACTAAAAAGTGGAATAATTGACAGCTAAGAACATGCTGATAGGTACCTATTTAAAATTTTTATTTTGCTAAAGAAAAAAAAATGCTTGCTTTAAATATTGCAAATAATGTACGAATTATAAATAGGCAGATTAGAGTGACGGTGAGGGGGAAACAGTACAGTTGTTAGTACCGGCAGTACCACAGAATATGAGGACTCCTTTACTTTTTTTGTTAGAAATTAAGCCCTGACTGGACGGATAGGAACAGCCATCGCTGAAAACTGTTTTTTGAGCGATGAGTTTTTTTAAGTTGCTTATTTAGGTATCTCATTTCGTTCTAGGAAAAAAAGGGAATTTCTGAATAATGTCCTGTAGTGTTGGACGTTTTTCATGATTTATGCCTGAGACATGATTTTTCTTTCTTGTTCAGTCATCTTTTAATTGACTCAGAAATGAATATTTGTTAAAATGCATTGCATTAATTGTTTAAAAAACTAGTTGGCTGTGCCAATCCCAAAACTTTCTTCTATCTCATACATCTTAACATTTCAAAAAGTCGTTACACGTGTTAATACCTACTTTGATTTTCATATTATATTTCTGCTTCAGTCAATGAATCGGAATAAAAACAAGTTCATCTCGATCGTGATATTCATTAAAATAAATAGCTTTTCGTTATTCTGTTGCACATCAGCTATTTGCGTATAGCCGGCTTAGCAGGATGCGAAGTTTCCGTCGTTGCACGAGCCGCCGATGTACAGTTAGAACTATGACAAATTGAGAAAATTATATAAAAATCGCTATTACAGCTAGAGATCTGCACGGGCCGGGCTCGGGACGATTTTCATTCACGGCACTCGGGCCGGTCCCGGGCTCCAATCTGTTCGGGCCGGGCCTAACTTAATTTTTCTGTACAGAGCCGGGCCTGGTTTCATTCCTAGTTTTCACGGCCCAAAATTTTCAGTCCTAGTTTTGAGCCAGCCCGTATGAAAATCATTGTCTCAGCGTGGCCTGGTCCATTTAAAGATCAGTTAAATGAAGCCTGGCCCAAAAGTTATTGCAAAAAACGCATACATTTTTGAATCGCCATTATTCTACACTTAAACATTAAAATTTATTATTTTTAAAGAATAGTAGATTTCTACGCATATTAAAATATAATTAAATTAAAATACAGTAAAATGTGTGAAAAGGAACCTGCCTAGGACGGAACCCTGTTTTAAACTGAAAAACGTGTTGATCCATGCATAATGAATATACTAATAAGTAAGAAAAGTATATATAATACATTTACACTTACTAAGAAGGGAACTTGTCTATAACGCATTTTTTTTTTCTTTTCTATGCAATTCCATCTTAGAAGATTTTACTGTATAGCCTTTTTCCGATTTTTAACACTTCTATACATGGAATATGGATTAACAATATTAATGATAACTGAAACATTTACATACAAGAAAGAGAAATTCATTAAAAAAATAAATATCGCAGCCTGCTGTACTTCTATAAAAATAAAGATTATAAACATGAAAAAAAAGTTAAGATAAATATTTTTGGTCAGAACTCCTCGTACGAGACAAATTTTTAACCAATTCGACTTAAAAATCAATGTTTTGTAGAAGTTCCCTCGGGCCGGGCCTGGAAATGTCGGCCCGTGCAGACCTCTAATTACAGCACCCCCTTCCATAGGAATATTTCAAAATTTATAGGAGGAACTGCTTGCCAAAGTCAAAAACATAAAAATGAAATTTTGTTGTATTCTATCCACAACTTCATACACTTTTCGATGGTACAATAATGAAAATGATAACGAAAATCGCTATGACAGCGCCCCCTTCTGGCGGAATTTTTTCAAATTCAGGGAGGAACTGCTTGCCATAGCCAAAAACATACACCAAGAATTTGGGTCAGTTCTATGCATAACTTCATACACTTTTTGATGGTACAATGGCGACAGACGGACATTTTGTATAAACATGTTTTGGGGGATCTCTGGCCCCTAAAACTAAATCCTTCGAGAACCCGAAGTCGAAAGAAATTTCGATTACAATACTTTCTTCTATTGAGGATAGAAGAAAATAATAATAAAAATTACAAACTTATCTTGAAAAGTTTTGTAAAACTTTTGTAAAAAAGATAAACCCTGCGTCGATGGTTAGGAAGCAAATGAGGAATTCCAGACACTTTTCTTTTTTCCCGTTTTTCCTTTTTATCGTCCAAACGGTGTCATCCTAACTTCGGAGATAAATGACAATCCGGGAGTGAATGCATTTGTGGGATAGACCAGGTCGATGCTCCCATCCCAGTTCATCATAAGCCGTTTGAACTGCCAGCAGCAGATTAGCTTTCAGCTTCAGAATGTTTGAAACTTTGTATTCGGATTAATCGTTAATGTGTCGTTAAATTTAATAGTTACGTTCAGAAATCGAATTGATGTATTAGGGTTCCGTATTTAAAAAGTGAAAACGGAACCATTATAAGATCACTTCTGTGCCTGACTGTCTGTCACAGTCATTTTACACGTAAACTATGGAGCGGGAAAAGTTCACATTGGGGGAAGTAATAGAGACTATTAACCCACCTATTTACAGATTATTAAACATTCACAAATATATTCAGGAAAAATGTAGATGGGCTAATTATGCTACTTGGAAAAAAAAAAAAAGTATTTTCTTTGTATATCGTGTGAAAGCTTTCGTAACGCTAAACTCAAAAATGCATTTCTTTTAATTTTCGGTATTATATTTTCAAAGATATCGTCGAAAATTTAGTGCAAAAATAGGTTCCTCCATCTATTTCCGAATCTACTGAAACTAAAATTATGAAAAAAATTAGAGGTAGTAGACGTTAATTTAAACCTTGCAGGAAAATTATAGCGATGACCCTAGGCCGCATAGTTTTTGAGAAAAGCGCATTTCTCCGTTACATACACATTTCGATTTGCGGGTATTCAGCAAAGGTGTTGAGGAGCGCTGGAAGTACCTATCGTTACAGAAGTATAAAATCATTGTTGATTATGATTTTCGAACAAAATCGTCGGTCATTAGCCGAGATATTAACCCTTAAAGACAGGCCACACAGAAAGAAACAATAGACACACACCTCCCAGTGCCCCAGTCATACGTCAAAAGGGTCCTTAGAGCAAGGATACTGACGCGATGGCAGGAGCACTGGGATACTTCAAAAAAGGGCAGGCACACATATAAGCTAATTCCTAAAGTTTCTCTCACACTATATAACTTAACACCCTACACCACTAGCTTCTTAACAGGACATGGCCCTTTCATGGCATATCTGGACCGCTTCAAAATAAGATCCACTGCCACTTACGTCTGCGGTGAAGATGGAACTATAAGTCACCCGTACTACAGTTGTACTCTCACGCAACGCTGGCACTTGAGGCGTCCAGACATACTGCCAGTCAACTGGCTCCAAAACGTCCTTTCCCGCACCCTCCTACTCAACAAATTAAAACACATTCACAATTTCCTTACATACTTAACAAACTTAACTTAAGCCCTGGTTCTGCTTATCCAGTCTCACTGCCACCATATCAATCTTCAAACAGCACCAGAATCCAGTCCTCTTTGTAGGCTCCAGTAAATTCTCCTACTCATCAATGTGTGGTTTCCTACGATCGCAAGAGCCTCTGCTCGTGCTTCTGACCATTCTATCAAGAGATACATCTCCAATGGACGCTTGAGTATCTGCTCGTGCCATCTTACTTGTGCCACACAAAGCATTACATCTCCAATGGACGCTGAGTATTTGCTCGTGCCATCTTATTTGTGCCACGCAAATCATTACATCTCCAATGGACGCTTGAGTATTTGCTCGTGCCATCTTACTTGTGCCACGCATTCCATTCTTTTCCCTTCCTGCCGCCCCTTGTCGCGAGAGGGGTTCCTACCCCGGCGGCCAGGATCAGTGATGTTTATTATTATTATTATTATTATTATTTATTTTATTTTAGTTTTACTTTAAATGTTCTCATACTCCCGCCCTCTGTCGCGAGTAGGCGTTTTCCTGGCGGGAAGGCATTCGTCTAATTTTTGTAATCCCACTTTGTTCTTTTTAAAATAAATTCTGGGATCTGTGGTCGGTGGTGCATAGACGCCCTTAGCGGGTGAGCGTCGCCCCTTGAGCATTTTGTGTTTGTCCGTCTGCATACGGCCGGACAGGGCTGTACTCACTAACGAGCCCCAACGTGTCGGGGAACATACCGGGAGAGACGTTAAGCTCTAAGGGGCAGGCCTAGCCGGCCCTGAGCAGTCTCTCTTAGGCTGCCTAACCCTTAAAGACACGGACGGTTTGGGCATACAAAATGAAAGGGGCGGCGTACTATGTAACATCGGATTTTAAAGCCTAGATACCAACTTTTGATGATATATTTGTGTCATGCAATGTCCAGTAGCAGTATAAAATCAATAAACGTCAAATTGTTAAAAACAGACTAATTTAATTAGAATGAATCATATAAATACTATGGGATTTCCGACTCGTTTGCATTCAGTGGATCTCTCAGTATGCCTCCCGTGTCTGTAAAAGTTAATTAAAAACCTATCTGGAAAACCGTGGCATGGACCAAGGCGGCGTTGCAACTTTGCGACCTCCTTTTGAAGTGCACAACGCCAAGTTTAAACTTTGAACAAGGATTTTGTTTTAGCTACACTGTAAAAAGAAAAGATTATTACTACGCTGAATTTAGTTTTATGAAATGCCAAAAGAAGTTTAAATAGGCACTACTTTTATTGTCAGTACCGAATTAAGTTCATCATAAACAGATTGGGATCAGATTAAACTAGTATGTTGTTTCTTCAATATAAATCACGTCAATTAAATCATTTAAATAGTACAAAAAATTACGCCAATTTAGTACAAAATCATATCAACAGCGTCATATCAACAATCATATCAACAAATCATATCAACAATCATATCAGCAGCGCGATCTGTTGAGCGATTTATACGAAAAATTAAACAGCGCTAATTCATATCCAGGTATACCTGAATCTGAAGTTTGTTGAAAATCCAAGCATTAGTTCTTGAGATAGAGCTATTGCGCGAATTAAAAAAGATACAGCATAGCAGCGCCACCTGTTGAGCAATTTACACCAAAATGTATAGAACATCAATTCATGTCAAGGACTCACTAAATATGAAGTTTGATGGAAATCCGTGTATTAGTTCGGGAGATTGAGCTATTATGGAGATGGTGAAAAATGTTGCATAGCAGCGCCACCTCTTGAGCGATTTGCACCAAAAACTAATCAGCACCCATTTATATCAGGGATTAACTGAATATAAATTTTTATTAAATTTCGTGCATTAGTTCTTGAGATAGAGCGCCCACAAAATTTGTGTCACCTGCAGACAGACGGACAGACAGACAGACATTTTGTAAAAACATGTTTTTCGGAATCTCTGACCCCTAAAATGTGTAAACCGAATGTGAAAACCGAAAGTCGAAAATTTTCACGAATCCAATGCTTTCTTCTTGTAAAGATAGAAAAGAAAAAAAAGAGTAATACAGGCTTAGCAATATTTGATATTATTTAGGCTTCCTATCTCTTTGAACTTTTACGGTATACCCATTCATACTTTTCTAGTACATGCAGCTATACCAAACCTTACGTTGTAAAGTTTTTTACAAATTCATATTGTTCTTTTAACAATGATTTTTTAATAATACAGTTAATAATTCATATATTTATTGTACGGAACCCTCTGAGCGCGAGTCATACTCGCACTTGACCGATATAAAATTGAAACTTGGTTGACTGACTAATAGAATAACATTAGACAAACGGTCGTCTCTTAACTTCAGCTACTAATTCTAAAAAATTGAAATTGTACTCATTCGCACCGGGCGATTAATCATAGTACTCTTTTTTTAACATTTTCTAAAACTTTATCTTTATAATTACTTTTGTTAGTAATGATAATCATATTAAAATATTCATGTGAAAATTAGACCCAAGTTCTCTTAACAACGACTATAAAAACAAAATAGTCGGACGTGGCTATCCCAAAACTTTCTTCTCTCTCGTACATGTTAATACTTCTTAAAAAATGCAGCATAGCAGCGCCGCCGGTTAGGCGATTTACCCCAAAATCTAATCATCCACAACTTATGACAACTTCTAACTGAATGTGAAGTTTGATGAAAATTCCTGCATTAGTTTTTGAGATAGAGCTATTGCGGAAATCGTAAAAAATTCTTCATAGCAGTGCCACATGTTGGGGCGATTTACACCAAAAATTAATTAAAATCCAGGGACTCACTGAATATGAAACTTGATAAAAATCCATGCATTAGTTCTTGAGATACGGCTATTGCGGAAATCGTGAAAAAGACAGCATAGCACGCCACTTGTCATGATTTACACCAAAACCTAAACAGCACTAACTTATGTCAGGGACTCACTGAATCTGAAGTTTGGTGAAAATTCGTGCATTCTTTCTTGAGTAGAGCTATTGCCATAATCATGAATAATGCAGTATAGCAGCATCACCTGTTGGGCGATTTTCACCAAAAAGTAATCAGCACCAAATTACAGTGAAACTTCTTTTAAAGGCCATCCCTATTCAAGGGCCAATATGTTTAGGAAAGGCAGTAGTAGATGGGGAGGATTTAGTAACACAATAAAGGACCACAAATGAGACAAACAGATATTCCTCATACTTTGACATTTCAACCTGCAGAGCTTGGGTTGGGGCAGGGCTTGATCTTTTGTTGTGGGCACACAATGGATAACAGGTTATCTAGAAAAACTGATTCCACATTTACTAAAACTGTGAATGCATATTGAAGTACAATTTTTATACCTGTCAGAAAACGCTAACAGAAATAAATAAACTAATATCTCATTCTAAGGCATTAATAAATGATGCAAATTTATAGTAATTGGTCCCATAAAGTAATTGGTCCCATAAAGTAAAAGAATCATTAGAAACCAAAATTGTCTGGGAAAAAATTATGAAAAGTAAACAAATAGAAATTTTTTTCAATCTTGTATAGAGTTTGAAAATGTTAATAAACAGTTTTTTCACCTATATAGATTTTGATTACCTTATTTTAGTTGTTTTTTTGTCACCCCTATTCAAGGGCCACCTCTCATAAGGGCCAATTTTCAATGGAACGGCAGGTGGCCCTTACAGAGAGTTACATTAGGTTTCACTGTATATCAAGGACTAATTGAATCTGAAGTTTTATGAAAATCCATGTAGTAGTTAGAGCTATTGCGGAAATCTTGAAAAATGCAGCATAGCAGCGTCACCTGTCGGGCGATTTACATCAAAAAGTAATCAGCACCCGTTTATATCAAGATCTAACTGAATTTAAAGTTTTGTGAAATTCCGTGCATTAGTTCTTGAGGGCCCACAAAATTTTTGTGACATACAGACTCACAGACAGACGTTTTCTAAAAATCATCCAGTTGTGTTCAGGACCTTCTAAAACGTATAAAACCATCGAAAACCGGAAGTCGAAATTTTCACTAATCCAATACTTTCTTCTTGTAAAGATAGAATAAAGTAAAAATCATTGAAATCTAAAATAATGCTGGCTTTTGTTTTTTCATGTGTGCGAATCGTGCAAGGTACTGTTTATAGTAATTAGTAATTGCTGAAATAAGTGCACATCTTTCAATAAATGCGTCACAATCATTCTCTAAAACGAATTTTACTCACTGTCTTGAATTTCTTGAGTTTTAGCTGAAAATTTTTCTTATTAGTCTGCGTGGGTGTCGATGCCGACTTTATAGTTTATGTGGGCGAATCGATCAATATGGAAAGTGGGAAGTGATATTTTAAACAAGTAAAAATTAAATTTAAAAAATCAAAAAACCCGACTGCGTAAAAAGCGAACTCATTAATTATTTCTCATCCATGTGAAACTATTTTTTATATCACTTACCCATTTTTTTTACTTACTTGTATTGAGGACTTTTAACTTGTGTTTAATTGTTAGTTCCTATCTGTAAACACTGTTTTCATGAGGCCTATAGATGTCTATGATGGTTAGAGTTACAGTAAAGCTAGAGATTCACAACTTCCAGGTTCTGTAATATTTAAACGGAGCTTCTGACTGTAAAAGAGTCAATGAAACATCGTCTTCATTTTGAAAGACCTATCCAATGATAGGCCACTCAATAGGTTGCGTAAAATTTTTTTTTCGTCTCTACCGCCATTTTGTATTTTACGGCCGCCATTTTGAATTTATAAAAACAAAACCTAGCCAATAACCATCGGACGGTTAAGACGAATCGATAGAGATCTCATTCATTACAATCCATCCAGCCATTGGGATGTTTCGAGGGTATAAAGAAATCCACATACCCAGATACGCGTGAAACACTTAACCCTTCTTGGCAGTCTGGTAATGAGTCATGTTTGTAATGTTTTCAATTAACTATATTTTTGTAATTTTTCTTGCTCTCTTTTCCACAGTGCAATGTGTATTCATTTTCCATGACAGGCATATGCTATAATTTTTTAGATTAGAATTCATTTAGGATTACTTTTTTACTTTCTTGGATATGCATAAGAAGAATTGTTAATTAATGTAATGCTTATATAATGCGACACTTTTACTTACAATTAGTGACTTATTTAAGTTGTGCTTATATATATAAAAAAAAAATTACATTTCAGGATTTCTAATGAAATTATTTTTAGATGTAAGACATCACATTTCATACAGAATCGAGGAGGCTTTGCACTTTTGTAATTGATATTTTGTAGTTCTCTCAAAGTTTTCGAGATAAAGTCGATAACTTCGAAACTTTGTCTCTAGGGTACTGCAGTGCATCCTGTAGATATAGGTAATATAATTCATAGATAGAATATTTTCGAATTTCATAAAGTGAACTTGTGAAAAATTTATATATAAAAAAAAAAAATTACATTTCAGGATTTCTAATGAAATTATTTTTAGATGTAAGACATCACATTTCATACAGAATCGAGGAGGCTTTGCACTTTTGTAATTGATATTTTGTAGTTCTCTCAAAGTTTTCGAGATAAAGTCGATAACTTCGAAACTTTGTCTCTAGGGTACTGCAGTGCATCCTGTAGATATAGGTAATATAATTCATCGATAGATAGAATATTTTCGAATTTCATAAAGTGAACTTGTGAAAAATTTATATATATAAAAAAAAAATTACATTTCAGGATTTCTAATGAAATTATTTTTAGATGTAAGACATCACATTTCATACAGAATCGAGGAGGCTTTGCACTTTTGTAATTGATATTTTGTAGTTCTCTCAAAGTTTTCGAGATAAAGTCGATAACTTCGAAACTTTGTCTCTAGGGTACTGCAGTGCATCCTGTAGATATAGGTAATATAATTCATCGATAGATAGAATATTTTCGAATTTCATAAAGTGAACTTGTGAAAAATTTATATATATAAAAAAAAAATTACATTTCAGGATTTCTAATGAAATTATTTTTAGATGTAAGACATCACATTTCATACAGAATCGAGGAGGCTTTGCACTTTTGTAATTGATATTTTGTAGTTCTCTCAAAGTTTTCGAGATAAAGTCGATAACTTCGAAACTTTGTCTCTAGGGTACTGCAGTGCATCCTGTAGATATAGGTAATATAATTCATCGATAGATAGAATATTTTCGAATTTCATAAAGTGAACTTGTGAAAAATTTATATATATATAAAAAAAAATTACATTTCAGGATTTCTAATGAAATTATTTTTAGATGTAAGACATCACATTTCATACAGAATCGAGGAGGCTTTGCACTTTCGTAATTGATATTTTGTAGTTCTCTCAAAGTTTTCGAGATAAAGTCGATAACTTCGAAACTTTGCCTCTAGGGTACTGCAGTCCATCCTGTAGATATAGGTAATATAATTCATCGATAGATAGAATATTTTCGAATTTCATAAAGTGAACTTGTGAAAAATTTATATATATAAAAAAAAAATTACATTTCAGGATTTCTAATGAAATTATTTTTAGATGTAAGACATCACATTTCATACAGAATCGAGGAGGCTTTGCACTTTTGTAATTGATATTTTGTAGTTCTCTCAAAGTTCTCGAGATAAAGTCGATAACTTCGAAACTTTGTCTCTAAGGTACTGCAGTGCATCCTGTAGATATAGGTAATATAATTCATCGATAGATAGAATATTTTCGAATTTCATAAAGTGAACTTGTGAAAAATTTATATATATAAAAAAAAATTACATTTCAGGATTTCTAATGAAATTATTTTTAGATGTAAGACATCACATTTCATACAGAATCGAGGAGGCTTTGCACTTTTGTAATTGATATTTTGTAGTTCTCTCAAAGTTTTCGAGATAAAGTCGATAACTTCGAAACTTTGTCTCTAGGGTACTGCAGTGCATCCTGTAGATATAGGTAATATAATTCATCGACAGATAGAATATTTTCGAATTTCATAAAGTGAACTTGTGAAAAATTTATATATATAAAAAAAAATTACATTTCAGGATTTCTAATGAAATTATTTTTAGATGTAAGACATCACATTTCATACAGAATCGAGGAGGCTTTGCACTTTTGTAATTGATATTTTGTAGTTCTCTCAAAGTTTTCGAGATAAAGTCGATAACTTCGAAACTTTGTCTCTAGGGTACTGCAGTGCATCCTGTAGATATAGGTAATATAATTCATCGATAGATAGAATATTTTCGAATTTCATAAAGTGAACTTGTGAAAAATTTATATATATAAAAAAAAATTACATTTCAGGATTTCTAATGAAATTATTTTTAGATGTAAGACATCACATTTCATACAGAATCGAGGAGGCTTTGCACTTTTGTAATTGATATTTTGTAGTTCTCTCAAAGTTTTCGAGATAAAGTCGATAACTTCGAAACTTTGTCTCTAGGGTACTGCAGTGCATCCTGTAGATATAGGTAATATAATTCATCGATAGATAGAATATTTTCGAATTTCATAAAGTGAACTTGTGAAAAATTTATATATATAAAAAAAAAAAATTACATTTCAGGATTTCTAATGAAATTATTTTTAGATGTAAGACATCTCATTTCATACAGAATCGAGGAGGCTTTGCACTTTTGTAATTGATATTTTGTAGTTCTCTCAAAGTTTTCGAGATAAAGTCGATAACTTCGAAACTTTGTCTCTAGGGTACTGCAGTGCATCCTGTAGATATAGGTAATATAATTCATCGATAGATAGAATATTTTCGAATTTCATAAAGTGAACTTGTGAAAAATTTATATATATAAAAAAAAATTACATTTCAGGATTTCTAATGAAATTATTTTTAGATGTAAGACATCACATTTCATACAGAATCGAGGAGGCTTTGCACTTTTGTAATTGATATTTTGTAGTTCTCTCAAAGTTTTCGAGATAAAGTCGATAACTTCGAAACTTTGTCTCTAGGGTACTGCAGTGCATCCTGTAGATATAGGTAATATAATTCATCGATAGATAGAATATTTTCGAATTTCATAAAGTGAACTTGTGAAAAATTTATATATATAAAAAAAATTACATTTCAGGATTTCTAATGAAATTATTTTTAGATGTAAGACATCACATTTCATACAGAATCGAGGAGGCTTTGCACTTTTGTAATTGATATTTTGTAGTTCTCTCAAAGTTTTCGAGATAAAGTCGATAACTTCGAAACTTTGCCTCTAGGGTACTGCAGTCCATCCTGTAGATATAGGTAATATAATTCATCGATAGATAGAATATTTTCGAATTTCATAAAGTGAACTTGTGAAAAATTTATATATATATAAAAAAAATTACATTTCAGGATTTCTAATGAAATTATTTTTAGATGTAAGACATCACATTTCATACAGAATCGAGGAGGCTTTGCACTTTTGTAATTGATATTTTGTAGTTCTCTCAAAGTTTTCGAGATAAAGTCGATAACTTCGAAACTTTGTCTCTAGGGTACTGCAGTGCATCCTGTAGATATAGGTAATATAATTCATCGATAGATAGAATATTTTCGAATTTCATAAAGTGAACTTGTGAAAAATTTATATATATAAAAAAAAATTACATTTCAGGATTTCTAATGAAATTATTTTTAGATGTAAGACATCACATTTCATACAGAATCGAGGAGGCTTTGCACTTTTGTAATTGATATTTTGTAGTTCTCTCAAAGTTTTCGAGATAAAGTCGATAACTTCGAAACTTTGTCTCTAGGGTACTGCAGTGCATCCTGTAGATATAGGTAATATAATTCATCGATAGATAGAATATTTTCGAATTTCATAAAGTGAACTTGTGAAAAATTTATATATATAAAAAAAAAAAATTACATTTCAGGATTTCTAATGAAATTATTTTTAGATGTAAGACATCTCATTTCATACAGAATCGAGGAGGCTTTGCACTTTTGTAATTGATATTTTGTAGTTCTCTCAAAGTTTTCGAGATAAAGTCGATAACTTCGAAACTTTGTCTCTAGGGTACTGCAGTGCATCCTGTAGATATAGGTAATATAATTCATCGATAGATAGAATATTTTCGAATTTCATAAAGTGAACTTGTGAAAAATTTATATATATAAAAAAAAATTACATTTCAGGATTTCTAATGAAATTATTTTTAGATGTAAGACATCACATTTCATACAGAATCGAGGAGGCTTTGCACTTTTGTAATTGATATTTTGTAGTTCTCTCAAAGTTTTCGAGATAAAGTCGATAACTTCGAAACTTTGTCTCTAGGGTACTGCAGTGCATCCTGTAGATATAGGTAATATAATTCATCGATAGATAGAATATTTTCGAATTTCATAAAGTGAACTTGTGAAAAATTTATATATATAAAAAAAATTACATTTCAGGATTTCTAATGAAATTATTTTTAGATGTAAGACATCACATTTCATACAGAATCGAGGAGGCTTTGCACTTTTGTAATTGATATTTTGTAGTTCTCTCAAAGTTTTCGAGATAAAGTCGATAACTTCGAAACTTTGCCTCTAGGGTACTGCAGTCCATCCTGTAGATATAGGTAATATAATTCATCGATAGATAGAATATTTTCGAATTTCATAAAGTGAACTTGTGAAAAATTTATATATATATAAAAAAAATTACATTTCAGGATTTCTAATGAAATTATTTTTAGATGTAAGACATCACATTTCATACAGAATCGAGGAGGCTTTGCACTTTTGTAATTGATATTTTGTAGTTCTCTCAAAGTTTTCGAGATAAAGTCGATAACTTCGAAACTTTGTCTCTAGGGTACTGCAGTGCATCCTGTAGATATAGGTAATATAATTCATCGATAGATAGAATATTTTCGAATTTCATAAAGTGAACTTGTGAAAAATTTATATATATAAAAAAAAATTACATTTCAGGATTTCTAATGAAATTATTTTTAGATGTAAGACATCACATTTCATACAGAATCGAGGAGGCTTTGCACTTTTGTAATTGATATTTTGTAGTTCTCTCAAAGTTTTCGAGATAAAGTCGATAACTTCGAAACTTTGTCTCTAGGGTACTGCAGTGCATCCTGTAGATATAGGTAATATAATTCATCGATAGATAGAATATTTTCGAATTTCATAAAGTGAACTTGTGAAAAATTTATATATATAAAAAAAAAATTACATTTCAGGATTTCTAATGAAATTATTTTTAGATGTAAGACATCACATTTCATACAGAATCGAGGAGGCTTTGCACTTTTGTAATTGATATTTTGTAGTTCTCTCAAAGTTTTCGAGATAAAGTCGATAACTTCGAAACTTTGTCTCTAGGGTACTGCAGTGCATCCTGTAGATATAGGTAATATAATTCATCGATAGATAGAATATTTTCGAATTTCATAAAGTGAACTTGTGAAAAATTTATATATATAAAAAAAAAAAAATTACATTTCAGGATTTCTAATGAAATTATTTTTAGATGTAAGACATCTCATTTCATACAGAATCGAGGAGGCTTTGCACTTTTGTAATTGATATTTTGTAGTTCTCTCAAAGTTTTCGAGATAAAGTCGATAACTTCGAAACTTTGTCTCTAGGGTACTGCAGTCCATCCTGTAGAGATAGGTAATATAATTCATCGATAGATAGAATATTTTCGAATTTCATAAAGTGAACTTGTGAAAAATTTATATATATAAAAAAAAAATTACATTTCAGGATTTCTAATGAAATTATTTTTAGATGTAAGACATCACATTTCATACAGAATCGAGGAGGCTTTGCACTTTTGTAATTGATATTTTGTAGTTCTCTCAAAGTTTTCGAGATAAAATCGATAACTTCGAAACTTTGTCTCTAGGGTACTGCAGTGCATCCTGTAGATATAGGTAATATAATTCATCGATAGATAGAATATTTTCGAATTTCATAAAGTGAACTTGTGAAAAATTTATATATAAAAAAAAAAAAAAAAATTACATTTCAGGATTTCTAATGAAATTATTTTTAGATGTAAGACATCACATTTCATACAGAATCGAGGAGGCTTTGCACTTTTGTAATTGATATGTTGTAGTTCTCTCAAAGTTTTCGAGATAAAGTCGATAACTTCGAAACTTTGTCTCTAGGGTACTGCAGTGCATCCTGTAGATATAGGTAATATAATTCATCGATAGATAGAATATTTTCGAATTTCATAAAGTGAACTTGTGAAAAATTGATTGGTTTTGTATTTTTTCTTTCAGTTACATGGAAAATTTAAGTTCAAAATCTCTACTATTTTCTCAGTTATAAGGCATTGATCAATAATGCTAGTAAATTCTGTAATGCAGTGCTACAAAAAACAAACAAAAAACAAACAAACAAAAAAAAAATGAATCGGAATTTTTGAATTTTATAAGCGAAGTAATAAGAATTTGTCTGATTTTTCATTCTTTTCTTCGGTTAGGTGAAAAACTCTTTATCTACCGAATTTCAATTTCCTAAACACACCTGAAGTAGTCGATAGATTTTGTTCAGATAGTTTGTGATCAATCAGTAAATGTGTTCCAAAGCAGTGATAGCAGTGATTTTGGAAATGCTATACCTCCGAATCTCTACAAGATAAATGTGAGAAATTAAAAATACTGCATAGTAATAATTCTATTTTATTAGATAATTAGCTGACCGGAATCTCTCAAAATGAACCTTTGAGATAGGTCCCTGTTGCCTTCGGCAGCGTAGACCGGGCGTTCTGCTCAGGTCTTCCAAACAGACCTACCTCATTCTGAAAGAACTTCCTGCACGGATCTCCGTTGTCTATGGTCCCGTATAAGCAGACGTGCTGCGCACGCGTCGGAAAATCTTAAAGGAATCGTAAGCTGATTTGAAAGAAGAAAATTCCGTTTAAATCGGGCCCATAAAACCCGAGATAAGTCTGCCTCCTGAAGGTGGTGAAAGGTGGAATTAAAAACTGTAAGACAACCGAAAAACAAGTTAAAGGAGCCAAACTCCGTTGAAATCGGGTTCATAGAATCCGAGATAAGAATGCGCCCACTGTAGGTCGAAGGTTGAACTGAAAACTGTAACATAGTTGGAGCCGTAAGCTAAGTTGAATGAACAAATTCCCGTTGAAATTAGGCCCATGGAACCGGAAAAAAGAATGCGCCATTTACGTTGAAAATGGTGGTAACTTTAGTCTATATTGAGGAAAGTATTCTTTTAAATGTAAATAAAAAAGGACAAACATTTCTAGGCAAATTTTTAACTCATATCAAGGGTCTCTTGCCACAGAACACACTATTAATCTTCGATTAAGTTAATAAAATCCTTTTAAATTATGTTTTTAGCAGTTTCAATGCTTAACAATTAGTTTTCCTTCATACCACCCCAAATTAGATGGGGAGTCGGCTTATCTGCTGAAATGAAACTCTTATTAGATTAGTTTTTAATAAGTGCTCGTCTCCTTCTGGTTGTTTCTTCGACTATTTATTTGTACTGTCGCCATCAGTTTTTTGCAAAAATTAAGAAAAATTACCGACCAATTAAAATAAATAAATAAATGAAAATTGGATTTTCGGATGTAAAAAAAAAAATTCTACATTTGCTCTGAAATTTTGAAATCTTTACTAGTATTTTTTAATTTTACTCAATTAGTGAAAATTGTTTATTTTTAATGTCATTCTACAAAGGAGCCGTCGAAGTCTGGAATACGAACCGTTTTGATTGGACCGTCGCGCGAGCCTCGCCGCGGTGTTCAAATGTTTTCAGCTTGCAGTTTTGGGCAAAGAAATGTTTTTTTCTTTAAATGGGACGTTTGATGAGTTTTTAATTAATATATCGGTTAATTATCAATAATTAAAAAATCTGATTGTCAGGTACACCAGAACTTGCTTTGGATTACCCTCACCCAAATCTTCAGCCTTGTACATGCGGTAGATTTCTTTAACTATCACACGCACACAGAGCGAAACATTCTTTTGTTAATACAGTGTAACCTCTGAATAACGGTTACCAGTGGGACCGACGGAAAGTGATCGCTATTCAGAGGTGGGTGTTATTCAGTGGTTTCATTTAAAAAACAATCATAATTACATAAATTTAAATAGAAATACACAGTCATTTTAATTAGTCCCCATTGTTTTAATACATTAAAAAAATCAGTGATTTGCAGTTGCTTTTTTTCTGCAAATATCTTTCTCCAGAGAAATAATAGTATGAGTTGTTTTGCTGTACAACTCATCATCATTATGATTTAATGCAAAATTTTTGATTTCACGAAGGTTCGTAAAAAATTTGGTATATGTGTTAATACTGGAAATTTTAGGTGATTCTATAATCTCTTCCATATCCCTTTCCGCCTCACTTTTCTCTTCCTCTCTGCTAACTTCCACCGTTTGCTGTATGAATCAAATGTAGCAGTAACTGCCAAATTTTTGCCCAGACACACAAACTTACTGGCGTTCGTGTTAGTTATGCTTGCTCTAAGAATATTATCTAAATTTTCCCGATCATTAGTGTCTTCATTTTCTATGTCTAGTTTTGAAAAAGGATTAAGTGTTCAAGAAATTAAGTAACATTTTGTTGACATATTAAGTAAATTTTGTTTCATCTGCTTCAGATTTTGGTTAGCAAATAAATATGAAATTGTACCAGAAATTATTTTAAAAAAATGTCTGTTTAATTTTGTGCGGTCGTTGTTCAGAATTCCTTATTTAGAGGTTCATAGTAATGTTAATGCTATGGAATGTGTTTGATTCCATCAATATGTGGCCGGTATTCGGAGGTTGTCGTTGTTTAGAGGTGACCGTTCAAGGAGTTCACTGTATAGACAATATCCCCAGCTTAAAATCCAAATTTTTTCCTTACTCATTAAAGCTCTGGTGAGAGGCATTGTTTTTCTGCTAGTTATTGGCTGCTAAGATGTGCGATTTTTTAAGTTTGATTTTCTCAAAACGTATAAAAGATAAAAATATGCGATTTCGGATGCCGACATGCCAAGTAGCAATGACGATCACGCCAGCGAAACCATATTCCTAAATGTAAATTATTTTCGGATATGCGGGAAACAGAAGGTCTAAAATGTCTCAATGGCTTTGTGTAAATATTAGAGATGAGTCGGGCTCGATTTTTATACCAATTTTTGCTCTCGGGCTCTACAAAAGTTTTCTGACTTATAGTGTTGACGCTAGAAAAAAAGGGCCGCCGGGTGGGAATTTTTCAAAAAGGGAACACTATTAAAAAAGGGAACGCTGTTGTAAAACAGGGTACATTTTTTTCAAAAAGGGGACACTATTCTAAAATAAGGGCACATATTTTCAAAAAGGGCACTCTTGTACCTTGTTCATAAAACATATTTTGAACTGGTTTGTTTAGAGTCCCTAGAATTTGCAATATTTTTCCGGTATCACTTGATTTGCCACGGGCGCGTAGGAAGTGTTAAAAGGGCAGCCGGGCGCATCGGAAGGGTTTAAAAGAACCGCCGGGCGCAAGAAAGAAATAAAAAGAGCCTCCGGCCGCTGCGTCCTGCTAAAGCGGCTTAGAGTCAACACTATGACTAGAAGGGCGGATGGCTAGAATTTCAAATCTTTGGGCCGAAAAGAGAGACCGAACTCTTCTCTAGTAAATATAGTGTACGATGTGACATATGAACTTGGACAGTGGATTGCCCTGCACTATTATTGCAGATTAGTGATGCAACGAATACTGGTTTGGCCGAATAGCCGAATACCAAATATTCGGCCAAGTTACAGCCGAATATTCGGCCTATTCGGCCGCCGAATAATGAACTTATTTTTGCCTAAAAACAAAATATAGTATGCACTATATGCACAATTCTTGTATATTTCACAATTAAAATGTATTGTTTTCTTTTAAAAAATTATTTATATACAAATTTTTATTTTTTTTAAAGCATTATTTTACTCTGAAAAAATATTCGGCTATATTCGGCCTAAAAATTGCTTCCATAATATAATTCCCTCCCCCCCCCCCAAAAAAAAAAAAAATTCTTAGCAAAAGTTCCTTATCAGGTACTGTCTAGTTACATTTTAATAGATATTATGTGTGTTGTTACATTTTAAAATAATGAAAAAATTTTAAAAGTACTTGGAAACATAAGTTTCAGCTTTCAGATGAAATAAAATAAAAATAAGAAATCTTAATATCTTAAGAAAAACCACTGATAGAAAGGGTCAAAGGAATATCCTCTAAAATGGTGGAAAGAAATCATTGTAGACTTTATAAAGCTCACAATTAACAAAATTTTTATTTATCTTTATTATTATTTTTTTTTCTTTGCTGTCAGCAGAGAAGCCTCTATAGAAAGTGCCCCTCAATGTGAAGAAGTAAAAGAAATTAGTAATTTTCTTTCCCAGCCACTACTAGAAGGACAACAGTGTTCTTTGGAGTGGTGGGCGAAAAGTTCGGAAGACTTTCCAAACCTTTCACAATTAGCCAAAAAGTACCTTTCTGCTCCAGGAAGTACTATATATAGTGAGAGATTATTTTCAGAAGCAGGCAACATTTACGTAAAAAAAAGAAATAGACTATCACCTGAGAATGCTGAATTATTATTATTTCTGCATCCCAATCTACGTTTATTGAAAACATTTTAACTGTTTTTTAAGGCATTACAATGCTATTCTTGAAAAAAATATCTAAAACGTAAGTGCATACTAATTAAAAGAATTTAGTATTTACATTTCTTTCATTATTTAATAAGAAATAGTAACAGACTTAAAAAAATCACCTCAATTATATTTAACTTTTAAGGGTATTTTACTTAAAAAAAAAAAAAAAAAAAACCCTTAAGTATTGGAACATATACGACTTAAATATCTTATACATATATAATACATCTATATCTAATCAATCATATATTTATGTTCTTTATAGGTATAATTCAAAATATTATTGAAAGAAATATTTTTTTATGTAACAAGGGTTAAATGTTAAACTTCCCATTATGATTTAAAAAAAAAAAAAAAAAAAAAAAAAATTGAATTAGCTTGTACAGCTGTATTAAAACATTTTTCAATAGATTAATTTTAAATGTAACAGATTATGTTAGCTTATTACAGATACTCTTTGTACTTACTGATACAGCATAAATTTTTTTTTAACATGATTCCTAAATTAGCCTCTTATATAAACAAAAGTACCTTTTATATAAACTCTTATATATAGCCTCTTACATAAACAAGATTATAAAACCCATTCGGAGTATGAAAGTTAATAGGAAAAAAAGTGTTAGTTAATTTCAAATAAAATTTTCGTTATATATGATGAATATAAATTGTCAAATTAAAAAGTTATACTGTGTAAATATAAAAACATTTATTACAGTATTATTCAGCCAAGGCCGAATATTCGTTGCATCTTTATTACAGATCTTTATATTTAATTTATTATCACCTTCTTTAGCTTCCAGCATTTAACCCCTTGTGGACGAGCGTCTTTTACACAATTTTTAATCTTTTATCACCGGTTTTTCATAACAGAAATTTTAGTCTAATTGAATCGAGAAATGCCCTGATTTAAATAAGGCAAAATTTACAATAAAAAAAAAAATATTGGAATATATAATAGGTAATAACCAAGGACTCTGAGCACCTTATGCGGCACATATACTGGTCACTCGTCCCGAAGGGGTTAAGGCTATTCTCAAATCCAAGGCGGCAACTTTATGACACAAGTTTTAATTTATTTTTGTTCGGAAATGATGAAACTAGCAGGTGTTGTTGTTCAGAAATTATGTGATAGAGCTGGGTTTTTTTTCGATTTTTTTTTTTTTTTTTTTTTTTTTTTTTTTCAAGCGCAATAAATTATTCAGAAAATAGTGTCAAGTGGGAGTTTTGAACCGAATTTCCGCGCGAAAGAAGAATAACCACTCAAGAAAGGTTGAAAAACGTGTTTGTCACGTGATCAAAATCGCTTATAACTCAATAGGTAATTTATGGATCCAAAAATGGAAAACACAGTTCGATTGCAAATCGCTTCCAGGGTCATATTTCCAATTTTATATCTTTCCGTTAAAAAATGAATTTGTAAATGCGTCAATAGGGGTGTAGTGGAGGGTATACGCAGGTATACGCCGTATAACTTCTGGATTTTTTAAGAAGCTCCGTATACCCTCTGTTTCTCAAATAAAGCTATAGCGTATACTCTAGGCATGATGCTCATGACTTTAGCGTATACCCTATGTGTATAGCGTTTAGCGTATACTCTTTGGGGTTTTTTTTTTACGACTACAACACTGATCATGTGTCCTTATGTTATCAGTTAAATTTCAGTAAATATTAATTCTGTCATTTAGATAGCTATTTTTATTTTTTAAACAAAAAGTAATTTGTATCCAAAGAAAAAAAATCCACAGGAAAGGGTTGAAAATATCTAATGTTTGTAAAAAGATAAACCCTGCGCTAATTGTTAGGAAACAAATGAGAAATTCTCGGAGGCTTTTTAAACCTTTAATTTCCCTTTTCGTTTTATCGTCCATACGGTGTCATAACTCCTGTGATCAATGACAAACTGGGGAATGCATTTCTGGAATGTCCCAGGGCGATGCTCTCTTTCGCAGTTCATCATGAGCCGTTGGAACTGCCAGGAGCAGAAGCTCATCTTCAGCTTCAGAAGGGTTGAAACTTTGTATCGGAACTTTCCAATTAAATTTAATACTATAGTTACATCTAACTCGAGGTTAAAATGCGTTGGGGGGGGGGGGGGGCAAACGAGTTTGAAATGATGAAAATGGACTGATCGCGCAGCTTATCATTAATTTAGACAAATACTTATTTTTGAATATTTCTCATTTATGTTTTCTAGAAACAAAAAAAAAATAATAATAATAATAATAATAATAATAATAAAAGAAAGGGGTGAGGGTACTTTTCCAGTAGTCTTGTCGAGAACACGAAAGAGTGCAAGATATTTTCCAGCCACCTATTCACTGTTTCATATGCAAATTTTAATAGTGGATCTCCCGATAGTAGAAAAGTGCAAAAAATAACATAATTTGTTATGGATTTTTTATTATGTATATGTTATAATTATTATGACACAAATGATCTTTTATTATGTATATGTCAATGGGGAAGACCGAGGAGAACAACCAGTAAAAGAAAAGTCAATCTCAAATTGGAAGCGGCTGCTTTTTTGACATAATCACGGAGTCATTTTTATTCTAAAATTAATAAAACGTGAAAGTATTCTCATTCAGAATCTAAGAAACCCAATCTCATTTTTCCATTTTCGATAAAGGAAAGGAACTTAAAAAAAAAAAAAAAAAAAAAAAAAAAAAAAAAAAAATACTACTTTTTGTACAGTCTTTCACGAATGCGATCGCCCGATAAAAGGTCATGCAATCTCGTACAGATTAAAATGTAGTGCATTTATGGAAAATGTAACCCTCTATTGGATTAGAAATCATTTGAATAATGACGCTTGTTATTTTCATGACTTTACGTTTTACAATGAGTACATGAATTGTTGAAACAGTTTCGTACGGTCGAATAGTTTTTTGAGAATGGCAACTCATTGAATGAATTCAAATTAAATGCAAACAACTCTGTTTTCCGATATATCATTATTTTATTTTATTTTTCCTTGGCGATGCATTTTCTTTCCAGTTTCCTCCTATCACTGTGTGTTGGAAAATCGGACATGTACTTTTAACTCGCCTGTAGTATGAACGCTGACCGACTCTTATGACCGCCCCAGTGTTGGGTCGCTCGCTTATTATGTAGAATCTCTTATTAGAGAACTACTGGATGAGTGGATCGTGCACCTAAACACGCATGGGGTGCTCCAAAATAGGGATCATTACGAACCGGGCTGGCCTCACTTGACATTCTACTCATAGCTCAGCTAACAACCCTCCAGCGGCAGGATTTCAAACACTCAAACCCCACTTAGGTAGCTAGGATTCCGTGATTCTAAGAGTCGGCCGGAGAAGGGCCTTAGAAATTTAATTTCATTTACAATGACATTACTCTTCTTAGCACTTTCCAACATAGTTGAAACTGTGTCCGCCACGCGTTCCTTCTTAGCAGGTATAATTGTATGCATTCGTTATTTTAGGTTGGGACCAGCGGTGTAGTGGAGGGTATACGCAGGTATACGCCGTATACCTTCTGGATTTTTTTAAAGAAACTCCGTATACCCTCTGTTTCTCAAATAAAGCTATAGCGTATCCCCTAGGCATGACGTTCATGACTTTAGCGTATACCCTGTGTCTATAGCGTATACCGTTTTTACGACTACATCACTGGTTGGGACCATGAAAATTTTCCATTTAAGACAGGTTTCGCTTTTATAAGCTTAACTGCTGTAGAAACAGTTTCCAACATGATGCGGGGAGGTGGGGGGGGGGGGCGTAAATGACAGTTTGTAACAATATGGAAATTCGTTTTTGTGGTCGTTTCAGAGTTTCCGAATTTTTTTTTACATATTTCAGAGAAGTGTTTAGGAATTCGGTTTGTCTGTCTGTCTGTCTGTCTCACGTCAACAGACTCGGGATTTTCAGGTAATTGATATAGGTCAATGATATTTACTATTGAAAATGATGTGTTTAGTGTTTAGCATTTATAGTTCGTTTAAAGGGGCACTCAAAAGAATGCCTTTACGGTCTATGGGGTTTGCGGTGTATTTTAATGATGTTACACTATTTAAAACATATGCAAATGGATGTTTATCACTGCTATAAAACAACTGACAACACACTTCGAGCATTCGTCGTCGTTCACAGGGACACACAAAAGAATTCGGTGCTGTCTATGAACACGAATGGCCGGAAGTGCGTTGTCAGTGGTGGTACGCATTTTTAAATTGAACTAATTTATAAATTTTATAGGGTAAGGTGCCCTATTATCGTCCCCCAGTCACTTTTAGGCCCTTGGAAATTGTAATTTTTAGTGAAAATCTACCAAATTTGGATTCTACATAGACTAACTACCCACGCACATAGAAGCATAGTCAAATATCATACAAAAAAAATTTTAAGAATGCGAAAAACTGTTTTTTCAAAAGTATCTAAAAAATGCAAAAGAAAAAAAAGGGTCCCAATTTCGTCCCCCTAAAAAATCCAATACGCCAAGGCTTAACCTGTAACTAAATCAAAATTTATTTCTAAATGAGTAAGTAATTTAATGTACATTAAAGTAAGGCACCAAGAAGTGTACTAATTATCAGTGAAAGAATAACATAACGAAACATTATCCATCCAAACATGAGGGAAGAAATGAACAAAACGTCATCAAAAAGCATTCCTAATTTCATACCCGGGACGAAAACAAGAACTGCAAGGGGGACGAAATTGGGACCACGCTACATCCCAATAGGACGGAGCTTCAGTTCCCGTAAGATGAACTGAGCGTCCTAAAACTCACTGTATGCTACTGTCATAGGCAGTACCTTCCATCATCTTACCAACGTAAAATACATGCAATGAATAAGAAATAAATACTTACAGTACAGTAAATAACGTTCTACAAACGACATAATAAAAACTCAGGTCTTCTAAAAATAGAAAATTCGCCGTCTTCAATTTATGTATGCGTCTTGGCGAACGAAACTTTCAACGCTGACCCCTTTTACCTCGCGTCCCCTGTGCCTTGCGTCATAAGTGGCGCCACTTTCGCAGAAGCGGAGAAGTTAAGGGGGACGAAATTAGGAAAAGGGACGAAATAGGGACACTTTACCCTAGATCCTTTACAGGGGAGCACAAAAGATCTCGAGTCCATTTCCGTTTATGGATGGAGATGGCTGAAGGGTCATTTTCCACTGTGCTATGTGTTTCTGGCTTAAGGAGTCAGGTACCTTTGACAGTGTCCAGAAATCATTTTTTTTTATTTGATAGCTTATATTAAAATTTGATTCTCAAGAAACATTTTAAAACAAACCCATTCAAAAGCTCGTTTTAGAAAGGAAGTTATGTCCAAAACAGTAGAGCTATCTTTATATTATCAAGGGGGAATTCAACCTTTAAAGTGAATTTTCTCAAAATGGCGATTTTGGTCATTGCGCGCTCGCGCATGATTTCTAGAATATGACTGGATAGAATTCTATGAAATTATGACTGAAGGTAAACCTTATAAATGCACAAAATGACCTACTATTAGGTTCATCAAGTAAGGAATTTAGAAATTATGACTATTTTTGTAATAAAAAAATTAAAGTTTTGAGATTTTTTATTTTACATTTTTGTTTTTTCCTTAAGAACTAATCATGACATTTTTTCTAGTGTAGGTTATTTTAAACACTCGTTATATCTCTACTCAGTAAAAAATTTTGGGCTCGCTAAGACAATTCAATTATGAGAAATCCCCACGCATTTTCAAAACAAATAAATATTTATTTATTTGTTTTGAAAATGACTCGGGTGGAATCGAAACATGCCAACACTCAAATGAAACTATTTTTACTATTTTTTAAAGTTTTAATCTTACACCTTTTAGCAATTGAAAATAGTATATTATTACAAGGTGTTAATTTGTTATACACTATATAGCCAAAGATGACCGGCCAGTTGCGATTTTAGACGTTTTGTCAAATATCTAGAAAAATACATGAGGAATTATCCTGAAACTCCAGGTGTGTAAACAGAATAGTACAGGTCATATATTTCCGTGAAAATTTTCCCCCACCAGTGGCCGAGAGATTTTGCTCTCGAAGCTGGTAGACGGGAGGTGCTGGGTTCGAAACCAATCGCGTCCGTCGGTTTAATCGTTCGGAGTTTTCGTGATTTTCTTCGAACCTTGGATTTACATGGATAACGGTTAATAAATATGGATTAGGTTCCCTTAGAAAGACCCCCACGGAGGGCACTCCTCCACCCGGGCCTATATCACTCGAGTAAATAATCGGCCGTCAAAAATCAAGCCAACCCGTGAAGATTTTTTCCCGAAGCCCCACAGGGGATCGCTAACAAATTGAAAAAGAACGAATATCTTTTGGATAAC
This sequence comes from Maratus speciosus, assembly GCA_963932465.1. NCBI lineage: Eukaryota > Metazoa > Arthropoda > Arachnida > Araneae > Salticidae > Maratus > Maratus speciosus. The sequence continues at coordinate 14,757,928 of OZ010791.1, read as the reverse complement.
CCTAATGCAGCAAAAGCGTTCAAACTGTAGATTATGATTAAGTGGCTTATTGTAATAATTCGTGTTCATTTTTATGAAGATAGCATGTATACTCGAAGAGAAATTCAGATTTTCATAAAAACAATCTCAAATTTTGCCAAGATTTTTGCTTATAATTTGCAAAGTTCTTAATATAAAAAAATGTTATTTTTAGAAAATATGACAAACAACATTGTACACAATACCCTGTAATCAGAATTAAAATATAGTAAAAATTGCATGAAAAATGAGCAGGTTTACTAAATTATGTTTCACTGCGCATGCGCGAACGCAATCAAAATATAATGTGCATAATGTGTTAGCTAAATGCATAGAGTAACTTCTGTAAAAGTCTTAAAAACATAGCTTGAAAATTCTGAAAATTATCTTTGATAGAATAGGCTCAAAATCCGTTGTTCTCAAAATGAAGCAAAAATATGAGGGACTGTATGGATATATCCAGTGATGGGATTCAAATAATTTAACAACCGGTTCGGTGTTCGAGTGATTTTTTATGTATAAACATGAAAGGAAAACAAAGCATCACACACACACATGGATTATGAAACACTTTCAATATTTCAAGACATAGTTACAAATCTTTGATCTTTTTGTATGGTGAAAAAAAAAAAATTCCTGAAGCATGTTTCCCTATAAAAGGACTTAATTTATTTAATAAGTATTACGCAGGCATGTAACCTTGATCACAAATTTCTATCAGAAAATTCATGAAAACAGTATAATACAATAAGGATAACACAAAAAATAGCAGAAATTTAATATTAAGAACTAACTTATATCCATGGTCTAAAGTTGCAATCGGCTAGATATTAAAAACGCAAATTGTAGTATTATAAGTGCTTCATATATTGCTGAAATCTTTACTCTCGTGAGAATACTATCTCACTGAATGCCAACTATTCATATTTAAATTCTTGCTTTGTTAATAAAAGCTTGCAATTTCTTCAGAGTTAAAATCTATAAATTGGCTCTTGTAAGTATTAGGTGATTGTTTGCTGGATTTTTTTTGAATGCATGTTTTATGTTAGGTTTTGTCACCGAAGTTACAAATTTCACCAAGATATTCGTCAATGGCGTCTTCTATAATTAGACTCAAGTGACTTTAAAACTATTTTTGTAGTAACAATAATGCGCACGCGAAGAAGACATTTCTGGAAATTTTTTATCGATAATAAAATTTAGTTGTTTAAAAACATGAAATACAGCAGCACACTATACATTTTCGGACTGAAATCGGCAAAAATAAATTCAAATTATTTGAGGTATCCTGTACTGAAAAAAACTATGTTGTTGAAAAATTAAAAAAAGTATTTAAGAAGGTAGTACTATATTATTTCATATGCTTATTACATAAAACAAAGGATGTAGAAAAAACTAGAATATACTATAGAAAATAGTTTTAAAATATTAAATAACTTGTGTTATTTGAGATATTTACATATAGCTTCTTTATAAGTGCCCTCACTTTCAGCTTTTTTTGTCTTTACTCAAACATTATCGGATGTATGCTTCTTTCTTAACATACATTTGCTATAAAAGGAACCCTTTCTTTTAGAGCATTTTAGACCAATTAGACTAATCGTCATTATGTTTGATACATTAGAGATAGTTAGTCCTTTGACCATATTATTTTTATCTTTAAAAACCCCTTTTTCATTTCTGCTGAACTTGCAGCAATTGATCTGAGAATTTTTTTAACCTTTTGAATACTTTCAAAAACTCTACAATTTAGAAAAATATTTATAACAATAAAAAAACACTCGATAATCATTAATATTAAAGTCTTTGAATATAAATAATTTTTCAGCTGCTTTTCAGTTCTACAATATTCCAGTAATCTGACGGAGAAAAAAACTGTAGTTTAGAGGAGAGAAACCATATTTGGATCAGCGCTTTAAATGGACCACTGCAATTCTGCTGTTAATTACAGAAAGAGACGTCATCTACCGCTGAAATCCTACATATCAGAAAGACGTCATTTATGATTAAAAGAAGCACCCTCTTTTCACGTGCAGTTTCAGAAAATTTAAAAAACCTAAAATCAGCTGTTTTGATCTAACATTTTCGTACTAAACGTAAGGGAATACTTTAAAACTTATGTATACGAAAACACAACAACTTACCTATCTAAATTAATATGATCATTGGGCATATTCATCCCGCAGATTTGTTTGCTTTCGTTTTTGTTCTTAGTCTTGAAGTTATCTGTTTAAAAAAATAGCGCAGTTGCCTTAAACCAATTTGAGCTGCTTAAATTGTACTATACATACGATCAAAAATTTAAAAAGCTATCGCTTACAACAAAGCAGCAACCGCTGAAATCGCCATCCAAGCTTTTAAAGGAAGCGGCGTTTGGTCTCCTAACAGGCATGTTTTTAATGTCATGATTTTAAGTCTTTTTCTGCACTTATTCCTGACGAGGAAATAGGCACTGTAGATACATGCATTGATTCTCCTGCTAGTGATATTTCGGAGTCAAATTCAGTAATCATGAAACCTACTAAAACTAAGAGAGCAAAAAAAGATAAAAACGACACAAATAAACAGTCTGGAAGAAAAACATCAGTGACAGCAAAAGTTGCCAAAGATATAGGAAACGAAAAGGAAGGAATAAGCTGTGAAGTGATTGACCCACAAGAAAGCTGTAGCTATAAAGCACCCTAAAAAGACAAAGAATCATTAGAAATGTTATCTACCTTGCCAAGCTCAGTAAAGCCTAAGTACAGAGGGAGCCAAAAAACAACTGTGTTGACATCTTCGCCGTATAAAGTAAAGTTTGAAATGGAAAAAAAAACGACAAAAAAGGTGCTTTCAATGCAAAAAAAGCAATTGGAACATCAAGTTTTAAAAAATAGGGGTAATTCAATTGGAAAGAAAATGGTGGAAGGGCAGAACTACGGTCATAAGGTAAAAAAACCTTCTGCTGCAAAAAAGTATCTAATTATTCAGAATCTAAAAAGAAAAATCAGGACATTGATGATTGGTTTTGCCCAGTTTGTAAGAAAAATAAAATAGAATTTTTTCTGTGCTGAGATTGCTAAAAATGGTTCCATGCGCTGGAGTAAAAAATGAATGAAAGAAATTCATGTGCAAGCCTTGAATCACTTTTTACGTGATAGTCAAGTGACTGGTAATTAGTTCTATAATTTCTATTCTTAATTACTTATAACTTATTTATATTTTGAATATATTTTAATTTATTTTCAGACATTTGATTTCATTATAGTTCATTGCTGTTGTTTTGTTTCATTAATTGCAAATTTTGCTTTTAATTAAAGTATATATTTAATATAAGGTATATTCTATACTCATTAAAAAAACCTAATATTTTGGTCCAATTTAGGAGACTAGGGGTCCAACTTAGGCGACCAGTCGCTGAGTTTGGACCACTTTTGACAATTTTTTTTCAAATTAAAATTAAACTTAAGATTTTCAAAAAGAAATTGTTCTAAAGATTTATTTAGTTAGTAGATGAATAGATTGATCACTTGTAGTGATATTTTGCTGATATTCCAAAAACGAAGTGAGTTACACCTGAAAATAGTGAAGTGGTCCAAATTCGGCTACTCTCCCTTATTACTATATTCAAATTGACTACAACTTGGGGTTAAATTTCCGAATTCTGTAGCCTGTCATTTTTTAATTAGTTACGTTGTTTATAAAAAAAAAACGTTCCTGAGCTCAATAAAACATTTATGATCTTCTACAGAATTGATTTTTTCAAATTTCTGAAGTAATAAACCTGATCGTCTTTCTTTTGTATGTGTTTTTTTCTTCTGAAATATTTCAAATGTTTTAATAAAGGGTATCGCCAGTTTTATCCATGCTATAACAAGTGAGACAAATTTTTGTATGACCAAAATTTCTCGAGCCATGATACTTAGAATTTTAAGAGTTTTTTAAAAATTACAATTCAAATTACAAAAAATTATCAGCCATAGCTGGAAGACTTCTAAGAGATGCAAAGAACAATATTTCATAGGCGTAACCAGCCTTTTGAACGGGGGGGTACCCAGACATTTTAACCTGAACATGTTGGATGCAAACAATATCTTATATAGTAAAACCTTCTAAAACGGAAATTCAGGAAACGGGTCGAATTTCCGTTTTAGAGAGGTTTTCATCTTAGAAGGTATACTTATGTGGTATTTTTTTTCAATAGGGCTCAAACGCGATTTTTGTTTGCGAGAGAAGAGATGAGAAGGAGTTCAAAACATTAAAACTAGATCTAATGGTAAAAAAAAAAGATATGTAAACGTTCTTGCAGCAGTGATATAAGACAGTGACTAAGTGTGGTCACAAGTGTAAAACCTTTTTGCACCCTAACTTCTTATAAAGATTAAAAAAGGCCTTTAACCATGCTGGAAACTTCTATAGGCAACGCTGCATGAAATTTTGCCGGATGATAAATCTCAGATAATACATGCGGTACACCCGTACATACGCACGAAAGTTTTTCAGAATGTGACTCCATCACTTCTTAGGGATCACCGGAGGCAACCAAGGAATTTTGGAGGAAAGCCTATATAAATAATTATTATAATATTATAAATAATTATAATATTCATTAATACCGTAATTTCTGGCCTATAATTCGCGAATCAAACAATCATGTTTCGACACAGAAATTTTATTTCATTATTGAAGTTAAATATTTATCGAGATTTAACAAGTTACGTTTTATGAAACAAGATTTCTGGGTCCGAACATAATTGTTTGATCCGCGGATTACAGGCCGGAAATTACGATAATTAATATTTTTACTTCAGAATGTGTCGAATATATTAGGTAAAACAGGTCATGATAATGTACACTAAATTTTATCAAGATGATGCAAATTATACTATCATGATGCGACTGTCTTCTTTTCAATAAGGTGTTTTCGAGATTCTTACCAGCGATTTTTCCATTTTTAATAATTTTTTAATGTTATTTATAGAGGGTTTTTTTCGCATTTCGCGATGATTTTACTTGTCTGTCACTGTGTGTGTGTGTACGCGCGCGCGCTGAACTCTAAAAAAAAACAATGCAGCCCGCACAGCCGTGAGACTTGACAGGATCTGTATGCCTGAACTCATGCATATCAAAGATAATTTCTGGAATTTTTCAATTAATTTTTTATGCTATTTTTTTCGCATTTTGCGGCAATTTTTTCAAATTAGTAAAAGAGAATGATATTCCAATATTTTATCCAGTAAACTTTGTCTTCTTTTCAATAAGGTGTTTTCGAGATTCTTACCAGCAATTTTTCCATTTTTAATAATTTTTTAATGTTATTTATAGAGGGTTTTTTCGCATTTCGCGATGATTTTTTTTCGACATTCCTAAAAGGAATCCGGTTTAAATCTTTTACCCAAATAGTTAATTTCGTTCCGTGTCGTTTTTTTAATCTTTTCCGAAATTTTTATGTGATTTTTGGCGGGTGTTTTCGTGCTTTGAAGCAATTCTTTTGCTTTTTTTGAAACAGAAAAATTTCTCTGGTAATTTTTGCAATTACCGTGATTGAATCGGAATAATGTCAAATCAGTTCTTATAAGAAAGCTGAAAATTTAATTTTGCTCGAAATAAAAAGCGCAATAATTAAAGATTTGCTTGTTTAGAGACAGAAGAGGTCGTAGCTTGCTCGGGAGTACGTCTCTGAAGGCAGCCCCCCCCCCCCCCCAATCCTATATTTGTTTAATTCTATGTTCGTTTAAAAAAACCAACCAACGAATTTCCTCTAGTAATGAAGTTTTCTTTGAAATAACGTACGGAATCGCGTGATTTGTGCTCAGAAAAGGAAAGTCCCGCATAATTAAAAAATTCTGTGCAGTATTTCCCCCCTCCAAATTCTTCAGAGACCTGTGATTCTTCAGTGAGTATTTAAAAAAAAATTGAAGTCCGTGATTTTTATTTCTTTTATGCCATTTCTTAAAATCAATTCGTGAATCGGTCCCGGAAAAATTTGAGAATTTTTTCAAACGATCGTGGAAAAATATCGGGAATTTCGATAAAAGAGTGCGAAAAGTAATCGCCAGTTTCGTCAAAAGATTGCTCAAAAAAATTATGAATTTCGATAAACGATTGATGAAAAAATTTTGCAAATTTCGTCAAAATGTCGCGGAAAAGAGTAGTGAATTTTGTTAATTGATACGGAAAAATATCGATAATTTTCTCGATCGGTCGAGCAATACTATCGTGAATTTCGACAAATGATCTCCCTGTAAAAAAATGACTTTCGTCAATCCGTCGCAACAGAAAATAAATTTCGTCAAAGGATCGAGGTAAAAACGCGAATTTCGTCAAAGGATTGTAGAAAGAAAGCGTGAATTTTGTCAAAAGATTGCGGAAAGAAAAAGCGAATTTCATCGAAGGATCGTGCTAAAAAAATGCCAATTTCGTCAAAGGATTGTGGTAGAAAACATGAATTTTGTCAAAGGTTAGCGGTGAAAAGTGCAGATTTCGACAAAAAATCGCGTAGAAAGACGTGAATTTCGTCAAACGATAACAAAATGGGGAAAAAAAGTAAATATCATGAAATGATCGCAGAATAAAATCGCGAATTCGGTCAAAATTCACTGCACTGGTCTAAAAGATTGAAACCGGGTTCCTTTTCCTACTTTCAAAAGAACGCTACGAAACGAGAAGAGACTCTAAAAATCGTATAAAAATTTTCAGAGGAAAAAAATTACTATATTGACTTGAAAGACAGCAACCATATTCTTTTTACGAATGTCAAAAAATGGCCGCGAAACACGAAATTCAACCAATCAACCAAACTCCAGATTAATTTGAATTTTCTGTGCTATTATTTTTCATTTTCAAAGGAGGCAGGTTCAGTGTACCCCGCCCCCCCCCCCCTTTCCCCCGGCTAATCGCATTTTAGAATTATTGTTTCACATCTGCAATCCCTTTCAAATTTGTTTACTTCTCTCTAAACTTTAAACTACGAAAGCAAAGAGACAAATAGTTTCTAGTTCGTTAAGAACTTGCGTTAATTTCTCATGAAATTGCAAAAACGTGCAATAGAAGGAACGGCTTTAAAAAAAAAAATTCCAAGAAACAAAAGACGTCAAGGTGGAATTATAAAGCCACCTTTTTGACTTACTAGACTAATACAGATTCTTGTAAATGTTCTAGTTTTAAAAAAGATAAACAACATAATTTTCTTTAAAAAGAAAAGAAAGAAAGAAAGAAAGAACGAGGGTTTCATTTTTTATCACATTTCAAAGTTTAGGGTGTTAGTTTTTTGAACTAAACTAATTTGCTAAACCAATTGAACTCTGCTTTCACTTCTTCTTTTTTCTTTTGTAGATTTCGATTTTTTAAAATAACTGTGCTTGAGTCTGCGGAAGCGGGGAGGGGGGGAGGGGGGGGGGGGGTGCCCGGGCACCCAGGGCACCCACCCTGGTTACGCCTATGTATTTTAATAAAATGCAATTGAAAGTATATCTTTAAATAACGATTTAATTTTTAGCTATTGGTCATCGATAATAAGGAACATTCAGTATATTATCAAGAGGCAGCCAAAGCGAAGTACATTTTATTTGAATATAAGTGTAGTCAGTGTAATGTTGAATAAGCATGCCATTTAACTAGGGTTAGTCCAGGCTGACCATTTGGACACCAAAATTCTTCAAACCTTTATATTTTTAGTTAAATGTGCTTCTAAAATCTGACAGGACTGATAATTTTTTTTTTTTTTGCTAATGAAACATTTTATTAAATGAATCAAATCAGAACATGCCACAGAGTTATGTTTAGAAAAAGCTGTTGCGCAGATAAGGAATTAAAGAAAGCACATTAATGTAAATGCGATTTTCGCATTTGAAGTTTAATTTTAACAACCGGTTCGTCGAACTCAACACGTATTAACAACCGGTTCTACCGAACCGGTGCGAACCGGCTGAATCCCACCACTGGATATATCTATTGATTAATGCCAATGTAGCATACACAATATTGCACGTATTTGGATACAGCCGCTCATATTTTTGTTTCCTTTCGGGAATAACGGATTTCGAGCTTATTCTATCAACGATCTTTTTCAGACTTTTTAAACTATGTTTTGAGGTTTCACAAAAGTTTCCCTATACATTTAGCTAACACGTTATGCAAATTATATTTTGATTACATTCGGGCATGTGCAGTGAATCATTATTTAGTAAACGTGCTCATTTTTCATATAATTTTTATTATTTTTTAATTCTGATTGCAGGGTATTATGTACAATGCTGTTTGTCATTTGTTTTTTCTGAAAAGAACTTTTTTTTTATATTAAGAACTCTATAAATTATAAGCAAAAAACTTGGCAAAATTTGAGACTCTTTTTATAAAAACTTTAACACTATTTCTAGTAAGATGTGTCAAAAGACACCTATCAGATTTTAAATTAAAATTACTCTCTAAGTTTAATCATTTCTCCACAATTATTTTTCTTTTTTTACTTTTCGTGCAACAGATTTTAAATTAATTCAGCGATATCATTTTCTTCCAACTCATCTTGGATATAAAAATATGCATATGGTACCTATTTCTAACATGAGGTGTATTTTCACACCTTAAAGTTTTCATAATTTCTAATTTCTAAGTTTAAACAATTTTACACATAAATATGAACACCATTTTACAGCATGCTATCCGTTATAATCAGATTAGAGAATCTCGATTTCAATTGTAACGGAAAATACAAGAGTTGCTGCAAAACTCTGATATTCGCTTGTTTTCCGCCATGTTGCATTTTAGTGTAGATCATTGCAGTGGCTAGTTCTAAAAATCGAATAACACGTTTGGTTCTACATTTCTGGTAGTCAGTTCAATACAGAGGTGCAGAAAATGTTTTCACTCCGAATATTTCCCCGAATCCATATGAAAATTTCCCCAAAATTTTACAATATGTTATAGGCTTGCATAAATTATGTATTACTGTAGGTATAGAATTTTTTTTTATTTTTCAAAACTTTCTCAACTTACGCGCAAGTATATACGGTACATATCTCAGAAAATTATGTAATTCATTGTTAAAATAGAAATCAATTGCATTTTTTTTCTGCAGAAATGAAATCCCAGTTGGCAAAAATTTCCTCCGATCGGACATATTCTGCACCCCTGGTTCAATAGACATGAATTTTGTTCTCATTCGTGTAAAAACTGTGGTATTAAATAAGGAAAAAATTTTATTACCCTGCTGTCTTTATGATTACTGTTGTTGTTACAAAGATTGAATTTTTATACGTGAGACTGCAGGTTTGTTAAGTTAGTAATTTAAAATGTTTAATTTTCTAATAGAAATTAAAAACAATGAAGAAGATAATATTTTGTAATTGTTGTCTTTGTTGATGTAAAACATGTTTCATTACATTTCTGTATATTTGTATTTTGTAAATTGTTGAATTAAGCTAGAATTTATAGCCTGCAATAAATTTAAAATTAAATATTAATTAAATAATCTCTAATAAATACGCTTCAATGAATAAATATATTGCTCAAATTATCTATATTTAACTGATAATTTGAAATCCCAACAGTTTTTTGCATTGAAACGCAAAGGTAAAGACACCTTTTGGTAAAAATAGGCATACACAAAATCATGGTGGAAATAATATTAATTTCTCTACGAAGATACATGCTATTCTGATAACTTATTACAATAAGCCGTTTAATCATAATCTACAGTTTGAACGCTTTTGCTACATTAGTTTTGACAGGGTTGTCCAAAAGATATTCGTTCTTTTTCAGTTTGTTGACGGCTCCCTGTGGATTTTCGGGAGAAAAAAAATTCATGGGAGTATAGGACCTTTACTATTCTACACACCTGGAGTTTCGGGATAATTCCTCATGTATTTTTATAGATATTTAAGAAAACATCTAAAATTTCAAGTTGCCAGTTATCTTTGGCAATATAGTATATATCTTGAGTACATTTTCGTATTAGTGTTGACTCTAGAAAAAAGCGCCGCCGGGCGAAAATTTTTCAGAAAAGGGGAACACTATTCTCAAAAAGGGCACACTTGTACCTTGCTCACAAAATTTCTTTTGAACTGGTTTGTTTAAAGTCCCCTAATAGAATTTGTGATATTTTACCGCGATCAATTTAATTTCGCGATTCTCCCCCCTTCCCCCCCCCCCAAAAAAAACGGGGGTGCAAAGAAGTTACTGGGAAAAGGGGCACGCGGCTTATTCCACGTCGAAAAAGGGTAGGGCGCATTTGCACTTAAAACAAAAAAGGCCCAGTGTGGCGCCCTTTAAAAAACGTTTAACGGGATTCAAAAGATGGGGAGGGAAGCTCCCGAGCAAACGTGCATGGTCATGCAACTGGAGTAATTTTCGATAATATATAAATATTTTAAATTCGTAATGAGAATTCCATTCTAAATATAGAAAAAATATGAGAAAATAAGAAATACAAAATTATTATTTGGGTAAAATCTAAATTTTTCTATTTTAAGTCATTCATCATTGTGTGTTTCGACGGGGGCTGCCCCTTTTCCCCCGCACTTCACTGTAACGCGATTTTCGCGCATGTCACCAATTCACTGTTACTTTTACTCATCATGACAAAGCAGAGTCAGGCCTAAAGGAAAAGCATCCAGTTTCAACTGCAGTGTTTCACGAGATCATTTGAGCAAAAATCGCTTTTCCTAGAGAGTTACTGTACTGCTCACTAGAGTGTTCACGGAAAGCCTGAAGAGTCGAAGTAAATTTGTAGGATAAAAATCGGAATCCGATCCAATTCCCGATTAGTTCACATCCCATGCTCAAAATTCTCGTTATCGCATCGCTAAGAACGGGACCGGGCAAAAAAATATGCACTTGCTTTCTTGCAAATGCTGGTTTTTGATTATAAAGAAGAGCAATTGGGCACTGCGAAACTCTCTTAAAGGCCACAGGGCGCATAGAAAGTGTTAAAAAGGGATGCCGGACGCATCAAAAGGGTTAAAAAGGGCCGCCGGGCGCATAAAAGAAATAAAATGGGCTGCCGGGCGCTGCGCCCTTCTAAAACGGGTTAGAGTCAACACTACGTGTACTATCGGAAATGGCTCAGTAGGAATTTTAAACTATGCTATGTGGTTCATAGAGCTATCTTTTACCATACTGTGTAGTATACATACAAATCTACTGGTCCTATACAGGGTTACAGACACACCAAAAAAAATTGTAGATATATTTTCTCGTCTATGGGTGGTCATTGTAGAAATTGGTTTGCAAACGCGTTATGCTTTTTCCTAATAGTTTATTTAGACATTTTCTTTCACCCTAATAAACTGTAAAGTTTTGTTACCGTATTCTGAATGAATTGGAAAGTATTTTGTAATATATGCTGGACGATTGGTTTTTCGTTTTTTTTTTTTTTTTTTTTTTTACAGTGTACATTTCATCATTGACTGTTCCTCCTTTGTATTCCTCTTTTTACTGGAAGAATTTTTTTCAATAATAATTTCGTTATCTGTTTTTAAATGTGTTTTTATAAATTTCTTTTGTTTGAATTGTTCAAAAAAGTGACCCTTGTTGTTTTTGTTTTGTGTAGAGATCGAACTGGGCACGAAGTGTGTCGTGGAAGTTGACCAGCAGCAGACCATCCTACACAATCCGAGCTCCAGAAACAGGTTAGTTCCTTTCTTTCCTTACACAACCCCCGTATACTGTCGAACCTCGTTATCCCGACACTCTAATGACCAGGAAAAAATGTCGTCATAGGCGGAGTGTCGCGGTAACCGGAGTTGGTTAAAAATATGTTTATAAAAAGCTGTATTTTTAATTAATTTTAGACAATTTTAACTTTATAACTGTTCTTGCAGTTTTAAGCAATAAAGCATTATTATTAAACAAAATAAACGCGAAAAGAATATAAAAATCAGATTTATGATGACTTGTTTTTTTTCTTGTTACATGAAATATTGATAAAGTAAGGTTTGCTTATCCCTAGATGTGCTTCCTACAATTCTCTTTTCAATATTGTACAATGAACTGTAATCAATATTCGTTGTTTCAGAAAGGGATGTTGTATAATTTCTGATCGTTTCAATGCTTCGGTTGTAGTCGGATGAAAAACGCCGTGTAACCACAAGAAAGGACCGCCTGACCTGAACAAAAAGTCCGCTAATAGACTGATAGGTCTATCTGGAGCTTAAGTGGGTCATTCATAGCGTGTAAGTAAAATTGAAGTAAATTTCTCATTCATCTCAATGGGTATTTTTGTGAAAAGTTTGGCTAAGACATTTCTTACCGCTTAATTTCCGTGCTTATATTATGAAAAATGGACAATTTTCCTAAACCGTCTGGATAGCCGGAGTTGAAAATTATTCAACGACGTAAAATCCGGAGTTTATTTACATTAAAAAATCATATACAGAAAATCGGGACAAACGGAGTAACATGAAAACCGGGTGTCGGAATACCGGGGTCCGACTGTATATATATATTTTTTTTTTTTTCAGATTCCTTTTTTTTAATTCTTCTTTTCCGGTGGGGATATCTAGATTTTTGTTTCAAGTGAACCCGGCGGGAGGGGGGGATATTTGGAGACAAAACTGGCGATGACGCAAGCCAAACGTGAGCGTCAACAAAAGTTAAAAACGAGCTTAAATTTTCAAATAGAATTGCCGGTGATCCGCAGTCTAGGTAGCATTTTAAAAATGTGAATTGTAAACTTGAAATAAGTTAAATTAAGTTTGTTTGTTTTTAAATCAAAACTCACTAGACAGATAAATTTTAAGCATATTAATGAAATAATGGCAATGCAGTTTAGTTATAACTAACTGTTTTTCACGCATGGATCTTGTTTATTATAAGAAAGGAAAGGTTTGTGCCGTGTTTTGTTATGATATCTTCCCTGCACAAAGTATTAGAAGATTCACTCGCACTCTAAAAGACACTATTTTTGGGCATTGATTTAAGTGTTGTAGTATATTTTCTAATTTTTAATAAGGTTTGTTACACTGTGCACTTGGAATATTTTCAGATATACAGCGCAGGGTAAAATTCTTTTAACACATTTTAAAATGAAATACTACAAAATCGAGTTATTGGCGTACGAGACGGCTTGGACGAAAATGCTTCCCATGATCTGAATTTTTTTTTAAATAAATTAAAATATCATTCAAAATTCTAAATTCATCATTCTAAATATGATCCATAAAAGACACTTTACTTCAGAGTTGCTGAAAAGAATCAAAAACTCAGAATAAGCAGTTATAGACCATTTATTTGGTGCAATCTACTATCGTATTTCAACATATGTGCGCGCCCTTCGTATCTCGAATCCCATCGAGGCGATACTCAATTCTATTCTACGCATTAAATTAGGGCAATAGATTGTACTATATAAATGATTTGTATCTGAGTTTTAAACTTTTTTTCTGCGAGCTTTGAAGGTATAGCGCCATCTATAGACAGTTTATGGAACTAGGTTTTTTTTTTTTCTGAAACAAAAATTTTCCCAAGAAGAATTTTCGTCCAAACTCACGTACCTCAACTATTTGACTGTTTTATTGAATTTTAAAATGTTTCAATGATTTTTGGCGAAACCTGTTCATCTATATCCATGTGCATGCAATGTGTATTCCACACACGCACGCATAAAGAAATGTGCGAGTTCAGTCTTGTGCCCGCGAAGATGTTTCAAAAATTTCAAACGCGGCCATGGTAGTACAAAGATTGACGACCTTAGTGTTCATTTCCAAATCAGCTGTTCTAAAGACAAGGATATTTTTCAGAAATTTCCGGCGCCAAGCGTCTTGTTTTCAGAGAATTCAGTGTCTTGAAAGAAGTCCGATATCAGAATGTGCTCTTTCTGCGTTCCCCGGAAAAATGTCTCTCACTTCATTGGATTTTGTCCCAAAAAGGAAACTGAGGAAGAATTTTGTGACTATCTTAGTTTTGCTTTTGATCCATTTTCTGTTTGAATGGGTGCCAAGGATTGCGCTGCATGACCCTTTCAGAAGATTATTTCTTTTATTTCATTTCTTTAAGTTGTTGGACACCGTTTTCGTTCAACGTAACAAGGGCGCGGTAGCGCTTCCGGGAAAAATAAAAATCACTAAATCTGGACGACCCGAAGTAAATCGGACAGCGGACAGATCAGACTTGAATTAAAAAATTTTGTTCCGCGAGGGATTTGTGGGATTCCCGGGGGTTTGGTGTGGTGGTTGCATTATCGAGTTCCGGGGTGATTGTATTTTTTGAGCATTAAAAAGCATAAAATTTCAAACTTGCTGGAGGTGGTTCCGTTTCAATGACATGGGGTAATGTTCCGCCTGAGCCATCCCCTTGACGCGGAGGGTCCTTGAGTTGTTTTACTTATAATAAGTCTGATACCGTTTTCAACTTTATCTAAAAACCTAGGCTCTTTATTATTTTCGTTATCATGTTAAATTCGCGATCCCTTACGGCAGTTTTGAATCTCTATTTCGTTCACAGTCTGGCTAAATGACTACAGCATAACCCCGCTAATTCGAACTAATTGGATCCGGTGCCAGTTCGGATTACAAAAAATTCGGATAAAGATAGAAAATAAAAAGATTCGTGCTATAAAAAATGTAAGTTATAAGTACTCAGTAGTACAGTAAACATCCTGTAATCCGGCATGCTGGATAATTCGGCACCACTTTCGACAAAAATAGTATTCTCTTTAATCATTCCCGGTGTTTATAATAATCCAATGGAATTTCAGAATGAGGAATCACGTAACAAGCCATTACCAATGGTTGAAAATCGCGAATCTATAAATAGCTCAAACACCACGTCGACGAGGATGAGGGAAAAAAAAAATATTTCTGTACATAATTTGCGAAATCAAACTGTTGAAAGAAAAAATAAATTTTTATCATCTGAATTAAATACTTTTTGCATTTAAAAAAAGAATTTTATAATGACTGGCGAACAAACAAATATTCGAGATTTTTTAAAAATGGCTTTTACGAGTAAAGCCTACAGTGCACGTTTCATTTTATATTCATGTACATAGGTTAGAGGTCTGCACGGGCCGGAATTTCCGGGCCCGGTCCGGCCCAAACGAAAGCTATCTTGGCCCGGCCCGAACAAAAATTAGTGAAAACAGGCCCGGCCCGATTCAATTTCTACAAAAAAAAAAAAAAAAAAAAAAAAAAAAAAAAAAAAAAATCCGTTTTTCTCGACATACAATTAAGATTCTTTTAATGAATACTACGTACATATTTATGGGAAAATTTTACAGTATATTTTAGATTACTATGTGTTCGCAAAGCAGAAAACAGACAATAGTAAACATTAACGATTACACAGTGTTTTAGTCATCGTCTCTGCAGACATTTTGAAATTCCAATAAGGATTCATTAAAAAGTTAATGTAGTTCAGAATAAAGGATTAAAAACATGATACCTTTTGAAGCTGTATGATAAAAAGTAGATTTACGAAAATATTTCTCTCATTTTTAAGGCTTTT
The DNA here is from genome assembly GCA_963932465.1 of Maratus speciosus. Taxonomy (NCBI): domain Eukaryota; kingdom Metazoa; phylum Arthropoda; class Arachnida; order Araneae; family Salticidae; genus Maratus; species Maratus speciosus. Next base: position 14,742,490 of record OZ010791.1, on the reverse strand, counting down.
CTCAAATCGAAAGAAGTTACATTTCGATACATTTGAGAATTCATTTCTTTTCGGAAATCCGTAAGATTGGCAGGTATTCTTATTCAGAAACTATGTAAATGCCGTCTTTTTCATAGATAAAAACAATATATCTTTCTCTGAAAATACTGCCAAAGTTACCGTTATGAATCGAATTTCCGGAAGCGATAGCACAGGAAAGGAGAAAAACGTACAGTCACGTGACAAGAATCTCTGTTATCTCTGTAAGTAATTTATCAAATACGGAGAAAGCTATTCGTTTCCAAATGCCTTCAATAGTCAGGCCTGTGAATTTTATGCCTTTATAGTTAAAAATGAGTCAGAAAATGTGTTTGAAAGTTTCGCATTGTTGAGCAGTGAATATGAGAACCCCTTAAGGTATATTTCCAAAGATACTGTTAACAGAAGTTCATTATCACTATTAATACTTTTACAAAACATAATGCCTGTCCTACACATCCTGAGATCGATTAAGACCAGTTCCGTCCCGGCACGAGTCTGCTGAAAAAAAATTAAACCCGTAATCAGACATCTTGTAACTGTACGATGCCGATCTCTACGATGGACATGTTACACATCTGTATTGATGTTGTTAAACTCGCATCGGCTCGTGACGCACATTTATACTTCTCGAGAAAATCATATTCATGGAAAATGGCTCGTATTTTATCTGCTTCGCTTGAATTCTTATATCGGGCCGATAGGCCCTAATAATTTTTTTTATCGGCCCGGCCCTGCAGGCCCGTTCAATTTTTTTGCCGGCCCGGCTCGGCCCGTTGGAAAAATTGTCCTAATTCTGCCGGCCCGGCCCGTTGTAAAATTCACCTTCATTCCGCGGGCCGGGCCGGGTACGGGCCTCGGGCCAAGCCCGGCCCCGTGCAGACCTCTAACATAGGTTCTACTTTTACATTATTGAGTATTTTTTTTAATTCTTACTTTTAATCTGTTCAAGTATAATTTTCGAAAATAAAATCGGTTCGGATTAACCGAAATTTCGGATCAGCGGGGTATGGATTAGCGAGGTTCTACTGTATTTGAAAGAACCTAATACTCACAGAGATTTTAATGGATAAAGCAGGCATTTGACAATAAACGCAGTTTGGATTTTTACAGCTCATTTTCTCAAAATGGATGATTGTGTCACTTACCACCTTTATCGTCTGAACTCTTCATTTATCTACATTGCGTTCATTTATTCACATATTACAACGTTCAATAAATTAACAATACAGAATTACATTTATTTATTATTATGTGCTCAATGGGGATCTTTTCATTTATTTTCTACTAGCTGACCCCCCACCGGCGTTCAGGGATGCAGTGGAGGGTATACGCTGTATACGTTCTGGATTTTTTAAGGAACACCGTATACCTCTCCTTCTCAAAAAAAAAAAAAAAAAAAAAAAAAAAAAAAAAAAAAAAAAAACTATAGTATATACCAGGGACGGCGAACCTATGGCACGCGAGAGAATAATTTTGGCACGTTGTTACTTGTGACTCTAAATCAATACACAGTGATACTACACAAACTCTAGATCAGGGTTGGCGAACCTTTTTTCATCCTCGTGCCAACTTTTTCCAAAAAATATAATTCGTAGCCATGACGTGCCATCTATAAAACGAATAAAAAAAGTCAAGAATTAAAATTACTCGAAAATTATCTATTGAGATTTTAAAAATATGGGCAACATACACGTAGTATTACATTGTAATATTTGTAGAAATAAATACATTTTAGAAAATAATAATATTAAAAATTAATGCGATTAAATGCGATTTCTATTGTTGCATCTTGGAAGGGAAAAAAGATGATGTTCATACTTAAGTTTATTTAACAGAATGCAAGATGAACTGGTTTTTATCTGACATTTGGTTTATATTTCAGTTATTATCACTTGTGAAAATGATTATAAGCAGACGTAGATAGGCGGAAACTTTTTTTAAATGAAAATACCAGTTTAAAAAAAAAAAAAAAAAAAAAAAAAACTCTGGAATTAAATTCCAATTTGCTGTAATTTTATCATCAGCATTTTTACCTATATTTCTTAATAATCATTTCGATATTTTCCATATGTTGCCTTTCTTTGATAAAATTTTCAGTCCATTTTCAACTAGATTGGAATTTAATAAGTTGCAATTTAAATTCTTCAATATCGAATGTAAACAAGTTCAACACATCTATCGATACATTTTGTGTAATGAATGTCACTGTATCTTGATTTAAAACCTGAATCAACGGCGTGCCAAAAATTTTGTTTTGCGTGCCACTTCTGGCACGCGTGCCATAGGTTCGCCGACTCTGCTCTAGATGATCTAATCTTGACTAAATTTGATTTATTGGAAATTGAAGAGTTTTAATTGCGGCTTTTTAAAATACCGTACATTACCACATTTAGCAAATATACCATTGATAAAATTATTTCAACTTAGAAATTAATTTCAGAGCTATTTAAAGAAACTGGCGTTTGATCTTTTAATATTTTTTCCATCTATCTTTGTCCGCAAGGTTATTCGTTTCTGAAATGAATAATACAAAAACGCGAATAAAAAGCAGTTGTCATATAAATCCGGTTCAGTTTGCATTCTATTGAAATTAACTAAATAGGAACCTGATATCAATTATTTTCCTTGCAAGATGCAACAACACAATTAATCACATATATTTTTTAATAATTTCTAAAATTTATTTTTTTATTTTTTTTTTAATGATTATTATAGTGCAATACCTCACCTATATGTTACCCATTTGTTTTGTTTTTTTATCTCAATGTTATTATTTAAAGTTTTTTTTTTCATGATTTTTTCAATGTACTAAATTTGTTGGCACGTCAAGGTCCTGTAAAATATTTTTGGAAATAAATTGGCACGTGGTTATAAAAAGGTTCGCCAACCCTGGTATATATACACTCTACAGTATACCCTCTGCTAGAGCGTACACCCTCTTTTCTTTTTATGACTGTCGTCGTTGCCCGCCCACATGATGAGTGACCCTTAAATGAACCTTGGATGTATATGATTTTATATCTTAAACTCATTTATGTTTTTAAATGAAAAATCGCGAAAAAATATTGAATATACTATGTGGTGTTTTATTTTCTGAATCGTTTGATTTTTGGAGTCTGTGCGTACCGAAAGCGAGCGAAACCGCGACGAAAGACTCACGTATTTACGGATTTCGTCGAAATTTTCACACATTTTATTTGGTAAATTTCTACCCGTCCGAACGTTTCCAAATTTGCATTGGTAATGCAAACCTGGTCTATTGAGAGGCTCTAAAAAGATTGTGTTAAAATACGGACGTTTAGTTACTGTTAGCGTAGAAAAATATCGTCTCCGTAAGGCGCAAAGTGACCTACGTTCGCCGGTGTGTTTGAAAGGGTTACAATTCCTATTTTTAAAAATTGATTACACCATCGATTAGAAGAAAGTTTCAGCTTTAAGAAAATATTTTTGGTTTGTCGGTACCTTTAAAATGGCGTCCTGGAGGGGCGTTGCAATAAGGGTAAAAAGGTTTTCGAAAAAAGGATCTTTTTTGATTTTTTTTTTTTTTTTTTAATCTGCAAAATTTTTGCGGCATTTGACACGTAAGAGTACGATCTTTCGAAATGTGTCTTTCAATTTCAACTGTACCGGGCGGTTGGGCCGTTTTAGCTTAAAACAATACTATTAAAAAACACAAATAAAATCGATAGTAGGTTCTTCGCTAGCCTCTGATGCATAAATGGGTTTATTGAGGTGCGCAAGCGCTTTCCTTGGCCGAGGATCAAGTAGAGGGCTTTTTGATGAGAGTGATTTGCGATGTTTAATTAATAACTCAACTAATTATTAGAAAATTTAAATTCTGACTCTCAGGTGCATCAGGAGACACTTTGGGCTACCCTCACAAAAATTTTCAGCCTCCTACGCGCCGTAGATTTCGCTAGCCATCGCAAACACACACACACACAGAGAGAGAGAGAGCGAAACTTTCTTGTATTTGTATAGATACAAGGGGAGGGGGAGGACGCGGAAAAAGATTAATACCGTATATACTCGTGTATAAGTCGATCCCCCTAATTTGGAAGCAAAATTTTGTAGAAAAAAAAATTGAATTTTCGTGTATAAGTCGAATCACATTTCTAGTATTATGTTGAAAAATGATTTGTAATCGAGGATTAAAAAAAAAAAAAAAAAAAAAAAAAAGTAATACATTTTCATTAAATTAGTAAAAAAAATTTTTTTTTACGTTTCTAATCAGACTTTTTTTTTTTTAATTCAACATTTTAAAATTGTATAATTATGTAAAACCGAAGAAGCTTAGACTATTTTAAAGCCTATTCACATCCATTTAATGATACTTAAAAAGAAAAAAAAATCTTTCAAAAATTTATTCAAGCCTTATTTACAAGGGTAAACAACTTCTTAGACTGCTAAAATAGAGTACTTCTTTGTAGTTGAGGACTTTTAGGAGAGATATCTAGAAGCCTTCTCAAGTTGAACTCTTTTAAAAAGGGGCTTAAAATGTTGAAAAGGATGCCGCTGTATTGAAGGAAATTATATCCCAAGAGAAAATAGGTGCAGAACAATGACAGGGACATTCTTGTTGAGCTTTTTTTGGTCAGTGACTGGGAAATGACCATTGTCCGCTTTTATCTCTCTTTCCAACCTAGACCCTTATGTGATTACTTAAAAGACTTGCCCATTCGCCCATTCTGCGAAATTTTGATAGTTTTTTATTTATTTATTTTACCTAACTCGACCCCCCATTTTCAACTCCCAAATTTTGTCTACAATTCTTCGAGTTATACACGAGTATATATACGGTATATCCCACTGTGCGATATGAAGAGGCGCTACTGTATCTTTATTTCTTTATTTATTTGGCAACACTTGTAGCTTTGCTGTGCGTATTGATTGTAGGTCCACACTCAGCCCCCTAAGAACAATTATATGTGCAAATGTTTTTCTGGTAAGTTGTATTAGAAGGCTAAAATACAAAAGTATCCCTACAATATGCCTTTTAAAAAAGCTCTAATACCGTATCATTTAAAGTCATTAGAGAGACATTAAAGGTAAATAGATATAAAAATGCTTTGCTCGCACATCGTCTACCTACACAACAGGTAGAATTCGACCTTCGTATTCCAATCACAATACCGTCTCGAGATATAAAACTGACAGGTACAATGGAAAGGCATGTCGTGAAAAGAGAAACGACTGAAAGCCGTTTTCGTTCTCGTGACCGGACACGATACCTCGGTAAATCATTGAAAAAAATAAAGGAAAAGAAAACTCCTTATTAAAAATCGTAAGGCTAGAAAATAATTTTATAGGAATATGAACTGAGGGGGAAAGGTTTGGCTTGAGCACAACTTTACTATAAATATTACAATAGCATGACTTGCACTAAAACTAAATTTAAGGGTGTTCTCAAATCCAAAAGGGCAACTTTCTGACATAAGATTTAATTTATTTTTGTTCGGAAATGCATGAAACTAGCAGGTGTTGTTGTTCAGAAACTATGTCATCGAGCTGATTTTTTTTTTTTTTCGTTTTTTTTTTTTCGTTTTTTTTTTTTTTTTTTTTTTTCCAAACGCAATAGATCTTTCAGAAAATAGCGTCAAAGTGGACGTTTTGAACCGAAGTTCCCAAAGGAAGCAAAAAATCCTGTCAGCGAAGGGCGAAAAACGGGTTTGTCACGTGATCAAAATTGCTTATAACTCAATAGGTAATGGATGGATCCAAAAATGGAAAACACAGTTCGATTCCAAATCGTTTCCATAGTCAGGCCTTCCAATTTTATATCTTTCCTTTAAAAAATGAATTTGTAAATGTGTCAAAACGTTTTGCGCTTATTGAACAGAGCAGTTAAGAACAGCCATAAGGAATTTTTAGAAATGTATTTGCCAAAGAATATATCGAAAAATAAAGTTTCTACTTCAGTTGATGTATAAGAGTTTTTCTTTTTATAAGTAATAGTAACAATAATGCTAACAAGGACAGTTAGTAGACTGGTACACTCCGATCTTTTTTAAATTTTGTTGATTTGAAGCTTCTATTTAGATATCGGGCTGAGAACTAATTCAGGAGCGTTTCATTGAAGTTCTGAACCTTGCCGGTTGACGTTCAACCTTGACAACCTTGTCCGTTGTCATCAGTTTTTTTTAAAGGGTGTTTCTTAAATCCAAAAGGGTAACTCCCTGACATAAGTTTTAATTTATTTTTGTTCGAAAACGCATGAAACTAGCTGGTGTTGTTGTTCAGAAACTATGTCATCGAGCTGTTTTTCCCATTTTTTTGCAAACGCAATTGATCTTTCAGAAAAGAGTGTCAAAACGGGCGTTTTGAATCGAATTTCCGCGCGAAGAAAGAAAGACTCGACAGCGGCCGAAAAACGGGTTTGTCACGTGATCAAAATTCCTTATAACTCAATAGGTAATTGATTGATCAAAAAATGAAAAAAAAAAAAAAACAGTTCAATTCCAAATCGCTTCCATGGCTAGGCTTTCCAATTTTATACCTTTCCGTTAAAAAATGAATTTGTAAATGTGTCAAAACGTTTCTCGCTTGTTGAGCTGAGAAGTTAAGAACAGCCTTAAGTGGATTTTCGGAAAGAAGGACAATCGCTCTTCATCGAACTCAATGTGTCGACTCAGTAGAGGTCTACACGGGCCGGCCCGTGGCCCGAAGCCGGGCCGGGCCTAATTTATTTTTTCTGTACAGAGCAGGGTATGGTTTCATTCCTAGTCTTCACGGCCCAAAATTTTCAGTCCTAGTTTTGACCCAGCCCATATGAAAATCATTGCCTCGGCGTGGCCTAGTCCATTCAAAGATCAGTTAAATGAGGCCCGGCCCAAAAATTTTTGCAAAAAATGCATACATTTTTAAATCGCCATTATTCTACACTTAAACATTTAAATTTATTGTTTTTAAAGAATGGTAGATTTCTACGCTTATTAAAATATAGCTAAATTAAAATATAGTAAAACGCGTGAAAAGGAACCTGCCTATACGGAACCGTGTATTAAACTGAAAAACGTGTTGATCCATCCAAAATAAATATACTAATACATAAGAAAAGAATATATAATACATTTACACTTGCTAAGAAGAGAACTTGTCTATAACGCATTTTTTTTTCTTCTTTCTTATGCAATTCCGTCTTAGAGGATTTTACTATATAGCATTTTTCAGATTTTTAACACTTACTACTTACACTTTTAATACATGGAATATGGATTAACAATATTAATGATAACTGAAACATTTGCATACAAGAAACAGAGATTCAGTAAAAAAATAAATATCGCATCCTGCGATACTTCTATAAAAATGAAGATTATAAACATGAAAAGAAAGTTAAGATAAATATTTTTGGCCCTCCCCATACGAGAGAAATTTTTAACCAAATCAACGTAAAAATCAATGTTTTGAAGAAATTCACTCGGGCCGGGCTCGAGCCGAGATTTTAAATTTTTTCGTACCGGGCTCGGGCCGAACTTTTAAGTTTTCTTCCGGGCCGGGCCAATATTATTTTTTTCTACGGGCCGAGTCGGGCCGAATTTTTTTTCTATGAGTCGGGCCGGGCCTGAAAATTTCGGCCCGTGCAGACCTCTACGACTCAGTGCCGAAACTAAGGGAGCGCAGAGGGGGCAGTGTCCCGGATGCCAGAACGAAGGGGCGCCAAATAAATATTTTGTTTGTCGATTTTTTTCACGTCTATATTTAGCACGGTATTGTTAAAATCATCCTACCTGGGGTATGACAAAGGTTAGAAGAAATTAAAGATGATATGGCATAAGGATCCTGTATAAAACGGAACTTTTTTCCATTCTTTTAGATTCCGTTTTCGAGATTTTAATGAATCAATATTTGACAAATAAGATTACGTAGTTCAGTATTACATATTTTATGATTGCATATTTTAAATTTTAAAATAAGTCGGCTATTAGAAAAATAGTAAAATTCTCTTTGTAAATATGCTTTGCGAAGGAGGGGGGATGGGCAGTCAAAATCCATGTTTGCCCCTGGTGCAGAAAAGAGTAGTTTCGGCCCTGTGTCGACTGATCGGTGTGTGCTCTCTCGTCGTCGTCTTCGTTGAGGTCAAAATTCCTATTTTTGAAGCACGAAAACCAACTTTGTAGTACTTTTGTGGTATTGCCCCGTCCAAACAAATGGTGGTGTTGAAGATGTTCAGTTTGTCCACTCGCCATTCCACTTTAATGATCTGAAAGTACACAGAAATCAATAACATTAAAAAATGAAAACACACTTTTTTATAGAGCAAAAAATTCTTTTAAGTGACATAAAAGTTGTACCAATGCATTTTATGACTGCGTGCATTTTTTAATTTGAGGACAGAAAAAGGGGGGAGGGGAGTCATGAATTATTCCTCAACCCACTCTAAAAAATCCCGCATGGAATTTTGGTGGATATGCATAAACAAAAAAGTTTTAGATCACTGAATTATTCAGTACTTTAGGGCTTTTATAAATCCGTCTTACTTTTTTTTTTTTTTTCACCGAAATCCTTTTTTCGCTTTCGTTATAATGTGTTACATGACTTTATGGTGGTGTTACTTAAAAACTACTTTTAGAAATAGGAGTAACAAGAAAGAAAAATTCATGCGTCAAGCATAGATTATGAAACACTTTTCAACCTATTCAGAATAATGTAACAAAACGGCACCGTTTAATAAGTTAAAGCGTTATATATGTCTATTTCAGTCCTATGGAAGCACATAACACATTTGGAAACCCCATTTCAGCTGTTCCCATCTACAATCGGAAAAGGATTGGAATATTTTCAGCAGGCCTGTATACAGAATTGTATCTATTCACTACATGCATGCCAAAATGGAGTTCACTTAAGAAATACTTATACCTCAGTTGAAAATTCCCCTTCAACAACTTCCTCTCATGAGCTGAAGGGTACGTGAATACTTTTGTGCAGCCCTGCATAGAAGTTTATAGAATTTATATAGAACGAGTCACATGCAAAAAATGAGTTAAATTGAAAAGCGCCTACCGAATTTTAAACCATACACTCCAGCCATGATGACTCGAAGACAGTACTGTAACCGATTCGTTTTGTGTGTCCCTGTCAATGAATAAAAGATGCTAAGAATGCCCTCCTGTTCTGACGTGATCGTAGTGAAATTCAATGATTTATATCTGTTTCATAACATTTGAAATAGCATAATCTCATTGAACACTCTGCAAACGATTTTTCTCCATTAACATTAACTATAATGTAACGGAATTCTTTATTAATCCTACATATTTCCTATACAATGCCAAACAAGCTTGGGTGACCCTCCATAACCTTTATCCAAATCCATTGCATGAAAATCCGAGTCTATTTACAGGAGTTAGAGAGTGGACAGACAAACCGAATGCATAAACACTTTTCAACTTTTTTTGGAAAGTTAAAAATGACCTAACGCGGGGATCGTAGAACTTTTGATAAACATCGGAGGGTGGCTATGGCTAGCTTAAATTGAAATGACGCACATCGAAATGAAAATTGAAGAGAGAGAATCACTATGAAGTAACACCCGTGAATCACCCCCCCAGAAATGAGTAAATGAAGGGTGACAAGAAACCTTAAAAGTGACCAAAAAAAAAAAAAAAGAGGCACCAGCGGCGCCCCGTAGATTTTGATGGGAAGATTTAGCGGGTTAGATGAATTTAAATGACTCTAAGCGGTATGTCCTGATTTTCAGGGGCTCCAAGAGCTGTCCCGTGTCACCATGCGCAGGACACCAAAACTCCCGATTTTTCAGGATATACACATTCGTTTACATTTCTTTTAATATCGTGCTATTCGTTAGTCTACACTGAATGGAATTTAATACAGTAATACTTGTAGCGAACGATCATAACGAAAATTTTGTGTAACGAACGTGTAACGAAAATTTTTTAGTCATTTCGAAAGGGATACCTTACAAATGAACTTGCCTAGACGGAAATTCTTCTAGAATGGAATGGGTTTAATTTGTTTTCATAAGTTTTACCGTATTTTGTTCAGTAAACCCCGTGTAAACAAAATCTGTTTATAACTGAATTGTGTTTTAAAAGTAAAAATTCTATTATCCATACGATAGAAATAGGATACAACTATACCTGCTATAAGTTGGAATTTCATTAGGTGCGTTCGTAATTATATAAATACGCAGCACCTATCGTCGGCTTTTGGTCTGTCCGCATAGATGGATCCTTACATCTGCCTTTTTTTACTTTTTCGATTTTGTTTGCAGATTTTTTTAAGAGGATGCTGTCACTTTCGAAACCGGTTCTGAAAATGAAAGCGTCCTCATTAAAAATATAGCTAAGCAAAATCGAAAAAGTGTAAAACGCCCTTTGTACAGATCAATCTCAGCTAGCCAATACAAAAAGAATCGTTTAAAAATACTGAAATGCAAACGAGATATCTTTAGAAATTTCTTCTATAGGATTAGCATTAGTGAGCGGTCTTTTCAGGTGACTGAAGTTTTCAAAATATTTCTAAAATCGATGCTGAATTTAATATTTTGTGTGTTTAAAGCGGGCGAACTGTGAGTCAGATTTGAACACTTCCTATAAAATGAAGCCTATGCTTTATAAATATTTCGAGAACTAAGGAAAAAAGGAGACCTCTTTTAGGAAGTGTACACAAAAAATAGAAGTTAAAAATATTCATTTCCCGAGGAGATATTTTAAATAGACGAATGTATCCAATGCCCACAGACTTTACGTGAGTGAGGGGAAATCGGAAGCTGAGTGACCAGCCCCCTTAATGGAAGTTTGAGTCAATGATTTTTGATTCAAACTGTGACTAAAGGAAGCAAGTTGGAAATTCTTCGTGAAACGTGGCAAATAGGGTGCGTTCGTAATTTTATAAATATTTTTTGCACCGCATAGTGTACTGAATGTCTATTTGAGTGCAGTTCCTAAGTGCCTATCCATTTCATTCTGTTCGAAAGGCTGTCACATCCTTAAAATGCACTTGAAATATATTTTTTCTCATGGGCAGTCCTGTAACTGAAAACTTTTGACTGTCCCTGTCATTCAACTATACATTCGATTTTCATAAAATTTGAAATGAGTCGACATTTTTTTCAACAATCCTATATTTAAAATTTCATACCATTCGGTTGGGTAGTTTTGGCTCCGTTATATGCGGACTGACGGACGGACAGACAGATAGACGGACGGACCGAACGACGACTACAGGTGCTACGTAAATTACGAACGCATCAAAAAACTGCTGTAGGAAATTTATTCCTGAGAGAGATAAGAGGTTTAGATTATTAAAAATAAGAAACTGGGCACAACACGCTAAACGATTTCGTCACTAGCATCCAAACAGAATTCAGAAAACGCGGAGGACCTCTAGAACTTCGTGAACTTGTCCGACGAGATCATTCAACGTCACCGCTTTATAAATAAAACACGATCATACGATACCTCAGACATAAATCACGCAAACGTTTCGCGTTCTATTTAACAACTGAATAAGTCATTTCTCCTCCCCACTCCCCACCCTTCTCACACCGTTTATTAACATTTCATACACGGACTCCCTCAGGCATGACGACAGAAAAGAAAATCCCAGCTAAAACAAGAATCGTGTTTACGAAATAATGGAAAAATTACAAAGAGGGAAAATGAAGTCATGTAACGAGTCTGAGCGTTCAATTTATATCGTGAGTGAATAAAGAATGGTTAAAATCTTAACTGACAAATTAACAGCGGGTTTTATTTTTTATAGGGAGTGCATTTACAAAGTTATCTCTTTTCTTCTTATAGCGATTGTCTACCCTATCACGCCACCTATTTTGTTAATCACAAATGCCAGTATTAAGTTCCGGCTTTTTTTTTCTTTCGGTCACGAATTATGTATTACTAGCACATCCGCACGACGTTGCCCGTGCTCATGTTGGGGAGACTCCCGTTTAAAACAAACAAAAAATGAAATACCGTGAAAAATACAGTGGTCAGTGTAACTGGGCCCTGCGCGCTTAGCGCCTACAAATTTTTAAAACGATAATCACTGAACCTTGAATACGACAAGATTACGACAATGGTACCCATGTGCGTAGCGAATACAATCCCCGGATTCAATAAATTGTAATGAATAATTCGGCGATCGAATGACCTCTCCGGTTTCCATACGGAAGATCCAGTGTTCGAATCCCGCTGATTCCATTGTTTCAGAAATTTATTTGAATCTATGGTCTATAAAACGCTCGGAAAGTCGTGTGGAGTCGCTTCCGATTTTTTAAATATAATTTTTACACCAAATTCCCCGATAGGTGCTTGCTCTCTACTTTTCTCTTTATTGAAGTTGTGAAAAAAAGGCACGTTGAGTCCCACTAAAAACTTTTAAAGCTTCGTTGTATGTGGGTCATTTTCAAAATCTGTCCATGTTTTGGAATAACAAAATCAAATTTTTAGAAATAATAAGAAAGTTTTAGTGTTTTGTAAATAATTACCTTACCTCATAAACATTAATATATGAGCATCAGCAGAGACCAAATTGCTAATTTAACATTTTAAAACTAATTTTTAAATTTTAATGAACTTGGTTAATGAGATAAGTGGGCACGGTAATGATGTACAAAAAAAAAAAAAAAAAAAAAAAAAAAAAAAAAAAAAAAAAAAAGTACTCACCAAAACATTCAAAGTCTTTTGCTTCTTTTATTGAAACTATAAAACTATTTACTCTATTCATCTAAACCTGGTAACAAGTTGACTTTTAAGGAGTATTTTTGCCTTAATAAAAAGGCACGTGCTCCCCTCTAAAAAATTCCAGATGAACTTTTTGACAGAAGCATGGCAATGACACTCTTTCTTGGGACACGGTTTAAAATAATTATTAAGAATTATAGATAAGTTTAATTAATGAAAATAAATATATATTTTTTAAAATTAGTAGCATCTTAATAAGTAAAAATGTATAAAAAAATTATAACCATATGTTTTAAATAGAACTTAGTCAAATCTTTACCAAATAAATTGCTTGTTGGGACAACCTACGGTAATGATATTTTGACTATAAAAGAATGTATTTCTTATATTATTTTTTTATACAAATAATAATATATCTGTAAATTATCATTAAAAAAACATGATAGTTAAAATGCAATCATTAAAATTATGATATTTAACCATTTTTCTATGCAAATGTGAAAGGACAGTAAAACACGACACTTTTTTTTTAATCACCCATGTGCATCGAGCGGAACTTAATACAGTAAAATATTTAAAGACTGAATCTGTCTATAACGGAAAATTTTTAGAGTTTCTTTGAAAAGAAAACCTTACAAATGTGCCTACCTAGAAAGAAGTCTGTCTAAAACGGAATTTTTTGCGGTTCCTAGCGACTCCGTTTTAAACAGGTTTTACTACAATTTGTTCAGTGAACTCTGTGAAAACGAACTTGTTTATAACGGAATTCTACTCTAAAGATAAAATATTCGTTGTCCCAAGGATTCAGCTTTCACAGGTTTCATTGTATAAGATTGTTGTGTTTATTGAGAATAGTAAACCTGTTGAGGCAAAATCGCAGAAGACGAAAGAAAATTTCCGTTTTAAACAGGATTGTCTTATCAGGTGCCATTGCATGGTATTCTTACCCTAGGGACAACGAATTTTTTACGTTATAGACAGGTTCAATTTCAATAGGGTTTATTGTATTTGTAGGTTCCGATTGAGAGGCCGTTGTCCCGCTTTTTTTGTCTCACTGTCCCGTTTTTTTTGGTGACACTGGTCATGACAACACTATTTGTGTAACCAAAGCAGTAAGAAAATCGCAGAAGGATTCAAGTCGTTGCACTTTGCGAAATGTAATCAAACAACCAAAATGACCGATGGATTTGGCTTTTCGGATAGGAGGAATATAAAAAAAAAATAGTCCTTAACGGCTCATTACGTTCTATATTATTTACTTGCACCGCATGTTTTACAGGACTGTTCATCAGTCCGTAATTCCGGCTCGTTTCGATGAGTTATGGCTTGTGTCATCTTTCTGGTTTCCATTCGCATGGAAGAGAAACTAACTCGGTCAACGGTGATCTTGCCCTTTTCTCGACAGAAATCATGTCGGTACCAACCACGGATTAAAAAAAAAAAAAAAAATTCCATGGTTACAGACTCGAGAAAAAAAAGTGAAGAAGAACATGAATTATTTTCATTATTATTTTTTTTTTCAAAACTAATACGTGCTTTATTATTACAAGAAAGACTTATGACAACCATTCAAAACATAATTAAAAAAAAAAATCATTAAAAAATTTAATTTACATAGGGTGAAACGTAACTGACGCCTTAAGGATTCTGTCTTGTTCCAATCACTCTTACAAAGTGTTAAATCTGTTCTCAGATCCAAAAGGCAACTTTATGACATAAATTTTTAACTTATTTTTGTTCGGAAATGCATGAAACTAGCAGGTGTTGTTCAGAAACTATGTCATCGAGCTATTTTTTTTTTTTTTTTTTTTTTTTTTTTTTTGCAAACGCAATAAATCTTTCGGAAAATAGTGTCAAAGTGGACGTTTTGAACCGAATTTCTGCGCGAAAGAAAAATAACCACTCGAGAAAAGGTGGAAAACGTGTTTGTCACGTGATCAAAATCGCTTATAACTCAATAGGTAATTTATATATTAGAAAAATGCAAAACACAGTTCGATTCCAAATCGCTTCCATGGTCAGGCTTTCCAATTTTATATCTTTCTGTTAAAAAATGAATTTGTAAATGTGTCAAAACGTTTTGCGCTTATTGAGCAGAGTAGTTGAGAGATATTTTCTTGTTATCTTTGTTTTTGCAAGTATAATAGAGATACATTAAAAAATCATTGTTGACATAATTTTGAAAAATAGTATTTTTTATTATTAATTTTTTTTTTTTTATAAATATTGTCAGTAACTCTAGTAACTGACACCATCCCTATTTTGAAAAAAAAATCATAATTGACACATGAGTTATAACAGTCAAGGGGACTCTTCGCTCGCTTGAAAACACCCGCCCGCTAATGCTAAACCTATGGGTAGAATTTCTCGTTTAAATTTGAATATTTTTAAACGTAGTATATATAAATATATACAAACCATAAAGTTCAATTCCCAGGGGGCCTTAAGAAAATAAGTCTCAAAGTTTACATTATAGTTTATAATCGGATAAATTTCTTCCTTGGCAAGCGGGCTCAGCAGCATGGTTGGCAGCATGCTGGATTTGAGATTTTTCTTTGTGAGTTCGAACTCCAGTGAGACTAATTTTTTGCAACAAAAATTTTTATCAGCTATTTTCGAACCATAATTAAAAAAAATATGTATAACAATTGAAATTTACGAAAAATATAAATTAAATCTATATTTTGTTGCATATAAGTACATTTTTAACTATGAAATTTAGCATATTTTAATATCTAAGGAAAAGTACAAGAAAAAGTAGTCAATATTTATTTCTGTAGACAAGAACTTTTTTGCTGTTATTTAAAATTATAATGTAAATACGTGAATAAATTTATTATTTTAGTAATATATATTATTTTAGTTTTATTTAGTTTACATTACAGTTTACAATCGGATAAATTTCTTCCTTGGCAAGTGGGCTCAGCAGCATGTTTGGCAGCATGCTGGATTTGAGATTTTTCTTTGTGAGTTCGAACTCCAGTGAGACTAATTTTTTGCGACAAAAATTTTTAATCAACTATTTTCAAACATTAACGGAAAAAATATGTATAACAATTGAAATTTACGAGAAATATAAATTAAATATATATTTTGTAGCATATAAGTACAATTTTAACTATGAAATTTAGCGCGTTTTAATATTTAACGAAGAGTAAAAGAAAAAAGTAGTTAATATTTATTTCTGCAGACAAGAACTGCTTGCTGTTATTTAAAGTTATTTGCATATATTTAGATAAATAACCTATTATTTGTAACGAGATATAAATTAAAAAACTAATATAAATACGTGAATAAATATATTAGTTTAGTTTTTTTATTATGCAAATATTTCGAATATTTGATGATTTTTTTTTAAATATTTTAAATTTTTAACATGATATATTTTTTTTCTTTTTAGATGTTTGATTTTGTAATTGTTGTCTATTTAATAACTATCTTCAGCACTTTAATAAGTAATTGTTACTTTTATAGACCACACAGTTTTGCTGGTTTTAAAATTTATTTATTATTATTTATATAAATAAGCTACTGTTTTTCACAATGAAATTAAAATACGTGATATAAAATTGTAACACGCTTCTTTAATTATTTTTAAAATTATAATTTTTCTATATCACGATAATAATTCAAAATGTACTTTTTTTAACAGCTAGCTTTTTAACATTTCAATTTCTTAAATCTTGGATTATTAGAGTCAAAGATATTGTGAATTGATAAAAATAGCTGTTACTAGTCATTAATTATAAAAACAAAAATCCGAAATAAAAGAAAAATAATAATAACATTAAGAACTTAAAAGAATACTTTTAAAAATCATCAAATATTCTAAATATTTTCATAATGAAACAAAATTTCAATAATATATTTATTCACGTATTTATATCACGTATTTTAATTTATTTCTCGTTAAAAATCGTAGATTGAAAAATTTGTAAATAATTTTAATAACAGCAAAAAATTATGGTCCATACAGATATAAATTGGCTACCTTTTTATTTTACATTTCGTTAAATATTAAAACATGCAAAATTTCATAGTTAAAAATGTACTTATATGCTACAAAATACAGGGTGTCCGGGCTACAAGTATCCAAAAGTTATGGCTTATTATTACGGAACTACCCATTAGAATAGAATAGACTTCCCCTCCGTGGTTTGGAAACCCCTTCGTTATTTTAAAACGTTGAACAAAACAAAAAACTGAAACTGTGGATGAGTGGAAAAAGCGTATCATCGAAGCAATTTGTCTAATAACTCCTGATATGCTACACGAAACATCTGGGGAGAACTGGATGACCGTTTAGACGTTTGTCGGGCTACCTGAGGTGCACGCATCGAAGTCTATTCATATTAAAACTTGGCGAGATGCTGTTTTTATTTAAATATATTTTTTAAAAATTTAATGGGTAGTTCCGTAAAAATAAGCCATACCTTTTGAATACTTTTAGCCCGGACACCCTGTATATATTTAATTTATATTTTTCGCAAATTTCAATTGTTATACCTTTCTTTTTTCAATTACGGTGCGAAAATAATTGCTCATAAAAATCTCACTGGGGTTCGGGCTCACAAAGAAAAATCTCAAATCCAGCATGTTGCCAAGAAAGAAATTTATCCATTTATAAATTGTAACGTAAATTTTGAGACTTATTTTATCAAGACCCTTTCTTTGTGTATTGCGCTTCACGCCTTTCATATATTTATGTACTAACTATACTTTATCGATACACAAACGTTCACCGCATTCTATGTCACCGACCTCGGAACCTCCCCTTGTCAGCTGAATTCCAGATGTCATTTTCTGCTTCTCTGAAAATCGTTCAGAAATTAAGACCTTTAAGTTTCACAAATTTTATGCAAAAACAAGTTGGATACAAAATTTTTGTGCGGGCAAGCCGCAGGTCCACGTTGCTTTCGCCTGGATAAGGAGCACTGTTTTTAAAGTTTTCACATTTCTAAATATTTCTTTAAAAAAGGGATGGATGGTATCCCTTAAAACAGGGGTTCTCAAACTACGGTATGCGTACCTGTACTGGTACGTGGAGCTCTGTTTACTGGTACGCGAAAGCCCGATACTGAAGCGTGCAATGAAATTAAAAAAAATAGCTCAATCTCTCCTCCTCTTTTTTGATTTGCCGGCCCCGTGGTGTTTGGTTATTACTTCTTTGACAGTGTTTTGTTTTCTCCTAGGTTAATGGTAATTTGAATTAGAATTTTTAGATAAATAGAACTAATGCTCCAGTTTATGTTGAGTTGACCTTTCATCCCTCCTGAAAAACAGGAAAAGTTTTCTTCTATTACTATATTGTATATGTGTATATTACTTATTTCATCGAACTTCGATCTCGTATTAATAAGCAATTTATTTTCAGAAAGTATGTAAATTTCTTATGTAGGGTATTCACTTATTAAATTTTCTTCATAGTATTTTACTATTGATATAAACAGAGCATTCATATAACAAAAAATTGACGCCAATATGTTTTTAAGTATTATAGCTTTTTTCTACCAAAACTCTGTATATTGATAATGTACATTTTATTAAAATGTAATGATAATACTACATTTTATTTCAATGTTAATATAAAGCAGTCAATCTAAGTACCAATTTAATAACGTAATCATGCAATTAAATACAGTAAAATATGCTCAGATGGAAGCACAAAACACTGGAGAAATATTTCGTTTTAGACATATTCCATTTACAGAACTTTTTCTGTATTTGTTTTGAGTTTGTCATCTGGTAGTAAGCGGAAGTATGAACTTCTATTGAGTGGTATGTCGGTCTAAAGTTTGGGAACCGCTGCCTTAAAACATAAAAATGAAACTGCATCCAAATAGGTCCTTACAATTTTTGAGAACATCAATGGAATTTCATATTTTGATCCATAAAATGCCGATGGCAGAGCTAATCCGTCTAAACTACCTTTTTATGATAAGTAACAGCTGGTGCAAAACGCGTTCATGTTTTGCCAGCGCTTTTGATGTGCTCTTGAAGTGCCTGAAAATTTCGAAATCAGATCAATGAAAGCTTTAGTATGATTATTATTTGTTTTTCTGGCTTTATATATTTCTAAATTCGTTATGAGTTTTTTGGAATGATTTCAATCGAACTTGAGATGGTTCCACTCCAATTGTCCCTTAAATTGAATAAGCACGCACAAGTGTTTAGAAAAGCGGAACACTGTGTTAAGTATGCGTCATCTTTCTCGGTGTTGGAGTGTTTATGGCGGTCCTATAAATCAAGATGGTCAAATTGAGCTGCGATGTAAATGGGGTGCCCCCAAAATTATCTCGCCACCAAATCTGAAAAATAAAAATAAAGCAAGTGATTTTTTTTCCTTATACTTTTCTAAAAATAGTTTGTAGATCTCGAAATCCTTCATGGCCCGCTTTAATAGGTGCACTTTTTGCTATTGGTGGATGCAGATAGGGCTCATCTTATTAACCCTTTATCTACTGACGGTACTTATAAGTACCATTAAAATAACTTGTTATAAAATTCATCGATTAGTTGTAATACAGTTTAGAATGAGTTATAAATACATTACTTTATCTTGTTCCAAAAGCATTATGGGTTACACAGAACAAAATATTTTTAAAAGGATGATTTCTCTTGCCTTTGCATCTTTTCAGCTTTCTTGCGTTGGGGGGGGGGGGGGGGGGTCACTTCGGGAATATTTCAATTGTAAGAACATTCTATTTGTACATATCCTAATTCTACGAAATACTAAGAAAAATATTTAAAGCAAAAGATTTGAGTGGGGCTATAAATAGTGCACAAAATCAATATAAATTCAAATTTAATTCATCCTTCTAAAATTTATTAAATTATTATGTAAATCTTCTAATACAGTTTCAAAAATTCACGAAAAATGCTTTAGAAGATAAAACTTTCATGAATTCATAATTCAGTACATAAAAGGGTTAATATATTCATTTATTGTATTTTTTTATATACAGGGTGTTCCAAAATTTGACCGACACATTCAGAAGGATGATAGTGGCATCAAGAGGATGAAAAATGACCCTAGAACATGGGGTCGCCAACCACGTATTGAATCAAAAATACAGGGTGTTTCATCTTAACTCAATTTGGGTGGACGGTCATCACTTTCAGAAAACTGAAGTAAGATGATAATAAAACATTTAAAGCTGCTATCAGATTCACCAACTTTTCGAGCAATTTTTGAGCCGACTCTTGATTTCCTCCAACTTTTTGCGAAATATTGTCTCAACACCTCGTGTGATAGCAAACAGCAATACCCCCAACTTTTTAACCACAGCTTTAAAAAAGTCTGCGCTAACCGCGATTTTTCCTCGCAACTTGCAACATTTCAGTCAATCAGAGATAAGCGAGAGATACGAATAGGCAATAAATATTAACGGCTGGTACTAGTCAAGATAGCTAGAAGAGAGATCTTGGGTACTAGTAGCACTGGTTTTCCTTCAACTTCAGCAACGACTATTGTAACCTTTTTCTTCTTTTGAACGAGAAAAAGTTGGGGTTAAAGTTGGTTAATCTGATAACAGCTGAAAGTGAATTCCAAATTCGGCCTGAAATCTAAAGAAACCCCGATCCAAAAAAGGATGATAGATTCTTCCTGAAATTTAAAAAAAAAAATTATTGTATCAATCGAAGATTCGCTGGTCAAGAGTCTTTCTTCTTTAAAGGTCAAGGTCTCCCCACCCAAACCTGACCCACTCCCTCTCGTGACAAAGGAAGCAATTAAAGAGCGGCAAACGCGTGCCCGATGACAAAGGAAAGGTCCCACTCGAGGTGGCGCTCATTAAATTTTTGGAATTGGAGTGACTTTAGAGGGCGCCTTTCAAGAAAGTGTCGAAAGGAAATCCTGTTTGTTTAGGGAGATTACTTTTTGATGGGAAGGGGTCTGTCTACATTCATAAATCGCACTTCTTTTTAGAAAATATCGAGAGAACATCTGAAATGGCCTTATTATCTTTTTTATTTTTTACTACAAAAGATAGTGTAGTGTGTTTTTAGATTGTGTTGCGTGCTGTGATGTTTTTAGATTGTATTGTGTGTCGTGATGTTTGGTTAAAACAGACTACGTTTTTATCTAAGCGGTACCTTATATGGGGTTAGGCGCTGTTTTGCATGGGAAGGGGAGTCAGATTTCAGAAATTTGTCCCGACTTAAGAGGTCTGTGGAGGAGATCTCTGACATTTTTATCACCGCCTCTTTTGTGAAGGCGCCCCTTTCTTTCGTTGATGACCACAGAACCTTTGGAAAAGAAAGGCCAGAAGAGGGATTTTCAGCTTTCGTCGAAGATTGTTGAAATCCAGATATAAACGCACTTCTTGAGGCTGGATGTTTTGCTCTTAACCGCACTCTTTATAGCCTGCCCTCTAGGATACTGAAAAGTTCAAGAAAGAAAATGCAGCGAGGTGATGTCAGTGTGTCTTTCCACTCATTTGGTGCGTTTGTAGTTATATAAACACCTAGCACAACAGAACAAAAACTACCCAACCGAATGGTCTGAAAATTTAAATACTACAACTTCGATATCTCGAATCTGTGGGGAAGAGAAAAAAAATCGAGATATAGAGGTTTCGAGTTATCAAGGTTTTGACAAAATTTAAAAAAATCTAATCTCACAAAATGCTTTTTGGCTATAAAAAAATAAGATTCATCAAAAACTAGACGAAGTTTACTCTGCTTACCACATTGGCTTTCTTCACCTTTAAATGCAGCCGCTTTGTGGGGAAAAACTGGTAGAATAATCTAGTTTCATCTACGTTAAACACATCAATTTGCTTTATAATCCTTTAAAAGCGAAGGAAGTTCTGAAAGCCACTCTTCACATGTAGCTGCATCACCTGACGCATTTCCACCGCATAGTTTCCAAAAAACGACGTTGTGCCTTTTTTTTTTTTAATTTCAAAAGCCTAAAATTTTTCCCTTTAAGTTCTTTGCATCAACAAAGTGATAAACGAATGTGTAATCAGCATCCAGATCAAACTGGTTGTACAGCTGACAATAGCCAAAAATCAAACTAATTTCTGTGGAAAAAATTTCGACATATCGAGGGTTTTGAAAATGTATTTCGAGATAACTATGGAAAATACATAAGAATTTTGATGGAAATGCAGGGGAAATTTCTTTTTTCGAGATATCAAGGGTTTCGAGATAAGGAGATTCGAGATATCGAGGTCCAACTGTATATAGTTATTACAATAGTGTGTCGAGCCATTTCAAATTGTACGAAAATCGGATGTATGGTTGAAGGAAAGGGACAGTCCAAAGTTTTCCGTGACAGGACGGCCCGTGCGAAAAAATGATTTCAAGTGCATTTGAATGGTGTGTCAGCCTTTCGAACACAATGAAATGGATAGGCACTTATTGAAGTGCACTTAAAATAGACATTCAGCACACTGTGCGGTGCACAAAAATATTGATAATACTTGGTTAGAGTACGAAAGCACTTCACTGGCCACGTTTGAGGTCCAACTTGTTTTAGTTTGTCACAACATTTGCACAGAGCAAAAGAGGAAAATGGCGATTCATTGAGCTGCCTGAGATATATAATCATAATGAGATCCTCTTGAAATCTGAAACAATTAAAGTCTACTTTACAGAATCTAAAAATAAAAATAAAGTAAAAAGTGTTTTAAATGTCATTACACTCTAAAAACGACATTTTCAAAACTGAGTAAAAAATACTCAAATCTGAGTATGTCGCATAGTCAAAATGGCTCCGAAACAAAGTTACTCAAGTTTGAAACATGTATGTATTTATTTCTGAAAACATGGACATACTCAAATACGAGCAGATAACGCTTTATTTGTCATGTTTATTCACGATTATACATGATTTTTGTATTTTTATATTGTTGATGATTGTCAGATCTCAGGCGAAGTCTTTTTTTTTACGAATTCATCCATTCTTCGATTTCGAAGGTTGAAAAATAAAATTTATGCTTTCGCAATTATATTACGACGGCTTTTAAGTGTTCTTCCGCGAACACGATAAAAATGTAATTCGCGACATTTCATGTTATAAATTATTTCTGAAAAAAGCGTTTCGTTCGAAATCATAACAAATGATATAATGTGAATAAATTCAACTACCCTGGTAAAATTTACTACGTTTAACGAATGAAAAGTAATTTCGTTTGAAACTGAGTATTTATGGTATTTCAGAATTGAAAGCCTATTTGTCTATAGGTCGTCCTATTTGAAACAAAAAGTTTCAAAACAAAATGAAAACATACATTTACTCAGATTTGAAAGTGTCATTTTTCTCAGTGTAGCAGCTGGGCGCGCTTAAGAATCAGAAGTAGAGGAAGCCAGACATCACACAGGGGCCCCCTATTACTCTTCCAATTGCTTTTTTATTTACTAAATCCATTTTTCGTATGCTTCAATAAACAAATAATTTGAAATTTTAGCATAAACATTTCGAGTAAATAACACTTTTAATATTAAACTAAAACTAACAACCTATAAGCATATGAAAAAGTTACATACATAATTACACATAACCCATTAACTTTGTAAATGAAAAATATATGGAACTACAATTGAGACTATTTGAGGACGTAAGTTTCAAAACTCGCCTTATCCAAAAAATTAAATTTTAGAAAATTGTGAAAAAACTCCGCCCATTGTTTTTTATTGCAAAGCAAGATTTTACAATGCCAGAAAAACGGGATAAAACTCATTTTTTTGCTGATTGTAGTGTTTTTTTCTGGTGCAGTTTTACTAGATTGATAGAGAAAACACGTTTTTTTTTTTTTTTTTTTTTTTTAAATTTTGGATAAGGCCAGTTTTGAAACTCACGCCCTTATCCGAATTTCAAAATATCTTTTATGACTGGCAAATTGCAGCATAGTGAGAAAAAATTAAAGTTTCGTTAGAAAAAAAAATGCATTTTTTTTATCCTGATTTAATTTTTTTTTCTAAAAATTAGTTTAGAAAAATAAATTTGGGGGCCCATTTCTATTTCAGTGGGTAAGCACGGGCTTCACGGGCGTATTTAGTAAACAGGCACTGATTAGCAGTACAAAATAATAAATTATTGACAAGCATCTCTGTCCCATTTCCCCACTCTGCTGATCCCTTCGGAAATGAGTCCTTATGTTTAAGAATTGTAGTTTGGTTGGTTAGTTGTACGGTGTTTGATGGCGCAAAGTCCCTTTAACTGCGTTTACATTATGGTCTACGAGTGAAACCCATCAGCGTATTCATTGGTTATTTGCTTTGGTTACTAGTTGGGGTCTATTTAAGTCTTACGATTTAACGCTTGAAACGCCTAGGACGATAACGCCGTAATTCAAACGGACATTTAAGAGATATGCTGCGCCCATAAAAATGAAGGGATTGTCGAAACACAGAATGCTGGACTGAATAATTACTGAAACCAGATACAGGGCGACTACAAATTCCGGAAGTCAGGAAAGTTTAACAAGCTGGTAAAGTCCGGGATAAGTCAAGGGAATTTCATAAAAATAATCTAAAATCAGGAAAATTTGTCTATATGCAAAATATTTGTTTTTTCACCTTGCCAATCAAATTCATCGCAAAAAAGGTGATATTTAAGCCTATAATGGGACATGATTGTGTAATTTTTATGTTTTGCTTTTTTTTTTCCTCCCAAATAACGCGCAAATATTAGCAAACTGGATAAGTGTGTTATACTAGGAAGCAAGCATGCATTAAAAAATACCATATGTGTATCCTTAATAAAGAAATCATGGAAATTTGATAAAGATAGTCAGGGAAAAATCAGGGAATTTTTTTTTCAAAATTTCTGTAGCCATCCTGAGATAATTTACTTCCAAAAATCTGTCTCAAAGCTCATGCAATCTACAATTGCGAACTTCTAAACTCTTTAGACTGCTTCTATGAAAGAAGCTGCAAAATCTCAATTTCACTTTTTCAAAAAAAAAAAAAAAAAAAAGCCATACAATCGATACAAACCTGGTAAATGTTTTTCGGTGGTGTGGTATTGTTTATGACGGCCAATTACCAACACGAGGGATATGGGACCGAAGGTGGGGAGGTGCCCTCCGTGGGGCGTCTTTCTAAGGGAATCTGACCCGTGTTTACGCAAGGAAATCCAAGGTTCGAAGAAAGCCACGGTAAACTCCGAACGATTAGGCCGACGGGCGCGATTGGATTCGAACCCAACACCTCCCGTCTACCAGCTTTGAGAGCAGAACCTCTCAGCCACTGGTGGGGCAAAAAAGTTTTTTTGGAGATTGTAGACTCTGCTGCAATTTTACAAATCTTCTTTTCGTTGGAAGAAAATGGAAACTTCACAACCGCAGTGTTTAGAATTTAGAAATAAGTCCGTATTTCTCGAATCCTAGCAAACCGATTTAGACTGCAATCGCTCGGAAAACGTGCATAGTGCCAGAACAGTTAACATTCTATCTTAAATCCTAGAATTTTCAAACAATTGTATACCGTCACACATCACTTTAAAATCTAAATGATGTTTACATTTTTATATTTTGCGCGATTCATTATAATTATTTAAATTTATTCTTAACTTTGTTGGATGTGGCTTTATACAATATACACAGAGAATTAAACTAACGGAATTCTTCAAAAGATTTCCGTTGCTTTATATTTATTGTAGTGAGCTTAGTAAGCTCAATTTTCCGCAGTTAGAATTTCCTTGTGATTTACTTTGCAATCTGTGATATTATAAAACAAGATGGCCCAGAAAACTGTTTTCAGGCTTGTAAGAAAATTTTCGCAACTGACGGAAATCCGCCCAATTTTTGGATATAGAATTTCTATAAATGCAGTTAAATTTAAATAAGCAGAAAATTTTCTGTGAAGGATGCGCCAAATTCCCTTCCTTTAACTGAAGTTAATAAGGCTAATGAGAAAAAAGAAATTTTCTTTTCTTATGCAGCTGTCTTGGATTGGCAGAATTTTTTTTTCCCCTCCTTCTTCCTACAGAACAATTAGCCCATTCATTATTTCAGTAATGTCATAAAACTTGAAAGTGAAATGTTGCGACCGAAAGGGTTTAGAATTATCGAAATTATCTCAAAGGAAGATGGATTAAATGACAAAAAAGATCTCTGTTATTTCTTTTTTAAGGTGGTTCTCAAATCCTCTGCTCAACAACCGGAAACATTCTGACTCATTTTTAAACGTAAAGGTATAAAATTGGCAAGCGAATATACTATTGAAGCGATTTCGAATCGAAATGAGTTTTAAATTTTTTGATCAATCCATTACTGACTGAGTTATAACCAATTGTGGTCACGTGAGAACCGGCTTGTCTCCTTTCGCGAGCTGCCGCGTGATCATTTTGTTCAAAACGCCCACATGCACTGCGTTTACCGAAAAAATGAAAAACGCCATTCGATGACATAGTTTCTGAATAACAACACCTACCCATTTTTCGTTTCCGAACAAAAAGGAATTTACAAAGGTCAGAAATTGTACGTCAAACGTAGCCAATGAGGTGCGTTCGTACTATAATTAGTTTTATAAGTATTCAGATCTTTGTGCAAAAATGCAGGAATACAAATTTTATTACGATTCTAATATAGATTGAATTAAGCCCTACGGAAATAATAGGGCTCCCTCTTCAGTAGGACGTCATCGCCATGGCGACCTAGAATCATGACCTATCATGGGATATCATTGAGTTCATGACGTATGGTAGGATTTAATAAAATGAAGAAAACTTTTATTATCTTTTTAAGTTTTAATTCGATTTTCATAAAATTGGAAATGACTCAACACCATTCTGCAACGATTCGATAGAATCCATTTCAAACCATTCGGTTGGGTAGCTTTTGTGCTGTTCTGTGCTGAAAGACGGACAGACAAAGAGACAGACGGACGGACCGGGTGACGGCTATAGGTGCTACGTATTTATATAATTATGTTATGAAAGCGCCTAAAAATGTGTCAGAAAGTAGCCCTTTTTGGATTTAAGAACAGCCTTAAGTCACTCTATTTATAAAAGTCTTAAAAATGCCATATTTGAAACTTCCCATTCAAGTTGATTGTAAATGAAGTCACATTTTTGTAGAGAAAATCAACAAAAGCGAAGTTTCTTTGTCGTTCATTTAATATATATATATATTGCATTCTGTGCAGCATAACTTCAGTTCAAAGACAATTTATGGATAAAAATAGCAGTCAAGAAACAAAAATAACGCAAAAGGATATTTTATCGGAATACATAACGCTATAAACCACTGTCAGACATGAAATTCTATCTGCGAGGGATTTCTTTTATTACCTTTTATCTTTCGGGCATTCGTCGAGATTTCGGGAAAAAAGTGCTTCAGCAGCAATTCTTTGATGTTTTCTCTCGGGGGAATCCGATTGTATCTCGACGAGAATTTCATATTTGACTCGTTTGACTCGATGTCCTATAAACTGTACATTACTTTCCCTTAGATTTTTTTTTTTCTTTTCGGACAGAATTCTGTATATCGCCCTCGCCCGGACTCTTTATTTAAAAAGTCGAAAGCGCATTTTAGAAACAATATACAGTAGAGCGCCGATTATCCGAACAAGTTGGGACCGTCCCTAGTTCGGATAAGCAAAAGTTCTTATAAATGGACATACAATTTAAGGGATGTTCCTGACTATAACTAAAACCTTCACACTTTATTCAGGCGTAGGACTGGCAGTGCTGGCGTGTTTAATTTTTATCTTTTTTTTTTTTTTTCTTTTTTTTTTTTACTTTTTTATCGTTTGAAATTTTATCAACTTCTAAACTGCAGAGATTATAATTTAAGCAAAAAAGCTTTCGGCTGTTGCCTGCTTCAAAGAAGACATTCTTTTCGATGCTACCCTATCTCGAATTATCTCTTAAATACGTTAGCTGAATATAGGATCAGCGTTCTTCTATCGTTCGGGCCATTTCAAATCTGTTTCCAAACATTTAAAGGCTTCGTTATGGGTGAACCTGGGTCGTTTTCAGAGTTTTCATTTTCTTCAATTTCGTTTTCGTTGTTACTGCTCCCAACGACACACACTCATCGGGGATTCGATTTCATATGCTAACTCTGAAAGGGGAAAAAAAAAAAAGAAAATAAAAGAAACAGGGTGTTTGTGTAATTGGAAGTTCGATTAAAAAAATTTTTTTGAGAGGAATAGGATTTTCGGATAATTGGAAGTTCGGTTTCACACGTAACTGGAGACGGGAGTCAGAATGACTCCGTGTTGTTCTTTGGCTCTGATTATCATGTTTTTTTTTTTTTTTTTCTTGAATAAAATTATTCCTCAGTACCGACAAATAGTTATTTTATCATTACATGGTTTCCAGAAGATATTGCGTTTCTAAAAAAAAAATTCAATGCTGTTTACAAAAGACAAAAAAGGAAATAACATTATATCTCTGAACGCGTCAGAAAATTCATGTCTCCAGTTACGGGTTAAAAAAAACTTTGGGGAGAAATAAGCTGTTCAGATAATTGGAAGTTCGGTGAATTGGAGTTCCGATAATCGGCGCTCTACTGTAGTCAAATGGCTAATGACATAATTCTTACTCGAAACGTCGTTTATATCTTTTTAGTTACTGAATGCTTTTAGGTGCTTTTGTAATAAAAAAAATGCGTAGCACCTACAGTCATCAGCTGGTCCGTCCGTCTGTCTTTGGGGCATTCGTCGAGATTTCGGAAAAAAGTGCTTCAGTAGCTATTCAGTAGCTTCAGTAGTATTTTGACGCTTTCTCTCGGGGGAATCCGATTGTACTTTGACGGGAATTTCCTATTTTTCTCCTTTGACTTGATGTTATATAAACGTCCGTTAATTTCCCCTAGATTTTTGTTGTCCCCCCCCCCCCACCCCACCCCCCAGGCAGAATTCAGTGTATCACTCGCACTCTTTATGGAAAAAGTCGAAAGTGCATTTTTGAAACAATATAGTCAAATGGCTAATGACATAATTCTTACTCGAAACTTAATGTCGTTTAGGGGACAATATCACAACATACGAAAATTGCAGTCCGAACAATAAAATTTCTATTAAATGTTATATAATGCAATTTTCTTTTTTACATCTCTCTATTCTAAAAAAAAAGTAACTACCGCTGTCACCGCCGCGGTTTTGAATTTTTTGTGACCGGAGGTCTTTCTTCGTTAATATTAAAAAAAACTGTTGCATACAAAAATATGAAAATCGGTAGTATTATAGAAAAATGTTTGATAAATACGCTGATGCAGACAGTTTTCAAATCGAAGAATTATTTTAAGAGATATTTAATGCCAAAGTTGGACAAAATCGTTCCATTAAAAAAGTTTTATAGGAGCAAAAACTGTACATAGGAATTTAATCATTTTTAGATCATTTTATGCGTCAGAATTTCCCGGTGTGCAGATTGCAGTTAGTTTTTTAATTTGAATAATTTTTCGAGGTTTTATTTCTATTTTAAATTCAAATTTTCGGCATTTCGAGAGATATTTTTTACAAATTTTAGAAAATTGCATTAATTTAAACTGTTGCCAACTGTATAAACAGCGCAAACAGTAATGTTTGCTTCAAATTAAAAATTTATTTTACACGTGACTATTATAAACAAAAGATATAAAAAAGCAGGAACTCATTGAAAATTACGTCATAAAAACTATAGTTACACGTGAATTTTAAATGAGAAAGAATATTGTAAAATAATAAATTCAGTAACATGCGTTAGAAGTCCTAAATAGGAGAATTTACGTCATATTACACTTATTACGTAAAATGAACAAAAAATAATATTGCAAAACAGTTTTAATTTAAAAATTGCGCGAGACATTTACTTGACATTTTAAGATGATCATAATATTTCATTTCTAACAAAAGTATTTCGACGTGAATATTAAAAAGAGAAAGAAAAGTTTGGTGAAAATTACGTCACATTATAATTGTCAGATTCAAATTATAATTCAATCTTCCAAAATCTTTTTAAAGGCGGTCAAATTAGCGTGCTGTTAGAATCTGCGGTGTCTGAACGGGGGTTGACGAGCGTAGCTCTTAGGGGGCAGAGCCCCCTAGTTCTAATAAAAAATATTTTTAGAAGTATTTTCAAGAGATATTATATTCATAATAACACAAAAATAAAGCAATTAAAAGACTTAAAACTTTAGATTGTCATTTTCCTGGCATGTTTCTGTGATGTGTGCAAACTAAAAGGCTTTCTGCTATACTGTACAAATATCTTTTTCTAGTTTTTTAATTTCTAATAATTAATTATACCTTATATGACACATCCATGAGGAAGTTAACAAGTTCTGTATTTTACAAATACTTTTACATAAATAAAATAGGATTGTCACTTAGAACGAATTTCATTGTTCTGGCCTGCTCATTTTAGTTCTTTATGAGGTATAAAGAGGGCGCTTGCAGAGTCATTCTTCTTCTTCTCGACATAGTTCAAGTCAGAAGTACTAAAATCATGGCTACCAGCAAGATCTTTTAGACATTTCTTTGGAAATAATGTGTTTAAAGGCTTTGTAAAAATGGAGTAGACTTTTATTATGTCATTTTCCTGGCTTCAATAAATTACAAATAAAACTCAACATGACACTGAATTTGAGATACTACAGAGGAAACAGGTTCCTTTAAACAAAATTAAGATGTTAGATCTAAAAATAAAAAAAAACACGGATGTGAAAAATGTTTTAGAATGAAATTGTCATTATCCTGGCATACATAAGTCAAGAAAAGGACATATAATTTTAATTACATAAACATGAACTTGAGTTTTTCAAACTTTAATAATTTTACATGGAAATTTCTTTATTCAGTTGTTCAACTAACATTTTTAAAAAAATCAGAAGCTTTGAAACGATTTACATTTTCAAAAATTTTGTTTTTAAAATCTCACATTTTGTGATATTCACCCTTATATCCTTTTAGTGACTGACCGTTTTTAGGTGCTTTTGTCATTAAAAAAAAAAAAAATACGTGACACGTCGACGTCGAAACGAGTCGTCGTTTGGTCCGTCCGTCTGTCTATGCGACCTCTATCAGCGCAAAAACTATCGAACCGAATGGTTTACAATTGAATATCGTGAAAGAATTGTGTCATTACCTAAATTTTGTATCCGTGTCTTTTTGCATTAGAGTGCAACAGCTAGGGCACCCAGATCGGACTCTTTATAAAACGAGTTATAGCACGAACGCACCTCATCGGTCACGTTGGACGCACACTATCCGACTTGTTAGGAATTTTTCTATGGCACATCCTTGAAGATTCAAACATTATAATAATAATAATAATAATAATAATTAAATAAAAAGAAAAGTGCCCTGTTAAATCGATGCATTGAGCTCACAGGCTATTGACACTAATTGTATATTCTAATCTTATTTCAAAGAGTAATGCCCCTCAAAAAATAAATTAAAGGGGGGGGGGGGGGAATAGCTCCCCCACACCTGTTTCACATCTTTATACTTAACCCATGAGCCTCCAAATCTCATCAGGGAAGCGCCTTATCAGAATAAACCTGTTTACCAAATTTGAAGCAAATAGGGTAGAAAAATCCATTTATCTAAATTGAGGGGGGGTATTATCCCCTGTGCCCCTATTTATATTTAAACAATGAACCACCAAATCTAATCAGGGAAGCGCCTTATCAGAATGGACCGATATACCAAATTTGAAACAAATCGGATAAAAAAAAACCCAGTTATCTAAATTAAGGTGGTATTAGCCCCCCGTTCCCCCCCTTTATACTTAAACAATGACCCTCCAAATCTAATCAGGGAAGCGCCTTATCAGAATAGACCGGAATACCAAATTAGAAGGAAATCATATAATTCTGCATGAAAAACCCATTTATCTAAGTTAAAGGGAGGATTAGCCTCCCGTACCCCCCCCCCCCCCCCTTTATACTTAACTAATCAGGGAAGCGCCTTATCGGAATGAACCTAGAAAAAATATTGAAGCAAATCGGATATTTCTATCAAGAGCTATCGCGTCACATACGTACATACAGAACCTGCGGGCACATTAGCTCTCAGGCTTTGACAACCTGTGAGCTAAAAAATACATTAAATGAAGACTGCATTCGAAAAATCATAAAACGTTTCAATCTCAGACTTAAAATGATCACGAAATTTGCTCTTTAAACTAAATTTTTAATTTACTTTCAAAAATTCCTTTCGCATTCCATCAAGCACATGATTAAAATTTCTGGGAAGCGCTGCTAGAAAAACGTCAGACAGCTGCTCATTTCCTCGAAAGGGTTGCCATCCAAGTGGAAAACTTAAGAATTCTCGATTAATTAGAATCACTTTGAAAAGTGTACGGAAACAAGATTCCAAGCGGAGATATTTTTGTTCTAGAAAGTTCGAAGAAAAGAAACCTCGAGGGAAACAGACTTTCATCGTAAATGAATCGGGTCCCGCCGCTTTTGTTGTCCTTAGAAGTCAATAAAAATGGATTCTGTGCGATTCATTTTATGAAACAGAAGCTATCCGTTTTCGAAGATGTTTAAAACATCCCTACAGACGTCAAAGAAAAATTCTGCGCAAAAGTTGAAGTGCGATATTTAAAAATAGAAAAATCTTTAATGTTCTAAAGAAATCATGCATTGATAAAATAATTTAGTTGTGTAATTATCACATTACATAATATCGCTTCACCCGCAAAAAAAGTGACACATCTCGAGCCCGACTAAAGTAAATTTCACAAGAGAGGGAAAAGAAGATTTACATGATTTTACATTTACATGAAATTATAGCACTTAGCTCTGCATGCAGGAATGAAAACGTGCATAAAATCCATAAAAATGAAGACGTAGGATGAGGCTTTGGAGTGTTGGGTCATTTTACCTCCCCACACAATCCACCCCTCTTCGGTGGTCACAATTGGACATAGAGCGGAATAAAGTGATTTCCGTATCACTACACTTATGGAATGTTTTGTGTAGCAAGACGCATCTATGACAGACCTATTAGTGGCAGGGGCATAGCTATAATTTGGGGAGTTAAAAAATTTCGCAACTTATAATTCAAAAATTTCCCGACGTGAAACAAATTGCTCTATTTTCCTACTAAAATGGTATGTTCAATGTGTGTTTAATGATAATGATAATTATACGCAAAAACAAAAAAAAAAAAAAAAAAAAAAAAAAAAACCAAAGAAAAATACTGAAACTAACATAAAAATTATAGTTATGGGTTCATTGAATGAAAGTTTTTGTCTGCAATGGTGTACACGAGTCATAATCGTACTTCCTATGAAAATAGCCTCCTATTTTTAGATTTTTGAGAAAGGAACAAAGTTTTGGAGATTAGAGACACTATGGATGGACAACAGTAGAGAAATTCCGGTCTGGTAGATGTCTTCTATTTTCGTGATATTTTCGTAGTACAGAGAAACATAATGAGAAATGGAGTCTAAATGCTTTTTGTTTTTCTTTTGAAAGTTTAACTATTTTACTATTATAAAAAAGAGAAAGTAGTCAGCAAAACAATAAAAAATTCTTTTTTTTTTTTTTTTTACTCTTTATTTAAAAAAAGAAAAAGTGTTTCAAAAATCTATAATTTCCCAACTCTAAGCTCAAATTTCCCAAGTTGACATATATTGGGGGGTGGGGGGTGGCTCCCCTCCCCAGTAACCCCCCCATCCTCTGATGAGTGGAATAAAACGAAAAATGAATTTTTGCGACATGTGTCACTTTTCTTGCGGGTGAGCGATAGGTTCAGTCTGTCAAAAGAGAAAAAAAAAACACACACAACCTATATTTTAGTCACCAAATTGTCCTGGGTGAAAAAAAAGGGAAATAGCCATTGGACAGGAAATTGTATCTTCTTTTTATTTATCTACGAATAGATCGCTAGATACGAAAAATAAAAATGCTTTTATCAAATTTCAAGGCTTTCCTTAGATACATAATGGCTATTTTTCGTACAAAATATTTCTTTTGGGTATTGTTAGCGAGCTATCCAAAAAATTATATTAAGGGGGCTGGTCACTCAGCTTCGGAATTCTCCTCCGTCATGATAAGTCTGTAGACTTTGGATGCATTCGTCTATTTAAAATATCTTCTCGGGAAATTCATAATTTTAACATCTTTTTTCTGGGTACTCTTCTTAAAGGATGTCTCTTTTTTTTTTTTTTTTTTTTTTTTTTTTTTTTTTTTTAGTTTTCAAAATATTTCTAAAATCTGTGCTGAATTCAATATTTTATGTGTTAAAAGCGGGCGAACTGTGAGTCAGATTTTCACACTTCCTATCCAATGAAGCCTGTATTTTAGAAATAGTTCCAGAACTAAGAAAAAAAGAGACCTCTTTTAGGAAGTGTACACAGGAAAAAAGATGTTAAGAATATAATGCATCCAATGCCCATAGAGTATATAGGAGTGAGGGAAATCGGAAGCTGAGTGACGAGCCCCCTTAAGGGCAGGGGGAGGGATTGTACATATTAAACACTTTATGTCTGTGTTAATAACTAAAACAAAATAAAAACTTGCTTTCTATAAAACTGTAAAACCTGACTAAACTACAATATTTGGATTCTAGTAAAATGTTTAGGAACATATAAAAATCTATTACGAGTTTTCAGTTGAAAAAAAAAAAAATGGTTTTTACTTATATTCTGTAACTCACCCCAGTTTTTGATTCCTTAGTTTTCTTTAAGGGGTCTCAGGACTCTTAAAGCTTCAAATTTTTCGAAATTTTAATTTTTTTAGATATTAAATTGCTATCTTTTCTGAACATTTTGATATAAATGTTTCTTTAAAATTCCCATTAGAACAGAAGGTATGGCTTTTAGAATGATACCCGCTGCATAGCTAAAACGGCGTTTTCGAAAGTTTCAAGTCATTTTTCTCCAAACGACGTTTTTGGGCGTATCGTGCACGATATCTCAAAAACTTCTGAATATTTTTTCGTGACATTTTCAAAACATAGCTTTCATGTAATTGCATGTAATAGCTGTCATTTTTCTGTGTAAACTGAACTTAAAATTTCCTTTTTATTGTTCCAAAAAATA
The DNA here is from genome assembly GCA_963932465.1 of Maratus speciosus. Lineage (NCBI taxonomy): Eukaryota > Metazoa > Arthropoda > Arachnida > Araneae > Salticidae > Maratus > Maratus speciosus. The sequence goes on along the minus strand of OZ010791.1, from coordinate 14,707,888 downwards.
TTTTTTTAGGTGATTATACTGTTGACATTTTCAAAATTTCGCACTAGCTCAATTCAACTTTGTATTAAAAATATAAAATTCTTTAAATACAAATTTATTTAGGCTCAGGGTCATTATTACAATTTGAAGTATAAGTAGGCACCAAACATTTTATTCTAGTTGCAAAATTTATTTTGTAATCCCGCGAGTAAGCTGTTATATGAATTTTCTGCTTCTCAAATGTCTGATAGTTTGGAGCCCCTTGTAAATGCTAACTCTGCATCTTGCATTTTTTAAATGCATGAAATCATATCTGTCATCCCCTAAAAAAATTTGTTTTAAAATCATAGACATTTTAAAATATTAAATGTAAAAAATGTTTTTTTTTTTTTTTTTTTTTTTTTTTTTTTCATTTTTTCCAATTTTAAGAATCCTGAGACTCTTTAAATGCGAAGTTCTGATCAAGAATAATTTGAAGTGAAAGATGAATGCGAAGAAGCGCCTTAAAGAAAAGAGGAGAGTTTTACCAGAGTCTCTATCTTGAAAGCCATTGTCAGATTCGATAGATTCTCGGCCAGATCGATAGCAAAGGATACCCTATCAACCTAATCCTTATTCCCCTTGTAATTTCGGCAGGAAAGGTCTTAGGCTAAGCCCAAAAAACCGTTCCTCGATATCCAGGTGACACGAATGGAAGAAAATGAGAACTCCTAAGAGAGCAGATAAAATGGTATTGTTGTTATGATGAGTCTAAGAAGCAAACGATAGATCCAAGGAACGAAAACATTTTCTAGTGTCACACTAGTCTAGATAGTTCTTGAGTAAACAAGAAAGCACTCAGGAAAATATTGTTCTTTCGTTTTATTATTATTATTATAGTAGAAGATCTTTATAATGCAAACCTAAAAAGGCAAAATTGTGTATTATATAGCATTTTGCATTATATAGATCGCATTTCACACATCATTAGACTTACCTTATAAACAGGACCAAATAGGTCTGAAAAATATGAAAAAACAGTATAATATATTTATACAGTAGACTCCCTCAAATCTGCAGCCCTAAAATCCACACATCATCGTGGATATAAAAAATGAAACTTTCAGTTGAGATGTAGGGGCAAAATGACACAATTTTTTAGTTTTATACATTTGCTATGTATTTTATGTAATTCTCGATACTATGACTGAACTCGTGGTTTTTCATGGAGGGAGTATAAATTTATTTCTTTAAAAATAATCAAAATATTGCTGATATCACTGGTAATCCCACAATCTTTTTACCCAGTATATTTATGGATTCATCAAGCTTTTTGTTATTAGGACTGGCTAAACCTGAAATAAAACTTCCTTATTTTATTAAATTGAATCTGAATTGATTGGGTACGTTTATGAGGAAAGTTTCATTATATAATTCAAGGAAAATATATCTCATCTTTATTATGCATATTTAATTATACATTATTAATTGTTTACCTGACCTTTACCTTCAATAATTGAATCATTTTTTAAATAATCTTACTTTTTATCATTTTAGTTTATTACTTTGCTTGATTATTTTAATATTTTACTATATTTTGCAAGCATTCATTATAATTTCGATTGTATTATTACATTCAAATGACTGTTTAAAAAATGTAAACAAAGCAATGACCAGAAATCTGCAAAATTCTAAATTCCGCGCAACCTCTGGTCCGAAGCTGTGCGGATTTGAGTAGTATTGCATTCCTTGGGACCGAAGTTATGAAGATTATGAATTTCATTGTTAAATTTACTTAAAAACAGGGTTCAAATAGGTCTAGACCAAACCATTCATTATGTTACTTATTTTTAAAAAAAATATTTAATAATAGCATTTTTTTCATTAAAAATTTCTGCATTAAGGAGATAAAGTTGAACTAATGTATCAAATTGAGACCGCTAGACAGTCGCATGTTTTTTTACGCTGTCGGAATGCAGGTGCTTCTTAACTGCAAAATTCATTATTTACATATGAGAAGTTGTGCGTTATAGAGAGAATTACATTGTATAGAATTGCGTTATAAAGATCTATATTATTATTATATTACTTCTATATTATTATGCTTACTCAGATTACGATGAAATTGACATTAAACCAAGGCTGCGGAGTCTGTGGGAAAAATGGACGACTCCGACTCCGACTCTTTCGCTCAAAAATGGGCCTGACACCGACTACGACTACACGATTCCGACTTCGAATCCGCAGCCTGCTTGTAAAATGGACGACTCCGATTCTGAATTCGCAGCCCTGCATTAAACTACTACAATTACCATGCTTTTGCAAACATGAAAAAATTGCAAAGTAGTTTCGTAAGTAATAAGAGAATACAGCGATCAAAGTAACAATAAGAATACAGCGAGCTTTTTCAGCGGTGCCTGCCTATGCCATGGCAGTTACATCAGCAGGGCCTGACTCATGCCGGGGCAACCGCCCCAGTTCTCGACCCCATGGGAGTCATCAGGATTTTCGTTAAGACGGTGCCAAATAGGTAAAACTGGCCAAAAAATGACCAAAATTCCGTATGATCAAAGATTTTGGTCCTCCCGTTCTCCTATCTGCCTCCCGTACCCCATGCATCCAAAGCCGTAACTAGAGAGTAATGTCGGTGTGTGTGTGTGGGGGGGGGGGGGTATTTTTGTGGGGGAACATCTTTTAACAATCTATATCTCTTATGCGAGCTAAATACACTAAAACCTGTGAAAACGGAACTGTCTATAATGGAACCGTTTATAACGTAACCTGTCTATAACTAAATTTTTTGTAACAAAATTCTTAAACTGAAAAAATTCGCGATCCGAGGAAAGGAATATATATACAAATTAGGAGCAATGCACTTGCTAAGACGAAAATCCATCTAATTTTGAAAATCTTTTTCATTTTCACACGATATAAATCCATTTTTTTACAGTTACAATTTACAGTTAACTTTCAAGGGCGGTTTGGCCAATATTCTGTTAATACGGGACTACCGAAAGCAAAAAATAAAATAAAATAAACGTAAAATAAAATAGAGAGAGAGAGAAGTAAATATATAAACGAAATCTGTTCATCCCGTCTGAAATTATGTGTCAACCTTGACACCTGTGTATTAATATAAATATATATATTCTTATCCAACGTTTTCCATTTTTAAAATCGTTTAAAAAAAGGAAGAAAGCAGTGTCGTTGAAGAAATTTTTTTACTGACAGGAATATGTCGTAAAAGCTGTCCGCTATCGTAAATGTCACCTAAAACTTTAAACGAAATTTTAACAAAAAATGTGACAGAATAAACTAAGAAAAAAAACCACTGCCTTTAAAATAATCCAAATTGAAATTTTCAAAATAGTTTTGCAATTTTCGATGAGATGAAAGAGTTTTTAGCGAGACATTGCATAACTGGCTAATTAATTCGTAAGTGCTTTTACGGTTCAAGTGGAAAATATTTTGATATTTAGTGAAAAGTTAATCGTAATTTCAAAGTTTTTGATGCATTGAAATGTATTTGAAAAGGATGGAATTTTGTGAGGATTTTTATTCTAGAAGTTTCGGGAAAGTATGTGAAAATAAAAGAGAAGAAATGTATTCATCGTGAGTTAACACATCGTTCTGATTTTGTTGCAATTCATGTAAATTAAAACTGAAAGCTCTCGACGAAGATTTTTGTTTACAAGAGTTTTTAATAGAAATTGATTATTGAAAAGTATCACAAGTTCAAAAGAAGAAAGGGAAAGATCGTACAATACAGTGACCTCTCACATACGCTTTGTAGAGATTGGTGTAAATATGTGCATATCTAACAGTGTTGTGAAAGTAAGAGGCTATTGTGTTTTGATTCTTTATGTATATTATATCAGATGAGATGAATATTTTTTGAAAATATTTTTATGCGTAACTAAAAAAATAAAAGATTTGAAAAACAAAAAAAACAAGTTGGAAATTGCACGTCAAACATGGCAAATGAGGTGCGTTCGTACTATAACTTGTTTTATGAATATTTTTTGCACCGCATATCGTACTGAATGTCTATTTGAATGCACTTCAATAAGTGCCTATCCATTTCATTCTGTTCGAAAGGCTGTCACATCATTAAAATGCACTTGAAATATTTTTTTCCCTTTGGCCGTCATGTAACTAATAATTCTTGACTCTCCCTGTAATTGAACTATCCGATTTTTATAAAATTTGAAATAACTCGACAAAATTTTGCAAAAATTATATATTTAAAATTTCAGACCATTCGGTTAGGTAGTTTTTTCTCTGTTATTAGGTAGTTTTTTCTCTGTTTTTGACTGAACAACGATTATAAGGGCTACGTATTTATGTAATTACGAGTGCGCTGGATTGGCTAGTAGTAATAATCTAATGGCGGATGAAAACTTTTTGATGTTATATGCAGTCCTTTCTTGAGTTTTATTTGCAATTTTAAGGTAAGCGTTTTACTTATTTTTTTTTTTTATGTTAAAAGTTGTTTTGTACAGCTGTGGGGGGGAAAAAAAAGAGTAAACACCCGCACTAACTTTGCAACAAATTATTGTAGAAGAATGTTATTGGTACCAAACGATTGGAAATGCCATCTACAATATGAAAACGAACCCAAACTTTGTATTTTTTTTATTTTTTCAATTGTAATACCCAAGTTTGATTCCATAAATAAATTCTACACCCTTCCTTTAGCCTTAAAACAAATTTTCATGAAATTCGTACGATTAGTTTCGGAGAAATTAATTTAGATAAGTAATAATTAATTATTACTTAATAATAATAATTAATTAATATTTAATAATTAATTAAAGAAGTTTGGTACTCGATTAAGGCTACATAATGACCATATCACTTCATTTAATATATTATTTCTTGCTAATTTCACTTGTTTAAGGCTGTTCTCAAATCCAAAAGGGCAAGTTCCTGACATAAGTTTTAATTTATTTTTATTCGAAAATGCATGAAACTAGCTAGTGTTGGTGTTCAAAAACTATGTCATCGAGCTGTTTTTCCATTTTTTTGCAAACGCAATAGATCTTTCAGAAAATAATGTCAAAGTGGACATTTTGAACCGAATTTCCGCGCGGAAGAAGAAAAATCACTCAAGAGCGGGCGAAAAACGGGTTTGTCACGTGATCGATATCGCTTATAACTCAATGGGTAATGGATGGATCAAAAAATGGAAAAAACAGTTCAATTCCAAATTGCTTCCATGACCAGGCTTTCCAATTTTATATCTTTCCGTTAAAAAATGAATTTGTAAATGTGTCAGAGCGTTTTGCGCTTGTTCAACGGAGCAGTTAAGAACAGCCTTAATATGTTGCGGCAATCGCCAGCCCAAAAGTTTCAATAAAAAGAGTAAAATACATATTTTTTTCAAATGATGCTTTTTTGCGCATCCTAGACGGCCTCTTAAACCATCATTTTAATGTTTTTTAATCCTAATTCGAAAAGTACTTGGAAGAAAAGTTTAAAATTGAAATTTCGCAGAACGCAGGGCATAATAAATATAAATCTATCAAAAAAAATGTAGCTTTCAATTAATATTTTTTTTCGAATATTAAATTCATAATTCATATAGTAAATTTTTTTAAATTACGAACTCAATGTATTTATGTTTGGGTTTTTTAGTATTATAACCACACACAAAAATGATCACATTAGGATTAAAATTTAAGAAGATATAACTAAAAATATGAAAATGTCATTTAACATGAGAAGCTCTCCATTTTGAATGTTTATAATTCAAAAACTTATCCTCCAAATAACTTGAAATTTCGTTTCTAGGCATAATTTGAAACGAATATTTAAAATACATTGTCAAAATGGGGTGTTTCCATTTAAAAAAAAAAAAGGTCTGGTTTGATTGGTAGATGGCCCCCTAAGCAAATTTTATATACATCATTTAAAATTAGACTCTATTTTCAATCATTTGTTACAAGTAACTTTCTTCTACTATAATTTGCTACAGAGTTAGTAGGGGCGTTTACTTTTTTTTTTTTTCACGACTGTACATACTCTAGGTATCTAAACTGTGTAATAGAAATGACAACAGATGCTGAAGTTTTACTCTCTGTTTCACTTTTGCATTCGTACATTTAAACTATCTCCTCTAGAAATTAATACATATTGGGGTTGTGCATATATAACGTTATCAACTTTTTGGTAATTTTAAACACCCTCCCCCCCCCCCTTCCGATATCATTCGTTATCATCTCTCGAACCCCCCCCCCCCCCTCCTTCGTAATGATATCGTTATCAATGTCTAAATTTTTTTTAGATTTTTATAAGCTATTTCTTTTGTTTGGACTGATATAGAAAGAGGCTTACATTTTTTTTTCGCATACTTTATTGATTCAAATGAAGAAAAGTCACTAAAATATCAGTTTATATATGAAATAACTTTATATGAACACTTAAAAGAAATAGTTACTATTTAAAAGTATTTTATAATAGTTTTTTGTTGCATAGTCCATTCAACAGTAATAATGTCTTCTTGCACTTGCCTCGCACGGAGGAGGAGGGGAGGGGGCAGATAGAAATTCTTATCAACAAAACAAGTGGACAACATCTTTCTCTTTTATTTATTAGTAAAAACAAGTTTCATTTCAAATATTCTCATATGGTTTCTCGAACAGCGATTATATAGGCATACACATATGAAGAAGAATGGGAATGTCAAACATTGGGTATTCCACATTTTGGAATTAAATAATTTTATAATAATTTTATGAATTTAATAATAATTTTGTATTTTCATAAAAATAGATAAGATTACAAAAATATAACATACTATTTTGATGTAAAGATAAATAAAAAGAGAAAATTTTGGTTGGATCAAAAGTCATATCGATATCAAATGACAACCCCCCCCCCTCCTCCTAGAGATACCTTACGATATCATGTGCCAGACCCCCCCCCCCTCTCCCCTCTAAAATGATAACGTTATATATGCACAGCGCCCAAGAAGAGCACAAAGAAGAAAGAAGTTAAAAATATTAATTTCCTTATAAGATATTTTAAATATTCTACGCCCACAGATTTATGTGTTTTTAACCGTGTTTTAATACTTAATAACGAATGATATGTTTTTTACTTTAGCTGTGTTTTTACTATTAAATTAAGCCCATCGTTCAGAAATATTTTGAGAACTAAGAATAAAAAGACATCCATTAAGAAGAGTACAGAAGAGAAGAAAAAAGTTGAAAATAATAATTTGCCGATGAGATATTTTAAATAGGCGAATCCGTTCTACGTCCACATACTTCAAAAAATAAATTGTTGATTTTACAGTGTTATACTGACAGCTAGGGTGCCAGTATAACACTGTAAAATCAACAATTATACCATTAAATAACAATAATAAACCGCAAAAATAAACAGTTATATAGGTACTACTAAGTAGCAAATAGGGTATATTTCTGCATTTTCATTTATAAAACGGTATACTACTGTTTATTTCTGTTAATTGTACAGTATAATACTGGCATCCCAGCTGCCAGTATTATATTGCAAGAACAACAATTATTTTTTTACAGTGCAGATTTAACATAAGCAAAGGGAACTGGGAAGTTGAACGACCAGCAACTTTAACCCAGTATGTACTTATAGGTACCATTAAAATAACTTGTTATAAAATTCATTGAATGCATCGATTAGTTGTAATACAGTTTAGAATGAATTATAGATGCATTCCAAAAGCATGATGGGTTACACAAAACAAAAATATTTTTAAAAGGATGATTTCTTTTGCCTTTGCCTCTTTTCAGCTTTCTTGGAGTTGGAGGGGGGGGGGGATTTTCAATTCTTGTATATTTCTATTGTAAGAACATTCTATTTGGGCATTTCCTAATTTTAAAAAATAGTAAGAAAAATATTTAAAATAAAAGATTTGAGTGGGGTTATATAACTGCACAAAATCCCTATAAATTCAAATTGAATGAATCCTTCTAAAATTTATTAAATGATTATGTTAATCTTCTAATGTAGTTTAAACAATTCACGATAAAAGCTTTAAAAGATAAAATTTTCATGAATTCATAATTCAGTACATAAAGGGTTAAATAGCATGTGCAGATGTTAAGGCAATCTACTGGATTTGCACATTTAAAGAACCCAACATTTTAAAAGGATCTCTCCAACTTCTGTTCCTGATCTATTTTGTTAACCCTCTTTTACATTTCCCAACTATGTCACCAGAGGATTCGTCAGTGTTGAACTTTCTTCTCTTGACATGCTCGATCGCTTTTTGTGCCGCAATTAAAAGTGAAACGCGTTTCCTGGTCGATTTCTCTCTCTTCTTCGAAAAAGAAGAGGAAAAACAGAAGCCGTGTGTTGGCCCCCGATTTCCTGATTCACTCACTCCTACTATTATAGCAGCATAGTAATTGTTATGGGTTCGAATACTTCTCTCTCATTTCATCCGTATGATGGCTGTCACGTTGCGTTTTTTTTTTTTTTTTTTTCTTTTTCCTTTTCGGGTTCAAAGTCATCGAGGTTCCGCTTTGGTTAAGATCCAGTTTTTCCCGCCTATCTATAATTCGTGTCCGCAATGTAACTCAAAATGTAGTGGGCAGGACCATTGGGGGGGGGGGGGGGCAAGGTGCATTTAGCATCCTCTAATATTCTCTTAAGCCCCCCACCCCCTAGCTCTCACAATATTCTAATATAACATGTATATTGCGTTAAAGATTTAAAAAAAAATTTTTTTTTCTTGCAAATACTTTTAGGAATTTATATATTTTAAAGGGGCGGTGGACGTTAATTTTTTTTTTTTTTTTTTTTTTTTTTTTTTTATCATAGAGATATGAAATTTTGCTGAAATATACATTTCACCATAAGTATATAGAATACCTTAAAAGAAATGTCCAACCTTATTATAATTTTAAGATTTTTTTAAAATAAAAATTTTAAAACGAAATTTTAAAATGCTCCATGCGTCCTAATTTTTGAGATTTTTCTCGATTTTCTATTTTAATCACTTAAAACTCTATAACAAACAAATCTGTGCATCGATTTTTTAATCTCTTCAATAGTTAATTTTTTAGGGATTTTTTTCTGAATTCGATATCGATTTTCATCAAAACGCTTGTAACTTTTCGAAAAATAGTAGCATCTGGATGCGGTTGTCCGCAAATGACTCTGAACAAACTGGAGAATAATAATATGGGTCATTCCATGTACCATTTCAGATTTCAATTAAACTCTCGGGAATCATTCTCCCTGATGATATAAATGAAAATATATTTTTATAATTTTTTTATCACATTAAATTTTCATACAATTAATCATTTAAATTTTCAAAAATCATCATTTTTTGGGTTGCATAAATTTCTTATAATATTATACTTATATACCTATTATATAATAATAATAATAATTACGCATAATATCTCAAGTTCTATCAGGCATACAGAATTTTATGACCCTTCATTTTAAAGAGAAATTTATAAGGTTTAATTTGATACCCAATTTGACTATGCTCAGTTAAAAAAAAATAAATTTAAAATTTTTTTTAATTTAAAATTAAAAAAAAATTCAGATAGTGTTTTTCAAAAATTTTGAAAAAAAGGTATGTTTGTTATAATATTATAAGCTAAAATTTCTGAAATTTTTAGTGGGATCTCAATGGGATCAAGAGTTATGAAATAAAAACTGAAAATTGCCATTCAAATAACAATCTAATTCTTGCTATTTTGTTATTTATGTATTATTTGAATGGTAATTTTCAGTTTTTATTTCATAACTCTTGATCCCATTGAGATCCCACTCTAAAAATTTCAAAAATTTTAGCTTATAATATTACAACAAAAATACATTTTTTTTTCAAAATTTTTAAAAAACACTATCTGAAAATTTTTAAATTTTAAATTTAAAAAAAATTAATTAATTTTTTTAACTGAGCATAGTTAACTTGGGTATCAAATTAAAATTTATAAAATTATCTTTAAAATGAGGGGTCCTAAAATTCTGTACGCCTGATAGAACTTTAGAAATTCAAAATTGGAAAAATTATGCAACCCAAAAAATGATGATTTTTCAAAATTTAAATAATTAATTGCATGAAAATTTAACGCGATAAAAAAATTATAAAAATGTATTCTCATTTATATCACCGGAGAGAATGATCCCTGACAGTTTCATTGAAATCTAAAATGGCCATGTTGAAAATTGAAATTTTTTGGTTGATTTGACATGGAATGACCCATATGCACAAAAATAATTTTCGATTTTTGGCCCGATTTCTGCTCAAATAAAAGTCCACTGTGCCCTGAACAATTTTAAAAATTCTGAGAAATGATAAAGAAACTTTTTAAGTTATAGTGTTTTATTGTTATTCATCATAAGTTATTTAAAATATCAAGCAGTCAGAACTAATTAGTGATATTTTCTACCCGCAAAAGGTATTTAGTATCCAGGTAAAAACTAATCAGATCTTCTAATAAGATATGAAAATTTTCCGAATTATATTATTTTAGGTACATGTTATTTGCTAGGATCTCCAAATTTTGAAGGCATTTATTTTTACCATGTAAATAACGCTGTTCCTATAATAGCTTTTCAAATTTTGGAAAAATTCAATTATATTCAATTTATAATTTCCCCATCCAATCCCTAGTTAGTTATGCAGGAGTACTTGCCCTCTATCTAAATTTATTCTTTTTTAAAGTGGAAGAAAAAAGGCATGTAGATTAGCTCCACTAAATTTTTTTAAAGCCCCCTCTGAATTCGCACTCTTTCTACAGCTCTGATACAGGGGTTTTTTTCTTATCGTTTATGAATAGATAATTCCTAAGCCGTCAGTTTTAGAGGTATAATTCGCAAAAGTGTTCTAAATGTTCTTCTTCCCAAACTCTATTTACGACAACTAGTTATTATTTTTTTTTATTTACGAAATTTAAATATTTATAGAGTCCCTGGTTGCTATGTCCTATTTAGAAGACTTTTTTCTGTGCTCTAAAAAGTAAAACAATAAAAATTCCATTCTCCTACGACCCAAACTTACTGATTTAGGATACTTTGAATTTTATCCAAAAATTTCGGAGTTTTCAGCCACTGCAATTGCATTTTTCCATTTTTACTGTTGGAAAGCTTCGAAATTTCAAACATACGCGGGTTGGGTAATGCCTGAGCCGAACCCGATAAATATATATTTTTTGTTAACCGGAAACCGACTAAAAAATTTTTCTCGATAAAAAAAACCCGAAATGAAAGACAACTAATTCCTATTATAATGCAATTATAATAAACTGTTCTACAATTGTATCTTTCATATCAATTTTCACTTTTAATGTAAAAAAAATGAACGTAAATGAATTAAGAATTTCTCATTAAAATATTAGTTTTTCCTCTGAAGCTTTTGAGTCTGAATTTTCTTTTAGAAAATCGGACCAGCCCAAATCCGAAGCAAAGTCAAAACCCAAACCGAATTCGAAACAATAAAAATTAACCCAACCCACAACGGGAAAAAAAAAAAAAAAAAAAAAAAAAAAAAAACTAGTCGGATGCGCCAATTCCAAAACTTTTTTTTCTATCTCCTACATGTTAATACTTCAAAATTCTTTACAATGCCAAAATTAAGTGGCAGTCTATGCCTATCATGAGGATTCTAAACATATGAAAATCCGTGCATTAGTTCTTCAGATAGGACTATCACTAAAATCGTGTATATCATGCAAAATGCAGCATATCAGCGCCACCGGTTAGGTAATTTACACTAAAATCTAATCATCAACAACTTATGTTAACTTCTAACTGAATCTGAAGTTTGATGAAAATCCGTGCATTAGATTTTGAGATAGAGTTATTGCGGAAATCGTAAACAATTCCACATAGCAGCGCCACCTGTTGAGCTATTTACACCAAACATTAATTAGGACCCATTTATACTAGGGACCCACTGAATCTGAAGCTTGATGAAAATTCATGCATTAATTCTTAAGATACAGCTGCTTCGGAAATCATGAAAAATGCAGCACACCAGCGCCACCTGTTGGGCGATTACACCAAAAACTAAACAGAACTAATTTATATCAGGAATTAACTAAATCTGAAGTTTGATGAAAATTCGTGCATTAGTTCTTGAGAAAAACCTATTGCGAGAATCAAGAATAATGCAGCACAGCAGCGCCACCTGTTGGGCGATTTTCACCAAAAAGTAATAAGCACTGAATTATATCAACGACTAACAGAAACTGAAGTTTTATGAAATTCCGTGCATTAGTTCTTGAGATATAGAGATTGCAAAAATCGTGAAAAATGCAGCACAGCAGCGCCACCTGGCCACCTGTTGGGCGATTTACACCAAAAAGTAATCAGAATCAGTTTATGTCAAAGTCTAACTGAATCTAAAGTTTTGTGAAATTCCGTGCATTAGTTCTTGAGATAGAGCGCCCACAAAATTTTTGTCACATGACTCGCAGAGTGACAGACAGACATTTTCTAAAAACCATCCAATCGTGTCCAGGACCTTCTAAAACGTATCAATCCATCGAAAACCAGAAGTCGAAATTTTTCACGAATCCAATACTTTTTTCTTGTAAAGATAGAAGAAAGTACAAAAAAAAAAAAAAAAAAAAAAAGAGCGCCAACTCGACCCGAACAGCGGGTTGGGTCCGGCTCGTTTCAATCGAGTTGCACGACCCGTTTCAAGACTCTATTTCGAATCTTTCACTCGCATTTCATTCGTGCACGATTGCTGTTATGTTTTGTAGTTTTTTTACTCGGGTTCAAAGTCATCGATGTTCCGCTTCGGTTGAGATATTGTTTTTTTTCCCTTCTATTTATTTTCCCTATCGATAAATCGTGTTCATAATTATAGGAATAACGATGTTGCAACAATAACTGTTCATAATTTCTTTCATTAAGATAGTTGTACGTTGTACCAAATTATTATAGAAGAAAGTTACTGGTAACAAACGATTGGAAATAAAGTCTACTTTTAAATGATGTATATAAAATTAGCTTACGGGACCATCTACATATCAAAACGAGCCCAAACTTTTTTTTTTTTTTTTTCCAATAGCAATGCCCAAGTTTGGCATCATAAATAGATTCTTCATCCTTCAATTAGTCTAAAAAAAATTTTTCATGAAATTCGTATGATTAGTTTCAGAGAAATTAATTGTTTTTACAATGAGCCCATTTTAGGGGCTGTATCCAAATTGTTTGAATTGAGTTGAAATTGAGTTGAAATAATTGAAGTTACTCGATAGTTGAAGTACTACAGAATGACTATGTCACTTCTTTTAATGTATTATTTGTTGCCAATTTCACTTGCTTAAGGCTGTTCTCAAATCCAAAAGGGCAACTTCCTGACATAAGTTTTAATTTATTTTTGTTCGAAAATGCATGAAACTAGCTGGTGTTGGTGTTCAGAAACTATGCCATCGAGCTGTTTTTCCATTTTTTTGCAAACGCAATAGATTTTAAGAAAATAATGTCAAAGTGGACATTTTGAACCGAATTTCCGCGCGGAAGTAGAAAAATCACTCAAGAGCGGGCGAAAAACGGGTTTGTCACGTGATCGATATCGCTTATAACTCAATGGGTAATGGATGGATCAAAAAATGGAAAAAACAGTTCAATTCCAAATTGCTTCCATGACCAGGCTTTCCAATTTTATATCTTTCCGTTAAAAAATGAATTTGTAAATGTGTCAGAACGTTTTGCGCTTGTTCAGCGGAGCAGTTAAGAACAGCCTTAATATGTTGCGGCAATCGCCAGCCCAAAAGTTTCAATAAAATGAGTAAAATACATATTTTTTTCAAATGATGCTTTTCTGCTCATCCTAGACGGCCCCTTAAACCACCATTTTAACGTTTTTTAATCCTAATTCGAAAACTACTTGGAAGAAAATTTTAAAATTGCGAATTCGCATAAAGCGGGACATAATAAATATGAAGTGGTAAAACAAATGGTAAGTTGCAATTCACATTTTTTTCTAATATTAATTTCATAACTCATATTATAAAAAATTTACAAATTTAATGTATTTATGTTTGTATATTTTAGTATTATAACCACACAAATAATGATCACACTAGGATTATAATTTCAGGAGATATTAATAAAAATATGGAAATGTAATTTAACATGAGAAGCTCTCAAATTTGAATGTTTATAATTCAAAAACTTATCATTCAAATGACTAGAAATTTCGTTTCTACGCGTAGTCTGAACTGAAGATTTACAATATATTTCAAAATTGGGTGTTGTCATTGAAAAAAAAAACAAAGTTTGGTCTGGTTTTCAGTTGTAGATGGCCCCTAAGCAAATTTTATATACATAATTTAAAAGTAGGCTTTATTTCCAATCTTTACAGTTTTTTTCCCGCGACTGTACATTGGTATTTTTATTACGATATATCAATATATCATTCTGAGCCTATCTATGATGTGCTTTTAAAGCAATTCAACTTAACTTGATATTAACTTTTATGTTCGATACAGTATATGGCCTAAGGTGACCGGCCACCTGCGATTTTAAAAATTTGTTAAATATCTTGAAAACTGCATGAGGAATTATACTGAAACTCCAGGTGTGTAAACAGAATAGTACAGGTCATACATTTCCGTGAGGATTTTTTCCCGAAACCCCGAAGGGGACCGTCAACAAATTGAAAAAGAACGAATATCTTTTGGATAACCCTGTCAAAACTAATGTAGCAAAAGCGTTCAAAGTGGAGATTATGATTAAGTGCGTTATTGTAATATAAACTGTGTTCATTTTTATGAGGATAGCATGTATACTCGTAGAAAAATTAAAGTTTTTAGAAAAAGAGTCCCAAATTTTGCCAAGTTTTTTCTTATAATTTGTAGAGTTCTTAATATAAAAAAAAAGTTCTCTTCTGAAAATATGACAAACAACATTGTACACAATACTCTGCAATCAGAATTAATAAAAATTGTATGAAAAATGAGTACGTTTACTAAATAATGATTCACTGAGCATGCCCGAATGTAATCAAAATGTAATTTGCATAATGTGTTTGCTACATGTATAGAGAAACTTTTGTGAAAGTCTCAAAAACATAGTTTGAAAATTCTGAAAATTATCGTCGATAGAATAAGCATCCGTTATTCCCAAAAAGAAGCAAAAAGATGAGGGGTTGTGTCCAAATACAGTAGTGCGTGCAATATTGTGTATGCTATATCGGCACTAATCAATGGATATCGCTGTTTTTTGCTAGACGATGACTATAGGTGTTACGTATTTATATAATTACGAACACACCTAAAAAAAGCACTCTCCGTGCTCCCACAGGACGAACATTAAAAATTCTGTTCTACACTACTACCACTCACCGAGTTATAATATTTTGATTTTTATGAAAAGTCGGAGCTTTCCGTCATTGAAACAGCCTCTTTCTATTTTTAATACCGGAAACTTCCGAACTTTCATAAAATTCAAAGTATTATAACTCGATGAGTTTGGGTCGTAGAAGAATGTGAAAAGGGGGGAAAATTAACCGACTGCTTGCCCCCGAAACCAAAAATCTTGATTTGCTCTTATTGTTATAGTAGGTATTGTTATAGTTATAATAGTATTCTTATTATAGTAGTATTATAGTAGTATTGTTATAGTTATGGGGTGTTATAGTTATGTAGTTACCCTCTCTCTTGCATTTCATCTGTATGATTGCTCGCATGTTGTGTTGCGCTTCTTTTTTACGGTTTATAAGTCATCGCGGTTCCGCTTCGCCTGAGATCCAGTTTTCTCCCCCCCCCCCCCCCCCCCCCCTTCCATATGTTCGTAATTGTTTGTAACTCAATCTATTTAGAAAAGATAATAAACTCTTACCCAATAGAAAATGAAGTACAGCTATAGTAATCGACGCACAAGAGTTGGAGAGTGGGGGGAAAGGGGGGGGGGGGGGGACATATTTTTTGCATTACATTTTTGACGAAATGTAAATACTAAAAATATAATAAATGAAGTGCCTTTTCAGCTGTGGTATGCATTTTTAAATTTGACTCATTTTTTACCTATTACTGGGTGTATACAGGGTGTATCTGTAATTCTTCAAGAAACTTAGAGGGATGATAGTACTCATGAAGACGAACAAAAATGCAATGGAACATGGGGTTGTAAATGGCGTTTAAGAGCTCACTGCAGTCACAGATAAAAAGAAATAAAGATGGCCGCTGGCATTTTAGCTGAATTGAAAGGATGGTCTAAATTCAAATGATTGACAAGCGAGCTCTTCCAATCAGCAAATGGCCAATTATCTGGCACGATTCCAACCCCCACCCCACTTCGGCTGAGCGCTACATGTGATAATTTCCAGTAGGTTTCAGGTGTAAAGGATTTTTTTTTCAATTGTCTTCGCTTTACAAGCGTAGATCAAAGCCCACTGTTTTGTGGAGACTCGATAACGGTAAAAGCCGTAAAAAGAATTTTAATCTGTTTATGATAAAAGTGCAAAAATTAAAACGATTTGACTTTCAATTTTTTTTTTTTTTTTTTTTTTTTTTTTTTTTTTTTTTTTAGGTTTATTTTACAGCTTTTACAAACATAAAATTGAAATTAGTGCAGTATAAAAACTATTTTATTTCACATAAGGCAATTACATTTAAAATCAAGGGGGAGATATTGAATGAGGGGGGAAATATATCAGGTACAAATATTCTAAAATAACTATCTTTTGTGCGAATTCTTTTTAGAACATAAAATTTATGAGATTTATAAAAGCTAAATAACATTGAAGGTTAAAAATAAGATGTTCATAAAATTAGGAGAGGAAAAGTTAAACAAATAAACTGTATATTTTGTACTGTACATCTGTAGAGGGGGTATAAATCTAAATCCCAGCGTAGTCATTTATAGATATAGTACACAATTTATTGTTGTTAGCACTAAAATATGCGACAGAAAAAATAAAGTTTTCCAAATATTAAAAACTTTGTGTGATGTTAGCAGAAAGAAGGATGGCAAAAATTTTAGTGAAATTTTCAGGCAGAAGAAAATTTAGATTATGGATTATTTTTACAAGAATGTTATAAAACATAAAGGAGTTTTAACAATTTGAAATTTTAAGTGCACAGGAGTAAATTCAGGTGTGTGTGTGGGGGGGGGGGGGATTTCTGAGCACTAAATATTTTTTAAATGATGCGGTCAAATAAGAATGTTTTTTGTAGCGGTTCGTAATCTAAATAACACTAAAATACTTTTATTTTCATTACATTTTTCCATTTTTAACACTTCCCAAGAAAGTTGAAAAGTGTTTATGGATTGAGTTTGTCCGTCCGTCTGTCTGTCTATCCGTGCTCTAACTAGCGTAAATATAGTCGGATTGCCATGTAATTGATATACGATATTGAAAATCATCATGGTATGTTCGGTGCACCATTCATGGTTCATTTACAGATGCACTCAAAAGTATTCGCTACATTATGGTCTATGTGGGGGGGGGGGGATTATTTAGGATGTATTTTAATAGTGTTACACAATGTTAAACACAGTTAAATTTATGTACATTGAGACACACTTTAAAATTGTTACTATAGACTATGTTATGTGTAATGCTTAAAGTACGAGTATAGGGGACTCAAAAGTATTCCGTTATGTTATAGCCCATGAAGAAATATCGTTTGCGGCGTATTTGATTGATATTACTCTGTCACAAAGATAATGAAATTGATATGAATTTCTGAGGTGTCCTAAGCCTACTTTCTGTACAACATGAGCATTTAACAATTATTTACGGTGTCAGACAAAAGAACTTGGTTCAATATGGTCTACGAGAAAAACTGTTTGTAGCGTATTTTGATCACGTTACACTATTTCAAACATGACGAAATAGATACACATTACTTTGATTTACTACAAGATGCTTACATTCGAATATGGTCTGCATTTCATTTAGCGTTCATTTACAGGGAAACATAAAATATTTTGATACAATACTGTATCCGATATAGCTATTAAAAATTAATGCTGAAAGTACATTTTCAATTACAGAATGCGTTTTTAAGTTTAACTAAATTTTTGCGCACTACGTGGTGTGCACATATTTTACAAACCCTATACAGGACCACACAAAAGAATTCGTAACCATTGCTGAGAATGAGTATGAATTTCTTAAAGGTGTTAGGTTTTTTTTAGTTATAAATGTACAAGCTCAACTACATTTAATATGCTTAGAGATGTTTGTATCATACAAATAAAATCCTATACAGGGATATTCAAAAAACTGGATACATGGGCCGCCGATAGAAAATAATTCCTGCAAGTGTGATTTCAGTAATTTTGAGCATGATTTTGCATGAATTAGATTTCAGCTTAATACTGTTTAACGTGTATAAAAATTTCTATATACAGAAATGCACAAAAGAATTCAAGTATGTTTCCGTCTATAAGTAGAAATTGCCGAGGGTGAATTTTCAACTGTTTTATGTATTTTCTTACAAAACTAAATTTTAACATAGTATGTAGAATCCGTACAAATATATGCAGTACAAATATATCATATACACTGCCTCATATGAGCTGCATATATCATATGAGCTGCACAAAAGAATTTGAGTACCTTCCAGGTTATGGGTGCAATTGTTGAAATCTGCTTTTCAAACGTGTCATAGGTATTACAAATGTTTAGTTAGATATCTTCTTTACTTTATTAAACGGCGAAGTTTTGTTACAGTGTTCTGTAAGTGTTGGAAAGTATCGACGTAGACGCATGATTTTTCTTTTTTCTTTATGGACATACTCGGTTCAGTCGATTACTCAGGCACCTTTGGTATCTACGTTTGATGGTTCTTTCTGAGCTAGTCGGAATAAAATGATTTCGAAAGGTTTGAGAATTTACTTGCACGTTGACGAGAAACCACAATATTTTCCTTACAAATATCTCTCTAAAGACATTTTCCTTTGAAAAATACAGTTAAAATGTTTTTTATGCACAATTAAATGTACACCTATCGCTTTATTGTTAACACTTTCGTACATAGTTGAAATGATTTAGTTAATATTATAGATAATAAAGATTTATAATTAGGACGAAAAAAAAGTAAAAATTAAAAAGTTTTAAAGACTGTAAATTAGATTTTTTAGCTTCATGAGTTGAGGGTAAGACAAATCAAGAAACATATTTTTTTTTTTTTTTTTGGCGGGGGGGGGGGGGGGGCGGATTTAATAGATGACCGATTATGTAACTTATTAAAGATTTACAAATAGGGCAAAAACATTGCAATTAGGAGTTTTAGAGACTTTAAATTTTATGAGCATGGAAATAATGGGGGGAGAAAAGAAAACGTCAATTTTATATGGGGTGGAAGAAATTATATAATCGATTATTTATTGTTCAATATGAAACAGATAAAGCTGAAAATGTATTAAAAAAAGACTTTCAAAGATTTTAAACTTAAATAAGGGAAAGAAAAAAAAAGGGGGGGATTTTATTTGATGACTTATTTATTTACCTTACTAAAGAATAAGAAATAGGACAAAAAAGACTAAATTTTGTGTTCTTGGTAAGGGTAGAGTCAGAGCAAGCGTCAATTTTTGTGGGGGAGGAGTATAGTTATATGATTATTTATGATTACAATAAATTAACAGATAGAGTACAAAATTATATTAATACATGGAAATTATTCCAGAGAGAAACATTCGCCTTGCATTCAATATTTCAAATGAAAATCAAATTTCAAAGTAATTGCTTAAAAGGCGCAAAGGCCAACATAGTGAAAAAGATTCCAAGCCGGGACTCGAACCTGGGCCATCAGTATAGCGCACTGACGTTCTACCGACTAAACCACTTGGAACGATACCTAGCTCGGAAAATTTCTCACTATTATATGTTGGAAAGGCTACAAACGCAGCACAAGATGGAATATTTATCGTGAGTCACCGACCTGGGACAAACACGAAACATAATTAAATCCAGCATCGATAGAAATTATATTAATACATGGAAATTATTCGAGAGAGAAACATTCGCCTTGCATACAATATTTCAAATGAAAATCAAATTTCAAATTTCAAAGTAATTGCTTAAAAGGCGCAAAGGCCAACATAGTGAAAAAGTTTCCAAGCCGGGGCCCCACCAGTGGCCGAGAGGCTCTGCGTTCGAAGCTGGTAGACGGGAAGTGCTGGGTTCGATCCCAATCGCGCCCGTCGGCCTAATCGTTCGGAGTTTTCGTGGTTTTCTTCGAGCCGTGGATTTTCCATGTGTAAATATGGATTAGGTTCCCTTAGAAAGACCCCCACGGAGGGCACTCCCCCCCCGGGCCTATATCCCTCGTGTAGATAATCGGCCGTCAAAAAATCAACCAATCCAAGCCGGGACTCGAACCCGGGCCATCAGTATAGCGCACTGACGTTCTACCGACTAAACCACTTGGAACGATACCTAGCTCGGAAAATTTCTCACTATTATATGTTGGAAAGGCTACAAACGCAGCACAAGATGGAATATTTATCGTGAGTCACCGACCTGGGACAAACACGAAACATAATTAAATCCAGCATCGATAGAAATTATATTAATACATGGAAATTATTCCAGAGAGAAACATTCGCCTTGCATACAATATTTCAAATGAAAATCAAATTTCAAATTTCAAAGTAATTGCTTAAAAGGCGCAAAGGCCAACATAGTGAAAAAGTTTCCAAGCCGGGGCCCCACCAGTGGCCGAGAGGTTCTGCGTTCGAAGCTGGTAGACGGGAAGTGCTGGGTTCGATCCCAATCGCGCCCGTCGGCCTAATCGTTCGGAGTTTTCGTGGTTTTCTTCGAGCCGTGGATTTTCCATGTGTAAATATGGATTAGGTTCCCTTAGAAAGACCCCCACGGAGGGCACTCCCCCCCGGGCCTATATCCCTCGTGTAGATAATCGGCCGTCAAAAAATCAACCAATCCAAGCCGGGACTCGAACCCGGGCCATCAGTATAGCGCACTGACGTTCTACCGACTAAACCACTTGGAACGATACCTAGCTCGGAAAATTTCTCACTATTATATGTTGGAAAGGCTACAAACGCAGCACAAGATGGAATATTTATCGTGAGTCACCGACCTGGGACAAACACGAAACATAATTAAATCCAGCATCGATAGAAATTATATTAATACATGGAAATTATTCCAGAGAGAAACATTCGCCTTGCATACAATATTTCAAATATTGTATGCAAGGCGAATGTTTCTCTCTGGAATAATTTCCATGTATTAATATAATTTCTATCGATGCTGGATTTAATTGTGTTTCGTGTTTGTCCCAGGTCGGTGAAATATTGTATGCAAGGCGAATGTTTCTCTCTGGAATAATTTCCATGTATTAATATAATTTCTATCGATGCTGGATTTAATTATGTTTCGTGTTTGTCCCAGGTCGGTGACTCACGATAAATATTCCATCTTGTGCTGCGTTTGTAGCCTTTCCAACATATAATAGTGAGAAATTTTCCGAGCTAGGTATCGTTCCAAGTGGTTTAGTCGGTAGAACGTCAGTGCGCTATACTGATGGCCCGAGTTCGAGTCCCGGCTTGGAATCTTTTTCACTATGTTGGCCTTTGCGCCTTTTAAGCAATTACTTTGAAATTTGAAATTTGATTTTCATTTGAAATATTGCATGCAAGGCGAATGTTTCTCTCTGGAATAATTTCCATGTATTAATATAATTTCTATCGATGCTGGATTTAATTATGTTTCGTGTTTGTCCCAGGTCGGTGACTCACGATAAATATTCCATCTTGTGCTGCGTTTGTAGCCTTTCCAACATATAATAGTGAGAAATTTTCCGAGCTAGGGATCGTTCCAAGTGGTTTAGTCGGTAGAACGTCAGTGCGCTATACTGATGGCCCGGGTTCGAGTCCCGGCTTGGAATCTTTTTCACTATGTTGGCCTTTGCGCCTTTTAAGCAATTACTTTGAAATTTGAAATTTGATTTTCATTTGAAATAGAGTACAAAATGTTTTTAAAAAAGCAATGACTTTTAAGGTTAAAATTTTGTGATCTGAGGGAAAAAAAAGAGGAATAAGCAGAATTAGTTCTTTTTTTGCGGGGGGGGGGGGGGGGGAAGTTTATCGGCGACTTATTATTTACTTACCTTAGAAAATATTTACAAATAAGTTAAAAAAAATAATAAACGAAAAAAAATTAAGGACTTTAAATTTCAGATGCTTGGTAAGAGGGAGAGGCGAGGAGGAAATACCAATTTCAGTTGGGGTTGGGGGGGGAGGAGAAATTTTTATGATCGTTTGTTTATTGTTAAAATAAAGTGGCAAATTGAGCAGAAAAGATTTAAAAAAATTAAAGCGTTTTAAAGGGTTTTTATTTTAAAATATGGGTACCGTGGATGAGGGAGCAAAAGGGAGAAATGACATTTTCGATGGAGGCAATTTACAAGAACTTTTAATGAAATGAATATGGTGAAATAAATTGATAACGAAATTTATGACTGACTATTTATTGTTAGTTTAAAGTAACAAATAAAACAGAAAATTAAAGAAAATATTAAGGAATTTTAAAGATTTTAAACCTTGATACTGTAAGGGGAGCAAAACGGGAAACGAAATTTCGGAAGAAGGGGAGACAAAGAGTGCAAGATGTTTGGATAAGAATATGGTGTGCATCGAATTTATTGTTCATTTACAGGGAAACATTAGGGATGATTGCTGATAGTGAGTTTTAAATTATGATATGTTTGATTTATGATAAGTTATGGTATAAGTTAAGTTAAACTAATATTTTTGCACAGGCACATAGATGGTGTATATGAATTGCATAGAATATAAAGAGTGATCAAAGGGCTCCAATGTGATGTATCTCATGAGGGTTGTCGAAAAATGTTAGAAAAGTACCGGCATATTATACTATCAGCTAAATGTCCTGTCGGCTAATCGTCTTTTCGGCTAAATGTCCTCCCGGCTAATTGCCACGTTCGGCCAGTTGTCTGTCGGCCAATTGTCTGTATTGCTGAAATTATTGCTATTCCGTTGCATAGACACTACACAAAAGATTTCATCAGTAGTACCGAGAATGACTATGAATTACTTAAAGATGTTTTTTAATTTGATTTATGCATTTTCAAGCTCAACTACTTTTAGTATAGATGTTTGACCCGTAGCCGGTCGCAGACATTTAGCCGACAACCAAATAGCCTTCAAGAACGAGCCGTTAATTCCCAAATTGGCTCATCCGACCTCATCAATCTGATCCTTTGTTAATATTAATATTTTGGATTACTTTACTGTGATTTTGATCAAATTTAACAAAATAAATCAATTTAAGTCATTATAATTGCATTCTGTTTTACATTACACTACTTCATAAGAAAATAAATATAATTATCTACTATATAAATATCAGTTTTAGCCAATCAGATTGCTGGGCTCGGTTGAGCCAATTTGGGAATTAACGGCTCGTCCTTCAAGACATTTAGCAGATTGCAGTTAGCTGAGACGTGCATTTAGCCGATACGTACATATAGCCGACAACACAATTAGCTGAAATTTACATACAGCATACAGGACAATTGATCGAAACGGACATATAGTAATAATTTTAGCAATACAGACAATTGACCGACAGGCAACTGGCCGAACGTGGCAATTAGCCGGGAGGACATTTAGCCGAAAAGGCGATTAACCGACAGGACATTTAGCTGATAGTATAATTAGCCTGTACTTTTCTAACATTTTTCGACACCCCTCATGAGATACATCGCATTGGAGCCCTTTGATCACTCTTTCATATTATGTACCTCCCGTTCCCCCTCCCCCAATTTGTATCACCGGGAGCATTTTTCTGACTTTTCCGACATCCCTCAAGTGATATATCATTGGACTGGGCAGCCCTTTGATCACTCTTTCATATTATGCACCTCCAGCTAGGTTACAGTTAATTTGCAGTTTGGTTACAATTGCGATTAGTTACTCTTAGATTACGGTTAGGTTATAATTAAGTTACGTTTAGGTGATAATTAGATTACACTTAAGTTACAGCTTGGTCATGGTAAAGTTATGTTACAGTTACATAACATTTAGCATATGATTAGGTTATAACTAGGTAAACGTTATTTACAGTTAGATTATGGTTAAGTCCCAGTTAGGTTACATTTAGGCTACAATTAAGTTACTGTTAGGTTTTAGTTTGGTTACGGTTACTTCATAATTAGGTTACACTTAGGTTACGTTTAGATTATGGTTAGGTAACTGTTCGGTTATAATTAGGTTACGTTTAGGTGATAATTAGATTACGCTTAGGTTACAGCTTGGTCATGGTAAAGTTGTGTTACAGTTACATTACTGCTAGCATACGATTAGGTTATAATTAGATAAACGTTAGTTACAGTTAGATTACGGTTACGTCCCAGTTAGATTATATTTAGGCTACAATTAGGTTACTCTTAGGTTTCAATTAGGTTACGGTTACTTTATAATTAGGTTACCGTTAGGTTACGTTTAGATTAGGGTTAAATAACTGTTAGGTTACGTTTAGGTGATAATTAGAATACGCTTAGGTTAGAGCTTGGTCATGGTAAAGTTATGTTTCAGTTACATTACAGTTAGCATACGATTAGGTTATAACTAGGTAAACGTTAGTTACAGTTAGATTACGGTTACGTCCCAGTTAGGTTACATTTAGGCTACAATTAGGTTACTGTTAGGTTTCAGTTAGGTTACATTTAGGCTACAATTAGGTTACTGTTAGGTTTCAGTTAGGTTACGGTTATCTTACACTTAGGTTACGTTTAGGTTACAGATAGATTATAGTTACGTTACAGTTTGGTATTGGTTAGGTTACAGTTACGCTGCAGTTAGTTTATGCTTAGGTTATAATTAGGTTAAGATCAGGTTACAGTTACGTTACAGTTAAGTCGGATGAATGTCCATGTCGAATAATTGTCCTCTGTTGGCTAACTGTCTTGTCGGCTAACAGTCGCTGTCGGCTAAACATCCTGTCGTCTAATTGCTGTCTGCTAAATGTCCCGTCGGCTAAGTGACATTGTAGCATATAAATAAATAGGGATATGACAAAAAACTGGATACATGCCCGTCCATGGATAGCAATTCTTAAGCTAATGTTAACCTTAGAAGTGTGATATCAGTAATTTTCAGCGTATTTATTTCTGAATTAAATTTCAGCTCAGTATGTGGCGTGTATAAAAATTTATAAGGAACATACAGAGCTTCACAAAACAATTGAAGTACGTTTCCGTCTTTTGTTAGGAATTAATAAATGTGTATATTCAAATGTGTTATGTGTTTTTCTAACTGAACTAAAAATGTAGGAAAGGGTTCATAATCCATACTTGACACATGGTTTTCCTTTCTTGTTTTATTTATTTTCAATAATTCATCTTCTTATGTTTTTGTATTTCTCAGTTGCAATAATCATGATTTTTAGGGTTCCGTACTTAAAAAGTAAAAACGGAATCATTATAAGATCACTCCTGTGTCTGTCTGTCACAGCCATTTTACTCGTAAACTACGGAACGTGGGAAGTTCAAATTGGGAGATGTAATAAAGACTATTGACCCACATATTTACAGATTATTAAACATTCACAAATATATGTGGGAAAAACGTAGAGGGGATAATTAGGTTATTTAAAGAAGAAATATATTTTCTTTGTGTATCGTTTGGGGTATCGGTTAAAAGATTCCGTAACGCATAACTCAAAAATACATTTCTTTTAATTTTAGATATTATATTTTCAGAGATATCGTCGAAAATGTAGTGCAAAAATGTGCCCCCCCCCCCCCCAATCTATTTTCAAATCTACTGAAACTAAAATTATGAAAAAAATTAGAGGTAGTAGAGGTTAATTTAATACTCGCAGGAAAATTATAGCGATTGCCCTAGGTGGCATAGTTTTTCATAAAATCGCATTTTTCTGTTACATACAGATTTCTATTTGCGGGCATTAGCAAAGGTATCGAAGAGCGCTAAAGGTACCTATCGTATCAAAATTATAAAAGCATTGTTTATAATGATTTTCGAAAAAAAATCGTCGGTAATTCGCCGAGATATTAAGACTCCTGTCCCTGCCGGCGAAGACACTAACGAGCTAATGCTAATCCGATGGGGAGGAAAAAGTAAAGAAAGGTGCGATGTAGAGACGGATCTCGGCTATATAATGCCAAAAAAAAAAATTTAAAATATCGAAATACAAAATAGATATTAGAAAAATCCTTCCCTATACGATTAGCATTAGCTCGTGATTGTCTTCGCTGGCAGGGGCAGGAGCCTTAACCCTTAAAGACACGGTTGGTTTGGACATACATAATGGCAGAGGCGGCGTACTCTATATACCATCGGTTTTTAAATACTAGATAACAACTTTTAATGATATATATGTGTAATGCAATACCCAGTAGCAGCATAAAAGCAGTAAACATCAAATTGTTAAAAACAGACCAATTTAATTATAATTAATCGCATAAATACTATGGGATTCGCGACTAGTTTGCGTTGAGTGGATCTCTCAATACGCCTCCCGTGTCTTTAAATGATAATTAAAGACCTATTTGAAAAAACGCGGCACGGACAAAGTCGAGTTGCATCTTTGCGACCTCCTTTCGAAACGCGCGTAGTACAACGCCAAGTTTAAACTTTGAACAAGGATTTTATTTCATCTACACTGTAAAAAGAAAAATATTTCTATGTTGAATTTAGTTTTATGAAATGCCAAATGAAATTTAAATATGCAGTACTTTTATTGTTAGTACCAAATTAAGTTCACCATATCCAGATTAAGATACGTTTAAAAAAAGAATTATACAAAATAGCAATATTTAATTTTATTTCGGCTTCATATCTCTTTGAACCTTTGTGGTATACTCAATCATACTTTTCTAATATATACAGCTATACCCAACTCTACGTTGTATAGGTTTTTACAAAGTTTCATTATTCTTTTAAATAATACAGTTAATAATTCATATATTTATTCTACGGAACTCTCTGAGCGCGAGTAATACTCGTACTTGACCGTTTATTTTATATACAAGCTATATGCATTGGTCTGCCAAGTCGTATCTTGGTGGAAACCATCTGCAGAACATCAATTAATGGTTGATCCGCAGGTTTACCATTGTGTTTTCATGCACCCAAACTTCAATATTTTCATACATTTGGGTGCTGCAAAATACAATGATAAACCAATCGATCAAAAACTAAACTCCGGTGTGCAGGTGTTTTCTATCAAGATATGACTTAGCAGACCATTTGCATTTTAATATGCTAATTGAGTTCTATCTAATCCTAAAATTTCAGCCTTCAACTTGATGAGCTGATGGTCTGTGCAATTGCCACCCGTCGAACAAATCCCTTCCTGTGAAATCTTGTATCACTCTTTAGGAATCTGTGGACAGGCACAAAAACATCCTATCTGTGTTTTTATACCTAGATTGTGTATAAAAACCTTTTTTAATTCATTACTCTGAATTTGGAGATTTTTGTAACAAATACAGCTGTATTTTTTTTTTTTTTTTTTTTTTTTTTTGAGAAAGACTTTGTTTTTATTTTCTCTGAAAACTGCTTGGATTTTTCATTACATTGATATGCAATTCTGATAATGAATTTCATAGAATTCCATTTCAAAGCAATATTTCGAATTTCTTCCAGTTTTACCAAAGCATTCTTTTTCTTTATCAGAAATCAGCGAAAATAAATTTATTTTTCTGCATCTTTATCTTTAGACTAAGTTACAATTTTATTTTCCCCGCATTGCTGATAGAGATTTTTTTTTTTTACCTTGTCAGTTGAAAGCTCACAGTCAAATATCTCCAGAGATTCTCCATCTTCTTCCTCTACTTCCCAGTTAATAATCAGGAGGAGTTGCCGTAATATCCTTTACCAATCTGTGTCCTATATCGGAATTTGGTAAATTAGCAGTGCTTTTAGTTTATAGTCTTTACTTGACCTTACCGATCATGACAGTGTTAAGCTATCATTCGTCGTTGCTAAGAAACTGTTAGGATAGCTGAGGACGCTCTATAACCGGGCTAGTTATTACTTTTTCGATTTTTGTTTCAGATATTTTTCTTTAAAATTACTTTTACTTTCATATCCGCTCTAAAATTTAAACTATCCTATTATATATAAAAAAAAAACTATAGCCAAAATCGAAAAGTAAAAGCTAGCCTCACTGTCGATAGTCACCAGATATCCTATGCAAAAAAAAGAAAAAAAAAGAAAAAGAAAAAATCATTCAAAAATATTAAAATCAAAGCGAGAAATATGAAAATGACCCCCCCCCCCCCCATAGACTTAAAATTAGCGTTTTCATTCCTTCCCGTGTCTGAAATAGGCGTGCATGCATCCAATTCTTTGAATAGCCTTGTATATTATTATATTTTTATTTTCCAAACATATCTTTCTAAATGTAGTTGAATTTGAAAATAAAATTAATCAATTTCTCAACAATTCTTCCTAGTTCTTTTGCGTAGCCCTATACGTAGTCTATCGAATTTATATATATAATCTAGTATGCAGAAATTTAGTTAAAAACGTATATCATAGCTGAAATCTCACTTTCAGCAATCATCCCTAATAGACAATACTTCATATGCAATATTGTATCCAATATCTTTTATGTGCCCCTGTAAATTAAATAAAATGTGATGCACATCATATTATAATGTAAGCATCATATTGTAAACCTCAGTAACGTATATGAATTCCATCTTGTTTGAAATCGTGAAACATAACTAAAACACACTTTGCAAGCAGTTTTTTCTGTAATAAAACTGAACCCTTTTCTGTGACCCTGTAAATGAATGATAAATGCTTTGCTATCCCTTCAGAAAGCATGTTTTACTGCGCCTCATAAATTCATATCAATTTCATTATGTTGTAACAGAAAACGTTATTAAAATACCCCGCAAACGTTTTTTCTTCGTAGTCATAATGTAACGAAATATACTTTTTAATTCCCCTGTACAAGTACCTATGCTCTTCAATAATGCGAATAAATTGTATGTTTAAAATTGTTTTATGTCATTAAAATACACGCAAATGTATTTTCCCACATAGACCATAATATAAAATACTTTTGAATGTCCATGTAAGTGAAGTATAAAATATTAAAAGGTAATACGTATTAGAAAAAAAAAATTGCTAGCTAGTATATTTTTATAAAATGCTATATTTTATCTTACAGTTTCATAACTTTTAGTTTTACATTATTAAAGTTAATGATAAATTTTCGCGTTTCCTAACCGTTGCAAAAAAAATATCTTTGCGTTACATTTGAGAACCCACGCTGGTTACGGGGAAAAAATGTAAACGCTAATGTTAAATATATGGGAGCGTTATTTTCAAATCTCACTTCCTTTTTATCTCACTTCCTTTTTAACATTTTAAAATGATTTTTTTTTTTTTTTTGTATAGGATAGCTGAAGACGATCTACAACCGGGCTAGTTTTTACTCTTTCGATTTTGGTTTCAGATATTTAAAAAAAAAATACTTTTAATTTCGGAACAGGGGTGAATCGTTTCTGAAATTGAAACTTTCCTAATATATATATATATACTAAACTAAACTCTGCGGCTATACAATCCATGAGGATCAGGGCCGACAGTGGCCATCTCTGTTTTCTTGACCCTAGGCCCGAGGTGCTATACAGTATGCGTCCCGGCCAGGTGGTCAGCCTAACGCGAGACCCTCGGTGTTTAGTTCCCAAGCAAGCTTGGTACTCATTTTATCGACCCCAAAGGGATGAAAGGCTGAGTGAACCTTGCCCAGTCGGGAGTCGAACTCTCGACCTGCGGTGCGGCAGTCAGATGCCCTGACCACTACACCACTGGGCTTTATATATATATATATATATATATATATATATATATATATATATATATATATATATATATATATATATATATATATATATATATATATATATATATATATATATATATATATATATATATATATATATATATACCAAAAAACACACACTACTCATCCAATCCCAAAACTACTGAACTACAGAGAAAATTAACAAAATAACCATGGAAAAAACTTACTAACAAAACCATGAACGAAAAGAAAACATTCAATATATATATATATATATATATATATATATATATAAATAAAAATCTAAAAAGTAAAATCTAGCCTGGTTGAAGATCGTGCTCAGCTATCCTATGTAAAAAACATCATATTAAAACAAAGCGAGAAATTTTAAATTAACGCCCCCATAGACTTCGTTTTACTTTCTCTCCGTGTCTGAAGTGGGCTCTTTAAAAAATATATCTGTTACACAGGACAAATTTCGTTCTCCGACTGTTAAAGGTGTACTGTCCCCTTAAAAATAATAAATATTAAAGTAATGAACTATAAAAATATTTCTTTAAAATTTTGAACAAGTTGATTTACAATTTTAAAGTTAACAATCTTTAAAACTTATTAACTTTAAATTCTGCTGATTTTTAATTAAAAAAACTTTTTCGAACGTAAAATGTTAAATTGTCGAATATTTTATACATATACAAGAATAGGAGGCTTGAAAACCAGTCTCCTGGCCAGGCCACAAATATGTTCTAACAAATTATGACTTCGTAATTATTTGTTAACTATTTTAACTTAAAAAATAATTTAAAAAATACTCGTCTATTTTTTTACCATTTTACTTAATAAACTAGGACTGAAATTTGATTCCTTAATAACTTCTATATGTTGTAACTCCCTCTGTGTGTTTCTGAAATTGTTTATATAAACGAAATGTTTAATTTCCTTCGTTATTCATAGAAATATAGAATTTAAAATATTTCATTCTTTCAAGAGTCTTTTGTTGAAATTAAACAATAATTTTAGAAAAAAATAAATCCAAGGTTTGAAATAGGAGTGATCTATTTTAACACGATACAATAATCCAATCACAATTAAATCGTTTCCATTTGCTAAAGTGTTTGGATACTAGCCAATCATATTTTTAATAGGCGTGGTTTTAATCGTCTTGGTAGAGGCGGAGAGCATAACATTACGAGGCCATTTTTGACACATTTTTCATCAAAATCTTTGCATATTTTGCTCAGCCTAATTGTAGTAGAACTATTGAAAGCATGTTATTGGAAAGCTTAAACTCTATATTTTCGTTGTTATTAAAAAAATTTTCCTGAATTTTGCTGATATGAATGTTATAAGACTAAAAAGGACACAATACCTCGAATTTCACTGGATCCTAAATTGACAGGATCCTGAGAATTAAACTACAACGAAAATCGGAAAAGTAAAAAATAGCCCGTAAACAGATAGTCCTCAGCTATCCTGTGCAAAAAAAAATCATTTAAAAATATTAAAAATCAAGCAAGATATTTGAAAACATTGTTGCCATAGACTTATCATTAGCGTTCGAACTTCAAGCCGTGACTAGTGTGGCCTCTTAAAGGATGGAAATCGAGAAAATGCGTCTGGAAATGGACGATCTGAGACAAGAAAGAAACACTCCAGAAAATTATTGAATGCACAGAATAGGTACAACACAGCGCGTGATGTCCAGAGAATACAAATATTTTACAACAATCGTTCAAAGTGTCGACCGCGGACATTATTACACAGAGTACATCTACGGAGGAACGACTGGCGGACACGCTCGAAGACTTCGGGCGTTTCTTGGGTTTCTCCCTGGAATCCTGATCACAGATTTGTTTGGCTTTCTTCCAAGTTTTTGTTATCTCTTTCTGACAGGATATGCATAAAGTGAAAGGAAAACCAGCTTCGTGCTACTAGCCAGTTCTGCAGAAAAGCCGCATGCGTGATTTCGATATTTTTATTAGTTTTGCGATTTTCACCCTTTAAACGTCATTTCTGACCCCATGTTCCATTGCATTTTTTGTTCGTCTTCATGAGTACTATCATCCCCCTAAGTTTGTTGAAGCATTTCAGATACAACCTGTATAAAGTTTTTAAAGCACATACAGGGGTGTGCAAATAATTCGAGTCTCTTTCCGTTTATGGACGGGAATTGCCGAAGGTTGAATTTTCAACTGGCTTATGGGTTTCCTAACTGAGCTCCATTTTAGCGTATTATGCAATATATATAGAAATCTTCAGATCATATACAGGGCTTCACAAAAGAATTTGAATACTTTTTCCGGTTATAGAGGGTCATTGATGTGATCGGATTTTCAAATGTGTTATCTGTTTTCCAGATATTTTTCTTAGACATTCATTATTTTTCACTTTTTAAACGGGAAAGTTTTGTTACGGTATTCGGAACGATCTGAAAGTGTACTGTTAAAATTTCTGTAAAAACACAGAAAAGAAACAGACACTCTGTGTAAATTGACACTAGTTCTCGGTTAAATGCATTCGATAGAGTTTCTCGATCACCATTTTACAGACATTTCGCTTTTCTTATATGAAATTCCCTGTAAGGATTTACTTCCTTGTCTTTATTTAAAGATATTTTTATCTTTGTTATAACACGTAATTCAAACACACACTTTTAAATTTTTTATTCAATTTTATTAGAAATATTAAAGAAGAAAATTGGGTTTAAAAATTGTTTTATTCAAAATTAGAATCTGTTAGAAAGGGAAATTTCGTCTCTGCGGAGTGAGCGGGGATTTTTTTTATCGACAATCACTTTGCAGGTGTTCCATTCATTATGTGTATGAAGCTTGATAATGTTAAAAGTAAATTAAAAGTAGAGGTCGACCGAAACTTCGTTTTCGTTTTCGGCTCAAAATCTGAGTTTCGCCGAAAATTGGTTTTCGGCAAAAATGCGGCTGAAAATTCGGCCGGACCGAAACTATCAGTATTCCAAAAATCTCGATTCTTCCTTCGGATATTTTCAACTTGACTGATCGATTTGAGCTTTATCGGATCAAATGAGACTATTTATTGCTACGAACTTCGTTGTTTATAATGATCAGTCGTGACTGACTCAAAACGTGAATGCAAGTTATAAAGCAAGCAATTCATAACTAAACTTCTTCACGTGCTCATTAAAAGCTGCAGACAAAACAGTAATAGGAAATTTTCAGTTTGAAACCGCAGAAGTGTTTCGAATACTCTTTGAGAAAGTTCTAGCATAACAGATGATCCTTTACAGAAATCATTATAAAAGATAAATCGAAGTGTGTATACATAAAACTAAAATATATTTTTTAATTAAATGAAATTCGTATAATTAGAAAATCTTTCTGTGTCGTTTGTGAATTATTATGTTTTATTTTATACGAAAATAAAAAGATTTGGGTCTAAAGCACAAAGAGCTCATTTGAGCCACACGTATAATTAACTAATAATTATGTATATTTAATAAATACGCATCTTTAATTAATATTATGCATATTTAATAAGTGCGTATAATTAATTAATAATTATGTATATTTAAGAATGTATTAATTACTTTAATACATGCAATTTAATGACTTTAAAAAATTTGGACATTTTCGTTTTCGGCCGAAAATAGGAAGACCACCGAAATTCGATTTCGCCTTAAAAACCTGTTTCGATCGATCCTTTATTAAAATCCCCCCCCCCACCCCCCGCTAAATCGTAAAAGACATCCTTTGTATACAGTCGTAACAGTTCCTATACTCAGTAAGATGTTCGTCGCCAACCCAGATGACTCGGGTTCAAATCCCGAGCTGGCTAGAAATAAATCTTGTAAAAATTAAATGGTACAGCCTTTCAAATTCACTCGCAAAATTCAAATTTCTTCGTAATTCAAAGATTCACTAATTTCGAAAAACTAATTAAATTTTTATCATTAAAGCTACATTTACAGAGTATTGTGTATTTTTACAGAGTCATGTAAATTTACAGAGTCTGCTGTAAATTTATCGAATCATTTCTCTTATTTAACAGAATCTATGTTTTTCAAATCTCTGTCATTTTACATAAGACTTAAGATAAATGTATTACCAGTCGACTCTCTGTAATTTCACAGAAAAATTTTTTAAAGCGTGTTTCATAATCTCTGTTGGACACGTGATTTTTCTGTCTTGTTCTAGTGCTCTAACTTTTCTTAATCGAGTCAAAAGCTGCTTTTTCCTTCCCTCTCTCTCTGTAACTGCAGGTAGATGAGGATGCATTACTACCCCTTTCTTTCCACTAGCACAATGAAAGTGAACTTGCTACAGCCCCAGTATAAACCGGAGGGATGTACTATGTGTGCCAGGGCCGGACAGTGTGCCACTGGGACGACGGCCAAAGAGATCTCTCTACCCACTTTTGCTAATGGAACTTCTTTTTTTCTCTTATGCCGGATAAAGAAACTCATATCGATTTCTAAATCATCGCAGCCTCATCTGCCTTGGATCGTCGATCATTTGCTCTGTTTCTGACAGTCTTCATTTAAAACGAAAAAAGATTTACTCTGTTCGAAAGATACATATTTTTACTTTCTTCTACCTTTACAAGAAGAAAGTATTGGATTCGTGAAAAATTCCGACTTCCGGTTTTCGACGGATTTATACGTTTTAGAATGCACAGAACACGATTTGATGGTTTTTAGAAAATGTCTGTCTGTGAGTCTGTCTGTCACTCTGTCACTCTGTGAGTCTGTATGTGACAAAATTTTTGTGGGCGCTCTATCTCAAGAACTAATGCACGGAATTTCACAAAACTTTATATTTTGTTAGACCTTGATATAAACTGGACCTGATTAGTTTTTGGTGAAAGTCGCTCAACAGGTGGCGCTGCTATGAGGCATTTTTCACGATTTCTGCAATAGCTATATCTCAAGAACTACTGCACGGATTTTCATAAAACTTCAGATTCAGTTAGTCCAGGATATAGTTTGGTGCTGATTATTTTTTTTTTTTGTGAAAATCGCCCAACAAGTGGCGCTACTATGCTGCATTATTCATGATTATCGCAATAGCTCTAACTCAAGAAAAAATGCACGAATTTTCATCAAACTTCAGATTTAGTTAGTCCTTGACATGAATTGACGTATAAATTAGTGCTGTTTAATTTTTGGTGTAAATCGCCCTGCAGGTGGCGCTGCTATGCTGTATTTTTTGCGATTTCCGAAATAGCTTTATCTCAATCCCTAACGCTTAGATTTTCAACAAACTTCAGATTCAGGTATACCTTGATATCATTTAGTGCTGTTTATTTTTGGTGTAAATCGCTCAACAGGTGGCACTGCTATGCTACATTTTTCAGAATTTCCGCTATAGCTCTATCTCAAGAACTAATGCACGAATTTTCATCCAACTTCAAATTCAGATATACTTTAATATGAATTGGTGCTAAATTCATGTAATTTCTTGTACTATTTAAATGATTTAATTGATGTGATTTATATAGAAGAAAGTTTTGTGATGGCCACAGCATACTAGTTTTTTGTGTATTTGCACATAACTTCATTCTGCTTTGGAGTAGATGGATGGATTTTGATAATTATTATTGTTTGTTTTGTTTGAATAGATACGTTTTGTGCACATTTTTACTTTCTTCTATCTTTACAAGAAGAAAGTATTGGATTCGTGAAAATGTTCGATTTCGGGTCTTCGGTTTATACGTTTTAGAATGTCCTGAACACGATTGGATGGTTTTTAGAAAATGTCTGTCTGTGAGTCTGCCTGTCACTGGGTCATTCTGCCATTCTGTGAGTCTGTATGTGGCACAAATTTTGTGGGCGCTCTATCTCAAGAACTAATGCACGCATATTTCACAAAACTTTAGATTCAGTTAGACCTTGATATAAACGGGTCTTGATTAGTTTTTGGGGAAAATCGCCCAACAGGTGGCGCTGCTATGCGGTATTTTTCACGATTTCTGCAGTCTCTGTATCTCAAGAACGACTGCACGGATTTTCAACAAACTTCAGATTAAGTTAGTCCAGGATATACTTTGGTGCTGATTACTTTTTGGTGAAAATCGCCCAGCAGGTGGCGCTACTATGCTGCATTATTCATGATTCTCGCAATAGCTCTAACTCAAGAAAAAATGTACGAATTTTCATCAAACTTCAGATTCAGTTAGCCCCTGATATAAATGAGTGCTGTTTGATTTTTAATGTAAATCGCCCAACAGGTGGCGCTGCCGTGCTCAATTTTTCACGATTTCCGCAATAACTGTATCTCAAGAACTCATGCATGAATTTTCACAAAGCTTCAGATTCAGTTAGTTCCTAGTATAAATGGGTCATAATTAGTTTTTGGTGTAAATCGCCCAACAGGTGGCGCTGCTATGCAGAATTTTTTACAATTTCCGCAATAGCTCTATCTAAAAAACTAATGCACGGCCTTTCATCAAACTTCAGACTCAGTTAGAAGTTGTCAGAGTTGTTGCCAATTAGATTTTGGTGTAAATCATCTAACCGGTGGTGCTGATAGGCTGCATTTTTCAGGGAGTATTAACATGTATGAGATAAAAGAAAGTTTGGATTGCCACATCCGACTAGCTTTTTTTCTGAGATCAGATGCTCTTTTTTTAAATCCGTTCTTTAAATATCATACAATGTAATCATATTTATTGGAAACTTAAGCGTCTTAAGATTAAATAAAGTATTTTATACGAGTACTTTGAAAAAGGTCTTCGTATCGTACATTTATTTTGTTTTCACTTATTTATTTATTTTTAAAGAACCTGTACAAAAAATTCTAATTCATGCTCTGTTGCCAATTATT
The DNA here is from genome assembly GCA_963932465.1 of Maratus speciosus. Taxonomy (NCBI): domain Eukaryota; kingdom Metazoa; phylum Arthropoda; class Arachnida; order Araneae; family Salticidae; genus Maratus; species Maratus speciosus. Next base: position 14,671,381 of record OZ010791.1, on the reverse strand, counting down.
AGTTGCCATTTCAAAACAAATTTTGTTACTATTATGATATTATGTTTAAGGAATTTTTATGCCACGGTTCTTCTAATATTTCATGCTGACGAATTTCAGATAGAGATGAAAGATTATCAATACAATCCTCCTCACTTAATCGTGTCACGGATAATCGAATTCCCCGCTTATTCGAATAGAATCCTCCGGAACCGAATTTGTGTTATTTTTTCGGCCAATGTTATTTTTTCCCGCTTAAATCGAGTTTTTTTCACGAACTGCCCCGCTTTATCGAATAACAATTGAGTGACCGATTTTTGAAAATAGGTGTGGTAAACATATATCAGCTGGAATCCCTCCCTCACCTTTTGTCATTTTCGGTTCCTTTAAACTTAAAAGAAATTTGAACATGCCTTACAAAGTTTCGAGCAAATTCAAATAAGCTGCATTTAATGTAATGTAAACCAAATACATACATCTATTTACTGATATTAAATTGTTACGATGTTACGTATTTGCTTTATATTAGCATTTGTATTTATTATAGTTTGTATTATTCTATTCAAGATTTTAACTATCTTATTATGCTGCTAATTAGTTATACGATAGTTCATAATTTTAAAATTTTTATTATATATTAAATGCTACACTTATATGTTTCCCGTTTAATCAAATATTCCGCTTAATTGAATATTATTGCTGGAACCGTCAATATTCGTTTAAACGCGGACATGTGTAATACATTTTTAAATTTGGATAATTTTCAGTTCTTTGCATTTAGATTTGTAATTTATCTTACTAGATTTGATCACTATAATGTATCTATTCTAGATATTTATCGCTTCACCTCTTTTCTTTGCACTTTTCCTGCCTGACTCCTTACGTGATATCCATCAATCATTTTCCACGAATAATTCCTCATTTGAATCATTCCTCAGATTCTTTCATTCGACCTGAATAAGAAAAATTGAATTGGCAAACGTATTGCATTGTAATTTTGAAATTTCCCCATGCTGCTTTCTTTTTACACATCTGCGGTTTTGAATTATTATATTCGCAAATTTAATTGAATTACTAATAATATATGTTCCCATTTTTTTTATACGTAATTTTTGGTTTTTTAATGTACTATAGCTCAAATGTTGCTCTTCCAACAAATTTGAAAAGTGTTTATGAATTGGGTTTGTCTGTCCGTCTGGTGTACATATAATTTATTGTTCATTTAAGGGACACGCAAAAGTATTTTTCCATAGTTCTTGCCTATGAAGAATAATTGCTGGCAGTGCTTTTCAGTTGCGGTACGCGTTTTAAAAGTTAACCATATTTTTGCATACTACTACTTGATGTGTATAAATTTTATAGATCCTATACAGGGATACATACAAAGGATATAGAGTACATTTCCGTTTATTGACGAAAACGGCTGGATGGGAATTTTAAACTGTGCTATGATTGTAATTAAAATATATTTTAGTATAGCATGTTGTATCAATACCAATCAAAAATCATATAAGGGGATGAGCAAAAAAAATTCTGATGTTTTCCCACTATTAATGACTGTATTCTGATGTGTTGGAACATGGCTTTTCGTTAAATTACATTTTGAAATGTTAGGTGTCTTATTAATTCTTTTTTGTAGGTCGACAAGATGTGGCAGAAAGCATATACACCGCGATGCGCCGTTATAAGGAAAACCGTAATCTTTCGCGTTTGATTCTTGTAGGCGATTTTAATTTAGCTTTTAGGACCAATCACCACAACGGATTTTTTTTCTCTTCGATAGTCATGCAGCCATTAATAAGCGAAAGTACTACTAAGAAGAACACAGTTTAGAGGTCTGCATACGGGCCCGGATATTTTTGCAGTTCACGGTCCGTGCAAAAATCAGTTAAATCAGGTCCGTCCCGACTCAGTTTATACAATTTTTTTTTTTTTTTTTTTTTTTTTTTTTTTAATATTGGAAAATTTTACAGTATATTTTATATTACTATGTTTTCGCAAGACAGAAAATACACAATTGCAATGGTAACGATTATTTAGACGCTGAAAAAATGAAACCCCGGGCTCAAACACTGTTTAACTATCCGATGTCTATCTCTACGCTAGACATGTTATATTTATGTATTGATGTTATTCAACTAGCATCAGTTCGTGCATCACATTGATACTTATTCTCGCGAAAGTCCTATCCATTGAAAATGGTTTCTATTTTATCGGCTTCATTTAAACTTTTATACCAGGCCTGTCGGCCCGCTAACTATTTTATCGGCTATTTTACTTTATTATTTTATTTTACCGTTTAATCTTTATTGTCAAACCCGGCCCTTTCATTTTTTTTATCGGCCTGACCCGTTAAAAAAATATCTGAAAAACATATTTAAATGCTAAAAATATTAGATTAAATATTATTAGGTTTATATCAGATTAAAAATATTTTGCCGGCTTGGGTACGGGTCTCGCGCCAAGCCCAGGTCCGTGCAGGTCTTTAACTGATGTCACAGAAATTGTCAGATAACTAGTGTGAAGTGGTCTGTGAGACAGCTCCATCAAAAGATGAATAAAAGCTGCGATTAACTCATAGGATGTTTTTTTTTTTTTGTACTAAACTTTTTTGTACGGGACTGTTATAATTAAAATTCTCCTGTTCAAAAGTCTCTGGTGTTAGTACTAATGTTCCAAACGAAACAAAATTTCAGTAGTGTTTGTAGATAAACTGAAATTTGCAAGTTAAACTATGAAAATCGAAAAAAGCACCGGTCTGTGAGACCGGTAACATCAGTTAAACGTTAAGTTATAGACAATGTTTTTCCTAACTTCGACAATGTGACTTAATCCATTATTTCTCCATTCGTCACAAACAAATCTAGTTAAGATTTGATGGATAACACGGGTCGGCAAAAAAATATTTTTTTTTTTTTTTTTTTTTTTTTTTTTATCCTCCTTTCAAAAAACAGAAAACAAAAAAAAAATGTGAAGTGTACAAATATGACGTTCCTAAATCTAAATATGGCATCCAAATTGCTCCAACGCTTACCATTTTCCTAAAAAACAATTTTATAATAATAACAAATAGTGGAGGCTTATTATAAAAATTTGCAACGCTAGATAATACTGATATCATGAAAAACTATTTTCACTCTCTTAGATAACGAATCGGTAAAATATATCATTAAAATCTAGTTTGTTGACATTTGTGTCGTGCATTTTTCTTTTGGTAACGACCACGCCCTTCTTTTTTGTATCTACTGAAATATTTCCGTTATTTTTGCCACTGTAAATCGGCTATATGCATTGCATTTATTTATAGATATTTTACATATCATTATATAAATTTTATTATCTACCCAATTTTCATTTATGTTTAGCAAGACATAAAATACCTTCATTTTAAAAGCAAGAGCCCTACCACTAAACTAATCAGATGTGGTAATCCCATAATTTTCTTCTTTCTCATTCATGTTAATATTTCAAAAAGTTACTTCAGTGTTGTTACTTCAATAATACACCCACTTTCATTTTCATCTTAATTTTCTGCTTCATTTTTACTAACCGGAGTGAAAACGAGTTCATCTCAATTATTATTAAGGATGAACCGAATAGTGATTTTGGCCGAATACCGAATATTCGGCCTACAGGCGAATCGAATACCGAATATTCGGCTAGCCAAATAGTGGTCGAATACCGAATATTCGGCTTCTCGAATATTTTTATATTTCAAAGTTTAAAGGAATTAAAATGTTAAATTTTAAAACAATTTTACATAATAGTTAAAACAGAAACTTTCATTTTGATAAACAAGAGCTTTTTTCAAGTAAACTTTATGCTGAAAAAAATCTGCTTTAAGTTATTTAAAAAGAGGATAGTTATAAAACTTTTTTAATTAATAAAATTTTTAATTTCATGGCTTCTTCTGTGAATTAAAACAAATGAATAAAATTTTCTTACATTCTAAAACAAACATTTTAAAATCAAAGAGAAATTGTGAAAAAAAAAATGTACGGGATCCTATGTCAGGAAGAGACTAAAGTAAAAGTAAATAAATAATACAATCTATTCAAATTCCATAGGGTGGCAACTCAGCAAAAATAACTGTTCTACTCCCTTTGATTAAGCAAGGAAGTTTTTAAATGCATCCTAGATCGGTGTCCGGAGTGAGCGATCATTTTAACAGATTGTAAACGCTGTTCTTAAAATCTTAGCAAGAAACGGGTTATTTACTGGACAGTGTTCAGGAACTTGTATTTGTGCATAATTAATTCCTATGAAAATCCTCGTGATTGGTTAATTTGTTTAAATAATACTTAAGAAACAGCAAATAAATGATGTAAAAACATTCTCTTTTTTTTTAATTTTGATTCTGTTTATAATTATTCTGAATATCTTTATAAGTGGATTCTTAAACGTAGAAGTGGTATAAGGTTTTAAAAATATGTTTTAAAAGTTTTTTTTAAGTATTCGGTTCGGCCGAATATTTCGATATTCGGCCAAGCCGAAATTGAGCATACCGAATAGTTTGATATTCGGCCAAGCCGAAAATGAACATACCGAATAGTTTGATGCCAAACCGAATATTCGGTAACATGGCTGTATAGGCCGAATACCGAATATTCGGTGCACCCCTAATTATAGCACTTAATAAAATGTATATTTTTCGTTATTCTGTTGTACATCAGCTGCTTGAGAATCGCCGGGTTAGCTGAATGTGAATGGCCCGTCGCTGCATGAGCAGCCGATATACAGTAGAAACTATGAAAAATCGCCATTACAGCGCCCCCCCCTTTCGGCGGATTATTTCCAAATTCAATGAGGATCTACCAACCCTAGCCGAAAACATGCACCAGAAAGTTGGTTCAATTCTATGCATAACTTCATACACTTTCCCATGGTACAATAGTGAAAATGGCACAAAAATCGCCATTACAGCGCCCCCCTTCCGGCGGAATATTTCCAAATTCAAGGAGGCCACAGCCAAAAACATACACAAAAAAATAAGTTCAGTTCTATGCATAACTTCATACACTTTTCAATGATACAAAGTGGACACACGGACGGGCAGCCAGACATTTTGTATGAACCTGTTTTGGGGGATCTCTGATCCCCCCCCCCCCCAAAAAAAAAAAAAAAACGTGTAAAACCGTCGAAAAAGGTTTCGAATTCAAGACTTTCTTCTGTATAAAGAAGAAAATAAAATCAAGTGTGTAAGTGTGATCACAGATCGCACAGAGGGTTTCGTTTAATACTCCTTTCAAAGCACTTTATCCTTTTGCAAAATCTGTTAGTTCTACAACCAGGGGGTGCACGCTATTCCAAACAAACCTCTATCTGAACGAAACTCCGTTTTACAAACTATCCGTTAGATATATAAGTCGAGGGGATCGGACCCATAGCACCCGAGATAGGTAGGCACCCTCTGGCTGTAAAAATTGGAATTAAAATATGTACGGCTAGGGTGTATAATAGGAAAGAGTGGTCAAAGGAGTGTCGACAAAAGTTAGAAAAGTGCACTCCGGGTGTAAAGGGTGGAGGTTAGAAAAATTCCAAAAAATACAGAAGTTAGAGCCCAGAGGGTTAAATAAAAGACTTTTTCATAATTTTATGATGTGTCGTTTGTGAGATGTTCAGCTATAAGAATCCAAAATTTCAAGTCTTCAATTTAATTAAGGGCTCAGTTAGAAACAAAAAAAAAAGCTTAAAATACAGAAGTTAGAGCCCAGAGGGTTAAATAAAAGACTTTTTCCCAATTTTGTGATGTGTCGTTTCATGTGAGGTGTTCAGCTATAAGCATCCAAAATTTTCAAGTCTCCAATATATATAGTTTCTGAGAACGGGCTCTGTGACAGACAGACAGTCAGAGGAGTGAAACCCTAATGATATTACGTGATACAGTCATTTCAATAACATTACATATTTAAATCTTTTTTTTTGTTTTTTTTTTTAAACAGAAATATGTGTGTCACTTTACGCATTGAGACGCGAAACATCATTCTGTTTTTCTTTAATACCGTTTTGAAATGCCTTCCAAGATAGAACTCCGAAAAATTTCAATTATTAATTCGTCGCAAGGGCGAGGTTTTAAGGGAAATTTAATTTCGTCTCCATGAAAAACGATCGCAATTTCTCCTTTCGAAATTTTATAATACGAGTATCGATTGGGCATGTGTGTGCGTGCGTGTGTCGGCTCGGCAGTGGACCCATGTGTCCTACCATTGGGTGACATCCCTCTCCTTCCTGCTTCGAGATTAATTCCAGTTTAGGAGAAGAAGTTGGAGGATTTTTCTTTAATGATGTCAACGATCGAAAGGGAAATTGTAATTTAGTTTTCGCTTTTTAAAATCTAAATCTAGAACGACTTTTAAATAAAGACCAACAGATCCTGCGTTTTTTAACGCTTTCCAACGTACTTGTAGTTAAAAGGGGTATTACTTAGTTAGGGGTCATCCATATAGGATGTCACACTTTTTTTCAATATTTTTTACCCCCCTCCCCCGCTTTGTCACAAAGTGTCACACTTCACCATATCCCCCCCCCCCCTCTTATCACATGTCACGCTATATTACATAAACATATACTTCCAGTTCAAAATCAAAGTACTATGTTATAGATCCTATTTCAAATTTTATTTTGAAACTTTTAACTATGTGTTTTAACGTCATTTGTGAGCATAATAATAAAAATGATTCGTGTAGTTATTTTGTATGAAATAAGATTTAGATTTACAACAAAAAACATAATTAATATACAATAGTCATAAAATATTAATTGAAAGAACAATTAAAAACAGTAGTATTTTGGAATTTGAAATGAAATTTAATATATTAGGCTTTAAATGTTATCTTTACTGTATGAACACAAAATACTTTATTTTCAAAATAATTTTAACACCTTGAGGGGCAAGCTATTGCGTTTGTGTCATGCTGAATTCCCACCGGAAATTTAGAAAAATTTTACTTCAAAATAAGGAAAAGCAATTTTACGACTTTTTCCCACCAAAGTTTGAAAAGTAAAATTTCATAAAATTTTTCTGGTGCAAATCTTCATTAATCGTAGGTGGGATAAAATATATCCCACCGCCCCTCAAAAGGTTAAAATTTAATCTGCTGATTTTTAATGCTTTTATTTTAAACAAAATGTGTGATGTCACACTTTTTCTTAACCCCTCCCACCCCCTTGTCACAAACTGTCACAATTTCATGAACCCCCCTCCCCCAGCGTGACATCATTTGTGGATGGCCCCTTATCAGGTCGCGTCGACCCATTTCGCCAAATTATATAAATTGCCAAACCCCACAAATTGACATAACTTTTATTTTAAATAACGAAAGAAGAAATAAATTAGTATAACATCCATAAAAATACAAATAAAACGTCGAAATCAAAATCACTTGATGACATAAAAAACGTGTAACTTCCTTAAAGTCAAGTGAATGTGACATGGGCGATCCACCATTATTGGTATTTAATCTTATAGTCTGGCGATAGATTTTGGGTCGACGGCATAACTAACAAGGGAACCACTTTTGGTGTTGCTCGCACCTAGCATTGAGACCTGGTGCATTTTAAAGCCATGTATTATGAAGTTTGAGAATCGATAAAATTTTAAAAGAAAAGCATTTAAAATAAAAATTAGTTAATAATGAGTATAAAATATTGAAAAAAGTTTGAAAATTCCTTCAAAAACCCACGAATTTGATTTTGAAAAATTGCAACTGTATATACATATTTTTGGCGGGGAAACAGTTGGCGTTTATTTTCAAAAGTAGAGCTTTCCCGCAACCCTAGCCAAATGTCATAGCTGAATTTGTAATAGCTAGGAATTGCAATGTCCGACCTATTTCGGCACAGTAATTTTTTTAAATTGTGTAAAAATATTAATTTACTTTATGATTACCTTTACCGAAGGACTATTTAATACAGCAACATTTCATTTTAAACATTCGAAACTTTATTTCATTCGTTGTTTTCGATAAGAAAATAGTTTGCAGCATTTCACTAAAAAATAGTTTTCAATGATCTTCGAAGCTTTTATAGAATTTTATTTATTACTTATATATTTATCGTCTGCATAGAAAAAAATAAAATAAAAACCTAATATTTGTTTCTTATGCTATCAAATATAAAAAATAATCGCAATCTGATATAATTCTAGTAATATGTTTCTGTATATTTTCTCTTTGGATAAAGCGGGCGGAAAAATTGTAGCGCCCTATTGGGCGACTTAACTCACTTTTGGCGTGAAATAAACAAATAAATATGTAATAATAAAAAATTAAAAGTATAAAAAAGTACATAAAATATTATTTTAACAGAGAAATTTTTTCGGTTCTCTAACTTTTATGTATAGGGCTACAAAACGCACCAAGTCTCGATGCTAGGTGCGAGCAACACCAAAAGTGGTTCCCTTGTAAGTAGTACCTTAAAAAGTGTTTATGAGTTGGGTCTGTGCTTGCCATGCAATAGATATAGATTATTATTGAAGTTTACAAATAGCATGTTCGGTACTGAAAATGGAGTGTGTGGCATTTATAGTACATTGACAGAGACGCTCAAAATAATCCCGTTACAACCAATACCGTCTATGAGGAAAAATCGCTTGCGTTGTATTTTAAGGATGTTACACTATTTCAAACCTATCGAAATGGATAGGAACCACTGAAATGCACTACAAGAGACTAGGTTGTGCCTAGTATGGATCATTCATTCACAGGGGCACACAAAAGAATTCGGTTACAGTACTCTCTGTCTATCTATACTATGCAGGACAAACGTGTATGTGCGTAATGCTGACGTCGTTTTGACGGCGATTAAATTTAACTTTTACTGTATTTTTTTTTTTAACTTCGTAGATTTTCAATTTTTACACCGTTGAATAGAAGAAAAAATGTACTTTCAAATGCAATTAGTTTGAAAACGAATCGCAATTGACTTCATTTTTATTGTTTTTAAATAAATTTTCAAACATAGTTTTTTTTTTTTTTCAAATCTATCTGTATTGCGTGCAGACTATTTGAAAGATAAATACGATTGCACTTAAATGAATATAAAAAAAACATCCTTTCATCAATAAGTAAAACATTAAAATATAAATAAAACACAAATTTAAGACACGTCATCGAATTTCGAGCTTAAGGGGGCTGGTCACTCAGCTTCCGATTCCCTCCCCCCTTTCATGTAAAGTCTATGGGCATTGGATGCATTCGTCTGTTAAAATATCTCCTCGGGAAATCAATATTTTTAACTTCTATTTTTGGTGTACACTTCCTAAAAGAGGTCTCTTATTTTCTAAGTTCTCAAACTATTTCTAAAGTATAGACTTCATTTTATAGGAAGTGTTAAAATCTTACTCACAATATTAAAATCTTATTAGCTTTTAACATGTAAAATATTAAATTAAGCACAGATTTTAGAAATATTTTGAGAACTAAGAAGAAAAGAGTCATCCTTTAAGAAGATTACACACACAAAAAAAAATTAAATCAAATATGAATTTCTCAGGAAGCTATTTTAAATAGACGAATGCATCCAAAGTCCATAGACTTAACAGGACGGGGGAGAATTCCGAAGCTGAATGACCAGCCCCCTTAAACCACTGAAATGAACCGAATCAAAAAGGGCTGATTGTAAATACCGATCTTGGGCGATTTCTTCCGTTTTTAACTTCTGACACTAATAGGAAAATATCGCTATTTTTGTTTTCCATATAAATAGGATTTTTAGTATTGTTCATTGACATTCTGAAAAATATATTAAATGTAAAAAATCTATTAGAATTATTAAAAAAAAAAAAAAAAAAAAAAAAAAAAAAAAAAAAAAAAAAAAGGCTGTAGATCCATGCAAGTCATTGAGATTATTTGTTGATACTTTTTTTCCATTAACCGGAATTTTTTTTTATCAAACAACGTATTTTAACGATACAGAAATATACTACATAAAAGTATACTACATAACAAGTATTCCGGAAGTGTGGAAAGTGTTTCCTAATCTATGCTTGAGGCATAATTTTTTGTTCTTTCTTCATTCCCCCTCCCCCCTCACTAAGATTCAGAAAATCTCACTTTTAAGACATGTTATATTAAACACTATTCCAGACTCGGCGAACCTTTTAAAGTGCGCGTGCCGAAAAATCACAAAATAATATCTATCAACAATGTAACGTGCCAAATTTATACAAAAATAACTTTGAAAATTAAATTTTTATACGAAGCATTGGTTAAAAAGTCAGTTGCTTTTGTGCATTAATAATTAACAATTAAAAAATATTAAAAATCAAAATGGGATTTTTCTATATACTAGAATCAGTCAATATATATATTAATTTTTAATTTGCATGTAGGATTCCTTTATGCGCTATGTACTGTAATAAGGGGGAAAAAATACGAGTTTTTATTTCACTAATTTTTAACGTATTGCAACATCTCGGTTATAATTTTCCAAGTTGCATTAAACAATGTACTAATAATGTATTGATGATACTTTTAGAGTCCTACATTCGATGGAAAATGCTTCCTATCTGGTTCATGTTTTATTATTTTTACAAATATACTTAGCTAAATTGGATCCATTTACCATTTTATTGCAGTCACTGTCAAACGAAATTTATTTTTAAATGACAGCTTTCTAAATTCATATAGAAAAGCAAAATACATGTCGAAAACGCTGCATAACGTCACAGGAAAAGAAAATTATGTGTTAATGGAGGCAAAAAATAATTGCATTATTTGTGACAGTTTGCCCGTATGAAACAAAACTTTATTGTTTATAAATGAAATAAAATATGGATTTTATCTGTATAACAATAACCCTATATAATTTTTGTCACGTGCCAGAAGAATTAACTTACGTGCCAACTCTGGCACGCGTGCCAATAGGTTCGCCAACCCTGCACTATTCCATATACAGACCTGCCAACTGCTACGAAAAATTCGTAGTGGCTACGATTTGGACCTATAAACTACGATGCTACGAAAATCGGTCTTAAACTACGATTTTTTGCAAAAAACACAAAAGCATTTTTCGTTTCTAGTTGCGATTTTTATCCCGCACAGGCTATTTTTCAGGAGTGATTCTGTTCCGAAATTTCTAAGTATTCATTTCCGAAAGTTTTAAAAAATGGGCCATTAGTCCGAAAATTCGGACATTAAAAAATGCTCATGAGAAAAAAAAATTCTGGGTTGCAAAAAAAACTTCTTAACCAGTGGTGTAGTCGTAAAAAAACAAGAGGCTATACGCTCTAGGCAGAGGGTATACTCTACAGAGTACATACTATAGCTTTTTTGAAAAAGAGAGGGTATACGGTGTTCCTTAAAAAAATCCAGAAGGTATACGGCGTATACCACCGTATACCCTCCACTACATCCTTGTTCTTAACATAAAACACTCTAATCGGGTTTTTGTAAATATTCATACACGAATTCCCTTCCTTAGAAACAAGGGTGCCATTTTAAGAATTCTGGAGGGTGTTCCTTGAGGGGCAAGGTTTGAAATAGTGTGCAAAATCGCACGATTTGCGATAAACTATCGCGAATTTCGACACATGACCGTGTAAAAAAAATCAATTTCGTCAATGGGTCGCAGAAGAAAATAAATTTCGTTAAAGGATCGTGGTAAAAACGTGAATTTTGTCAAAATGTCGAAGAAAGAAAACGCGAATTTCGTCAAACGATCAGTAAGATAATGCAAATTTCATCGAAAGATTAGTAAGAAAACGCAAATTTCACCGAAAGATCGCAGAAAGAAAACACTAATTTAGTCAAAGGATCGTGGTAAAAAAAAAAAAGCAAAATTCGTCTAAGGATCGCGTAAAAAATGCGAATTTCGTCAAAAGCTCATGGTAAAAAGTGCGGATTTCAACAAAGAATCGTGATAGGAAAATGTGAATTACGATTGTGGGGAAAAAAAATTGTGAATATCCTGAAATGATGGCGGGGGAAAAATCGCGAATTCCGTCAAAATTTACTGCACTGAGCTAAAAAATTGGAACCAGGCTCCTTTTGCAAATGTAAAAAAAAAAAAAAAAAAAAAAAACGCTGCGAAACGAAAATAAACTCTAAAAATCGTATAAAAATTTTCAGAGGAAAAAATTTACTATATTGAGTTGAAAGCCAGAAACCTTATTCCTTTTACGAGTGTCAAAAGATGGCTGTGAAACACGAAAACCAACCAACCAATCTCCAGATTTATTTAAATTTTGTGTGCTACGATTTCTCATTTTCAAAGGTTGGCAGGTCTGCATATACAGCAGTGGTTCCCAACGTGGGGCGTAAGCCCCACAGGGGGAAGGGGGGGCATTATGACATTTTAGGGGGGCAATTTCAGATTTCTTATTAACAAATTTCTGTTATTTTTTTATGAAAGTAGTGTCATAGCCTAAAAATAGAAATATTAGATGAAAAAATTTAAAAATAACTGAATAAAAATTAATATTTGAAACGTTCCCATTTAAAACTTCAAAAATACACTGACACTGGAATAAGTATATGAATATTTTAAAGATATTTTGACATCGTTAATATATTAAAAAAGCACCTTAATTTTTCTGGTTGTAATATTATTTTAGTAACACACACTTCTTTTTCTTATTATTTATTTAAAAAAAAAAAAAAAAAAAAAAAAAAAAAAACTTGCACATCTTTTACATCAGCACAACATGATATTTATCACATAGTGCAATATGCCCCATGAAGGAACTTTTACATATGAAATTTTGTAGGGTGTATCTAAAATTGACTATTTAGACATTTTTAATCTAAAAAATATTTTCAATTATCTAAATGTGGTACTACTTTCATGAAATTAATAAATCCCCGTGCGAATCGCAGAAGGAAATGGGTAGAAAGTAAACTTCTTATGGCTCTTCTGCAGATCAAATACGCAATATATAAACATATTTCATGACATATACATTTTAAAATTTAAAATTGGAGAAAATATAGCTGTCAAATAATAATGGGAAAAAGAAAGGTCACTATCAAAGAAGTATGTTATGAGTGGAAAGAGAAATAGTTACTTAAATTGGATAAAAGTGCAAATCCGGAAATGTTACTTGTGAATTGTGTTATCCATGCACTCTCGGTGATAAAAAAAAATTATCACTTGTTGTTAATGAAGTATTAAAACTTATTATAAAATGTATTAATTCTATCAGATGTAATACAAAATGTGAGAGTGATTTCAAGAAATTTTACGAAGATGAAAATGTAGACTATTTATCACTTATAATTTGAGATAATTTGCCAAAAAAACAATAAAATTTTTGTAGATGTAAATCCGAAGATCCATAACCTCATTGCATTCATAGAGTTATGTTAAAAACATACTTTTAATAAAAAAATATGATTTTGATAAATTAAAGAATGTGAAATCACTTGTTAGAGTTAATGCTATTTTCGGATTCTCAAGGGAAAATAGAAGTTTATTTTTTATGCAATAAGATTTATATAATATAGAACGGAGGGGGGGGGGGGACATCATGATTCTGGCGAAGCTTTGGTGGGGCGCGGCCAAAAAAAGGTTGGGAACCACTGATATACAGTAAAACATCCTTAAAGCGAACACGTTCCGTTCCAATAAAAATGGGTCGCTCCGAGAGGGGGGGTCTCTTAATGGAGGTCCTGTTTAAATCTAGATTTTAATGATTGAAAAAAAAGTAACAATTAATGTTACTAAAATTTATTTTTCATATTAGGGAACATTTTTAAAATTTAAGTATCAAAGCAAAAGTTAATGACATAGGTTAATGATTGCAGAGTTTAAAAAATGAATGCATGGACGTCTGTTTTGTTTTTAAGATTTTATCTTTTATAACTTTTATTTCCAAGTCCTTTGAAGTTCAGTCAATCAATGCCTTTTTTTTTCTGACTGGAACGAATAATGTCGATTTCACCGATTTATCTATTTCTTTGAGAGTTTCCTGACAGAATAGGGCAGGGGAGTTGATGGACCGTCATTCTTAATTCGTCATCAGCGTTCAATTCATTGTCTAAAAAGGCACAAAGGGATTTAAACACTTAAAAGTTACTGGAATAAAAAAAAAACTCTAAACTTAGTTTAGAAGTTTGATGAATAATGCGCTTTCCGGAATAATTTTTCTCATAAAACCTTCTTCAAGCGACCCGAAAAAAAAACGGAATTGGTTTCATTTTCTTCAAAATAATGAATCGCTCATGGAGGGAGGTCAACTGGGAGGGTCTCTGATTGAAGGTAAAATGAGTATTGAGCCTATAAGAATAAATTTCGTTCCATGAAAAAAGGGTCGTTCAATGAGGTGGTCGCTTGATTGAGGTGGTCGCACAGAGAGGTTTCACTGCAATTATGATAAGTCAAAGTTATGATAAGTCAAAGTAAATGAACTATCTCACTTTTTACCCGACTGCCAAGAAGGGTTGTGTGTTTCACGCGTATCTGTGTATGTAGATTTCTTTATACCCTTGAAACATCCCGACGGCTGGATGGATTTTAATGAATGAGGTCTCTATCAATTCGTCTTAATGGCCCGATAGTTATAGGCTAGGTTTTGTTTTTGTAAATTCAAAATAGCGGCCGTAAAATACAAAAGGGCGTTAGTGACGAAAAAAATATTACGCACCCTATTGAGCGGCCTATCACTGGATAGGTCTTTTAAAATGAAGACGATGTTTCATGGACTATTTTACAGTCAGAAGCTCCGTTAAAATATTATACAACTTGGAAGTTGTGTATGTATTGTGGATCTCTAGCTTTACTGCAACTCTAACCATCATAGACATCTATAGACCGCATCGAAACAGTGTTTATAGATAGGAACTAACCATTAAACAACTACACAAACAACAACATTAACAACAACATTAAACAACAACTACATGTCATCCATACAAGTAAATAATAAAAAAAATAGGTCAGTAATATAAACAAGTAATATAAAAAAAATATTTTAAGTCAATTCCTACTTAGGTCAATAAGAGAATTTTTTTTTTCTCCCATTCTTCTTTCCTGTTGAGTAGGGCTTAAAATGCCTTGATCAAGAAGAGGGGTCTCTCGGTCTAAAAATATCTTGATCAAAAAGAGGGCTCTCTCGATTATTGAACATTAATTAAATTTAATTTAATTTAATTAATTAATTAATATTTAAAAACAAAAACTGGATTAACATCAAGTGTCATCCACTACAAGTTTAAAAAATAATTTTTGAGCTTGATTGGATGAATAATAAGTATTTTATTAACGATTGAAAATTTAAACAAGATACATATAGCGAGAGTGTGAACTAATAGTAGGGATTGAAAAAAAAAAAAATAGTTGCACATTGATGATGAATAATGAATTAGTTCGCTTTTTACGCAGTCGGGTTTTTTTATTTTTTTAATTTAATTGTTTATTTTTCTTTTTTTTTTTTTCAAAATGGACTTGGTCTGCTATGGTTGTGAACCCCTCATATATGTGTGTGACTCAGAAAGAAAAGTTTGTTATCCTTTTCCGTAAAAAATAAAGAAAGAAAACGGAAAGAAAGAAAAATATTCATACAAGAAATATAAAAGAAATTACCTTGATATTCATGGTTTAATATTTAAAAAAATGTAAAATAAAATTCAAGTAATAAAAAAATATATATTATAAATCATTAGCTGCATCAAATTTCAAATTTAGGCTTTTAGAGAATGAGAATGAGACTGATAAAAATAAAATTTATAGCAGTTTTTAATGGTCATGTAGTTAAAAATAAATAAATAAATAAATAAATATTGTTATTTTTTCAAAAAAAAAAAAAAAAAAAGCGAGTGACCGTAGTAAGTAAACATAAATGCTCTACCCACTATTTTTAGGTAAATTTCTGATAAAAAGCAAGCATAATGGGTTGTAAATTATAAACTTAAAATTTTTTCACTTCATAAAATAGGTTTGGGCATAGACAGAGCACCTTTTATCGCCCTAAAGAAATAGGAATCACTTATGCAATTTAGAAATTTGTCACGATTTCAATAATTAATTTAAAAGCAACTCGTTAAAAATGTAAGAATTTTTCTAACGAAACGTTCAAGTTATTTAAAGTCAAATCTTGACGGGTACCATCTAGTTAAGACGTAAAATAAAATGTTCTATTTTTCCCAAACGAATGGACCGAATTAAATGAAAAACTATGAATCTGAATCCAGGTATCTCATCAACGTATCTACCTAATATCAGACTAATTGGATGGTTTTTGGTAAGGCATACACTTAGACAAACAAACGGACGCCCCGAAAATTTTTTCCCTCTCTACAATAATAAACCTTCACTTGACGTTTCAGCAATTAATTTTTAAGAAACAAATAGATCCGGGCGTCCGTCCTAATTGAGATACAAAACGTCATTCTCTTTCTCTTTAATATAGTTTCGATGATAATGATGAAGAGAGACGAAAAATCCTCAAAAGTTCAAAAATTAATTCTTCGAAATGGGGAGATTTTTAATGGAGATTTAATTTCGTTCCGCTGAAAAACAAACGTAATTTCTCGTCTGGCTCTCGAAATTTTATACAGGTATCGATTAGTGTGTGTGTATGTGTATGTGTCGCTTCCAATGGTGACAAGTGTGTTGTACAATTGGGTTATTCCTTCTCCTTTCCGGCCTCGAGATTAAATTCGTTTTCCAGGAGAAGAAGTTGGGAGATTTTTCGTTTTCTTGCCAGAGAGAGATAATGATGTCAGCGGTTGAAAGGGAAATTGTCATTTTGTTTTTGGTTTTTAAAGTAAAAATTTATAACGAGGTCTAAATGACGAGCAAAACTGTTCTATTTTTTTTTTTCTTCTTCTTCTTTTCACGGGTTTGGGTGAATGTAACCCTATTATTAATACAGCAGACGATATTAAACAGAAGAAATCTTATCTAAATTTATAAAGAAGTTAAATTTATTTATCGCAGCGTTTCACGTAAACTCGATTTAATTCTTCAGTGTCTCTTTTGAACTTTCGTGTGTCTAGGATTTTTATAATTTTCATTATTTATTAAAAATATATTTATGTATTTTTTAATGTGATGACTTTATTAATATTTTTAATACATCTTTATAAAACTACTAAGTTTAACAGTCTAATGTTTAATAATAAATGATTATACAGGGCACATTTTAGGGGGGTCCGGGAGACAATTTAAAATAATTTTTATTTATTGAGTTAAAAATTTGAATTTTTTTTGTGATGGTTAACCATGTTATTTTTAAACAAAATCACATGATAAAACTTCTCATACATATATTTTCTAAAAATTTTAATTAAAATTCATTAAAAAAGTGGGGTAATTTCAAATCGTTATAACTCGAAATATTATTAACACAATTTCATTTTTTTTTTTAATTTAAATAAACAGAAATGTATAAGTTTTAATTTGGATTCAGCATTTTTAAGAATATTAATTAAAAAATATATATATATAACGAAAACAAATGGTGCAACTTAAAAAAAAATAAAAAATTACATTTTCAAAAGTAAATATATTTTTTAAATATGCTGAATCAAAATTAAAGTAAAGCAATTGAAAAGGACATGTTCCAAATTTAAATACGAGAAATGTTGAAAAAAACCATCATGAAGAAAAGCGCATTTTTACAAGAAATCGTTTCCATGACAGCCATTGCTTGAAAGCTAGATTTTAAAAACAAACCAAAACGAAAAAATTAATATTTCTTGTTCTAATTAAGATAGAAACGTGTTTTAAAAATCATTTTAAGCAGGAAAAAACAGAGAAATTTTTAATGAAATAAAATGTTTTTTACAAAATTTGAAGATTTTTGTGTTACGGACCCCCTAATTCTTCGGTAACTCTATTGAACTCAAAGATTTTTATAATTTTCATTATTTATTAAAAGAATATTTATGTACCAGATTAAATTTAACACAATTATTCTAATTGGTAAACAAATCACATCGAATATCGAATTACATCGAATATTTATGTATTTTTTAATGTGCTGGGTTTATTAATATTTTTATTACATGTTTATAAAACTACGTTTACTAAACTACTTAGTCTGGATCAATTATATGAATGAATGGAAAACTTGGATGAGGAATGATAAATGGATGAGTTTTTCATTCATATAATTGATCCAGACTCGACAAGAAGCTTTCGTCTCTACACTTTTCAGCATTTCAACATCCTATTTATCCTGAAGACGACTGCAGAAGCAGTTCGAAACGTCGATAGTACGCGTTATCGTTAATTTTATTTGTACAAGTTCCTATCGCTCACCCTCAAGAAAAGTGACACATCTCGCAAAAAACCTTTTTGCTTTTTATTCCACTAATAGATCTGTCATAGCTACACAAAACATTTCATAAGTGTAGTTATACGGAAATCACTTTATTACGCTATATGTCCAATTGTGACCACCGAAGAGGCGTAGATTGTGTGGGGAGGTAAAATCACCCAACCCTTCAAACCTCATTCTACGTCTTCATTCTTAAGGGTTTTATGTTTTTTTGCATGTTTTTATTCCTGTATGCAGAGCTAAGTGCTATAACTTCATGTTACAGTAAAATCATGCAAATCCCCCCCCCCCCCTTAAGTTCTTGTTTATGTGTACCGTTCAGCAGGTTTATGTGTTTTTAAAATATACATCTTTTTAGCTCACAGGCTATCAAAGCCTGAGAGCTTATGTGCCCGCCGGTTCTGTATGTACGTACGTACGTAACGTGTTAACTCTTGATAGAAATATCCCATTTGCTTCAATTTTTTTTTCTAGATTCATTCTAATAAGGCGCTTCCCTGATTAGTTTTAGGAGTTCATTGGTTAAGGATAAAGGGGGGTTAGTCCACACCCCCACTTAATTCAGATAAATGTGTTTTTCATTCGATTTGCTCCAAATTTGGTATACCGGTTTATTATGTTAAGGAGCTTTCTTGATTAGTTTTGGGGGCTCATTGGTTAAGGATAAAGGTGGAAAAGGGGGGTTAGTCCACCGCCCCCTCCCCCTAATTCAGATAAATGTGTTTTTCATGCAGAATTATTCGATTTGCTCCGAATTTGATATACCGGTTTATTATGTTAAGAAACTTCCCTGATTAGTTTTGGGGGTTCATTGGTTAAGGATAAAGAGGGAAAAGGGGGGTTAGTCCACCCCTCTTAATTCAGATAAATGGGTTTTTCATTCAGAATTATTCGATTTGCTCCGAATTTGGTATACCGGTTTATTATGTTAAGGAGCCTCCTGATTAATTTTGGTGGTTCATTGGTTAAGGATAAAGGGGATAAAGTGGGGTTAGCCCACCCCCCTTAATTTAGATAAATGGGTTTTTCATGCAGAATTATTCGATTTGCTTCAAATTTGGTATACCGGTTTATTATGTTAAGTAGCTTCCTTGATTAGTTTTGGGGGTTCATTGGTTAAGGATAAAGAGGGAAAAGGGAGGGTTAGTCCACGCCCCCCCCCCCCTTAATTCAGATAAATGTGTTTTTCATGCAGAATTATTCGATTTCCTCCGAATTTCGTATACCGGTTTATTATGTTAAGGAACTTCTATGGTTAGTTTTGGGGGTTCATTGGTTATGGATAAAGGGGTAAAGGGGGGTAGTCCACCCCTCTTAATTCAGATAAATGGGTTTTTCATGCAAAATTATTCGATTTGCTCCAAATTTGGTATACCGGTTTATTATGTTAAGGAGCTTCCCTGATTCGTTTCGGGGATTCATTGGTTAAGGATAAAGAAGGAAAAGGGGGGCTAATCCACCCCCCTTACTTTAGATAAATGGGTTTTTTGCAGGATTATTCGATTTGCTCCAAATTTGGTATACCGGTTTATTATGTTAAGGAGCTTCCCTGATTAGATTTGGAGGTTCATTGGTTAAGTATAAAGGGGGAAACGGGGGCTAATCCCCGTCCACTTATTTTTTTGAGGGTCATTATTCTTTAAAATAAGAGTATAATATACAATTAGTGTGAATAGCCTGTGAGCTCAATGCCATCAGTTTAGCTGGGGAGTTTTCTTTTTTATTTATTATATTTTATGATGCAATTGTCCTACTTATGTTAAGGAAAATTATCATTTTGTTTTCACCTTTTTAAAATTAAAAATGTATAATGAATTACTAATTATGAGCGGCAACTCCTGCTTTTTGTTCTTCCCTAAGTGGCACTCGTTCTATAAATGAAAGCATTACATTATTGCAGCAGAAAACTTTTATATAGAATTTATATCATAAAGAAATAATTTACTTGTGATTTTGTTCGATTTAATACCTATTTAACCTTTTATTCACTCTTTTGCACTTGAAATAAATGACTAAATGTGTTTCAGAATTTTCTTGATTCAATGCATTTATATGTATTTCAAAATAGGTCGAGTTTAATTAATATTAAGCTTTATAATAATTTTTAATATTAAGTTTAATAATAAAGTTAAAAGTAATATTTAAAGAAAAAAAAATAATATGTAAGGTATATTTTCAGAAAAGGATTTTTGCACACTCGCTTTGTGAAATTTCCTTTGTTTTGAAACAGTTCAATACGAATATTATTTACACAACGTGCACACTGCACATAGTAAAAGGAGTAGGAACTGTCGACACACACACAAATATTTATTATTTAGTATAAGAAGAAATAACTACCTATTCGCTGAAATTGTATTAAAGAACCTAAGTGGATGGTGTTTTTTTTAATGGCATCGAACAAAACACACTATTATGTTAAATAAAATAGCAAATAATAAAATAAAAATGTTTGATAAAGTTTTGTGAACTTTGCAAATTTTTATTTTTTTTTTTATTAAAAAATAAATAAATAAAATAAAATAAAGAAGATAAATAGGTTTGATTTGTATGATGACTATTAGGAAGTTTTAAAAAATTTTTATACAATTTTCGGCTATATAAACGTAATGAAATTATGCTTTTAATTAATTTATTTCTATAAATTTATTTTAATGCTTGTTTAGTTTTTAACTTTACAGCATTTTGTATGCATTATTTACTAAACTGTGATTTTGCTTTTTTAACTTTCACGTTAATATCGAACATTTTTATGGTGTAAAGGTCTAGCTCTTTTATTATTTTAAATATACTGTATCAATGAATATAATATATTATACCTATATCTATGCTATAACCATATAATATAGTAGTTATATATAACTATACCATTATGTGTAGTTATAAATAATTCTGAATGTGCCTTTAATATAAAAACTATGTAATATTAACTGTGCAATTAAAAAGATGAAAGCGCGACGGGTGGGTTACTGTAAATAATATTTTCAGCGTCTTTATTGGCGCAATGAATAGGACCTGGCACGGATAATAGGTAAGTAGCAATTGTAATAACAATGATAATAACAATTATAGTAATCTTATTTTCAGACTGTGACTATTGAAAAATAGCCTAACATAACCTTTGTGCAGCACACCGCCTCATTCATTCCACTTTCGGAAAGGTTTTCGGGCAACAGCAGTCTTAAGGCAAGAAAGAAACATTTACAGGCAAGGTTATCTCGGATTCCAGCTGCTCGCGTTCATCCGCATCGTGTGTGTGGTGGTGAAAAATGAGTTTCCTTTTGATAAAAATTACTTATTATGCGCGTGTGTGTGGTGGTGGAGGGGGTTGTCAATGTTGTTCATACTTCGTAGTATTAAATTTTAAATACTAATTTAATGAAACAATTTCTTACTTCATCAAAATTATTGTCAATAATCAACAACCGACAACAGTTACAAAATCACATAGAAAAGAACCGACATTCACGTATGTTTTTCACGTCCCTTTTTTTTAACCCTTTCAGTGGCAAATCATTGTGTTTCTGTAATACTGAACCGGAATTTTCGAAACTTGCTTATTTAAAAATAAGGAAATGCAATTTTTATATATTTTTTTCACCACAAGTTATAAAATTAAAAGTTAATTAAAAGATTCTGGTGCAAATCTTGATAAATTAAGAGGGATATAATGTATCCCACTGTCCCTCAAGAGGTTAACTACCCTTGAGAGTAGCTACTCTATAAAGCGATTGTTCAGATAATAATAATAAATACAATAGTTATGTTTTTTTTTTTTTTTTTTTTTTCAAGGTCTAAGA
This sequence comes from Maratus speciosus, assembly GCA_963932465.1. NCBI lineage: Eukaryota > Metazoa > Arthropoda > Arachnida > Araneae > Salticidae > Maratus > Maratus speciosus. The sequence continues at coordinate 14,649,382 of OZ010791.1, read as the reverse complement.
TTCTTTCGATTTTGAAATAATTGAAAACTAGTTTTTTCTGAACGCAATCCGTTTATACTTTAGCCATTGCCAAAACTATACCGAAAAAGTATTGAAATCGCTTCAGCAATCGTTTATTTTACATAATGCTGCCGCCTTAAACAATTTTTCACTTCATTAAAATTTTTAATTTTAGTTATTTATTACATTAAAAAAAATGAAAATGTTGCACTAGAATTTTTCTTCCAAAGATTTTTTTTTAAATCAAAGTGATTCTGATTCTGATAGTGATATTAATATCACTATATGAAGTGAAGTGATATTAATTCTGATAACATATGTTGACGTATCCTATGCCAGTAGATAATGACTTGCGTCAATATGGATTGTAAGTATATAGTACACATTTTTGATGTGTCGTATTGTTAGATATCTACAAAAATATTGCTATTTTTTTTCTTTTTCTATGGGTGCTGTATTTATTTCTAGCATTGTATAACCATACGTTTGAAATGGATTTAAAAACCGGAAGAATTTCGTAACAGGAAAGTAATGCGGTTAACAAAAGTTGAAATTTAGAAATTCGGGAACAACAAGAGAAGTAAATAAATAAATATCCAATTTTTAAGTAAGAATATGAAATAGAAAGTTTAAAGACCGTCGGATTGCTTTACAATTGAAGAGCTAAGTGGAAGAACATGTTAAGTAACAAAAATTACCTTTCAAGAAATTTGAGGTGAAAGTTTTTGCTGTCAATTTTAATGATTTATTTTCTGTTTGATACCATGTGTTTAAAATATTAACAGGTAGGGTACTGAACTCTCTCAGAAAAAACTTTATTCATATTTAATTTTCAAATATTAAAAATTATTAATATTATTGACAATATTAAAATATTAAATATTAATGAATAATGTCTTAAATCTTCAAGACTCAAGAGAATCTTAGAATTTTAGCTTCACCGTGTGATAGGATACCTCATAACGCTTTCATCTAAAAGATAAAATTTTTTTTTTTGAAAATGTAGCATAACATGTTCATCCACTCAGCTCTTCAATTGGATTACGTTGGAACGGACTCCGCAGGACCGCCCTTATCAAGAACTTTAATAAAATCAGCCATTAACCCTTTAACTGTTTTATCCGTAAACCGTACATGATAAAAGCGTTTGCTTGCTTCTTTAATCAAAACTGTTAAATACCACTATTTTTAATAGTAACCTTCCTCTTTTTACTGTCAGAAATTCATTCATTAGATAAGGCGAAGATGACTTTTTAGAACATGTCGGAAATGATACGTCAGACTATGAGGCACGTTTGTACTATAACTAGTTTTATTGTGTCTTTTTAATTATTGCAACGAGACATAAAACATTTCCATATTTTTTTTCCCTTTCTCTTTTGTTTTCTTTTTAAATTAATACAACATAACATTCTGAAAAAAAGTGGTAAGCCCCATTTCGAGTTCATTTGAGATAAAACTAAAGCCGTTTTGCCTATGATCCACTGTCATGAGTTCGCTCGCGATCATTATTTTTGACACACGACTTTCGACACATTATATAACTCGGGATAACCTGGGAAGCTGTTAAATGAGGACATCTCCATTGGACACAAAAGTAAACACAATCTTTCGCGGATGTCTGTAAAAAAGAGAAGAAAGCTTTTTCGGCATGACTTTTTAAAAACGCATCGCCGCATATTTACAAATAAATGTCCGCATCATCATTTCCCTCCCCTCTCACTTCTTCGCTCCCCCCGCGAACGTACAAGTAGCTCCGAAAATCGACCTGGGACGATCCAATCGTCAAGGGGTGGGCGACACTCTTTCTGACCGGGATGAGGACGCACATTTCCGCACATGCGCACTCGGGGATTGTCTGGAGTGATGCGTAACGGAATGAGATCAGGAAGAGGACTCGGATAATATTTAGCGAGAAGAAAGAGAAAAGGAATACTCTTCTCTTTTGAAACATCCACTTCGGGAATGATCTCGTGAGGAATCCGATGTCGTGTCTTAGGTAAACAGTGGTTGAGAATTTGAAACACTCTTGAATTTAACATTGTCATGTCAGGTTAAATAGAGTTGAGGGATTTTGTTCTGAGGAAAGGGTTAGATTTATTATAGTTTGATCGAGTACTTTTTTCGCATATATATATTTTTTAAAAGCAAAAACAAATTCAATAGACCAGAGTCGTCGAACCTATGGCACGCGTGCCACTTTCACGCCAAAGAATAATTTTGGCACGGCGCGGCGTTGATTATATCTATAAAAGAGGATACAGCGATTTTACACAAAATACACGAACTTAGAGGATCTGTTTCGATTCTAAATTCGATTAATTACAAACTGAAGAATTTTAATCGTATTCAATAGGGTTTCGAAAATTTAACAAACAAAGAAAATATTTGAAAACTATCAAAAAGAAAAGATTATTACCAATGGTAAATTATGGCAACTTGGAAATTAATTTCGGAACTATTTAAATAAACTGCCCTTTATTTTCAATTTTAATAATTTTTTCTACCATTTATATCTACGAGTCACCATTTCCCCAAATTTATAATATAAAAAATCAAATAGGGAGGGGTTGCCATATAAATTCATTTAATTCGCATTCTTTTGAAATGAACTGAGCATGAACACGATAGTAATTATTTTTCATCCAAGATCCAATAATTAATCACATTATGTTTTCAATTAATTTCTAAAATATAATTGCTCCTATAATTATTGCAGTGTAACACTTACATGTATGTTACTCCTTTTAGAAAATATCTTAATAAGTAATTTTTAAGTAGTTTTTGATTCATTATATTTCCATCCACTAAATTTGTTTTTTAGTTGGCACGTCAAGGTCAAGTAATTTTTTTTTTTTTTTTTTTTTGAAAAAAAAAAAAGTGCCACGCGACTGTAAAAAGGTTCGCCAACCCTGCATATACGCTTTCAGTGAGACGTCAGTCATGACGTTTTTCTTGGAAACTGACTTAAAAAAAATACTTGCCATGTTTCATTTCTAGTTAAATATAAGTTGTAGAAAATATTGCCACTGCATATAAAGTTTTAAAGCAGCTTTGCCTGGGTTGGGACTCCTTTTATATATATATAAAGGACTCCTTAGTTACTCCTTGTTTTTTATTAGAAAAATCTCACTTTATGAGAAGTATGTCATTTTTTGTTTACTACAGCTGTGAAAAAAAGCATCTTTTAGTCTTTTTTTTTTTTTTTTTTTTTTTTTTTAGGTGGGAGGGGGGTCTGGCACTTGATATCTTGGGATGTCTCAAGGGGAGGGGGGATTCGCTTTTTGATATCGTTATCATTTTTGATGGAACCAAAATTTTCTTTTTTGAATAACTTTTTCTTTACATCCAAATAGTCTTATCCTTTATACCTTTTTATTTATTATTATTTTTATATGTTTTTATGAAAATACAAAGCTATTATTAAAGCTATTATTTAAGCCGTTTTGTTGATAAGTTCTGCTTTTATACACCCCAGGCAGGGGACAAATACAAGAAGACAATATTACTGTTGAATGCATTATGTAACAATAAGCTATTATTAAATACTTTAAAATTAGAACTACCTATTTAGATGTTATTTATATAAATTTGTTTCATGTGCTGGTATTCTATTTACTTCTTGAATTCGTAAAGTATGCGACTCATAAATGTTTAGTCATATTTATATGTGTATATCACTGCAAACGTACAAAAAGAAAAAGGAAGAATGTAAAACAAAAATAGACATTGATAACGATATCATTAGGAGAAGAGGGGGTGGGGAATCGACGAATGATAACGTATGATATCGTAAGGGGGAGAGGGGTCCAAAAATATCAAAATGTTGATAACGTTATATATTTATAGCCCCTAACGTCTGGGTAAATATTTTCAAAATCGGAGTTGTTTAGCCACAAAGGGTTCATTTGACCTCTATCAAAGAAGATTTTTGAATGAAAATGAAAATCTTTATCGGGCGCCATTAATATAAAGTCGTATTTAAATTAACCGAAATATATCTATAGTTTTTATACGTCAATAATATATATATATATATATATATATATATATATATATATCCTTTTTTGTATAAAAATGTTAGTTAGTAAAGGATACGAGAACTCTAATGACGGAGATAAATACGGTATCGTCCATTCTAGCTTCATCCATAACGAATTCGAACTAATAATGATCAGAAAATATTCAGCAAGAGAAAGGAGAAGTCTCCTCCGTTTCATAAATGACAGAAAAACAGGAAAAAGCTCATAATCTATTTGGAAATATTTCAGTAAAAGACAATCGATCGCTGACATTGATAAGCTAGAAATGGGGAAAAGTAGAGCTTGCATTCCGAAAGTTTTATTGTTATTATTATTAAGTGTATTAAATCTCTCTTTAAAAAGTGTAAAAAATAGTAAGTGTGTTAAATTATAAAATAATAAGTATCTCTAAACGATTACACTGAACTGTGTAATCACTGAACACTGAATTGTAAAACAGCATTCCAATTAATTTTGTTTGGTTTTAATCTGCCTGGATAAACTGAATACAAATTCGGAAATGAAAGTTATTTCTTACTTACGTTTTACGAGAAATCGCTATAGAATAGACTTTCGCTTATCCGATGCTAGATTAAACGACATAGTTAACCGACACTGTTAATCTATATCATCATCCAACTTGCTCAGACATACACTTTTGAAAATTTGCAGCAAACTGTCCAGTCATTCGAGTATTTTTATATTAAAAAAAACGATTATTTGACCATAATTTAAAGCGTTCCCATTGGTCAGAATAGAGATAAATTGCGGGTGACGTAATCACTACTATAAAAATAGTTGAATGATTCGACAGTTTGCTGCAGCTTTTTAACAGTGTATGTGATGTTGAATATAACATATCATCACATATCATTATTTATCTTCTTTTTAAAATTAAACTCCTCATATTAAAATTTAATTTCTCCTTTTATAATGATAAATTGAATCAAAACTTCCTTTCCTTTCTAAAAAGAATATATCTATTTCTTCTTCTCTTGCGCTTTATTTTTCAGTTACTTAACTTTCCCAAGTTCAGCCAAAGCCGTTAATAAAATAAATCAAAAACAAATCTTTTTCTCATCCTAAAATCATTAACTGTTCGAGTATATTTTCCTTCGGTTAACAAATATATATAAAAAAAAAGATATTCTTTGACCATATGGTCCAGTTGTAGCAGTTATTTATACACTCAGTGTTAATTTTCAGTTTGATAGTCAATACAACTGTCTTTTCGGCCGCAAATATTATACTCTGTTTATATTAAAATCGGCGCCCTGCATCTCCGATGCTGCTTCTAAATGCATATTTCCCATCATTTAGTTTTGGCATTCGTATTTGTACGTTGAAACATTAAAACGCCAATCAACGGTCCTTTTGGCTATTTTTTAATTCAAAGTTCCGTTAAGTGATATATCTTTGGGGTTATAATGGTCCAATCCAGGGTACCAAGATTTTGGCTCGACACATTGGCAACAATTTCTGACAAATTAATCATTCCTTCTCTGTACATCCTACTGTCAACAGCTAACTGAAAGGGTCCCTCTCTGGAATTTACATATTTCATGTCTTATGCAATAAAGCCATCCTACCGTCAAATTTGCAGAGTTCTTCTTTTTGTACTTGTCTATTGTTGTATTCAAGGAATTACGAACCTGGATTTCCAAAAAAAAACGATTATTTTAAAAATGCAATACTTTTATGAAATGTTTTCGCTACAGATAGATCATGGTCTACAGTATAGTGTATCTATGAATATCTGTGGCTGTATTTCCAATTTACGAAAAAAATTACCCTTTTTAACTTATAATCAACAAAACAAATCTTTTAGACATGGTAAATCCAGAAACAATTGAATTCCTTCAAAAGTTTTGTTTTTTCGATTCTTCCATCGCAGATGATTCTTGATACGATCGGATCGGATCGGATACCGATATAGCAGATAGTTGACTGGTGTCATCGAGAAACAACCGAAAACAGTCGAGATGTTCGTATAAACGAGAGAATCGGTAAAAACATCTCGGCATTGCCCAACAAGAAACTGAATCTCAAAAAGTCTGATTCCGAATGCCGGAACATCCAAAATTCCAAATGTATTGAGAAGTTTGTAAAACAGGAAGTAGCCCAAGTGCATTTGTTACGTTGAATCCGAAATCTTGCTGCGAGAAAATCACAATTAAATATTTTTTTGTTATTATTATTGTATTATTTTACGTATAGCAAAATATAAGAAGTGGCGTAATTACATATTTTAAATGTGCTTTATTTTTATTTACATTACTAGGAGGGCCTGCCCCCTACGAGCTATGCTCGCCAACCCCCATTCACACACCCACCGCAAACTCTAAAAGCACGCTCATTGGATAGGCTTTTAAAATAATTTCGGAAGCCTGAATTATAATTTAAAAAACAAAACAAAAAAACAATGGCGCTATTCCTGTTAATGGGCTGTTTTCGTCTTTGATTAAATCAGATCAGTAAAACATTTGAAAATAAGCTAATATAAAATTAATTAAGTAAACAGAGTCTTTGTCTCCGGGTATTTTTTAACAACGCTATAAAAAAGTTCTTTTAAGAAAGGCATGTTAAATGAATCGTTTTAAATCTGACGTAATTTTCACCAAAGTTTTCGTTTTCTTTTTAATATTCACGTGAAAATACTTTTGTTGTTAGAAAGGAAATATTATCTGCGCTGTCTTAGAATTCACAGCAATAGTTTAAAACAATATCTCAAAATATGAAATAAATGTCTCCCGCAAATATATTTTTTAATTTAAACTGTTTGACAATATCATTGTTTGGCTATTTTAAATGTGGCGTAATTTCCTTCATTTGCAAATTTTAACGCATATTACTGAATTTATTATTTTACAATTTTCTTTCTCTTCTCTATAATAGCACCGATTTTCATGCATTTGTATGCAGTAGTTTTCTCAATGTTAACGAAACACCCGGTCACAAAAAATTAAAAAACAGCGGCGGTGACGGCGTTAGTTACTTTTTTTTTTTTTTTTTTTTTTTTAAGAATAGAGAGATTTCTTTTTGGCAAACATTCTTTTTTACTTATAGTATTTTACAATATGATGGTAGCTGTATACAGTTAGACGATGCTTCTGCTAATGTGCCCCCCCCCCCCCCAATTATCCGACGAGCTTGATTTTCTGACACACACTGGGTCCCGTGAGTGTTGAATAATCGAAACGTATAATGAAAATTACTAGGGACAAAAGAGTGACTCCTTGTAAATTTATCTAAAATGAAAATACATCCTTTTTTTATATAGTAATAATATAATTCTATTAGTTTATAATTTAAAAAGTCAGTTTTCTATTATTTATTTTCTTCAACTGAAAAATGGACTAGAAAAATCGCCTTCGAATCTCATAATAAATTGTTCGAAAGGGTCTAAAATAAAGCATCCAACACGGGTTGAAAGAACGGAGTGGAGAGAAGACGTATTTTATAGGGTTGAGAAATGAATTGCTTTTATATTCTGACCTACTTTTTATGACAGGCCTATCTATAGCATACAACCCTGTAGCTTTTCTATTCCTTTTCCCGAATCAATATTGATGTCTTTCTTCTTGTATTCTATCTTCTACTCTTACAGCCTCGGGTCAACGAATGTGAACATCTCTTCCTTTTTGCCTTTAAAAAACGAAGTTAATTTTGGAGTTAAATTGCAGTCTAAAATATATATATTAAACGTAAAAGAAAAAAAAAAAAACTATTAGAGTTTACAATTAAAAGAATATAATGTCAAAGATTCACTTGTTTTCTGTAACCGGGGAAGTCCGGTTTTATCCCCTTGTTTAAATAAAGTAATAATTAAAACACTTTCGTCCCATTTGCTTTCTAGGGTTGCTTGTGCAAAAAATTGCGTGGGTGCCAATATTTTTTTCTCCTCACTGTATATAGCAAACACTTTGCCGGTAAAGAACGTTGAGAATGACATAGGAGAGTAAACACTCTTATGAACATTATCTCTGGAAGAGGATAAACTTTCACCAGAATAATAATGAAAAAAAAATGAACGAAAAGAAAATTCTTTTTTGCTACCAAAACCAAATCACTTTCTCTCGGCATTCAAAACTAATGAGACCGATTACCTAGGACGAAATGAAAAGCGGCCTCCGAGCTTGTAATCTTCAGAAAGTCAGCGAACGTGAAACTCGGAGCTTCAGATGGTCGCGTTTCGTATTTCGAAACAGAGTATCTTGAGCGAAACAAGGTCTTGTTAAAGTTTTGTTAAAACAACGCCATAAACGCCGTTACTTAAGAAGTCTTGAAAAAAATGAAAAGTGAAGACGCCGACAAAATAATTTATTGGGTAGGATAAAATACAATATATCAGTATATTCAGATGCAATGCGAAACACACGAAAACAAGAAATTATCATCCTACATGTACGTGAAGAGCCTTCAAAGTATTATTGAACCCTTTTAGACACAGGTTCCATTCTAATAAACACAGATGTAATTTGTCACAAGATTACAAGCTATCTAGCCTGTTGCGTACTGGAATACACATCATGGTGTTTATACATTCCAAGCACTTCTGCCATCTGGCAACAATTTTATTAACCCATTTATGCCTGAACTTTTGTTTTCTCAAATTTCTTGGTAAAATCACTTTAAAATGTTACAAAAGGAACTGGAAAATACTGAAAAATACTAAAAAAAATTACGCTAAAATATTTTTGTATTTATTTGATAAAATGTAAACGTACTCATTATGGGAATATTCATATGTGGAAAAATGCATAATTATATGTTTTGTCTAAGTTTATATAAATTAAGCTTTTTAAATTGTATATTATATACTACAATTAGTATTTTTATGAGCTATTAAAAAAATATATTTATTTCATTACAGAGACTATTAACATTATAAATATTATTAAGAATAATCGTATTGGAGGCTAAAAAGCAATTTATTTCAAAACATCTTGAAAAGGACTTTGCATAAATAACTGTCCCCTAAATGACTTATAGAAATAGGTACCCATTTGCGCCTAGTGGCCTCTATTGTGTACGTTACAAACATGCATAAAAAATAGGCTTGGACCTATAATTTCGCAATTAAAAAAAATACGTATTTCAAAGAAGTCTACAAGCTACGACTTATTTATTTGGATTCTTGATACAAAAAATACAAGTAAACTTACTTTTTACATTTCGCTATCTTGAAAAAGGAAAAACGTATAAACACCGATAAAAGGCCTTCATTTGAGCAAATAAATATCCAATCCATCTTATGCTGTCATCTCTCGGTAATAGATAATGACATTTATAGACAATTACTTCATGTAATTTTCATGTTGTAAAGAAGAAGCAAATTATTAAAAAATATTAAAACTCGAAACGTCCCAAAAATGGGACGTTAGGCATAAATGGGTTAAGTAATGGCATGCTTGTTAGGGTTTCGTTCATCTGACGAAACTCTATTCTTCTCACTCCTCTGTCTGTCTGTCCGTCTCAGAGCTCGTTCTTGGAAACTGTGCAAGTTAGAGACTTCAAATTTGACATAGTTATAGCTGAGAAAATTTCACCTACCACACGAAAAATCATAAAATTTTGAAAAAGTTTTATATTAATTTAATTAAGTGAATGGCATCCGACTATTTTTACGATTTACATTTTAAAACAAAACCTTTAACCCTAGAACTACCGAAAATTTTACTCAAGTTTTATAAAAATATTACACATCAGAATTCTTATTTAAAACTATTGAAATTATTTACTTAACTCATTATTGTCTGGTTTACATATTTAGTTCATTTTAAAGAAATTTCTGGTTAGAATAAATATTTCGAATGTACCCATCGGGTCCATTGGACCCGTCTGGTAGACGGAGGGTTAATTTCAGTCGTTTTCGTGTGATCTAGATGGCTCCGTGGTAACGCATTTGCCTGCTATTCAAAGGATTGCGGGTTCGAAGCCAGACGTCGTAGTTTGAATTTTTTCTCCGGAAATAGATTTTATTATCTAATAGATTCAATTTTACAGATTTTTTTTTTTTTTTTTTAACCATTTTAAGATCAAAAGTTGTTGAAAAATATTTTAACAATTATTTGTTTAATTCAAAAATTCTTTTTGTGAAAAATTACGAAATTTTAAATTTTGTTTAAACTTTCGCTGAATATTTGAAATTTTGGAATTTTAAATTTCATTTAAACAATTTTTGTCTTGAGAAAATTTGAAATTTTGGAATTTTAAATTTCATTTAAACAATTTTTGTCTTGAGAAAATTTGAAATTTGAAATTTCGTTTGAACATCCACTAACTTTCTAAGAAATTTCACAATTTTAAATTTTGTCTAAACGATATTTTGTTTTGTTTTTAGAAATTTTCAATTTTATTTAAACCTCCGCCAATTTTTCAACATTTCGGAATTTTGAATTTTATTTAAATAATTTTATTTGATTGAAAATATTCCTTCCTTTTGTCATCCTTTCAAAATTAAATTGAATGATGCTTCCGTCTATGTAAGGTTTTAATAATTATAAATTAATGATTTGCATTTATTAATTAATAAATTTAAGGATAAAGTGTTTTGAAAGGAATATTAAACGAAACCTCTTGTGCGATCTACGATCACACAACCTTTTTTTTTTGGGGGGGGGGGGAAGTTCTTTTTACTACAAAACTTGTAAACTGTTTTCTAAAATGTCACATTAGGTGGTTCAAAAGAGATGTCACATACTACTAACTTAAAAAAGGGATAGAACTTGCTACAGCAAAAAAAAAAAAAAAGTGTAATGAATCGTATTTCCATTCTTTCTTATGGTAAAATTGGATGAGGTTGTCGTTGTCGAGGAGGTACCATTGTCTGACCAAACTCGGAGTCAATTTTTTCACTGAGAAGTAAAGAATCAGTTGCAGAATTTCAAAATTACAGAAAAAGAAATCGCTTTTATCTATTTTGTGCAAGGTTGGATCTAGAAACTCTTCACGGGGAGGGGGGGGGGGGGGCATACTACAAGGTAAGGGTTTTCCCGTAATAATGGATTTAGAATCCCCCTGAACAAAGAACATCCACGTAGTACATATACAGTAGACATTCGATATGACGATCATTCATTATAGCAGTTTTTTTTATTATAACGACCGACCGACAAAAAACCTTATGCATCCATTCATGCATAATTATATTACATTCAAATAGATTGACTCATTATACCAAACATTTCATTATAAAAATACTTTCAAATTTTTCTGAAACACCTTTTTTACTTTTTCAGTATGTTAAGTTTGAAGAAGTTTTAGGATTTAGAGTCTTTCAAAAAGAAAAAAAAAATCCCTTTCCTTCTTAATTTTGCCGATTTTTTTCTACGTTCATGAATAACTAGTTTGCTGTGGCCATCATAAAACTTTCTTTTATATAAATCACGCCAATTAAATCATTTAAATTGTACAAGAAATTACATCCATTTAGCACCCATTCATATCAAAGTATATCTGAATTTGAAGTTTGATGAAAATTCGTGCATTAGTTATTGAGATAGAGCTATAGTGGAAAGTCTGAAAAATGCAGCATAGCAGCGCCACCTGTTGAGCGATTTGCACCAAAACATAAACAGCACTCATTCATATCAAGGAAAACCTGAATCTGAAGTTTGTTGAAAATCCAAGCATTAGTTCTAGAAATAGAGCTATGGCGGAAATCATGAAAAATGCTGCATAGCAGCGCCACCTGTTGAGCGATTTACACCAAAAACTAATCATGACCCGTTTATATCAAGGTCTAACTCAATCTGAAGTTTTGTGAAATTCGTTCTTGAGATAGAGCGCCCACAAAATTTTTGTCACATACAGACTCACAGAGTGCCAGACAGACTCACAGACAGACATTTTCTAAAAATCGTCCAATCGTGTTCAGGACATTCTAAAACGTGTGAATCCGTCGAAAACCGGAATTCGAAAATTTTCACGAATCCAATACTTTCTTCTTGTAAAGATAGAAGAAAGTAAAAATCATGCTTTGAGCAATAGGGATCTTCTGAGAATTATTGCAACAAGTATTTGAAAAAAGGTTTACTACCTATAAAATAGCTAGTTTCGTTATTTCTAAAGTAGTTTAATAACAAATACTTTGAAACTTATTAACGAAACATTTATACAGCTGACTAAAAACCTCATTCTTACCTAAAGAGGAATTTCTGGCCGTCCGAACTCATCCACAGTCTCTTAATTTTCATTCATTCTACAACCGCGAAAGTTGCAGCAGAACATTTTATTCGTAATTTTAGATTTTTATATGTTAAATAATCCTATGCAACTTTTCTGGCGTTAAACATATTTTAGGATTTTTATCCAATAAAGAATAAGAAAAACAAATGTATCCGTTTTAAGCACGTAAAAGATTAAAAAGCTTTAAGGAGTCTCAGGACTTTCAAAATTGGAAAAAAGTTTTTTAAAAAAGATCATTTTCAGCATTTAATATCTTAAAATGTATATGACTTAGGAACACAATTTTTATTGGGATGAAAGATCCATGCATGTTCTTTCATTTCACGTATTTAAAAAAATAGCAAGATGCAGAATGAGTACTTACAAGAGGCTCAGGCATTGGACGGGCAAAAAATGGGTATATAACAGCTTACGCGCAGCATTACAAAATAAATTTTGCAACTAGAATGGAAATTTTGTTGCCTACTTATACTTCATACTGTAATAATTGTCCTAAACCTCAATAAATGTGTATTGAAAGCATTTTTGTATTTTTAATACAAAGTTGTATTGAGCTCATACAACATTTTGAAAATGTCAACAGTATAATCACCTAAAGAAAGTTTTTTTTTTTTTTTTTTGTACAATAAAAAGGAAATTTAAGGTTCAGTTTATACGGACTAACATGAAATATGTGTGGGTATAATTCTAAAAGGCATAACTTCTGTTATCTAAGAAAATTAAAATTTCGAAAATTTTGAAGCTTTTAATACTAGAAAGCCCGCGAGCAGTCATTTTGACTGCTACCAAATGAATATATCTCGGTTCGAACCAGAATTTTTTTTTATAAAACTAGTTTAAAAGATACAAAAAAAACTAGTTAAATGAATAAGTTAATAATTTAAAATAAAAATTCTGGTGTGAAATATTTTTCTAAAGTTTGAGTAAATTTCTGGGTCTTTCTACTGTTAAGAGTCCTGAGACCGCTTAAAACTGGCTACTTTATAGCATCGTCCAAGAGGAAAGGTGATCAGAGGCGACGAGATGGGTGGTTATGGGGGGGGGGCTCCCCCTCCAATATATGTGAATTTGGGAAATTTGAGCTTAGAGTTGGGAAATTCTAGATTTTTGAAAGACTTTTTTTTTTTTAATTAATAGTAAAAAAATAGGAATTTTTTATTGTTTTTCTAACTGCCTTTCTGAGTTCTGTAATAGTAAACAAGTTAAATTATCAAAAGAAGTACAAAAAGCAGACAGACTCAGTTTGTCATTGTGTTTTTCTGTGCCACGAAAATATCAATATCATCCTATCCAGACCTGAATTTCCCGACTGTTGTCCGTCAACAGTGTCCCTAATGTATTCGTTTTATTTCTACCATATCTTTGTTCCTTTTTCAAAATAACATGACGGTATTTTCATATGAAGTGCGATTATGACTCGTACGTAATAGAAAACAAAATATTTGCAAACCTTAAACTAATGCTGGTTTTCTCTAAATATAGGCAATTTTTCTTGGTTTAAATCTTACATTTACTGTATTGTTTGAAATTGCTTCCTTAACTATTCATTTAGCAATTGGGTATCTTATTATTTTCATGCTCAGTGATTCCAAGATAGGAAGATAGAAATGAATCTAGTTTTGATTTTAATTATTTAAATGAAAGCGGTGTACTTAAACTTACATTAATTTTTATGTTTTTAGTTTCAGTATTTTTCTTTGGTAAGGATTTTTTTACGTATAAGTATCATGATCATAAACACACATTGCACATATCATTTCAGTTGGAAAATAAAGCAATTTGTTTCAAGTTGGGAAATTTTTTAATTATATGTGTGGAAGTTTTTTAATTCTCCCCCCCCACCCCTCCCAGAAAAAATATTTGTAGTTACGCCCCCTGACGGCGATCGCCCCTTGGCCCTTACCTCGGATAATCTATCGCCTGCCAGGGATAACATGGCCCTTGCGCCGTTGATTTTGTGCGAAATGAAAATAAGTTTTTCACAAGGTGAAATCCTGTCCTGTATTTACGAATAAGGTCACTGAACTAATGTATGGATCTGCGTTACGGTTTTTTACACAATTCTGTTAGCTTATGAATGTCATACTCAGTTGTTTATTTCTTTCTTTTCACTCTTTTGAGGAAAAATCTTGATCACGAATTATTTTCGTCGACACTTAGGAAGTACACAGCACCATCCCTTTTAGCAGTATTTCCTGGAGATTTACCGTGGAAGGTCATTACCTTCTCCAACGGACCTCAACCATGGCACTCAAAGAGAACCACCACAAATAGGGTTCAAGTTTTTTTTTAAAAAAGAAGGAGTGATGTTTCCTTCTATTTATATGACATCATTTTTGCTCTGGTCCATGCTTTTCTTTGGCCTTTTTTTTTTTTCGTTGTAAAGTTAGAACAACGACGTCGTTTGGCCTAACAAATTCTATTGTTGTATTTTAATTGTCGAAAGCGCAAGCGAAATGTATACTTTAAATTTAAACTCTGAAAGCATTGTGCTGTCATTTTCGACGTTGCAATATTTTTTTACACTCATATTTATGCTTTCATTATCTTCTTTTTTAGTTGAGTTCCAGCCTTTTTAAAAAAAGAAACATGTTTCTCTTTTCTTTTAAGCCTTTCACGAATAAGGGAAACATTTTCCCCATTTTAAAATTGGTGATTTTAGTATTTAATTATAATCTTATCTGCATTTTTTTTATACAGAATGTCAAAATAGAACGTATGCCGAACGCAATGAGCCGCACCAGTGGCTGAGAGGTTCTGATCTCGAAGATGGTAGACGAGAGGTGCTGGGTTCGAACCCAATCGCGCCCGTCGGCCTAACCGTCTCGGAGTTCTCGTGGTTTTCTTCGAAACCTTGGATTTTCCATGCGTAAATACGGGTTAGGTTCCCTTAGAAAGACCCCCCACGGAGGGCAATCCCCTTAGGGCCTATATCCATCTAGTAAATAATCGGCCGTCAAAAATCAACCCAACCTGAACGCAATGACGTAAATGATGTGCAAATTGTGCTAAACGCCGAATAGAAAATAAGATGCATAATATATGTACTATGTGCAGTATCCATCTGTGCTTCACGATCAAAAGAAATTCCTTCGCAGAATATCAGAATGAGCACATCATTTTGTATAGTAATTTTATTTCATAATTAGGTGCGTTCGTAATTACATAAATACGTAACACACATAGTCGTCGTTCTGTCCATCCGTCCGCATAGAACAGAGCAAAAACGACCCAGCCGAATGCTCTGAAATTTTAAATATAGAATAATTGCAATATTTTGTCGAGTCCTTTCAAATTTTATGAAAATCGGTTGTACAGTTGAATGACAGGGACAGTCAAAAGTTTGCCGTTACATGACGGCCAACGAGGAAAAAATGATTTCAAGTGCATTTGAATGATGTGACAGCCTTCCGAACAGAATGAAATGGATACACATTTATGAAGTGCACCAAAATAGACATTCAGCACACTATGCAGTGCAAAAAATATTTATAAAACTAGTTATAGTGCGAACGTACCTCATTGGCCGCGTTTGACGTGCAATTTCCAATTTGTTTTATATTATTTTAGTAAATATTTTGTTATAATAAACCAATAAATAAAACAAGACATAGACATTGCATAATAGACCCAAAATGTTTTGTCATTTATAGATGATGATGAGAACGTATCTTAACAAATAGACAGATACCACCAATTCAAAATAAATTCTTAGCCACAAACAACACGATTGAACTATAATTGAACTGTTTCAAGAACAATAGACTTTTGAACTTTTGTGTGTGTATATAATTATATAATATTCATCATAATTATTCACTATTTTACCTATTTTTTATATTCTACATTATTTTTAAAATTATGAATCTCTTTCTAATTTAGTATACATATACGTAGCTTTTATTGTATTTTTGCAGAACGCCCAGCTTTGCAGAGTAATTGAGCTTTTGCCGCTCCAACAAGTTTAAAAATCCTATTATCTATTATCTCATGATCTTATTAATTACAAATATCTAAATTTCTCTCGTAAACGCCCAGTAAAAATTGGGCTTTCCATCGTGTATATATTGTACTTATATTGTATTTAATCTTAATATTCTCAATTGGCTTTCCTGTAGGTCCCTTCGGGCCTTTTATTTATTATTATTATTATTATATATTTTTATTTATTTATTTATTTATTTTGTGTGTGTGTGTGTGGTGACGCCGGTAGTAGATGGAAACCGCTGGGTGGGGCTTGTGAGTGCTTAAGCCATTTGGTAGGCCTCCCCACCTAGCTGACCCTTGCATAATAGACCTAACTATAATGTGTGTTTACCTTTATAGTCCAATAAGGGAAATATTTCAAATAAAATAAAAAATAAAAAAAACTACACATTGTTACGTATTTTTCTTATGATTTTTATTTATTTTACGTCCAAACAAACTAAAATAAACAGTTACATACTAATATTTACCTTTAGCGACCTTATGGTCTTGTAAAGGTTAATAAACTATTTTCCTGAACATAACACAAATTTTTGTTTAAAAATATTCAACACACATCTCAATACATGTAGAGTAGGTGGGGGCAAAGATACGCACTTTCCATACATTTTGATTTTTAACGCACACATGGGTCTAAACTTAAGTAATGAGTGATTAAAATGTTAGATGAAAACCTTAGGCAAGTGTCACCATCAACCAGCGTTCTGTCAAATTATAATTCTGCGAGATATTGCAATTTTTAAAAAACATTGCTCTGCGTATCTTTGCCCCATCGGTTGGGGTAAAAGTACGCAGTCGTGGGGCAAAGATACGCAGTGTGTATTTTTGCCCAATGACTGTAGGTTTTTGCCCCATTTCCAATAAAACGAATGATTTATGCAAATGCATTAGTCAATTCCACTAGTATTTATAGTTAAACTGAAAATTGTAAGTTAAACCATGAAAAAAAAAAAAAAAAAAACAGCGGTCTGTGAGATCGCAAATAGCAATTAACCTCTAACTACTGTGACAAAAATTGTTGCATAAATACTGTGAGCGGTCCCAAAGACCCCTTGATTGTAGAATGAATAAAAGGGTTGACTGAGTCATAAGATACTGTTTTTGCGCTAAACTTTATGTAAAGGCCTATTATAATAAAAATTATCCTCATTTAGAAGTCTTTAGCGATACTAGTAAGTTTCCAAATGAATCAAAATTAAACTAACACCAATAGTTAAATTGAAAATTACAAGTTAAGCTATGAAAACTGAATATAGCAGCAGTCTGTGATACACATAACAGGAGTTAAGGGCTAAGACTTAAAACAAAATCGTTTTATGAAACAAGAATATTGATTTTTAAAAGTACGTAGGTAGATACCTACGTTCTAAATTGAAAAAAAACTTAACTAGAAAAAGGAAAAGGTAGTTAACTAGCTTATATTAGTTAAGTAGCTATTATATTTTATACTGTATAAAAAATAAAACTTTCCACAACGTAATTGTGGAAAGCTTTGCATCCAGCTAAAACGATAGGACAAAGCCCCGAATCTTAAACTTGTGCGTATCTTTGCCCCAAGACTGCTGCGTACTTTTACCCCATTCTGCACTATTTTACTTAACCGGCTACTGACAAGTTTTAAACAAATGCGATCGAGGTAAACTATACGGCATTTAGAAGCTATAAAGCTTCCGTTCTCCACTGAATTTTTGGATTTGTAAAAATTCGAAGTATTGTCAGCTAAACAATAAAGTGAAAATTTAAAAATATTACATCAAAATGAGAAAATTTAAACTTACTTCTTTTTTTTGGCACGGAGTGCTACTCTTTTCACAAGATTTGAACACACAACTACTACACTTCAGACCAAACTACCACCTAGCTGTCATGATTATAGAAATGTTTCTTCATATTAAATCAGCCAGTGCGTATCTTTGCCCCCACCTACTCTATATTGAGGGCTAGGATCGGTCGGAGCAGTGTGTCTTATAAAAGTGGGAAATAAGGTTTTAAAATAGATGAGGACGTGAGTTTCAAAACTCGCCTTATCCAGAAAATCAAATGTTGGGAAATTGCGAAAAACCTCTGATGACGTCCATTGATTTTCATTGTAAACCAAGATTTTACAGCGCTAGAAATACACGATAAAACTTTTTGAAACTCACGTCCTCATATATATATACTATATATATATATTTGTTTTATGTTTACCATGAGGAGAGATTTTTCCTTTTAAGATTTAAAAATGGATGTAACTGGAAAAACTTTCAATTAAAAATTGCCCTTGATCATCCCCAATTAGACCAGTAGAGCCTGTGGTAAGTCTATGATTGGGGAGGAAGGGAGGATGGAGCATTCTCATACTTTTTAGTTGATTAGGACCACTTATCCCAAGCTTATCCACTTATCCCATAAATGTACTTCATGCTCATGAAAACGAAAAAGAAGGAATAAAAAGAAAAATCAGTTTAACGCATACTTGAATTTCGTAAACGCTGCGATTGCTGTACCACATGTACTTGGATCTTTGCGCCTAACAAAAAATAAAATAAATAAATAGGGTCGATTTGACGACAATACTCGCACTGCCCGAGAACCGAATCAAATTTCGCTCGAAAATCTTGTTCGAGAAATCGAATTGTTGCACAACTAGGATGTTCAAGAATCGAGGTTCTACTGTACAGTGGAATAAAATCGACATCTGTATACCTCGACTATCAAGTCTGATTTTTGATTTGTTTTGTAACATGCATTATCGCAAATTTAACCTTTAACTAATGTCACAGAAATTGTCACATAACTAGTGTAAGCGGTCTGTGAGATCGCTGCAACGAAAGATGAAGAAAAGGCACTATTAACTAATAGGATGGCGTTTTTGTACTAAACTTTTTGCACAGGACTGTTATAATTAAAATTCACCTATTCAAAAGTCTCTGGTGATATAGTACTAAAGTTCCAAACGGAACGAAATTTCGGTAGTGTTTGTAGTTAAACTAAAAATTGCAAGTTAAACTATAAAAATTGCAAAAGCCGCGGTCTGAGAGACCAGTAACATCAATTAAAGGTTAACATTATTCCATTATTTTTTTTTTTTCTTCTCGGTATAACATGAAAGGAAGTAACGCTTAACTTCATTTTTTATTTACTCTATATAAAGTTACAAAATAGTTTTATCACGTGTTGAGTGTGGCATTGTTTTAAAATTTAGAACGCGAATAAAAGAATGGTAGTCACTTTTTTAACTACTGAATGAACGTAGTAGTATTCAAGGCCAACTATTCTATCGGATAGTTCAGTCGAGGTGCACCGTGGTAATCGAAGACAGAAACTTAAACTAGTTTAAGAATGAAAGCGTATAGACCACCTGCAGTATCAGATTCGATCCCCTGTCTGTGTTCTCACCTAACCTTGGATCTATATTGGAATAGTTTTGTTCAGAATTTTTTTTTTTTCTTTTCTGATGCATTTACCTGGAAGATGATCTGATATTTCTTCAATGGACGTTCAATATGCGCGTGGCTAGTAATGTTTTAGCATTTGCACTGTTGCAAGAAGGTGTTGTCCACTGCTTGTCCAACTTTTAAGTTCTTCAGTCAGGTCTGCAACCGCCTTTCCCCCCAATGTTAAACCAATGGGTGTAAAATGCATTCGTATTTTTAAAATATCTCATCGGGATTTTAATATTAATAGAGATATTTGAAAAATAAGAATGCATTCAGAACCCATAGATTTAACGTCAGTGAGTGAAATTTGAAATCGGATTGAACAAGATCGTTAAACATACATCAGAAAAATCACCGTCACCTAACCCTCCCCACCGCCCGTAAGTTTTCAGATTTTCCATTTATGAACTGGTTGAAAGTGCAAATTCCACAATCTCCCGAAGCTGCAGAAATTTATCTCGGAGAAAAATGTCTGATTTCAACATTGTTACGAGTTTGCTTGCCTAAGCGTTCTGTCGCTAAGTAATATTAACTTTAGCAATTCTTAAAGTACATTTTATAACATGTCAATTTCTTCTCCTCTTTCTAGAATTCTAAACGCTTTGGATTATTCGACCCGAACCCGAAAATCCTATTTTAAGGGAACCCGAATGCTCCTCCGAATAAAATAAATCTTATACTCTAATACAATCTTATAATATAATACAAGAAAGTTTTGCTCTGTGTGTGTGTGTGCAATGGCTAGCGAAATCCACAGTAAGTACGCCGCTGAAAATTTCTGTGAGAGTAGTCGAAAGGCCTCTTCTGGTGCACCTGAGACTCAGAATTTTAAATTTCTAATAATTACCTGAGTAATTAATTAAAAACTTCAATTAAAAGACTGGAAAAATATTCATAATTCAACTAAAGCATAGGTTTTATCAAACCACAGAGTTCATTCTCAATCAGAGGAGCCCAAATATCTGGAATTTTCGCAGCCAATGAGTTGCGTTCTTCTCGCGGAACCCGAAATTATTTCAAAACAACACATGACTATAGAGAGTAGGCAATTTTCCAACTATATAGAATTTTTTAAATACAGCGCCGATTATCGGGACAAGTCGGGACCGACCCGAGTTCGGATAAGCAAAAACTCTGATAAATGGACAGACGATTTAAGGAATGTTCCTGACTGTACTAAAATCTTCACATATTATCCACGCTTCGGACTGACAGCACTCGTTAAGGCTGGCATGTTTAAAAATTCGTTTTTGTATTTTTAATTTTTTTTTTTGTTTACTTTTTTATATCATTTGCTGAACTCCAGATATTATAATTTAAGCAAAAAAGCGTTCGATTGTTGCTTGCTTCAAAGAAGACATTCTTTTCAATGCTGCCATATCTCTAATTCTTCTTAAATTTGTCAGTTGAATAGGATCAACGTTCTTCTGCCGTTCGAGCCATTTCATAGCTGTTTCCAAACATTCAAAGGTTTCGGTATGGGATGGACCTGGGTCATTTTCAGAGCATTCGTTTTCATTTTCTTCAATTTCTTTTTCGTCTTGAATCTCATCCACATTCTCATCATCATTTAAAATCTGATTTCCAAGTCTAATAGGGTGTTTGGATAATTGGAAGTTCGTTTAAAAAATTTTTTTTGAGAGTAATAGGCTGTACGGATAATTGGAAGTTCGGTTAAAAAAAATGAGAGAAATTGGCTGTTCGGATAATTGAAAGTTCGGTTAATTGGAGTTCCGATAATAGGCACTCTACTGTATTGCATTTATTGATTTAAAATCAACACATCTATACGTATTTTTTAACGACGAATCCAAATATCTAATTATCTTTAAAATACGATCGCAATTAACAAAGATACATTAATTAACAATTTTAATTTTTCGATTGATTTTATCTGTCAGCCGCTTGATAAATTATTTCAGCAAAGTTGGTTAATTTCCATACTGGGATAGTGTCCTGAACTATAAAATTTTAACAAATATTGCATTAACAGATTTAAAATTTGTGTATCTATGCGTAATTTTTAATGCTGAATCCAAATATGAAAATTAAAAAAAAAAAAATCGATGAACTTTTTAATTTATCCAAAAAAATTTTTAAAGGGAAAAGAAAGAAATGATTTTTTCACCCGAGACATATTTTGTATTTTTTTTTTTTTTTTTTTAATATAGATATTTGTGGGGATTGGGAGGAGCAAAGAAGTCTTTTTGATTTAATATGGGAATTAGTCCATATGACAGATATTATTATGACAGATAAAAATTTCAAAGAGTATTCCGGGGCGCGATAGTTGCCCCCCCCCCCCCCCGTGGGAGAACAATTTTCTAGCATTTTCCTAACCCCTCATGTGATATATCATTGAAAAAAGGCCTTTGACTACGTTTTCATATTACGAACCTCCCTTCCCCTCCCCCCAATGTACTCCTGAAGGTGGGGGGGGGGGGGCACTTTCTTAACTTTTTTTAAATCGATTTTTTAAAATAAAAAAAAATGTTTTCGTACGGCACATTATTTAAATATTTGCTTAGTCCGATTATTTTTATGATTCACACAGTCAACAGGCACGTATTTCAGGTAAAATCGAGTTAAGGCTGTAAAATCCTTCAAATTTATGGTTCATTTAAGAATATTTTCGCGGCCTCGGTCAATGCTGGTAGCTGGCAGTTAGTAAATAAATAAATGAAATGAAATAATCATATAATCATTGACCAGAAACCGGAAATGAAAGAAAATGAATCCTATTTTGATGTAATTATGGAAAAAAATGTTTATAATTTATAACTCTCGTTTCAAATTTTTCTTTTATGTAAATAAATGAACCTATAGCCACACATCTATATTCAAATGTATAATTTTTCATATAAATAATACTCTAGATTTTCTTTTGAAAAATGGGATTAACATTCCCATCGAACCGTGGGTGGGATTGTGTCCAGGATGCACGACCCTAGATACAATTCCTATACTATTCTCTCTGTAAGTGCAGGGCTACCTCCTTCTTCAGATCCTAGTACATAAACGCTGAATTAACGAGATGGTAATGAACTCGCTATCATTCTCGGTGTTGCGTTTTTTGTTTTTGTTTTTTCCAATGTTTGATTTGACAAATTGCCATTGTGTGCGAAAAATAAACAGGGCACAGAGTGCAAAAAATCGCAAGCGAAGATAGTGAAAAGGAGGGAGAAAAAATCTTGCTTATGGATTGTAACTATTGACACGTTACTAGGTCAGCATTTTTTATTTATTTATTTTATTATTGGGTGTTAGTACTGGTCATCACCGTCAGCTGAACAAGTTTAAACACTATATATATATATATTCTTTTATTTTTTATGGTTATTTACATATTTATTTATTATTTTTAAAAGCATTTTGAGAAGTTCGATTTTAAAATTTTATCTTTTCGACAGATATTTTTATAGAGTGGATCAGTTAATTCGTACCGTTAACGCATCTTTATTTTATAAAATATTTTTTATTCAGTGAAACTAATTGGAAAATAATGATAACCAAGAGCGCGGAGGGGGGGGGGGATGTATCGTTTACATGATTTAAACGAGAAGAATATTGCGATGTAGAGAAACAATCATCCTCGAGATGAAGCTCGCTTTTTTGGACAGAGTTCAAAAGTACTGTCAACGCAGCCCAATGTACTTGACGTTTTCCCGATAATGAAATCTGTAAGTCACTGCATGGAAAGCATACTGGCAGAGATCCATTTCCTAGAGTGCAGATCATAAATGGATCTTTTTTTTAGCAACAAAGCTATTTTTTTCATACAGCGGTCAAAGCGTCGTTTTCAAAAAATTAAACGAGTAATAATAAAAATAAACTAACAAAGTGTTCTTATCAAAAAATAAACTAAAACCGACTGGTCACTTTTAAAATTAAACAACACAAGTAAACGGTGGCAGCTGTTGGATTTATTCTTTCACGAAGTGATGCGTAAATTTGGGATTTTTTTACTATGCTTCCTTGTATTCGTTTCAACCATCGCTGGTAGGTGGCGCTGCGTTGTCTCAAAATAACCTTGCTTCACTTCATCCGCTTTTTTAATGCGTGTGTGTGTTAATCGAATTTTACTCTTTCCTAAACCTCTCTTGTTACACAACAAGAAGGGGGGGGGGGGCGACATTATTTTGACTATGTCTTGTACTGGGTGAATCGGTCGAGGCGTAGTCTCTCTTCGCCGGACGATGTTCGCCCAAACTGACATTATACGTTATAACCGTGACTGATTTTTTTTTTTTTTTAGCATTTAAAAAGTAGCTACAAAACAGGCTTCATACTAACGCTCGTATTCACCCTCTACCTCAACTTCCGGTTTAGTGCGAAAATTTCGGTCGAAAGCTTAAATGATATTCACGAATCATCTGACTGGACTTTTTCAGCCCTCATGGACTTAGATTAATCGCGAAAACTCATTGAGCGTTCGACCGACGTTTTCCAGCTTAACCGGCAGTTGAAGTAAAGGGTGAATACGAGCGTTAGAATGGTTTTGGTGTAAGAGATGCATCGCAATTTATTTGTTTTTATATGAATGAATGCACGCCTTAACTTGCCGTCGATCGATGGCGTGGTCAGTAAGCGGAGGCTGCTGTCAACCGAGGCCCGGGTTCGAGTCCCTGGGTAAGACAAGGATGTAATTGTAAGAATGTCCCATTGTAGTTATATAATATATGTAATGGAGAAATAAAAATTGTTGTGACTTGTTGTTTCTATGTATAATAAGGATCATTCGAGGCGACAGACATTGTAGCTATAGGCCCCAAAGCATTCTCCACTTCGGTAGACTTCAAATGTCAAAATGCCTTAACTTGCCAGTGATATTTTTTTAATAACAAAACCGAAAAGCGGAGCACGCTGGGGGGGGGGGGGGGGGGGGGGGGCACTGCAAACTGGAGGGTTCATGTTGGTAAATAACTGTGCCCAGCACCCGCTTAAGACTTAGAAGTAGGGGTCACACAGCACCCCCCCCCCCCATTACTCTACCAATTGCTTTTTTATTTACTAAATCCATTTTTCGTATGCTTAAGTAATTTGAAATTTTACCATCAAAATTTCCAGTAACTAACACTTTGAAGTCATTGCCAACGAAGGCACTCACGAGCTAATGCTAATCCTATGGGGAGGGATTTTTCTAATATCTCGTTTGCATTTCGACATTTAATTTTTTTTTTTTTTTTTTTTTTGCATTGGACAACCAAGATGCGTCTCTTCTTCGCACCTTTTTTACTTTTTTCGATTTTGGTTGCAGATATTTCTTAGAATGTCACTTACATTTTCAGAACTGGTTTTGAAAGTGAAAGTAACTTTATCGGATCTCGGCTATCCCAGCAAAAAAAAAAATTATTTAAAAATGTGGAAATGCAAATGAGATATTAGAAAAATCCCATAGGATTAGCACTAGCTCGTGCGTGGCTTCGCCGGCAGGGACAGGAGCCTTAAACTATCTATAACATATGAAAAAGTATTTTATTATATACGTAATTATACATAACCAATTAATTTTGTAAATGACAAATATGGAACGACAGTTGGAATATTTGAACTTCAAAATATCTTTCATGATTTACAAATTGCAGCAGTAAAAAAAAAAAAAAAAAATCTAAAAATAAGGTTTGAAAGGTAAATTTGGGGACTCTTCTGTTCTTCAGTGGGTAAGCACAGGCTTCACGGACCTATTCGGTAAACGGGCACTGGCTGTGGCAAGTTATACGTTTCGTTACCGTAGCGGGTTATTTTATTTAAAAAGTATCTATGAAGTAACAAATAGAGGCTGGATCGTATGAAATGTTTTTGGTGTACCCAGCCTTCTAAAAGTGAATGCATAATAAAAGGTGGAATGCCCTCTTCACAGCTAAATGCTTTTTGCATCCAGGTCAGGGATTCATTGTTTGTTTATCTTTTCGGTGTTGGGACGTTTTCACCTTCTTGATTTCGGAGGCGTCCATGTATGGCTGCAGAAAGAATTCGTTGGCCTCTTTATGCTCTACATAATATTAACACGCAACGGAGCAGAAAATGTTTTCGTTCCTTCATACGAATTTTGAGGTGTTTAGAAAAACGTGCGATATTTTGTAAAGAAAGGGTCCTGCTGTTTTTAGAGAGAAAACAGAACTTGTAACGAGTATGCAGTACAGGGCCGAAACTAGCCTTTTTTGCACGCGGGCCAAACATGGATTTTGGCGCCCTCTCCCTCCCTTTCTCCGCAAAGTAAATTTACAAAGAGAATTTTATTAATTTTCTAATAGCCTACTTATTTTAAATTTTAAAATATGTAATCATAAAATACTCAATATTGAACTACGTAATCAGTTTTGTCAAATATTGATTCATTAAAATCTTGAAAATAGTATCGAAAACAATAAAAAAAAAAAAATCCGTTTTAAGGATTTTTATACATATCATCCTTAGATTCTTCTATGCTTTGGACCCAGAGGGGTCCAAAGGGTAAGTCCAAAGGGTCCCAGTCCTCTGGGGCTTACGCCCCAGAGGACGATTTTCACAATACCGTGCTAAAAATAGGCATGAGAAGAATCGACAAAAAAATCTTCACTTGGCGCCACCGGCACATGCCCTCTCCTGCCTCCGCCTTAGCTTCGTACGAGGATGCAGTAGTATTCGCTATGACTACTTTAGCATTTTAAATAAGGATCGACCGAAACAGGTTTTAAAGACCGAAACAGAATTTTCGGCCGAAAACGAAAATGTCCCAAATTTTTTTTAGTAATTAACACATACATAAATATACAACATTATTAATTAATTATACCCGCCTCTGACCGAAACTTTTTATTTTCATATAAAATAAAATGTTATTAATTTATAAACGACGCAAAATGATTTTCTAATTATTCGACTTTCATCTCATTACAAAATATTTTAGGTATATATACCTCGATTTATCTTCTATAGTGATTTTTGTAAAGGATCCTCTGTTATACTAGAAATTTCTCAAAAAGTATCAGAAATAATTGTTCGGTTTCAAAAAAAAAAAAAAAAAAAATTCTATTATTATTAAGTCTGCAGCTTTTGGTGAGAACGCGAAAAGCGTCTTCAAAGTTGAGTCCTGTAGGCATTGTTTGCTTTATAATTTGCACTCACGCCATGAGTCAGTTATAACTGACAATTATAAGTTGATAACAGTCAAGAGTGTTCTCTTTTGAAGCGATACAGCTCAAATCGATGAATAATGTTGAAAATTTCCGAAGGAAGAAACTACATTTTTTAATACATATAATTTCGGTCCGGCCGAACTTTCGGCAGCATTTTCGCCGAAAACGATAACGAAACCGAATTTTCGGTCGATCTCTAATTTTCAACACTTACCAAGCTAGTTGAAAAGTGTTTACGAATGCTGTCTGTCCGTCCGTCCTCTAACTCGCGTAAATAGAGTTGTCATCTCGTATTCGTATATGTTATTGAGGTTTAATGTTCGTTATTGAAAATGAAGTGTGTCCCGTTTCTGGTTAGTTTACTGCTGGAAGTGCGTTACGCATTTTTAAATTGAATTAATATCTGCATATGACTGGATGTGTAATAAATTCTATGGATCGTACACAGGGCTGTACAAAAGATTTCGAATATCTTCCCGACTATTAATGGTAATTGTAGGGGTTTGGTTTTTAAATGTGCATTACGCTGTCGGAATTGTTTACTTAATCATCATATTTCACGTTATTAAACGCTAAAGTTTTGTGTAAGTCCTGAAAAGAGTTTCATACTGTATGCTTGAGGTATGATTTTTTTTTCTTTCTTCTTCTTTTTCGTTTCTTTTGTTGGTAAAAACAGACCTGCCAACTGCTACGAAAAAATCGTAGTTGCTACGATTTGGACCTATAAACTACGATGCTACGGAAATCGATCTCAAACTACTATTTTTTGAAAAAAAAGAAAAAATGCATTTTTTTTTTTTTTCAGTTGTAATTTTTAGTCCGCGTAGCATATTTTTTAGGAGTGATTCTGTTCCGAAATTTCTTAAATTTTAAAGTAGTCGGTTCCGAAAGTTTTAAAAAATTTGTCATTAGTCCGAAAATTCGGACATGCTGAAAGGAAAAAAAAAATGTGGGCTGCAAAACAAACTTCTTAACATAAAACCCTCTTAATGGATATTAGTGGATCGTGCATCTGTAAATATTTATACAGGAATTCCCTTCCTTAGAAACAGGGGTGCCATTTTAACAGTTTCTTGACGGGCAGGGTTTGAAATATTGTGCGGAATCGCGCAATTTGCACACAGAAAAGGAAGGTCCTGCGTAATGAAAAATGCTGTGCAGAATTTCCCCTTGCAGATTCTTCCAAACATCTATATGATTCTTCTGAAAGTATATTATAAAATTACTTGGAAGTTCGAGAATCTTTTTCTTTTATGGAATTTCCTTAAATCATTTCATGTATCGGTCGAGAAAAAATAAAAAATTTCTTCAAACGATCCTGGAAAAACATCGGGTATTTCGTCAAAGATCTCAGAAACAAATAGTGATTATCTTCAATAGTTCGCTGAATAAAATCACTAATTTTGTGAAAAGTACAGAAAGAAATTGCAAATTTCGTCAAAGGATTGCGCAAAAAATCATGAATTTCGATAAACTACAGAGGAAAAAAAATGTTGCCAATTTCGTTAAACAGTCGCGGAAACGAGTAGTGAATTTTCATTGTTTGCGAAAAAATATCGAAAATTTTACCGATCGGTCGCGCAAAACTGTTGCGAATTTTGTCGATCGGTCGTGCAAAACTGTTGCGAAATTTGCCGTTCTGTCGCGATAAACTATCGATAATTTCGGCAAATGACCGCGTAACAAAATCAATTTCATCAAAGGATCTCGGCAAAAACGTGAATTTAGACAAAATATCGCGGAAAGAAAACGCGAGTTTTATCATAAGATCGCGGAAATAAAACGCAAATTTCATGGAAAGATCAGTAAAAAAAAAACGCAAATTTCATCGAAATAGCGCAGAAAGAAAACACTAATTTCGCTAAAAGATCGTATAAAAATTGTCAAAGGATCGCCGTAAAAAAATGCGAATTTCGTCAAAAGTTCGAGGTGAAAAGTGCGGATTTCAACAAAGAATCGTAATAGAAAAAGGTGAATTACGATTGTGGGAAAAACTTGTGAATATTGTGAAATGATCGCGGAAAAAAAATCACAAGTTTCGTCAAAATTTACTGCATTGGGCTAAAAAATTGGAACCGGGCTTCTTTTACAAATGTCAAAAAAAAAAAAAA
Organism: Maratus speciosus; assembly: GCA_963932465.1. NCBI lineage: Eukaryota > Metazoa > Arthropoda > Arachnida > Araneae > Salticidae > Maratus > Maratus speciosus. Next base: position 14,620,532 of record OZ010791.1, on the reverse strand, counting down.
AAAAAAAAAAAGCTGCGAAACGAGAAGGTGTTCTACAAATCGTATAATAATTTTCAGGAGAAAAAATTAACTATATTGAGTTGAGACTGAAACCTTATTCCTTTTACGAATGTCAAAAAATAGCCTCGTAAAACGAGAAACCAACCAACCAACCTCTAGATTAATTTGAATTTTGTGTGCTACGATTTCTCATTTTCAAAGGTTGGCAAGTCTGTAAAAAGTACAATGACGAGTTATACTTCGTTTAAAACTTTTAAGCCTTTTTTTAAACGGATTTTATATTAAAAAAAAATTAATAATGGCGTGCGTCCCTATACTGTAAAGGTTACCGAGTTCAGAAAGTTTTGTTTGTCACTTATGTTAACGTGAAAAAACGATCCTGTTCAAATTTGTTTTGAAATTTTCCTATTCTTTGTATCCATAAAACTACAATTAATAGATTTAAAATAGTTTTATTAAATTTTTTGATGTGGGACAGGAATAAGTGCAAAGAATGTGTAATTCGCCCCCAATCCGCTTGTTTTAAACGATTTTATTTGCTAAACTGCATTATCAAATACTATATCTCGGTATGGTTTATGCCGGATGAAGAAAACTATTTTATTATTTGTTTAATAGTTTTTAAAAAAAGACAACTTCGTTGAATTGTAATTTGATTGCTACCAGAAACGTTTCGAGACTTACATACCCAACTGATAGACTCGACTTGAAGCAGATTCAGTCATGGCATATCGTCACGTTTGCAAGACAGGCGTCTGTTACTTGTACAATGTCCATTACAAACTTTTCAATGGCGTGGAACTAACTATAAAGCAGTGACGGTTGCAACCGTTTAATGCAAGTTGCAGCATTAGCGATAAAAGGTTGAAGAAAAAAAGCAACCTAGACGATAATGGATTACAAATGACGTTTTGCGTTTCCATAAAGTGATTACGGTTTTATGGGAATCAATCGACCTCAGTACATAAAAAGTACTTGGGTGCAGTTAGGAAGAAGTAACAAGAACGAAAAATCCTAAATCAGGCATAGATTTTGAAACACTTTCCAACTCTAACAGAATATTATTTAAAAAATTCATTTTTTCACACAGTGAAATCGATTCTGTAGCGGAAATTCTTTTGTGCGTCCATGTATATGAACGATAAATTATACGAACTCGTCAATCTATAGAAGTTATGTTGCAATGCACCTCTGTGATCCTTTTTAATATCATTATGGTTGAAGTATCATAACACCCTTCATTAATAAGTATCGCAAATGATTTCATCCATAGATCATAACGTAATGGATTCTTTTGTGTGTCCCTGTAAAGGAACGATAAATTCTACGCACTCCTCAATCTATAGGAAATATGTTGTAGTGCACGTCAGTGATCCTTTTTAATATCATTATGTTTCAAGTATCATAACATCATTAAAAAGTATCGCAAACGATTTTTCCCTATATATCATAATGTAATGGGAATTCTTTTGTGTTTCCCTGTAAACGAACTGTAAATGCTGCCTATTCTATACTCTTGAAAACATGTTTTACTCCACCTCAGTGTGCCTATCGGTTTCATTATGTTTGAAGTATTGTAAAATCATTAATAGGTATAGAAATTGATTTTTCCCCGCAGAACCTAAGATAATGGAATTCTTTTGTGTGTCTCTTTTTACGAGCTATAAAGGCTACATACTTTGGGCTCGTGCTCGGGCCGAACTTTTAGAGGGCTGAGATTTATACCGAGCCGGATGTGAAGTTTTTCTACATGTCGAGGCTGGAAATTTCGGCCCGTGCAGACATCTAACTTAGAACAGTGTCAACAAGAGCAGATTTACGTTTGTCACGTTTGATATAGTAAATGAATATATATTAAATGAGTTAGGACTTGCTTACTTGCTTTGACCATGAACCTACAAATTTTTACTTTAATTAATATATCATATAGCTAGAGAAGAATGCACACTAGAGTTAAACACAGCTGAGACATTTGTTAACAAAGTATAGGTAGACGTTACAAAAGAACATTCTAAATTCGAAGCCAAGTGTCCGGTGTCCATGAGCGTAAAAGGCTCTAGTTTTCCACGATGGTTCGATTCTAGATGATTAAGTTGCATACACTTTATAGCGGTTGTGACTTTTCTTCAATGCTGTCTTTTCTTTGTGTCAGTGGCATAGCGTCGGGAAAAGCTGCATCACTGATATGCCATTAAATAAGGTCAAATATTGTATATAATAATATTGATTGCAAAATTATGCAACATCCCATGACGCTACGCTACTGGGTCATTTTCAAAATCTGTCCATGTTTTGGAATAACAAAATCAAATTTTTAGAAATAATCAGAAAGTTTTGATTTTTTTTTAAATAATTACCTTACCTTATAAACAAACATTAATATACACTGTAAAAAAAAAAAAAAAAAAAAAAAAAAAAAAAAAAAAAAAAAAAAAAAACAGTGGCACTCCGGGAGTGCCAATAGAAGTGAAAACTTCAACAATTACGTGTGTGTTTTTTTAATCGTCAGGAAATGTTTTATTGTGCAGGAAATACTTTTAAATGTAGTGTTTTTTTATTCATTATTATAAACTATTACTACCAAAATTATATTACAATTTTCATTTAATGCGCCTTTTACATGAAAAATAATGCATATAATTTTACAAACAAATATTGCAATCTATTGCTTAAAACGTAAATTTACAAAAACATGAAATATGAAAGTTAATTAATTGGTGTTCTTTGAAATGAATATCAATGAAACTTATGAATTTTCATCCACAATTTCAACAACTCTTCCATCATCATCATTATCATCATCATTATTATCATTATATTCCAGAACTGATACGATAGGCTTATGGTAACTAAAATAGGAAACAAACAATTGTGATTCGAATGCCGAATCTACTTAAATATCTTATAAAGACTGCATTAGTTGTAGTTTTATATATCGTTGTGCTAAGATTGCGATCATTGGTCATCGTTAAATGGAATTAATTCACTATGTAAAAATTCAATTAGTGGTAGATTTTTATCATCCCCAAAATTGATCTTGGAATCCCCACTCAAAATCATTGGCAAATCTTCAAATATCTTACCATTTTTATCTTGAAGTAATGCAGAAGCATCTTTAGAATAAATAAACAAATTTTCGTACAAAAATTCTCGTATTGCATTTAAAGATTTATCCGGTGAAATATAAACGGCAACCATTACAATTAGCTGTCCATTTTCAGAGTGGCAACGACAAACACATATATCACCGATATCAGAAGCATTAGTACTAAACATACTGGTGTACCTCGCATGCACATCCATATGATTTGTGCAAAATATGCCCGTTACATCAGACAACCTTTTATAAATAGCTACTCCTGCTGCTGGGTGATCGTGTCTTTTGAAACTTGCAGCAAAGTTGAAATTAGGAATGTCAATTATATCTTCGTCACCCATGTGAGTTTCTGTTAAAATTAACACATTCATTTTTTTAACGATAGAATCTATTGCTAGATCTTGAATTATGCGCACGTAAACTTTTACAATTAAATGAAATAAATTTTGTGTGTGAACGCCGGGAGAAAAAGTGAGTTTTAGCTTCGTTCTTCTTTTGCGGATTGAGGTCATTCACCGCTTGGCGCGCTACTGTCTGTGTGCCAAAATACTAGCATGTCGGTTACGTAACAGTGTCTCCAAATCAGTGGGTTTTCTCCATCTCAGAAAAAGCTCAACGCGCCTAAAGAAGTTTTCACTTCAAAAATCTGTAAAGTTACTGAAGGTTTTCTAGGAAATTAGGATTCCTAGAACTTTTTATGTAACGGCAACAACAAAAATTCCTGTAACAGACGCTGTTACAGGAATTTTTGTTGTTGCCGTTACATAAAAAGTTCTAGGAATACCAGTATCCTAGAAAAACTTTAGTAACTTTACAGATTTTTTTTTTTTTTTTTTTTTTTTTTTTTTTTACAGTGTACAAGCATCAGCAGAGACCAAATTACTAATTTCACATTTTAACACTAATTTTTAAATTTTAATGTACTTGGTAATGAAATGAACATAAGTGAGCACGGTAATGACATCTAAGGTAATGACAAATTAAGCAAAATATTTTTATTTTTCCCCCAGACATGAATGGCAGTCTTATATCTTCTGGCCCATACGATGATTTTCTATTTCTTATATAATAAAAGCAGGTTAAGAAATAAAAGTTTATTTAATTATCAGTTAGAAGTAGGTACGGTAATGACGTACAAAAAAATACTCACCTAAACATTCAAAGTCTTTGCTTGTTTTATTGAAACTATAAAACTATTGACTCTATTCACCTAAACCTGATAATAAGTTAACTTAGTATTTTTGCCTTGATAAAAAGGCATGTGCTTTTAAAAAATTCCAGATGAATTTTTTGTCAGAAGCATGGCAATGACAGTCTTTCTTGGGAAACGGTTTAAAATAATTATTAAGAATTATGGATAGGTTTAATTAATGAAAATAAATATATTTTTTAATTAGTAGCATTTCAATAAATAAAAATGTATTTTGTTTTAAATAGAACTTAGTCAAATCTTTACCTAATAAATTGCTTGTTGGGACAACCTACGGTCATGACATTTTGACTACAAAAGAATATATTTCTTATTTTTAAATTTTTTATAAATAATAATATATCTGTAAATTATCATTTAAAAAAATGATAGTTAAAATGCAATCATTATAATTATGATATTTAACTATTTTTCTGTGCAAATGTAAAAGGACAGTAAAACACGATACTTTTTGAAAATCACCCCGCTACCCTGTGTCTATCCCGTTCTCTTCTTGACAAAGACTTATAAACGGGCCTCTTCTTATCGAGCACGCAAGTCTGGTGTATGTATTTCGATTATTGTTGTTATATTGCAACAGATATACAATTGAGATAGATGGGTTACGAGCCTCATATTATACCAAGTAATCCAGAGTTTTTTTTTTTTTTTTTTTTTTTTTTTTTTTTTTTTTTTTACAATCCAATTTTAGACACAAATTGATAAACCTTGTTACAGAGAATTCAGACAGATAACACACTAGAGAATATAAGTAGAGGTTTTCACGGACCGAAATTTCCAGGCTCGACCCGATCCGTACAAAAAGTTGATTGACCCGGTCCAGCCCGGCATAAAAGCTATGAATTCGTCCCGAGCTCGGTCCAGCCCATACAAAAAGTAATTATTGACCCGATCATGTCTGTTTTTAAAGCCCGAGTACAGCCTGGCCATTAGAAAATAAATTGTTGTCCAGGAAAAAAATTGCCCCAGTATAAAAGTTAAAAGTTCGGCTCGAGCCCGGTCCATACAAAAACTTAATTGGTCCAGTCCGACTGAATTTCTACAAAACGTGCTGATATTTCTGCAGCAACATTATTCTACAATTAAAATTATTTAAAAAGCACGCTTACTTATGCATAAATTTTATTTTTAGACATGTTCGAAATTCATGGAATACAGGATAACAACAATATTAATGACTACTTAGACAGTTACGTACAATAAACACTGCTTTAAAAAAATGGTTTAGACGATTACTTTCAAATGAAGATACAGTAAGAAAATTAACGTAATTTATAATGAAAGAAAGAGATGGTTAAAAAAAAAAAAAAAAAAAATCATAATTTTAAAGTTCAACAAAGAAAAAGTACATTTTTAAAAATATATCTCTGTAATTTATTAAACCAAATTATTAATAAGTATTACCAAATTATTCTAAGTATTTCGCTAATAAAACTGTACAACATCACTATAATTTTTCCATAAATAAATAAATAAATAAAATGCCAGTCCAACATAGACTTCGGGAAAAATAGTTAAGACGGGCTGGATCGGCCCCGTAATGGTTTTCATACGGGCAAGGTCGGACCTAGGCCGACATCTTTACTTTTAAACCAGGCCGAGGCCATAATTTATTTCAAATAATTCACCCATGTATTTTAATTGAATAAATTAAAATTCGAAATCGAAACAATAACTCGGGTATACCCGGAATGAATCACAGTCTTTTTTATTCCGGAAAGATTCAATACGTCACACATATAAAAACAAAATACCGATATTAAGCACGTGATGCGTTTAAAATTTATTTAATAGCTTTTTATGAGCACGATTATCCACTTTAAATGGATAGCATATTATATTTTTTATCCATCCATAATAAAAATTATCCATTTTCTTCGTATCAAGATAGGGAGAATCGAATTAATCTTCGCGGAACTCTATTAAATTTTCATGGCCATTCATAAAAAAGGGAATGACACACCCCTTTCGATGCTGATAAGTGACTCTGCGTGACTGACTTTTTCATCCCCGCTGACAAAACGAAATCGACCTGACCCAATTTGTGCTTCGAAAAAGTATCTCCATAAGAATCTTCGGCGGTGAAGCTCGTTTCATAATAACAATCAAAAGCTAATTCATTAAACATGATAAAAATGCATATTAAACCAAACTTGTCTTTTTTCATTGTTGGGAATAAGTTTTCACAAATATTTTATACTTTAAATATAAATTCAATATCTCCAGATATGCTTTGAGGATGATGCAAATCGGAAATACAGATATCGAAAATATCGTACGTAAATTGATATTTTGAGTTTTGACATGTTTTACTGACATGAGTTTTACTGTAAACAAGTCGGAAATTGTACAGTCGTGGAAAAAAAAAAAAAAGTAAACACCCCTACTAACTCCTCAACAAATTAACGTAGAAGAAAATGACTGGTACCGAACGATTGGAAATAAAGTCTACTTTTAAATGTTGTCTATAAAATTTGCTTAGGGGGCCATCTACCTATTAAAACGAACCCAAACTTCATTTTTATCAATGGCAAGACCCAATGTTAACAAGCTATTTCAAATCTTCGGTTCAAACTATGCCTAGACACCCAATTTCAAGTCATTTGAATGATCCGTTTTTGAATTAATAAACATTCAAAATGCAGTGCTTCTCATGTTAAATTACATTTTCATATTTTTATTAATATCTCCTGAAATTATACTCCTAATGTGCTCATTTTTTTGTGTAGCAATAATATTAAAATACCCAAACATAAATACGTTGAATTTGGAATTTTTATAATTTTATGATATGAATTATGAAATTAATATTAAAAAAATTATAAATTGTAACCTACAATTTTTTTTGATGGATTTAGATTTATTAAGTCCTGCGCTATGGAAATCCAAAATTTCACATTTTTCTCCCAAGTAGTTTTCAAATGATGCTTAAAAAACCGCAAAATGATGTTTTAAGGGGCCGTCTATGATAGAAGTGACTAGATATTTTGAAATTTCTTTTGCTATCCTGTCATCTAGCAGACTTCAATGTGTTTTGAGTAGCGCTTAAGATACCTTGATCAAGAAAGAGGCTCTCTCGGTTAACAATCGAGTACGGAACTTCCATTTGGATACAGCCCTTAAAATACGCTCCTTTTAAAATAATTAATTTCTCGGAAACTAATGGTACGAATTGCATAAAAATTTGTTTTTAGGCTCATTGAAGGATGTAGAGTTCATCGATGCTGTCGGAAATATGTACTGCTATTGAAATAAACTAAGTTTTGGTTCGTTTTAATAGGTAGATGGCCCCCTAAGCAAATTTTATGTAAATCATTTAAAAGTAGACTTTATTACCAATCGTGTGGAACCGGTCATTTTCTTCTACGATAAATTTTTGCAGAGTTGGTAAGGGGTGTTTACTTTTTTTTTCCCCACGACTGTACATCAAACGTGCCCAATGAGGTGCGTTCGTACTATAACTATTTTTATAAATAGTCAGATCTTGGTGCAATAGCTGTTGCACTCTTATGCATGACTACAAAATTTAGGACGAATCTATAGATTCAATTAAGTCATTCGGAAGTAATAGGACTTTATCTTAACTAGGACATCATCACCCTTGCATAACCTAGAATCATGGGATAGCATTGAATTCATGGCATAGGATAGGATTGAATAGAATGAAGAAAACTTTTATTAATATCTTAAGTTATGATTCGATTTTCATACAATTTGAAAGGACTCGACACCATTGTGCAACAATTATATATATTAAATTCAAACCATTGGGTTGAGCCGTTTTTGCCCTTGTTCTAGGCGGACCAGACGACGGCTATAGGTGCTACGCATTTGTATAATTACGAACGCACACCTAACAAAAGAGACAAATGCTTCTTTATCAACAAAAATAGAATAGAACGACGAACGAAACTATACAATGACTTCTTCCGTATGACTCACGATTCCGAAAAATGTTTTTTTTTTTTTTTTTTTTTTTTTTTTCTGTGTAAACTTCAGAAACGTATACATTTTTGAGATTTAAAGAAGCAATCATAAAAACAAAGTTGCTTTTGCTGCCATTGATTCTCGGTAACATTTCCAAGTCGTTTTTATAGTATTGGGTGAATGCAAAAGTTTGTGTACCCAAGCTGTTTTAAAGGGCGAAATGCAGTCGAATGGCCAACATTTAGTCTTTCAGCAATCTAATCAGTAGTCATCCATGGATTATTATTCACTCAATCACGGATTAAGTTATTACCCATGCCAGAAGGTCGCCAAGATCGAATTTTATAGTGTAGATTGAAATGACCCTTTCGAATTCGACAAAACCACTTTTTAACTGTCCTAAGAGCACGATCCAAATAAACGTCTTTATTTTTTTTTTTTTTATTTTTTTTTTTTTGTAGCACGTCCAACTCGCACTCCTTTCTTAAACTCAATATAACGTAACATGACGAAAATGTTTCTTATTTCAGTAATCAACAACCATGACGCACAGCCCTATATCCAGGGTTGTAGTGGGTAGCTGCCCGGGTACCCATCCAGATACCCACCCGGGCTGGGTTTTTAATAAAAAACCCAGATATTTTACAACCCTGCCTATATCACTGTAAGGGTTGCATATTTCAACAGGATTAGTGTGTGATATGCAACTGATATAACAGGGTTGAAGGTGAGTTTTATGGCACAAACATTTTACACCGCATAGCTTGGCATATAGCCCTTCACCGACGAAATGAAGCCTGGAGGTCAAGGGGTTAACCTTGCATACAAATTAACCTTTAACTGATGTTACCGGTCTCTCAGACCGCAGAATTTTTTCAATTTTTATAGTTTAACTTGCAATTTTCAGTTTAACTACAAACACTACCGAAATTTTATTTCGTTTGGAACTTTAGTACTATCACCAGAGACTTTTGAATAGGTAAATTTTAATTATAACACCCCTGTACAAAAAGTTTAGTACAAAAACACCATCCTATGAGTTAATCGCGTCTTTCATTCATCTTTCGATGGAGCGGTCTCACAGACCGCTTCACGCTACTTATGTAACAATTTCTGTGACATCAGTTAAAGGTTAATTTAAAAAAACTTTTTTCAACGTTTATGTTCGCTCACGGCACATGTAAATTGCTGTCAGTTAATAATAGGGTTATAAATAAAACATCAGCACGTTCAAAATCGCAAGTATTCTGCCATCAATGAAATAGCGCACGAACTTTCGCTATCACCCAATAATATATTCATCCGTTTTCTTGTGCTTATATAGTTTTTTTTGTGTGCTATTTATTCTAAATTAACCATTTAGAATAAAACGCAGCTGCATAACTGAATGGATAATTGCAATAGTAAACAAAATAATAATTTCAATGTAAATGTCCATAACTGTTCATAACTTTTCATGCATGTCCCCTTCGGGACCATGGGTGCATATATTGATTCTTCTAGAAGTACATTCATATAGCTATTGTTTTGGGTACCAGTAATAAAAAAAAAAGTAATATTTGGCTTATTTAACCCTTTGCACTCGAAGTTTTTTTTCATTCGTATTACCAGCAACTCGAAGCGAATTTAGTTATATCTTATTATTTTTTTTTAATTCTTTATGAATACAAATGTTATGATATATAAAAACTGGATGTGCCAATCCCAAAACTTTCTTCTATCTTATACATAATATTTCAAAAACTAGTTACACATGTTAATACTTCAATATTTTTAGTTCAATAGTATACCAACTTTGATTTTCATCTTAAATTTCTGCTTCAGTCAATTAAACGGGCTAAAAACGAGTTAATCAATATCATGATATTTGTTAGAATTAATAGTTTTTCCTTATTCTGTTGTTATCAGATGTTTGCGAATAGCCGGATTAGCAAAAAGACAATTTCCGCCTCTGCACGAGCCGCCGATGGACAACAGAACTATAAAAAATCAAGAAAAGCTTACAAAAATCGCTATCACAGAGCCCCTTTACCGCACAATATTTCCAAATTCAAGGAGGAGCTGTTGGCCAAAGCCAAAAACATGCATGAAAAAATTTGGTTCAATTGTATGCATAATTTTATACACTTTTCGATGGTGCAATAAAGAAAATGGCACAAACATCGCTATTACAACGCCTCCTTCCGGCAGATTTTTTTCAAATTCAGGGAGGACTTGTTTGCCATAGCCAGAAATGTACACAAAAAATTTGGTCCAATTCTATGCATAACTTCATACACTTTTCGATGGTACAATAATGAAAATGGTACAGACATCGCAATTATAGCGCCCTTTTCCGGCGGAATTTTTCCAAATTCAGGGAGGACCTTCGTGCCATGATGCCAATTTTAAATGGCTCCGCTCCGGAGCCCTCGAGTGCAAAGGGTGAATTAGTGTTTATTTTCGTGAATGAATAAGCAAACAAAACTGTTTAAAAAAAGTGGTGAAAACTGAATACAATTCATGTGTGGCACGCTGGTCCCGAAGTGGTTCAATAAGGCCTTATAAAATATTGATTAAAAAAAAATTGAAAAAAAAATTTTTTTTTAATCCTACAGAGAGTCCAAATAGAAAAGAGATTGGATCGTCCGGTGATACGAAACTGTGATCTGCGAGTGCCACGCAATGAATGAAAGACTGTAAATCCACTTTCACAGCAATAAGAGTATACGTGCAAGAAAGCAGCTTCTGACGTTACTGCAGAAAACGAAAAAGAGAACAGGTCGCGGTATACTTCACGTAGCTTGGCTGTTTTTCCGCCTACTTTGATGCAGTTCCACAATGGGTCAGTGGGTAAAAGTGGGAGTCCTTCACCCGTCGGGTGGTACCCGACCCGAGCCCGAAATTTCTCCATAAAATTTACCCGATACTCCGCCCGAACTCCACCAAAGAAAGAAAAAAAAAAAAAAAAAAAAAAAAAAAAAAACCAAAAAAAAAAAAAAAAAAAAAAAAAACCAATCCCATACACTTCCATCCGAACCCGATCCAAAACAGAAGTGAAAGAAAATGAATCTTTATTTTAATACAATATTATGGAAAAAATAGTCTAGAATTATACCTCTAATATCATTTTAATCTTTTTTGTGTAAAAATGAACACCTATACCTGCATTAATATTTAAATACATAGTTTTTTTTTTTTTTTTTTTCATTTGAAAAATATTCAGCACTTTCTTTTAAAAAATCGGGTCAATCTGAACCCAACTCGAAAGAACCAAAACCTAACCCGAATCCGAAACATTTTAAATGTTTCGGGCCATCGTTCAAACCGTCCAGAACTCGGTCCGCAACGAAAAAAATAGCATCCATACCACCAGGCCGCAACCGCTGGTAGGTTCAGGTTCGGATAAAATAAGGTTACTTGACCCGATGCAGAACTCTAGTAGAATCCAGGGTCTTCAGGACTAGAGAATAACTTAATATAAAGGAGGATTTTGAACAGGGATATTCCAAATATTCTTGTCAGTAATGCGAAATCTTTCGTTTTCGCAGAGCTATAGAATTTGTTAAAATCATTTCTTCACTCAGCTATTGATGTTAACTATTATTTACTATTTATTGAGATTACACAGGGGATTTTTCATGCTCTTAGGCTTCTTTTTTTTTTTTTTTTTTTTTTTTTTTTTTGAGGGAGTAAAGGTAAATTAAACGACAAATTTAAGACATTATTGTTTACAACTAAATAATAAGTTGTTTTGACTATTTTCAAAAATAATCGAAATTGATTGATATTCATTATTTTAAAATAATGCTTTTATATTTTATGTAAGCTATTTATAAATTAAAAAAAAAAAATCCCTCCCAGATCGGCCTACAGGCACATGTAGATTTCGAAATTAAGTACTGATTTCACCAACGAAAACTAAATCAAGATTACATATAAACTCAGTTTAACAATTTTATCTGGTCGCTTTTGACGAGTTTTTAATTTCGTTTTTCTGTAAGAGTTGGTTTTATCAGAATCATGTTAATACGATAACTTTTTCTTCAACCCCCCCCCCCCCCCCACCTTTTTTTTCTGTAAGAGTTGGTCCTATCAAAAACTTGTCAATATAAAAGTTGTAGATAAGATTAAGAAGATTCATAATAAATTTGTGGATTTGGTATTTTGTGAATGGACGAAGTTATGATTTTCTTTTCATCTTAAAACCCTATTTTTTTTTCGTCCCTTGAGCCCATTTTCAATTATATCAAAAATCTGTCATACCTAAATTTTTGGCCCTTTTCCTAGAAGTAATAATAACTTTAAACTGATTTTATATGTATTAAGAAGTTATATATTAGAAGGTATATATTAAGAAGTTATATATTATATTATAAGTTATATATTAGAAGGTATATATTAAGAAGTTATATATTATATTATATAAGTTATATATTAGAAGGTATATATTAAGAAGTTATATATTATATTATAAGTTATATATTAGAAGGTATATATTAAGAAGTTACTGGTTTTCTTTTCTGTTTTCACAAAACTCCTCCCTATTTCCACCCCCTTGGTCCGATTTTGCCCATTCACGAACTTGACCTTCACGAATGTTATTACACTTGGCAAATTTACAAACTTAGTTGGCAAATTTGTTTAAAACTTTAATAAAATTTATAATATATTTTCTATTTCTGATAGACTTGACAAAAATTACAAAACTAATTGGGAATATTATTAAACTTTTAACAAATAAGAACTATATTACATTTTCTAACTGTGGTAAGTTGGCAAAATTATAAAACGAGTTGGCAAATACTGAAATTTGACATGGCAATTTAAGGTTCTCCCCCCCCCCCCCCCACCAATAAAAAGTTTTAGCGATGGCGCTGGATATAGGTAGATAGTTAAGGTCCCTGCCAGCAAAGACACTCACGAGTTAATGCTAATCCTATGGGGAGGGGTTTTTCTAATATCTCGTTTGCATCTCGACATTTTTAATTTTTTTTTTTTTTTTTTTTTTTTTTCATTGGATAACCGAGGTCCGTATCTACATCGCACCTTTTTTACTTTTTCGATTTTGGTCGCAGATATTTTTTATAAAGTTACTTTCACTTTCAAAACCGGTTCTGAAAATGAAAGTGTCATTCTAAAAAATATCTGCAACTGCAACCCAAATCGAAAAAGTAAAAAAAGTGCGATGTAGAGACGGTCCTCGGCTATCCAAAGCAAAAAAAAAAAAAAAAAAAAAAAAAATTAAAAATGTCGAAATGCAAACGAGATATTAGAAAAATCCCTCCCCATAGAATTAGCATTAGCTCGTGAGTGTCTTCACAGGCAGGGACGGGAGCCTTAAAGTTTTGAGCTGGGGATGGTTTGGGGTTCTAGGAGTCATGATCTGCAAAAAAATTTCAAAAATTCCAACATAGGGGAGAATGTCACAGTATTTCTTACGAAATCTACCTAAAAATAATGCACCTTCTTTTTCTTTTTTTTTAATCGATGAAATAAAACAAGGGATGGGGAAAACAAATTTCCCTTTTGTTCGATTCTGAAAAAACTCTCCTTTTTCTTACTATTATTATTTTTAGCATCGACATTAATTTCCGATATCGTTCCTATATACCGACAATCTTCATAATGAGATCCTTAAACAAAATTCTGCCTTGTTAGAGGAACTATCTCTCCTCTAACCCCATTAACACAAGAATATTTCATAGGCTGCATCCGATTAGCCTGAGATAGGCGAAGTCTTACAATCTATATGTACTGTAAACGAAATTCCAAAAAAGGCGTTATCGATAAACGACAGATAACTGCCGTTGTCGCGATTGACTAACAATCGAGATCGGACACGCCTCGACTGCTCCTCGGCATTCGAAGGTCGGTGTCGAAAGAAATTTCGTTTTCTCGCCTATTCGTAGCTTTATTGGATTATCGATTGCGATCTATCCACTCACTCAGACGGAGAGGGGAATTTCGTAATCGTGCATTGTTTCGGAGAAAAATCCGATATCACAGCCAGATGATCCCAATGTCAGTCTGTAACATTTTTCAAAATGAGTTAAAATAGTTTTTTTAAAAACACTCTTTTATACACGTTCAATGTTCATCTTTAAAATCATTATCACATACATTTAAATTGAGGATTCTTCCGTAATTGGAGTTTACTGTCATTTTTGCTAATTAATGCTTTTTCGAAAATGGAATCCATAAAACAATATATATATATATATATATATATATATATATCATCGTCATCATCAACAACCGTTTTCAATCCACTGCTGGATGTAGGTCTCCCCCAGATTTTTTCAATGTTTCCTGTCTAGTGCTTTGGTCATCCAATTTACACCGGCTACTTTTCTGATTTCACCACTCCATCTTACTTGAGGTTGTCTTCTTGCCGTTTTACATTTCTGGGATACCACTGTAAGGTGTTTGTGCTTCATGTATTGTCTTGTCTTCTTGCAATGTGCCCAGCCCATTTCCATTTTAGCCGTTTAATAATTTCAATGATGTCAAAAACTTTCGTCTGACTTCTTATCCAGGTTATTCTTTTTCTGTCTCTTCTAGTTATGCCTAGCATACATCTTTCCATACTTCTCAGTGTTGTTTGTAATCTTTGTACCATCCGTTTTGTTTCTGCTCCATAAGTTAGCACAGGCAAAACACATTGGTTAAACAACTTTCTTTTCAAACAAACAGGCATGTTACTCTTCAGAATAATATTGTTCTTCCCAAAAGCACTCCGTCCAATTCTTATTCTTCTATTGATTTCATTCATGATACTATTATCCGATGATATTTCCTGCCCAAAGTACACATAATTTTGCACTTCTTTAATTTCCGTGTTGTTGTAGACGATTTTCTTTTTTGATGCAAATGAATTGAACATCACCTTAGTCTTTTCCAAGTTTTTTTTTTTTTATTTTATATATATATATATATATATATATATAAAACCATTATAAACCATTACAAATTAGCAACAACTATTGTGAATGTATAAATAATTAAAAAAAGAAATTCAAACAGATCCCCATAACAATTGAAACGTGGATTTAAAAACACAGTAAGCAGAGGAAGAATGGAAGTTTGCGGAACCAAGACAGATTCATCATGCCCTAATTACTTTGATTACCACAAATAACATGTGCGGTTTCATCTTCGCATTAGCCATAACAAGCTAGACAATGATGCGAAATTAGGGCTATACCGCACACAATAAATCAAGAAAATGTCAGAAAACATTTAAGTAAATATATATATATATGGATTGAAATGGATTAAAAAAAGAAAGGCATATCACTAATTTAAAATCCATTCTGAGGTTGAATGATAAAGAAAGAAAAGTATAACAGATATTTGCACAATGTTGCCAATTTTTTTAATAAAATATTTTTGATTAGGACCAAGGAGTAAAAATGTAGACGTAGAGTATAGGCAGGTATAAATATTAAGATAGGGTGCTGCTATCTGTATTACACTTAAACATGAATTCCAATGTGTTATCCAATGGATCAATAAAGTGCTGTCACCTGTCGTTAAATGATACATTTTAAATGATTACACAAGTATTTATTATTAGGAAAATGCATTGTTTGGAATAAAAACTAATACATAAGTAAAATAAATAGATTAATAAATATTAATGACTAATATTGGATTAAGCTTTAAAGCAGAAACTGTGCAGCGATATTATAAATGATAATTAAAAATATGTAAATATATACATAACAATAGATAAGAATAAATAAGTGAATGATTTAATAAATAATGCTAATAACTATTAGTGAATTAAGCATAAAACAGTAATTGTATTTAGTAAATAAATTGGATGAATTAAAAATATGTATATAATATGCATACCAAAATATAAATTTAAATAAGTAAAATGGTGATATATGTTTCATATAAATAAATGTACAATACTATAGCATATTAATACAACATTCAAATCTCTGTCACAGCTGCGCATAATCATTTAAATAAATAAATAAAAAATAAATAAGTAAATCAAAATAAATAAATTAATTATTAAATTTAAATTAACACCTTAAATTTTGAAAATAATAAGTAACAGTTAATGTGTCCACAAACGTGTATAAAATTTAAAATACATAATTGTAGGGGAATAGATAGAACAAAGAATAAAACTTATGCTTAATACATAGGGGAGAGTAGTACACGGTGAGACGAAAATTATTGTTACTTAACGAATGGCAACGATTTTTATTCCTTTGAAAAAATTTTTGCTACATCTTTAAGCTACACAAATTCGCTACACATTAATGTATAAATGGTTTTAAAAAAGTTATTTATAAAAGCACAGAAGCAGCATAACGGAGTATCGAAAATTGTCTCACTGTGTACCACAAGTAGTACACAGTGAGACAATGTATATATTTTCATAAATCATACATTTTTACACTCTATCAATAATTTTCTGCAGTTTATGACTTCTAATTAATATTTCTAGGTTTAATTTTTTTTTAAATATGAGCCTCGGGTCGACAGTGGCAGACATTGGGCTACCTGCATGCAAATTTTCAGCCTCTTACGTTGATTTCACTAGCCATCGCACGTCCCCACACACACAGAGAGATAGAGAGAGAGAGAGAAACCTTCTTTTATTAATAAATAGCTTTTTTTACATCAGAACCGTATAGTAGATACACAATGAGGCACGTCTCACTGTGTACCACAACTGTGTGTCTCACTGTGTACTTTCGTTACGTTGTAACAAAATGGATGCCACATCTGTTACATCAATTTCATCGCTTTAAAAAATTTATGTCGTTTTGTCGAAATAGTCTATTATTAGATATAGCTAGGTTTGGTTAAATAAATATATGTCATATTGAATAAAATAAACTCTAAAATAGACATTTATGTAACTTTAACCACTATAAAATAAAGAATTATTTACAATTTTGTCGGACGAGCAACTGAAATGCCGAAACTACATCCACATGTTGCATAAGACGAGGTAGTTCAGTGTATGTTCCATCTAGGATAAGAAGTTATAACTATATGTCAAAATGGCTGCTGTCTCACTGTGTACTCCCCTACCCTACACTTTTTAAGCTATTGTAATATAGTATGTATGATATATTAATATGATATTGTCCGCATTGGGCTAAAATTTAAATAAAAGTTTAACATTAACATTATTAATTAATAAAGAAAATATATATAGATTTAATTTAAAAATAAATAATAAATAAATAAATAGAACTATACATTTAGACATTGAAGTGTGCCGAATCAACATCCATAATAAAGTATGTATTATTACATCGTATTAATAATCAAATGCCCTCTCTCTTTTTTTTCTTTTTAATTAATTAACCATTGCGTATTATCCGGACAACGCCGCCCTTCCGTACTCTAACATCTACCCACCCAAGCATCTTATAATTTTTTATCATTATTTTGCATTTTTAATTTTTTATTGTTATTTATTTATTTATTTATTTTTAATTTACGCAATGTGCTAATTGTGTTGTAAGATCATTTATGTACTAATTGTATATTGAAGAATGTGTAAATTTTTTAGGAAAACCATGATTTAATGCATCATAAATTAGTACATATATACCTTTGAAATCAAAATACAACAAACAAGTTCTTCCACAAAATCTGAGCAAATCTCTAATTAAGGATGGCAAGTAATTAATTTATATATAGAATAACTTTAAATCCAAAATTAGTTAACAAATTCGAACAACAAAATGATAAAAACTCTAATTTAGAGATCTCATGTAGTATACATAATAGTTACATAAAAAAGAATAAAAAAAGATCATTAACTAAATAAAATCTACTATAAAATTAAATTCAGAAACATAGTTAATGATAAATGATGCCAGATAAAATCAAATAAATATAATTTAATCGTATATTAGAATAAAAAATGGAATTTTTATACATAAATATTCTTCTTTGAAAGTAAATGGGGGCAAGAAAACACGCTTAATTCTTGACATTACAATTAAACATTCTGTATTAAATTTGTAGCAAATTTCCATTTATCCAACTTAACTAAAGCAAAAGAAAGAAAGAAAACTACACATAAGTAGAAATTATACATAAATCTTTCACATTTTTTACAATCTTCTCCTCTGTCGGATAACTTTTCATTTATTTATTTTTTCTTTTCATAACTACATTCATTCATTTTCGATGCTGGAGATTGTTCCCCATCCATTTAATTCTCTTACATCACATCTCACATGAACTTCCCTAGATGACACCTCGTTTACCTTTGCGCACCTGCGTTCGCGCATCACGTGAGATCTCACCATTTGTCATCCTCAGGTGATTTTTTTTCATCTTTTCCCCTGCGATTCGAAAACTGGTATCGTTTTTTCCCCCTTCTTTCACCCTTCTTCTCTCTTCGCTTTAGAAATTTATCTGAGGAAAATATTTTACATACTATTTTTTTTTCCTATCCAAGATCATTTTTTGGAATTGAATTATAAGTAGGATAACATTCAATCAAAATAAAGCGAATGTTAATGAATGGAAATGATTGTTTACACATGTGCTTGAAATTCCATATTCTTATTATGATTATCGTCTGCAGTTAGAATTGCTGACTTTTTTTTTTTTTTTTCACTGTTTATTCGTGGAATGATGCCGTAAATTTTACTTACCATATCTCTTTTCAGAAAAGATATTTTTATTTATCAAATAAGTCAAGTGATACTTGAATGCTTCCGGTTCAGGTGTTTTAATATTTATAGTTTGTTTTTTTTCTATTATTTGTTCAATTTGTCTTTAATATTTTTCGAAGCTAATATAGTTAATTTTGATTGTATTCAATTAAAGCTTCTTTTAAAATGGTAACGATGTAACCACGTAAGTGTCTTGATTTTCGAAGAAATGAGCACTCATGTTAATAGTTATAGAGCTAGTTAAGGGTGTTCTCAAATCCAAAAGGGGAACTTCCTGACATAAGTTTTAATTTATTTTTGTTCGAAAATGCATGAAACTAGCTGGTGTTGTTGTTCAGAAACTAGTAACTGTAAATAACTAGAAACTAGTAACTAGTAAACTGTAATTGAATTGTTTTTTCTATTTTTTTTACAGACAATAGATCTTTCAGAAAAGAGTGTCAAAGTGGGCGTTTTGAGCTGAATCTCTGCGCGAAAGGTAAAAAAGCACTCAAGAGCGGGCAAAAAACGTGTTTGTCACGCGATCAAATTCGCTTATAACTCAATAGGTAATTGATTGATCAAAAAATGGAAAAACAGTTCAATTCCAAATCGCTTCCATAGCCAGGCTTTCCAATTTTATACCTTTCCGTTAAAAAATGAATTTGTAAATGTATCAAAACGTTTTGCGCTTGTTGGCAGCGAACAGCCTTAACAAGAACAATAGTTTTTTTTTTTAGCAAAACAAGAGAATAGTAGCGAAAAAGGGTGACATGGTAACGTTCAAACTAAATCTGCCGTAATAAACTCAAATTAACGCGGGGAAAAGGGGCAGCAGAACTATATTTCAAAATAATACCAATTAATGAACCAGTGTCAACAGGGATCGATTTACAAATTTTGGTCCCCGGGCACAGATGCTTTCGGGGGGGGGGGGGGGGGAGACTGAGTAAAAGAAACTATTGAAAAAGGCACTTTAAATTTACTTACTATTGACTTTAATAATTACTTTAAAATATTCATTAAAAAGTTATATTTGATAATCATTAATTTACTTTTAAATCATTGTTTCCCACTTATGAAATTTAAATGAGTAGACATTTTATAATAAATTGTGTGGTGCTGATTATCTTTTTCGATAAAGTAATTAATTATGGATGTTTTTGACAAAATATATGATGATATAAAAACATAATGCGAACACAATAGAATGTAGAATGAAATGTAAAATTCCATTAGATGTTAAAACTACATCAGATTTTGGACAGTAATTGAAAAACTTTCAGTATCATTTGGGGGCCCCTGAAAATCAGTGCGGCTATTCCAAGATGGCTATAATAATCGCAATAGTCACATATAATTATAACTTCAAAAAATGTTTTAAACAGCTTCGCAAGTAAGCTAAAGCTTCAAATTTTACCACTGGAGCTCTTTCACTATTGTTTTTCGATATCGCTTCAAATCAGTGTAAAATGGCTTACTCCACAGCATCCATATAAGAAAATAATTGCACGGAATTCTTCTGCAAATTACTGCAACTAAAGTCTTCTTATCTACGATAAGATTCTGTTAGAGCAGTTCTCTAGCGGTGCTCTACAGAGCTACCACTTAGCTCTGCGACATTTATGATGAAAAATCTTGGAGGAGTCGAAGCTATTTATTAACAGTGGCATACCGCTAGGGAAGGGGGGCACAGGTTGGTTTTCCCGGGCGCTACATTTTTAGGGACTTCATACCCTAAAACAAAGGGTATTCCGTGAGAAATTTTGTTTGCAAATTCCCTTTCCGTGACAGCGAATGAATGCAAAAGTCTAATATAATACCAGTTTGTCGATTCTGGGATGCATTACAGAGTTCGATTCGAAAGTGCATTGCGTGCGATTCATGGCACGAGTACTTTGCAGGGGTCGACCCAGGCAAGATTTGAGGCCTTTTTAGGCTCCCTTCACAAAAATACATTAAATAAAACAGGGGCCTTCACAGAATTCCTCTTAATAAAAACATGTCATTCATTAATAATTTTGATTTTGTTAGGTTTTAAAATATGTCCATTTGTAAACAAACCAGTGTCACCAAAAAGGAAAACTTTAGTAGAAGGATTTAAAGAAATTATTTATTAATAAATGCTGGGTTCGAATTCGAGTCACTGGAATTCGTCTTTCGTTGCAAAATGTTATTTATCTCAAAAATATAATATATTTCACTAAATTAAATCTTATTTTTCACAAAACGGACCCCAAGTTAAAAAAAAAAAAAAAAATCTTGCATTGACCAATACTTTGAAAAGTGTATAAGAATTTTTTTTTTTAGCTTTTATTCAGTACAAAAAGCAAAAGAAGTCATTGCATATCATTGTTCGTTTTTTTTAAATAATTTTCTGCAAGTGTAAAAATTTTCAGACAAATTGTAATTTAGAGAGCAAAAAGAGAGCTCTGGATTCTAAAATAGATATCTATATATACTTACATTCTAACGCATAATTTTCGATATAACATCTTTTAGAAATAAAAGCGTAATATTTTAATATAAGCTTAATTTAAGCGTTGTATTCCGTAATTTGCGCATTTGTTATTCAGAAATTTGTGGTATTCTTTTCAGGGATAAATTTGGAGAATTTAAGGAATGTGGTGAACAATAAATCCCAGACGAAGGAAATTCCTGTTTTATTTCCACAAAAAGTACATTTTTAAAATGAACGTCATGCAATTGCATTTACTAGGCGGTAATACATTCCAGCGTTCCAGCCCTGTAAAAGAATTATAAATGTAACAAACGATTTTTCGAGCATTTCTGGAACTGTTTATTCACCTCAAAACGATTGAACAGACAATCAAACCCATTTTTATTTAGCTTAAAAAAATAACTAAAATCTTATAAAATATTAAAGACGTCAATAATCACTTTGCTAACAAGTTGTAAACCAACTTAGTGAAAAATGTCCAAGCCGGGAATCGAACCCGGGCCCCCGGATAGCTCTACAGTGCTCTACCACTAAGCCACAAGGACAGTGCCCAGCTTGGGATCTCTCACTTATATAAGTCGGTAAGGCTGCAACCGCAGCACTAGATGGAAAAGTCTCCATGAGTACACAATCTAGTGGCGAAACATGAGACGCAAATGAACCCAGCATCGGTGAATATGCAATTTTTAATTTTTCAACTACTTTTCAGCAGTAAAATTACGCTTGAAATTATTGAATATTAAAGATGTGAATAATCACTTTGCTAACAAGTCGTAAACCAACTTAGTAAAAAATGTCCAAGCCGGGAATCGAACCCGGGCCCCCGGATAGATCTACAGTGCTCTACCACTAAGCCACAAGGACAGTGCCCAGCTTGGGATCTCTCACTTATATAAGTCGGTAAGGCTGCAACCGCAGCACTAGATGGATCGATTTCCGGCTTGGACATTTTTCACTAAGTTGGTTTACGACTTGTTAACAAAGTGATTATTCACGTCTTTAATATTCAATAATTTCAAGCGTAATTTCACTGCTGAAAAGTTGTTGAAAAATTAATTAAAAAATTGTATATTCACCGATGCTGGGTTCATTTGCGTCTCATATTTCGCCACTGGATTGTGTGCTCATGGCGACTTTTCCATCTAGTGCTGCGGTTGCAGCCTTACCGACTTATATAAGTGAGAGATGACAAGCTGGGCACTGTCCTTGTGGCTTAGTGGTAGAGCACTGGAGATCTATTTCAGGGGCCGGGGCTCGATTCCCGGCTTGGACATTTTTCACTAAGTTGGTTTACGACTTGTTAGCAAAGTGATTATTCACGTCTTTAATATTCAATAATTTCAAGCGTAATTTCACTGCTGAAGAGTTGTTGGAAAATTAATTAAAAAATTATAATCTTATATTTTGAAATTTTATACTCTTAATTTTGTTGGTTTTAAAAATATATAATAACATTCAAATGATTATTACCAAAACAAATTAAACAAGTAGGAAATTGCTCGTCAAACGTGGCAAATGAGGTGCGTTCGTACTATAACTAGTTTTATAATTATTTTTTGTACCCATATTGTACTGAATGTATATTTTTCACTTCATAAGTGCATAGCTTGTAATATCATTAAAATGCACTTGCAATAATTTTTTTCCAATTCCCCGTAATGTAACGGAACACTTTTGACTGTACCTGTCATTAAACTATACATCCGATTTTCCTAAAATTTGAAATGGCTCGACAAAATTTTGCAACAATTATATATTTAAAATTTCAGACCATTCGGAAGGCTTTAACATCATTAAAATGCACTTGCAATAATTTTTCCCCACTGGCCGTAATGTAACGGAAAACTTTTGACTGTCCCTGTCATTAAACTATCCATCCGATTTTCACAAAATTTTAAATGGCTCGACAAAATTTTGCAACAATCATATATTTAAAATTTCAGACCATTCGGTTGGGTAGTTTTTGCTCTGTTATATGCGGACAGACTGACGGACTGAACGACGACTATAGGTGCTACGTATTTATATAATTATGAACGCACCTAAAAACTACTTTAAAAAATCCAAGGTACTTTTCGGTTAGCCGGGCGCCAGTGTTATATATACATATGTATGTATAGCTATATATACATATATATGTATATATACACACATATATATGTATGATACATATAGCTTCTATATATGTATAAATATACATATATATGTATATATAGATATACATACATATGTATATATAACACTGGCGCCCGGCTAACCGAAAAGTACCAAATCCAATTATCGTCTGCCGGAAGAAATTTCTAGTTTTCTTCTATATCAGCTTATATTTACATGCCTAAAATTATCAAAATCTGTTATTGTGATTTCGTAATTTCAGCATCTAATTTCAGATATGTGGCATTATTTTGGGGACAAAAATGTTCAGGAAAGCATAGAGAATCGTTAAATGTGTGTGAACAACTTACAATGGAAACCGTTGTTCCATCCACATGCGTTTTGAAATTAGTTGCGCATGGCGTGGCTCGAAAATCTATGGTGTTCACAAACATAAAATTCGAATCCATCAGCATTGCCTTTTCCCCCATCCGTAATTAGAATAAATGGCAGTTGAGATATGTTTATTGGATGAAACGAGAACGATCTCCTTATTTGAATTGCACTTTCGGGATAGCATCTTCGCTTGTTTATCTGTAATCAATATTCATTTATTCTCCTTTTTGCTCATTCCTAGAGAATTTTTCATTTATTTATTTATTTTTGTCCTGCCCGTATAGCATCTCATTTTATTTTCTTTGTCCGAAGGAATTTCCGCAAAAGATTGATTATACGAAATAGGAATTACCTGCATTTTCAAATGGCACCAATTGTTCTATTTCTTTACGCAATCTAATTTTACTTGTAAATATGTAATAATGCCTAAAATATTTAGGCAAAAAAAAAAAAAAAAAAACAGTGAAAAAGTCATGTGCGAAACGTCACACTTACGTTAAAGTAATGGTATCAATTTTTTTTTTAAATTAATTCTTTTTTTGAGAAATTGCGGAAATTTAAATTGACTTACTTTTCATTGTCCGATGGATTTAATTTAAAGAACTTTCGTATTTTTTTTTTTTTTTTTTTTTTTTTTTTTTACCATTTTAAGGGTTTCGTTTTTTGGTTTATTTTTTAGCTATAATTAAATCATGTAATTAAATAGGCTTTTCAGATAGACGAACACAGTCTTTTACAATTGTCTGAAAAGCAGTTCTTGAATATTTTTAATTTGATTAAAAAAATTGCAATTGTAATAATTTTAAAATTAAATTTAATGGTGCTGCCATCTGTATTCTTATTAAAAAAGCTTAATGATTTAATAACTATAAATTAACGATTTGGATTTATTAATGAAAGGATAAAGTGTTTTGAAAGGAATATTAGACGAAACCCTCTATGCTATCTTCGATCATACTTAACCACATTTTTAACACATTCAAACATAGTTGAAAAGTGTTTATGAATACGGTTTGTATTGCCGCGCTCTAATTCTTCTAATTGCTATGTAATTGACACATTTTACTGAAGTTTACCATGACATGGTCAATATTGAAAACGAAATGTGTAACAAAACTAAATAAAGAATTTATAAAATGCATAATGCATTTGATAACCTTTCTGCAATGGCCACCAATAGTTGAAAAATTACCGGAATTTTTTGTATAGCCCTGTATAGGATTTATAGATTTGTTTGTATACTACATCGTATGCTAAAAGTGAGTTCAATGACATGCATAAGCACAGTTGAAAATTCTCATCCAGCCATTTCCATCCATAAACGGAAATGTATTTGAGATCTTTTGTGCAGCCCTGTATATAATCTATAGAATTTATGCACACCAAGAAATTTGCAAAAAAAAAAAGACTTAAATTTCAAAACGTGTACCACAACTGTAAAAGCATTTCCAGCAATTATTCTTCATAGGCAGTACTGTAGCCAAATATATGCACTCCAGCATCTACAGTAAGCGTCTTGTAATACACTAACAAGGGAACCATTTTTGGTGCTGCTCGCATCTAGCATAGAGACCTGGTGCGTTTTGTAGCCCTATACATAAAAGTTAGAGAACCGATAAAGTTTCTCTGTTAAAATCACATTTTATATATTTTTTTATACTTTTTATTTTTTATTATTGGAGTTTTATTTCGTAATTTCACACCAAAAGTGGGTTAAGTTGCCAAGTATGGCACTAAACATTCTTCGCCTCCTTTATCCCTTTAGTGTCTAATATATGTACGTACGTATTAGAATTAAATCAGATTGCGATTTGTTTGATAATAGCACAAAGAATTAGTTTTTTTTCTGCGCATACGATAAATGAATAAATAGTAAATATGCTTAATAATGAATAAATAGTAAAAGCTTTCAAGATCATTGAAAACTATTCTTTTTTTTTTTTTTTTTTTTTTGAAATTTCAAATATTGAAACTATTTTCTTTTGAAATCAGATAGAATAAAGTTTAAAATGAAACGTTGTTGTATTAAATGTTGTGTCTTTTGGTAAAAGTAATCATAAAGTAAATTAATATTTTTGTACAATTTAGAAAATTTACTGTGCCTAATTAGGTCGGACATTACAATATCTAGTGAAGTCCACATGACAGGCAGCTATGACATTTGGATAAGATTGCCAGAAGCGCTAACCGCCCACTTTTCTTCCGCCAAAAATGTGAATATAATGTTGTAGTTTTTCAAAATCAAATTCTTAGATTCTTGAAGGAATTTTTAAACTTTTTTCGACATTTTTTACTTATTATTGACTAATTTGTATTTTTAAATGCCTTTGTTTAAAAAAAAAATTCTATGCTAACAGTCCGATAAGTGGCTTCGAAAATTGCATTTTCAGAAAGTTATGCTGCTGTAAAATAAAGAAAAAAAACATTATTTTAACAGAAAATTTATATCGATTCTCAAACTTCCTAATATAGGGCTTTAAAGTGCACCAGGTCCCAATGATAGGCGCGAGCAGCACCAAAATTGGTACCCTTGTAAGTGATATATATAAATTTTAATGTTTAAAATAGTGTAATGTCATTAAAATACACCGCAAACGATTTTCCTCCCATAGACCGTCCTGTAACGGAATTCTTTTGAGTGTCCCTGTCAATGAAACGTAAAGGCTACACACTGCATTTTCAATACCAAACGTGCTGTACTAAGCCACAATAACTTATATCAGTTTCATGGCAATCAGACTCTATTTAAACCAGTTAAAGCACAGACAGGCAAACTGAATTCATACACTTTTTCAACTTTACTGTTTGAAAACGTTTTTCGCCTTTTCTGAAAAATGGTGTCATCTTAGAAATAAGTAGTGTGCGATGTATTAAATCCGGTTAAAAATATACTGTTATAACGCTTAGGAATTTGTGTACATTTTAGAAATAAGTAGTGTACAATGTATTAAAAGATATTCTTATAACATTTCGTAATTTGTGTACATTTTATAAATAAATAGTGTGCGATGTATTAAATCCGGTTAAAATATATTCTTATAACACTTCATAATTTGCGTACATTTTAGAAATAAGTAGTGTGCGATGTATTAAATCCGGTTAAAATATGCTCTTATAACGCTTTGGAATTTTTATACAGCAGCCATTATGAAAACTGTATTATCTTTTTAAAAAGTTTATGAAATCACTGTTTTTTGTTGTAGGTTCCATTTAGCATGTTGTAATTGATTTGAATACAAAAAATTTTAAGTATATTTTATGCTGCAATTATCCAATATATAATTAACTGCACTATCTACTTTACGTAAATTTCCATGATTATGATAAGACATTACTATAATCTTTTTCAGATAAAAATATATTTAAAATTCATTACTATTACGTAAAGCCATTCATCTGCCAAAATATATATAACAATTAATCGTAATCTGAAAATATCTGGCTACTTTTAGCAATAACCATCATCGTAATGCACTGTGTCATAAGAGTCCGATTTATAGCACCTTTTATAGCTCGAAGAAATTAGACCCCCAGCTTAAATGCCCATTTTGACTTTATGTAACACATACCGATCGTGTTTGCAGTCATCTTTATAAGTAACTGCATTTAGCCCATATCATTTCTAATGGCAGTTCTCCGTATCATAGCGAAAAACAAATAATCGTCTGATCGAATTCTTGTTGCCAAATGGAGAGAAGAATGTAGTGATTTACTATGGAACGAAACATATCGTACGGATGGATGATGTTGGTAATTAAATGGTATTTCACTTGTCAACACGTACGAAAAAGTCTGAAGTTACAGAAAAAGATCTTAGTCCTTAATATTTTCACATATTTGCGACAAAAAATATATGACTGTGTTCATTTTTTGAAAAATTGAAGAGTGCGAATTACATAATAGAGATGAGTTTATCAGAAATTTTGAAATAATACTCGTACATTGGAAAATCTTCAATCTTGAACATCGTTTGTGTATTTTATTGTCAGTCATTCTTACATATGCTATACACAGGGCCGGCCTTAGGAGATGCGGTGCCCCATTAAGAACAATTATGGCCAGCCCCATATCCAGGGCGCATAACTTATTTTGCGAACCACTATTTCAGAATAGTAACTTTCGTCTTATTCAAAAGAAGAATTTGGAAAAAGCGGGACTCAAAAATTAGTACCTCTACGCATCCTAGGATCTCCAGCCAATATACGCCCTGTAGAATCATAAAAGTATTAAAAAAAAGAAGGTACATTATAGACTCTGACATTATGTCTCTGTGGTAGAATAGAAAAAAAATCAAAATTCGTGCAAGGTGCATTCGTAAGGTGCATCTATACTAATAAAAGAAATGAGTTTGTCTGTGTGTGTCTATGTGCGATAGCTCGGAAAATTTACCGCATGTAGCGGTCTCATAATATAGTCCAAGGTAGGTTTTAATGCATCTGAGGCTCTGATTTTTCCTTTTTTGTTAATTAACCTAGGTATTAATTAAAATCATAATGAATATCGCAAAATGGCGTGAAAAGTCCCAACGATGACACCGAAAGCACGTCCCACAAATTAAGAACGGAGAGTTGAAAAACTTCCGTGTCTTCCGCTGCGTGCATTGGCTTAACTATTCGAAATATAAAAAAACAAAAAATACTCTCTTAAGGTTCGTACTTTAATCTTTCTAACGGTGCAATCCGTTTAACAAAATACGAAAAGATAAAAAATACCCAGCTATAGATTTTACCTTCTCCTTTCTAACGATGTCTTTGTTTTAAAAAAAATAATATTTAGTATTTATAAAAAAAATCATAACTCAGCTAACCTATGCAAAAAAGAATTGTGTAAAAATATTGCAATTCAAGTGTGAAATTAGTAAAGAGCACTTTCATTTCTTTGCGAATGCCGTACGGTGACGAATCTCTTAATGTAACATGAAGTCGAACAAAATCAACAGTGCTAAGAACAGACATTTGTAGATAGATATAGATCTCTCAGAAGAGCATTAAAAACAATGTTAAATAAAGAGTTAATAACACCCCCTGAATAAGCATCATTATACGTAAACAAAAGGAATCATAGTACTTTCTTTCATGATGACAAATCGCTTAATCACGTGAGGAAACGGCCTTCTTAAGAGGCTGAAACTGTCCTTCCGCATTTTCGTTTCAGTCAAATGACTTTAAGAAGATAAACATCGCTTGTCCGATTTAATTAGCTTGTTCCAGATCCTTATAATTTCATCTCTACGCGAGTGTCGTCACTCTCTCTGCCGTTGATTGTAGTCGAATCACGTCGTCAATGTTTATTCCTCTGTGTCCGATACACTTGACTCTCAGAATAGGCTTACCAGCCGTCCGGCTTTGTCCTACAGTCCTGCACGGGCCGGATTATACCTAATTCAAAACCGAAAGGTCTGTTTAAAGTTACCCCGAAACCCGACCCGAACACGACCAAAAAAAATTCATTGACCCAAAACCCGACCCGAACAAAATATACTTCAACTCGAGCCCAGACGTGAAAGAAAATTAATCGTTTTAATACAATAAGAACTAAAATATCTTCTTAAAACACCATCAAAAACTTTTAAATGTGCTAGGCCTTTCGAAAGATCTGAGTCTTTCTTCGTCAGGCGCAAAGAAGACGTGCTTCTACTATGATAACAGCAGCAGGACTGAAATGAGAGGTAAAGGAAAGGAAACAAGCTGAAGAAACAGCTAATAGGAAAGTAGAAATCAACAGCTAATAGGAAAGCAGAAGGCAACAGCCAATCACAGAAGAGTATAATCAAAACAAACGAACACAGAGTAGAAGCACTGTTAAAAAAAAAAAAAAAAAAAAAAAAAACGGGCTAAAAAACGGAAATACTACTGGCAATCTAGACGCCAGTACTATTTCCGTTTTTTTTTTTTTTTTTTGCGGGAATTTTTATCCATAAATTACAGAAAATTTTCCGTTTTTCTGATTAAAAACGGAAGTTTTTCTGTAATTTATGGGTAAAAAAAACGGAAATAGTACTGGCGTCTAGATTACCAGTAGTATTTCCGTTTTTGAGTCCGTTTTTTTTCGCACAGTGACGGGAATAAGGAAGCAAGTTGGAAATAAAACATAAAAATTAAATTAAATTATATTAAAAATAGTTTATAATAAAATGAAAGCACACACATATATTAAAATATGGGAACACGTGTAATTAAAAAATAAGTAAATGAATAAAATATAAAAAAACAGACTAATATTAATTAATACAAAAAATAAATTATATAGTAGTACTGAAAAGGTTTTTCCAAGCTGCAGAGAGCATAGTGGAATTAGATTTATCATTAACAATAACTTCACGATTAAGATAAATAGCTAAAAGTCCAATTCAGAGATACTAATTGGCATTAAAGATAATTTTAGCATTTTGAAAATTAAAGCTGTGGCCGGAATCCCAAGAGTGCTTGGCAATAGAAGATTTAGAAATTTCTTGATTAATTACATAACGAAAGTGTTATTTTTGTTTGATCAATATAAGATAAATTACAGCCATTACAAGGAACATTATAAATTCCCCATTTACGAAGGTCATGAACAGAAGATTTAGTGGAGGGAAATTTGAATTTATTGACAGGTTTAAAGATAACATTAAAATTGAAATATCTTAAAACTTTAGCTAATTTGAAACATAATGTAATTTGTATTGTAACATACCAGTTGTGCATTGATAACATGCAACATGCGAAGAAAGTTGCATTCCGTGCAGAGAAAATTAACTAAGTTTCATTTTTGATCCAATATTTAAAAAATACATGTCATTCTTGAGATGATAATACTGCAAATGTCTAAAAAAAAAAAAAAAAAAAAAAAAAAAAAATCAGTGAAGAATGGAAACTATTTAGCTTCTAAATCTCGATTGCATTTTTAGCCCCCAGTATGGTATGCTATTTCTTTCTCCCAGCTTATTTTGTGTATTCCAAAAAATAACGTTACCTCACAGAAGCCAGCCGTAAAACAAAGCAGTACGATTAAACACTCTATAGCAATTTTTTAAACGTCTAAGCATCGTACACTTTCAACTTTTATACCGTCGTATTGCAAAAACAAAAGTTCTTTTACATGCATTTTGTTTGAAAACTGTATCTCCATTTATTTTTGAAATATTATTATTATTATTATTTTTTTTTTTTTTTGTAGTTTTTAGAGCCATTTTCTTAATATTGGTAACAGAAGTACTCCATTTCCGTAGAAAGTAAAGGAAAAATAGTTCTAAAATAGTAATTATATCTTTTTGTTGCCATTTTCTCATAACAACCGAAAGAAAATGTTATTAAAATGCGTGCTATTTTGAAAAAAATATAAACAAATGATTTCTGTTAAAACAATGGAGCTATTATAAACTATATTTAATTTTAAGTATCTATGAGTCATTAGATACCCCCCCCCCCTTTTTTTTGTCGATTTTCTTGAATGACGGCATCTTTTTGCTGCATTTGTGCATTATTTCGTGATAGTGATGCGCTATGAATGCTTTACTGTAGTTGTTTAAGAGTGGATCGTCAATGTGGAATTCTTAAGCGGATGCGAATGGCGTCATTTTACATAAAATAAAACGTGTGCTCTAAGTCTTAAAATTGAAATATGTTTTGTACTGCAGTAGAGTCCCGCTTAACCGAGTTATTTTCTTCTGATGAACTGGTGGCTTCCATTATTATGAAACAGCCATTATAAATGAAGCGTTAGGTGAATATGAAAGAGCAGCCGTAAAAAGTTAGAACTCTAATTTTCTACTCAGAATGCCAAAAAAAAAAAAAAAAAAGCCCATATATATATTTTTTTTACGACTGCTCTTTCATCTTCACCTAAACGCTTAATTTATAATGGCTGTTTCATAATAATAGAAGCCACCAGTCCATCAGAAGAAAATGAAGTAATGGAAATGCCGGGGGCGACACTAAATTCTGAAAAAGCAGAATTCCTGTTCTCTAGTTGTAAATTTTCATTTGGCCGGTTAAACAAAAC
The DNA here is from genome assembly GCA_963932465.1 of Maratus speciosus. Lineage (NCBI taxonomy): Eukaryota > Metazoa > Arthropoda > Arachnida > Araneae > Salticidae > Maratus > Maratus speciosus. Next base: position 14,588,736 of record OZ010791.1, on the reverse strand, counting down.
GGGGATTCGCCTCTTCACTGCTGGTTTTTACCTCAGTCAAGAAAGCAATCAATGGAGCAAAGACACGCAGAGCGACGTTTTTAAAAAATTGCACTTTCTTGCGAAATTATAATTTGACAAAATCTAGGCGGATGGTAATACTGAGCGAGATTCTAATCTTACATTTTATTCAGCCATCAAACAAATTTAGACCATTGTGTTAATTTAAAATCAAAATTTATGGAAAGTGCATGTTTTTACCCCCACCTCACCTACCCTATGTCCGGTGGACGAAAATTTTAAAGTTCGCAAGTCTAGTTGTGTGTCGTTTTAGTATTTCGTCCTAGACCATAAAAATATATATACAGTGGAACCTCTCTGTGCGACCACCTCCCTGAACGACCCTTTTTTCCTGAACCGAAATGTATTCCCATAGGCTCAATACTAAATTTACCTCCATTCAGAGACTATCTCAGTTGAACTCCCTCCATGAGCGATACATTTCTTGAAAGAAAATGAAAGAAATTCCGTTTTTTCCTGGTCGCTTGAAGAAGGTTTTATGAGGAAATTAATTCCGGAGAGCGCATTATTCATCAAACTTTTAAAATAAGTTTAGAATTTTTTTTTTTATTCTGGTAACTTTTAAGTGTTTAAACCCCTTTGTGCCTTTTTAGCCAGTGAATTTAACTCTGATGACAAATTAAGAATGACGGTTAAGTCAGGAAACTCTCAAAGAAATAGATAAATTAATGAAATCGTCATTATTTGTTCCCGTCCAAAAAAAAAAAAAAAAAAAGCGTTTATTTACTGAGCTTCGAAAGGACTTGGAAATAAAAGTTATAAAAAATAAAACCTTAAAATCAAAGCAGAAGTCAATGTATTCATTTTTTAAACTTTGCAATCATTAACTTAATGTCATTAACTTTTGTTTTGCTACTTAAATTTTCATATTTTTTCCTAATGTGAAAAATAAATTTTAGTAATATTAATTGTTACCTTTTTTCAACCATTAAAATCTAGATTTAAACATGACCTCCATGAAGAGACCACCTCTCGGAACGACCCATTTTTATGGGAACGGAACGTGGTTGCTTTAGGGAGGTTGTACTGTATATATATATATATATATCCGAAAAGGAAAAAAAAAGAAAAAAGTATGTGTAGAAATTGTTGAAAACTACTTCTGGAGAAAGATTTTCTAGATCCAATTTTGTTATACTTACGTCATGCTTTTTTAGAGATTTATTTCTTGAATGAACAGGTGTTAAAAAGGGTTGGAGAAGAATGGCTGCCTGTTTTCAGTGCTTCAAACGCAGCTGTTGCATGACATTTTAAAATGCAGCCACGTGTTTGTTACGTGAAAAAAAAAGAGCTCTGAAGATGAGGCATTTTTTTATATATATATTTCCGTCTTGTCTTTTTTAACGTTAACATATTGCGAATGATGTGTTTATCAACAAGCCATTTAGTGTATCTTATTCAACGATCATAAAACATTTAAACAAGTCGCAAATTGTACGTCAAATGTGGCAAATGAGGTGCGTTCGTACTATAACTAGTTTTATAAATATTCAATTGTTGGTGCAATATCTGTTGCACTCTTATGCAAAGAAGACACGAATACAAAATTTATTACTTTTCTGTATATTACAGAGGTGTGAAAACTATTAGAATAACTGTGAAATTTACAGTAAAATCTTGTTATATATTAAAAAATCATACAGTATTTAAAAAATATTGATACGTTTAATATTTAGTGTGCATTCCCTTGTTTTTTATTAAAGGTTCGATGCTTCTTGGCATACTTTGTATGAGTTTTTGGAAATTAATTTGTATTTCGTTGTCATGATGCCAAATTTGGATGAGTCTTTCTATCCGGCCATTCATGTTTGTGATGTTTCATTTCTTTAATTTTTAATTAAAGAAAACACTTCCATGGCCTGGAAACAGTCCAGATATGAACCCCATAGAGAATCTTTGGGCCATTGTAAAGAAAAAATTAAAGAAATGCAACATCACAAACAAGAATGGTCTGATAGAAAGACTCATCCAAATTTGGCACCATGACAACGAAATACAAATTAATTTCCAAAAACTCATACAAAGTATGCCAAGACGTATCGAATATTTAATAAAAAACAAGAGGATGCACATTAAATATTAAATGTATCAATATTTTTAAAATAATGTATTATTGTAAATTTCACAATTATTCTAATAATTTTCACACCTCTGTAAATTCAGTCATAGGGCTCCCTCTTCAATAGGGCGTCATCACCATGCAACCTAGAATCATGAGTTATGTGTGACGTAATGTGTCGCACACGTAGGAGATGGAGATAAAACGGACTCAATTTTTATATCCGTTTTTAGGCTTGGACTGACTCAAACTCAATCTGTCTTATATTCGAAATTTCATTTATTCATGTATAGAAAAAAAAAAAATCTTCAAAATTACCTATTATATTCTATTTTAATTTGGTTAGAATGAAGGGAAAACAGAAATCATGTTTTTCTGTTCTAGTGATATTTGCAAATTTATGTCGGCGACGCATTGATAGGGCGCCACTCAAAGAGACTGAACAATGAATTTGCTTTCAGTTCGATTTTCTTTTGCGACAATAGGGTAATTTTTAATTGGTTGTTTTTATTTTATTTCGATATTTAACCTGAAAAGAATATTTTCTGTTTTTAGGCAACGAGCATCAGCTTGAGGTTTTGTTTGTTTGAGGTTTTTTTGTCTTCTATTGCGTACGAGTATAAAAATCACTTTAGTGATGTTTCTATTTATTTTCTATCATGAATGCTGCCCGTTCTAAGGCTCTGCTCTGCACATTTATAAGGTCACTTTCATTTGTAAGGAGATATAATTGCCATGTAGTTATTCTGGTAGAAAACAATCGAGCAGTGTTTCCCCTTTTCTATAAAAGCATCGAATCGTTCCGGTAAGGGTGTCAAATTTTTAATTTAATCTGATTTTCAGGGACTCGCCACAAAAGATTGTTATGCGGAAGTAATCTATTAAAGTTTAAGATAGGCACCTTTTATAGGAAATCTAAAAACATTGTTCCATTTTTCAACATATAAATATATATATTTTTTTTTAATTTTATTCATTCTTTTTATAAAAATGCATAGCTACGAACTATCCCTTTTTTTGTGTTAACACTCTTTCCGAATCATAATCCTTACCCTATTTAATCGTAGAATTAACAACTATCGCAATTAACATTATAATTAGGTAAATGTTACTATTCGGAAGGTGTGATAACTAAAAAGTGGAATAAATAGATGACAACTAAGTATATGCTGATAGATATATTTAAATTTTTATTTTGCTAAAGAAAAAAAAAATGCTTTCAATTTTGAAAATAATGTACAAAACATAAATATGCAGATTGGAGTGATTGGGGGGTGGGGGTGGGGGGGGAGGGGACGGTATAGTTGTTGTACCGGTACCACAGAATATTAGGGCTCCGGAACTTTTTTTTATTAGAAATTAAGCCCTGACCTATCATAGGATATCGTTGAAATGATTACGGATGAAGGATTTGGTAGGAGAAAACTTTAAAGATTTGGTTCGATTTTCATAAAATATGAAAGGACTTGGCCCAATTCTTCAAAACTATTCGGTCGAGTCGTTTTTGCGTTGTTCTTATGCAGACAGATGGACAGAGCAGACTACTCTAGGTTCTACGTATTTACAGTGGCTCACATTTGTTTTTGGACACTTATGTTTATGAAACTTACTTATAAAAAACATCCTCTAAATATTAAAGGATCTACTTTAAAAAAAATTCATATACACTTTCTTTTGTCTATAATAAAACCTACACATTGTAATGAAAATAAATTCAAAACTTTTTTTTCGAAAAATTAATTTACCGAGATAGTGTTAAAAACAATCTCACATAAGTAATTGGACACTTTGAACATTTAATAAATGTAAACAAAAATATGCATATAATCAAACATTTTAATACTTTGTTGGGTATCCTTTAGCTGAAATTATACACTTTTAATGCGTTTTGGCACGGATGCAACTAGTTTTTTTGTGTAAGAATATTCAATTTTGCACCATTTTTCTGTTAATACTGTTTTAAGTTGTTCTTTCGAAGAAATATCATGTTTTCTTGTTCTTTTCTCCAGTTCATGCCACACATTTTCAATTGGGTTTAAATCTGGAGAAGTCTTGATAACTTTGGGACAGTTGCACAGCAGCCATAAGCGAACGTGTATTGCTGTATATTTGGGATCATTATCGTGATACAAGTTGAATGCGTTTTGAATTCCAAGTTTTTGGGCAGATATTTTCAAGTTTTCTTTCAGGATATTTATATACTTATATTGGTCCATATTATTTTCAAAGAAAACTAAATTTCCCATATACCAGAAGCAGCAAAACATCCCCAAACCATTATGCCTCTACCTCCTTGTTTGACAGTTGGCAAGAGATTTTTTCGGAATGAGCTCTTCGTTGGGCTTTCTCGACACAGTTATTCGCCCATCAGACCAAATATGTTAAATTTTTATTCATATACAAATAGGATGTTTTTCCAAAACGATAAATCTTCGTCTATCATGTATTTTGCAAAATCCAGACTAACTTTCTTGCTCTTTCATTAACGAAAAATTTCCTTCTGGCAACTCTACTGTTGTACCCATATGATCTGATGACTCGTCTAACAATTTCAGGGTTTCTTTTATGGCAAATCTGTTTTCTAATACTCATTCTTGGATTTTTCTTGATTTTATGTATAATAAACCTTCGATTCCTGGGAGTTAGCTTATGAGGAGGTCCTGATTTTAATGCTTTTTCAACAGTTGTTTCCATCGTTTTAGAATAGCAAAAACAGTTGAATGACTTAATTCAACAAGTTTTGCGATAGTTCTGATGCTTTTACCATCTTTAAAATGTTCTATGATTAAATTACGAATGGAATTTGTTGTAACTTTGTAGCGTCCACAGCCATGTTCACTTCAAATATACAAATGTAAACAAATTTACATGACTTAGTAGTAATTTTTAAGTGCAGATGATAATATTTGACATATATTTCGATTTATAATAAAAATAAATAACAAAAAATATCGTCTGTCAAAAAATTTAATAAAGCTTTCAAGTGTCCAATTACTTATGTGAGATTGTTTTTAGCAGTTTCTCGGTGAATTAATTTTTTGAAAAAAAAGTTTCGAATTTATTTTTATTACAATACGTAGGTTTTATTATAGACAAAAGAAAGTTTATATGAAATTTTTTTAAAGTCGATCCTTTGATATTTAGATGATGTTTTTTATAAGTAAGTTTCAAAAACACAAGTGTCCAAAAACAAATGTGAGCCACTGTATATAATTACGAACGCACCTAAAAAGAAAGAGCGATTAATCGAAGTAATGGTGGGAAAAACCATTACAATGAAACTTCCAATTATTGAAGTCTCGTCTTTACACTTAAGCAATTCGTTATGAAGAAAATTCGTTCAATAGAAATCAACTCAAATTCATGAAATTTGTATTATAAAATACACGTGCATAAAATGAAAAATACACATAATATGGAAATATTGGGAAAATGTACAGTATTTTATGGAAGAAACGCCGCAGCGTTTACGAGTTTAAAAGGTTTTTTTTTCCAAGTGCGGCGTTTACGATGTTTTTTAAATACCAACTGAGTTTCCTTAATTTAAAAATTCATAAAAATATTTAAAATAGGATTTAAATATTTTAAATAAAACTTCAGACATCTCAAGATATTGAAAACGAGGCATCCTACACTGCTCAGAAAACTTTGATTAAAGTTAGGTCAATGGGACGCTGTCGACAAAAGTAGCGTTCCGATGGATGCGGCGTTTACAACGGGTGCGGCGATTACGATATTTTTAAGCTTATTCAGGCCAATTTGAGGAGTGCGGCGTTTCTTCCACAAAATACGGTATATGAATTCGGACAGTAACTTTTGTTTTATGTAATGTAGATATATGAGAAAAATTCATTAGAATAATGTCTAAAAAAACTCGTAATAAACAGAGGTAAACAAAAACAGAAGGCGTACCGCATCTTTTCTCTTTTTTCTCAGTATTTCAAGTACTTAACTTTTAAAATGTCTGTAATATTAAATTGTACAGGTTTCTTATAACAAATACACCGTTCATAACTTTTTTCGCACTAGTGTAAGTATCCGAACCATTTGATCTGTAACATTTTCGTGAAACTGGATCCCCTTCTTATTGCATCGAAAGCTTTTAGCATTTCTTCTTTTAAATGGAAATAATTAAATATATGAATAATTTCATTTTCATGCAATCTGATGAAATAAATTCACATATCCATCGCAACAGCAACCTCTCCGTTTAAATGTTGTACACGCACGCAAGTGGAATAAACTTTGTTCTATAGAATATATTTTTCGTAATATGGACATTAATTTACATGTTAATGAGGTTCAAAGTCAAGGTTCAGCAAAAAATTTCGTTAAGTAGAAAACTTCGTTAAAGGGAAATTTGACTGTACTTTCAAATAACATATTCTATCGTTACACCATCAACTTTGATAACAGGTTACAGTAAGCTATTAATTTTGTAACTCTTTACCAGAACGTAGAAAGTTGTTGAAATTTGCATTTTTAGGAATTGTTTTGCTCTTTTTAAGATTTTTTAGCCCCCGGTATGCTATGTCTTTCTCCCAGCTTATTTTATGTCGTCTCCAAAAAAAAAAAAAAAAAAAACGTTACGTTGTATAAGCCAGTCGTAAAACAATGCAGATGTATCATTGTACGATTAAATACTCTATGGCAATTTTTTAAACTTCTAAGCATCGTACATTTTCAATTTTTATATCGTCGTATTGGGAGAGAAATAAGTACTTTTAAATGCAATTTGTTTGAAAACTGTATCTCCATTTATTTTTGAAATATTAATTTTTTTTTTTTTTTTTTTTTTTTTTTTTTTGTAGTTTTTAGAGCTATTTGCCTAATACTGGCAATGGAAGTACTCCGTTTCTGTAGAAAGTAAAGAAAAAATAATTGTAAAATAGTAATTAAATATATTTGTTACCATTTTCTCATAACAACCAAAAGAAAATGTTAAAGCACATAAATTAACGTCTGAATGTGCTTTAATATATATTGTGAATCGATGGAAAAAGAAATTTATTCATCGTTGTCACGTCATCCTGTGCTATCTGATAGATGGACGGTGACGTTCCCCAACTTGGTTTATTAGTGAGAAATTGCCAGGCTAGGACATCGGCCAGGGTAGCTTAACGGCAGAGCAACAGCACGTTATGCTGTCGACCCAGGTTCGATTCCTGGCCCCGGCTAATTTTTCACTCCAGTTGGGTTTATTGTATTTAATTGTATTTAAAGTCTGTCTTAATATATGTACACTCTAAATAAAAAGGAGTGACTATTCACTCTGAGCAAAAGTGAAATTTTTGACTCTCTGAAAGAGTGAATAGTCACTCCTGGAAAGTGAATATTCACTCTAAACAGGGGTGGATAATCACTTTTTCGGAGGAGTGACTATTCACTCTTGCTAAAGGAGTGCGGTTTTTCACCCCTGGTAGGAGTGAATAGTCACTCTTTCATAAAAGTGAATGTTCATTTTTTAATGTAGTCGTTTGTTTTTTTTTTTCGCTTCTATGGTCATTTTAAAAGAATCACATCTTTTACAGCATGCAATGAAAATAGATACAAGCGTAGTAAAGATTGGAATAAAATACTTTATTAGCAATATTTATTTAATTCATGGTTTGTAACACTGATTGAACTTTTAGGGAAAAATTCAGTTAAAGTTACATACGAATTTAAATTAGATTACTAATAGTAATAAACTAAAATATTTTATTCCAATCTTATCCTTTGTGTTTGCTTTTATTGCATGCCCTATAAAGATATTACTTTTAAAGTTTTATTAATAACTTTTTAGTCAGCGGATGTTATATGTTTAACAATGTTTGATTTGATTTTAATTTTTGTTTTAAATATAAAATCGTACTTTTTCTTTAAATTATTGCTATTTTTGCAGAGTCCTATTGTTCTAAAATATTTTTAATTTTTCCATTTAAAAAACAAAACTTATAAACTCACATCTTTTTTTAAATAAGTTCTAAGCATGATTTAAATATTAAGAATGTATATATATATATATATTATCCGCTGTCATTTGCTTTTGTTTTATTTAATATGAACTTGGAGTCTAAAGTTAAACTTTTAAGTTCTCTGGAATATGTATATATTTTTCTTTTAAACATATTCCTTAACTTAATCATGGTTTCTAATTTTCGTCCGTCATTGCTGAAAAATGAAATTAATACAATACTTATTAATGAAATGACGCGATAAGCCATGTTTAATTTTTTTATTCGCGTAGATATTGTATTTTGTGAATATGAGCAAAATAGATTTTATATGTTTTATAGGAAAAGATTGACCTCGAAAATAGAAACAAGTTGGAAATTGCTCGTCAAACGTGGCAAATGAGGTGCGTTCGTACTATAACTAATTTTATAAATATTTTTTGCACCGCATATTGTGCTGAATGTATATTTTGGTGAACTTTATAAGTGCATATCAATTTCATTCTGTTCAAAAGACTGTAACATCATTAAAATGCACTTGAAATAATTTTTTCCCATTGACCTTAAAGTTAACGGAAAGCTTTTGACTCCCTGTAATTAAACTGTACATCCGATTTTCATAAAATTTGAAACGACTCGACAAAATTTTGCAACAATTAAATAAGGTAGATGTGCCAGTAATGGACATTCTTAAGGAATTTCTTTTAAAATTATTTTTTTTTTATTAATAGTTATAATTATTACATTCCAGTTTTTTCAATATTATATTAATCTATCAACAATATTTAACCATTCTTATAGTCTCATTTTCCAATGTGAATCGAAATTTAATTTTGAATAACAGAAATATACCAAAACACCCAAAAGCCCAGTAATGGACACCCTCTGGCCCAGTAACGGACACCCCATAAAAAGTAATAAATATAATTGTTTTTATGACTGTATTTAGAACCAGAATTTAATGAAAACATACTAATGAAACAAAATGGTTATTTTCAAATAAATTTAACAATAAGGATACCAGTAATTAATAAAAAATTTGTGATGATCATTTACTGTTTGCATCAATTATTGTAATTATCAGACGATCAATGTTTTAATTATTTTAGATGGATAGTTTAAAATACTAAATATCAGGCAATTACAGCTATTAAATTATTGAAACAGTGGGGGATTTAAAAGGTAATAATAATAAAAAAAAGTTTTGGAATGTTAGTGATGTTTAGTTTTGTCTCGCTATTTTTAAAAATTAATCTTCCAGAGACTACTTGATATATCATTTATAATAATTAATATTGCAAATATGAAAGAAATGATATTGTGAGTTGAATATTTTAAATGCTAAGTAAAATAATTTCAAAATAAAACTGTAGAACTGATGTTTGGGGCCACTGATCTGCAGATTTACCAGTTTCATGAATATTGCCTATAAATTAAGGAATATTACTTTTTTTTCCTTCTTTTTTTTCAGATAAGAATAACCAAACATTTAACACAGAAAATAGATTTTTAATAGCTTCTGTAACTTAATTGCTTTTATTTAAAAGGAGAGGTATTAAGCCCTATGAGCCCGTCTTTGGCTGTGCTCTTAAACAGTATTTTCTACTACCTAGCTGGTTTGATTGCCAGATTTTAAAATAGCAAAGTATATATACATAAAAAAAGAATAAAATATTGAAATTTTATTAATCACATAAACTAACTTAAAAGCAGCTATTTAAAAAGTTTTGGTGGAAAATGACTAATTAACCATTCTAGTAATAGACACCCTCTCTTAAAACCTTAAAAATAAATGAAATTTCGTAAATGACCGTTAGTATATAAAAGTCTAAGTTTTCTATTGCTACTCAAGCAAAAGCATTCAAATTTTGCAAGAAAATAAATAATATATAAATTAATTAAACGAAGCCAGCTCTTAGCCTCTTCATTAAGATTTTCACAGAAAAATAGCAAAACTTTGAAACATTATTTTCTACTTCCTAATTGGTTTGATTAAAAGTGTCAACAATAACCCAGTTTTATAAAACATGCAAGGGGAAATTATAAAAAAATTAATTAAAGTTAAATATTTATTACTTATTTTTTTATGAACCAAAAACATCAAAGGGTGACCATTACTGGCACATCTGCCCTATTTAAAATTTCAGACCATTCGGAAGGCTGTAACAACATTAAAATGCACTTGCAATAATTTTTCCCATTGGCCGTAATGTAACAGAAAAATTTGACTGTCCCTGTAATTAAACTATACATCCGATTTTCATAAAATTTGAAATGACGCGACAGAATTATACAACAATTATATATTTTAAATTTCAAACGATTCGGTTGGGTAGTTTTTGCGCTGTTATATGCGAGCAGACGGACAGACAGACGGACTGAACGACGACTATAGGTGCTACGTATTTATATAACTACGAACGCATCTAAAAAGCGATTTTTATTTTTTTATATCATTAAATAGTTTAAACTTTTGTCTTTCCAACGATGTGTCACACATGCTTATATATATAAAAAATAAGTGTTGAAATTATTCATTCTTTCTAAGAGTACTTCACAGCTTAATGGCAATAAATCTTTAATCGACTTTTTCTCAAAACTTGGATTTTTCATGTTTATGTTCCTTTTTTAGGTGCGTTCGTAATTATATAAATACGTAGCCTCTATATTCGTCGTTTAGTCAGTCTGTCAGTGTTGATTTCAGGGGGTGGCCCGGAGGGGGGGGGGGGCATTTCCCCTCCGGAAGATTTGAGATTTTGTGTTTTCAATGGTCAAAAAGTGCAATCCCCCCCCCGGAACTCTATAATGTCCACCCCCCCTCCGGAACCACAGAAATCCCTCTTGGAGATAAGGGTCTGAATTCAACACCCACATATAACAGAGCAAAAACTACCCAACCGAACGGTCTAAAATTTTAAATATATAATTGTTGCAAACTTTTGTCGAGTCATTTCAAATTTCATAAAAATCGGATGTATAGTTTAATTACAGGGACAGTCAAAAGTTTTCCGTTACATTACGGCCAATGGGAATAAATTATTGCAAGTACATTTTAATGATGTTACAGCCTTCTCCGAATGATCTAAAATTTTAAATATATATTTGTTGCAAAATTTTGTAGACTCATTTCAAATTTCAGGAAAATCGGATGCATAGTTTAATTACAAGGACAGTCAAAAGTTTTCCGTTACATGACGGCCAATGGGAAAAAAAATATTTTAAGTGCATTTTAATGATGTTACAGCCTTTCAGAACAGAATGAAATGGATATGCACTTATGTATTGCACTAAAATATACATTCAGTACAATATGCGGTGCAAAAAATATTTCTAAAACTAGTTATAGTGCGAACGCACCTCATTTGCCACGTTTGGTGAGCAATTTCCAACTTGTTTGAATATCTATTAAACATAAGAACTCAGATTTTTTTTAATACTTATACTATATTATATTGTATACACAGGGATTTAATGATTTGTTGAGAATTATTTATTTTAGGCAGTGAAATCTTACCAAAAAGTGCTAATTAAAAAATGACTTTCAATAAATAATTAATAATTAATTTTGAATTTTACTTAGAACGAAAATGGTCTGTTAAAATACGTAAAACATGTTATTCAAACTACTCTAAAAAATCTAGACCTCTATCTTTCACCATTTCTGAGAAAAATGTACATAAAGTTCGTGAATTTAACATGGCGGAGATACGGCTTTCCCGGTCCCCTTAAAACAATTACATTTCAGTCCGCTACATGAAGAAATCTCACAATCACTTTAGAACGAAAATGGTCAGTTAAAAAACGTAAAGCATGTTATTCTAACTACTCAAAAAAAATCTAGACCTCTATCTTTCACCATTTCTGAGAAAAAGGTACATAAAGTTGGTGAATTTAACATTGCGGAGATACGGCTTTCCCGGTCCCCTTAAAACAATTACATTTCAGATCGCTACATGAAGAAATCTCACAATCACTTATGAATACTCCACGATCAATCTTTTGCTATACAAACATACAACTATTTAGCTCATAATCTGGACATTCCACATATCTACACGGATAAATGCTTAAAATTAAACAAGACTTACCTTCATTTTATGTATTCCAAAGAATAATTTTAATGATATCCTAATCTTAAAATGGCGGACGAAAAAGTGATCATTTTTCTTATCTTTAAAGGGTGTCGTCGCCTGGCTTCTCTGATTGGTTAATAAGCAATGCACACGTAAGTCACTCTTCTTTCAGGAGTGAGACATCTCACTCCTTTCTAGAGAGTGGAAAACTCCACTCTTTAAGGAGTGTATTTTTATAAAAACTCACTCCAAAAAGAGTAAAAATGCCTGTCACTCTTTCAAAAAGTGAACTTTTCACTCCTCCCAATTTTAGAGTGTATATCTTTAATAATTAAAAAAGAAAATGTAATTAAAATACGTGCTATTTTGAAAAAATATAAACGAATGATTTCTGTTAAAAAATGGAGCTATTATAAGCTATATTTAATTCTAAGTATCTATATTAATGTTACAAACAAATGAAGGCCTATGAATTATTAGATTTTTTTTTTTTCCGTCTTATGTATGCTTTATTGTAGATGTTTAAGAGTAGATCGTAAATGTGGAATTCTTAAGGGTGTATTCGAAAAAATATTTTTCCACCCTCAACAGCTCGAAATTTTCTGAGACATTTTCAGACTCATTTTAAAAAGTAAAAACATGAAACTTGCTGAGGTGATTTTTGAAGACATGTATAAGAAGCCGTGTGATTTCATTTTTCGCTCAAATCATTAGAATTTGAGTTTTAAACAATTATTTTCTGTATGACCAATTTTTTTCATTCCCTGATCTCCCGCTTCGGAAAATTCGGTTCAAAATGCCAACTTTGACAGCATTTTTTTACAATATTTTCTACATTTATCCAAAAATCGAGAGCCACGGCACATTATGTAATTTCTAAATAAGAGAATTTCCCAGTTTGATGCGTTTGAGAGCAAAAATGAATTTAAAAATGAATCAGAAAATAAACAGTTTGGATTGGAATACACCCTTAAGCGGATGCGAATGACATCATTTTACATAAAATAAAAGCGTGTGCTTTAAGTCTTAAAATTGAAATATGTCTTGTACTATTTATATACACAATATATCGATTTTTTTTTTTTTTTATCGGGGGCGACACTAAATTCTGAAAAAGCAGAATTCCTGTTTTCTAGTTTTTTTATTTAACGTAGGGCAGTTTTAATCGTTTTTCACATTCGAAACTTTGATTCAAAATGTCACCTCAAATGCTTACAGTAGTAGTCTGAAAATTCATATATTCTGGTAAATTTGCCACTAACATAAAGTCGTATGCTTAATAATTTCATAGCTATGATTGATTAGATAAAAGACAGACTGTGTTCTTTGATCGAACGAGCCGGCCCGCTAACAGAACCTTATCAATTGCATCAGGGAATGTAAAAATATAATTCATTAATTTTAATTAATTTTTCAACTACTTTTCAGCTGTGTTGGCAGTTGTTAGCAATGTGATAATTCACATCTTTAATATTCTATTATAATTCATTAAAAATTCTCCATTTCAGTTTTGAGATTGGTGATTGAAATAATATTAAATATAGTTTAGGTTATTTATAATTAATATAGTTTAGTTTTTTATAATTAGTTGTCCTCTTACGTTGGTGTTATTATTTAAAGCCAAAGGTGGCAGCGTATTAAAGATTTAAATAATTTGTCGGAACTCTGAAGTTAAGAAAAATCTTTTACAATTACGATAATAGCTTAACAATTAGAGTTCTTAAAAATTATGATTTTGAAAGAAAAAAAAAGCTGGGGGAGCGGGTAGCTGATTGAAGTTGATTCTATATTTTCTTAGTAGACAATCACGTGTTTTTTTTTTTCTTATGATTTATGTCGATGGAAATGCATTGTAATAATTTTGCCTTTTTTTCTTTTCTCTTTCCATGTTTGTTTCGTCCTGCCCACCACGTTTCTCTTCTTTCTTGCTTCTTCGATGTTGCAACAGCAAACAGCCAAAGGTAAGTGAACTGCATTTCATCATTTCCTTGCTTATAAGATTTAAATATTTTTCTATTGGTTGAAGTGTAGAATTTCAAATAAAAACACTCTGTTATACTTGAATACGATTAAATTACGAATTATTTACAGAGGTACTATTTACAGCAGATATAATATTCATCTTAAGGAATTTTTGGGTTTTTGGCAAGAACCGAAGAACTAATATTAATTTCATACACGTTTTAATTCAGGGATATCCGATCGAGAAATGACTTGCGACATTGGCTATAGATCGTCACATGACTGCTCGGAACCAATCATGCGTCTTTTTACAGTTTGCTTTCCAGTCTATTTGCTATGTGATAGTCTTCTCGAGTAAGAAAAAATGTATTGCACGCATTACCTAAATAAGAAGGAAGGTTGCTGTCTCCTCTTCCCTAATTGCACCACAGCTAAAATATAACTCCTAATAACGTCATTGACGTCACGTGGTGTGAATTAGTCAAATGTAAATCGCATCCAAGTCGCCGTCGCGGTCATCGGACGTTTTAACCGCCCCATCCTACTCGGTCCTTTTGTTGATGTCTTAAACTTATTCAAGTTAGAGTTTAGATGTTTTCGATGGGATCTTCTGTAATCGTGCCTGCTGCCTTACCGGTCTGCAACCGAAACTTAAACTTCCGATTCTGCCTCGCACCGCCTTTTCCGCATAGTAGCACCGATCGAAAAATAACTAAAAAATCGGTCATAAGAGTCACAATGTGACGAACAGGTCCCGGCTCATTCAGGGGCATGCGGAGCAGCTGCCCCAGGACCCCCTCTTTAGGTCCCCCCCCCCCCCATGAGAGTAGTCAGGATTTTCATTTAAAGGTGCCAAATTAAAAGGTTGCCAAATGATTAAAATTAGCCAAAAGTGACTAAAATGAATGTATTTTCAAACATTTAGGAAGAAAGCGCTGTCCCCTTTACCCTCTCTGCTTCCAGTACCCTCTCCACCCATGCAAAAAAAAAAAAAACTATATCATTAGAAAACTAATGATTAATATTTTATTATGACAACTTAGTATTCTATTATTTTCAAAAGAAATTATTAACGTTTTCCTCCTAACGTGGCAAGTTAAAACCATTAATTAGGACCAATTTGGGACCTTTTCTTTTAGGCATCTTATAACATACTTAGATAAGCAAAGTAAAAGTTTGCAAAGAAATACTGGTATAAACCAATTTATCATTTTTTCCTACCATTATCCTTTAGTATTTTTTCTTAAAGTTGTGGCCATCTGTTTGTGGCGCTCTGTATACAGATGTGAGCAGTACTGGGTGCAAAATTTATGCATATAATACAATATGTATGAAGTTTAGTACTAGCCACGTCCGCATTATTCACAAAAAAATTATAGATAGAAGCCTCCATAGCCTAAGTCGGGTGACGAATCAAAGAAGTCACTTATTTTGATCGTCGTATATGATTGTGACCATTGTGACTGCACTGTTGGGGTCATGCTACTAGACTTCCAAGTGTTCTTCTGTTGTACTAACGTTCTTTAGAGAATAAGGAACATGCAGTAACAAAGTTCTCTAAAGTATTTTTATTCTTTTTTGTACATAGAAATATTTTAATATTGTGTCTTAATCTTTCTTTATAACTTATAGAAGTCTTAAAACAAATTGACCAATTATTTAAATATAAATTAAGGTAATTTTTATATATTTTTGATGCATTTATATCTGAACATAAATTGACCAATTATTTAAATATAAATTAAGGTAATTTTTATATATTTTTGATACATTTAATATTTGAACTTAGCATTTACGTTGGCATTAGCTATTTATTATAATTGAAGTTTCATGTCTGTATCATTTAAGATTAAATTCCTTATATACGTGCCTTTTAATCCTTTAAGTATAACTGTTTGAGCGTATTTACTCATTTAAAATGAGATATTACTAATAAAACATATTTAAATAACAATATTTTACTTTGACATTTTCCCCTCTTAAAAATAATCCCTGGATTAAAATGTACAGAAATGTAATTCCTAAATCATTTCCTTTTCGGAAAAGAAACAATTTACTCTCCGAATTCCTTTGAAATAATCCAATGGAATATCTTGAAACATTCGATTGAGAAGTTTAGTTGTTTAATAATTTCGATAGCTAATTAGAAGCATGGATAAATTATGAGCAGACGATTATTTCTTCTTTTTTATTAAAGGTCCAGTGTTGAAATTTCCCGTGAATATTTTGATGATGATTTACAAAATATCATTTTTGAAGTAGGTAAAATCAAAATTACAAAAAGAAAACTAAATGCGGGGGAGGGGTAAAATGATTATTAAATAGTTATGACTTGTAAGATTGTTCATGTGGGAATTTTGTAATTATTTTATATAATCTTATTTTTAAGTTCTTATGTTCGAAATCGGCTGCACAAACATATTGCGAATAAGTTAGCAAAGTACAAATGCATGCCACAATTTATCGTAGTATTTCATCCCATGGAGGATTTCACCCAATTAAAGTAGGACTTTTTACTAATCGAGCTCATTTAAATAACAATATTTTACGTCTTCGTTTTTCCTCCTTAAAAATAATCCAAATGAAACTAAATCATTTCTTTTTCAAAAGAGAAAAAATTTAGATTCCGCAAATATTTAGAAAAAAAATCTAATTGTGTATTAGTTGAGTCCAGTTAGACGAAAAAGCTAAACTAAAACTAAGTAAACAAAAGTTCTTTTTGCTTTAAAGTGGCTGAAACAGACTTCCATTGGACGTATTAAATATACACAATATGGTCAAAGATGACCGGTCACTTGCGATTTTAGACGTTTTGTTCAATATCTGGAAATAACCTGAAACTGCAGGTGTGTAAACAGTATAGTATAGGTCATATATTTCCGCGAAGATTTTTTCCTTAAACCCCACAGGGGACCGTCAACAATTTGAAAAGAACGAATATCTTTTGGACAACCCTGTAAAAACTAATGCAGCAAAAGCGCATTTTTAGGTGCGTTCGTAATTATATAAATACGTAGCACCTATAGTCGTTGTTCAGTCCGTCTGTCCGTCTGTCCGTCCGCATGTAACAGAGCAAAAACTACCCAACCGAAGGGGCTGAAATTTTAAATATATGATTGTTGCAAAAGTTTGTCGAGCTATTTCAAATTTTATGAAAATCGGATGTATAGTTTAATTACAGGGACAGTCAAAAGTTTTCCTTTACATTACGACCAATGGGAAAAATTATTGCAAGTGCATTTTAATGATGTTAAAGCTTTCCAAATGGTCTGAAATTTTAAACATATAATTATTGCGACATTTTGTCGAGCCATTTCAAATTTTATGAAAATCGGATGTATAGTTTAATTACAGGGACAGTCAAAAGTTTTTCTTTACATTACGGCCAATGGGAAAAATTATTGCAAGTGCATTTTAATGATGTTACAGCCTTCCGAATGGGCTGAAATTTTAAATATATAATTGCTGCAAAATTTTGTCGAGCCATTTCAAATTTTATGAAAATTGGATGTGTAATTTAATTACAGGGACAGTCAAAAGTTTCCCGTTACATTAAGGGAATGGGAAAAAATTATTGCAAGTGCATTTTAATGATGTTACAGACTATGCACTTATGAAGTGCAAACAAATACACATTCAGTACAATATCGGGTGCAAAAAATAATTATAAAACTAGTTATAGTACGAACGCACCTCATTTGCCACGTTTGACGAGCAATTTCCAACTTGTTTATAATAAGTGGCTTATTGTAATATACTGTGTTCATTTTTATGAGGATAGCATGTATACTCATAGAGAAATTAACCTTTTTATAAAAACAGTCCCAAATTTCGCCAAGTTTTTTGCTTATAATTTGCAGAGTTCTTAATATTAAAAAAAAGTTATTTTCAGAAAATATGACAAACGACATTGTACACAATACTCTGCAATCAGAATTAAAAAATAATAAAAATTGGATGAAAAATGAGCAGGTTTACTAAAAAATGTTTCACTGCCCATGCGCGAATGCAATCAAAATATAATGTGCATAATGTATTAGCAAAGTATATAGAGCAACTTTTGTGAAAGTCTCAAAATCATAGCTTGAAAATTCTGAAAATTATCGTCGATAGAATAAGCTCGAAATCCGTTGTTCCCAAAAAGATGAGAGGTTGTATCCAAATATAGTAGTATACATGCAATATTGTGTACGCTATCTTGGCACTAAACAACATATATTTGATACAACCGCTCATCTTTTTGCTTCTTTTTGGGAACAACGGATTTCGAGCTTATTCTGTCGGCGATCATTTTCAGAATTTTCAAGTTATGATTTTGAGACTTTCACAAAAGTTGCTCTATATACGTAGCTAATACATTATGCATATTATATTTTGATTGCATGCGCAGTGAAATATAGTTTAGTAAACCTGCCCATTTTTCATCTAATTTTTATTTATTTATTTTTTAATTCTGATTGCAGAGCATTGTGTACAATGTCGTTTGTCATATTTTCTGAAAATAACTTTTTTTTATATATCAAGAACTCTGCAAATGATAAGCAAAAAACTGGGCGAAATTTGGGACTGATTTCTGTGCGAGTATACATCTTCATAAGAATTAACACAGTATATTACAATAAACCACTTATTAATAATCTCGAGTTTGAACGCTTTTGCTGCATTAGTTTTGACAGGGTTATCTAAAAGATATTCGTTCTTTTTCAATTTGTTGACGGTCCCCTATGGGGTTTCGGGAAAAAAAATCTTCGCGGAAATATATGACCTATACTATACTGTTTACATACCTGTAGTTTCAGGTTAATTCCTCGTATTTTTCTAGATATTTAACAAAACGTCTAAAATCGCAAGTGACCGGTCACCTTTGGCCATATAGTTTATATGTTTTGATAACATAGTGCAAAATGATTATACAGTCGAGCCCCGATTTAGCGAATTTTTTTGTGGTCCCGATGAAAATGAAAAAAAAAAAAAAACTTAGATTTAACGAATTTATAATCTCGATTTAACGAATAACTTTCGATGTCAAAAAATGAAAAACCTGAAGAAATTTTCTAATATTTATCAAAAAATTTCAACGTCTCTTATTGCCAATTTTCTGAATATGTATCTTGTGGTGCACTGAAAATTGAAATGTCTGAATTGACAAATATACAAATTGAAATGTCTGAAATTCAGACACTTAAGTGTCTGAGACAAAGTGTTCAATTTTCAGACATTTTAAAATATCTGAATTTTTTCAGACACTTCAAACGTCTGAATTTCATACACATCAAACGCCTTAATTGCAACCATTTTTTAAGCATTATACGCAGCCATGTTTGACCATGTTGAATCCTAGAAAAATTTTTGGCCATGTTCCTGCCCCCTCCACCCCTATACAGTGCGATTTTAGGGGCTCTGAAAGTTGGTATGCAATTTTCTTAAAGCTGATAATTTAAATATTTTTAAACAATGTACATTATAATCAGTATTTTGAACTTCTAGAGTAGAATACGATTTAAATATATATATATATATATATATATATATCTAAATGCAATAAAACCTCTCAATAGGGGTTTCAAGGGAATTTCATTCGTTGCCGAGGTGCATGTGATTGAGAGGTTTTACTGTATTTAGATTTTTAGTTTTTAATCTTAGTCGGCTTTAAATGTTCAAGATTTTTATTATAATCGGCCCACTATCGAAAATTTTTTAAATATAAACTTTACAATAATTGCATATCTAATTCGGGGCCCCTAAAATTGTAGGGAGGATGTAAGGGACACTGCCCAGTTTGCCCATTCTTCAATCAAATCATTCTTCTGCAAAAAATCCAACCCTGCATTATGTTCGCTAAATAGAGATGTCCGGTATTCGGAAGTGTTCGTTATGGAGACTAATGGACATTCCCTAATACCGGACAGCTCTATTTAACAAAAACTTTTTAAAAGCAAAACGCATGCACATTTGTTTATTTTTACCTAAAAAAACTGACATGTCTGATTCATTGGTCGGCACCAAAATCCTCTCTGTAAAAAATAATAGTCGATTCTTATAGATTTTAATCTTCTAAATAAAAATATGGTAACGAAATTACTGTATCACGTACCATTTTTTTTTTTGGTAGGAGAGTTTTGCTTTTAAATTTAAAATTAAGATATTTTATATCTTGCTAAAACATGAGTGAAAAATTTTTAAACCATAAAATATAGATAATAATAGGTAAATTACCTGCAAATAAATGTATAAATATGATTACCAGATTTACAGCGGCATAAGGAATGAAAATATATTAGTGGATAGCGGACACGAAAAAGGGAGGGGGAATAAAAAAAATGCTTTACACAAGTATCAACAAATAAAATTTCCATGCTATATTTTGTCACTTTGATATCTAAGACAGTCAAAACATTTCTTTCATGATTTCAATTTTATCTAGCATTGCAAATTAATATAATAATCCTTCCATGTTTGCTATTACTATAAAATTGTTTCTCGGAAAAATGGTACGTGCTGGAGCATTTTCAATAACATATTTAGACACTTTACATATTTAGTTTGCAGGGAGAAAAATTTTAATTTTTTTACCGACCAGTGATTATCGAACAAATTCCACAGTCCCATAGTGTCCAAAATTGAAGGCAGGGCCTTTACGGTATTCGGATAAATAAATATATATTTTTTGTTTCTAATCTTATCCTGTTCTAAAAGTTCGAAATATTCATTATAAACAGAGCAATGTCGAAAGAGATTTAAAATATCAGCTTTACAAAATTGCACAAAAATTCCCCCCGCCCTTTCAGAATAAAAAGAAAATTCATATCATTTAAAAATTAAATTCTTCTTTTAAATTTATATTGCTACATAGACAAGTTTTTTATACATCAGATGAGAATTCTCAAGAGCTATTTATTTAATAATAAATAAAAAATAAATAAATATTCTATTTTAAATAACATGCAGAAAAAATTACTTCTAATTTCTAAACTTCTTTTGTCTTAAACATACATTTTAATATCTAATTGTCACTCTTTTTTAATATTTCATGTAAGTGATGATAAATAAAATGATAAAAACCGCAATTTTAATCAAAACTAGTTATGAAAGTAAATGTATATAACTCTAGCTTTTTAAATTTCAAATTTATTTTCTGCTAAAAATAATTAAGAATCAATATTAAAATTGATTTCAAATGAAATATATATGTATATCTTTAAGGATTTTAAAGTTACAGTAACATGCATAATTACATGAATGTAAGAATATATATTTCTAGAATTAGCTGCTTTTCCGCTAACAGATTCAGACCTGCCAACTGCTACGAAAAAATCGTAGTTGCTACGATTTGGACCTATAAACTACGATGCTACGAAAATAGGTCTTAAACTACGATTTTTTGTAAAAAACACAAACGCATTTTTTGTTTCTAGTTGCGATTTTTATCCCGCGCAGCATATTTTTCAGGAGTGATTCTGTTACGAAATTTCCAAAATTTCAAAGTGTTCATTTCCGAAAGTTAAAAAAAAAAAATGGCCATTAGTCTGAAAAAAATCTAGGCTGCAAAACAAACTTCTTAACATAAAACACTCTTTATGTATATCAACCAGGAGTGAATCGTGTTTCTGTAAATATTTATACAGGAATATTCCCTTCCTTAGAAACAAGGGTGCCATTTTAGGAATTTCTGAAAGGGGGGGGGGGTCTTTGAGGGGCAAGGTTTGAAATAGTGTGCAAAATCGCGCGATTTGCGAATTTCGTCAAAAGTTCATGGTAAAAAATGTGGATTTCAACAAAGAATCGTGATAGAAAAATGTGAATTACGATTGTGGGAAAAAAATCGCGAATTTCGTCAAAATTTACTGCACTGGGCTAAAAAATTGGAACCAGAGTCCTTTTACAAATGAAAAAAAAAAAAATTCTACGAAACGAAAAGAAACTTTAATGATCATATAAAAAGTTTCAGAGGAAAAAATTTGCTATATTGAATTGAAAGACTGAAACCTTATTCCTTTTACGAATGTCAAAAGATGGCTGTGTAACACGAAAAACCAACCAACCAACCTCCATATTAATTTAAATTTTGTGTGCTACGATTTCTCATTTTCAAAGGTTGGCAGGTCTGAGATTCAAACCTAACTCATATTTCATGCAATATTTTATGTGGTACTATAAACAAAATATCAAACCACTTACTGTTATCGATATCCTTGGCTTGATTTAAAAGATCTGTCATAGTGAATGAGTAACAAAATGCTTGCATCTTTTTAAAAGAAACCCCTTCATATATCCTACTAGTTGTGTTAAAATAATGAAAATTTTCCTTTCTTAAAACACAACCCGTGGGACTAGTTTGTAAGTCTGAGGCTAGTTCTTATTCACAAAGTTTTGACGAGATGAATAACCCTATATTATCGATGAAAAGCAATAAAAAGTAATACTATCTCTGTTGCACGCTCTTTGTAAGAATTCTTGGATGTAATTTTCAAGTGTTTCTTTTCCGTTGTTATATCAATATCTGAAACACATATGATTCACGCAGAAATCCAGAATGCAAGAAACTTCTAAATATAACACTTCCAGAAATGACGCAGCCACAGTAGAATTATAATGACAAAACTTTTCGCAGTAAAAAATAGGATCGGTTAAAGATGTGAACTGTTGGAAAACGTTTGGATTTGAAAGCGACATTGGACTCAGAACTCGAATTCGGCTGACAAAGAAAAAAAGATTGAGTCAGCATTACGTCAGTCATTACGTCAGCATACGGTTTACAGTATGATAAGTTCATTAAAACTTTTTTATTAGCGGGAAATGCAACGTTGTATAAGAAGAAATCAGAAGCATTTTACTTTCTTTATTTGGCATTTTTCGTAATGCTTAGACTTATAAATTATCTGAATACAATTATTACAGTTTTTATACTTTCAGGCAGAGGGGGAAAACCATGATAAATTAGAAAAATCGTCGTAACGCTTCTAAATAATACATTTATTATGTATAATCACAGACAGGAGGGCGGTTGTAGGCCATTTCCCTTCCCTGTATTTTGAAATTTACTGAATTAAATTGTCTTTATATTTAAAAATAATAATAATTTATTCTTCCAAATTATTACATAATTAAAGACTAAGACAAAAAGGAACTAATAAATTTTTGCAAGAGAAACGCCTCCCCCCCCCCCTCCCTTCCTAAACCACTAATAGAAATAAATTTTTAATTATTTCCTTTTGACGTTCATATATTTTAATTTTTCTTAAATTGGAAGATAAGGGTTGTTCATAAGGGCAATACCCTCCACCAGAAGGAAAGAAATGTTCTGCATTTTGAAAAATGTTGTTAGAAATTTATTTTTGAATATTTAATAGTTCTTACTTCTTAATTTTTTTTAATATTTCTTTTATATAAAAATTTTTGTACGAGGTGTTCTGACAAAATATTCTTAGTTTAACTTATTTCATGTTTATATTTTGCCTTTTAGTTAGGCGAACTAGGCAGGGGACTCCAGGCACATCTGTTCAACCTTTCCCCTCCATACATTTTTTTCTGAGAGCAATCATATCGCTTTGTATTTAGGGAGCGGCCTTTACGTATACAGATGAGTGGAAGTAGTTTTTGAGAAACTTTATATTTTGTGAAAAGTTTCTTTAGCTTGTACTTTTGCACTAAACATAATTTAGTTCGAAAGTTAGTAAACGGGCATTTACAATTTTGGCAGACGTCCTCATGGTCAAATCAAGCTGCTTATTTTTTACACTAATACCAAATTTAGTAAATGGCAATGCATTTCATCCATTCAAAAACATTTTCTGATGGTGCTGCCAGATATATTGCGATACA
This sequence comes from Maratus speciosus, assembly GCA_963932465.1. Classification (NCBI taxonomy): domain Eukaryota; kingdom Metazoa; phylum Arthropoda; class Arachnida; order Araneae; family Salticidae; genus Maratus; species Maratus speciosus. The sequence goes on along the minus strand of OZ010791.1, from coordinate 14,564,824 downwards.
ATTGCATATTAGGACACCAGAAGCGAAGGGGGTATAAGTCACAAAATTGAAAAAACTGAGATAAGTACACAGGCTATCTGGAAATATTGCTATTTGTTTTATGATTGCTCTCAGAAAAAAAAAATGTAGGGAGGGGAAACGTTGGACAGATGTGCCTGGAGTCCCTTGCCTAGTTCGCCAAACTAAAGCGCAAAATATAAGAGATTTTCTAATTATCTGTTGCGTTCTTGAGGTCAACTACTCAAGCTCTATAAATTACTTAACCTCCTTAATCTCTACTTAAAATTTAAAAAATATATTGTATTCCACGTTTCTTTCACAGTTATTGAAATAAGAGTTCAAAGACCGCTATGAAATTAGGAACAGTTTCATATTTTAAGTCAGACACATACTATTGATGTTCATCTTTAAATTCAATTTACTCCAAATCTAAAGTTTGTCACTTGTATCCCTTGGCCTCTGGGATCCTCATATACAATCATCGTTTCATCATATATACAGTATGATACAATTGTATTACATTCAGACATATAAGTGTCTGAATTTCTACATGTCTTAATTTCAGACACATGATCATTATTCAGACATTTTTCTCAGTTCATTTATACCATGATCACAGTAAGATACTTAAGTGCCTTAAAATTAGACATTTATGATGTCTGAAATTTCATATTCAGACGTTTAAGTGTCTGAATTTCTTTTTCAGTCACATATGTGTCTGAATTTAAGACGCCTCTATTTGCAGTGTGCAGAACTATTTACATGCGAATTGTACATTGCAGCGAGGTTATTAATAGCAGTAGTAGTGGAACTTGGAACTTCGAATGATAAATAGCATAGTACCTGGGGACGAAGGCCTCCCACCTACAGTAGAATAATAGTCGTAGAACATTTGAAACAGAAAATCGGCAAGACTCAGAAAAAGGTAAACAAGATTCAAAGAAGCAGTTCGCAATTTAGATGCTTTTGAAACGATATTTGACGGCTCAGGATGTTGATGACACTGTTTTCACAGCTTTGGAAAAAATCGATAAAGGTGTTTGGAATTCAAAATCGAAACAAAGCATATAAACGTCTATAAAAGATTTATTTTCTAAAAAGTAATTTATCTATAAAATTTGAATAAATGAGAATTTTTCTTAATTAAATTGCATGTGATTTATAGTATTCTATATAGTATGTATACAGGATTTCCACTTTCAACGGTGGCCAATGGCTAATTCCTAAACCGTTAGTCATAGACATATAGTTCCAATTACAAAAAACGTTTTAAATGAGGTAAAGAAACAATTTAAAAGCAATTTGGATAAATAAAAACATTTCTTAAAAAATTACGAAATTTAAATTTTTATACAGTCCCCCGATCCTATAAGTTATGTTTAGTAAAATTTTCTCGGTCAATTTTAGTGTTATAGGAACGGGACTTTTTTTGTCTTACTTGTCAGAGTAATAGGAAAATTTTACTAAATATAACTTATAGGACCGGGGGACCGTATAAAAATTTAAATTTAGTACTTTTTTAAGAATTTTTTTTAATGACCCAAATCGCTTTTAAAATATCTCTTTACCTCATTAACGTTTTTGTAATTGGAACTATATGTCTATGACTAACGGTTTAGGAATTAGCCATTGGAAAAAAAAAGTCATTGTTTATAGTGATATTTTATATAAAAATAGCAAATAAAGCCTTTGTGCAACAATATTAAAAAGCAGAAAAACCAACGTTTAAAATGCACAAATAATATATGAAAAGCAGCATGTCTGCTGCTTTTCATATATTATTTGTGCATTTTAAACGTTGGTTTTTCTGCTTTTTAATATTTTATAATTAAAGAAAATATTACATATAGAAAATATACTTTAAGAAGGTATTATATTATATTTTCCTAAAGAGTCTCGAACGATTCGTTAAACCGGGGTTCGACCTCATTGCATATTTCGTATTTTATATATGTTATGCGAAGTGCATACTAAGCATTTCTGTTTAATTATTTTATCATTTTCGTCTAACTCGACTCAACTGTATTCCATTACATTATTTCAAAGTATTCGAGGAGTAAATTGTTTCTCTTTTAAAACGGAAATAATTTAGTAACATTTCGCATTATTTTTAAAAAGGGAAAACGAAAAATATTGTTATTTAAGTGTGCTCGATTAGTAAAGAGTCTTACTTTAACTGAGGCAAATACTATACAATAAACTGTGGTCTTAATTAATATTTTCGTAGCTTATTCTTAATTTATTTGTGCGGTGGATTTCTATCATGTATTTTGGTTTTTTTCGGTGGGTGTGATTTGCATGTTATTGTTCTAAAATCTTCAAAATAAAGCTTATTTACGCATACGGAGTGTTTGAGAGAAATACATAATACTTCTTAATTTTTTTTAAATTAACGTTACTTAAAATTCTTCTTTTGCGTGTATCTACATTATAAAAGGTACCTATCCTATAAATTTCATGATTAGTAAAACCACTATTTGAGGCTGAGTGTCAATGTGTTTGTCAGTTTCTGTTCAGGAAAATCATTTTCTATTCAGGAACGGCGAACCAGTGGCACGCTGTTAAGTGGCACGCTGCAAATTATTTTTGGCACGACATAGATTCAGGTTCTACATAAAAATATAGTAGAATTTCACAAAACGCATTAATTAATCTAAATGGTGTCTCTGTTTATCAAAAATCTATTAGTTCGGCTGGTTTTCATTGTTATACAGATGGGAGAAACTGAAATATGACTTAATGTATCCCCATCTAGCTCCATATTGTGTCACAAAATTTTAATAAGAAGAAGAATAAGAGAAAATTGGGACTTATCGCAAAAGAAAGATTAAGAGGCATTGTAAGCAGAAATAAGGCAGAATAATAACAACTTGGAATTCAATTCCAGACACCAAGAACTGTAGATTCTGACGCTTGTTATTTTGACAATTTTTTCTGCGAGACGCATTTTTTTCGGACATATGAAAAATTCAAGTAAAAACATCTTGTCAAATGAGTGAATAACTAAGTATGAAGTTGATATAAATTATTTGGCATATAAGAAGAGGCAACCGGAATAATATTTTAAAAATAAATTTCTAAAGTATAACATCAAATATTACTGATATTTTTTTAATGCTAAAAACAAAATTTTAAGTAAATTTTATTCATTATTATTTGATTCATTACAATTTTTTATTCTTGGCTCGTCATGATCACATAAAATATATTTTTGAAAAAAATTTTGCAATTGGATGTGAAAAGAATGTGTTTGCTGTCCCTGTTTTATAAGATTTGCCCAATACCTATAGCTTTAGCCAAGCTCGAAATAAAGACGTTTAACTTTCTTCGCAAAATTATCTAACATTGCAACAGGTTCCTATAAAATCTGTGCGATAAAAGTTATATTCATTTTCGATCAATACATACAATATAGGTGTAACAATTATTTTTGTTCAATATTAATAGTAATAATAATAGGTACTAATGATGAGTTTTCCAATTTAATCACTGTAATATTCAGCGTAATAATTGCTACAGCAAAGATTGTCTACAGAACTGCATTTCATAAATTGTTGTATAATTATAGAATAATTCATTGAAATTAATCTCAGTGAAAATAGTTCGAAAAGAATTGTCATTATCTTTATGTTCGGACTAGTGTAAATGCCCGTCCTAGGACGGTGGGTAAAAATTGTGTTTTTCACTTAAAATTTGAAAAAAAAAAAACTGATAAAAAAAATTGACAATATGGGCAAAGTTCAGCTAGTTTATGTTCTAATAAACACACTGTTAACATTTACAATACTTCTGGGCAAACCAAGCTTTCCGGCTAATGTACCATAACAAAATTAAGATTTCTTAATAAAGCAAAAATTTAACAAATATGCAATAAAACTGCGCAATTAAAAAAGTTTGCTGCAACTACTGAAATAATACTAATAATTAATACTATATATATATATATATATATTTCATTTTGAAATTATATTTTTATCATTCACCCCCGCCTTCTCCTCTCCCTCCAAAAAAAATATATATAGTTCGAACGTATATTGATTAATAAGTATAATAATTTTTATAGGTATAACAATTATTTTTGTTTAAAAAAAATAATAGGTAATAGATCAGGACCCGATCATGACTAGTTGGGGCCCTGGGCAAAGATAAATTAGGGGACCCCTTAGAATCGTCAATTACAATATTAAAGAATATAAAATTCTCTACAACTTTCATATTTACAACTTTTTTATACACTCAATACCAAGCGCAGTACGCCATTTCAAAAATAGGACAATTTTTTCACTTTTCTTAAAAACCGTGAAAAAACGCAGTTCTGCCCAAATTATTCAAATGTTTCCCACGGATTTAATCGTGTATGTCAACTTCTATATATTAGTAGCAGTAAATTATGTGTTTCAGGGCTAAAACTAGCACCTTTTTGCAACCGTGCCAAACATGGATTTTCGCGCCCCCTCCACCCCCCTCTTTTAAAAAGAAAATTTACCACGGGGATTTTAATAAATCTCTAATAGCCGGATTTTGAAAATTTTAAGTGTGTAAGCATTAAATACGTAATGCTGAACTACGTAATCAGCTTTGCCAAATATTGATTCATTAAAACCTTGAAAACCGTACCGAAAGGAACCGAAATATATTCCGCTTTAAACAGATTTCCATCTTAGCAGGTATAACTAATTGTTCATATTCTTTCTCTTGAAAAAATATATACTTTTCTTTAAAGACCGAATTCCGTATATACAGATTTCATTTTAAAAGATTTTACGGTGGTTGTCGTATTGAGGCGTTTAAAGTCACAGTTATATGAATTATAGGACTAAATTAGTCACACGAAGACATTCGCAAGGTAACATTAAACCTATGGGAGTGCTCTTGACAAATATCTCGCTCGCATTTTGTTACTTTTAATTTTTTTTTTTTTCATGGTATACCTGAGAGAGATCAATATCTAATGTTGTGCTTTTGTACTTTTTCGGGTTTAATGACTTTTTTTTTTTTTTTTTTTTTTTTTTTTTTAATATATTCGGACATTTTTATTTTTGGAAAACTGTTTGGAATCCGTTCTGAAATTTAAAGTATCCTGTTTGAGCTTTAAAGCAATTAATAGATAATCTTAATGTTTTACATATTTTTGCATGCTAAAATGATATAATTATTCTCTTGTTATATTTATTGATATAAGTGGGGAAAAATTGACAATATATTTTAAAACTAATATTTTAAATATTTTTTTATAAAACTAGTGATCTCAAATATTTTATTACCAGAATTTATAAATTTTACAAGATATAAATGCATAACATTAGTTAGTGGAATAATCTGGTGTCATTTTTATTGTAGCTATTTTATAAGGTAAAAGTATTTCTTTCATAAAAGATATTTATCTTTTGAGTCCCCCTCTTTTATATGGAACTACAATTCAATGTCTGCTACCTTTAAAACAGTAAAACATTTAAAAACATATGTTATCAATAATTGGTAAATAAAATATACCATTGAAGTGGGGAATAAATTATGTTTTTCGCAAATTTTCATATCTGGGTGAATTTCAAAAAAAAGTGCCGCGCCCTTTCACATTTGCACAGAAAATAGTTAAATATCATAATTTTAATTATTGCATTTTAACTATCATGTTTTTTAATGATAATTTACAGATATATTATTATTTATAAAAAATTTAAACATAAGAAATACAGGGTGGTTATAATTAAACTACCCCTATAAACAGCATCCTACAGCGCAAACGAGGGAACGGAATGCAGCGAAATTTGGTATATAGACATACACGAGATGCGCTCACGGAACTTCGAAAAACAAATTAGTTCCAAAATGTCCACCAGGGGCGCTTTTTCCGGAAAAAACATGAAATTTAACGCAATAAACGACCAAAACGATCAGAAAATAGTCAATAAATGTTAATATTGTTTCTGGATTCTGTTTTGGTCGTTTATTGTGTTAAATTTAATGTTTTTCCGGCAAAGGCGCCGTGGATATTCTGGAACTAATTTTTTTTTTTTTTTTTTTTTTTTTGAAATTCCGTAAGCGCATCTCATCTATAGTCTATATACCAAATTTCGTTGCATTCCATTCACCCGTTTGCGCTGCAGCATGCTGTTTATAGGGGAAGTTTAATTATAGCCACCCTGTTTTTTTTTTTTTTTTTTTTTTTTTTTTTGTAGTCAAAATATCACTACCGTAGGTTGTCCCAGCAAGCAATTTATTAGGTAAAGATCTGACAAAGTTCTATTTAAAACAGATGGTTATAATTTTTTATACATTTTTATTTATTAAGATGCTACTAATTAAAAAAATATTTATTTTCCTTAATTAAACTTATCTATAATTCTTAATAATTTTTTTAAACCGTGTCCCAAGAAAGAGTGTCATTGCCATGCTTCTGACAAAAAGTTCCTCCGAATTTTTTTTAGAGGACAACGCATGCCTTTTTATCAAGGCAAAAGTATTCCTTAAAAGTCAACTTGTTATCAGGTTTAGGTGAATAGAGTCAATAGTTATAGTTTCAATAAAACAAGCAAAGACTTTGTATGTTTTGGTGAGTATTTTTTTGTAAGTCATTATCGTATCCAATTCTAATTGATAATTAAATGAACTTTTATTTCTTAATCTGCTTTCATTATATGAGAAATAGAAAATCATTGTATGGGCCAGAAGATATAATGGCTGCCATTTATGCCTGGGGAAAAATAAAAATATTTTGCTTAATTTGTCATTATCGTGCTCACTTATGTCATTATACCAAGTGCATTAAAATTTAAAAATTTGTTTTAAAATGTTTAATTAGTAATTTGGTCTCTGCTGATGCTTGTATATTAATGTTTATGAGGTAAGGTAATTATTTACAAACAATTAAAACGTTCTGCTTATTTCTAAAAATTTGATTTTGTTATTCTAAAACATGGACAGATTTTGAAAATGACCCACCTATTCCATTGATACCTGGGAAAATATGTATGCATTATAAAAATTATAAAATTTATTAAAATTAAGCAATAAATATTTTTTAATTTAAACTATCGTGCCAATAAGTTACTATAGATTGAAAAATTCTTTTAAACAATGCTTTGAAGTTAATATTGAATACACTTAAAGTTACTGTCTAAATATGAAAATTGTCTCATTCATCTACTCTCTGCTCTACTTTTAAAATTAAATAAATTTATTGCATATAAAATGTCTGTTGAGATGAAAATAAAGACGTGAGTGTGCAAATAATAGATAATTTACTGCTACCAATTTTTAGAAGTCGACATACACAATTAAATCTGCGGGGAACATTTGAATAATCGCTGCAAAACTATACGTTTTTCACGGTTTTTAAGAAAATTGAAAAAATTATCCCATTTTTGAAATAGCGTACTGCGCTTGCTATTGAGTGTATAAAAAAGTTGTAAATTGGAAAGTTGTAGAGAATTTTATCCTCTTTAATATTGTAATTGACAAATAATATGCTACAGCAACGAGTCTCGAGATATTTCAAAAAACTGAAAAAATGTCGCAAAATTTTGTTGTTTTTCGGCCACAGAAAATTTAGCCTTAAGAAATTGTGTTAGAAAACTTGGTTTTTCCATGTTGGCATCATTATAAACAATTTAGAAAAAAAAATCTTTTACCCGACGTTTTGCAAGGTAAAATGTACATTTCCCCTGGACTATTAGTACAGCACAAAACTTTTTTATATAACTTTAGCAACATGCCCTTCAGAGGAATTTAATAACTTCAACTTATATAAGAGTGTCAAATACTCTAACATGTAAATATGAGTTAATCAAGTTACTTTATTTTACATCTTTTTAACTTGTAATACACACAACATAATATCGAATCAAATAGATTCTATTCCACAAACAGAAAATGTTTTTTCAATAAATCTAAAAAGATGGCAATTTTGAATTTGTGTTTCATATTGAACTCAAAGTTAAAAGAAAAAAAAATTGAATACAGAAGAACATTTATCTCATGACAATTAGAACTGATTATTTTCAACCACTAAAGTTTAGATATGATTTAAGTACATTCTTTTAAAGATGAAATTTGTATTTTGTATTTGAAAAATTTCAGAGTTGCAATGGAAAACAAAAAGTAAATATTTTATAAATTAATGTATGGATTTGGGGCCCATGGGCAAAGTCCCGATTTGCCCATGCGATAATAAGGGCCTGCTAATCATGAGTTTTCCAATTTAATCATTCTAATATTCAGCGTAACGATTGTTACAGCAAAGATTATCTACATTTCACAAATTTTTGCATAATTATAGAATCAGTAATTGAAATTAATCTCAGTGAAAATAGTTCGAAAAGAATGACCATTATCTTTATCTTCTGATGTAAGGGATGCATTTTCAATCCTTTAAAAATTCGAATCTAGCTTATCCAATACCTGCATTTTTTTTTCCTATTAGGTAGCTTTCATTACAAAAAGCTACCTATTGCAGCCGTTCGGAGGAAAGCGATTTCAAAAAATTTTGGTATATTTTCATCGATCATGACCCCCAGACCCCGAAACCACCCTCCGTTCAAAATTGATATATATAATATATCTGACCTTTGTCATACTGTAACTCTCGTATTTATAAACCGATTTGGATGTAATTCGGTGTGTACATAGTACATACCAATGTCTCGACCGAGTTCGTTGACCAGCTTCATCCGCCATCTTGTTTAAAAATGGCGGTCATTTAATTTTTTAAGAAATATTTAAATTTGAAATGTGGTACCAAAAAACTGAAAATTGAAAAATATTTTTTTCTTATGTGTTTGACCTTGATAAAAAGATTCGGGAGTAGTTTTTGTTTCGTCTATATTTTAAAAAATGGCTGAGTTATAGCATTTTGAACTTCTAGCGTGGCTGACATTTTGAAACGTCCTGATTTTTGTCACGTGATAACAGGCGTATTTATGAACCGTTTTGGATGTACCTTGGCGTGTACATAGTACATACAAATATTTCGACCGAGTTCGTTGGCCAGCTTCATCCGCCATCTAGTTTCAAAATGGCGGCCATTTAAAAAAATTAAAAATAAATAAAATTTAAAATGAGATACCAAAAAATTAGAAAATGAAAACGATTTTTTTTTTTTTTTTTTTTTTTTTTTTTTTTTTTTTTTTTTTTACCTTAATACAAAGATTCCGGAACAGGTTTTGTTTCGTCTATATCTAAAAAAATGGCTGAGTTATAGAATTTTGAATTTCTATTGTGGCTGACATTTTAAAAAGACCTGATTTTTGTCACGCGATAACAGGCGTATTTATGAACCGATTTGGATGTAACTTGGTCTGTCTCTGTACATAGTACATACCAATGTCTCGACCGAATTCGTTGGCCAGCTTCATTAGCCATCTTGTTTCAAAAGGGTTGCCATTTAAAACAATTTAATTTAAGGTATTAAAAAATTGGAAAATGAAAAAGATTTTTTTATGTGTTTGGCCTTGATACAAAGATTCTGGAGCAGTTTTTGTTTCTGAAAATTTGTTCTTTTGTTTATATCTTTAAAAAAATGGTTGAATTATAGCACTTTGAATTTCTAGCATGGCTAACACTTTGAAACGATCTTGTATTTGTCACGCGATAACACACGTATTCGCCTATTTCGATGTAAGAAGGCATGTGGATAGTATACATCAATATCTCGACCAAGTTCGCTGGCCAGCTTCATCAGCCATCTTGTTTCAAAATGGCGGCCATTAAATTAAAAAAAATTATACTTAAAGTGAGGTCCAAAAAAATTAGAAATTGAAAAAGGTTTCTTTCTTAAGTATTTGACCTTGATATAAGGATTCGAGAACATTTTTCGTTTGTCTTTATCTTAAAAAATGGCTCAGATATAGCAGTTTCAATTTCTAATGTGGGTGACATTTTGAAAAATCTGATTTTTTGCCTGCGACAGCACTCGTATATATCAACCGATTCAGATGTGAGTGAGCATGTGCACAGCAATTACTAAGGTCTCGACCAAGTTCACTGGTTAGCCTCATCCACCATGCTGTCTTAAAATGGCAGGCACTTTAAGAAATCGCCGAATTTGGCAGCCAAATATAAGTTACCTTAAATAAAAGCAGCTTGGATAAAGCTGACTAATTTCGCGAAATTCTCATTCATAATGATTTAGTATTGATAAAAATTAGTATTGAATCTCCTATATTCGGTTTCCACTAAATTGAGCTTCGTGTGTTTGAATAATATAAGTTAGCTTTTTTAAAATAAGGAATATGAAAGCTACCGCTTCCTCCCGGCACTGGCCGGAAGGACTTTTTTTTATTTACACGTACACTTAAAAAATTGCAAAGAGTACTTGAAATCCTAATTCATTTCGAAATAGCATAGGTAGTAAGCGTCGCTTAAATCATGATAACAAATTGAAGAAATCGACTTTTAATTCTGCGCCAAACGCGGTCGAAAGCTGTGCTGTGCATGTGCATCTTCTTACTAGTTATTATCATGACTTCATGTGAGATTTGGAGAAAAAAAAAAAAAAAAAAAAAAGAAAGACACCAATGAAGAAAACGTTAAATTTAAATTACGTTAAAGATAAAAAAAATAGTAAAATAGTAAAAATATAGTAAAAATAGTAAAAAACGTTAAGAATTTAAAATACGTACCTACATTTCCTTCTACGCAATGTTCGTGGTACAGATTTTTGCGAAGCTGAATTCTTTAGACCCTGACTTGGCCCAGCCAGGATCAATTCAATTTCTTCAAAAAATTGTTACGTTTCTTAATCAAAATTATCCTTCAATTAAAATACTTTAATTGAAAATTAATTAATTTAATTAATTGGGGCTCAATATCAAACATCTTTTTTGGGGGCACTCTTCAAACAAAAATAGCGGTTAGATTTTCTTTTCTTTGCAGTATTTAGGGGAAAGGGGGTCTGTATTTCATAAAAATGCTCATGAAACTCGTGTTTTTTTTGTTGTTTTTTTTCTGTTTAAAAAATGTTATGTTATTTAAAATGGCTATCATTTTAAATATTTCTTAAAAAGTAATTCTAATAAAACTAATTTGTCTTCTGCATACATAATTTAAGCAGTTTCAAATAAGCTAAAACCAGCAGAGCATACTAAGCTTCGCTCGGGCTTGGTTAAAATTAACGTTGTGTTCATCTCTATATAACAGTGATGGAACAATGTAGCACCAGAGAATGGAAATTGACACCTCTAAATTTTAATTGTACCTTATTCTTATTTCAGGACAGGATTTGCGAGATTTATTCAAGACGAAGAATAAATACTATAAAAATTTAGTGGTGACGATCGCCCAACTGCTGCGCCTCTGTTCCATCACTGATATAACCATAAACCCTCGCTGTATTATTGTATAAAGCATTTGATTTTATAGCAGTCTAAGTTCCTTCAGATTCTAAAAGCCAATTCTTTCGTAAAATTTCCCCAAATTTGGCGGCATTTTTTCATTTAGCGCTAAGCATGTGTTGAGAAAGTTCTATGTACCCTGATAGATTGAAGTCTGTTTTCAAGAATGTTCTGAACTCTGATTGGTTGAATCTTGAACCTTCATTCCCATTGAGATACATTGACCTCTAGTGACCCCAAAATGACCCACTCATCGAATAATCTGGAATATGTGACCTATCCCAATGGTCTTCTCGCACTCGAAAACGGTAAGATGCAAAGCTTAGTCAAAATCGTTAGAGCCGTTTTTAAGATAAAATTTGCATACACACACATATACACACATGCACACTATTTGCTGTTATTATAATATAGGAGGAGGGGGGTGGGGAGAGTGCTGAAGATGGCATTTTTACGTTTCCAATTGCAGCTATCGGTATGTTTTATTTTTCTGTTTTTCTTGAGACTTGACTTTCAGAGCACTAACTGAAGAGAAGAGATAACAGGGTGAAGAGATTCTTTTGGCAATTATATGGCCTTATATCTAGACCAGTGGTTTCCAACCTTTTATTGGCTACGCTACACCGAAGCATCTGTAAAATCAAGACCCCCCCCCCACACACACACACACACATTCTATAGTATATATATCTTATTTAAAAAATGACGCCTATTCACCTGAACGAAGCCTAACTGGACCTTAACAATAACTATTCGTATTTTTAGGTGCGTTCGTAATTATATAAATACGTCGCACCTAAAGTCGTCGTTCAGTCCGTCTGTCCGTCCGCCTATAACAGAGCAAAAACTACCCAACAAAATGGTCTGAAATTTTAAATATATGATTGTTGCAATATTGTGTCGAGTCCTTTCATATTTTATGAAAGTCGGATGTAGAGTTGAATGACAGGGACAGTCCAAAGTTTTCCGTTACAGGACGGCCCATGGGAAAAAATTATTTCAAGTGAATTTTAAGGATGTGACAGCCTTTCCAACAGAATGAAATGGATATGCATTTATTGAAGTATACTAAAATAGACATTCAGTACACTATGCGGTGCAAAAAATATTTATAAAACGAGTTATTGTACGAACGTACCTCATTTGCCATGTTTGACGTGCAATTTCTAACTCTTTTAACTTATCATAAAGGTTGAATTTTCTGTTACACGTGTGTTCTAGTGGTAGGGGAGTGAAAAATGGCCGAATTTGGAATTAATTAGGCGAAAGCTGGAAATTGTTTTAATCCATTTAGTTGAGGTCTAGAATGTATGTGCTAAATTTTCCCCATCGTAGTAGGTGAGTGTTAGAAAATATGTACAGATTTAGAGTCGAAAAACAGTTTGTTTTTTTTAAGCCACCATAACAATAGCTAAAAAAACCTAGCAAAAACATTGTCAATACAAATGTTGTAGAGCTTAAAATTCTGAATAAAATGACTACCCACACTTAATATTTTTGTTGAACATTAAGCTCACAATTCTACTTCAAAGTTTAGCTTAAATCGCTAATCAAGAACTTGAAGTCAGAACAGACCCGGTCAGACAGCCCACTCTGCTTCTAATTTTTATAGACATGGGTTTATTTATTTATAGGTCATTATTTTGAGAATTACGGTTTAACCTCTTGAATGACGCCCCCAGTGGTAAGGGATGAAAAAAAGGCCGAATTCGGAATTAATTTGGGGGAAAGCTAGAAATTGTTTTAATCCCTTCAACATAGGTCAGAAATGAACGTACTGAGTTTCCCCCTCCTGCTACGTAAGCTTTTGGCGCTACGAACAAATTAATAACTTAAAAAGTGCATGATTTTTAGCCTATTTCAAAAATGATTCGTAAATGATGGGAAATATTGTTTATTATTTACGATATTGTATTTGAAATATGGGTGGTATTTAATATGACGTATAAAGAGTGAATAACAGTGCGTATGAATTAAAATTAAGTAGGTTGAAAATAAAGTGCGAGGATTGGAGGGGGGGGGGGGGCGAACAAAGGCCCGTAATCAAGAGGTTAAACCGTAATTCTCAAAATACCCAAAATAATGACCTAAAATAATTACAAAAACATCGTAAATACCTCAATTTTTTTTTTTTAAATGTATATAAAAATTTGAAGCAGGGTGGACTGATAACTTGGTCTTTCCTGTCTTCAAACTGTTGATTAGCGATTAAGGCAAAATTTTGAAATAGAATTGCGGCCTTAATATTGAACAAAAATATTAATGTGGGTACTCATTTTATTGAGAATTTTAAGATCTACAACAGTTGTACTGAAAATGTTTTTGATAAAGTTAGCTGTTTTGAGATATTGTTAAGTTAACTTGGTTTCTCCTGGCTTCAAGCTTTTAATTAGCGATTAAGGCAAAATTTTGAAACACAACTGCGATCTTAATTATGTATAAAAATATTAATGCGGCTACACATTTTATTAAGAATTTTAAGATCTACAACAGTTGTACTGACAATTTTTTGATAGAATTAGCTGTTTTGAGATATTGTTAAAGTAACTTGGTTTCCCCTGGCTTTAAACTCTTAATTAGCAATAAAGGTAAAATTTTGAAATAGAATCGCGACCTTAACGTTGAACAGAAATATTAATGTTGGTGCTCATTTTATTCAGAATTTTAAGTTCTACAATATTTGTATTGCCAATGTTTTTGATTGAGTTAGTTGTTTTGAGTTATCGTTAAGTTAACAGCTCTTGATTAGCGATGAAGGCAAAATTTTGAAATAGAATTGCGACCTTAATGTTGAACAAAAATATTAATGTGGGTACTAATTTTATTCAGAATTTTAAGCTCTACAACATTTGTATTGACAATGTTTTTTATAAGAGTTAGTTCTTTGAGATATTGTTAAGGTAATTAGAAAAAACACGTTTTTCGAAAATAAATATATGTACATATTTTCTAATATTCACCAACTACGAGGAAGAAAACATAGTAGGTTCATTTTAGACCTAAACTGAAGGGATTAAAACAGTTTCCAGTTTTCTCCTAATTAATTCTGAGTTCAATCCACTGACCACGAGGCTAAAACTCTGAAGTAGAATTGTGACCTTAATGTTCAATAAAAATATTAAGTGTAGGTACTCATTTTACTCAGAATTTTAAGCTCTACAACATTTGTATTAACAATGTTTTCGATAGAGTTAGTTATTTTTAGATATTGTTATGGTGTTTAAAAAAACGCGTTTTTCGACTATAAATCTATACATATTTCCTAACCCTCACCTAGTACGAGGGGGAAAACATAGCTTATTCATTCTTAGAACTAAGCTGAAGAGATTAAAACAATTGGCAGCTTTCCTCTAATTAATTCTGAATTCAACCCCCTAACCACTGGGTAAATACATCTTCCACTTATACAAATATGAGTTTTGTTGTGCTTTTCCAATTTACCAAAATGTTCTACAAAAGTCTGCATTTTTATATTCACAAAATGCTTAAAGAAGAGACTCTTACATTTCGTTATAAAATTGATAACACTGACGCATTTTATAATTCATTTTAGCAACTTATTAAGAGCTGATAGAAAAGCTTTGAACGCTAAATTTTCTTTCGGTGGATAACAAAATACACAAGAAGCATTTCAAGATTCTGACCTTTATCAATTTTAACCTTTAACTGATGTGACTAAAATTTGTCACACAACTGATGTGTTCCGGTCTCTCAGACCCCTCGAATAAAATGAATAAAAAAAATAACTCAAATGGTTGAATTTACTTAAATTTTGTCCTAACAATATCGTTGTACTTCTAGGAGCATGTGAATTAAATTGTATGAAAAAAGTATTTTATTCATATTATTTAACTTCAGTACAGAAAAGTAAAAAGCTGTAAAAGTGTTTACAGCTGGGAGTCGCGGGGTCTGGGACATCAGTTAAAGGTAGAGTAGGCATTATTCTTCATAAAAACACATTTTCCTTTTTTCCCTTCCCGATTTTCGTTTATTAACTCCCATGAATCAATTTAATTTATAAATTTAAATTGTATATTTATTTATTGTGGAGGAGGCTGAATTACGGCCATAGATATTTACTATTTACCCATTTCCTTTTTTATTATTCTTCACTTTTTTTAAATGCTATTTAAGGTTCATAAACTTTATCAATTTGGTAGTACCACATTTTGGTATTTTAAATTTTATTTAGGTTAATTATGTTGAAAAAAGTAAGATTTAGATATTTTTCTTAAGTAGCTCCTAGTGTAACAATTTCTTCATGTTGCATTCAGCAGAACGAAGAGAAAAGCAACGTTCATTCAATAAATAACCAAAAAACTTAAGAAAAATAGTAAAATACATTTATAACCAGAAAAATCATAGAAATTTTTAAACATAACAAAGGGTATCAAAATATTTTTGAAGACTTTTATTTTTAGTCCAAAACAGTAGTTTTCTTATAAAAACTCATAGAAAATGAGAAAGTTGAAAATTTGAAATTGCCCCCGGTGGGGCGTACGCCCCACGTTGGGAACCACTGATCTAGACCCTTATTACCATTATACTCGTACTTAAATGCTATTTGAGATGACAAATTGACGTAATTTGCTTGATAAATAAAACCTAATTGATTTTTGCAAGACAAGATTATTTTGAGAAGGGCCTCAGACCCCTCAAGAAATTAATCGGGCTGTCATTATGTCCAAATGTTTTTTGTATTTCTGAATTTGTCTAACATTAAAAACAAATACAGTGAAACCTCCCTGTGCGACCACCTCATTGAACGACCCTTTTTTCATGGAACGAAATTGATTCCCATAGTCTCAATTCAAATTTTACCTCTATTCAGAGACCCTCCCAGTTGAACTCCCTCCATGAGCGACCCAATTTTTTGAAGAAAATGAAACACATTCCGTTTTTTCCGGGTCGCTTCAAGAAGCTTTTATTAGAAAAATAATTCCGGAGAGCGTATTATTCATCAAACTTCTAAACTGAGTTTAGATTTTTATTATTATTATTATTCCGGTAACTTTTAAGTGTTTAAATCCCTTTGTACCTTTTTAGGCAAGGAATTTAACTCGGTTGACACATTAAGAATGACGATCCATAAACTCCCCTACTCTATTCTGTCAAGAAACTCTCAAAGAAATGGATATATTAATGAAATCATCATTATTGGTTCCCGTCCAAAAAAAAAATTGCATTTATTGACTGAACTTCGAAAGGACTTGGAAATAAAAGTTATAAAAGATAAAACCGTAAAATCAAAGCAGACTTCTATGTACTCATTTTTTTAAACTCTGCAGTCGTTAACTTATGTAATTAACTTTTGTTTTGGTACTTAAATTTTCATATTTTTTCCTAATGTGAAAAATAAATTTGAGCAACATTAATGGTTACCTTTTTTCAACCATTAAAATCTAGATTTAAACATGACCTCCATGAAGAGACCCCCCCCCCCCCCTCGGAGGGACCCATTTTTATTGGAACGGAACGTGGTCGCTTTAGGGAGGTTTCACTGCATATAAAAATAAATCTGCAGAGGCATGTCTGTAATGGTTTCTTTCTTTCTTTCTTTCAGAGTTTTGCCTTTGATCAGTGCTTCTGGTCCTTCAACGAGAACCATCATCACTATGCCAGCCAAGCCACGGTATTCAACAGCCTTGGAGCGGACATACTGGACAACGCTTTTCAAGGGTACAACGCCTGCATCCTGGCCTACGGACAGACAGGTAATGAAGTTAAAATGTATTAACACTTTTAAACTCATTTTAAAACTAGAGTATGTTGTGGCCATCACAAAACTTTCTTGAGAAGAGTTCCATATCTGTGGTGGGATTTTTTGGCATTAAATGAATCGATGTGGTTGCGATCTTCAGCCTTTGAGGTTGCTTCTTTCTGGAATGGACTTTATTCATATGCTTTTTGTGTAATTTTTTGCATTTAGCATATTTGTTTTTCGGAAAAATTTATAACTTTTGTTTTAATTTGACATGTATAATAAATATATAAAATTATATATAAGTACAAAATATTTATTTGTAAGTGTATATATTATGTATAAAGGTATATCTCTATATGTAATATATATACATAAAAATAAAAATAAAACTATCTGTATAAACATCGCATTCTTTTTTAACATGTGACATATATGACATTTATTAGATATATATATATGTTTATAAATATTTAAAGACCACGTTTTTCCGCCATCTTAAAATTTTTTATAAGATGCTAAAATGGCTTTTTGGCGCCATTTTGGATTCCTTCGCCAATCGCGCCAACCAGCACAGGATATGGAGCTCTTCCCACTTTCTTCTATATAAATCACATAAACAGCACTAATTGATATCAAGGTATAACCGAATCTGAAGTTTGATGAAAATTCGTGCATTAGTTCTTGAGATAGAGCTATTGCGGAAATTCTGAAAAATGCGACATAGCAGCGCCACCTGTAGAGCAATTTGCACCAAAACATAAACGACACTAATTCATATCAAGGTATACCTGAATCTGAAATTAGTTGAGAATCCAAACATTAGTTCTTGAGATAGAACTATTGCGAAAAACGCAGCATAGCAGTGCCACCTCTTGAGTGATTTATACCAAAATGTATAAAACGTCAGTTCAGGACAAGGACTAACTGATTCTGAAGTTTGATGAAAATCCATGCATTAGTTCTGGAGATTGAGCTATTGTGGAAGTCTTGAAAAATGCTGCATAGCAGCGCCAGCTGTTGAGCGATTTACACCAAAAACTAATCGGCACCAATTTATAACAGGGACTAACTGAATATAAATTTTTATTAAATTTTGTGCATTAGTTCTTGAGATAAAGCGCCCACAAAATTTGTCTCACATACAGACAGACAGACATTTTGTAAGAACATTTTTTCTGACAAGGAGAGGGTCCGAGGTTGGTCTCACGGAATCCAGCGATCCTTTGTACATTGATAGAGTATAGTTAATAGATAAACATATCAACAGGATAAAGTGCAATATTCAGGAGGGTCGTAAAAAACGAGCCCCAAAGTTCACCCATTATTGACTCTTTAGTATATAACCGTATAAATTACTCGCGCTTGCGAGAGGCTCGGTAGTACAGTTGGCAGCGCGCCAGACTTTTTATTTTCTCCTTCTGGGACGTCTGCGGGTTCGGTACTCCAACAAGCCTTTTTTTTTTTTTTTTTTTTTTTTTCAGCCAAAATAATGATCAGTTATTTTCAAACCATAATTAAAAAATATATCTAATTATTTAAAGTTAGACAAATATTCATAAAAATGTGCTTCTGCACGCAGACACACACTTATATATATTATGTGCTTATTAATTTACAGAGATATTGCCGCTTTATGCATCTAATGGGGGGAAAAAAGGAAAATAACTGAATTATTCAGTCGACAAAATTTAATTTTATTCACATTTATTTATAGACTTATCTATGAATAGATACCTGTTGTTTTCAGCGAAGTAAATTAAAATACGCTACATAAAATTAAAATATGCTATTTTATTTTTATCTTGTATTTTAAAATGTTATCATTTTTTATTTTTTTTTATTTTTTTAATTTTTAAAACATAATTATTTTTTATCATGGGATCTCATGTTTGGAATTAGAATAACTGTTTTCGGTTAAAAACCTTGTAACGTAGATTTGCAGGTGGTTTTTAAGCAAAACAAGTACGCTATAAAAAATGAACAGGGTGGGTTTAAAATGTTTACCTTTCTTTTGTTGAAATTTAAGCACCCATCTGCCGCAGAGCGAATGAGTACGGCATTTTGTTTTTAAAGTTTTGAAGTGATTAGACGTTGTTCTTTATTATAGTGTCATAATTAAAATGAAAAAAGCTATTTTGTAAAAAAATGTCTAGTGAAGAAGCTTCTAAATTTACAAATATTGAAAAGCGAATTTCATAATGCACAATTCATAGCGAATCATCAAAATTGATATTAAAAGATGTAGTCGTGTATTACACAAAGTTACTCTCTGAAAATAATTTAATTTCATCGGAGTCTTCAGACGCTATTTCTTGTGAAGCCAAGCTTATCGGGAATGAACTTTTTCACAATAATCTAGAACTTCTTTGTGATAGAAAAACTTATAGTTGAAGCACAGCTTTGGTAAAACTAGGCGACGTTTATTTTTATAGGCAGGTGAAAAATATGATTAAGCGGTTACAAAATTGTAATTGTTTAATTGAACGGAAAAGAGAAATTAATTCTCGCTAGGATTGTATAAAAATTCATTCAATTGTGCATTATCAACTCTCTTCACCTATATTTTGTAACATGATAAAATACGCCTGGCATGCATGGAAACTTTCACATAAAAGAATAATATTTATGAATGTCAATGAAGTGTGTTTTCCAAATGATCTTTTTTAAAACGCTTTGTTCCTGTAAAAACACTTCTTTTATTATTCGTGCACGCTGTCGCAAAAGTTTCTGTTTCATATGTTTTTATGATAATTATCATCCCGGTTCCTGCCCGTAATCAGAACCTCAATTTTAATAGAACACATTTATTTTTTAAGTACATAGTATAGACAGAAATGTAAAAACAATTTAAATAAGTGTAAAATAAGTGTACGTCATTGTGAAATATATGTAAGTAATTGTGAAATAAATATAAATGATTGTAAATAAAACTAAATATAAAATCTACAAAAATGTTGAATACAAAAAAATACGTATATACTGCATAAGATTCTTGCTTTTTTTTTCATTATATCCATAAGGATGCAATAAAACTGTCTCTCTCTGTAAATAAATAAATATGTGTGAATGCGCCAATATTTATATTTGTCTTACATTTAAATAGTTATATATATATATTTTTTAATTGTGGTTCAAAAATGATTTATCATTATTTTGTCGGGAGAAAAAAAATCCTCGTTGGAGGATCGAACCTGCAGATATCCGTAAAAACGAAAATTAGAAGTCTGGCGCGCTGCCAACTGTGCTATCGAGCCTGTCGCAAATGAGCTTAATTTATCCGATTATGTACTAAAGAGTCAATTGGGTGAACTTTGGGGCTCGTTTTTAACGGCCCCCCTGAATATTGCACTTTATCCTATTGATATGTTTATCTATTGACAATACTCTATCAATGTACAAAGGATTGCTGGATTCCGTGAGACCAACCTCGGACCCTCTCCTTGTGAATCTCTGACCTCTAAAACGTGTCAATCCGTCGAAAACCGAAAGGCGAAAAATTTCACGAATCCAATACTTTCTTCTTGTAAAGATAGAAGAAAGTAAAAATAATAAAAGTTAAACTATATTTTTTACTAATTATGTTTAACTCTACTAAATTGTTTTTAAATTATTATTATTAAACTAATTTTTCCAACGAGATGATTTTTTTTCTACATTTAAAAAATATATACAAATTAATTTAAAAGTGAATTTAATATTCATTTTCAATCGACCTTTTTGATTCATCTGATATCAAGTCATTAATAATTATTTATTTTCACTAGATGACAACACTACGTTTTTGTATTCAAATCATTGGTCAAGTTTCGACTAATTATCTTTTTCACAGGAAGCTTTCGTCTCTGAACTTTGAGCCTTTTTACCATCCTATTTTCCTGAAGACGGCTGTAGAAACAGCTCGAAACGTAGAAATTAACTTTTAACTTATTAAAGCTCCTCTTTTGTGTACCATTAAGCAATATTGTGTCTATTTATTTTTTAATATTTAAAAATAATAATATAAAACATAAAATTTTGAATTTTAAAATAAAAAATTAAACAATAATAATAATGATTTTATTTTTAAATTCTAGTTAAAATATAATTTATTAATTATATTTAATTATAATTAATTATTAGTTTTAATAATTATTTTAATTATAATTTTTTAAAATATTTTTTTATTACAAATTATTTTTTAACATTTAAAAATAAAAATATAAAACTATTAACATTTGAATTTTAAAATTAAAAAATAATAATTATCACTTTATTTTTATTCTAGTCAATATATAATTTACTAATTATATTTAAATATAAATGTAATTATTAGTTATTTTTTAAATTGTTTTTTAATTAATTATTTTAAGCATAATTTTATGTTAAAAAATATTAATTTTTTACAATTTATTTTTTTTTTTAAATACAAATTGTTTCTTAGCATTTAAAAATAAAAATAAAAAATTATTAAAATTTGAATTCTGAATTTTAAAATTAAAAAAAAAAAACGATTGGTATAATTTTGTTTTTAAATTCTAGTTAAAAAATAAATAATTTACTAATTATATTTAATTATAAATATAATTAATTATTGGTTATTTTTTATTAATTTTCTTAAATATTTTGCTTGTAATTTTATTTTTGAAAGAGCTTATAAAAATATTTTAAAAATTACAAATTATTTTTTAACATTGAAAAATAATTATATGAAACTATTAAATTTTGAATTTTAAAATAAAAAAAATTACAAAAAATAAAAATATTGTAACTTTGTTTTAAATTAAAATATATAACTAATTATATTTAATTATAACTAATTATATTTATCTATAACTAATTATTTTTAACTAATTACTAATAATTATTTTTAAGTAAATATAAATAATTATTTTAAATTTAATTTACTTATAACTTTATTTTTTAAAATATATATAAACATTATTATTTTCTTGTTATTCTAAAAATTACTTTTGTTTTTTTAATTAAAAATAAATAAATAAAATTATATTAAAATTTTAATTTTTTAATTTTAAAATAAAAATAATTAATTCAAAATTTTTAAGTATTTTTTTTCACAAAATGTTTGAGTAATATGTACCGCTAAAATTATAAAATTATTTTATATAAAATATTAAAAATTCTGGTGCCATTGTGGCATTTAGGAGTCAAGTTGGGTCTTCCATGGAACACTGAGCCAAGTTTTCTGGTTCCACTTGGATTTGTCTGGCCGTCCTCCTGTAAATATATTCCTGTAAATATGATCGGATTACTCTGTAATTTTAATATGTTATGGATATTTACCATGGTACGATCGCTATTGAAAATGAAGTGTGTAGCATTTATAGCTCATTTACAGGGACAGCTAAAATCTCTTCCGTTACATTACCGCCAATGGAAAAAAATCGTTTCAAGTGCATTTTAATGATGTTACACCATTTCATTCAAAATGAAATTAATATGTCATACGAATAATTTATAAAGTACATTAAAACATGCATTCTGGTGTGGAATATGGGTTGCAAGGCAATTTTTATTGATTTACAGGGCCCCACAAAACACTTCCGTTACATAATGGTCTACAGAGAAAAACTGTTTGTAGTGTATTTTAAGGTATCCGCACACCTTTGAAACGTCATTTTCGATCAAAATATCGATTTTTCATTTTTGAAATAATATTAAAATCGAATCTTTTAACTGCCAAATTATTCTTAAATTGTGTCTGTATCTTAATTTGAACCAGAGTTACTGCCGTTTAAAGTTACAGCTATTACACCTTTTGAATTGTGTTTGAAAGTTATTTTTAGCTTTTTCTCAAAATGATGTTTTTTCAAATTCTTACTATACATAAAACATCCTATAGCAAAAAATTATGCATGAAATGCTTTGAAATTTTGTGTACTTCTTTTACAAATGTTTATTGAGGGAATAGACTACGCTCATGGTAACATATTAATTAGTTTTATATTTACAGTGGTGCAAGTGGCAAAGTTGCAACGAAATTTGCAAACTTTTCATTACATCAGAACATCAACTGCCACACCATCTAATAGATGCTATTATAATACGAATAGTCCATGTCCTAGAGGGTGTACATCAATTGCGCCTACGGTAGGAGGAGATCATAAATTGCGCCTACAGCTTCTGTATGAACTGCGCTGGAAGGGGGTGAGATAAGCAATCCATCATTGTATTGAGGGTTGCCTTAAAGAGCTTTTTTTCCCCCATAAAGTCTTTTGGATGCAAATCCAGCCGTGGTAAATCTTGGCGACAATAATTCATCTAGCATTGCATTACATCTTATAATATATTCAATGTAATAAATACAAATAAAATATTAAAATGAACTAAATTCCTCAAGTAGAAGATACTAATATTTACTACGAAAAAAGGGGGACCCGATTTAAATGGGCCCAGTGCAAACTGCCGCCCCAAATTTTGTTAGTTCTTTCATAGTATTCCAAGAAATATCTAATGATAATTAAAAAAGCACATTGTTTTAAAAAAAAATATTTTGACTTGTAACATTTGGGTAAAAAGCGTTTTTCCGTTTTTAATGACAAAAAATGCTGAAAACTCATAAAATTCAAGTCATCCTAACTTGGTAAGTTTTATTTGTACAAATGAAACTTTAATTGTTTTACTTATTAGTACATAAAGAAAGTTTTACTAAGTATATAGAACTTGAATACCGTAAAAAAATTAATTTCTGTAACTTTTAAAAATAACACTTTTTTATGTAAACGGATTTAATAGGAGGACGAACAACTTTAAAAAATGTTTGCTATTGAAACTATACTTCTAAAGCTAATGGTTTAGGAAATTGGTCAACAATTAGAGCTGACACTCTTATATACACTATTTGTCACGATTTTTAATATTTTATAATTAAAAGTTCACTAGTTGTGTTTATGACGGCCAATTATCAACAGGAGGGATATAGGCCCAAAGGGGAGGGGGTGGATTGCCCTCCGCGGGGGTCTTTCTAAGGGAAACTAACCGGTATGTACGTTTGGAAAGACAAGGCTCGAAGAAAACTCCGAACGATTAGGCCGACGGGCGCAATTGGGATCGAACCCAGCACTTCCCGTCTACCAGCTTCGAGAGCACAACCTCTCGGCCATTGGTGAGGCCAAAAGTTCATTGATTTTCACAAATGTTTTCCTCAAATACTACTTACCAAATCTGTCACTATTCATGTTTAAATTAACAAGATTATTACTATAAATTGTGGTATTACTATTATTAGTAGCATTTATTTTTTAAATGAAGCAGAATAGAGAAGGGTCTAATTTAGGATTATTTAAAATATCTTTAATGCATTAAATTTTTCTATCACAGCATAATTTTCATCCATCATTCATGTATTTACATTCTCTTTCAGATACCAAACAACTAATCCATCAGTTCTACTTAAAAATTTGGCTTTTAAAAGTCAACAAAAATTTAATTAAAAATATTTTGAGGATCAAAATCATAAAGTCAACTCTAATCTGTTATTTAAAATGCATTTTTCTTTTATAAGAACACATCTATTATTAAAAAGGATATTTTATCTTTACAGATAAATAAAACCTTAAAACTATATTTGGAGAAGATGTGTTGATTTAACACAAAATGAGAAAATCATAATCTTATGTTAATGAAAGTTTTTTAAGATTTAAAGATGTTGTAAGAATTTCCCTCAAAAATTTTTTCACTTACAAATTCATTTTTAAATGTAAAAGCATGTCACTTGCAGACATGACTATTGAATTAATTTAGAATCTAATAATCTTTTTATTTTTTGATAACTGAATTACACGTTGAATTATAAGCGATTGTTGTTTGATGAAAATTTTATCGAACTGTCACGCCTGGAAATTCAGTTTTGAACGCACTGTGGAAATTCAGTTCAAATGCTAAATTCTTTTAACAGCATTTTGTGAAAGATTGCCTTTAATGAAAATTTAAAAAAACGTTCGATTTCATAGTTTCTAAATTAGCATTTGTCACTCTCTTGCAAGTAGGTATAAACAAATATGAATTCTGGAAAGTAATCAGTTTGGATTTGAAAACAGTCTTAAGGCTGCTCTCAAATTCAAAGAAGTTACTTCCCGACACATTTCTGAATTTATTTTTGCTCGAAAACACATTAAATTAAAAGGTGCTCTTATTCAGAAACTGTGCAATCGAATGACTTTTCCATTTTATGATAAAAGCAGATGATTTTAGAGGAAATACTCTAAAATTTGGCGTTTTGAACCAAATTCACAACGTAGCAGTGCGAGAAAGAAGAAAAACTTGTCGTCACGTAACAAAAATGGCTTATAACTCTATAAGTAATTTATTTATCTGAAAATGGAAAACGCTATTCAATTAAAAATCGTTTGAATAGGCCTGTTAATTTTATTCCTTGAAGTATAAAAATGAATCAGACAATGTTCCATAAAATTTTGTGTCGCGGAACAACTTAAGAAATTAAGTTTCTTTACCCACTTTTGAATGCATGTTTTTCAAATAATAACGCAATTCTCAGTTTTGAATTCATTAGAATTCAATGCTCTTCTTCTTATTATTATTAATTTATAAGCATGTGCACAAGGAGAATCGTGCGTGATTATAAGAAGTATATATTCAGTAAAAATTAAATTTTATCAAGAAATATACATTTAAGTTTCAGTTATGAAACATCTTGCAGCCACTTATTTGGAATTTTAAAATTTACTTTAGAATTTGAAAAAAAAAAAAAAAAGTTTTCAGAGAAAATAATAGATCAATTTTTAAATACCATAGTTCCAAACAAGTTAATAATAATAATAGTAAATACAATAATATTAATAGCAATAAAAGAAGTACTAATCAGCGTTTAGAGGAATATTTCAGTACCAAAAATATCCTTGTATTTAGAATGTTGTTCTTTTTCTCCAGAATCTTTCATTCAAAATAATACAGAGGATACTTTTAATGTGAAAAATATTTCTAGCATATTAATGGGAATACAAAATATCTGTATATAAATGTTAATATTTCATATGTTTGAAGTTCTTGAAGAATCTTAGAATGAAACATCCAAAGGCAAAGTCAACGAGAAATTAGTTTAAACCTGACGAAAATATTTGTTTCCATACTTAATTATCCTACGTAGGATAATTAAAAATATATATTTCTAAACGAAAAATAACATACTTGAGAAAAAAATGCATTATTAAGTAACAAGTGTTCTTTCTTTATAAAAATTTCTCTTCTAAAGTAGTTAAAAAAAATTCTTCAATGTTTAAATTTCTTGTGTAAATATATATTTATATATGGATTTTTTATCATCATACTTTTATTTATTTCCTTTTTTTTTCGATTTGTGCATTTTATATTAACGGATATACATTTTCATAGTGTCGGTTCTTCTGTGATTTAATAGTTATTATTAACAAAATATTTATTATATACATATATAAAATATATGTGTATAAAATTTTTGTGAGTTTAAGAAACAACGTTATTGATATCCCAAATTATCGATAAAGCTCCGAATTTAGGGAATTAACGCCAACAGAAAAGAGTCTTTCTAACAAAAGAAAGCTGTCACTTCGTGCCCATAAGTATAAGAGACGGGTGTGACAATGATATCCGTTCCCCGTGACGTCGAGCGCAGTTCATACAGGGGGAGGCAACGAAGGGTCGGCATAGGCGCAGTTAGCCGGTCTCCGTCCTAGAGAAAGTTACTCTCTTTATGATCTCTTTATACTCTTTTTACAAAATGGCAATGCATTGGTTTGTTTTTAAGTTATCATGTTTTGCGGAAATGTCAATTTTTCACATAATTTTGGATATTTTTTCTGTTAAAAATTATTTCTGTGTAATTGCAAAAAAAAATTATATAATTTTCAAAGTTTTAACTTAAATGTCATCTTAAAAAAAATAGTATAAAGAGAAAAATTTCAAAAAATCACATCCGAAGGTGTCTGGATACCTTAATTATGTTATACTATTTCAAATATAATTAAATTGATATGCATAACTGAGGTTTATTACAAGATATCTGCTGTAGAAGAATAGGATGTGCATCGCATTTATCGCCCATTTACAGACATAAGATTTTGGATACTGTACTGTACTGTCTATTAGCGATCTTTGTTGGAAGTGCGTTTTCAGTTATGGTAGAAGTTTTTAAGTTTAACTAATTTTTTGCATACTATATGGTATGTATAAATGTTACATGTACATACTTGCCGGACTATTCTTAAATCCTCGGTCAAGCATTGGTTAGGTTGCAAAAAATTCGTACCCCCTAGTGAAACATTGCTACTGGAAGCATTAAAATGGCAGAATATTGGCAGTTGTGGACAGGCTGAGTACTTTGCTGTTGACCCATTTAATCAACTATATCGATTTGTTTGTAGTAGTGAAATTGGCTAAGTCCAGTTGAAACACCACGGATTCATGAAGTAGTCAAATTGTATTTCATGGTCAGGCCATATGAGTGGTAATCAACAGATTAAGAAATCCGATAGTTTCCCCATTAAAACAGAAGCCAAAATCACTTTAAAATGTTTATTCAACCATACGTAAAAACGTGAACAATTCCCACTTTACAAGAGTTTTCGCAGAACCTTCAGACTAGACCACGAATTGCTATTCCATGCTAAACAGATCTTGATGCACAAATTTAGATGTTCTCCTTGACGATAAGACACCTGGTAACATAGTTTCTAAAACAATCGAACAGCACAGAATTCTTCTTCTGAGCTCATGCAGGATGGCTTCTTTGTCAGTTCTCGTGTAGGAGTACAGATTGAAATATAAACTTCATGATGAACCGAACGAATTCAGAAACGAGACACAGAATGAAATGCTCTCGGTTACTCAACCAATGGAGAGCGAGAGAGGAGCCCAAGGTTTAAGGCATATCACACACTGAACAGACAAGCGACGAAAAAGCGCAAGTCGAGAGACATTTCACCCTGATAACAAAGAAGAAACCGGTTTGAGCGTTACAATTGGCTCCCTGTCTGACGTTTTTGTCTGTTCAGTGTGTGATCTGCCTAGGCAGATCACACACTGAACAGACCAGACACGCGACAAATTTTAGCGTTCAAACCGGTTTCTCCTTTGTTATCAGGGTGAAATGTCTCTCGACTTGCGCTTTTCTGTCGCTTGTCTGTTCAGTGTGGGATATGCCTAATAGAGAAAGAATTCCCTATCTGCTGACGAAGGGATTTCTATGTAATACGTCCGACGACGCTGGACCGTGCGCGAAAAGTTGATTCATGGAATAAAATAAATAGTAAAATGGCTTTTAAAAACATTCGAAAAATAAAAGTAACTTCTCTCAGAATATTACAGTTTTGGTAGCTGATAAAAATTAATGAAGGGATTAAAAGTTGTAGATTAAGGTTTCGAATAAGAAAATTATTAAGATTCGCGTTTTAAGTTTATAGGAATTTAACAAGAAATAAATAATAGAGATTAGTAAATAAGGAAATAATGAATATGCCGGAAATTTAGAATAATTTAAATGAATATTGCAAAGTAAAATATTTATATAACATACATATGGATAGGATGTACAGGGCTACACAAAAGAATGTGTAAGCATTATTTAGTATGAGCGTGAATTGCTTAATGATGGTTTTTAATGGATCTCTACATTTTCAAGCTCAACTATATTTAGTATGCAATATAGGACCTGTCATCCGGAATCCTTGGGACCGAAGGTATTCCGAATCCTCCCGAAATTCGGAATCCACCCACCCCACCCCTGATATCCGGAATTTTTGAAAAACATAAAAATAACAAAATTTAAACAATCCCATGTAGAGTACGAATAAAACTTATCTTTTGCATTTTTTAAAATTATTTAAACAAAAATTCATGCACTATTCAATAATAACAATGAATAAATATAATAAATAAATAAAATTGGTAACTAATATTTTATTTACAAGCTCTACCCTTCTGAAGAAATATCTGACAATTTTTTTAAAAACGAATTGTAATATAAATTAATTTTAAGCTAAAATTTGACTGAAAAAAGATCACCCCCCCCCCCCGCCTCTGAAGCAATATATTTTAGTGGTTGCACATTGAAACAATGGACTGAAAAAAAAATTAGGAATCTGTAAAATTTTCGGAAAGTGCAAAATTTTATTAAAAATTTACAAATTTAGAAAATTTTCGAGTAACGTTTTTTTTTTAGATTTTGGATCCTTCCGGATTTTGGAATTCCAGATAATGGGTCCTATACTGAGAGATGTTTGTAGAATATAAATAAGATCATATACAGAGCCACACAAAGAACTGCATAAATGACCGTTTATGAATGATAATCTCTAAAAATGTGATTTCGGTCGTTTTAAGGATGTTTTTTTGCCTGTATTAAATTTTAGCTTAATAGGTGGCGTGTATAAAAATTTGTAGGTAATATACAGGGCATAAAAAAAAGTATTTTTCGCCTATTGATAGAAATTGCTAACTGTGAGTTTTCAACCGATTATGTGTTTTCTTTATAAACCAAATTTTAACATATTATGTAGAATATATATAAAGCTATAACTCAAATACAGGGCTGCAGAAAACAGTGAATTATTTTTATGATGTTATGAACGGTAATTGCTCATTCTGTTTTTTTAAATAAGTTATTGTTATACGTTCTCTAAAACGATTACTTAGGTTACCTTATTAATCTGCGAAGTATTGTTAAAGTATTATGGAAGTGTTGGAAAGTGGTTCATAACCTATGCTTGACGCATTATTTTTCTTCCTTGTGTTTGTTTATTAATATAAATATATATTAAATAGTCAGAGATTAGCAAGTATGTAAATTATTTTACAGTAATATCAATTTAGTACTTTTTACATAATTTTTATTATGTTTTTTTAGTTAATGATTGTTCTATGATATGCTTTTAAATTAACATGAATATAGGGTTCTGCTTAGTAGTGGATTTGGTATTGTTTTGTATTATGACTTTGCTTTTTGCATTGTCTATGGATCTAATATTTACTGATTTGTTTTATTATAGGATCGGGGAAGTCCTTCACGATGATGGGTTCCGAAGACAACAAAGGCTTGATTCCTAGGTTATGTGATGCGCTGTTCGAGAGGATAAACGCATCAGGTCGACAGTCGGACTACAAGGTGGAGGTCTCCTACATGGAGATCTATAACGAAAAGGTCCACGATCTACTCGACCCAAAAGGGTAGGTGCATTTTGTGTATTTTTATTCATTCAAGCTTTTCTCTCTCTCTCTGTAACTTAAAATGTTCATCAATTCATGCTGTAATATAATATCTGCGATCCAGAATATTTATTACGAGAAAAAAATGCAAAAAGTTTCGTTTTTTTATCTTAGGATTATCGCAAAACAATTGAAGAGGCTCTTACGTGTATAATTTTTTTAATGAAAAATGCATGTATGAACTATTTTAATAGGTCTCCAGAAGAGACTGATTAGCTCTTTGTTGGGACCGGGGCACACGGTCGTGTCAGGGCCCCTTTTCTAAAAAAAATTCATGCATATTATAATCTTGACAACCAGCTTTACGTGCAGTTTACAATTTAAGCCATAGCTATATTAAAAAAACAGTATATTATAGACACATGTAAGAATTCATTAAAAAGATAGGAATGTAAAATCTTTTGCACAACATTGTCTTTAGAGCGAGTAAAAGCTATAAGATTGAATGAATTGTGTTAGATATAATATATGTGAATAAGGGTTAGAATACATTGTGATATTGTGACATCTTTTTCACTTTCAACTATGTTTCTAAGTTTTTGCTAGTTTAATTCATCAAGTATATGACCCCTCCTCGCCTCATCCCCAAATCTAAATCAAGAATTGGATCTGCCTCTGTATAGATGAGAACAATCATATATTTCTATTAACAACATTTGCTATACAAAAGCCCTTCCTTTTTAACTAGCATTCAGATGTATAATTCCCTTTTTTTTTTTTTTTTTTTTCATGATCTCCTTGTAAAGAAAAAAAAAAAAGATGGTATATAAGTTCTAAATTAAGTGCACTTTTTAAGTAACTTTATTCATCAATTAAAAAAACATCTCTATCATTAGTTTTCTTAAAGTTGTAATATTATTGTAAAATAACGTTTTGGAGACAAACGTATATAGCATTTATTTGAAGGTTTAACATCCTTCTGAAAATTGATACTATTGGTCATGTCCCAATTTTTACTTCTCTTTCTCTCTTGACATACACCATATAATAAGGAGCTAATGTAAAATGTAAAATTGAATAAAATACTAAATCCTTATACAAATACAATCATATTAATCATTTAATTGATATACAGTGTAACTTCAAAAATCCGGCATCAAAACCATCTTTTCCCCTTCCTTTTTCTTTTACACATTCAAGTTATGGTAAAAGAAAAATAGAAAATGTTAATAAATTGAAATTTTCAAAATAGAAAGTAAAATGAAAAAAAAAAAAAATATTTGACATTTTTCTCATTTGTCAGAGGCGATTATTTTCCGAACAAATTTTCTGGGAGCTGCACTGTTGCTCAGCAACGGCGTGGAGACTAATACACAAGTTCTTTGGAGTCTCTCTTCTGACGCTGTGCTAAATAGAACTGTCGATAATGCTAGTAACAGCTCCGAAGGCGAGGACGAACAACAGGCAGAAGAAAATATGTCATTAGAAAAATGCATAAATTTAACTTGAGAATTAATATCTGCTTTAGAGAACAAGATTGTATTCCCGAAATAGATGCGTAATAGAAATTCTTAATTTGTATAAAATACAAAAAAAAAAAAAAAACTTTTTAAAGAACGGTCAAAAAAATTTAAACAAAAAAAATTGACACGATGTGCCTGAAATTAAACGAGAAGAAATAATTTCACTCTTTATTAGATTTGTTGTTTTTTTTTTCTGTAACATAGAAAATATCAATTAATGTAAGTTTATTTTTATATTTAATTTTCTCCTTTTCTTGCATGATTATCATTTAATAATGAAATAATTTATGGCTAAAGGGACCATTAAGATATACTACTACTTTTGATATTCCTAGTTACTACTTTTGACACAATCCTTCAAAAATCCGGCATAGTCTCAGTCCCAATGATGCCGGATTTTTTAAGTTATACTGTATTTTGCTTTCTCTATCACATTCTGAAGAAGAAAAAAATGAAATTTTATTATTTTACAATTGAAATAATTCAAAGTCTTTATGTTTTTATTGTGTACAATGTACTTTAAGCTTTTTTATTTGAAATCAGTCGCCCAGTGGCGTGATCGGTAGCGACAGCCGCTGCACGCAGTGGGTCCCGGGTTCGAATCCTCGAGTAAGACGTGGATGTAATTGTGAGTGAGCATTTGTAGTGATATAAATATGAAATGGAAAAAGAAATAAAAATTGTTGTGGCTTGTTGTTTCTGTGTGTAGTAAGGATCATTCGAGGTGAAAAGCCATAATGGGGAAGTTGCACTCACTCTAAATTGTGCTTTCTTTTATGTTTAATTGGTGAAGACGATCTTACGTTCCTCGAAACTCAACTCGAAATTGTAAAAATAATTTAAAATAACTAGTTATTGCAGTTTTAAACTTCGTTAAAAGCAAAACAAAACCACGTGATCCGAAAACGGGACGGGAATGGTTTGACGTCACTACACATGAAACGCGGATTCTCTGTAGTGGTCTGCATTGTGCATGCAAGCAGTTTTCCGTTGCTTTCTGTTTGTTATCTACTACAAACATCTTTTAAAGACTCATTTACACAAAATCAAATTAGTCAAAAGATTATTTTAACATATCCAAATATAATGTTGTATTAATTTTCATTTAGAAAAGGGCTGCAGATGGTTGGATTCGAAAAATATGAAATTATATCTTCTAGATTTAATTTTTTCCCCCTCAAGTTTATTTTAAGGGCATAAAAAATGCATTTCATGTGGGTAAAGATACAAGAAGCTAAAGCTAAAAGGCACATTTATTTTTAACTTACTCTGATTTACTTAAAAGAATAAAGAATGATAGTTTTATTAAAAAATAAATCGTAAGTAAAGTAAAATTGCCTTTATCTAGTTCTTGAAATGTAATGTTTATTTAATTCATTGTAATGCTTAATAATTATTTTTGTTATGAATAAAATTTCGTGTAATGCATGTTATATTACAGATAAAAAATTAACTCGAATTTACTATGAGAAAATGAAATTTTGAGCAATAATGCAGAAAACAAGAAAAAATTCTTTGTTTAATACTGACTTATGGAATAAAAATTTTAAATTAACAACTGTCGGTAATAAGTGCATATCCATAGATCAGAAACAAATTACTACAATACTCGTATACGTGAGTAAATTTAAAAGTATTGCCTTTTATTTTATTTTTTTTATGTGCTTACTTAAAAATAAGTATTAAAGCAAAAACTTAAAAAATATACACTCTTTTATAAATATCCAATGTTTATCTTAACAATCACACCTCATTCTATGATTGCAATTCATGATTTTCCCATTAAATGTCCAATATAATACGATAATTTGGCATGGCTATCGAACCCGATTATGTAAAATTCACTGCTTTTTAGGGTTTCGTTCATCTGACGAAACCCTATTCGTCTCACTCCTCTGTCTGTCTGTCCGTCACAGAGCCCATTCTCAGAAAGTATACATGTTAGAGACTTGAAAATTTGGGTACTTGTAGCTGAACACCTCGCATCAAACAACAAATCCTAAAATTTTGAAAAAGTCGGTAATTAACCGAATTACGGGCTAATTAACTTCTAAAATTAACCAATCCACCTTTTTAACACAGATTCAAACGGACATTCTCAAAACTTCGGAGTTTCTCCTAAGGGTTGCCAGTAAAATCAGCCGGTGCACGGTTACCACGGAGGAAATTAAGCCGAAAAATGACGTGGCATTTTAAAGCGAAATCGCATATCAGAAAATATTGGTACGAGAAATTTGTAAACGGTATAGACAGACGCGGAAAAAAATCTACTTTCATTTGGTATAAAGTTCACATTTCTGCGTTGGGTATAACGCAAAAAATCCACTAAAAATCCATCGATAAAAATTTAATTTCTGTATTTGAAAAGACAATGAAAAGAGATTTCATTTCGGCGCGAAAGCAGGTGTGCTCAACTTCAGACATGACGGCGACCTTGCGGTTTTCGGTAGTGGAATATTTTAATACGAAATTTTAACTTTTTAAATATTAAATTTTTCGATAAAATTTTTTGCCAACCGGACGGGAAATCTCTCGCAGATTTCATACATACCCAGTTCAAAGCGATAACTCAATTAGAAGCTGAGATATTAATTTAAGTATTGCGCGGCGGCGCAATACTTATTTATTTCCAGTGTCACTTCTCAATGTTAATTTAACATGGAAAAGCCTATGGAGATCATAACTTTTTCATTTTTTCTTCCCACCTTTTTGTCCCTGATGCCACTCATTTTTTTTCTTTACTAATTCTAATGATATTATAAATTTAAAGTGTAAAAACGTTTGCCTGACGTCGGGGTCAAAACGAATGGTAAAATATCTTTGCATATGGATGAATTGTAACCCAGTGAGAAACATGGGCCAATTGTTTTTTGCATTATTCAAATATTTTTCTTAATAATTCCAATTTTCGCTTTTTTCATTGAAAGTCAACGGACATTTTTCATAGAAAATGTAGCATTTTTACTTCATTGTTACAAAAATTTCAAAAGCCGTAATAATAATTTATTTTTGTTTAGTTGAAAGATTTTCACGTGAAATAATAAATTGAGCTTTTTTTTTTCAAAAATTAAAGAGGTATATACCGGGTGTCCCAAAAAGGACTGACTGATTTTAAAATTCAATAACTTCCAAACGGTGACAGATATTAAAAAAATTCTTGCAGGAGGGTTATGCATAAAGTCAAAAGTTTTATTACAGTGATTTTCGATTTTAGTTCGAATTACAAACAACAGGTGGCGCTGTAAGCAATAGTCGCTAAATACAGGCTCGAATTTTGATCCTTTCTGTTGTTCCATGCAGAAAAAGGAGATGGAAATGTATTATCCGAGCCACGAAGTACAAAAAATTGAGCCTGAATTTAGCTTCTATTGATCGCAGCGCCATCTATTGCTTGTAATTCGAACTAAAATCGAAAATCACTGTAAAAAAACTTTTGACTTTATGCATAACCCTCCTGCAAGATTTTTTTTAATATCTGTCACCGTTTGGAAGTTATTGAATTTTAAAATCAGTCAGTCCTTTTTGGGACACCCGGTATATGGTAATATGGCGTCATAGTGGAAATAAAGAGGATATTTTCAGAATAAGTTTTTGCTTTGATCAAGTTTATATTTTAGTAAAAAGTTTCTCATGGATAGCTATTTTTACGCAGGTAGAGAACTTAGTGGTGTAATACATAATTTAAATTTTAAAATGTATTTTTTTTCCGAGATGAGAACTATTTATGGCCCAAGTTAAACTTAGGTAATAATTTTCTGATGTGTTTACATCACTCCTTGGGAGAGAATAAGGTTTAAAAATTTAAGTAAAACTTTTATTTTTTTATTTTTTACTGTATCACAGCTATAATATTGTTAAATATTAGCAGTAAGGATTCAACACAATTTACATTTACATTCATGGCGTTCCTGAGTGGGAAATAGGGTATCTAAATTTAAGTGAAGTTAATTTATTATGTTTTGATTATAGATTTTTTTACGTTCAGATTGGAAGTTTTTGTTCAAATTACCGAAACCTGCATATTACTACTGTGATGAAACATTTTGAATTACAAGTTGGTAAACTGCATTTCACATTCTGGTACAATTCCGCATATATCAAACCCTGATGATGATACTCTCTATTAATTTTGAAATGCGTTCGTCTGAGTGCTGTAGTTATTAAAAAACTTGACATATTAAACAAAAACATAATTTGAAGAACAAATTAAAAAAACAAAATTTATTTCCTACATTGTTTAAGCCCGAGAAGGGACAGATATTAAGATATTTCATTCAATTAGTTCTACATTTAATGTTAAATTTTTGTAACAAATTATTTAAGCTAATTGAAGATTAAAAAATAAAAATAAAAATCATACAATATGATACTTAAAACAATCTAAAAAAATAGATTCCGTTCAAATGAAATCGAAATAAATCTTAGACTTTTTTTAAGTGTTGTGTTTCGCATGCATCTTATCATTTTACGACAATTGTCATAAACATAATACAAAATCTGCAATACAAATATTTTCAATTAAAAATGGAAGAAGTCTAAGATTTATTTCGATTTCATTTGAACGGAATCTATTTTTTTAGATTGTTTTAAGTATCATATTGTATGATTTTTATTTTTATTTTTTAATCTCCAATTAGCTTAAATAATTTGTTACAAAAATTTAACATTAAATGTAGAACTAATTGAATGAAATATCTTAATATCTGTCCCTTCTCGGGCTTAAACAATGTAGGAAATAAATTTTGTTTTTTTAATTTGTTCTTCAAATTATGTTTTTGTTTAATTATTATTTAATTAATCTGTTTCATTTCTATCTAATGAATAGAATAAAATGAAGGCACGTGCTTTTTTAACCATGAAATTATTTAAATTAGGAAATCTAACAATTTGCGTGAGGTTTTTCGACACCGCTCTATGAGACAAGTATAACTTATTCATTATAAGAAAGTTTGTAAGTATTCATACCACTATTTTAGAATAGTAATTTCTGCAAATATCTTAAATTATTGGTTGAGATCGCCACTCGATCTGGTTGAAACTTTAAAATAGTTTATAACGCATAAGAAAAATTGTAAAAAAAAAACAATGGAGTGTGATATTTCGAGGGGAGACTAGCGTGCTTTGCCCGCTATCGTATAATTTGTATTTGTAAGGTTTGGGTAAATGGAAAGGAGGGGGGAGGGAAATACTTTTGATTAAATATCCCAACAGAGTTTCGTTCTGATGCACTTTTGTTATGAATAGTGTGCGCTCCCTGGTGGTGAAATGTGGAGCTAACATAAAGCGATTTTGTTAAAATTAGGAAAGTTCTCATTACAGATATTATTATGACATAGACTAGCGTGCTTCGCCCGCTATCTAATTATTTCAGTCCGTGCGAGGCTGATGTAAAATGAGATGCATTCTTCCAGCGAAATTGAAAAGCGTGCTTCGCCCGCTGTCGCATAATTTTATTTTGTTAGGTTTGTGTCAATGGAAAAGGGGGAGGGAGGGAACTACTTTTGATTAAATATACCAGTTAGTGCGCATTACAGATATTATTATGACAAAGACTAACGTGCTTCGCCCGCTACCGCATAATTTGTATTTGTTAGGTTTGTGTGAATAGAAAAGGGGGGGGGGGACTACTTTTGATGATAAAGACTAACGTGCTTCGAAAATCTAATAATTTGCGTGGGATAATTGAACAGCGCTTTGAGATAAGTATAACTCATTCATCATCAGAAAGTTTACAAGTATTCATACCACCATTTTCGAATAGTAATTTCAGGAAATATCTTACATTATTGGTTAAGACCGCCACTCGATTTGTTTGAAAATTTGAGATAGTTTATAACACATAAGAAAAAGTGTAAAAAAGAATGGAGTGTGATATTTCGAAGAGGGGGAGGAGAGCTAGAATTATTTTTAAAATCTTAGCGTTTGTTACCGCCACCATCCGGACCCATGTATCTACGGAAAGATTGCGTAAAGGAGTTTCGTTCAGATATGCTTTTGTTAAGAATAGAGTGCATTCCTTGGTGGTGGAATGTGGAACTAACATAACGTGATTTTGTTAAAATTAGGAAATCTAACTAAGATATTTTATAAGATAAAGTGTAAAAAAGAAAGGCACGTGAAATTTCGGGAGGGGGGGGGGGGCGCTAGATTTCTATTTAAAAAGTTAGCGTTTCTAACCGTTTTAGGTGCTATTTTTGAGAGAGCCCTGAGATATACGTTACTTATTTAATATAAAATTGTCTAAAGTTTAGTTACCACTATTTCCGAATAGTAATTTCAGCAAATATCTTAATTTCTTATTAAGACTGCCACCACCTCGAGTAACATATCTACTTATAGGTTGTTTAACGGAGTTTCCTTCCGATACAGTTTTGTTAAGAATAGAGTACGCTCCCTGGTGGTGGAATGTGGAACTGACATAACGCAATTTTGTTAAAATTAGGAAATATAACAAGGCGATCTGTTTGAAACTTAAAGATAGTTTATAACACACAAGAAAAAGTTTATAAAAATGGCGCGTGAAATTTCGGGTAGGGGGGAGGGGCTCTAATTTCACTAATTGATTTATTTCTATTATATACTTATTTTACAAGGCATTCACCTGATGTTTCATTGCAGTATACTTCTGAACGGTGTCCGATTTTTAAAAATACAGCATAAATGTTACTTATGCCAGATAAAAATGCCAGAAGTATTGATACCACTATTTTCGAATAGTAATTTAAGCAAATATAATAAATTCTTGGTTAAGACCGCGACCCCCTCGACTAGCATATCTCCTGATAGGTTGTTTAACAGAGTTACGTTCAGATAGAGTTTTGTTAAGAATAGAGTGCGCTCCCTCGTGGTGGAATGTGGAACTAACAGACCGCGATTTCATTTAAAGTAGGAAATCTAACAAGGCGATCTGTTTGAAACTTTAACATAGTTTATAACACACAAGAAAAAGTTTATAAAAAATGGCGCGTGAAATTTCGGGCAGGTGGGGAGAGGGGGAGGTGCAAAATATTTATTTTTTGTTTCATACCGTTTCAGGTGCGTTTTTTTTTTTTTACGGAGTCCTCAGATACATGGTACTTATTAAATATAAATATGTCAAAAGTTAAATTACCACTATTTCCGAATAGTAATTTCAACAATTATCTTAAGTTCTTGCTGAAGACCGCCACCCCCTCGAGTAACATATCTACTGATAGGTTGTGTAAAGGAGTTTCGTTCAGATACGCTTTTGTTAAGAATAGAGTGCGCTCCCTGGTGGTAGAATGTGGAACTAACAGACCGCGATTTCATTTAAAGTAGGAAATCTAACAATGCGATCTGTTTTAAACTTTAAGATACTTTATAACAAATTATAATGAAGTATAAAGAAGACTGGCGTGTCGCATTTCGACGGGGGAAGGGAGGGAGGGGCGCAAACAAAATTAGGAAATATAGCTGGACGATCTGTTTGAAACTTTAGTATAGCTTATAAAACATAACAAAAATTTTAAACATCAGGCCGCGTCAAAAATCATGGTGACCATTACCCCACTTCACCCCACCCAAAGGGGGCACTTTTCTAAATTTGGCAGATACCCTTCATGTGATATATCGTAGAATTTTGAAGGGGGGGGGGGACGAACAAAATTAGGAAATATAACAAGGCGAATCTGTTTGAAGCTTTACGATAGTTTAGCAAGGGTTTGCCAAAATTTAGAAGATGTTCCATGGCGATAAATGTACTGGACGTTTTGAAAGGAATATTAAACGAAACCCTTTGTGCGATCTATGATCACACTTACCCACTTGTTTTACATTTGGTAGAAAATGTAAGCTTGTGAATTTATTTTGGAAAAAAATTGCAATCTTTGCTCTGTTTCTGTTTTAATGTATGGAAAGAGGAAAGAAAAGAAAAGCATTATTTAAACTATCATTTAGAATTTCTAAATTGATTTTTCAACGTATAATCATTGTTCAATTAATATGAAAGAGTTAATTTATTCAAGCATTTTTCTTAAATATAGTACATTCTTTATTTTTTACTTATATTTCCTACCTTTTTACTGTATAAACTAATTGCAGCTGTACAGCCATTTGACCTTTTTTGGGAGACTGTAGTTTAAAGCAGGGCTTAATTTGCGCCGGAGCTTCTCTGTTTTTAGTAAATATTTAAATATTGGTCGGAATTCATCGGAGCTCATAAATACAGAGCTCCGGAGCCCAGTGCAATAGTGCTTCCGAAAAACCGAAGCTTAAATTACCTTTTCCTTTCCTTCCTATCTCCAAACTTTTGCATTCTTTTTACCAAAACACTTATATGTGACGGAATGTGTCACACACGTAGGAGATGGAGATAAAACGGACTCAATTTTTATATCAGTTTTTAGGCTTAGACTGACTCGAGCTCAACCTGTATTACATTTAAAATTTTATTTATTCATGTATAGAAAAAAAACTTTTCCTCCTTTAAAATTACGTATTATATTCCATTTCAAATCATTTTAATGCTATTTTGATCAGAATGAAGGGGGAAACAGAAATCGTGTTTTTCTATTTCAAATTTATATCGGCGACACGTTGATACGGCTCCACTCAAGAGACTGAACAATAAATTTGCTTTCAGTTCGATTTTCTTTTGTGACAGTAGGATAATTTTTTATTGGCTGGGTTTTCTTTTTATTATTTCGATATCTAACCTGAAAAGAACATTTTCTGTTTTATCCAACAAGCATCAGCTTGAGGTTTTTTGTCTTCTATTGCGTACGAGTATAAAAATGACGTTAGTGATTTTTCTATTTATTTTGTATCATGAACGGTATCCATGCTAGGGCTCTGCTCTGCACCTTTACGAAGTCACTTTCCTTTGTAAGTAGCTATAATTACCATGTATTGTTGTTCTGATAGAAAGCAATCGA
Organism: Maratus speciosus; assembly: GCA_963932465.1. NCBI lineage: Eukaryota > Metazoa > Arthropoda > Arachnida > Araneae > Salticidae > Maratus > Maratus speciosus. Next base: position 14,524,239 of record OZ010791.1, on the reverse strand, counting down.
GCAGTGTTTCCCCTTTTTCTATAAAAGCATAGATTATTTCCGATAACGTTGTCAAATTTTTAATTTTATCTGATTTTCAGGGACTCACCACAAAAGATTGTTATGCGGAAGGAAACAATTATAGTTTAAGATATGCACCTTTTATAGGAAATTGTAAAACATTGTTCCATTCTTCAGCATATAAATATTCATTTCTGTAAATTTCATTCATTTTTTCTTAAAAATGCACAGCTGCGAACTATCCCTTTTTGTGTTAACACCATTTCCTAATCATAATCATTACCATATTTAATCGCAGAATTCTGCAATTAATTAACATCAAAATTAGACAAAGAATTTTACTGTTCAGAAGAAGTGATAACTAAAAAGTGGGATAGTTGACAGCTAAGTATATGCTGATAGATATATTTAAAATTTTTGTTTTGCTAAAGAAAAAAAAAATGCTTTAAATTTTGCAATTAATAAGCGAAATATAAATATGCCGATTACAGTGGCAGGGGGGGAGGGGGACGGTGGAACGGTACAGTTGTTGTACCGGTACCGCAGAATATTAGGGCTCCAGCACTTCTTTTGTTAGAATTTAAGCCCTGGTTTAAAGCATAATAAATCCACTGTTGTTACAACTTGTAACGACAAAGAGCAGTATTCGACGATTTATCAACTATGAGGGGCTAACGGAAAAACCGTTAAAATTAATGTATTAATTTATAATTAGCTTCTAAAAATATTAAAATGTTGCATTGTCACTGGAAGCATACCTTTGTGCATAACTTTTATATTTCTTAATTTATCTAAAAGTGAGTGAAAGATCGAATACAAAATCCTATCCTTACATGCAAATACCAAATTAAATTAAATTAAAAAAGTGTAAAAATAGTTTAATTACCGTTTTAGTATTATTTGCTTACGAATAAGTTTTGAATGCATATAGTTATTTTTGTTTGTTTAAGTGGTTTGTTTGAAATGTAGTTTCTCAGAATGTCCTACTTAATATTTATCAGGTTCTAAACATGTTATATCAGTCTTTTCCTCAATGCAACTTTCGTAAAAAAATGAATAAATAAAAATAATAATAATGAAAATGATTTGAATATCTTGTTAAAGAAAGCAGTATTTTCATTTTGAAAATAAGCATAATACTATAGAAAACTGCAAAATTTGAATATGTTGTTCAGGTGGAGGACACTCTTTTCACTTTTGAAAGCAGACATCTCATTATACATAAACTTTTTATAGTGACATATAAATAATTTAGCATATATTATCATTTAAGATTAATTCTTTGTTTGGATAATGCATTAGTATCATAAGGGCAACGTTAAGAGATGGTAATACTTTGCTATAATATCACAATGATTTCTTCACAAATAAGACATGAATTTGCATGATTATTATTTTTTTAATTACTTGGAAGGTATGGATTGAGTATTAATTTATCAATAAAAAATTAACATAAAGCTAAAGAATAAAGAAGGTGTTTATTGATCATGTATAAAAATTCAAACATATTATCATTCTTTCCAGTGGTGTAGTCGTAAAAAAAAACAGAGGGTATACTTTCTAAGCAGAGGGTATACGCTCAAGGCAGAGCGTATACCCTGGAGTGTATATACTATAGCTTTCTTGAGAAACAGAGGGTATACGGTGTTCCTTAAAAAAATCCAGAGGGTATACGGCGTATACCCCGTATACCCTCCACTACATCCCTGATTCTTTCAATCTGAGGCATCCCCCGACTTATGTATGCGACATATGTAGATTCGCAAGTATGTAATAAATCTCAAACATTATAATTGTGAACATACTAGCATGTTTTATAAACGTTTATAATTATTTTATAATATTTATTATTTTATTACTTATGTATATTAATTCCGTAATCCACAAAATATTTATTATTTGAAAAGTGTCCTTTCAGTTTGCTTTTATATATATATTTTTTTTTCATACTACTTTATATCCGAGTAAGCACTGCTGTATTATTCATCATTTACAAAATATTACTGTGTAAATATTATATATATAATATAAATTAAACCAAAACATAATTTGAAGAACAAATTAAAAAAACAAAATTTATTTCCTACATTGTTTAAGCCCGAGAAGGGACAGATATTAAGTTATTTCATTCAATTAATTCTACATTTAATGTTAAATTTTTGTAACAAATTAGTTAAGCCAATTGAAGATTAGAAAATAAAAATAAAATTCATACAATATGATACTTAAAACACCCTAAAAAATTAGATTCCGTCAAATAAAATCGAAATAAATCTTAGACATTTTTTTAAGTTTTGTATTTTGCATGCATCTTATCATTTTATGCACCATTGTTATAAACATAATACAAAACTGCAATACAAATATTTTCAATTAAAAATGGAAGAAGTCTAAGATTTATATCGATTTCATTTGAACGGAATCTATTTTTTAGGGTGTTTTAAGTATCATATTGTATGAATTTTATTTTTATTTTTTAATCTTCAATTGGCTTCAATTTGCAATATTTAAGTATTGCGCTGCCGCGCAATACTTAAATATTGCACGTTTCTACAAAATTATGCTTAAGCAATTTACAAATTCGTCTTATGTAAAATTCAAGTTACGTAAAAGTTTACAGAACGCATTGCTTACGTAAGTTGGGGGCTGCCTGAATTTCTCTTTTGGCCCTTTTAACTTCCGTTGAAATACTGTTAATTTATAACAAAAATAAAAAATAGAATTCATAAACTAAACAGTAATCTGCAGTTAAGTGTAAAATTTTCAATCCCAATGTCTGATGAAGTTCACAAAACTGATAGTATTTAAAATAACAACTTGTTATTTTTTGCTCATGTGAAACATTTTTGAAGAATCGTTAAAATTTTTTGGGGTATATTTATATAAAAATTCTGTAAGGCTATCTTAAAGCTACCTCAGCAAATTACTCTCTTTCTGAGTTTGTCTGTTTTTTTATTCAAAAATAGCTTATTTAACAACTGGAGAGATAAAACATTTAACGAAAGCAGGGCAAATTCTTATTTCAAATATAAAATACAAATGCGAAAACTTTTTTATAAGTTCCCCTCCCCACCCCCACCCCTTCAGTAATGAAAGAAATACTATTTGAACCAGTTTGTGAAATCAATTATTGTGGAATATTAATATGAAAAAGAAAAGTACATTATTCTATAAAATACATTTGTAGTATAAACTTGTACCGATATTTTATTTCTACATCAAGAAGATCTCGAAATGAAAATCCTTAGAAAAACAAGGGGGGGGGGGGGGAAATGTCACTCGAATTCACAATATTATTTATTCATTACAACAATTTACAAGGCTTTTAGTTTGTTCTACTAATCATTTTTAAGAAAAGAAAGAAATCATTCAGCGTAACCCAAGCCTATCCAAATAGAAAAGTACAAGAGAAAATACAGCAAAGATTTGTTTACATGTGCAGTGACGTCAAAACAGCCTTCGTCACGTGACGCGGCTTTTTCCCGCCAAGACGAAAACTGCATTTTTAAAGTTGATTTAATGGATTTTCCGAGTTTCAAAAAAAACGTAAAAATGGTATCAAAATGCTCGTACTTTTGTACTCTATAAAAAGTAAGTTAAATTGAAAAACGTGCAATTTCCCCATTGCTATAGGTAGAGTTGCAAAAAACCCACAGATTTTGGGAGGTGGGAATAAACCTGGAATTTTGGGAAATAGTGGAAATTTTGAAGTTAAATAAAGTCAGTTATTTTTCAATTACAATTTTTTATTTTTAAGAAATGTCAAACACTGTTTGGAAAAGTTTAAGGTAGTTTTGACATTATGAATTCACAAATCGCTGTCTGGTTTGTGTTAACAGTTTCTGTGTATAAATAAGGATCATTCGAGGCGACCGCCATTGTTGCTATAGGCCTCAAAGAAATCTCCACTACGGTGGATTTCAAATCAAATCAAATCAAATTCACAAATCTTAGGATTTGACGCTGCAAGTTTTTATAATTTATTAAAACACATTAGTTTTACAACAATGGCGGCTGTGAATTGGAGAGGATTTGCATATTTCTTTAGAAATTAAAGTTGTTTAATTTCTGTTAGCTGGCATATTTACTATTCGGACATACTCTATATTAACTTTCTAGCGAGTTGCACTGTATTTTTTGATTGATTTCTTTTGGTTTTATTCATTTTTTTTGTTGTTGTTTACATTGGCTGATCCAGAAATAGATATGATGTTTGGTGATGTTTATATTTGTGATAAGCAAGATAAATATGTCATCTGCGTCTCTCACATTTTATTTATCGACGATTTAAATATAAAATCACTTATGATATTTAAATTTCTCTTCGTTAATATTTCTGCACCTTATGTATTTCGTTAGTTTTCACACAAACAGTGTTATTTTTCTATATTTATGTTATTGGTCCTTCACATTTTATTAACATACATTTGACCTGTGTGCTTGACGTCAAGCGCCCGCTCATAAGCCTACGTCAATATATACAGGGACGAGATAGCACACACAAGGAAATTTACAACACAGAGAAATACAGCCGGGAGCTCCACAAAGAGTGTGCAACGGAGCCAGCAAGATTCGAACCCGCACGCACCTACACTCGCAGGCGATTAGCGGTGTGATGCCTTGATCCCTCAGCCACGGTAGGCCCCCTGTTATTGGTATTGTTAATATTTAAAAAAAACATTTTGTTTACATTGACAAAAATTGAAATCAATGAAAAAATTATAGATAATAAATTAAAAAATTCCATGCCTACAACTTTCTGAAAACTCCGGGGAATTTTTAAAATTTCCTTTCCAAAAAACCCAGTTTTTTCCATCATTTGCAACTCTGGCTATAGGCCCCAAATTATCTTCACTGTGGTGGAATTCAATGTCAATGATTTGAAAGTTTTATTCGATTTTTATTTTTTATGCTTCTTTTTAATTTTTAGGTGCAAACAGACACTAAAAGTTAGAGAACACAATATCCTGGGTCCATATGTTGATGGATTATCAACATTAGCAGTGTCCTCATATGAGGTTTGTTTTATTTTTTTATTTAAACTTTTTTTCATTGTGATTGTATTTCCTAAATATTGTTTTGCTATTATGTAATATGTATAAAAAATATGAAGAATCTTTAATGTAATTTAAAAAAAAATACTTTTACACTTTGAATAGTTATAAATATGAAATTTAAATTATATACAACTTAGTATTTAATTGCATAAATTCATAGAAAAATTCCTCTTAATTAAAAGTAATGATAAGTGTAATAATTTTGTTGGTGATGATTTTAATTATTTCTTGGTTCAAACTATCAAATATTGTAAAATACAATGTCTAGAAGTCCATTGCATAAACGTTCTAATTATTTATACATAGATAGCGTTGCAGACACGCTCCCAGATTGCAGTTTTAATGTGTAATGTCTAAGTTTTATGTTGCTTAGAGCTCTGCTTGTAAGAAGAAAATCTTATACTCTTAGCCCCCAGCCACTATACTGAAGCGATTTGGAATCGAATCGCGTTTTCCATTTGTCGATAAATAAATTATCGAGTTAAAAGCGATTTTTGTCACGTGACGACAAGTTTTTCTTGTTTCTTTCACTGTCACGTTCGAAAATTCGGGTCAAAACGCTCACTTTGACAGTATTTTCTGAACGATCTTTTGCGTTTACAAGAAATGGAAAACATCTTTCGATTACACAGGTTCTGAATTAACAATACCTGCCCATTTCATGCTTTTACGAACAAAAATGAAATAAAAAATGTGTCAGAAATGAGCCCGTTTGGATTTGAGAACAACCTTAAAACAACTTTTAAGGTTATAACTTTTCTGTCTCTCTATCATTCTCTTCATAATTAAAAATTATTTTACCAAAACCCTGTATGCTTTTTGTTGCATTGCAGAATCGCATGAATATAGGGAAGCTATATGTTTTTATTATTGTTACTTTTTTAATAATGGTATTTTCTGTACCCAAAACTATCAACTATTTTCATGTTACCCTTTTGTTTTGTGCTTTCAACATACTTGTATAACAAAAGAAAAAAAATCCAGTATTTCACAGCAAGAAATAATCAAAGTTACAGTAAAGTAAAAATGTTAATCATTGCTGTAAATGTAAAAAACAAAAGGTGAATGTTAGCCTTTACAGAGAACATGATAAGCAGAAAGTATATATACGGAGAAACAGAAGAGAGAGGAGCAGAAGGTATGAGAAAGAAAGACAGGGGTTCAGATTATCCTCCTCAGACCTGAGGTACACAAACCTCTCTATTCTTTTCCTCATTTTCTATTTTATTTCTATTTCATTTCTATTTTATTTTTTTAGATTTTTACTTTATTTCTCTATTTACTTCTTTCTTTCTTTTTGCTTTGAAACAAAGCAAATAAATGGCAGCACTAATGCATATTTTATTTCCTCATAAAAATAAATGCTATTTTCATCTGAGTTTTAAAATAGTATGAGGATGTGTGGATCATTCACTTGTTTAAAACCTTTAAATTTGCTATTGCATAAATTTAGGTTGTTGATAATTAAATTGATATTTTAAGGGGACTTGTAATTTTAGATCCCTATTTGTGGATCTAAATGACCAATCTGCAAATATATCAATTTCCGAGAAAGAACTATTTCTGTCATCTAAATGTTATTTTAAGTTCATATCTCAAAAGGTGGGCTGGAGTTAATTTTAAAAATTCAGAAGGTATAATAGCTTATATCACTGTATACCTACCACTACATCTCTGATGTTAATGACTCAGTAAAATAAAATAAATAAATACATGAGAAACTCTTTATTTCAAGTGGGGTGGGGTATTATAGATTATTAATAGGATTTAAATAGTGTGTCTACTATGTGTGTCACTACTATGTCTCTCTCCCTTTATTGAATCAACCAAAGTTTGAAATAATTATTCCTGTCAGTAATTTTTATTGTAAAGATATTTTATGTAATAGTTATGCTACATTTAGTTGAAATCCTAATGAATATATCTGAAATTTCAGTGCATACATGGATGAATACAAAACTGCATTTCCTAAATATTTTTAATTAAAATACGCTGCTCAAAACAATTAAAGGATATTGCAGTTTTAGGTGGATTTTGTATCTGGTAAACTGTTTAGCTGATTGATACATGGTCGACAGACATAGTAGGTTATATGAGAATAAATTACACATGTTTGGCAGAAAAAAATGCATTTTATTGCGCATTTGTGTACTAAAGGAAAAAAACACAATTTGTGCATATGAGAAAAAAAGAATAAGAAAAGGTGTTTTCTTCAAAGAAAATCATTTTCAGTTGGGGGTATGGTTTCCACGGGCGGCCAGCAACGTTGAACACCTATGAGGCATGGACTCAATGAGGCTATTAATGACGAGTTGGAGTATTCTGCCCCACTCTTCCAGAAGAGCTCTTTCCAGTTCTTGGAGAGTTTGTGGGGGTTGTTGGCGGCCAGAAACTCGTCTTCCTAGAGCGTCCCAAACGTGCTCGATTGGATTCATGTCTGGAGAACACGCTGGCCATTCCATTCGAACGATTCCTTCCTCGAAAAGGAAATCCTCCACCAGGTTTGCATGATGTGGCCTGCAGTTATCGTCCATTAAAATGAAGTTATCTCCGATTGCTGCAGCGTAAGGGACTACAATAGGTCTGAGGATCTCATCCCTATATCGGCGACCAGTCAGAGCTCCATCTCGAATGATGTAGAGGTCAGTGCGCCCGTCAATGGAGATGCCACCATACACCAACACTCCTCCACCGCCAAATATGACACTTTCGTGCACGAACGCAGGATTATTCCTACTGCCACGGTCCCTCCAGATGAAAATACGCCTATTATCCGGATGCACAGAAAAACGGGACTCGTCAGAAAACAGAATATTGCTCCATTCATTTCTCCTCCAGTTGACATGCTCGGTTGCCCACTCCCTGCGGTCGCGACGATGCCTTGATGTTAATCTAACACATACCATCGGTCGGCGAGCATACAGACCTACAGCATGGAGCCGGTTTCGAACAGTCTGAGTTGAAATCGTGGTGCCTGTAGCCGAGCGAAGGTGTTGTTGGAGAAGAGTAGCGTTCATGGTTCGGTGTCTCCGAGCTGTTAACGCTAAATACCGATCTTCATTGGGCGTTGTTGCCCGTCTACGACCTTGCCCTGGTCTTCGGCCTGCACATCCACTCTCCAAAAAACGGTTCCAGATCCTGGAAATGACACTTTGTGACACTCCAATGGCTTGCGCTACTTCGGCTTGAGTTTGGCCCCCTTCTAACCTACCAACAATTCTCAAAGCTTCTGAATCTGTCAAATGACTTCGCTGAGACATCGTACTCATCGAAACAAAGCAATCACTGAATGCCGATCATCCTTGTCTTCATTCTCTTTTATCCAGTTGAAAGTCAAATTTCATTCGCTGCCGCTGAAGCGACGTTTTTGACGTCGAACTCAAAATTTGCATACTCCACAGTTTGAAAACCAGAAAAATTTGCATTTGTGATTCTCTTCTTCTATTTTCGGCAAAAAAAATTTCGTTTATATCTTTATTTTATATAAAACTTCAAATATCCTTTAATTGTTTTAAGCAGTGTATTAAATGATTTGTTTTACAAATGAGTTTGATGGGCTAGAACAAAAGGGTACAAGTGACATTTCTTTAAAAATCTGAAATAAGCGCAGTAAGAAAAACAAGGTTATGCATAATATGTTGTTAGCAGAAACATATAAGATTTTCTAGACAATGCAGCAATCTATTTTTTTTATTATTATATCATCATAGCTGTAAAACAAACTTTCACCGAACTATAAAGACATCACTGTCCCTGTGGTTCTAACCCAGTCAATTCTAATTTCTCTTTTAGTAGAATATATACTCGTATATATATATATATATATATATATATATGTATTAATTGTTATGAATTATACAACTTTGTATTTTGTCTTATTCAGGAAATTAACAACTTAATGACAGAGGGCAACAAATCTCGGACGGTAGCAGCCACAAATATGAATAGTGAGTCCAGCAGGTCTCACGCTGTTTTCACTATCACCTTAACATGTACAGTTTCTGACGAATACACAGGCGTAAGTAAAACAGACTGTTTAGCTTAAAAAAATGGCACTGCTTTCTTTGTTATCGAGTGTTTTAAATATATGTTCACATGCTTTTGTTGGAAGTAATTATATTAAAATGTGTCATAGAGTAACTTGTTTGGGACATGTTAAGGGGGACTTTATTATAAGAAACATTACATTTAATAACTTATTTAAACTTTAAATATGTAACCAAACTTTTTTTTTTTTTTTGTAGTTTTGTTCATTTTGTTTAAAGTTTATATTTAAATCAGTTTATTTTAAATTATTAGTCAATGGAAAGTTTTGAATTTAGACAAAATTATCATCATATTAAATAGAAACATTTAAGCACTGGAAAAGTATTTTTTAATTTTATGAAGATTATCTTTCTTTATGATAATAATTAATTTTCTGTATTTACAAAACCATCATTACCACATCTCAGACAAATTTATTATGTAACGTGATTAATTTTAGAAAAACTTGAATATGATGAATAATTCATATATTTGAAAATATTTATGTCATGTAATGTAAGTCATGCTTAAATATAGTAGTGTTTGTGTTGATTTACAGCATTAAAACCCAAATTTTTTGCGTGGTAAAAAGAAAAAAGAAATCAAATCAAATGTAACAATCATTTGATATGCTTTTGGCTACTTTACCATATTTTATTAAATTTATTTCAAAAATAATATTATGATAATATAAAAGTGCTACTTAAGTAATCTAATAATGCTAAGTGAATATTCAAAAATATAAATATAAAAATGTTCTAATGTATTTGTTTTATTTTCTCGTTGAATAATTTTTTGTGTTCTGAATTGCTAATATAAATATATATATACTTTTTTATTTTACAATTCTTAGTTACTACAAATGACATTTTTTATGACTTTATAAAATGTAATTTAGATTTTTATGCAATTGTTCAACAGTGATATCTTTAAATACAGAAAGCTTACAACACAACGTTTTGCATTTTAAAATATCGTAAGACTCGGGGTTCAAGATTTTTTGGATTTTTTTAATATAAATCAAAATAATCGATTTTTTTTTATTTAAATCATATTTTTTTTATTTAAAAAAAAAAAAACCTCACACAGTATTATTGTTTTATATGATTTTTCTTTTAATTTATAAAATACAACTTATACATACACACACACATGCATGTTATGAGTATTACCAATATAAATAATATTACACAATTTATATAAATGATTCAAAGGTAACATTTTAGGTTATGGAAAAATCTTTATGACACAAAAGTCATGGAAAACTACAAATCAGGTGTCAAAAATGAATTCAACCTTCAGTATTTTAGTTATAAAAATAACTGCAGCACATAAAAATTGTAAACAAATTTGGAAGCATAAAGTGTTGCTGCTGATACAGAAAAACGAGTTTAGCAGCTTTATCAGTTGATTTCGAATGTACCAAACCAAAGGCAGAAAACATTTGTTCCACTGAAGCAGACGAAGCTATTGCAGTAAAACGCTAGTTGGTCATGAATTCTGTAAGTGTTTTAGTATCGGCCTTTTCAATAATTGTAACAAATACCTTGCCTTCCACCATCCTAAAAGGCTGAGATCCACTATATTAGATTCAAACGAAAAATCGTTGAATGGTTCAGATTTTGCTCAAACTTTAATATAATAGACATCACCAAAGTAGAACACGCAAAGTCGTGCAGTTTTATTTTATCTCAACTTGCAGAAGTTTTTCTAAATACTAATGAGTAAATATTCCAATATTTAATATATTTCTGCTTAAATTTCCTTACTGTTGCAGAATTATTTTATAATATGATTCAAATGAAATTTGAAAGCATTTTTTTCTAAACTTTACATTGTATTTTACTTTTTATCTTTCTAAAAACTGATTGATTATCTATATTATATGAAACTAAATTATATTAAAGTACATTAATATGTTTGTTTACATCTTAAATTTATTTAAAAATAACTTAAAAGAAAAACTTATTTAAGTCAATAATGATTTTTTTTTAAAAATCAAGCTGATTTAAATCAACGAACTCTGGTAAAACTGTATTTTCAAATATTAGTAATTATTAATTTTACAGGGGTATTCATATTGACTTTTTTTATGCTTCAAATAAACAATTTTTTTTATTCCCTTCTTTTTAAGAACAAATCCTTGCATAATCTGTATATGAGATTAAGAAAGTGTATTCTAAATTATGTTCAGTGTATTTATCTTTTATTTCCTGATTTAATTTACTACACTGAACAAAATGCCAATATTTTTCCCTTGAAACATAAAAGTCATATCTTATTAGATTAACAAAAAAGCATTAAAATTTTTCATATAGCTGTAATTTTTTATTTTTTGTTTCTATTTATTTTGTACACTTTTCTTATTAGGTATGCCTTTAAAAAAAAAAAAAAATCATTTAAGAAATGTAGCTTTTTATTTCAAATAAAATAATCAACATGAAGTAATTAGTGTTACTTATTCAAAAATAGTTTTTACTTTAACAACTCCATTGCTTCATCATTAATTATGCCTTGTGTAGACATTTTAAATCTAAAAGTAATCTGAAAAATTAATTTAAAAATGTAGAATGATTATGTAAGTGTTTCTACATTCTTTAGCTATTTTATTAATTGCAATGTTTGCTAGTGTTATTAATTATGATTACAGTAAATATTTTAGTTTATAATCTGTTTTTCCTTTTCTTAGGTCACAGGTGAAAAAGTTTCTAAAATGAGTCTTGTAGATTTAGCTGGAAGTGAGAGGGCTGTCAAAACAGGAGCTGTTGGTGAGAGGTTAAAAGAAGGCTCAAATATCAACAAGTGAGTGCTGCCTGTTGTCTTTCAGAATTTAAGCTATATTGTGTTCACTTTGGAATATTCCCTATTCAGGGTTCGTAAATATCATGATATTTTCGAAAATATCAAAAATATCCGATATTTTGATATATATCCGATATTTTCGATATATATCCGATATTTTCAAAGCAGCTAACTTACCTCTGATAATAAATGTTTTCGAACATAATATAGATTAAAAACTAAAATATATTGTACTTAACATGAAAACTTAAACAATATTCTAAAAATGCATTTTTTTTCTGTATTTATTTTTACTTAGAACAAAATTGAATATGAACTAATTGAAAACAGTAACAATTTGCTTTATACACTTAATGGTTGTTCTGAATTAATTACGTCCCACATAATTATTAGTACAACATTTAAAAATAAAAGCTTGAAAAATATATTTGTTGACTTTTTTGTCTAAAAAGTCACATAAAGAGAGACAAAATTTCGTTATCTACAGATTCACACAGTCAATAACAGTTGAAAATTTATTTAATTTACACTGAAATATTACGAAGTACGACTGAAAATATGAAAAATACCTTGCACACATTCATATTTTGAAAATAAATATCAAGTGCAGAAAATATGAAACGTCTTGATAAATTGAAAATAAATATCAAGTATATATGAAAATATCAAAAATCTTGATATTTTGAAAATAAATATGGGATATATATATATATATATATCCATTGATATATATCAACGAACCTTGGCTGTATATAAATGATTATCTAAATTACATTTTATCTTTCAAAGGTTGTTCTGAATTAACTGTCTCACATAATTATTAGTTCTACATTTCAAAATAAAAGTTTCAAACATAAAGCTTGGAAAATACCTATCTGTTTTCTTCTTTTCTTAAAAAAGTTACTGCCAGGGGCAAAAGTTCATTATCTACAGAATGACAATATGTGGTCAATAGCAGATGGAATTTCATTTACATTTGCTTTGACTGTGTAGAAAATATCAAAAGTATCTTGCACGGTAATATTTTGAAAATAAATATCAACTATGCAAAATATCAAACATCTTAGTATTTTGAAAATAAATATCAAGAATTTTTGAAAATATCAAAAATCTTGATATTTTAAAAATAAATATCGGATATATATCAAGATATATATCATGATATATATCCATTGATATATATCAACGAACCCTGTACCCTATTGGTATTAAAAATGAAAAAAACTTAAATTGTGATTTTCGTAACATATTTTTGCATTCTCTGTGTATACTAAACACTTTCAGAAATGCCTATTGATTAAGATTTAAGATGTTAGATGTTATTCAGTGTCACACAATCTTAGTTTGGTTTCCGAAAAGTAAAGATAAATGCTACATGCTCATTCAAAAAACTTTTAATTGATAAAATGTCCATTACAAATGACTTACTGGTATATGCCTTATTTTTCAACATAGTTGCCGTCATTGTCCAAGTATTTGTTAAGTCTGGGCACAAGTTTTTGTATCCCACAGTTATAGAAGTTTGCCGCTTGTTGTCGAAACCACATTTCAACTTCGATTTTGATCTTATCATTGACGTGAAAGTTTTGCCCTGCAAGATACTTCTTTGTGCAAAGGACTAAGTGGTAGTCACTGTATGCAAGGTCTGTGCCCATCACAGATGGCCTACCTGTTCTAGGTTCTTTGTGAATGTTGGTCCTATCTCCAGAGAAAGCATGTCACCATTTCGTTACATTTTGTTGATTATTATTGTCCCATAGATGGAACAGTTTCTTTGTGAATCTGTTATTAATTCCACTGGATTTTTGGATGAAGAAAATGTATGATGGAACTTATTTTACATTTGGCTGGATTCAGGACTGAAACTAGTCTTTTTTGCACCTAGGGCAAACACGGATTTTGGCACCCCCACCCCTCCACAAAGTACATTTACAAAGAAAATTTTACTAATTACCTAATAGTCGACATATTTTTAAATTTTAAATATGTAATACTGAATATGTTATCTGCTGTGTCAAATATTGATTCATTAAAATCTTGGAAACAGAACTGAAAATAATCGAAAAAAATTTCTCTTTATACAGTATCCTTATGCCATAGATTCTTCTATGCTTTGGCATACCCCAGACAGGACGATTTTAATAATACCGTGCTTAACGTAGGCGTGAGAAAAATCGACAAACAAAATCTCCATTTAGTTCCCCTTCATTCTGACTTCCTTAGTTTTGGCCCTGCTGGATTTTGAATTGACACAGCCATTATAAACACGTGCTACACAAAGCAGTCACACTGTACAAATAGCAAATGACTGCAAGGGAAAGGTCACATGTTCAAAGTTGCAATATGTTTTGCTAACATGTTCAATAAAACTTTTGCTGTCTGAAGTATGTCTTTACTTTTCGAAAATACCTCATATATTAAAGTGAAAAAATGAATGTAAGAATTTAGTTGAGGATTGAGTATAAAAATATGTTTACAAAATATTGTTTATTTCATGTTAAAAAAAATAATTAATATCCCAATAATGTTCTATACCATGGAAAAAAAAAAATCATATTATAATACAAATAATTATTTTACTATGTTTGTTTTCAGAATTTGCAATTATATTCAAGTTTGAATGTGTTAATGATAATTTATATGACATCTACTTTTGAACTGCTGAAAAAGTTGTTTAATTTTTTTGTTTAAAATTTGTTTGTCAATTTTCAGTTCACATTTTATTAATTCAGCTTTTTAAAAAAGGGAAAAAGGAGTGCTTTATCTTTTTTTTTTAAAAAGTGCGAGATGAATTTTCCAAAAAGTAAAAGTTAGCTGTATTAGTTAGAAAATGAATTCATCTTGTACTCATGCTGCTACTTCGTGGAAAAGGCGACCACGCGCACATCGGAGGTTTTCATTTTATATAGTGTGTTTGCCAATAAAAATGCTAATATGGATGGCAATTACAAGAAAAACTATTAAATTCTACAGTTGGATTACTTTATATTATGATTAATTGTTCTCAAATTGAATTGAATATTAAATAAGTTTTCGACATATTGGTTTATTATGTCAAATGAGAAGTCTGATAAAAGTATGGTAAACCTGCAGGAGAATCTTTTGAAAGGAAGTGATACAAATTTTTGATTATGTGTAAGGTATACTCACTCTTTAGCATGGTGTTTTTACTTATTCCTTAACAAAACTGTACTTTTTGTTGTTGTCGTCAGAGAGTTTAGTTGTGTTTTCTTTTAACTTATCTGTATTTTTATTGGGTTTCATTTGTTAACATGATTTTCAAGAAAAATTCACCAATTGGAAGTTTTTACTGATTAATATAAACTTTGTTTTGGCCAAAACAAACTGTTGACTCCAAAAAGTTTTGCCATATAATAATAAAAGTTATTTTTTTTTAATTTGTGTAGATAAAGTTTGTTTTGTTTGGGTGGAGGAAGGGGAAAATGACAAATTAAATACTATCCAAAACCTTTGTAATATTTTATATACAAAATTGGGATTGATTCACTGAAAAATTAATGCATTTAAAATTTAAAACCAATGAGCAACCATGTAAGTCAAGTACAGATATTGATGTCAACAGTCAATCATATGACAATTATAGAGAAAATAATAATATTTGAGGAGCTAATTCAAAATTATAGGGCTAAAAATTTGTTGGTAGTTTTTTAAGATAAAGTTAAAAATCACAAATACTACAAAATGTACTCAAATAAAATATCAAATGAAAGAAATTTATTGATTTCTTACTTTAAAAAACTTATTCACATACAATCGGGCTCGAGTATTTAATCATAAAAAAAAATCTCAAACTATAAACAAAGACACCTTTTCATAATAAGTCTGTAATGATCTCGAAGAAGTCGTACGAAGTATCAAACATCCTGGCTCCCTGATTGCTGTTGATGCATTAAACTTGTGAAATTTAGCCTTTAAATTTTTCCAGTGGTATCATTCATGATTACCATTCCCGTCAAAAGTTGAGAAGGGTATGGGGACCTCTGATGTGCATGTGGCCGCCTTTTCCATGAAGTAGTGGCTGCAAAACTGTTCAGTCACACAATATCAAAAATTTTATGCAATATAATTTTTTTATGCAATATCCATAAATTTTTTAGGGCAACTTTATTGGGGTTAAAATTATTTAGGGCAACAAAGTTAGCAGGTTTATTTCAATGCTCTTATGCAGGTAAAATAACCTTCAAATTAAGTTGCAGATTAAATGTAAATAAAATTATTGCTCTGAAAAAAAGTAGAGTGTCAGAATATTTGATACTTTTTCAGTGTAAATTGGATAAAAAACCTTTTTGTCCAAATTTTATGAACTTAAGATCTATTGTATATAAATTTTAAAGAAATTTCAGTTCACCTAAAAATATAAAAATTATGAGTGCATCTGTTTTTACATTCGTTCTTGCTAAGAATATATATTCTAAAAATGCCAAGTTCAAATATCTCATTAAATATAACATATAGTGTAGAAAAAAGTTTTTAAGAATTTAATTATTTTAAAATCACATTTTATAATACAACATTATGTTTTTATTGGCTGTGGTGATACATTTTGTTTGTATGTATAACTAAATTGTAAAAGATACATTCATTTCATACTTTTTTGTTATCAGAATTTCAGTATTCTGTGAAAGTATAACTATGCACTTAAAGTGTCCCACAAAATTATAACTATATCTTCAAATGTGCCATGATCATGAAATGAAAAAGTTGAAAAATTCTGGTTTAAAACTAGAATTTTTCAACCTTTTTTGTATTGTTACAACTTTGTGGAATGCTTGAGTGCATGGTTATGAAAAACTCTGGTTTAGGGTTTAAGGCTGTTCCCAAATCTAAATGGACTACTTACTGACATACTCTTCAATTCATTTTTATTCAGAAATGCATGAAATTGGCAAGTGTTATTATTTGGAAGCTATGTAATTGAAAGACGTTTTCCATTTTTTGGTAAATGCTAAAGATCATTCAGAAAATACTGTCAAAGTTGGCATTTTGAACCGAATTTGCAGCGTGAGAAAGGAAAAAAAACTGATTGTCGTGTGACCCAAAATTGCTTATAACTCAATAAGTAACTTATCAAAATAAGGGAAACTCATTTCAATTCCAAATCACTTCAATAGTCAACTGTGCCAATTTTGCCTTTACGTTTAAAAATGAGTATGTAAATGTGTCTGAAAATTTTGCATTGTTGAGCAGGGAATTTGAGAACTTCCTTAAATGCAAGATGAATACTTTATGCAGTATCATATAATATTATTATATTTTATTCTTTTATATTATTATAATGAATGTATTTTCCTGATCTCATCTTTTTCGTTTTTTCAGGTCACTAACAACGTTGGGCTTAGTAATATCCAAATTAGCCGACCAGTCTTGTGGTAAAACGAAAGACAAATTTGTAGCTTACAGAGATTCTGTGCTCACATGGTTACTTAAGGTAAGCTTACTTCCTTTGTATTTATTTTTATCATCTTTTTTTTTATGTTTCTTCTGTTTTGGATAACTCTTTCTGCTTTTCCTAACACATTTCTTACGTTTTTTCTATACTTGTGTTTATTTTTTATTTGTATATATTTTTTAACATGTAACATACACACACAGAACAAAATAGTGGGGTTTTTTTAAATTATTATTATATAAATTAATTTAAACAAGTCCTATTTATGTCATAAAATATTATTGTTGTACATACCATCTTATTTATGAATGCAGAAAAGAGGCCTAATTGAAATAAAAAAGTATGATCTTGCCTTCATTAACTAAAATTGATTCAAATGGTTATCACTGTATGTTTATTACGGAGATGAGTTTAAACTATTTGGCAGTTACCTGATACTATAGGAAACTGCAATAAAATTGTTTCAAGACTTTGTAATTATATTTTAAAAAGTCTCTAAAAAACTATGAACATCTTCAGTCAAAAAATGAAATGTTTACTGTAATGTTTACTTTCAGTTTCATGCCTGCAGTTTAAATTGAGTTTTATTTTGTTACTTTATTGATCATATATATTTTTTATTTTATTTTAAATATATATTTGTATTAATTTAATAAAATTGTTTGTGAAAGCCTGTAATTTTCAAATGTTAAATTTTTTAAATGCCTACTTTCTTAACAAAAATGATATTATTCTAAAAAGAAAAACACAATTAGATCGTAATCTTTTTTTTTTTTTTTTTTTTTTTTTTAGTTTAAATTTTCAAGAGTCTCAAGTAAGATTTGGTAAATAATGATAAAATAATATGCACTATACTAAAATCATCCCTGAAAAAATTATCTTATTAACAATGCGTCTCATCAAAATCTGCCCAGTAGAACATTTTTTAGAAAGGCTAAACTTTCATAATCGGATTCACCTGATTACAGAACTTTCCCCCATAATTCCATTACTAACCAACCTGGAATGATCAAAATCTGTCCAGAAGAATTTTTTTTATAGAGGCTAATCATTTATAATTAGGTTTCCCTGATTATAGAACTTTCTCCCATAACTCTATAACTAAACAACATAAAACAAAATAAATTATGCTAAAACCTTCCCTGAAACAGTATCTAACTAACAGTGCAAGCCTCATCAAAGTCCATTCTAATCTAAACTCTGTGGCTGTATGATCCATCAAGGATCAGGATCGACAGTGCCCATCCCTGTTTTCTTCACCTTGGGCCCTGATGTGCTATACAGCATAGATCCTGGTCAGATGGTCAGCCTAACACAGGACCCTTGGTGTTTAGTTCCCAAGCTAGCTTGTACTCATTTTATGGACCCCAAAGGGATGAAAGGCTTAGTGAACCTCCTCGGCCGAGAGTCAAACTCTCCACCTGCAGTGTGGCAGTCAGACGTGCTGACCACTACTCCAATGGTCTTACGAAATCCATTCTGCAGAACTCAAGTTATAAGCAGTTGGAACAAAATTCCAATTTGCCTTTTATATATGTAGTAGAAGAATTTGTTTTGAAACATTGTTAATTCTGTTTATCTCTACCAGGATAACCTTGGCGGTAACAGTCGGACAGTAATGGTAGCTACGATCAGTCCCGCAGCCGACAATTACGATGAAACTCTTTCTACCCTACGCTATGCTGACAGAGCAAAGAGAATCGTCAATCACGCAGTCGTTAATGAAGATCCTAATGCAAGGATAATCAGAGATCTCAGGGAAGAAGTCGAAATGCTGAGAGAGCAGCTCAAAGGAACAACAGTAAGTTTATTTTGACTCTCTTTTTATTTTATGCTTGATTAATAAACATTTGGGTAAAATTTATCATTTCTGTAAATTCCTAGTATAACTTTAAGATTTAAGCCTGAGCGATAAATAAAGTTCCTTACGGATAAAGTCAGGGGCATAGCAATTGAAAAATTATAGAAGGGGATCAATCAGTCATTTCCAATAAAATTAAATAATTAGGATTAACAGTAATAAAATATTTATGAGAATAATTAATCATTCAAACTAATTATTAATGCGATTATCACAAAAATAATTATTTTAGGTAGAAGATTTAAGACACTGAATTCTAGTGAGATAAGGTTATTAAATGAGTAAGATAATGGGAGGTGGTTGCTGAGGTTTAGGGGACTATCTCTTACTTTCCTGATAGAATAAAAAGTTTTTACAAAAAATGTGCAGTCCTGGAATATCCATACTTATTGTTATTATTTGCAAGTGTTAAATCCCCTGGAAATGCTGTAGAAGATCTTTATAATGAAAACCTAAAAACCCAAGACTGTGCATTATATGGATCACATCATTAAATTCACCTTGTAAACATGACCCAATATGTCTGAAACATATCAAAATACATTAGAATATTTTTATACTGCATTCCTTGTTACCAAGAGTTATCAAATTATAAATTTTTGCATACTATAGGTCAGACATTGTTAAAATTACTTTATAAACAGGATCCAAATATAACTGACAAAACCATCCCTTATATTAGACATTTTCAAAAATGTTTCTGAAAAAAATGCTATTATTACAATAAAAAAGTTCTTAAATTAGAAGATAAAGCTGAACTAATGTATCAAATTGAGTCCTCTAGAGAGTAGCAATATTTTACGATGTGAAAATGCAGGTGCTTTTTAACTGCAAAAATCATTGTTTATGTTGTTCCTTCACTAATATTAATTTTCACTAAGTCCATGGATATTGACAGAACAAACAGTTTATTAAACGAAAACACTGCACAAACACATAACAATTAATTTAAAGATAAATTTCTCACACAGATTACTTTTTCATAATAACTTCACACAGAATAATTTTTTACGTCTACACTCTTCTATCGTTCGCACGCAGACTGAGTGTGGCGGGAGAAAAGACTGGCAGTGCGCAGGTATAATGCGCATAAAAAATGTTCGCTCGCCTTTAAACCCAACACACCCCTCCTGTGAGAGATACATTTTTTTTTTCTCTTTAAACAATTCCAAAAAATACATATACATACAAAAATTACACACAAATTACATACAATAATTACACATATCATAATAGTGAAATACTTTCCATAGAATATAACAACTTATCTTCATTTACACCTTTAGTAAGGAAATCAGAAATAATATGTTCACTTTGAACATATTCCAATGAAATAATACCTTCTGACAATAAATCCCTGACAAAATGAAATCTTAAGTTCATGTGCCTAGATTTATTTGAGAATTTTGTACATTTAATCCACTGTATTGCTGCTTGACTATCAGTGCTAAAAATTATGGCATCTTTTATAAATTGGTTACAATTTAACTCAGACAATAAGTTTACAGTCCATGTTATATCCTTACACATTTCTGAAAAAGAAAATAATTCTGCTTCACATGTAGAAAGACTAACACTTTTTTGTTTACGACATTTCCAAGATACTAATGACTTTCCTAACAATACAACTCCCCCTGAAAAAGACCTTCCATTTTCTAACTAGCATCTGAACTACTATTTAAATACCCAAATTCGTTGCTGTAAAATAATTTTTTGTCTTTTGTACCTTTTAAATACCTTAATACTCTTTTAGCCAAAATGTAATGCCTTTGTGATTAAATTGAGACAAATAAGTTGTGACAAATGATATATCAGGACGTGTTCTATTGGCTAAATATAAAAGTTCACCAATAATTTCCTGATACATAGTTATTTCAAACAATTCATTTGTTGGAGGAAAACTTTTATCTTCACCTTTAACAATAGGTGTTTTCACAGATTTACAATTTTCTAAATTATGTTTTACCAACAATGATTCAATATATTCAACTTGTGACAAACTTATACCTTTTTCATGTTTTTCAATTTCTATACTTAAAAATTTAGAATTCTTATTTTCGTACAATTCAAATACATTTTTAATTTTAGAAACAATATTTTCATACATTGTTTGATTATTACAAAAGATAGCTAAATCATCCACATACATACATAATATAAAAATGTTATCATTTTCAACTTTAATGAATACACAGTTATCAGAAGCTAATTGATTTAATCCAATATTACAGAGTTCCTCTTTTATTTTTAAATACCAATTTCTACCCGATTGGGGTAATCCATAAGTACTCTTTTTCAGTTTACAAACTTTATTAACCCCTATCAGTTTTTCATATCCAGGTGGTGGTGACATATACAAAGTTTCTTCCAAATCACTGTATAAATATGCTGTTTTTACATCAAAAAACTTAACAATCAAATTTAATTTAGCTGCAAGTGCAATTAGTAATCTAAATGACTCAATATTTACAACAGGTGAATATGATTCAGTATAATCTTTGTTTTAATTTGATTAAATCCAGCTGCCACTAATCTGGCTTTATATTTTATTTTCTTACTGTCGCCCTCTTTTAAAGCATAGACCCATTTACTTTTAATCAATTTCGTTTTTTCTGGCATATCAACGATTTCCCAAACATTATGCTTAATTAAAGAATCCAATTCATTTTTCATGGCTATTCCCCAATCACGTGAATTCACACTATTTATTGCCTCTAAATAATTGCTCGGGACATTATCAGTTAAATTAGCTGATGAATATTTACTTTTCAATCTTTCTGACCTTCGAACTTCAGTCATATTTTCACTTCGGTCTTTTATTTTGTTGTTTCGATTCCTTTTCTCCGCGCCTTCATGTCTAGCTGGAGACAAATTAAGTTCTGTTAATGGGGTTGCGCAACCGTTTTTTATTTCGCTTGTGTCAGAAATTTCTAAATTGAGAGATTTATTCTTTTGATTTTCACGAATTTCATTCTCTTCCGGAAAATTATTTATTAGCGGTTCAATATCCCAACACTCTGAACATTTACTTAATCCAAAATATCTACTTCCCTTTATAGTTTCATTGAACTTAACAGAACGTTCCTCAATCACTTTCTTATTTTTTACATCATAAATACGATATCCCCTCCTATCTCTAGCATATCCTAACATAATTCCACTTCTTCCTGGTACATCGAATTTATTTCTCATTGTTTTAGGAATATGAAAATAAGCTAAACAACCAAATTTTCTTACATAATTTAAATTGGGCTTTTTACCTGTCCAAATTTCTAAGGGGAGTTTTTCTTTTCCTTTACGGGGTGTATTATATTAGATACCTGTGTACTGCAATTGATAGCTTCTGCCCAGAATTTGGTGGGAAGTTCGCTTTCATATAATAAAGACCTAGCCCTTTCTAATAGAACTCTATTCGCTCTTTCAGCCTTTCCATTGCTTTCGCTGTTATATGGGACAGTTTTTTCGTGAAAAATACCTGCATTAGCAAGATAATTGTCAAATTCCGTATTTACGAATTCGAGCCCATTGTCACTTCTCACTTTTTTAATTCTTTTACCCATAAGATTTTCATATTTAGCTTTAAATTTATAAAATACATCAAATGCTTCATTTTTACTTTGAGGAAATAAGTAAAATACATTCCAGAAAAATCATCCACTAGTACCATAAAATATTTTGCCCTACCAAGCGATTCGGGTTGTATCGGGCCACATAAATCCAAATGAAACAACTGCATAATATCAGAACTTTGGTCAATATCAATATTCGGATGACTTCTCCTGGTTATTTTACTTATGTCACATGTATCACACTTAAAATCAGACACATTTACATCTTTAAGATCTATATACTCTTTCATTTTTAACATATATTTTGAATTTAAATGACACAATCTGTTATGCCACAGTTCATAATTACTAGCACTCTTATCAGTAAAATTACACTCAGAATTATAGGCAGGTTGAAGTTTAATCTCTAATTGATTATCCTTTTTAAATGCTTTAGTTAGAAATTTATTATATTTTTCAAAAATTAGCACACAGTTATTTTCAGAAATAATTCTACAACCCTTATCCATTAAAGCAGTAACAGATAATAAATTATATCTCAAATCTGGTACAAAACTAACATTGTTTATTGTTAAATGTATAGAATTATTTTTACTTACCGTATCACATGATACCGTACCTGTACCTTTCGAAATTATTTTGGAATTTTTACCTGCTTGATAGATATCCTTTTCTTCAGGAATTAGATTCCTGAACCATATTTTATCTTTACACATATGCGAGCTGGCCCCGCTGTCTAATAACCATATTTTATCACATAGTTCACATTGTTCAGATGAAACAGTCAGTACCGAATTGTTTCTGTCCTTAACTGGATAATTTACATCGTGGTGCGTTTTTCTTCTTTGTCGATTTCCATTGGACCTGTCATTTCTTGAAATATTATTCCTGTAAAAACAATCCTTGGCCATGTGATTCGGACGTCTGCAAATGTAACAAAGTCTCGGACTTTTGTTTTTCCTGGAGTAGAATACTTCAGCGGCAGTCCCTTCAGCACGAGCGGTATTCGTCAGTTCTTCTTCCCGTAGAATTTCTAGTACTTCATCCATACTTTTCTCACGTTGAGTTTTTAAAATATCTCTTACTTTCGAGAACTTTCCTTTCAGACCTCGTACAGTGTAGAATACAAGTTCTCTCTCTGTTATAGCCAATCCAAGTGTTTGACATTTTGTTGAGATGCCTCGAGCTCTGGCTATATAATCATTTGCAGATTCATTTGACTTTATTTCTAAATTCTTTAATTCGTTGCCGGCATCTATTCTTCTATCTTCTGCTTGACCAGTAAAAGTCGATCTTATTTTTTCCCATAATAATTTCGCATTTTCTTCTGCTGCAAACTGTAGCGCCTGTTCATCAGACAATGACAGCTTTATATATGCGACGGCATCGCTATTTTTTTGGTCCCATTCGGCAGAATCCTTCTCACTCAGCCCTTCTGCTTTTACTTCGGATATGACACTATCCAACCTTTTAAGGCTTAAAGCAGCTTTTATTTTAAGACTCCATATAAAATAATTAGTTCCGTTTAATTCGGGGACGTTTAACTTGTCCATGGTTTCTTTTAACAAAACTAATTTCGATTTAGAATATCAACCACGCTCTGCTACCATTTTGTTGTTCTTTCACTAATATTAATTTTCACTAAGTCTGTGGATATTGACAGAACAAACAGTTTATTAAACGAAAACACTGCACAAACACATAACAATTAATTTAAAGATAAATTTCTCACACAGATTACTTTTTCATAATAACTTCACACAGAATAATTTTTTACGTCTACACTCTTCTATCGTTCGCACGCAGACTGAGTGTGGCGGGAGAAAAGACTGGCAGTGCGCAGGTATAATGCGCATAAAAAATGTTCGCTCGCCTTTAAACCCAACAGTTTACATCTGAGAAGTTGTGCGTTATATGGAGAATTGCATTATAGAGGTCTTCTACTGCATTTAGTAATATGAATATGAAAGAAATGAAACTGCATGTTGAGAGAGTTTCAAGTATTAATGAAATGAATTCAAAATAGAAATGCAACTTGCAGAGCTGATGTTAAGGCTCCTGTCCCTGCCGGCAAAGACACTCAAGAGCTAATGCTAATCCTATGGGGAGGGATTTATCTAATATCTCGTTTGCATTTCGATATTTTTAAACAATTTTTTTTCCATTGGATAGCCGAGATCCATCTCTACATCGCACCTTTTTTATTTTTTCGATTTGGGTCGCAGATATTTTTTATAATGTTACTTTCAGTTTCAAAACCGGTTCTGAAAATGAAAGTGTCATTCTAAAAAATATCTGCGACCCGAATCGAAAAAGTAAAAAAAGTGCGATGTAGAGACGGACCTCGGCTATCCAAAGCAAAAAAAAATAATTATTTTAAAATGGCGAAATGCAAACGAGATATTAGAAAAATCCCTCCCCATAGGATTAGCATTAGCTCGTGAGTGTCTTCGCAGGCAGGGACAGGAGCCTTAAGGCTCTGATTTCTAGATTTACACATTAGAAATATCATAAATATTTGTACTACTTTTTACGCACCGAGTTATTTTTTAGTGATGAATTATCTAACACTGAAGACAGGAAATACGTCTTCCCTAATAAACTGTCAATTTATTAAGACAGCTCACATGTCTTAATAAAATGTCTGCACTTGGATAGAGAGAGCTTGAGCTCCTCTGCAGAATGAGATTCTTAGTAATAATAAATTTTTAGATCTATATGAAGTACTAGTAAATATTTACCATGGTATTTCTTTTGCAGCAAGAAGGCATTGAAGAACGACTTAAAGAATCTGAAAAACTGATGCAAGAAATATCTCAAACGTGGGAAGAAAAGCTCAGGAAAACAGAAAAAATCCATCAAGTTCGTTCCATTCCCTTATTCTCGATGTGTGTATTCATTCTAAATTTTGATTTCTTGTGAAATAAATGTTTTTCCTTCAACAGGAACGGCAACAAGCGCTGGAGAAGATGGGCATATCCGTTCAGGCGTCAGGTATTAAAGTAGAGCAGGATAAGTATTACTTAGTTAACTTAAATGCTGACCCAAGCTTGAATGAACTACTAGTCTATTATTTAAAGGTAATTTCCCTTTTATATAAGAGCTTATTTTATTTTAAATATTGCATTCGCTGTGTTGTGCCTTTTTTATTGTGTGCGCTTTTGTTTTTCTTTTGAATGCATATATTGTTTCAAAACATACTATACTTTTGTTCTGTTTGCTGCTTTTCACGCATTATCTGTGCATTTTAAACGTTGGTTTACTGCTTTTTAATACTATGCTTTTCATCCAAAATCATAATCTGCAACTGTTATTAATGCTTTAATAATTAGTAACAGTCTGATGCTAATCAACTTTACAGATAAACAGAGTTTTAATGCCTTCGATATACCATTAGAAAAAGCCTCCCAAAAATGGTCATAAACTTTTAAAAAGATGATGGAATATCCTCTACGTCATACAACGGTCTGTATTTTTTGTCTTGACCATTGCCTGGCAGAAATAGCAAGCACTTTTCCACTAAAAAAAGTTATAAATAAAAGGCCTTTCAGTTTTATCATGAATGATTTATATAGACACTCTTTGTTACATATTGGTGTATGAACACTTTATATTTTTTGTTATAAAATTTAAGCAGTTACTAAAATTAATATAAATTATTATTTAATGTGCACATAGCTTTACATTGTGTTAAGAAATTACAAGACCATTGAATGATTCATGAATTTTCGGAGAAAAAAAAATACATAAAGATATTTTACTTCATATTTCATATATTTAAAATTGATAGTAAAACACTTTCTGTACTAATCAAAAATAAGTTAAATATTTATTCATGTTTCGATAAGCTAAATAAAATCTGCATGTTACATGCCAGTCGCAGTGCCACCAAACGGGGTGACTACCGAGGCCCCCACGCTAATCGGGGTTTTTTTAGGGTCTCCAAACTTCTCTATACAAGTCAAAATAACATTTCCTCTGTATAAAATATTAATTTAGTTTATTTTAATTTGTTTTTTAATGTTTCTTAGTGAAAAAAAAGTTAGTATTAACCTTATTTCTTACAGGCAGAGTCGATATAATTGTTGCTTATGTATAGATTTAATGATCCTGAAAGAAACGAGAGAAGGGGGGTGGGGGTGGGGCAAAAATTACATATTCAAAATATTGTAAAGGATAGAAGATTTTGCCAAATTAAAAATACTTATGCACATTAAATGTGAAAGTAGTAATATTTTTCATGCATTTTATTATCTATATTATATATTATTCTATGATACATATAATTTAAAAATAAGCATACATATTTTATTTTAGGGATATTTTATTGCAAAACTTATTTGAAATCATTATCTTCCCGTTTTAGCATTCATTCATGCATTAAGGGGTTACATCAGTTTGGCGAAAACATCCATTCACTAATGCTAATCCAATGGGAGAAATTTTTAAAAATATCTCGTTTGCATTTTAATATTTTTAAAAATATCTCGTTTGTATTTTAATATTTTTAAATGATTTTTTTGCCTTGGATAGCTGAGGTAGATCTGTACAAAGGCTGTTTTTTACTTTTTCGATTTTGTTTGCAAATTTTTTTTATGAGGATGCTTTCACTTTCGAAACCAGTTCCGAAAGTTAGTGTCCTAATTAAAAATGCCTGTCAACACAATTAAAAAAAGTGCAAAACAGCTTTCGTACAAATCTGCCTCAGCTATCCAATGCCAAAAAATCATTTAAAAATATTAAAATGCAAATGAGATATCTTAAAAAAATTCACCCATTGAATTAGCATTAGCGAATGAGTGTTTTCGCTTGGCTGAAGTAGCCTCTTAATAATAATAACTCATTTTGTATCTGAAAAGAAAAATATAAACAAACAATGATACAAGGTTTGAAAAGTAGAGAGAGTTGATTATACATGATTATCTGTAATGAAAACTTATAATTAAACTTAACGTTATTGACTTATATTTATAATTATTACTGTTATTTATTTTTATATATTTATTTGTTTATTGTAGGAGAAAACAGTAGTTGGTTATCCCGGTGCATCATCGGACTTAGACATCCAATTAAGTGGATTAGGAATAATGCCAAAGCATTGTACAATACTCATTGAAAATTCTGAGTTGATTCTCGAACCAGTAGATGGTGCAAGGTATTGCTGCATTTTATGAATACACATCTTTGTCTTTTCTTTAGTGTACATCCTCCATGTGTAACTTTAAAACTAACGGAACTTAGTAAATACTCAGACACTGACTGACATTCATTGTTAATGATATAAAAGAATAGTTCATTATGAGTATTTACATAAAACATACAATTACTGTATTTATATGACAAAATATTTAATTTTATTAAAACTAAAACAAAATTTAAAAATGGATGATATTTTTACTAACATAGTTTTTAAAATATTTTTTAAGTTGAATTCAGCTAATTTTTTAGATGAAATTTACAGGTGCATCCAAGAGAAATTTATAAGAGTAGGCGGGATTATTTTTTCCATGACAGAATCATAACATATTTTATTCTGAATGAAGAACCTTTCTATACAACAGTGCATATTATGTAAATGCACATTGAGGGTGTTTCTAAAAAAGAAAAAAATGTGTTCTCACTTAACAGTTTAAATATTTTTTTCACACACACAGTCATTTAAAATGGAAATTGGCAGACATAGCTCTTTAAGACTAAAAAAAAAGAAAAGACCATTTTTCATTTTATTATACATACAGCTTTAATTATAAATTAATGACTCATTTATGATCATCTTTATGTGACTGTCGAGTTCTAAAAATTGTCTTAAAAGGCCAGCTTTGATAACATTTTCCAAAAGAGCTTTATAAGGAAATGAGAAACTCTGGTTAATTTCTTAGTATACTTATATATATATAGAACTTGCAAATTTTATATATTTTTTAATATACCTTCAAATTTACAAATGAAAATAACTTTATTAGTGTGTCATAAAACAACCAGTTTGAAGATGTGGACAAACTTAAGAAATAAAACTATTTATTTGCAGATGTGATCCTCCCTCTTTTCAAAAAAGAGAGAGTCATTCCCCCTCTCCCCTTCTAAATGAACCCGCCCCTGGCACTATATTTTTTTTATGTAAACATGCCAAAATTTCGAATTTAGAAAATTGAATTTGATCTGGCTATCCCAAACAAAATTTCACTGCATGTTCGAATTCTGGCCCAGACATTTTTCACGCAGTTGGAAAAGTACAACTTATATGAAATAATTTACCTATTAGAATAATTGTGTTAAAATTAATCTAGCATAGATTGTTTGCATGATATGATGTATATATATGTTTCAAGTTACAAGTAATTTAAATTTCAAAATGCTGATGGAACATATCTCATATTCTTTTTTTTTTTTATCTCTCTCTAGAACTTGTGTAAATGGTTCAGTTGTAACCAAACGCATTCAGCTGCATCATGGAGACAGAATTTTATGGGGCAACAACCATTTCTTCAGAGTTAATTGCCCAAAAACTAGCAGTAAGTAGATCTCACATTTTAAATCTTTGTTTTCATTTTTTATGATTGTTGCAAAACTTTGAAATTTTTTTGTACAACTTCACTTTTATCTAATGAGTTTATTCTAATTTGTACAATCTGAAAATATATAAAATTGTGTGGAAATTATGAGAAAAAGTATTAAAATACAGTATATATTTACTTCTAGTATTTTACATTTTCTCCTTGTTTTATTGTTTTTATAAAAGTTCAAAGTATTTTCTTGATTCAGGATCTTTTATTTTTATTGATTTCTTAATTTCTTTTCTTTTTTTTTTTCTTTCACTGTAAGATCTCAGAATCAAATAAATATTGTTATATATTTATAATAATTACCTTTGAAAAATGGCATATCTTGTACTGTAAACCATCATTCTAAAACATTCCTTATAATATAGACCAAAAAGTTACTCCTACTGTCATTTTCAATCTCATTTACATAATGAATTGTACATGTCTCAAAACTTAGTCTCTTCCAAATGAAAATATTAAGTGTGGATAAAATGAAATATCAAATCATCAGATAATCGAGATACTACTGCATATAAATTTTTCTTTCAGTTAAAATATTATTTTATCATAATTTAAATCAATATTGGTCTAACTATAGCTTGTGAGGTCTCAGTAGCACCAATATTTCTGAATAGTAATCTTCACCTTATTTCTGCAATTAAATAAGACAAAGACTACTGTTTACAAATACTATTGCCATTGAGATGTTGTCAGGACACATTCAGGCCAATGAGAAGCCCAGAGCTTGTTGATATTCATTCTGAGATCCGATTCCTATACTATCGCAAAAAACTAAACATTTTTGATGGCTTGGAATACATGTATCAATATACAAATACATATTTAGATAAATACAACAACACAATGGTGCTACAATCCATGTAGGATTTTGACCTCCCTCAATATACTTCTCCAGATCTTCCGATCTCTAGCCTTTACTTTATAATTTGGTTTTCTGCAAGATCTTTCTCTATCTCTTTTATCCAACTCTTCCTGGCTCTACCAATACTTCTTTTCGCAATTAAATTACCACTATAAATCTTCTTTGTGCTTCGCTCATCCCTCATTCTGATTAGATGGCCTAACCGTTGCATTCTTCTTATTTTTTTAGTATTTATTATATCTTTTACATTATATAACTGTTCTAACTCCATATTTGTCCTTATACGCCATGTATTGACTTCTTTAATAGGTCCAAAAATTTGCCTTAAGATCTTCCTTTCCCAAGTTATAAGTAGCTTTTCATCCTTTTTGTGTAGTGGTCCAGGTCTCACTACCATAAATTACTATTGGTTTTTTAACAGTTTTATAAATTTTAAGTTTGGATGTTCGAGGTATTAGAGATGATTTTAGAATGTTTCGAAGAGAAAAATAGCATCTATTTCCTGCTGCAAGTCTGGTTTTAATCTCTGCTTCTACCATATTATCACAGGTGATCGTAGATCCTAAATATTTAAATTCTGTTACTTCATTAAATTGTAATTCATTATTTATTGTTAAAGCTGCTGTTGCCTGTGATTTCATTCGGTCCATTTTCATGTATTTTGTTTTTTCTTTATTAACCACGAGGCCTAGTTTTCTTCCTTCAGTGTCTAATTTATTGTATGTTTCAATCAAGACTTTCTTATTCCTAGCAATTATGTCAACATCATCTGCAAATGCAAGGATTTGGAGGGAGCGATTCATAATAGTTCCACCTCTGTTGTTGTAAATGCTTCTAATTATTTTCTCCAGGCATAAATTAAAAAGAATTGTTGAGAGAACATCACCTTGCTTTAGACCTGAATTCACTGCAAATTCTCTTGAAAGTCTTCCCTGTACCTTAACTTTAGCTTTTGTATTTTCCAGTGTTCATTTTATAAGCTTAACTATTTTATCAGGTATTTTAAATTCCTTTAATATTTCAAATAACTTATTTCTGCTTATACTGTCATAGGCCTGTTTAAAATCGACAAACAATTGGTGCAAATTAATATTTTGTTCATAGAATTTTTCAAGGATGTTCCTGATACTAAAGATTTGATCCACTGTTGATCTTCCTTTCCTAAAACCACACTGATAATCACCTATCACCACTTCAGCATACGGTTCGGCTATGCCTCTATAATTCTGGCAATTTACGATATTTTCCTTTTTATGAATTGGGATAATAATAGCACCATTCCATTCATTTGGTATATATTCATTCTGCCAAATCTCTACTATTAGATCATGTAACATTTGTACCAATTTCTCTCCACCCTATTTCAAAAGCTCAGCACTTATCAAATCTTCACCAGGTGCTCTTCCATTTCTTAATTTTGCAATAGCCCTTACTTTTTCTACAGTTGGTGTTCACAGTTTTCTTCATTCATGTCATAATCATTATGATTAGATTGTATTTCTCTTTCGTCATTTGACTGTCTGTTTAACAATTCTTCAAAATATTCTGCCCATCTATCTGTCACATTTGCGTGCCCTCCAATAAGTTTATCATTTCTGTCTTTAGAAAAAAAGGTGCATGGCTGATAGCCCTTTATGATTCCTTTAAGCTTTGAATACATTTGGCTTATATCACCTATTACTGATAGGTCTTCAATTTCTTGAATTTTACTCTGCTCCAAAGCTCGTTTTTTCATATGTAACAACTTTTGAGTATTTCTTCTAATTGTTTTAAAGTGATTTTCACTCTGTCTTGCTCTATGTTTCAGCTTTTTTTCTCTTGCTTTATTCTTTTTCTTAATCAGTTGCCAACACTCATCATCAAACCATTCATTAATTTCCCTCCTTTCTTCCTTTACAACTACTTCCTCAGCAGTTTTTAATATGATATTTTTGCATTTAGTCCATTTACTATTGATGATATCTTCCTCATTAAATTCAGCATATTCACTAGCAATTCTTTCTGTTAATTTACTTTGATAAACCTTTCTTCTCTGCATGTTTAGTAAATCTTTTGTTTTAAATTTTACTTGTTTAGTTCTTTTTGCATCTCAAAATCTTGTAACTCTTTGTCTGTATTTCATAATAACAAGGAAATCATCAGTATCTAAATCCGCACCTCTATAACTTCGTACATCCATAACATCACTAGCATGTCTTCTGTCGATCATAATGTGGTCAATTTGGTTTTTTGTCTTTCCATCAGGGGAAATCCAAGTTTCTTTATGTATGTTCTTATGCTCAAAACATGTACTACTTATGATTAAGTTGTTAGAAGCAGCGAAGTCCACAGCTCTTATTCCATTTTCATTACTCAAATCATGTAAACTAGATTTTCCAATTGTTGGTACAAAAGTGTATTCTTTTCCAATTTTAGCATTAAAATCACCTATTACCATTTTAACATCATGTCTTGCTATCTTATCAAATTCAATCTGAAGTGTTTCATAAAAAGTATCTTTTTGTTCGTCCTTGGTATCTTCTGTTGGTGCATGGACACATACTATTGAAATGTTAAAAAACTTTGCTTTCAATCTCAAGATACATATTCTTTCATTTACATTGTGAAAGTCAATAATATTTTCTCTAAGGCATTTTCTGATCATAAATCCAGTACCATGCGTGTTTCTTCTTGTGCTTGCACTATTAAAAATTGTAAAATCACCAATATCTCTTATCCCACTCTCCTTCCATCTTACTTCCTGTATGGCCAATATGTCCAGTCTATAACTATCCATCTGACTCTGTAGTTGCTTCACTGCACCAGCTCTGTATAAACTTAAAACATTCCAAGTTCCATTTCTAAAATTCATAAGCCGTTTTCCAGTTCCAGTCCGTTTTACCATGAGATCAGTCCGTCTAACATCTGTATTTAAGGGCTTCGCAACAAGGTTTTTTATTCCAGGGAAAGGTTGTCAGCCTTTCGCCCAACCCCTTTTAGTTGCCTCTTACGACATGCACGGGTTACATTGGGACTATTCTTTAATGCCGGCCACCACACGGCATTTTAGATAAATACAGGCTGTCTATATAAGATCTTCGGGATTTTAAAAGATCATATCAAGTAAACGATATGAGTTAGGTCTGGTCAGTTAATTTTGAAGAAATCAGTAGCTCATCAAATTTTATCCGTACCAGTTTTTTTTTTTTTTCAAAACTAGCTAGCGCTGCATGTCATTGACCTTGAAGTAATGTAGCAGACGCTCGTTCCATTCAGTTAATACAGTGCAATGGCGACACCACAAAAAAAGCTTAGTGTGTTATCTGGCTTATAAAAACTGAATCTGTTACCATTGTACAGCGGAACTTTCAGTGCAAGTATGGTGGTAATGTGTCTACGGACAAAACCATTCGTCAATAGCTATGTGCATTTAAAGAAACAGAACTCGATTAGACTTTTTTTTTTTTTGGGGGGGGGGGGGGGGACATGTCAAGAACCTTGTTTACACTGAGAAAATTCAAGATGTAAACTATCTCAGGCAAAGGATAATCAATTGTGTGGCAGTCACCACTCCAAACATGTTGGCCACGACATGGGAAGAGGTTGAATACCATTTGGATGTGTGCTGTGCCGCAAACGAAGTACACATTGAAATCTACTTAATGGTAAAAATCTTGATAAATTTACCTTTAAGTACATATATATAACATTAACCTAATTTTATAATTGAATTAAAAAATTTTGCTTCAAAACCACGGAGTTCTCTATGGACACCCTGTATCATTTTTGTTTTTAACCTTTTGTCTGTATTATAATGAACAAACATGTCGGTCTGTAACGCTGATGTCATTTTGATGTTGGCAACAGCAAACAATTAAATTTCGGCTTTCTTGACCTTATTTTAAACTTCTAAGCATTGCTTGTAAATTTTTAAACCCTTGAACAAGGAAAACAATTTACTTTCAAATGTAATTTGTTTGAAAACTGTATTGCCATTTACTCATTTTTTATGTTTTAAAAAATAATTTTCAGGCATGAATTTTCGTAATCTTTCTCTATCATGTGCATACGATTGCGAAATATAAATCCGTTTGCACTTGAAATAATATAAATAGTTCAGCAATTGTTTCTTGTTTTTATTCCATAACAAAATTAAAACTTCATTGATAAATAAATAAAATAATTAAAAATAATTAAAACACGAAATTGAGATATGTAATTGGACTACGCACTTAAACCACTAAAATTATGAGAATTAAAATTGTGCTGTAAATAGCAATCTTTGACTTAATAAATTTCAAAACTTTTTTTGGATACATTATTGATATTTTTCATATAAAAATGATTTTTAGCAGGCAAAAAAAAAGTAAAAAATCTATTAGAGTTTTCAATAATAATTTTAAAAAATGGGTTTCACCATTATTCTGTGACCCAGAAAGACCGGGTTAGATCCCCTAGTTACTCTAAAATTACAAATTAATGATTATCATCAATACATGCTCAAAACAGACTTAAAATATCAGTTTTATGAAAATTGCATATCAAATTTGGCAGCATCCAAAATCAGGAGGCTCCAGGCAATGTTGTAGTCATTAAAAAAACAGAGGGTATACTGCTAAAGTCATGAACACCATGTCTAGAGTATGTGCTATAACTTCACTAAAAATGTTTTTTAAATCTTTAAATTTAGAAAGAGAACATCACCTTTTCATAAACTTATAAACACATAAAAACTTTCTTTTTTAAGATGTCACACAAAATACATATTTAAACAAATAAACAACTTACAGGTTTCGGTTTCATTAGAGATAAAACCATTACCATAAAAATTCGTCATCAATCAAAATAGCTTTAATTGAAAAACAGGGGATATACGGAACTTCTTTTTAAAAAATCCAGAATGTATGTGGTGTATACCTCCGTATACCCACGCCTGGCTCTAGGGCCTCAGGCCATGCTTTAATCAGGTCCTAAAACACTGTATCCACAGTTAGAGCAAAATGCTTTAGGTTAATGAAGTTGTATGCTCTTATCTATTAATTGTTTTTTTTTTATTTTTATTAATAAACATTAAAAATTGTCCCTATTTTTCCTCTTCAGATTGCAATAGTCCTGACATACCTGAACGGCCACTCGATTATGACTTTGCACGGGAGGAGTTGATGATGAACGAGCTCAGCAACGATCCAATTCAGTCAGCCATGGCATCGCTAGAGAAACAACACGAGGAAGACAAACAAAGTAAGTTTATTGATAGGTTGTAAACAAACATATTTTGGTACTTTCTTTTCACAAAAGCGTTGGCGAGATAAAGAAAATAGCCTTGGCACAAAAGGGAAAAATTTGACAATCTGCTCATCCTTTGGCACACACAAGCAATTTATCCAATATTTAGACAATTTATTTAATATATGCAATTAGAAGCAGTTTATCTAATATATACACACAAAAGTAATTTATTTAGTATATAAAATCAGAAACATTTCATTTAATACACATTTAAACAAGCTCATTAGTGGTATTTTCATAACTATTTGTATCATTTAGAAATATATTATACTTCCTTAACCCCTTGTGGTTTTATTTATTTAAATTAATTATCCTCTTAGAAGGATTATGTATCCCCCATCCCTTGTGCATTAATCACAATTCATGTTTGTGATAGATTCACAAGATAAAGTTTACTTACATTCAAAAAAATTTTCTACAGTTCATACTACTATTTCGAAGGAAAAATCTCCATGATAGATTACTTAAACATCTGCATTAGAAGTCTACAATAAAGATTATTGTTTTAAAATAGTGAGAGAAATTTTACGAATGCTGCAAGCGCTGGTTTACTTTACACAAGTCACAATCGTGGCACAAGGGATTGAGCCCAAATTAAATCAATACTATTTTCAAGGTGCCAGGGCCCTTTAAAAGGAAGTACCTCTTTTTCCTGATTTGTTATGAATTGAAACCTTATAAAAATTTGGGCATGCTTTACACTGTTTGAATGGACTTCTTTACCTAATGATTTAACCTTTTCAGGATGGCTGTTTTAAGTATCGACCAGCAATCCTTCTTAAAAGATGGTAATGATCTTAGACTCTACCAAGTGTTTCTTTTCTTCATTGTTATTGTTAATCTGTGCTTTGAATAGGCATGATTAACAAAAACTTTGAGGAAAAGAGGCACTTGCTAGATTTTAAGGTAGATTTATCTCTTTTAAAAGGGAATGACACCTCGTTGATACTTAAGGTCGTTCTCAAATCCAAAGGAGCTATTTTCTGACACATATCTAAATTCTTTTGTCTAGAAATGTATGAAATGGGTACATATTCTTACTCCAAAACTATGTCATCAAATGATGTTTTCCATTGTGCGGTAAAGGCAGAAGCCCTTTCAGAAAATATTCACAAAGTTCGCATTTTGAACTGAATTTCTAGATGGAGGAAAACCTTTCATCAAGTGACAGCTATCGCTTATATCTTGATAAATTATTTATTTATCAAATAATGGAAAACACCATTCGATTCCAAATTGCTTCAGTAGTCAGATCTGCCAATTCTATGCCTGTACATTTAAAAATGTGTCAGAACGTTTTATGTTGTTGAGCAGGGAATTTGAGAACTGCCTTAAAACACCTGTTCTCAAAAGATTATGTGTCATATTGCAAATGAAACCATCATGATGTAAGTATAATTTCTCTGCCTTTTTGTGTGTGTGTGTGTGTATAGTTGCTCTGGACAAGCAGCGTCAGATGTACGAGCGCCAGTTACAGATTCTTCGTAACCAGATGTCCCCGGGTACCCCTTACAGTCCATATCCTGCCTTTGACTTACTTGGTCTTGGAAAATTCACTCCTGCTGGTACACCCACGAGCAATGTACAGGCACGCATGGAGCGGTGGGCACAAGATAGGTAAGGTTCTATGATAAATGTAACGTTATGCTGTTTTTAAATACACCTCAATGATTTATTTCCCTCTTTTTCTTTCTATAAATAAGTAGAATAAAGATTTCTTTGATCTTTTGCATGTTTATAAGCACTGTTTGACCATTTAACCAGTTAACAATCTTTGATGTCAGGCATGTGACTGAGTATTTTATTTATTTTTTATTTACAAAATCAGTTTCAGTTCAAATTTCAATTATTCAGTTTTTCATTTCAGCATCGGCCTCTGCCACCTATGGCTTTCTCTATGCATGCTCTAATTTTTATTTTAAAAAATTATATCTCCTAACCTTCTTACTGCTGTGAACTGATATATCCATTCACTGCATTAAAGCATTATTTAAGTTAATATATTCAAGAGATATAAAACAGTTTTCCAACATTGCGTAATGATTAATACTCTTAAGGGTTATATCCATATAAGTAATTAAGTTTCTTTAATCATGTTGGACATATAATCTTTTTTTAGCATTTAAAAATAAAAAGTACAGTGAAAACAACATTACAATTTTGCCCTTTTGCTGGGCAGTCAGGGGGTTAAATTATACCAGTTACATTTCCAAATTCAGAAAGAATCATAAATTAACTAAATAAAGACTTTTTCAGTCTCTAAAGTGAGTGCTAAGCAGTTAAAGCTGAAAAATGTATCAGTAATAGTAGAAACTTTAGTTAAATAAAACTGCAGGAAGGGGGAAGAAGTAAACTCAATTTTATTACTTACGCTTCTCCTTTCCCCATTTTTTTCCCCTTTTCTTCTCCTGTTCAACATTGTGGCTTTGTCTGTTATACAGCAGTTTGAATTCAGACATTTTTCTCCCGGACGAATTTCTGAAGCTATAGTAGGAGGGACATTTTAAAGTTTCAAGAGTGCAGAAAGAGGTGGGGGAGATTTGCACTTCTGGACTATTAAAAAGATAAAACTTCAAATGTCCTGGGAGAGAAGGCATTTTTATGTTTCAGGCTTAATTCATCATTGCTATACAGGACCAGCTCCAGTTCTAATTTTAATCCCCATAAAATCATAAGCAATTCCAGTTGTACAAAGTTTGGAAAAGAACTGAGGATGCTCCGGTAGGAGCGAAAACATTCTTGTAATGTATATTAATGTAAACTCATGAATGTATATTTTTAAATGTTATGTCTATAAAGTTTTATATATTATAAGCTATAATATATTTTTATAAAAACAGACCTGTATATATTACAGATAGTAAAGTTGTTTTTAAACTATAATGTCTGATAATTAGTATGTAAATGGAAAAATTATAAAAACAGACATTACAAGCTAAAATGTGGATATCTACATCTTTATATACTCTTAGTTTGTATTTGATCAGTTTGTTTATGAAAAATGACAGAGCCTTTTCAACATTAGAAAAATTTTTTGCTCTCTGCAAATTTTTGTTTGTGAATGTTTAACTGTCAAATTAATGTGACGGTAAAAAAATTCCTGCATTTGTAAAGATTTCCTGTCTTTTTTTTTTTAGGGATGAATTGTTCAAGAAAAGTCTTGCCAAACTTCGAGAAGATATTGTGAGGGCGAACGGTCTGGTTCGAGAGGCCAACTTTCTGGCTGAAGAGATGGGTAAGGAAACGGAGTTCAAAGTCACGCTTCAGATCCCTGCCGCAAATCTCAGCCCCAACAGAAAGGTGCATTTCACTCATTTATTTATCTGTCTATTTATCTATTTATTTATTTAATTCAATGGTAGAATTCTTTTAAATTTTGGTAGCTTTTTTAATAATTTCAATGAAATCCCATTTTTCTTGTGACATTTATGCTTTCCCCTTTTCTTCCTAGCACATGAAATTAAAAAAATTTATTATTTTTTAAATCTGCATTATTTGTTGCTCTTGATTAACAATAAATGGTGATCTTTATTACCTTCTTCTCCTTTTGCCCCCATACAAAGTTTAAAACTTCTCTTTAAAAGAAAAAAAAAAAGCTTTTCTGCCCTATTTTGTGCTTTCTAATAACAATAGATAATTAATGATCTGAATTATTCCCCCCTCCAAGAAAATTACAATTCTCCAACGCCCCCCCCCCTCCCAATCATACAAGGTTTGAGTCTTTGAAACTTTATTATTATTAATTTTTTTTAATTATTATGTCTATAATAATTATTTCTTATTATTTTATTATTATATTTTTTATATTATTATTTTTATTTTTTATTATCATATTCATATTTATAATTGTTATTTTTTAATCTTCTGCCTTATTTGTTGCTCTCTAGTAACAATAAATAGAAAAGCAATTATCTAAATTATCCTCCTCCCTTCAAATCTATATTCCTCCCATTTGCCTCTCCCCAGTTTAAAAATCTTTAAAACTCTATATTTAAAAAAATGTGTTTTATTTATTGTTTTCTAGCAACAATAAATAAGTAAGTAATCAATCATCTAAATTAGTTCCTTGTGCATGGAATTTTTGATTCCCCCCCCCCCCCCTTTCAGAACACATATTAAAATCTTTAAAACTCTGATTTAAAAAAAAAAATTCTTGTCTTATTTTTTATTTTCTAGTAATGTTAAATATCAGTCATCTAAATCCTGCATTTCTATTAATACTCACTATTTTTACTCCTCAAGAAAAAGCAGGATTTTAAAGTAAGACTTTAGGGAGGGGCGAAGCAAATAATGTTCTCTCTCTTTTTTTGTCCAGTTTCGTTGTACTATACACTCCTGTTTACTTGAGTAAATTTAAATCTTAACCATTTTATTCTACAAATTGAAATTTCTATTGAATATTTGTGAATGTCATGAATAAAATTTCATTTTCTTTTAAAAAAACTAATAAAAAACATCTCTGAATTTCAGAAAGGAGCTTTTGTCAGTGAACCTGCTGTCCTGGTCAAGAGGCGTAATAAAAATAGTCAAGTGTGGTCCATGGAAAAGTTAGAGAATAAACTTATAGATATGAGGGAAATGTACCAAGAAAGGAAAGAAAAAGGCTTGAACATGAAGGTAGGTCATGATACTTTATTCTGTGGAAACTGTAACTCAATTTACTGACATTTTAAAAATAAGTTTCAAGCATGAACGCTTTTTTAAATCTCTTGTCATCTGACAATAAACATCTCCAGTAGAGAAACATTGACAATAATAATATAAATAAATCATATGCAAAACTGAAAAATGTGGCAGCACTACTGCGATTGGCAATTGAACTGCCTAAGCTAAGAGTTGGGCAAATTCGTGATTGCAGTTATCTTCAATGTAATTACAATTTAATTGTGTGTAATTATTTATAGTTAAAATTACATGCCATAAAAAATTCTTGCTGCACTGTAGTTATAACTGCCCTCATCTCATTATGCATACCTGCCAACTGCTACGAAAAAATCGTAGTTATTACGATTTGGATCTATAAACTACGATGCTACGAAAATCGGTCTTAAACTACGATTATTTGCAAAATATACACAAACTCATTTTTTATTTCTAGTTGCAATTTTTATCCCGCGCAGCATATTTTTCAGTAGTGATTCTGTTCCGAAATTTCCAAAATTTCAAAGTATTCATTTCCGA
Organism: Maratus speciosus; assembly: GCA_963932465.1. Lineage (NCBI taxonomy): Eukaryota > Metazoa > Arthropoda > Arachnida > Araneae > Salticidae > Maratus > Maratus speciosus. The sequence goes on along the minus strand of OZ010791.1, from coordinate 14,483,640 downwards.
AAGTTTTAAAAAAATTGGTCATTAGTCCAAAAATTTGGACATTAAAAAATGCTCATGGAAAAAAAAAAAAAATTTGGGCTGCAAAACAAACTTCTGAACATAAAAACCGTCTTTATGTATATTAACCACGAGTGAATCTTGTTTCTGTAAATATTTATACAGGAATTCCCTTCCTTAGAAACAGGGGTGCCATTTTAAGAATTTCTGGAGGGGGGAGGTGGTTCTTTGAGGGGCAAGGTTTGAAATAGTGTGCAAAATTGCACGATTTGCACACGGAAAAGGAGAGTCCTGCATAAAGAAAAATGCTGTGCAGTATTCCCCCCTGGTAAATTCTTCCACAGACCTATGATCCTTTTGCGAGTGAGTATATTTTGAAATTTCTTGGAAGTTCGCGAATTTTTTTTTTTCTTTTATGGAATTTCCCCAAATTAATTCATGAATCGATCGCGGAAAAAAATTGAGAATTTCTTCAAATGATCGCGTAAAAATATCGGGGATTTCGTCAAAGGTCTCAGAAACAAATAGTGATTATCTTCAATTGGTCGCTGAATAAAATCGCTAATTTCGTTAAAAGTTCAGAAAGAAATTGCGAATTTCGTCAAAGTGCGCAAAATATCACAAATTTCGATAAACTATCGAGGGGAAAATATTGCAAATTTCCTCAAAAGGTCGCGGAAACGAGTAGTGAATTTTGTTAGTTGGTCGCAAGAAGATATTGAAAATTTTGCCAATCGGTTGCGATAAACTATCGCTAATTCCGACAAATGACCGTGTAAAAATATTAATTTCGTCAATTGGTTGCAGAAGAAAATAAATTTCGTCAAAGGTTCGTGGTAAAATTGTGAATTTGTCAAAATACCGCAGAAACAAAACATAAATTTCACCGAAAGATCGTGGAAAGAAAACATTTATTTCGTCAAAGGATCGTAGTAAAAAATGCAAAATGAGTTAAAGGATTGCGGTAAAAAATGCGAATTTCGTCAAAAATTTGTGGTAAATAGTGCGGATTTCTAGTAAGAATCGTGATAGAAAAATGTGAATTACGATTTTTGAAAAAAAACAAAAACAAAAAGTGAATATCCTGAAATGATCGCTTGAAAAAAATCGCGAATTTCGTCAAAATTTTCTGCACTGGGCTAAAAAATTGGAACCAGGCTCCTTTTACAAATCTAAAAAAAAAACCCGCTTTGAAACGAGAAGAAACTCTAAAAATCGTATAAAAATTTTCAGAGGAAAAAAATATATTGAGTTGTTGAAAGGCTGAAACCTTATTCCTTTTACGAATGTCAAAAGATGGCTGCGAAACGCGAAAAACCAACCAACCAACCTCCAGATTAATTTTAATTTTGTGTGCTACGATTTCTCATTTTCAAAGGTTGGCAGGTCTGCATTATGTGACTGCTTTTGAATGTGTCTAACTATAATCAATTACATGCAATTAACTTGTAATTTCAATGTGAATTATTTAGATTACAAATTTGCTTAATTCTGCATAGTTTGGCAAGAGCTCTCTTTTTCAACTATCCAAAAAGACGATGCATTTCCTTTTGTGAATGGAAAAATTAGATAATTATTTTTTTAAGGTTATTAAATAAATAACTTTTTTAGCTCCTAAATAAATAACTCTCGCATAATTTGTGTCCTTCAGAAGTTTAGGTTCAAGAATATCGCAAAATGAAAAAAATCCAAAAACATTTTTTTGAATGCTTTCCAACATTTTTCCAAAAGTCTGTCTGTCTTTGTTTTATCTCTTGTAACTATTCTCAGATTGCTCTGTAGTTTTTATGTGTTATTCATGTTTACTATAGCATGATCGCTATTGAAAATGAATAAAGTATGTAACATTGGCCAAACAGAGTTGCTGTGGTTAATGTGGAAGACTTTCAAGACACCAGTTCTAAAACAAATTCATTTTATTTGAAGCAAGATGAAGTGATGATGATGTACATTATAACAGCTTTACTTCACCGTTAAATCATAATATAAAAACAAAATAATATCCGATGCATCTACATTGTGACAGATGATATAAACGTACAATAATTCTCGAAGCTATTGATCCATAATCAGTCCAGATACTTATACTCCCTAAAACAGCAATGTTTTCCATACAAACTGTTGCCAATCAGTAAATACAAACTTACTCAAAATACATCCGAAACTCCGATCATACGAACGCAGCTTAAATGCCATTGGCTGTAAACTATGACATCACAAATCGACCATTCACGGCGAAATACGTGATCCCAAAATCACTCTTACTGACAGTTACTCAGCAACGGCTCTTGCCCCGAGAGCCAATACGCATGAATGAAATTGCCGGTCGTCTCGGATGTAAACAAGAACAAGAGAGGGTGAAAAATAAACGTGCATCAATAGGAAGTAAAAACTTTAAAACTTTATCATTCAAGTTAAACTTTGCTGAATGTTTAAATAAGCAATTGATGCATAACAATCGGCCTCCTTTTTCACCATCTCTTGAGCTTTACAAAAATATGGAAAAGGTCACATAGATACAAAAATTACAAATACAAGAAAAATTCAAAAAGTTTAACAAAAAGGTTACACCTTAAATTCAAAAACAACAATCTGATCAATGTCAGGTCATATAAGACTTTATTGGCAAGGCATTGACCAGAGTGAAGAACATTGTAGTGAAAAATTATAACCCCCCCCCCCCACAATAAAACTTTTAAATATCAAAAATACTTTTACAAAATTTCAACAACTGCTCTTTAATCTGTGGCTTTGTAAAACTGTCTACAAGATTAAATTTACTAGCAATATATCTAAGTTTAAATACTTTATCAAAAACTAGGTTTCTAAGGAAAAGATACTTTATATGAATATGTTTGGTTTTCTGATTTTCAAAAGGAGAATTCGAAAAAGCTATTGCAGCTTGGTTATCACAGAGTACAATCCCTCAAGTTCAAGTTAAGCACCTCATTTTGCAAAACATTTTTGACCCAGATTAATTCTTTTGCAGCTTCAGTTAAACTGACATATTCGGCTTCCATGGTAGAAAGACTTATACATTTTTGTTTAAAAGTCTTCCATGATATGGGCGTTTCATCCAGAAACAAAATATACCCACCCATAGAAACACGATCGTCTCTGTTTGCTGCAAAATCTGAATCTGAATAACATGAAAGATTTAATTGACTGACTCTGGATAACTCAAGTTTATATTCTTTAGTATATTTTAAATAACCTGATAATTTTAGCAAAGTATTCCAGTGAGTAATTCCAGGATTTGATTGAAATTGGGATAATAAATTAACTGCATACATTATATCAGGTCTAGTTCTCCCAGCTATAAAAGACAAACATCCTATAAGATTTCTGTATGGAAACCTAGACATAATTTCTATTTCTTCCTTAGTGGAAGGTGAATCTTGTTTTGACAAAACCAAGCCCTTGGGAATAGGTACAGAGCTTACAGGAAATTTAAATTCTGCAAACATTTCACAAACTTTCTCAATGTAAGAGGTCTGATGAATGTACAGATGATTTCCTATCTCTTCAAACTCTATGCCCAATAGCTTTCTGGTTGTCCCCATAATTTTTAAATTAAAATGTTTTTGCAGTAAATTTAACCCATAATCCAAATCATCTTGAGTTTTACCAAAAAGAACCATATCGTCAACATAAAGTAAAAGAATCAATCTGGACTGAAACCAATCGAGTTTATGAAAATCTAATTTGGATAAAACATCATCCACTTCAAAGAACCACTGTCTGCCAGATTGATGCAGACCATAAATGGCCTTATTCAACTTACAAACTTTATTTCTTTCTTTAATAAAACCCTCAGGTTGGTGCATGTATACAGTCTCATCCAGATTAGCATAAAGATAAGCATTGTTGACATCTACCTGGACATTAACCCATTTTAACAGACATGAAAATATGGCAAAGAATAATCTAACTATTGAAAAACTAACTACTGGACTGAAAACTTCCTCATAATTTACTCCTTTAACTTGCTTAAAACCTTTCGCTACCAATCTAGCCTTATACCTCACTATTTCATTTTTCTCGTTCCTTTTTAAGGTATACACCCAACGGTTACCAAGAATTTTAGCATCTTTTGGTGATGTCACAAGATCCCATACGTTATGCTCATGCATAACATTTAACTCTTGGTTCATTGCGTCCCTCCAATTTGATGCTTCAGAGGTTTTAATGGCTTGATTGTAGGTTTGAGGAATTATAATTTCAGTTAAGTTAGCTTCACCTACATTTAAAAGATTAGTTACTTTACCAGATTCTTTATTTTTACTGCTGAAATTAAACAAGTTTTTATCACATTCTATTTTATTTGCTTTACAATAATCTATTAATTCATTAAAAGATCTAATTCTAGTATTGGTTCCTTCTATGCCATAATAAATGTCTGTTTTATCCTTTCCTGTTTTACGTGTTACTGCCTTACGGGTCCATGGAATAGATCTACAAGGTTTTAAACTAATCTGCTCTGAACTCTGGTCTTGATCTGACACACTAACTCTTTCAATATCATTCCCCAATTGAGGTGTATTCTCAGGTTCATCAAAAATATCTCCATCTTCTGGAAAGTCAAAAAGTGAAAAATTAAATTTTTGTTCTTTAAGTTTTGAAACAATATCTACCCCCCTTTTTGTTTCATCAAACCTAACGTTAATAGTTTCTACAATTTTATTTTCCTCTATCAACCAAATTCGGTAGCCTTTTGTTGTTTGAGCATACCCACACATGATCCCTAGTTTAGCTCTCATATCAAGCTTCCTTCTGACCTGCTTGGACACTCCAACATATGCTAAACAACCGAATTTTTTCAAATGAGAAACTGAGGGTTTTCTGCCTGAATACATCTCAAAAGGGGTCTTGTTATTTTGTTTGTGACAAACCCTATTCCAGGTATAAGAAAAACACCGTAAGGCTTCAGCCCAAAATTTTTGACACAAGCCACTAGCATTGAGGAGAGTTTTGATACCATCAAGAGCAGTTAAATTGAAACGCTCCGCAACGCCAATTATTTCTGGGCTGTACGGATTCGTTTTCTCATGAATAATTCCCTACTTTTCTAAAAAATTCTCAAAATCTTTGTTACAAAACTCCATGCCACCATCAGTCCTGATAGAAATTATTTCCTTATTTAAGTACCTTTCGGCCATACTTTGGAATTTCAAAAACGTCTGAAAAAATCAGACTTATTCCTGATGGTGTATACAGTAACAAAACGAGAAAAGTCATCAATGATGGTAAAAAAATATCTACTCCCCCCATGTGATGTCACTTGTAAAGGCCCGCACAAATCCATGTGCAAGAGCTCCAGAGCAGTTTTAGACCTTACTTTATTTATTGCCTTAAATGATGTTCTTTTAGATTTTGCAAGTTTACAGGAGATGCAATCCTCGGCTAACTTTGACAGCTTTGGAAGTCCTTTAACACTTTCATTTTTACATGTGTTAATTAAGTATTCATTATTTACATGGCAAAATCTTTTGTGCCATAATTCATTCAAATTAACTTTTTCAGAATCATTAGCTGAAATGTCAGCCGAGTTGCTTTCTCCTTTACACATGGAATTATGATGAGAAGGTTTCAAAAAATACAAATCATTTTTTCTAACTGCATAAAATAACAAATTCCGTTCTTTGTCATATACAACAAGTTTACCTTTACTGCCAACAAAATTTGCACCTAACTTTTCAAGTTTACTGCCAGACAAGAGATTCCTACATAAATTTGGATTATATAAAACATTCTTTAAAATAATCTGATTAAAACTGCCATCTTTACATTTTACAAAAAAATTTACAGTACCCTTTCCCTGAACAGGACTTTCCTTTTCTCCAACAGCAAGTGACATCTGCATATTTGAAACAGGTTCAAAATCCAAAAACAAATTTTTGTCATTGCAAAAATGAGCCGTAGCAGCTGTATCAAAGATCCAGCTACCACTTTGGCCAAAATCAGATGAATTAGCTTCATATGGAGAAATTTCAATTAAACTAGCCTCTTGTTCAGAGAAAGTACATTTTACACTATTACATTTTATACTATTACATTTTACTTTTTCACAATTTACTTTACTACATTTTACATTATTACACTTTAATTCAATATTACTAGTTTCTGAAAATTTATTTTTAAATTGAGAATTTCTAGAGTGAGAGCCTTTAGATTGATAATTTTTAGATTGACTTTTAAATTTACAATTAGCAATTAAATGACCATAAGATTTACAACAATAACAAGGACCTATTAATTTACTTTGCTTAACATTATTCTTAAATTTAGAAAATTTATGTTGACTTACATAGTTATCAGAATTAGAAGATTTACCTGTTTTACATTTAATTACTTCTCCAGAAAAGGCAGCATTGTCAACAAGGTCCTTTTTTGCTAATTTCAAATGGTTCTCCTCCAGCAGCAATTCAGACTCAATCTTGTCCGGAGCAAATTCGGTATCTGGCCAATGGTAAATCGCCTGGACTGTTGACTGGAACTCTTCTGGTAAACTTCGGATCATCTGATACCCCAAATACAGAGGCTGTAAAGTATGTCCAACTTCCCGAAGGCGTTCGGCAGCTTGCTTCACTCGACAGAGGAAAAGGCCAAGATTCTCACTGGGATTATATCGGACACTAAAAATTCATCCAGCAGATGTATCACTTGGGCTCTTGTTGTAGGTTCAAAATGATCTTTTAGAATTTTCCAGGCAGCAGCTCCACTAGTGGTACCGGCGATTAAAGGCTTAAACTCACGAGACAAGGTCTGGTAGATTATTGTATATGATCTAGCTTTTCGTAAATTCATCTCGCTTCTTTCTCTCCATGTCAACTGGTCTGTTACAGAAACTGTTTTTTCCGCTTTCCCATCTTTCTGTTCCGACGATTCCCCTGTTTCCTTCACCTCGTTTTCTGAATCCGGATTTTCGATGTAGCTCCAAGCTCCAAAATGCATTAATAGGACCTTCACTTCGATTTTCCATGTCTCCCAATTCGTCGAGGTCAAGAGATTAATATTTGATAAATCCATCTTTTACGGCCTCCGTCAGAGCAATTATAAATAAACTTCAACAATGTTGGCAAAGTTCACAAAAAAAAACATCCGAAGAATTGGCGAAAATAAAACGAAAGTCCATGGAGACGTTGAAAAACATCGCCGAAAAATGTCACTCAAGAATATCGGAATGCCTGCAAAGAGGTACTTTTAGCAAAGAGGTACTTTTAGCAAAAAGGAAAAGTTCATCAGTGCTCAGCAGGAAAAAACATTATCTTCACTTCCACAAGGGCCACTGGGCCCATAACCTGTTGACCAATTAAAACATTGGCCAAACAGAGTTGCTGTGGTTAATGTGGAAGACTTTCAAGACACCAGTTCTAAAACAAATTCATTTTATTTGAAGCAAGATGAAATGATGATGATGTACATTATAACAGCTTTACTTCGCCGTCAAATCATAATATAAAAACAAAATAATATCCGATGCATCTACATTGTGACAGATGATATAAACGTACAATAATTCTCGAAGCTATTGATCCATAATCAGTCCAAATACTTATATCTGGATACTTATACTTACATCCGAAACTCCGATCATACGAACGCAGCTTAAATGCCATTGGCTGTAAACTATGACATCACAAATCGACCGTTCACGGCAAAATACATGATCCCAAAATCACTGTTACTGACAGTTACTCAGCAACGGCACTTGTCCCAAGAGCCAATACGCATGAATGAAATTGCCGGTCGTCTCGGATGTAAACAAGAACAAGAGAGGGTGAAAAATAAACGTGCATCAATAGGAAGTAAAAACTTTAAACCTTTATCATTCAAGTTAAACTTTACTGAATGTTTAAATAAGCAATTGATGCATAACATGTAGCACTTATAGTTCTTTTACAGGGACAGTCAAAACTCTTTCCATTAAATTACGGTCAAAAAGGAAAAGTCATTTCAAGTGCATTTTAATAGTATTACTTCATTTCAAACATACTGAAAAAGATATGCATTTATATGAAGAGCACTAAAACATGCATTCTGTAGAATAAGGGGTGCAAAACATTAATTATTCACATAACAGGGTCATGCAAAAGATTTCCAGTACATAATTGGGAAAAACTGTTTGCATTGTGTTACACTGTGTGCAACATTTTAATTATGTTACACTATTTGAAATATGTAATGAAATTTATATATACTAGTGAGATTTACTACAAGATGCTTTCTGTAGAAAATGATGTGCATAGCATTTGTCATTCATTTACACACACGCACAAAAATTTCAGATACAGCACTCTATCCGAAGTCCCGTCTGTTAGCGATAATTGCTGGGAATGTTTTTTCAGTTACGGTATTCATTTTTAAGTACTGATTTTTTACATACTATTTGATGAGTATAAATTCTATAGGTCATATACAGGGCTACATAAAAGGTTTCGTAAGCCTTACTAACTATGAGTGTGAATTCGTTGTAGTTGGGTTTTAATTGAGATACATATTTTCAATATAAACTGTATGTAGTATACTGAGAGATGTTTGTAGAATATAAATAAATTATAATGAATGTTTACTTAGGTATTCTATTTACGTTATTAAACAGCAAAGTCTTATTTAAGTTTTCTGGAAATGTTGAAAGTGTTTCATAATCTATACATACATGATTTTTCTTCCTTGGTTTTTTTTTTTTTTTTTTCTGATTTCTGTAAATCCCGAGTACTTGTTTACATGTGTTTCTGAACATTCGTAAAATATTTTATTCCTATGTATGTGGGAATTAGTGAATAGCATAACAATTTAAAACCCACAATATTGATTACACTTAATTTGAAAATGAAAACAAACATTTAATAAGATACAAAATACATGAAGAATTAGATACTATATTATAGCTCGATAATGAGTTAACACAATTTAAAATGCTTATCTGCCAATTTTACAGATGTGACAGAAAAGTAATTTTGCTTTTTCCTATTAAGCAAAAACAACAAGCCTTGCATTAAAAAAAGCAGACTCATGATTTTGACTCATGAATGGCTTGTGAATCTTTTTACTCCATCAAGTTGAGATGTCTACTTGTTTTAATTATATATATATTAGGGATGCACCGGATATTGATTTTGCCGGATATCGGATACCGGATATCCGAAGCTCCTTTGCCTGCCGGATTCGGATATCCGGCACTAGATATGTTTTTAGTTATATGATGCATTATTTCCTTGTATAACGCTATCTCAGAACAATAAATTACAAGCATGTTTCACGCATCATTAAAACATTTTAAATGTATTGAAATATAATTTACAAAAACTATATCTCTTTGAATATCGGGGCTTGAAATTCAAGTTTTCCCCAGGATGGGAGTTTCCCACCAACATTTAAAAATGCAGGGGAGTTGAACTGTTAGAAAGGAAGAAAAAAATCTTTAAACCACGTTATTTTTTATGTGCCACTTAGAGAATTACATTTATACAGACATGACAAAATACCATTAAAATAATTTAAATTAACAATTCAAGATAATTATCCAAAATGTTTATTTTTATTAAAACAAAGCAACAGAATCAAGGTTTATATATATACCATGTCTATCTTTCAACTTTCACCTAATGTTATGGGCAATAAACAATTGGGTTCCTAAATGAATTTCTTAATTTAGATTTTATTCCATTTTGCATGATTTAGCCTCTTTCACAAGTTACACTTTTGACAAACAGCACAGACCAACTGTTATAACTTTAGAAATTTTCGGAAATGCATGGTTATGCTCTGTTAAAAAATTTTAGAAAAATTTGCAAAATCTGATGTGCATTAATTTTTAACAGTAAGTTAAAAATGCATGAATAATGCATATCGGTAATTCTATTGTCAATATCCTACGGTGATTGTATGTCACTTCTGAACAAACTTGTTTTATTATATCCTTATTGGAATTAATTCAATTAACAAAAATACCAGTTTTGACTATGTTCTATGCATTGGAATTTTAAATCCATATCCAAAGTTTGAAAAGGAAATAGTCATTGATTTTTTCTATTTCACGATAAAAGGTTGATTTCAAAAAGTCATGTCCTAATCTGTGAATTGCAAGAATCAACTAGTTTGTTATTTCTAAACATGTTTTTTTTTTTAAGTTCAACCAAATTTTTTTTTCTTCATGCGCACCACAAGTGTAATCTCATTTTGTTGAGTGCTGACTATTGGCCAATTTGGTAGGGCTCAGTCTCTGGGTGGCCATTACTGCCCTTTTAGTTATTTGCTATTTTGGGCATAGGGAAGAAACATTGAAAAATACATAAATCGGTCATAAAAAAAATATCGCCGATTTCGTCAATCATGGTGAAAATAAATTAAAAAATTTGTCGACCGGTCGCAAGAAGAAAACTGAAGTGCAGGGGAAATCGGCAGCGGGAAAATATCACAAAATTCGTCAATCGATCTGTCATGAGCAAATATCGTGAAATTCCTCAGCCGGTCACAGAGAAAAAACGCAAAAATTTTCAATCGGATGCAGAAAAACAATCGTTACTTTCATCAGTATGTCGCAAGAACAAACAGGGAAATTTGCCAATCGGTCACAGAATAAAATTGCTATATTTATCAACTGATCTCGAGAAAAAAAAAAATTATGAAATTCATCAATCAGTCTCTAGAAAAAATTGTGAAATTCGTCAGTCGGTCGTGGAGAAAAAGCGCAAAATTTTTCAGTCAGATGCATAAAAACAACCATGAATTTTGTCAATCTGTCGTAAGAAGAAACTGTGAAATCTGCCATCGATAGTAGAAAATATCACGAAATTTGTCAGTCGGTGCTGAGACTTGCTCGTCGTTTTACAAAGAAACATTTTCGGAAAATGATTTTTTGGAAACAGGAGCCGCCCACTCACAATAGGGCATAATAAATAGGGCACAAATCCTGCCATCCCGCTTCGAAATTCAAGCCCTGTAATGTATATTAATAATATTGCATAAAAAATGTAATTTAAACATTAAAGTATTCTGTTTATTTGTACAATGAAATGCTGATAATTGCTACTGGATTTGAATATAGGATTGCCTATATCGATAATTGCTAATAATTAATTTGTACAATGAAATGCTGATAATTCGTACAACAAATTTTAACCAATTAATATGTGTATAATTGTAGAGTATTTGCACAAAGAAATACTACATACTTTCTTTTTATAATTTAAACATAAAATATCTACTAATATACCCATGATTAAAGAGTTATTTTCTCCAAACATAGGTTTAGTTGATGCCCTTTTTCTGTTTTAATTATTTAATATTGTTTTTGCTCTAAGTCACGTTTAGTTTTATTTTAAGTTAAATTATTTTTATATTTAAAAGTAAAAAGAAAATTACTTTTAATTTTAAATATTTATAATGAAGTTACAAAAACAACTAGTTGGATTTGCCAATCACAAAATTTTCTTCTATCTCATACATCTTAATATTTCAAAAAGTAGTTCCAAATATTAATACTTCAATATTATTAGTTCAATATTATACAAACTTTGATTTTGGTCTAAAATTTCTGCTTCAGTCAATTAATCAGAATAAGAATAAGTTAATCTCGATCATATTTATTAAAATCAAAAAATTTTTCGTTATTCTGTTGTACATCAGCTGTTTGTGAATAGCCAGCTTAGCAGGATGCGAAGTTCCCTTCGCTTCATGAGCCGCCAATATACAGTACAAAAAAAACTGCGAAAAATCGAGAAAATTTTACCAAAATCTGTTACAGTGCCACCTTCTGGCAGAATATTTCCAAATTCAAGGAGAAACTGCTGGCCATAGCCAAAAATATACACCACAAAATTGATTCAATTCTATGCTTAACTTCATACACTTTTCAATGGTAAAATAATGAAAATAACACAAAAATCCGTATTATAGCGCCCCCTTCCAGCAGCATATTTTCAAATTGAAGAAGGACCTACTGGCCATAGCCAAGAACATACCCCAGAAAAATTGGTTCAGTTCTATACATAACTTCATACACTTTTCGATGGTACAAGAATGAAAGTGGCACAAAAATCCCTATTACAGCGCCCCCCCCCCCCCCTTCCAGTGGAATGTTTCCATATTGAAGAAGGGCCGCCTGGCTTATAGCCAAAAACATTCACAAAAAAATTGGTTCAATTCTATGCATAACTTCATTACGATGGCAAAAATCGCTATTATTGGAAATATCCCCATCCTGGCCGAATATTTCTTATTTAAGGAGAACCTGCTGGACATAGCCAAAAACAAATACAAAAAATTTTGTTCAATTATATGGATAACTTCATACACTTTTCGATGGTACAATAATGAAAATGGCACAAAAATCACGATTACCATGCCCCCCCCCCCCCCCTTCCAGTAGAATGTTTCCATATTGAAGGAGGGCTGCCTGGCTATAGCCAAAAACATTCACAAAAAAATGGTTCAATTCTACGCATAACTTCATTCACTTTCTGATGGTACGATGGCGACATACGCAGACCTGCCAACTGCTACGAAAAAATCGTAGTTGCTACGGTTTGGACCTATAAACTATGATGCTACGAAAATCGGTCTTAAACTACGATTTTTTGCAAAAAACACAAACACATTTTTTTGTCTCTAGTTGCTATTTTTATCCCACGCAGCGTGTATTTCAGGAGTGATTCTGTTCCAAAATTTCAAAGTATTCATTTCCGAAAGTTTAAAAAAATTGATCATTAGTCCGAAAATTCAGGTATTAAAAATGCTCATGGGAAAAAAAATCTGGGCTGCAAAACAAACTTCTTAACATAAAACCCTCTTTATGTATATTAAACACGAGTGAATCGTGTTTCGTAAATATTTATCCAGGAATTCCCTTCCTTAGAAAAAGGACGTGCCATTTTAAGAATTTAGGTAGGGGGAGGGGGGGTGGAGGTGGTTCTTTGAGACGCAAGGTTTGAAATAGTGTGCAAAATCTCATGATTTCCACACAGAAAAGGAAAGTCCTGCTTAATGAAAACTGCTGTGCAGTATTTCCCTCTGCAAATTCTTCCACAGACCTATGATTATTTTGTGAGTATATTTTGAAATTTCTTGGAAGTCTGCAAATTTTTTTTCTTTTATGGAATTTCCCCAAATTAATTCGTGAATCGATCGCGGTAAAAAAATGAGAGTTTCTTCAAATGGCCATGTAAAAATATCGGGTATTTCGTCAAAGATCTCAGAAACAAATAGTGATTATCTTCAATTGGTCGCTGAATAAAATTGGTAATTTCGTTAAGAGTTCAAAAAGAAATTGCGCATTTCGTCAAATGATTGCGCAAAAAATCACAAACTTCAATAAACTATCAAGGGAAAAATATTGCAAATTTCATCAAAAGGTCGCGGAAACGATTAGTGAATTTTGTTAATTGGCTACGAAAAGATATCGAAAATTTTGCCGATCGGTTGCGTTGCAATAAACTATCGAGAATTTCGACAAATGACAGTGTAAAAAATTTAATTTTGTCAATTGGTCGCAAAAGAAAATAGATTTCGTCAAAGGATCGTTGTAAAACCGTGAATTTTCCCAAAATATGGCAGAAAGAAAATGCTAATTTCGTCAAAAGATCAGTAAGAACATGCAAATTTCATTGAAAGAACAGTAAGAAAATGCAAATTTCACAAAAAGATCGCAGAAATAAAACACTAATTTCGTCAAAGTACTGTTGTAAAAAACACAAAATTCGTCAAAGAATCGCGGTAAAAAATACGAATTTCGTCAAAAGTTCATGGTAAAAAGTGGGGATTGACCGAATCAACAATTTTACCGAATACCGAAGCTTCGGTCGAAGTGTATACCGAAGCTTCGGTATTCGGCAACCGAATACTTGAAATTTTTTAATACGCATTTTTGCATATATTAGCTTTTTTAATAAGCTTTAATTGAAATTAAATTCTCAATAATTTAATTCAGTTACATTTTTATTCTAAAATCTAATTACACAAAAAAAATTAATGACTTCTTTCCACTCACAAATTCATTAACCCATCACTTATTTTTTATTATTTTATCACTAGTCAATACCCAAAAATAACCTATGAAAGTATTAAACTATACAGGGTATTATTAAGGATAAGGATTGTCAGAAAAACAAAAGTTCATTCAAATAATAAGAAACAATGTTGTCATTAATCTGATTTACTGATTGTCTAACTCTAATTATAAACATATGAATAGGGATGTTCTCAAAATACAAAAAGTATTATATCAATTTGTACATTTAACTATTTTCTGTCAAATTATTGATAGAATATTTTGATTAATGTTTTAACATTGTGGTGGTGAAGATAAGAAATTTGAGCGATTTTGATATAATGGTTATAAAAGCGGATAGGCATAGGGATATACTTATTTCATGTGTGTATTTTCTTTAATATACACCTTAGATATACCGATGTGAACTCTGATATACTTATTTGATGTGCATATTAAAGAAAATACACATTAAATAAATTTAAATTTAAAAAAACTAATATAGAAGTAAGTAAAATTAAATGATAAGGGAAAGATGCGCATCTTCCTTACTTTTTTTTTCTCTGTTGTAGACAGAGCTCTTTTGATTTCGCACCTATGTAGACTTTTAGGAAGGAAAAAGTTTTTTTTTTAATAAAAAATGGCCTTTGACACTTGTTTTTTGTAGTGCAGCTGAACTCTGAACTCATGCACATAATATTGAAACTCATTGTTTAGCCTATTCTACTGCTAAGTAAAAGAGAATTCTTCTACTTCTAAGAAAGTACTTATCTGCAATTATTCAGCCGAATACTTTTAAGTATTCGGCCGAAGCCGAATATTCGGTTTACATGCCGAACCACCGAATACCGAATCAACTATTCGGTATTCGGTCAATCCCTAGTAAAAAGTATGGATTTCAACAAAGAATCGTGATAGAAAAATGTGAATTACGATTGTGGGGGGGGGGGGGGGGGGGAATTGTGAATATCCTGAAATGATCTCGGGGAGAAAAATTGCGAATTTTGTCAAAATTTACTGCACTGGGCTAAAAAACTGGAACGGGGCTCCTTTTACAAATGTCAAACACTTCGAAACGAGAAGAAACTCTAAATATCGTATAAAAATTTTGAGAGGAAAAAATTTACTGTATTGATTTTAAAGACTGAAACCTTATTCCTTTTACGAATGTCAAAAGATGGCTGCAAAACATGAAAAACCAACCAACCAACTCAGATTAATTTTAATTTTGTGTGCTATGATTTCTCATTTTCAAAGGTTGGCAGGTCTGCATACTGACAGACAGACAGACATTTTGTATAAACATGTTTTGGGATATCTGACCCCTAAAACATCTAAATCCGTCGAAAACCAGAAGTAGAAAAAAATTATATTATAATACTTTCTTCTAAAAATCCTGTTTAATTGTTAAACTTAAAAGAAAGAAAGAAAATTATAGTCATACTTTAATAAACAACTTCAAATTTTGTTTTACACTCTGAAAGTAAAGGTACAATTTTCTAAACGAAGTAAACGTAAATTCTTAAATTTATTATAAAGAGTTCAAATATCAATGTTAGGAAAGCTGGCAATTCTTTAAACTTTTGAGAATTACCTTTTACTCATGAATAGGGAACTTACTTTCATATTTTACATTATAAACAAAATTGTTCGGCATTGTTTGGGGTCAAACGATTTCTGTTATCCTTATATATTCGCTTTGCTGCACTCTGCCGGATATCCGGCAGAGAAGTCGGATATCCGGTGATCGTGATTCGGATATCCGACGGTATTTCGGATATTGAAAAATCAGCCGGATATCCGTTGCATCCCTAATATATATATACAGTAAAACTTCAAAAATCCGGCATCATTGGGACACAGACTATGCCGAATTTTTGAAGGAATATCAAAAGTAGTACTATATTCTTAACAGTGCCTTTAGCTATAATTTAATTCAATATTAAGTGATAATTATGTTAGAAAAAGAGAAAATTAAATATTGAAAAAACTTACTTTAATTGATAGTATTACAGAAAAAAACTCTAATAAAAAGTGAAATTATTTCTTTTCTTGTAATTTCGGAAACTGTCAACGATGTCATCTTTGTTTGCTTCAATTTTTTTGGATGTTCTTTAACATTTTGTATTTTATACAAATGAAGAATGCCTATTTCAGAAATACAGTCTTGTTTCTCTAAAGCATATAATCCCATTATTATTTAATCCAAATACACTCCTGCACATGGTATCCATTACTACTATAATTTTAAGGTTATTGTTGCAGTTAAGTTAACAGAGATATTAATACCTAATGGATACAGTTAATCCATTTTGAAATACTGTGATAAATGCAATTAAATATAAAGATTTTCACTTACATATACTAATGTTAATTAACCTTGTTTTTGCAGGAGGGACTACCACCAAAGGTTATGGATCCATTTTATGAATCTCAGGAAAATCATAACCTTATTGGTGTAGCTAACGTCTTCTTAGACTTTCTCTTTCATGACGTCAAGTTGGACTACCAGGTTCCTATCATCAGCCAGCAAGGAGAGGTAGTAATCACGCTCCTACTAAATCTGTAATTTATGTAAATTGATAATTTTCTATATTATTTACCCTATTTTCCTGTCTATAATCAATCTGTGGCGGAGTATAATCCACAGTTGCAATTTTTAGCCCTTAAAAAATTTTCAGTAGATAATCTGCAGGACTGTACGAGGATTACTCATTGTTTTCAACATTCCAAAATACTACTAATAAATCACCTCCCTATTTATTTGGTTGCTGTATTTAAATGATAATTATAACAAAATAGTTACAAATAAAATAAAAATAATTATAAAATAATTAAAAGTTTAAAAATACAAATGCTTTTTTTTTTTTTTCATTGAATCTTATATTTAAAATGCAGAATTTCTTGTGAATACAGATAATTTAATAACAATTGCTGTTTTTAAATCATCTTCAACATCATCCTTTCTTTTTTTTAATAAGGTTCAGTTTAAATTCTGCAGTGTAACTAACACGTTTTTGCTTAGACATTATTAAAACAATACATGATATTTCAAAGTTGTTTGTTTATGTGTCATTCAGCAATTTTTGCTAGAGATGAGTTGAGAAATGCTTTGTTCTTCATAGACGCAAGTTGCCAAAAGTCAAAAAATATGTAACATAAAAATTGGAAGCCACTACCACTAGCACATACACGTCATATGTGAACCAATCACAAGCAACTCCCTCCATTAATGGTCAATGACAGACAATCGAAGTGATAGCTGTTTACATTTTTATTTTATGACTGCCGGTAGAAGTTGGATATCTGACGTGAACTTCTGCTTAAAAAGAATTTCAGCAGATAATCCACACTGGTACATCCACATTTAACATTTTTGAGGTTTTTTAACAGATAATCTGCAGATTATATGCAGGAAAATAGGGTATGTGATTCTGTATCCATTCTAACCTAAGTTTCTTGTCTCTCTTTCCAGGTGGCTGGCAGACTTCATGTTGAAATCTGCCGCCTAGAAGGTTCTTTCTTGGACGCCCTGGAAGCTTCTGAATCAGAAGCGGACAGGAGTTCGGACATGAAAGATAGCACCCATGACATTAGTGATATCAGCAGTCGCCACATAACCATACAGGTAACAGCATTGCAGTTGATTCCCTCTAATCCGCAACTGTATAATCCGCACTATATTTCAGATATAAACGAACAGTTTAAATCTGTTTTTAAGCAAGATATTGTACACTTTAACCATAAAAAAAGACTGATCTGATTATGAATTTATTAATAAATTTTCAATGTATTTTGCGTTCATTAGAAGGAAATGTTTTATGTATTTTATAAACAACTATTAGACTGCTATATTTTGAATGCATTTGTTAGCTATATAAAAGATAAAATTGCTTTTGAAGAGGTGTTAGCTCTGGGGGATAAATATCTTAGTTTTTTAGAAAAACAAACTTTTATTACTGATCAAGAAATTCTGACTCTTAAAAGGCTTCAATATTTAAATAACAGAGCAAAAAACAAAAACTATAAAGCAAATCACTATAACTGCAATGTTTGATAGATTTAAAAATAAGTAGAAATGCTTTCTATTATTATATCATTTAAATGTATTTACAGTAGAAGATCTTTATAACGCAATTCCCCATATAATGCACAACTTCTCAGATGTAAACAATGAATTTTGCAGTTAAGAAGCACCTGAAATCCCACATTGTAAAAATTGCTACTCTCTAGAAAACTGAATTTGAGACATTATTTCAACTTTATCTCCTTAATTCAGAACTTTTTAATGAAAAAATTGCTATTATTACAATAAACATTTTTGAAAATCTGTAATATAATGAATGATTTGGTATTGGTATAATTGGGCCATGTTTATAAAGTAAATTAAACAATGTAGAATGATCATATAATGCAAAAATTTATAATTTGGATAATTTCAGGTGACAAGGAATGCAGTATAAAGATACTCTACTGTATTTTTATATGTTTCAGACATGTTTACAAGGTAAATTTAAAGATGTGTAAAATGTGATCCATATAATGCAAAATTCTATATAACGCACAACCTTGCGTTTTTAGGTTTGCGTTATAAAGATCTTCTATTGTATAATATTCAATATAGTTTTGTTTTTCTTAAATAATAAAAAAAAGCATTTTCTTTTATTTCTGTGTTATTTATTTGCTGTATGAATTCTATATTTGATGATAAATTCCAAATATTAGAATGTAAACAAAGAAATTACCTATAATCTGCAAAATTCTATAATTTGCAAATCCCTTGGTCCCGGACTGTGCAGATTAGAGGGAATGTACTGTATATCCCTTTTGTACATAATTCATTATTTTATTTTACCTTTTTATGTATTTCCACATAAATTTTGAATGGATGCTCTGATTGTGATTTCTTTTTCCTTTTCGGAAAAGACTTATTCTGGTGGTGGTCCCATTTAAATTTCACCAGGGCCCAAAATTGATGTAATATAGAGAAAGAGTTCTATCTGTTTTCTTGTCTTTTTTTTCTTTTACTGTCTCTAAATTTTGTAAAAATTGGCCAGGTACCTCAAAATCTGAATATTTTATTAATACACTACTTTAAGTTGTAATAATAGTTTCACTGTATGCAGTTTTCTCATATGGATATGTCATTTCCTCGCATTTTCTGCTTCTGAAAACTAAAATATACTTTTATAATGAATTTTTACTTATTAACTCTTTATTGTTCATATCCCCAGATGATATTTAAGTACAAGTTCTGAGAATTTGTGCACTTTTATACTTCCATTTATAGAGTCAGCAGTAAGGGATTGAAGAAAGTGAATTATAATAAATGATCATTGCAAACATGCTTTTCTGTTATGTTTTAATAAAATCATGTAAGAAATGCCCTTTGTTTTCATGGAGAAGGTTCCTGTTCCTTTGTTGACAACAAAATTTTTGAATTAGCATTCTAACTTTAAAAAATATTATGATATAAAATTAACAGCATGTCAACAAGTTATTTTAAAAAAGAAGGTAATTAATAATTTCTTAAATCAGATAGGAAAGAATGTTAAAATTTATTATTCATATCTATAGTATTTATTTAAACACCTATATGAATTTGATTCCCCTAAATTATTATTTTGTTTGCTTACTTGATGGTGTAGGGGATGAGTGAAGTGTGGAGTTCTTTTTCCTTTTGAAAATGAAACGGTTTTATCCAAAAAAAAAAAAAAAAAAAAAAAACACTTTTATTATTTTGTTTAGAGTTGAAAATAGGGCTTTTATGTTCTGATAAAATATGAAAAATATAGCACCAAGTTTTAGTAATGTCTTTAAAAAAGTGAAATATCAATGAATATTTTTGAATAAAGCTTATAAATTGTGGATATTAAAAATAAAATAATAATAATAATGATTCCATGATGTAAATTGAAAGATTATTTTTTTAAGACAATCAAAAGCAAATAAGTATATTTCACTAACCAATTAATCTGATTTATTCTTATATTTTTTCATATAAATATACAAACCATATTTTATTCTAAAAATCAAATAGAAAGGAAAGCTTTAATGGAAAATTTTTATTTTCATACTCATAAAGGACAAATAAAGATTGAAATTGACACATCTCTTTTTATTATGTGTCTAATTTTGCCATACACCTGTATTTTTATATTTATGGTTTTATTTGACCTGTGCATATTTTTGTTCTCAGCTGTCCATCAAATCTGCCAGTGGCCTGCCCCCATCATTGTCCAACTTTGTATTTTGCCAATATGTGTTCTGGGGCCATCCAGATGCCGTCGTTGTTCCGCCCATAGTTAATCCAGAGTATCCAGCTTCTCGGAAGGGGAAAGACTGCATGACATTCAAATTTGAACACACTCAGGTAATAATAGTATTTTTACACTTTTTATTAGCTCTCCAACTTTTATATTTTAATAATACTTTAAGATTTTAGCATATTTTTTAGATAAGAGCTGGTAGCCTATTTCAGTATTATTTCTTATTGCAAATGTTGTTTTTTATATGGTTTTTTTAATTTTTTTTTCAATTTTTCAAATTCCATTCTTACTTAACATTTTTTATACTACACCCATATATGTTACTGCATGATGAATAAAATCATATACAGGGTGATTCTTAAATATCGAAACAATAGGCTATTTCCTTAAATACTGCCCTTAGACCCATATTTCCAATTGCAAAGTTTCATAAAAAAAGGTGCAAAATTTAATGACATAAGTTGCAACTCCATGGGGGGGTGGAGGGGGGTCTATTTGAAAAATACGAAAATTAAATTTTTATGTGACCCCCGTAGTGTAAAAATTCCAATTAGGAGAACTTTCCTTATCCATTCCTGAATTAAACACAAAAAATTGCGTCTTCATATCTGAAAAACTCGCAGAGTTATGGTCGTTTAAATAATTCATCAAGTTTCAAGGGATTAGACACAAATTGAAATGTGTGCAATCCAAGAAACAATGTTACTTTAAGAGTTCTAGGAAACATGTAAAAAATATATTTGTTGAGTTAGAATTTTGATTTTTTTTTTCTTTTTTTGTGATGGTTAACCTTTAGCTGATGTCACAGAAATTGCCACATAACTAGTGTGAAGCGGTCCGTGAGACCGCTGCAACGAAAGATGAATAAAAGGCACGATTAACTCATAGGATGTTTTTTTTGTCCTAAACTTTTTGCACAGGATTGTTATAATTAAAATTCACCTATTCAAAAGTCTCTGGTGATAGTACTAAAATTCCCAACGGAACAAAATTTCGGTAGTGTTTGTAGTTAAACTGAAAATTGCAAGTTAAACTATAAAAATTGAAAAAAGCCGTGGTCTGAGAGACCAGTAACATCAGTTAAAGGTTAATTATTTTTTTATAATTTTTATATAACCAAAAATACTTCTATCTTTTCTTTTTTCATGTTTAGAATTATTATTTTTAAAGAAGCACCAAAAACTGTGATTATTTGTTTTATTAATGAATCTCTATTTATATGTAAATGATTCACTTCTCCTTTAATATCGTTAATCCATATTCCATGTATTGGAGACAATGAAAAATGCTATAAAGTAAAATCTTTTAAGATGGAATCACATAGGAAAGAAAAAAAGCATTATAGACAAGTTCCCTTCTTAGGAGTTGTAAATGTAGTCTATTTTTTCTCAGGTATTATTATATTCATTTTCCATGGATCAGCAGATTTTTCCGTTTAAGGAAGAATTCCACCATAGGCAGATTTTTTTCACTAGTTTTACTGCATTTTAATTTTTTTAATTTGCAAACAAAATCACATCCTAATATTTCTCAAAAAGGTTTTAAAAAATTTAAATGATTAGTATTTGTTTAAGCAGATTTAATTTAAAATCTTTATAGCTCGAAACATTATTCATTAGATTTCAATTTTTTTTCATTTAATTAAAGAGGAAAGTTAGTTTTGTTTCAGGATTTTTTTAAATATTAATTTTAAAAATATTAAAAGTATTTATTTAAAAAAAATATGTAAATTATTTTTTTTTTAAATCATATTTCCAAAAGTAAAATTTTTTTTCAAATTTGCCAAAACAAAATTAATGCAAACTAATCAAAAAAGACATGTTCTAAGTTTGCACCTTTTTTATTTACGATTCTTGACTTATAATAATTTAAAGACGAGAAATTGTAAAAAGAAATAAAAATAACATCATGCAGAAAAACGCATTTAAAGTTTTAAACATTGATTGGCTCCTAATAAAATGTTTAAATGCTTTTTAAAAAATTGCACCAGAAAAAGTAACTTCTATCTGTAGCTTAAACTTCTGATTCAGAGTGTTAAATCTGTAATTTGAAACAATTTTTTTTCTAACATGCCGATTAAGAGCTTTTCATAATTCTAGCCCTCACAAAGTCAGGCTTTTTATCGTCCTGGCAAGGCCGTTAAAAAAAGTCTGTATTCTGGGTCCAGGCCGAGCCAGACACGGGATTGGCGACTTTTTTCTGAAGCCTCGGCCAGGCCGGGTCTAATGTATTTTTTCATGCCGAACCGAGTATTAGTGTGATTTATGATGGCCAATTATCTACACAAGGGATATGGGCCCGAGGGGGGGGGGGGGGTGGCTTCCGTGGAGGTCTTTCTAAGAGAACCTAACCTGTATTTATGCAAGGATATCCAAGGTTCAAAGAAAACCACTGAAAACTCCGAACGGTTGGGCCGAAGGGGGCGATTGGGTTCGAACCCAGCACCTCCCGTCTACCAGCTTTGAGAGCAGAACCTCTCGGCCACTGGTTATACCGAACCGGGACTGGCTTTTTTATTCCTAGGTCTCCCCTGGGCTAAATTTTCAGTCCCGGTCTCGAGACAACCCGTATTAAAATCATTATCTCTGACTGACCTAATCAGTGCTAAAATAACTAAAATTTGGCTCAGCCCAAAAACGTTTACAACAAATGCATATATTTTTAAATGGCCATTTTTACAATAAAACTTTAAAATTCATATTTTTAAAGGATAGTAGATTTTAAGGCAAAAAAATTCAAATACAGTAAAACTAGTGAAAAAAATCTACCTATGACAGAATCCTTCCTTAAATGGGAAAATCTGTTGATCCATGGAAAATGAATATAATAATACTTGAGAAAAAATAGACTACATTTACAACTCCTGAGAAGGGAACTTGTCTATAACACTTTTTTTTCTTTCCTATGTGATTCCATCTTAAAAGATTTTACTTTATAGCATTTTTCATTGTCTCCAATACATGGAATATGGATTAACGATATTAAAGGAGAAGTGAATCATTTACATATAAATAGAGATTCATTAATAAAACACAGTTTTTGGCACTTCTTTAAAAATAATAAAATAATTATAAACATGAAAACAGAAAAGATAGAAGTATTTTTGGTCAGAACTCCTCCATACGAAACAATTTTTAACCATATAGATGTAAAAAACTATGTAGAAATTCAGTCAGGGCAGGCCAGACTACAATTTGAACTTTTTTCCAGGCAGTACCGAACTTTTTTTCCTATGGGTCGGTTCGGGACTGGACCTAGATATTTCAACCCGTGCAGACCACCAGCATACTTTGAAAACAGGTTTAACATAAAATCTATACGCTGCCTATTTCATGTCTAAAGGAGAGGCACTGTCTTATATTGACTTTTAATAATGTACAATTTGTGGGTGATCCCTATCTTGCATTCAAAATGAGTCAAAAACTCATCGCTCAGAGGCATGGATAAATAGTGCAAGGCACGAATTTTGGATTTTGATATCTCTGTGAATTTTGAAGATATCGAGATGAATTTTTTTGTGTTTGATTCAGGAATGGATAAGCAAAAATTTCCTAATTGGGAATTTTACTCTACAGGGGCCGTATAAAAATTTAATTTTCGTATTTTCTCATATAGACCCCCCATGGAGTTGAAACTTATCTCATCAAATTTTGCACCTTTTTTTATGAAACTTTGCAATTGGAAGTATGTGCCTAGAGGCAATATTTAAGCAGATAGCCTATTGTTTCGATATTTATGAATCACCCTGTATGTATGTTGTACCTGAAGATTATCAGGGAGCTAGTGTGATCCATTGGCAATGATTTACAAATGTTCTCTATGCATCATGTATGGACGCTGCTTTTTGCAAAATTACAGTCCTAAACTTGAAGGAAAAAAATCCTCTCTTTTCATAATACTCGGGTGTCATAAAAAAACATACTGTAAAAAGGATTTGTCTTTGTAAATAATAACGCATTAAATATTGCTTAATTTTTAGTATTCACAGAAACTAAATTTAGAAAATTGTTACAAAATGTATGGCTTAAAAAAAGTGTACTGAATATTTTAGATACCTTATTTAGCAAATTGCATTTCATTTAATATCTTTAGCAGTCTCGGTCGCAGAAAATTCAAGGCAGGCATTGCAAATTTTCTTTTCTCTTTTGCAGATTCTTTTTCCATAGAACTTTTATATCGCTTTATATTATGTTTAGCTTTTTATTACTTAATACAAAATCTTAAGATTATTATTGATAAAAATGAATAAAATGCATAAAGGTAAGGTAAGTGATGGTTTGACTAATTAACTCTTCAATTGTAAAATATTTTACCTGCAGATTATTTTCTGCCCCTGAAGTATGTGTTGCAGACACTCTGAGAATTTTCTGCTACTGAACTAATCCTGTTTTATCATTAAATCACTTACAGTGCATTTTAATGATGTTATGATAATTCAGTAAAATTAGAAAGGATCGTTAAAGCGCACACACTACAGCATATTTTTGTATAGATTATAGAGTAGGTAGCATTTACAGAGACACACACAAAATTTGATTATAGGGCAGACTATGATCCATCATTGACGAAAGGGCCTTTTTAGCTACGGTGTTCATTTTTAAACTTATCCAAATTTTTCTGAGTTAGCAGTTACCCCTTAACACTTTCCACAGTTGTAAAGGGTTTTATGAATTTTGTTTGCCCGGCCATCTAGCTGTGTTTTAATTCTTGTACTCAGATTGCTTCACAGTTTTTTTATGTTATTGGGGTTTACTATTGAATGTTCTGTATTGAAAATGAAGTGTGCAGCATTTATAGTTTGTTTACAGGGATACACAAATAACTTCATTACATTAAGTTCTAATGTAGAAAAGTTGTTTGAGATGAATGAAAAGTTGAGATGAATAGGCATCACTGAGATGGATTACAGCAGGTTTTCTCAGGAGTATAGATTAAGTTTTTATATATTTTTATAGTTCATTTACAGGGGCACACAAAAGAATTTCATTACAATATGATCTGCAGAGGAAAATCACTTACAGTGCATTTTAATGATGTTATGATAATTCAGTAAAATTAGAAAGGATCGTTAAAGCGCACACACTACAGCATATTTTTGTATAGATTATAGAGTAGGTAGCATTTACAGAGACACACACAAAATTTGATTATAGGGCAGACTATGATCCATCATTGACGAAAGTGCATTTTTAGCTACGGTGTTCATTTTTAAACTTATTCAAATTTTAGTGTATTATGTGGTGTGTATAAATTCTATCCAGAGGTGCATGAAAGAATTTGCACACATTACCGGGCATAGACAATTACTGAGTTTTAGATATCTCATTTCATTGTATGAAAAATGAAATTTCTGGTTAAAATTCTGTTAGTGTTGTAAAGTACAGTAAGATCTCTCCAATCTGCACAGCTTGGGACCAGAGGCTGTGCAGATTTTAGAATTTTGTGGATTTCTGGTCATTGCTTTGTTTACATTTTTTAAACATAAATTTGAATGTAACAATGCAATTAAAATTATAATGAATGCTTGCAATATAGTAAAATATTAAAATAATTAAGTAAAGTAATAAACTAGAATAATAAAAAGTAAGATAATTTTTAAAATGGCTAAATTATTAAAATTAAAGGTCAAGTAAATAATTAATAATGTGTAATTAAATATGCATAATAAAGATGAGATAAATTTTCCTTGAATTATTCAATGAAACTTTTCTTATAAAAGTACCCCATTAATTCACATCAAAATCATAAATTAAGGATGTTTTATTTCAGGTACCAAAAAGCATGATTAATACATACATATATTTGGTAAAACAATTGTGAGGACCAGTGATATCAGCAATATCTTGAATTTTTTCAGAAATAAATTTAAACTTCCTTCATGAAAAACCACGAGTTTAGCCATGTTATCGAGAATTGCATAATAAAATACATACGGAATGATATAAAATTAAAAAAATCTGTCATTTTGCACCTACATCTGCATTAAAGTTTCTTTGTTTACTTCTGCAATGATGTGCAGATTTTTGGTGTTAATGGATTTTAGGGTTGCAGATTTGAGGGAGTCTACTTTACTATTTAATAGCCTATACTTGATGCATGATTTTTCGCTCTTGTGTTACATTTATAAAGGCTATGAATAATATGAAAGAAAAAGTTTCTTTATAGTTTTGATTGAGTGTTTAAATTTTTTCTCCTAGGAATTTGTTGTGAACGTTACGGAAGAATTTGTTGAGCACTGTTCAGAAGGTGCTCTGTCCATAGAGGTGTGGGGGCACCGTAGTGCTGGTTTTAGCAGCACAAAACCTGGTTGGGATGTTGATGTCCAGTTAATGAGGTCAAGGTCTTTAGCAGACAGGTATGGTGTTTGTAAATTTATGTACATTGTATTTTTAGACCTTTCTTGTTAAAAAGGTTTTTAACCATTCCTCGCTCACTGCAAAATCCCATGTTAACCTATGAAAAATTGTAATTAGATGATTACTCATTACCTAATATAAGTATCGAAATAGGCTTTTTACCAGCAGAAAATGAACATTTAATGCTGACATTGTGTATTTTTTTAAACTGTTTTCTTAAATTTGAACTATTTTTAAGAAACTGCTAAATTTGGAAAATTATTGCTTGAGTCAAAATTCCAAAGTTTATAGGAATTTTTTTAAATACTAATTATATAGGATTTTTTTTTTTTTTTTTTTTTTTTTTTAATGCACCACATTAGAAAAGAATTTCCTTTTATGGTGAAATCCATATTTTGATAATTGTAGTACATATTGGCTAACCAACTAATTAAATTTTCCCATAGTTTAAAATGGGATGTTGTGATTGAAGAGAGGGAAACCTTTTTTTTTTTTTTTTTCTGCAACAGCCTCTTGATACTGGCATATTTTATTAAAAAGCTATCATAATAAATCATATATGTAATATTTTTTTTTTAATATTTAACAAAATAAACTGCTTATCTATGAGCTCTTCTTTTTTATATATAGTATATTGTTCTATATGAGCTCTGCTCTATGTTTATGTATAAATAATCATAATTTCATTATGACTATTCAAAATTCGCAATTTTCAAAAATTAATTGCATAGTTTTTCAATATTTAACTGCAGAATTTATAAAATTTATAATTTACACATATAAAAATGGATAAGTAAAAAGATAAAATAATATTTTATTAGCATAATTAATATATACTCCAAAGTGATTAAGATTAATATAAATGTTTTTTAAGATTTATTTTTTATTCAAATATAAAAGCCAAAGTCTACTAAATGTGGTATTTAATTGATAATTAAAGTTTTTCTTTGTATCTTTTCGACAATTGAGGTGCTTGTTATTTTTTGTAAGATTGGTATTTCTTTCCACTCGTGAAAAATATATCTCTTAAAATTAAAAGAAAAAAAAATCTGTTATGATATAATTAGAAGAAAAGTATAATATATCCTATATTCAAAATTCCTTGTTAAAAAATCCAAAGTAAAGCTTAATGACATAATTCAACGAACATTTATAAATATACGAGGGTGGTTCAATAATTATTGTCCAGAGTGTGTATAAAATATTTGTACTGCGATGGTTGATGTGGAATATTGTAGCCTAATGTCTTAGATACCTACAGGCTCAATTTCAGAACTGTAGCTGCTATATTATCATTTTTTTTTTTTTTCATTTTTGATGTGAGAGGTTTCACTTAGTTTGAAAGCGGGGTTGGGAGGGTGACAGTGAATGAGACTGTCACTTGGACTCGGGATCATAGTGATCATAGTCTCATCCACTGCCCCCACCACCACCCTCTTTCGAGCTAGGTGCCACCTCTCACAACTAAAACAACAACAAAATATGTTAATAAAGTAGCTACGGTTTTGAAATTGAGCCTATAGGCACCTAAGACATTAGGCTTCAATATTCCGCATCCACCATCACAGTACAAAAATTTTATATACATTAGGGACAATAATTATTGAACTAGCCTCGTATTACATCTAGAATTTAGAATCTTCAATAATTTCTATTTTTTCTATATGTTCTATATTTTTTCATAAATGCTTTTTGAAAATACAAAAATCATAGTTGCTCTGCTTTAATAATGTTAATGTAAAATATTAGAAATGTTAATTTTATTCATTTAGTTTTCCATCTTTTTATCACTTTCCAACATAGTTGAAAAAGTCTTTATGAATTCAGTTTTTCTGTGCTCTAACTCGCGTAAATTTACTCAGATTGTCATGCAATTGATATATGTTATTGAGGTTTACTATGGCATGTTCACTATTGAAAATCAAGTGTGTAGCAGCATTTATAATTCATTTACAGAGACACTCAAAAGAATTCCATTACATTAGAGTCTATGGGGAAAAAATAAGTGCATTTAATTATGTTACACTATTTCAAACATATTAAAATTGATATGGTACTACAGGTGTGTGAGGTGTACTGCAAGATGCTTACTATAGAATAGGGTGTGCATAGTGTTCATCGTTCATTTACAGGGACACACAAAATAATTCCGTTATAGCACTGCCCATGAACAATAATTTCTGAAATGCGTTCAGTTGTGGTGTGCTTTTTTAAATTTAACTACTTTTTTTTACCTATTACTTGTTATGTATAAATTCTATAACAGATTATATACAGGACAGCAGAGAAGATTTTGAGTACATTTCAATTTATTAATGGAAATTGCTGAAAAGGAATTTTCAACTGTGATACGCATTCGCTTACTGAACTAAATTTTTGCATACTATGTAGTATATATTGTACAAATTTATAGATCTTATACAGGGCTTCACAAAACAATTAGGATATTTTTTCAACTATTGATGGGAATTCCTGAAAGTAGGTTTTCAAGTATGTTATGTTTTTTTCAATTGGTTTACTTAGACATCATCTTTCATCTTAGTAGACTGTGAAGTAGGCCTGGACCTTAAATCGATTTAAAGCTTACATCGGAAATCCGATTTAACCATTGGTCTTAAATCGATTTAAGCTAAAATCGGAAATCGCGATTTAGCCAATGTTTTAAATCGCGATTTAGCCATTATCTTAAATCGCGATTTAGCCATTGTCTTAAATCGTGATTTAGCCATTGGCTTTAAATTGATTTAAAACAAAATACTGATTCAGAGCTAACATCGGAAAACCGATTTATCTACTTTGATGTATCTACCACTTACATGGCAAGCTGGTGTTAAATCGATTTAGGACAATCCGATTTAAGCAAACATCACAAGCCTCCATGCTTTCCGATTTAAGGAAAACAATGCAATCTGGTGTTAAATCGTTTTAGCAGGATCCGATTTAAAAGAACATTGAGCCTCAATCCTCTCCGATTTAAGAAAAAGGCGATTTAAGAAAACAATGATTTAAGTAAGAATTGATATTTATTTTGTAAACAAGATTCAGAGTTTACGAGATTGGAATGTGTATTTTTCAGAAATTAAGAACTTATATAGTGGAAAGTTGAAAGGAAAAAGTAATGTTTAAATCTTAAAATCCAAATTCATCGAATTTCAATTTATATGCTAATGCAATCTTTTGATGATAAATTAAGTTTTCACATATATGAGTAATATTGCAATATGTATTTTTTATTTTACAATATTCTGTAATTAATTAAAATGTTTTAAAGTAGAATCCTGCATTGTTTCAAAAGATTGTTTTCCTGAAATTCATTCAGCATTTATATGATTAAAAATAATAATAATAAAGTTTTATATTTAAAATCCAAACTCATCGACTTGCAGTTTATACTTTTATGCATTCTTATGATGAAAAATTCATTTTTTTACATGTTTTAGTAATATTTTAACATTTATTTTTTATATTTTCTATTATTTTGTAATTAATGGAATTATTTTAAAGTATAATCATGCATTGTTTTGTGTATCACTATTTGGCCGTGATTCACATGAAATATTTTTCTTTTACTAATATTTTTTTCCTGAAATTGATTGAGTATTTATGGTTGGAAAAAAAGAATAAAGTTCCACATTTAAAATCCAAATTCATCGAATTTCAGTTTTTATTTTTATGCATTCTTTTAATGAAACATTCATTTTTCACATGTTTGGGTAATATTTTAATACATATTCTTTATTTTCTATTATTCTGTAATTAGTTAAATTTTTTTAAAATAGTCATGCGTCAGGTTTGACATCTGATTTCAATGCCAGTCACATGGATTGAGTATCTTGCTTAAATTGATTCACTATTTATATCCAAATTCATCCATTTTTAGTTTATATTTTTTTGCATTATTTTCTTGAAAAATTAATTTTCATACGTAAGGGTATTATGGAAATATTTCAGTTTTAATTTATTATTATTTTGTAATTAATTAAAAATACTTTAGTAAAGTTCTGTAATGAGTCAAGTAACTTGATTTTTACAGCAGAATGAGGGAGGGGTGGAGGGGGCATTTATTAGATTTTTCTGCAGATCTGTGATTTTCTGCTTTTTTGACATTTTGTTATCATTAAAAAGAGATATATTTTAAGATTATATTTTTTTACTAATCTTACACAGTGGCAACAGTCGCGAAAAAATCAGCAATTTCAGTAATGTCCTCCAAGGTTCACACTTACAATCCTTCTCCATCCGCTATATGAATGTTGGCATTCATGTTAAACAAATTTTATTATAATCTAAAAGTTAAAAAAATATAAAATTGCACCTTATTTCTTATTTTTTTTTTTTTTTTAACTACGTTTCTCATCATGGTAAATGAACAGTTAAATTCATCATTGAATTCGTTGAATCTGCATCTGTTTTACCTCAATAACATTTTAAATCTGTTTCTCTAAAAAAAAAGTGTGTGTAGGTTGTTAGCAATGAAGTGCTATTTGGGTGGGCTAGGGGAAGTAGTCCCCCCCCCCCCCACTCCTTAAGGAATTTAGATTGTAGCAGACATAACAAATCAGACTCACACACTCACACACACACACACAAAAAATCATTTTCTTTTATATTATTTCTTAAAGAATGAGTTTATAAAATGTATTAAAATAGGTCACAATTTTTAAAATGGAAAAAAAAAAAACTAGCGTTTTGGGGCATTCAAAAGTTTTTTTTTTATGTGTAAAATATACCTCTTTTCAAAGGTATTTGAAAAATTAAAAGCTAAGTATACTACATAATACAGGGACGGGGGGGGGGGGAGGGGGGGAATTAAAAAATTAAAAAATAGGCTTCCATATTGTAAAATGTAAAATCGGTGTTAAATCGCGATTTAGCACTAAATCGCAATGTTAGATCGATGATAAATCGATTTAAGAAAGTTCTACATCGCCCAGTCCTACTGTGAAGTTTTGTTAGAGTATTCTGAATGTGTTGGAAAGTGTTTCATAATCTATGCTTGACGCACAATTTTTCATTCTTTCTTTTTTTTTTTTGTTATATCATGTATATACTTTTTTACTTTTTGCAGGTGGTCTGAATTGATCCGAAAAATCGAACTGTGGGTTGAAATTCAAGAGCTGAATGATATGGGAGAGTATGCACCAGTGGAAGTGATACCCAGGCCTGATATAGCTACAGGTGGTGTTTACCAGTTGAGACAGGTAAATTTAACTCTAATCTCTGTTATTTATTAGTCAGATACATATATATGTGTGTTTGTGTGTTTATATATATTATATGTATATATATATATATAAATTAATTGCATGTATTCTTTCATATCAGGGCCAACAGCGAAGGGTTGTTGTGAAAGTTCGACCTGTCCACAATTCTGGAACACTGCCTATAATCTGTGAGGCCATAACGAGTGTTTCCATTGGAGGAATCTGTTCCCGGTCCAAGCTCCAGAAGCCCCTCGATTCCTACCAGGAAGAAGACCTGGCCTGTTTGCGAGCCAAGTGGTCAGATGCCCTCATGAAAAGAAGAGAGTACCTGGACAGCCAGATACAAAAGATCATAAACAAAAAAGGTACAGATGACTCTGTTTTAAACCAGTAGTAGTCGCATATGGGTCAATTTTTCACCACTTCGTATGCCTCAGGAAAAACTGGAAATCAAGAAAAAACTTAGGAAAATTGTTTTGGCCTGAAAACCTCTGAGAAATGTCCATAATTTTCCTAAAAACCTGGAAAAACTGTTTAGTTGCTGTGGAATAAATATCTTAAAGTTCACATTAGCTAGCAATCACTGTTATTCACCATGCTTTGTTGTTATTAAAATTAGAGAAAATTCAGGATTATTATCTTTTTTTGTGTGTGTGTGTGTGCATTTATGTTTGAAAATAAGTATGAACTTTGCTTTATCTTTTATATGATCCTATCACACACTGAAGTTATAATGAGAGGATTTCGTGTAATTGGCCATGAATGCTTCTCCTTCACTATAGTAAATGACTTTCTTGTATTTTTCCAGAAATATATTGACTTCTAAAATTGAAATTAGTCAAACTCTCTTGTGTCATCAACCAGTGTTAGATCAGATATATTTCAATAATTGAAAAATATCTGAATATATATTTTTTTCTTGGAAGTTTTCCCCTTTTTAGTTTGCAAGTATGTATTGTAAGAAATTTTGAACAGTTTATAAGATCAAGGAAAAATATTTTGTCAATTTTTTAAAAATTTTTGTTTATGAGAAAGATGTAAAACCATTTAAATTAATTTGATTAACAGCAAAATGCCAGATATATATTTATTTAAATTAAGTGTATACTAAATTTATAATTCTAATTATCTAACTTTAAAACTACAGTACATAACCATTTATCCAGAATAGTTGAGGTCAGATGTATTCTGGATAACTGGTTGAGCATTCAAACAATATCTAGTTGATCAGATTTGTAGAATATATGTGGCTATAGCATTACTTCTGATTTCAAATTAAATATTAGGCTACTTCACTTAAGAGACTTAAGAATCAGGTCCAAAAAAGATTAAAGATTGCCCAGAGTTTGAAAAAAGGCAATATATGAGAATCTATTGGAAGCAAAAATTCATCTGTTTCCTCTCCATAAAAATCAAAATGTCCAATATCTATAACTAACTAGACTTCCATTTCAAAACTTAGTTGTTTGCACAAAGTAATTTGATGCATAATGTAATTTTTCAAGCAATGTACATGTCAAACTGGTACTATATGGGACTTTTTTCTGAAATCGGTGAATTGGAAATCTCATTCTGAATAACTGGTTTTCTAGTTAGCTGGTTTCCAGATAAATGATTCCATACTGTATTTCTCACTGTCTTTCATAAATATTTGAGGAAAAGTCCAACATGTGAACACTCATGTTCTAAAGAATTGGTGAGACTGTTTAAAGATTAAACGTAGATGGGGGGGGGGGGGGGGTCCTTGGGTCCTCATTTTGTGTAAAAAAAAAAGTTATTTTTGCGAAATTTATTGTATTTTTGAGAAAAATAATTTTTTTTTTTATGCAAAGTTAAATCCAGTTAATCCAAGCTTTTATTATTAATAATTTTCTTATATTCCTCCTGCTAAAGTTTTCTTTTCTGGAAATCTCATTTGTTTGTAAATTGCACATTTCGAATGCTAACAGAAGAAGAATAATAAAAAGTTATGAAGAATTTAATTTTATGGAATGGAATATTTTGAAAATATCCATTTTGTGAAGGAGCCCCAGAAAGGACCTAGTAATTGTTTGGATTTAACCCTCTTTAAAGTCAATGCTGTAGTCATTAAAAAAACAGGCTGTATACGATGAAGTCATGAACATTTACGCTTGGAGGATGCCAATGCTTTACTTGAGAATCAGAGGGTACACGGAGCTTCTTAAAAAGTCCAGAGGGTATACTGCGTATACCTCCGTATACCCAGCAATACATTCCTGCTTAAAGTAATGCTTGTCTTTTGACAGTCTGTACAAACATTAATAAAATACATATTAAAAAACATCAAATATATACTAAAAATAATTTAATTGGTTAAGACGTCAAATATCAATAAAATATCGACATGTTTCGATGGATTTCACTTAATCATCATCAGAATATTTCAAAATCAGAAATACAATGTACATAAAATAATGCTTCATGATTCCAGTGTTTTATGTACATTGTACTTGTGATTTTTATGTATTCTGTTAGTGATTAAGTGAATCAATCATCAATATTTTAATGTTTTTTATTGATATCTACATCTTTTAAGCAATTAAATTTTTTAGTATATATTTTGATGGGTTTTTTTGGAATATATTATTTTATTAATGTTACGATTAATGGACATAAAATGAAGACATTTTTATAGTTACATATAATATTCGTGTCTGTTACAAATGTGTTTTAAAAATTTTCAGACAAAACAGATCAGGATGTGGAAAGGGAGCAGAGTTTAATAGATCAGTGGGTGTGTTTAACGGAAGAGAGGAATACAGTTCTTGTGCCTGCACCTAGGTCTGGAATACCGGGTGCTCCTGCTGATTGGTGAGAAATCCTATTTTTAGCAAATACACATTGTTATTTTAGTGTTGTAATGTCAAAATTATTTCACATCATTTAATTTTATACTTCCATTTTTTTTTATAAATTAAAATTCAGGGTGTGAAAAATAAATGATTTTTTTCTGAGATGTTAATTTAATTTACTCTCACTAAAAATTTCAGGCAATGGTGTTAAATCTTTTTTTTTTTTTTTTTTTAAGTAATTTAGCAATAAGTTAATGCATGTGAATAACATGTAATTTCCTCAACTGTTTAATACTTTAAAACATTTAATAATCACTCTCAGTTTATCATGTGTAACAGGACAACTACCTGTTTTTCAGTGAAAGAAAATAACATATTTTATATGTACTCACAGGAAGAAATTGTGTGCAGTAATGTAAATTATCTAAGGAGAGGGGGGGGGGGGGGTCAGTAAAAAGATCCAGTTTTGTAACTGCCCATTTTTATAGTAAAGTTTAACCCTGCTGCGGTGTTCGGGTCCATTTCGACCCAAAAGCCATATTTAGAGTGGGTTTTCCCGCTTTTTGCACACACCTATTTATTATCTTTTAAAAATGTTGTTCATTTAAATCAGCCCAAATGTTCCAATAAACTAAAGAACATTTTCTGTATTAAAATACTGGTAGAAGACTTAAATAACTCTACATATTCAAAATAATGTACATTCGAAATGAACATAGCAGCATGATTAATGTATTTAAGGAAATGATACATAAAGTTTCATATCAAGGAAAACCAGGGCTGTGCGAAGAGAAAACTGCACCCGGGGCAGTGTGTCAATTTTGGTGCACCCCCCCCCCCCCCCCCCCTCCTTCAAAATTGATAAAGGGCATAAACAGAAATAAATTATATTGAATAAATATTTTGCACTTATTTTAGAACTTTAAAAGATTTAATTTTAATTCAGAAATTCCAAACAACTAAATAACAGAAAAGAAAATTGCACTTATTTGTTAATGAGATCATGATGCTTTGCGACAGATTTTTTTTTAACCTTTCTCACATATTTTTCTAGCCATTTTTAGTTCTTGTTAGTCTTTAAGCTGCAGAAAATGGGTAAAAATCGCTAAGAACCAGATTGAAAACAAGCAGTCCCTTCAACCAATAAGTATACTAAAAAAGAGAAAGAAACAAAAAACCTGCAGAACATAATGTAAAAGATAAAAATAAATTATAATTTCAGTACATTAATTAAGAAAGATAACTGAAGCAATGTTTTAATTAATATAAAATATAATATCAGGCAAATACATTTACTTCCATTTTATTTTTCTTGCATTTAGGGTAACAAAATCGTTTATTATTTTATGTGTAAAGATTGCGACACACTGAATTTTATAGAAAGTAAATTCAGGTTGCTTAATCTCTCGACTCATAGTAGATCTTAAGTAGTTCTTTACTATTTTATTGTTACTGGAATACTTATAAATTATGTACGCTGTCTCCAAGTTTTTGTAATTCCTTGTTTTCCCAAAGTTAAAATTATGGAGCAACTAAAGGATTTCTAAATGATCCATTTTATAAAAGTTCTTATCTAATGGTGGAAATAAGGTTTTCGCATTTAAAACCTCGCTTAACAATTCAAGTCCATTCAAGTCAGCAATAAAGGGCAAGATCCAGGCAATATTAACAGATTTTCGATAACTGATTTTAGATTCGCACCAGCCAGAAACTCAAATTCTTGTTTTACATTTCTCAGTTTCTCAAACCTCCAGTTCAGTTGCACGGTTATAGTGTCTCTACGTAACACGAAATCCTTCACATTCATATAAATTTCCACTTTCATCAGAAGCTTCGTAGTCAAATTGTTCTGCGAATTTTACGTTTTCTGTTTTGTTCAAATAAGGACTCTACATTTACAGACATAACCAAATCTTCACTTTCTTATTCAAAAATTTCCGCTCTTATTTTTTGAAATGTGTTTTTTAGTGTTTCAATCAGTTTGCTGGCGATCGAAACATTGACAGTTTTTTTTCTTCCTTTTCTTCGGAGAATAATATTAACTTTTTCTATTTCATTTAAAATGCTGTGTCAAACTAGTAGGCCGTAAATAAAGGGAAATTTCTTTATTTGCTTTATTAAGCCTCCTGAGTAAGTTTATTGATTTTACTTCATTTCTATAATATCTTCCAGAGCTTTTAAAATCTGTGGCAATTGTTTGTAAACTGCAGATATAGCTTTATTTTTTCATGACCATAGAGTATCGCAATGTTTCTGTAAATAAACTGATAAGTGGGACATAAGTATACCCCATCTTTCAGTAGAAGAGAAGAAAAAACAAACACATTTTATGCAGTTTGGACATACACCAGCAGCACGAACTCAAAGTTTAGAGAATGTGCAGAACATGGTAAAAAATAGACTAATTTATTTACTTCGATGATTCGAGCTTACACAGCATTATATTGGGAAGCCATATTTGCACCATATTACAACATTGAGCTCTGAAGGGTTGATATTGGTATTGTTTATGACGGCCGATTATCTACAAGTTGGATATAGTAGGCCGGAGTAGGATGGGAGTGTCCTCTGTAAGGTCTTTCGAAGAGAACCTAACCCGTGTTAACGCAAGGTTCGAAGAAAACTACGGACAATTTCGAACGATTAGGCTGACGTGCACGATTGGGTCGCACTCAGCACCTCCCGTCTGCCGTCTTTGAGAACAGAACCCCTCGTGCAGCTGTGAATGTCGAGATTGTCGGACATTAGCTTATCTTAAATTTCTTATGCTAATTTTTTTCCTTTTTTTTTTACTTTATGTAGTCAAGAAACCTTTCCACAAATGAAAATTTTCAATTTTCGGTATCGTATAATTTGCGTCATTTGCTCTTTGTGAGGTGTACTGGATTCCTAAACTGGGCTGTGTTTAAAATTCAGTAACTTGCAAATGGTTACAATTATTAAAAGAAATTCTTGCAGGAGAGTTATGTAAGATATTAGAAGTATTTTTACTGCGGTTCTCGGTTTTAGTTCCAAATAGCAGAGATAGATGGCAAGGAATAAGCACTCAATGGAGGTCTAAACTGAAATCCCCTAGCACCATGCAAAGGAAGAAGGTTAAATATATAGAATAGGCCTCTAAAAATAAGATTGTATTGGAGAATGAGACCCACTCCATACATTTAGCCTCTTCTTTTCGCATCAGTGTTGGGCAATTTCGGTTTTGGCCTTGATTGAGCACCTATGGCGCTAGATGTTGTCTTTATAGTGCTTGTGTGGTTATACATTGCTGGCATAATTGTCAATTCAGTATAAACTTGATTGATTTTCACGAATATGGTTTAATAAAGTATACTGCTGTAACCTGAATTAACTATAAACCTGTTTAATTCTTCAACAAATCATCGATATTTATGTTGTAATGTGAAATTGTAAAACTGCAATATAAGAATTGAAAAAGTCATTTGTAGCGCGAGCAGCTAGTGGATTTGGTCTGCCCCTCGGCATTGCACTATCACTCTAAAGCGTAAGCCGAGTTCCTGAGGTGGTCATCGCTGCTTGTAGCACCATCTATAGTTGCTATTTGGAACTAAAGTCGGGAATCAAGGTAAAAAAATACTGACATTTTACATTACCTTCCCACAATTTTTTTTTTTAAATAGCTGTCACCATTTACAGGTTATTGAATTTTAAAAACAGTCAGTCCATTTTAGGACACTCAGTATATGGAGTGCGATCGAATGAAATTGAAAAATACTTTGCTCTATTAATTTCTTCTACAATCGTTTTTCTTACTTCATTGACAAGAAAGTTCATAATTTCATCCTGAATATATTTTGCCATTTATCTTTTTCACTTTCAATAATTTTCACTTTAGCTCTTTTCAAATTTGCTGTCGATTATATGATTTAATTTTAAACATCTCTCAAGTTTCTTTTAGCGAATGCATGCATTCCTGTGTTCTAGAGCATTTTTATGCTCAGGAATTTTAGGATTTCATTTCTTCCACATGGAAAACCCACAATATGGATTGGCTAACTTTGGAGGGCGATCATGATAATTGGTGAATAATAAAAAGAGAAAACAAAATGTAGTGATTCCCTTAATTAAGTTATCAAACAAGCAGCAATCACCGTTAATAATTTCTCCACTAGGTATAATTTCTTGAACGTTAGTTTGGAAAATTGTAGTCCTTATGCAATCGCAGATTTCATGTAATCAGCATTTTCATCTTGTGCTGGACCTTTTTTTAACAGCAAAGTAATGACCGAATGACTATAAGAATGATCCCAAGAATGATCCCATAGTGGAATCAGAATAAGTTAGCAATTCATATTCACTGAGTGTGGCAGGTGGCAGAAACTTTCGTATATGATGTAAAGGGCCCGCAGAGTGCAAAAGTTTAAGAAACACTGCAATAAAATATCACAAAAGCATATTATAAAATCATCAGATCTAAAGACCTCAATGAAAAGTAAATGTGAACAACGCAATAATTTTGAAATGAAAAATGTACATACTTCCATTGGGAAAAATATTCCCGATATGTAAATATATACATTTAGTTTTACAAAAATATAGAATATCGAAGAGTGAAAAAAAAAATTCCAATGAAAATGATCGACGACAATAATAATAATTTAAAAAAAAAACAGAAATTCTTAGTGCAAATTTGGCGCCCCTAAATTTCCGCGCCCGGAGTGACCGCCCCCTTCGCCCCCCTTTCGCACGGTGCTGAGGAAAACCCAGTATAAATTATTGTCAGTATGTAAAACTAAATTTTTTTTAATTACTTTTATACTTTTGTTTTTTCCCATTTCTATATTTGCTTGTTTTAGGCCATTATTTTTTGACAACTTTATTGTGTATAAGGATTTTTCACATAAAATTGTTATTTAATATAGATGAAATAATGATATTGTAACATTTATTTGATTTTTTTTCTTTCAGGGATCCTCCCGTAGGGATGGAAAAACACATTCCAGTTATATTTCTCGATCTGAATGGTAAGGAAATCGGTTATAGTGGTTGGTTTATGTGAGTATGAAGGCTGTTTCACAAATCCAAACTGGATACATTCTGACATATTTTTAAAATCATCTATATTTGCTAACATATCAAAGTGGCAGGTACTCTTATTAAGAAACTATTTCCTTGAACTGTCTTTCCATTTTTCGGTAAAGATGGAAGATTTTTCGGAAAGTGCTGCCAAAGTTGACATTTTGAACTGAGTTTCCAGATGTGACTGTACAGGAAAATTAAAAACAACTGCTGTCTCAAAACATTCATTTATAACTTAAGATGCAATCCATTTATTGGGGAAAAAAATCTTTTGATTACAAATCTCTTCAGTAGTCATGCCTGCAAGTGTCATGCTTTTACATTTTAAAAATGAGTCAGAAAGTTCCAAATTGTTAAGGCCGTTCTCAAGTTCACTGCTAAACAAGCGTGAAACTTTCTGACACAATGACAGACTCATTTTTAAACTAAAAATTGATTGGCTTGACTATGGAAGTGATTTGGAATTGAGATGAGTTTTCCATATTTTGGTAAATAAATTACCTATTGAATTATAGGTGATTTTGATCACATGACAAGATGTTTTTCTCCCTTCACTGACTGTTTTTTCTTCTTTCTTCTGGAAATTTGGTTCAAAATGTCAACTTTGACAGTATTTTATGAAAGATCTATTACGTTTATAATAAAAACAGAAAGCGTCTTTTGATTACGTAGTTTCTGATTAACAACACCTACCAGTTTGATGCATTTCGGAACAAAATTAATTAAAACTTATGTCATAAAGTTGCTCCTTTGGATTTGAGAACAGTTTTTAAGACCCACCTTAAATATCGATTGTCGATCATAATCTTTATCTTTCTTTTTTATTATTCTCTATAGCTGATGACATGAGTGTTCCAGTGAAGGGGGATCAAGAAATCCGAATAGCTGGAGCCAATTCCATATTACCCAAAGAACATGGAAGCCAGTCTTTTAATCTGCCTATTGTGAAATACTGTGAGAAAGAGGTACAAACACGCTTCTTTTTTTAACTTTCTATTTGAGTGATACATTGTTTGTCCTTGACTCTTTAATGTGCATTTTTCCTGCCTCAAAGATGCAATTTGACAATTTTTTTCTTTACCTTAATTTTATTTAGTAAATGAGATAGTTATTTAAAAACTGGTCAATTTTTTCTTAGTGATCTTATTAGGTGATAGTCCCAAATAGTTTGTCATCAGTTCATAGACATGCATGATTTACTGACTATGTAGATTTAATTCTATGTCAAATTTGGATCTGTTAATTAAAAAAAAAAAAAAAAAAAAAAAAAAAAACATTGATTTTTTTATGTTGTTTATTTTCTAAGAGAGGTGGTACTGTTGAACCTCGATATCTCAAACTTGAAGGGAAGGACAAAAAAATTTGAAATACCGAAAATTCGAATTATCAAAAATCGCATGCTATCAATAGTAGAATAAAGATAACTTTTTTTACAAACCTTTTTATGGAGTAATTCATTTTTATTCTAATAAACACTTTTAAAATTTTTATGTGAAAGATTGGAATCCCAAACTCCTTTGCAATTTTCTTTTTCATTAACTTAATTAATGATTTGTTTCTTCACTTCAATAGAAAACATATTCAATTTTCGTTTGTTAGCCATTTTGAACAGATGACTCACAGAAGGTCTCACCTACAAATGCTTTAATTTTTTCTAAAATAACCAAGAAAGGAAACTTTTCAGGACGTCACTAGGGCATTCAAACATTTCTTTCACCTCTTGTTGCAATCATAAGAAATTCTAAATTCTCTTTACAAGCCACCTACCTCTTGATTCTTGTTCATTACTGTCATTTCTGGTTTCCTTAAAACCACCCCAACCCCTTGAGAAAATAACCTTGGAGAATAAAAGAAAAAGAACAAAGAAAGGATAGATGATCACTGCATAGTGCATATGCAATGGCAACTGACAGAAAAGAGATAAGAAAACAATAAAACAACAATTTCAACTCCCATCTTGGGGGGTCAAGAGATTCCATTGTGTTACTGGCATTTTTATATCCCTTCCTTTTAAAGTTTATGCGAAGTTTGCCACTGTAATTTGTAAATATAGTTTTCTATTCTTTAAAAATTTCTATTCTGGAATATTTTTTGTTTTAGAAAAAAAAAATCTACACTATTTATGGAAAAAAATTCAAGTTATCAAGGGATAAGCCAAAAAAATTTGTCAAACCAAGGTTTTTTTAACATTGCGTGTATAGCAAATTTGAAGGGAATTTTTTTTTTCTTCGAGATATCGAAAAATTTGCGAAATCGAGGTTCGAGTTAGCGAGGTTCGACTGTATATATATTTTGTATTATTTATTTAATGCATATAATCATTGTATAAAAGGAACTTGTATTATATCTTTTTGACAACAGCATTTTTTTTTATTTGAGGGGAGGGTTTGAAGACTAAATGTTATTATTATTTTTTTAAATTATATTTTGTATCTTTAAGAGCCAAGACTTAAATTTAAATGATGATTAATGTAAAAACAGCAAAAAATATTAATAATGTTAAAAAGTTAACGCTTTATGTTAGTAATATTTACCATATTATTATAGCTTCTGATTTCTGTTAAAAATGAAAGGGGAAAAATGATTATGGAAAATTAATCTTAGCTGAAAATTGGAAAAAAATAGAGCATCATACACAATATTGATAATTGCAAAAGTATTTAATCGAATGAAATAACATTGTTGCTAAATCATTTTTCTTCACACTACTCCATAAACAAGAACAAGTTTTAGCATTCTAAATTTTATTATCGGATAAGAAGTACAGTAGAAGATCTATATAATGCAAAACTAAAAACGCAAGGTGTTGCGTTATATGGAATTTTGCGTTATATAGATCATTTCACACGTCATTAAAATTTACCTTATAAACATAGCAAAATATATGTGGAACATATTAATAGTAACACTTTAAAATAATGTTAAAATACAAATGGTTTTAAAAACAAAAATATGTTGTTTAATAATTTATTATAAGGGGGGAAAAGGCTATTTAATTTATTATTTTACAGGGAAAAAAATATGTACATAAATTATTAGCACTAAACTTGTTTTCTAAACATGTTATCAATTTTGGTTTGTTTTAACATTTCTGTTTTTTTAGAAATTAATCTTTCCTGAACTCTGTGAAAAATTAACATTTCCTGTTCTGTTACACAGTCTTGTGTTTCCAGGAATTTTAAATATGAATCCCCTATAGAAATTCCCTTAGCCGTGGAAACTTTTTCTACAACTTCCACTTCCTCTTCATCTGATTCTGTTTCAGAATTGTTTTCTTCTGTGTTTAGAACTGAAGAAATTATCTCACTGTCAGTCAATTGGTTCACAATTTATGGCTGGTCATCACTTTCCAAAAATTCCACAATAGTGTCTTCATTTAACTTATCTAACTGCGCAGTTTCCGCATAAAGCATGAGTTCAGCAGCTTTGATTTTTGCCAGTGAAGGTTTAAAACCAGCAAATTCTGTGTCGTCACTATGTGTTTCAAAAAAAGGGATTCTGGCCATAAATTATGCCACGCATTCACAAGAGTTTCCTGAGTTACTGAATCCCAGGCATCCCTCAGCATATAGAGGCAATCTCTGATATTGAATTCTTTTTTGAATTCAGTAATCATGTCAGTACGAAAATCAGAATTCAGGAGTCTCCGAAGAAAAGCACTCTTATAATTACACTTCATACTGTTTATTACACCCTGATCCATAGGCTGGATTAGGGATGTAGTGTTAGCTGGCAAAAATTTTGTTGTCACATTAGGGGCAGTAAGTTCTGGATGTGTACGGCAATTATCAATTAACAGCAGGGTTGCAAAAAAGCCGGCTAAAATTAAAAAAAGCCAGGCCGGTGGCTTTTATTGGTTTTAACCGGCTTTTTTTGGCCAAAATTGGCCTTTTTCGGCCATAATTGGCTTTCATAAAGTGAAGCATTGTAATTATAATATTATAAACTACACATTTTAAAGTGTTTTGAATTAGTTTTAATGACATTTAATTGGTCTAGAGTTTAATAAGTAACCCAATTTCTGAATAATGAAGACATTAATATTGGAATAAAACTTAGATGGTTTTGCTAGTGATTTGTAGTCAGAATTGCAAATATGTCAGCTAAATTTTAAAAGGTCCATACCAACTGCTTTATCTGGTTTACACTGACCTTTTACTCCACTCCCCCCCTCCCCCAATTTTTTTCATTTTTACTGCTTTATAAAATTGAAGAGAACAATGGTTACTTAGTTACATGTTTTATTACTTAATTTTAAGAGCTATTAATATACAAGTCTTATTTTATTTCTAGTAAACATTCAAAATTATACATAGTCATCTAATAAAAACACCATTTCTCACTATTAAAAATATTATAAATAGCATATATGCATGAAAATGCTTAGCAACAAGATTTTCAAAATTTTATTTAATTTTTTTTTTTTTTGCCTGTGTTTAAATGCTCTATTTTTTATACACTTATGTACCAAACTCTCCTCAAAAATTATATCCTTTCCAGGGGCCTTGCTAAGGGGGGGGGGACAGCCTCCCCCCCCCCCCCAAACGTTCGTGAATGCTGTTACACTTGGCAAATTTACAAACTTAGTTGGTCAATTTGTGTAAAACTTTAATAAAAACTATAATACATTTTCTATTTCTGACAGACTTTGCAAAAATTACTAATCTAATTGGGAATATTATTAAACTTTTTACGAATAAGAACTATACTACATTTTCTAATTGTGGTAACTTGGCAAAGTTATAAAACTAGTTGGCAAATACAAAAAATTTGACTTGGCAATTTAAGGTCATCTCCCCCACCAACAAAATGTCTCCGCGATGGCCCTGATCCTTTCTAATTTCTCTTTTAACATA
Source organism: Maratus speciosus (assembly GCA_963932465.1). Lineage (NCBI taxonomy): Eukaryota > Metazoa > Arthropoda > Arachnida > Araneae > Salticidae > Maratus > Maratus speciosus. Next base: position 14,439,115 of record OZ010791.1, on the reverse strand, counting down.
TGAATAACTTAATCTCTCCATATGGACACATAAGAATGTTTCCATTTTGATGTGATTACATTTTTCCATTGTTCAATTAAATATAATCTTTAAACTGTGTAGTATATGTGGAGCTATGTAATATAGAATTTCAAAACAGCAGTTTGGAGTCTAACTTATATCCTTTTCAATATTTATAACTTTTTTTTCAGACATAATAAAATCTTCAAAGTTGCCTTCTAACATTTATAAAGACTTATTTATTTGACAAAATTTAATAGAAATTTATAATTTTTTTTAGTAGAAAATATTTATAAGTGTATTAAAAATTAATTGATCTAAATTTAAAACGAATTAGCTGTAAACCAACTTTAAAAAATAAAAGCCGGCTTTTTTCAATAAAAGCCGGCTTTTTTTAAGTGGCTAAAACCAAAAAAAGCCGGCCGGCTTTTTTTGGCCTGGCTAAAAGCCGGCAACCCTGATTAACAGCAAAATTTTGCTGTCTTTAGGTAGTCCAACTTTCCTGCAGTGATCTTCAGCTTCTTTGAGAAAATGGTTCTCAAACCATTCCGTACACAATTCCTTAGTGATCCATGCCTTCTTATTATTTTTATAAATAACAGGAAGGAGACCACTTTTCTTTAACCCACTTATGGCACAAGGATTTGCACTCTTTCCTATCACTAATACCCGACACTTGTGCGTACCAGCAGCATTGCTGCAAAGAACTACAGTTAACCTTCTTTTATCATCCTTCACCATTGAAGGTTCAACCTCCTGTTCAGTAACAAAAGTTCTATGCGGTAAATTGCACCAAAACAGGCCTGTTTCATCCATGTTGTAAATGAGTTCAGGCAAAAATTTTTCATCATTTACTATTTTTTTTTATTCTTCAACGAATTGGTCAGCACCTTCTTTATCGGCAGATACCTTATCACCACTTGCTTTTAGGTACCGTATGCCGTGCCGATTTTTGAATTTCATTAACCAACCAGTTGAATATTCACATGGAACTTCAATATTAAGCTGTTTGTGAAGCTCCTTTGCTTTCTCACACAGAATCGGTCCTGTAATCGGGATGCTTTCTGATCGCCTTTGGCGAAACCATTCGAACAAAACAGCATCTAAATCGGCCGAATGTGCACCCTGTGACGTGAATATTAGAATATTCACAAATTGTTGTGATCGTATTATCGAATTAGTTTGTTGTAAAAATTCTTCTTTTAGAACAATGGAGACAATAACCCTACACTTAGTTCTTTTAGGTCATTTTAAAAAGGAGAAAATCAAACGATCTTACTTGAAACAAGCAGTGTTGAGGAAGAGACAGGAACTACACTTTCTTGAGATTAAATCAATCTTTATTTAAGTATATTTTTAGATGAAGATGAATAATTTTCCATTTTGATCACCCGTAAATTGTTCTTGAAAATACCAGCACTTAGATTAAAAAAATTCCCGAGAGAATATCGAATATTTAACTGAAGAACAAAAACTTCGTTGATAAAAAATGGCACAACTACAACCAGATATCAACATCGTTGTTTCGGCCATCCCGTCAGAACTTTAACTGCCTAAAAAAATTAAGGGAGACAGTATATAAACATCGCTACGGGGCCCGCAAAAGTAATTAAGCGAGAGGTTTAAAACAATTGACCAAATTCAAAAGCCACCGGTATTCGGAAAACAAATGAGAAAGCGAAACCAAAAGTAACGCAATCTAATTTGTTCGTGAAACGAAACGTCACTCGTTTGAAATCATAGCAAGCGCCCGTTTTCTACTGAGCATGCGCACACTTACAGCCTCGGATGAAACACGGAGAGAAAAGGGAAGGGAAGAATAATGAATGAATGGCGTGCGTATGCAAGCACTGGGGGAAAGCCAACTTACAGGTCTACGCTAAGGTTGTCAGCGAGAGAGACGGGAGAAAAAAGAAAAGAAACAAAAAAAAAATAAAAGCACGGCCGCGACACCGTCACAGATGCAGATCGGTGAATAGGTGGAAAAAAATGTGAGATTTCATCTCACAATACCCCCCAACGTCGAATAAAATTTTGATGTGCCAGACAGATGTAAAAAGGTGACCTTTTGCATCAGAATGGGAAAATCAAAATTTTGAAAGCCAATTAACAAGCCCTACAAATAAAACGTGGTGATCAAAAAGGAAAAAGAGAAGGAAAAGGAATACATAAATGTTACATCAATGTAGTATATACAATATAAATATGTACATTTAGAATGAGTATTCCAATTATTTACATGTGGCATGCCATAAAAATAATTGTGCACGTAGTATATCTTTAAAAAGATCTCATATCAAAAAATATTAAACATTAATATTTCACCAAAAAAAAAAGGCAAACAACTTTGCTGTCAAGAGATATCATGAAAAATGTATTATTCGAATAATATAAAATAACAGTTGCAACTATAATAAGTAAAATTGGTCGACCAAGAGTATTATAGAATAACTTACATCTTCAGCTATTGAAGTTTTCATTAATCAAAGTATCTCATAAATCAAGAGTACTAGTATAATTTGTTTACTCATTGAAGATATTTATATAGCTACTCACTACCATTAACATATTAGATAAAATGTATATCAAAATAATATCAACAACAGTAAACAACACGTATAATCTCTAAAATAAAAAAAGTCAACATCAATAAATTACTCTTCGACAAAAATATTTAACATAATTACTCAAAATTCATCAACCTAGGTATGGTACATATATATATATATTGCTGTATGAAAATAAAAAAAAGTGGAGATCTCCAAAAAAAGAAAAAAACTAAAAATATACTATCAAAATCATTATACATTTCTATGTAATAAGCTTGATCATGTCAATTTATAAATGAGAAACATGGTACTAAAAAAATAAAAAGGAATAGACAGATAACCTAGAACAGATATTACCATCATGTTTTTGCTAAAATTAAATGAAATTTACTAGAACTTAGAATACTAGGTGAACAAACTATTGCCTTAACATCATCACATTGTCAGGTGCAACTACTCATAAACCTAAAAATAAATACAAAAAAAAAAATTAACTATTAATATTTATGAAAATACATATTTAAATGCAAATATTAATGTCTTTTTCGTAAATTATAGTTGTGGAGTAGAGGTGTAATTGGATGAGGACTTTGCAACACTAAGTGTTGTTGGCGTTTCTGTACAGGTATTACTCTATTAATGTTTATTGTAAAAGGCTTGTCCAGTTCATCTTCTAAAACCCTAACAGAAAGAAGCACCTCTGAAATTACATTTATCACAACATAAGGACCAATGTTTCTTGGCTTAAATGCATCATTAGTTCTAATGTAAACGATATCACCACACTGGAACTTTCGTAGATGAGCACGTTTATGTTGACGTTGATTACGTAACTGTTGAGCCTCTTTCATGTTTCCATAAACTTTCTGGTACACATGTTTCATTGTTGACATATGCTGATAGTAATCGTACGGATATGATAACGCTTCCAGATCAGGATAATCGAAAAGATCAAAAATATTGGATATAGATCTGCCAAAATGCAGAAAAGATGGTGAGTATCCAGTTGAAGAATGTATTGTGTCGTTATATAGGCTTTTATGTATCATTAGGGACTGTTGAAAATTATATCCCTCCTGAGCTAATGTAGCAATTGATGACTTAATGCTGGTATTTATTCTCTCTGATGATCCTTGCGTTTGAGGATGCCCAGAGGATGAATGAACAATACTGATCTTGAGGCTCTCCATAAAATTATCAAATACTTGTGAATTAAATTGAGGGCCCAGATCAGACATTAAAGAAGCCGGACGACCATAGGTGGTGATGTAGTTGGTCAGGGATTTAACAACAGACTGAGCAGTAGCAATCTTGATCAGGTATAACTCTATATGTTTTGAGAAATGATCCAGGAATGTCAGCACATAAAATTTATTCGAAAAAGGGCCTAGGAAATCCATTGAGACGAGCTCACCAGGTTTAGAAGGGATGAACATCTCTTGTAATGGTGCTGCAGGTATTCTTCGTGGTTTATGTCTAACGCATAACTCACAGGACAGAACAAAATTTTTTGTATCTTTATAAATTCCTGACCAGTAAAATTTTTTGAGTAGTCTTCTATAAGTATTTCCAATACCGAAGTGAGGCATATGGCAAATATGCAAGATTTTTGACTTTAAAATATGAGGCACAATAATTTTAATATGTGGTGAATTTTCAGGTTGTAAGAATTTACGTTTTATCATAAGTAAACCTGTATCAGGATGAATAAAATAATTTTTGAACTTAGGATTAGGTTTATCTGAAGTTATGGAGTCAATTATTTTCATTATTTTAGGATCCTTACGCTGTTCACAGAGGAATGTGGACTCAGAAATTTCCATTTTTGGGTCTTGAGATTGTTGGTTTTGATCATCTATGTGATGCAACTCAATAGTTGGTGACTTTGTAGTGACTGGAAGAATATTTTTATCTCTTATTAAAGCAGGGTTAGTGTTAAGATCTTGAGAATTATTTGTAAAATCTTCACGAGAGAAATAATCTGCTAACACATTACTCTCGCCTTTAAGATATTGAAAGGTGAAATCATAATTGTAAAGGTCAACCAACCATCTCGTAGTCAGATCAACTGGTGAACTAGTAGACTTATATGTTCAATAGGTTTGCTGTCACTTAAAATCGTAAAATGTCTATTATACAGAAAAAATTTAAATGCATTAATTGATTTCACAATTGCCATCAATTCTAGCTTCAGAGCAGGATATTTTCTTTCTGAAGGAGATAAAGATTTACTAAAATAACTCACAGGTAGTAGATGACCATTTCGCTTTTGTAGAAGGACACCGGAAATAGCTATACCACTTGCATCTGTATTCAGGTAAAATGGTTTGGACCAATCAGGCAAGGAGAGAAAAGGTTTTGAGAAAAAAATGTTTTGAACTTCTGTAAAAATTTTATTATGATCTGGCGTCCATGTAAAAGGAACCTTTGGAGAGGTAAGTTTAATTAGTGGATCCATAAGTTTAGAATATTTGGGAATAAGTCTGCGATAAAAACCACATAGACCAATAAATCTTTTTAAGTGTTTCTTAGTTTTTGGAGCTGGAAAAGATGTAATTTTGGTTATATTAGAAGACACTGGTTGGATAGTATGATTCTGCAAATGAAAACCAAGGTAATCTATGGCTGTTTGATGAAATTTGCATTTAGCAGGAGACAAGGTAAGGTTATGTTTCTGTAAAATTGAAAACAAAACATCTAATTTGTGAATCATTTCTTGAAATGAATCACCAGCAACAATAATGTCATCCTGATATGCATAAACACCTTGTAATTTACTTTCTTCGATTATTGCATCAATTAACATTTGAAATGAAGAGGCTGCGGATCTGAGTCCAAACATTAAACGAGAAAAACTATAAGTACCCCATTCGGTAGTAAAAGAGAGTTTCTTGCGAAATTCTTCTGGGAGATTTATCTGATGATATGCAGATGGAAAATCTAATGTAGTGAAGTATTTAAACTTAGAAATATTGTTAATAATAGTATCAATTCTAGGTAATGGATAAGAAGAACTACGAATCATGGTATTAATTAATCTTAGATCAAGTGCCATTCGAAATTTTGGTTTTTCATTTGGAGAGGATGCTTTCTTTTTAACCATAAGCATTGGACATGCCCATTCGGAAATACTTCTTTCAATAATTCCTGCATCAACTAACGTGTCCAATTGCTGTTTTGCCTCTTCTTGGATAGATTGTGGCACAGGGAAGGGCAGGGTCTTAACAGGAACATCTGAGATAAACTGGATATGAGGTATAACTCTGTCCGTTTGACCCAAAGATTTCAAGGAAGAAGAAAACACTGTATCATATTTAGTTAATAAATTTTGTAATTCTGTTTTCTGATATGGAAGTAGATGATTTAGGCTAAAATTACTAAGTTTAAACTCTGATTTTCTTAACTTTAAAATGTCAGTAGAAGCTTGAATTAAATTAATTTCATGGGGAGAACTAATATTTTGAGTATCAAAATCTTCTTGAATTTCATCTATCTCGTGAATTGTTCCCAAAACTGAATCTTTATTAATGTGAATGGGTTCTTCAGCATTATTAGTGATAGGAATATAAAAGTAACTACTGAGGTTTTTAGCATTTTTAGATTTCGAGCTAAGTTCTGCAGAAATTATGGATTGATATGCACAAGTTGGTAATTCATACTCCTTTGGTTCAAACAAAAATTGATCACAAGAATGAAAGGAAGACACCGCAGGTACATATACAGTACTGTCAGGTGGAATAACGACTTTCTTTCTTGAATAACAAGAATTATTTGAAGGAAGAGAACTATGTACTTTATTATTGGAATTAACAGACACTGATACATTTTTATTGGAAGATTCAGGTAGAGACCTCTTTTGAGTTAAAGTGTTGACTTGTAAATCCTGTGTTTGATCAACCTCTTGAGCAGAAACAGAGTCTAAGATGTCAAGTAGGTTATTATTTATCTTAATTTGGCTATTATGTAGATCAATAACAACTCTATGAGATTTCAAAAAATCAAAGCCAAGGATACCAACAAACTTAGAATCTTCAGGAATATCAATGAGAAAAAAAGAATGTTTGTAGAAAAATTTCCCTATCTTAAATGACAAGTTTATACAACCAGAACAAATAACAGCAGAATTTACCGTGGTAATTTTTACATTTGAAGCAATTCTGCTATAATGTACATGCTGTTTTATACGTTGAAAATAATATTTTGATAATAGAGAAATGCTTGCACCTGAATCGAGAAGAAAATTTGCAGGATTCTTGTTAATAGTTAATTGAATAATTGGAAGGGTAGGTTGATCAACTTCCGCATGGAGAAGAAATTCGGTGGACTCAACAAAGATTATGTCATTTTCAGATGAGGTTGTTTGTATAGCAGAGTTTGCAAAAAGTGGAATTTCTTTATTTGTTTGACTAGCAACTGATTTCACAAGTCTCTGTGATGAAATCGGATAGTTAATTTTAGTCAATGGAGACCGCGGTACAATAATATCATTCTGGACTTGAAAAGGCGTAAAGTCACGACTTAAGGCAGAAAAACCATTAAAGGACGGAAGTTGAGTATTTATGTCTGGAGATAACTCTTGAAAACATTCAGGAGTTATGTTTGAATTATAGAATGTTCTTTCACATTGAAAAACGGGAACAGCAAGGTCTTTAACAGAATTTACATTATTGAAAGAGACAGCTTGAGAGTTATACTGTGGAGAAAAATGACACAGGGGTGAAGCAGCTCCACACCCACTTCTCCCCAAATCGTGTCAGTGCCTATGAGGATTTTTATTTGAGTAGTTCTGACGGGAGGTCGAAACTTTAGAGGAAGAATGTCGAGAGTCGGATGAATGTGGTTTATCATCTGAGGAGTTGTGATGCCGTTTTTTTAAAGATGCTTGTTTTGATTTGGAAGTTAAATTTGATTTCAATTTGAAACATCTGTTTGCTGAATGTCCAGGTCTTGTGCACCACTGGCAAATAATTCGTTTATACGAATGTTTGAAATGATGACTAAGTCTTATGTTTCTGGAAGAATTGTGCCTGGACTCTGTATTGCAAGATGAGTTATCACCTGAAGTAGCGGAGTGAGGTTTGTTACACACCTCCGATGAGTCCGCAGAATGACTATTATGAGACAGAGAATCCTCAGGTTGTTCATGTAAGTTATGTAACATACTGTATGAAGGTAGGACCGAATTAGAAATTATAGGTGCTTGAACAGAATCAAGAATCTCTTGATATGAAGCAGCAGCTTCAATCATTTTGTCAAACGAATCTATGTGTTGTGTAAGAATGTGAACTTTTAAATTATTAGGGATGAGATCAGTGAATTTTGATATTAGAATCTGTTCAATGGAGGGATCAGGCAACTGAGGAAAATGTTTACGAACAACATCATCTAACCTTGTAGCAAAATTCCGGATAGATTCTGAAGGTAGAAACTTTATACTATTGTATTTAAGAGCAATGGAGGTAGCTGACTCTGTCTTAAAATGTTTTCTAAAAATATCAAACAAGTCTTCAGGAGAAGTTGCCTTTTTACATGCATTAGAGGAAACATAAAATTTTAATGCCTGATCAGAGAGTTTAGATTTGAGGAAAATAGGTGCCTGTTCATTACTCCAGTTAGAATAAGAAATGGTCGCTTTAACTTGCTCAGCAAAAAAATCTAAAAGTTCGGGATCACCCGAAAAAGGTGTCACTATTATTCTTAGAGGTTTAATTTTTGACGTCATGATGAATAAATACAACAAAATTCAAAAATAATGCAATAATTCAAACAAACAGCATTCAAATAAATTACTAATCTCAACAATATATAAATACATCAATAGTTCTAATAAATTGTGCCTTAATATTTGCCATATGCCCCTTCAAACAATCTAAAATTATAGGTCATTGTAAAAATATTTGCATACTAAGAACAAAAATATCTTCTATCACTTCATACAATCGAAAGAAAAATCATGCTCTGCAAAAATAAAAGGAGATATTTCCTACCATTTACTTCTCAGAACAGAAAAAAAATCTCTTCAAAGTACTTAAAAATGAGCAATTTGTTCCCCAAATACAAATATAAGTTCAACAAAATAATATATTGAAATAAACTCTTCAAAAAAAGTAACAGCTTCAGACTAAAATATTAAAATATCACAGCATTGTAACATATTATTTTTTTTTTTTTTTAAATTAAATAAGTATTTCCGTCTCTCATAATTCCAGGGTGCATTTTTCAAGAATTGTGACGTGAATATTAGAATATTCACAAATTGTTGTGATCGTATTATCGAATTAGTTTGTTGTAAAAATTCTTCTTTTAGAACAATGGAGACAATAACCCTACACTTAGTTCTTTTAGGTCATTTTAAAAAGGAAAAAATCAAACGATCTTACTTGAAACAAGCAGTGTTGAGGAAGAGACAGGAACTACACTTTCTTGAGATTAAATCAATCTTTATTTAAGTATATTTTTAGATGAAGATGAATAATTTTCCATTTTGATCACCCGTAAATTGTTCTTGAAAATACCAGCACTTAGATTAAAAAAATTCCCGAGAGAATATCGAATATTTAACTGAAGAACAAAAACTTCGTTGATAAAAAATGGCACAACTACAACCAGATATCGACATCGTTGTTTCGGCCATCCCGTCAGAACTTTAACTGCCTAAAAAAATTAAGGGAGACAGTATATAAACATCGCTACGGGGCCCGCAAAAGTAATTAAGCGAGAGGTTTAAAACAATTGACCAAATTCAAAAGCCACCGGTATTCGGAAAACAAATGAGAAAGCGAAACCAAAAGTAACGCAATCTAATTTGTTCGTGAAACGAAACGTCACTCGTTTGAAATCATAGCAAGCGCCCGTTTTCTACTGAGCATGCGCACACTTACAGCCTCGGATGAAACACGGAGAGAAAAGGGAAGGGAAGAATAATGAATGAATGGCGTGCGTATGCAAGCACTGGGGGAAAGCCAACTTACAGGTCTACGCTAAGGTTGTCAGCGAGAGAGACGGGAGAAAAAAGAAAAGAAACAAAAAAAAAATAAAAGCACGGCCGCGACACCGTCACAGATGCAGATCGGTGAATAGGTGGAAAAAAATGTGAGATTTCATTTCACACACCCTTCATTCTTTTTCGTTTAAGAATGCCTTTTTTGCTGTCAGTATTTGAATAATAAGCCAAGATTTTCTCTCGGCTGTCACGGATGTCGTAAACAGTCCGGTTGCCGATACCATAAGCATTAGCAATGTACTTTACCGTTGAGCCCTTGTCCAGTTCTTTGAGTATTTCGACTTTTTGCAAAATAGTCAAAATCACACGTTTTTTACTACATGCTTTAGATGACTCGCCAACTTTTTCGTTCATAATTTGTATTTTCCGCAAAAATATTCAAATAAACTAGCGTTTTAATAAATATAGCTTCTGATAATAACTGTATGTTGCGCAAGATAGCAAGAAGCAGCAACGTGCGCGAGGCGTGATATTCAACATCAAAATAAACTAGCATTGCCATTTTATCGAAAGTAATTATGATTGCTTGCCGCTAAACCTTCTGTTTTGCATCCCGATTTCACTAGCTCCATGACTTGCTAACTGCGTTTTTGCATTCCCCATGGTTTACTAGCCGATTTTGCTAAGAGCTACCGAGACTGCGTTTTGTGTATTTAATGTTGTATCACGATGTTCATTTCTCACTTTCAAAGTTATTTCACATTAATAACCGCAATTTTTTATTTAAAAGCTGTGGAGAAAAAGATTAAATTATAATCTGAAATTTAATCCGCTAGAGGGCGCCATTTTTTTCAATGCAAAATGTAGGAGTTTCTTAACTGTGAATTTCACTGTTTACATCCAAGAAGTTGCGCGGTTTATGGAGAATTGCGGTTTATAGAATTGCGTTATATGCCATTTTATCGAAAGTAATTATGATTGCTTGCCGCTAAACCTTCTGTTTTGCATCACGATTTCACTAGCTCCGTGACTTGCTAACTGCGTTCCCCATGGTTTACTAGCCGATTTTGCTAAGAGCTACAGAGACTGCGTTTTGTGTATTTAATATTGTATCACGATGTTCATTTCTCACTTTCAAAATTATTTCACATTAATAACCGCAATTTTTTATTTAAAAGCTGTGGAGAAAAAGATTAAATTATAATCTGAAATTTAATCCGCTAGAGGGCGCCATTTTTTTCAATGCAAAATGTAGGAGTTTCTTAACTGTGAATTTCACTGTTTACATCCAAGAAGTTGCGCGGTTTATGGAGAATTGCAGTTTATAGAATTGCGTTATATCGATCTTCAACTGTATTTGATGTTAATCTATATATTTTTTAAATAGTTATTAAAAATAATTTTAGAATTTTTTCAAAAATATTATTATTATTAAATGATTATTAGATGACAAACTTTTTAACTGAAAAAGATAGAGTTATACCACTCAACTTCTCCAAACACTTTATAATTAGTTTTCATTCAGATATATGCATTTTGCATCCATGTACTGCTTTAGATAATGTAGAAGTAACTGAAAAAAAGTAACACAACATATGCAATTTATTCTATTAAAATACTTCAATTATAGTGCTAATCTTCCATAATTGGATACCCCTTTTTTACCCGACTGAAAAGGAGGGTTATGTGTTTCATGCGCATCTCTGTATGTGGATTTCTTTATACCCTCGAAACATCCCGACAGCTGGATGGATTTTAATGAACGAGGTCTCTACCAATTCGTCTTAACGGCCCGATGGTTATAGGCTAGGTTTTGTTTTTATAAATTCAAAATGGCGTCCGTAAAATACAAAATGGCGGTAGAGACGAAACAAATTTTTAACGCACCCTATCGAGTGGCCTATCATTGGATAGGTCTTTCAAAATGAAGACGATGTTTCATTGACTATTTTACAGTCAGAAGCTCCGTTAAAATATTATACAACCAGGAAGTTGTGTAGTCTCTACCTTTACTGCAACTCTAACTATCCTAGACATCTATAGACCTCATCAAAACAGTGTTTATAGATAGGAACTAACAATTAAACACAATTTAAAAGTCATCAATACAAGTATATAAAAAAAAAATAGGTAAGTAATATAAACAAGTAATGTAAAAAAAATATTTTAAGTCAATTCCTACTTAGGTCAATAAGAGAATTTTTTTTTCTCCCATTCTTCTTTCCTTTTGAGTGGCGGTTAAAATGCCTTGATCAAGAAGAGGGCTCTCTCGGTCTTAAAATACCTTGATCAAGAAGAGGGCTCTCTCAATTATTGAAAATTAATTAATTTAATTTATTTAATGAATTAATATTTAAAAAATGCTGGATTAACATCAAGTGTCATCCAGTACAAGTTTAAAAAAATTTATTTGAGCTTGATTGGATGAATAATAAGTATTTTATTAACGATTGAAAATTTGAACAAGATATATATAGCGAGAGTGTGAGCTAATAGTAGGAATTGAAAAAAAAGGTAGTTTCACATTGATGAGAAAAAATGAATTAGTTCGCTTTTTACGCAGTCGGGTTTTTTGATTTTTAAAATTTAATTGTTTATTTATTTGCATTTTTTTTTACACTCAATCTGGTTTTTCTATATAAAGAGGGAATTTTATAATTGATTTTCAGCCTACTTCCTGGTAGGCTAGAATTATAAAAAAAATATGTTTACAGATGTGTCCCATGACACTACAACTTTTGAATATTTTTAGAACTTAATTATAATTTAATACATTATGTGCTATCTTTAGTTTGATATTAAGTTGGTAGAGGAAAGCACTACATAATATTCTCCCGAATTCATAAAAATGATTTACCTGTAATTAGAATACATATACAGTAAAGAACCATTTATCCAGAATGGTTGGGGTCAGATGTATTCCAGATAACTGGTTGGGCATTAAAGAAACATCCATTTAATAAGTTTTATGGAATATATGTGATTGTGGCATTATTTCTGATTTCAAATTAATTATTAGATTACTCTGATTAAGAATCAGATCCAAACAAGATCGAAGATTAATCGGGTTGAAAGAGGGTGTCCCTTGGGAACAGGAGTCCCTTGGAAACAAAAATTCTTCTATTTCTCCTGCATAAAAATCAAAATGCTTAATATCTAATAAAATATGTGTCCATTTCAATTCCAAGATGCTGGCATCAAGTTATACCATGCTTTTTGCAATGTTTCAAGCAATGCATATGTCAAAGTGGCAGCGTATGGCACTTTCTTTTCTGCAAAAATTCTGTAAATACTCTACTAGAAATATCATTCTGGATAAATGTTTTTTTGGTTAACTGATTTTTGGATAAACAATTCCATACTGTACTATTATTTTAACACAATCATACTGATTGGCAAAGTTATCATACAAACTGAATTTTTCCAACTGAATGAAAAAATGCCCAAGCCGTGAATCGAACCCAGATCCTTGGCTTACATTGCCAATGCTCTACCGTTTAAGCTAGGTTATCTGAACAAAATATGCCCGCTGGTTGTCAGCCCAAGTAGCTTAAACGGTGGAGCATTGACAATGTAAGCCAAGGATCTGGGTTTGATTCACGGCTTGGACATTTTTTCGTTCAGTTGGAAAAATTCAGTTCGTATGAATTACAGACCTGCCAACTGCTACGAAAAAATCGTAGTTGCTACGATTTGGACCTGTGAACTACGATGCTACGAAAATTGGTCTAAACTACGATTTTTTGCATAAAACACAAAAGCATTTTTTGTTTCTAGTTGCAATTTTTATCCCGCACAGCATATTTTTCAGGAGTGATTCTGTTCCGAAATTTCCAAGTATTCATTTCCGAAAGTTTTAAAAAATTTGGACATTAAAAAATGCTCATGAGAGAAAAAAATTCTGAGCTGCAAAAAAACTTCTTAACATAAAACACTCTAATCGTGTTTTTGTAAATATTTATACAGGAATTCTGTTCCTTAGAAACAAGGGTACCATTTTAAGAATTCTGGAGGGGGTTCCTTGAGGGGCAAGGTTTGAAATAGTGTGCAAAATCGCACGATTTGCGATAAACTATCGCGAATTTCGACAAATGACTGTGTAAAAAAAAAATCAATTTTGTCAATTGGTCGCAGAAAGAAAACGCGAATTTCATCAAAAGATCAGTAAGATAATGCAAATTTTATTGAAAGATTAGTAAGAAAACGCAAATTTCACCGAAAGATCGCAGAAAGAAAACACTAATTCAGTCAAAACATTGTGGTAAAAAAACGCAAAATTCGTCAAAGGATCGCGTAAAAAATGCGAATTTCGTCAAAAGTTCATGGTAAAAAGTGCGAATTGCAACAAAGAATTGTGATAGGAAAATGTGAATTACAATTGTGGGGGGAGGAAATGTGAATATCCTGAAATGATGGCGGGAAAAAAATCGCGCATTCCGTCAAAATTTACTGCACTGGGCTAAAAAAATTGAAACCAGGGGAAAAAATTTACTATATTGAGTTGAAAGACGGAAACCTTATTTTTCCTTTACGAATTTCAAAAGATGGCTGTGAAACACGAAAAACCAACCAACCAACCAACCTCCAGATTAATTTAAATTTTGTGTGCTACGATTTCTCATTTTCAAAGGTTGGCAGGTATGGAATTAGAATACAGTTTAGAATGTGAATGTTTAAGTGTAAGTTGTGTTCATTTGTTGATGTGCTGTAATTAAATTTTAATTATGTATCGAATCTCCAGGCTACCTCATCTTTTGTGATAATTATTAATTAATTAGTTAAAAAATACAATATATTAATTTTAAGGTATTGTCCTGTTGCCCACCACAGATGATCTATCGCCAATATTTGTTGTAACTTGTACAATTGTATACGATTTGAAACAACAATGAATTTAACTATGCACTCATAAACACTCACCAAAATAGGTCAAATATCTGTGAAGCAATAATAATGAAACATTTTAAAGACTAAAAAATAGAAAATAAATTATGAAGAGAGTGATATTAAAAAATATATATGCACTTTTATCAGTTAAATAGTTTAATATTAATTAATTTATTTTTATAAGTTCAGAAATCAATTTAGGAATCCTATAAAGATAGTTAAAGTAATTTTTCTTTTTTTTTTTTCTCCTGCTCCACATCTTAAAAAGAAACCAAGCAAAAATTGTATAATTTTTAATACCAAGCATAAATAAACGCTGAATTTTTCATAATCAAGTTTGGTGCCCATGCAAAATTAATGTATTGTAAATTATAATACAATATTTTGGGAGAAAGCATGAATTGTCTTCAAAAAATTTGGTGTGATTTTCAAGATGAACATTAAATCCTTATAGAAGAGTATTTTTTAAAGCTATTTTTATATTTATACTTGTTTTAACTATAAAACCCCTTTTACATTGAACGTAGGTGTGTGCGACAGCTGCATGGGATTCCTCCATCCACGACTCCGTTCACCTGAACCGAGCCACTTCTCCCAACGACCGCATCTACCTGATTCTGAAGGCGTCCGTCCGCTTAAGTCATCCGGCCACCATGGACGTCATGCTGAGGAAGCGGCTCGCCATCAACGTCTACAAGAAGCAGTCCATCGCAGACAAGATCAAGAAAAAGATCGTCAGACAAGTGAGTTCTCACACATCCTCCACTCCATTCATATTTAAGTCTGTTTGAGAGTCATGTGTGTTGGTAACAGTGGTGCACATAAGAAGGAAGGGTCATCCAAACAACCTCATCTACTGACACTAGTGCCAAAAATGTTTGAGTAAAATACAGTGAAACCTCCTTGTGCCTCCTGATTTTTTCATGGAACGAAATTTACTCCCATACGCTCAATACTCATTTTACCTCCATTCAGAGGCCATTCCAGTGGAACTCCCTCTCTGAGCGATGCATTTCTTGGAAGAAAATGAAACATTGTTTTTTCCTGGCCGATTGAAGAAGGTTTTATTAGACAAATAATTCCGTAGAGCACATTATTCATCAAACTTCTAAACTAAGTTTAGATTTTTTTTTTAAAATTCTGATAACTTTTAAGTGTTTAAACTGCATTGTGCCTTTTTAGGCAATGAATTTAACTGTGGTAACACATTAAGAATGATGGTTCATAAACTCCCCTGCCCTATTCTGCCAGGAAACTCTCAAAGGAATAGATAAATGAATAAAATTGTCATTATTTGATCCCGTTCAAAAAAAAAAAAAAAAAAAAAAAAAAAAAAAAATTGAATTGTTTTACTGAACTTCAAAAAGACTTAGAAATAAGTTATAAAAGACAAAACTGTAAAAGCAAAGCAAACATCAGTTTATTCATTTTTTAAACTCTGCAGTCATTAACTTATGTTATTCACTTTTGTTTTGATACTTAAATTTATATATAATTTACTAATATGAAAAATAAATTTTACTAACAATAATTGTTACCTTTTATCAAAAATTAAAATCTAGATTTAAATAGGACCTCCATTAAGAGACCACTCCCTTTTAAGTGACCCATTTTTGTTGGAATGGAACGGGGTCACTTTAGAAAGGTTTTACTGTAACATGTAAAAATTTTTTCCTTTAGTACATAAGTGTGTGGAAACAGAGGTGCAGGAGGAGTAAAGAACTAAAGATAATTCGAATGTTTTTTTCTAAGCAAAATATAAAATTATTATAATTTAATAAATAATTTTACTACATTATATTTTTATGAGTTCTTCCTTATAAATACATTAATATTTATTATAAGTAACATAGAAATTGCTAACTATTGAATGTGCAAAGAACTAAATGTAAAAAAAAAAAAACATAGTTTAGTCACCTAACTGCCTTATCAATTCAAGACATTAAAACAGATGACAAAATAGGCGGAAATGTTTTACAGATAAATTTAATTATGCATCTGCTTTCAGTTTTCCTATAAGTCTAATGGATGTCTTTACTATTTTTAAAATATAATTATTTTGAGAATGTCCATAAAACCAAACTTCATTTCAGTGATTAATAAATAAATAACAGATTAAATCAATTGAAATTAGATGGGTGGAAAGATCAAATTAGTGGGCGGGCTCACACCCTATATAAGTTGGCGTCACTGACAGATTACTGACCCATGAAACAATTTACTATTTATTGTAATTGATAGTTTTTTATCATACATTATTTTTGTTGTTGTTTAATCAACATTCCATCATTAAAAAAATCAGTTTTGACAGGTTTTAACATACTTGCTATTAATTCAAATTTTTATTAATTAGTAATTTTATTATTTATTAATTTATTATTGTTTCATATTCTCATCAAACGAGAGAAATAAAAAAATTGTTAAGCTAATTGGGAATGATACAAAAAGTTCCATTTAGAGTTGGTCATCAAACTCTTGAAACCCTTCCTTGAAAAATTCTTGTGTGCACCGCAGATTGGTAAAATGTATGTGTTAGCATTCAATTGTGCATACATATATATGTGTATATATTTATAAGGTGATTCAAAACTCATGTTACAAATTTTAAGGAGTGCTAGACAGCACTGCAATGTTAAACCTTCTTTCTCTTTTTTATTATAAAAAATAACTTGATCAGTCATTGCTGTTATATGTATGCACATTAACTGTTAAAAGTAAACATTTTCTGATCTATACATAAATAGATTCCTCTGCCCTCCCCTTTCTATCAAATATGTTTTTCAGATTTATTTATGACTTAGCTTGGTATATTTGGGCTAAATATAATTTACTAAGCCCAATATTATTTTATGTGTATTTATTTAACTAAATCCTACATGTTGAAACGCTTGCTCATTTAAATCAAGTGTATTTCATTTAGTTTTTATTCTGTTATTTTTTAATAATTAGTGTGTTTATTATTTTGCCCTACATGTGTAAATCGGTTAATTTCTTATATGTTTTAAAAATATCTTAGTGAATACTTCAGTTTGTATATCAATTTTTGCTGAAGATTGAATAAATTAACATTGAAAGTAAGAGAGATTAAAAAAAAAGTTCTTCATTCATTAAATATATATATATGTGTATATATATATATATACAGTTAACACTCTCTAATCTGCACAACTTGGGACCAAGGGTTGTACAGACTATAGAATTTTGCGGATAGGTCATTACTTTGTTTATATTTTTCTCATGTAAATCAATTAGTAAAAAAGAAAGATATTGTAACAGATTGGGTTATTTAATTGACAAAAGCATTACAATTAAGGAAAAAATATTTAAATTTTTTTTTACATTGCTTTAGTCTGTTTTTATAATTATCAAACATAGTATCAATTGTATAAGTTTGAGAACTTTTTACTTTTGATCTAGTATTTTTTCTCCGAGTCTATGTATAGTCATTATTTCTTGTTCTGAAACAAAACTCTGTTTCCAAAGAAAATCCAGATACTTATAACTGATTGCCAAACCCTGCTCAATAGTTATTTTTTCACATTCATCATCAGACTGTGTCAGAACTATCACGATTTTCAGTAGAGTTTAACACAGTAGTACTTATAATGTCATCATCTGTGAAATTTTTTGTCTTTATCTTGGAAGAACATCCATTCATGAAATCAGATACAACAGTTAGTGAATTTTTTGAAAACGTAAAAGATCTGCATATTTCTGTTTTGCACTAACCAAATTGAAGCCACCAAAGTCAATAATCAGCATTAATGTCTAAAATCTCCTGATTTTTTACTTTTTTTTCAGTTTGAAAAATAAAGTTTTACTTCATTGAAATGCAAAAATTTAAGGGGGGGGGGGGACTGAATACCAATTGTCAATTGAATTGATGCCATTTTGAATTTCTCTAGCAAAGTTAATGACAACTAAATTTTCAATGTTTACATCTGAAATAATGTGCAGATTCAGATTATAGGCGTTTACGGATTACAGAGTCTTCAATCTGTATCAAAATTAGAATCTTTTTTATTTAGATTGTCTAAACTTTTTATAACAAAAATAAAATCTTGGGTAACAAAGTATGCAAAAAATAAATAAGTAAATAAATCTGATGCAAAAATTTTTATAGTGTATGTAATATTTTGTGAGTAATCAAATTTTAATTTTCATATAGTATGAAAAGCTACCCCATTTTGTATTTAATATTTTAAAACTTTATGTAATTAAAGAAATCAGCACATTTTCATTAGCAAATTATCTAGAACTAAAGAATTGGCTATTTCTTAAATTTATAATGCATGTAAATGTAATTTGCATTGAGTTCTAGGACATTAGTTTGTATTCTGTGTAAATATTTTTTATCAATTATCAGTGATATTTATTGATAATTAAATTTAAATTATGATTACATTGTCTTACTTTTATTTTTAAATATTCATTTCATTCTTTTATTTATTTATATGTTGGATGTTAGTTATTATTTATTTCATTTTTGACTTCATTTTAAATCCTGCTAATAATACAAACCTTGCTTTAAATTCTGTAAATGTAGTGGTTTTGGTCTCTAGTTTTGCACTGAATGTTTGTAACGTAAAAGGTGCTTCACTTGTTTTTCCTAGTCTCCTCATGTTTTTTTGTTTTGTCGTATTTTTAGTGTCTGTGGGGGCACCTGTATATTCAGGGTCAGTCTGAAAATTACATAGTAAGTGCGACTTCCTAGTAACCCATGTGGAATCTGTTCTTTTTATTTTGGGGAATCGGTCTCTTTCTTCATTTAAATTTCTACTAAACAACCATTTGACTTGTCAATGTGTACTTAACTTCAACTTCAACTAACACTACTAACCCAATAATTTGATACCCTAAGATCTCTCATATATGAAGTTAAACTCTAGAAAGGTATTTTGTGTAGTGAGATTTTCCACTATTCAAAATTTAAATGCTGTATATTTTGTGTTATAATAAAAAGAAGTGCCTACTCATAAAATATTTAAATATCTTGGGAATTCACCATGATAAAATTGTATAGTTTTCCTTTTCTGAGAGAGAAACTGATCAAATTTTATCACTAGCAGGTTGCAGATCTCATATGGTCTGTGTTGAGGTGATCATGTGTCAAGGTGCCAAATGTGAATAAAATATCAAATTTGTAAAAAATATATATATTTTAGCAGAACATTTCATGACTCCTATTTTCAACACATGAGAAATAATTATTTTCAGATTTTCGTATCGGTAAATGGCCTGATAAAAGTAAATTAATATAACTGATTCCCAGGCAACTGTTAAGTTAATATTTTAAATCACAGCATAAATAGAAATGTTTTTAAGTAAAAAATTATTTTTATCAGTTTATACTGTAGGTTTATTTCAAAGTATATTATAGCCTAATTTTGATAATAGTGTAATATGACTTACAGAAATTAGTGTGAAAGTTGAAAAATGTCTCCCTGACAATAATGCTACTTTTGGCTAATACTTATAAAGTTTTTTTAATGAGACTGATAATTTAAAATATGACTTACAGAAATTAGTGTGAAAGTTAAAAAATGTCTCCCTTACAATAATGCTACTTTTGGCTAATACTTATAAAGTTTGTTTAATGAGACTGATAATTGTGTGTTTCACATTTGCTTTGAAGTGACAAAATTTATGCTAGGTATACTGCTTTACAAATTCGAATGTTATTTAAGGTTTGAGGAACTCAAAATTTAAGAATGGGCCCAGTTACAAGTAGCTGAAATTCAGAAAACCAAAATAAACCCTTAACTTTTTGTTATTCTATGAATAATTATATTTTGCTTTTTTTGAAAGAGATATACAAGATGTACACACTATAATATTGTTAAGATCTGCTACTTAATGTGTTTTCTTTCAAAAAAGTAAAACAAAACAATTTTATCCTTGGTTATCGAGATTTTGGTAATCTTATTGATAGATATTCATTTGTATTCCTTGTGTATATTAATTAATTTTACATTTGAGAAACTTCAAAAATATTTTCATTAATCTCAATTAAATTGTATGAAAATAAAAAAATTACATAAGAATTTTACCTCAACTTTTAGATTCAAGAAATTTCAAATTTATGCTAGTAATCTGGTTAACAATGTAACAATATAAAATTTACCATTGGAATTGAACCAAATAATTGATTTCTCAATCTAATAAAGATCATAATTGTCTGTATCACAAAATTCTATATTTAGTACAATTTCGACTTTTTATATAAAGCCACTTTCTCTGTGTACTCTGTATTATTAAATTAGAAGAAAAGTATCTGTTTAAAAGGTACATTGAAATCTCAAATTCTCTTATCCAGAAACATTCTTATTGTCAGCAGTGGTTATAATATAAATTATTGTAATTAATGGAACAATATTACTGTGCAATATTGTATTATTGGTATAATAATGTAACTAAGGATTGACCAAAACAGGTTTTTAAGACAGAAACTGAAACCAAAATCGAATTTCGGTAATCTTCCTATTTTCAGCCAAAAACAAGAACAAAAATGAAAATGTCAAAAAAACTTTTTAATTAATATATACATAAATACTCATTTATATTAATTATACATGTTTATTAAACATACATAATTATTAATCAATTGTATGTGTGGCCCAAGTTGACTCTCTGTGCCTCTGACCAAAACTTTTTATTTTCATGCAAAATAAAATGTAATTCATTCATCAACGTCACAGAATGATTTTCAAATTATGCGAATTTCATCTCATTAAAAAATGTTTTAGATATACAGACCTTGATTTATTTTGTATAATGATTTTTGTAGATGATATCTGTTATACTAGAACTTTCTCAAGGAATATTCAAAACACTTCTGCCGTTTCAAACTGAAAATTTTATATTACTGTTAAGTCTGCAGCCCAAGTCTTTAATGAGTATGTGAAAAGTTTCTTCAAAGTTTCTTCATATAGGCATTGCTTGCTTTATAATGTGCACTCGTGCCTTGATTTAGTCATGACTGGTCATTATAAGCAATGAAGTTCATAGCAATAAATAAAGAGTGCCTCATTGGAGTGCCTCATTGGAGCTCAAATCAATGAGTAATGTTGAAAATTGAAGGAGGAAACCAGATTTTTCGAATATAGATAGTTTCAGTTTTGCCGAATTTTCGATGGCATTTTTGCCAAAAACAAATTTTTGGTGAAACTCTGATTTTGGGATGAAAATTAAACCGAAAATGAATTTTTGGTCGATCTCTAATTTTAACAATGATATCGTTATTAATGTAACATTTGTCTACTATTTACATCTAATTATTCTACAATTACTTACAAGGAACAAAATAAGAAATGGACTTCAGCTTCCGTCATTTAAAATTAATCTTTTAATGTTGCTTTGTTGCAGTTAAATGTACTGCTTGTGATGCATGTTCATAAAAGTGATACATTCTATTAACTTTACTTTATTGCTTTTCTGGTTCGTTATCCTTCTGTTCAAATGATTCTCAGCACTACTTCAACAGTGTTTAAAAAATTCTGTATGTTTACATTACTTCTCTCTCAGTTCCACATCAGTATTTATTCTCTCCCCTTTAAAAATAAATTCTGAAGTTTGAAGAACCTCACTACAGTTTTATTTTATCATTCATTTTAATATTTAATGTCATGTGAGTATTATATGAGCCATTAGAATGAAATGTGAGAGTTCTTTGGTACTGAAATCCTTTTATCTCTTTCAGGATATTCTTTATAACACTGGTGTGACGTATGAAGTTGTATCTAATATACCCAAGGTACTGTAATATTTTGAAAAAAATCAGCATTATTTTTATTTGTTTCAAATTTTGTACATTTTTAAAGATTTATTTTGTCACTGACAACACTGTTTGTTTTTAAAATTGTGAATTATTTATGAAAAAAATTCATCTGAACCTACCTAGAAAAAGATAAATCAATCTATCTATCTTAGATAATAGCTAACAGTGCATAATTTTAGATAGATTATATTGCTCACCTACAAGAAAAGTGACGCATCTCAGCAAAAGTAAATTTCTCAAGAGAGGCAAAAGAAAATTTGCATGATTTTACTGTAACATGAAATTATAGCACTTAGCTTTTATTCCTGCATGCAGGAATGAAAATGTGCTCAAAAGCATAAAACTCTTAAAAATGAAGACGTAGGATGAAGTTTGGGCAATTTTACCTCCCCACACAATCCACCCCTCTTCTGTGGTCACACAAATGGATATATAACATATTTAACAAACACATATTTATCGCAATAAAGCAATTTTCCATATAACTATACTTATGAAACTTTATCTTATTTAGTTTAAAAAATCTTTATTAAAAATCAATGTCTACACTATATGAAGAAAAGATTTTTATTTAAAATTATGAATTTATAAAAAGAAAGTTAGCAAATTACAAATTAATCCATGAAGCTAAATTTTAGGTAATATCTAACAATAGATAATCTATTTATTTTCATGAAAGTGATGAGACATAAATTTGGCTGGCAAACTTTTCATAGAATTCAGCAAACTGAATTAATTGAAAATAAAATATATTGAGTATGAATACTAATATATTTAAAGACATGATAATTATTTCTATATCATTTGTTAAACAAAATAATTGAATTTGGGCCTGGTTATCTTGATAGGCCATGAACTTATTGTTCCTATTATACTTTTTTTTTTTTTTTTGGTTCATACTTTTATAATCTGTTAATTTCTTTGATCTGCCAAGTATATTTCTTACCGATGAAATTTTTAAATTCTTCCTTAAACTGAATTTTATGTAGTTAAATGAAATTTATTTATCGTATCTGTGTAGGCGTCTGAAGATCCGGAGAACAGAGAGATGTTGGCTCTGATGGCAGCTTCTGGTGAAGAAGCACATACAAATGATGGCGAAAGCTACATAGAGAAATACACCAGAGGCGTGTCTGCCGTGGAAAGCATTTTGATGCTTGACAGGTTACGACAGGTAAATTTTGCATCACTCTTTTCTGTAGCAAAAAAAAATGTCCCCTTATGTCCCAAATGTCCCATTTAGTAATAATTGAATTCTTGTTTGTGTGAAAACTGAGAAAGATTTATTTTAAGTTTATTTAATAAATTTTATGACTAATTATCATAGTTGCCCGCCTTTTTTTTTTCTTTTTTCAAAAAAAATAAACATATTTGAACTAAAAAAATTTGTTAATGAATGAAATTAAATAAATATGACATAGAAACAAGACATGTTTTATTAATTTAATATTTCAAAATATGTTTATTTTACTTGAAAAAGAAAAAGACATCTCCTTCTTATAAATTTCATTGAAAATAATATGAACTGATCAGGTAAAAATAGGCACTCTAAATAGAAGGTTAAGGACAACTTCTTTTATGAAAAATAAATTACTGTATTTACTCAACTCTTTTTTACCAAAATTTTAGATCTAAAATGCAAAGTACACATTATACATGAAATAATTCCAACTGCTATACGTAACTATACATACTTTCCATTTTACTTTTCTCCTTCCACTACATTTATATGCAAAACTCGCCAACATAAAATTTTTCAGCTCTGTAGCTGTGTTGCTGTTTAATTTAACATAATGTACAACTTGCAATAAGGTTAATAATTAGTGTCAATAAGCATTTTAGGGCAAAGTTTCTAAGTATATAAACAAAATATATTAAACATAGTTCATAAATCAAAGTAGATAATTTTTTGTCATTCTAATATGGGGATAAAAACAGTAAGTATGAAAATTTAGGTTTGAGATTCTTTTTTCCTTCTGAATCTGTATTTCTGCATTTTTTAATTTTTAAATTCATGAGTAAATATAATATGAGTGTATGCAGTTCAGTGTACATTGATGCAGTGTTTTTTAAAATCCTAAAAAATACAAAGAGCTACCATTGTTCTTTGTTTGGTGTATCTTTTTTTATTCATTTTTGTTGGTACTGTACTCGTTAGATTCCTATTTTGAATCTAAATTAAAGTTATTAAAATCTTTTAGGAAGTTGCTGTGAAAGAATTGCTGGCTGCTCAAGGAAAACCATTAAGAAAAACAGCAAGTGTGCCAAATATTGCTCATGTAAGTCATTTGTACAGAAATTGAGTTCTTTCGTTTGTGATAACATTATTTTGCTTTATTTGACATTCTTTTATTTTATTAGTGACAAAGTGCTATTTCTTTTTCAGTACACACTTATGTCATCAAAAATGAGTAATATCAGAAAGGTATCTTAAAAATATCATAATGGCTTTTTCTTTCACTTTTTGATCACGCATAAGTTCATTTCTAACAATCACAAGATTTCAAATTTTACATCATCAAATTGAAAAAAAAAAAAAAAAACTTTTAAATGAAATTTATTTTAAAACTGTAGCTCAATTTACTGATTTTTTTAAAAATACATTTTTCAAGTATGAAGTTTTTGAAAATCTACCTTAAGGGTGTATTCGAAAAAATATTTTTTCATCCTCAACAGCTCGAAATTTTCTGAGACATTTTCAGACTCATTTTTTAAAGAAAAACATGAAACTTGCTGAGGTGATTTTTGAAAAAATGTATAAGAGGCCGTGTGATTTCATTTTTCGCTCAATTAATTAGAATTTAATTTTTAAACAATTATTTTCTCAGTATGGCAATTTGTTTTTCTTTTTCATTCCCAGATCTCTCGCTTCGGCAAGTTCGGTTCAAAACGTCCATTTTGGTAGCATTTTTTGCAATATTTTCTGCCTTTATCAAAAAATTGACAAGCACGGCACATTATGTAGTTTCTAAATAAAAGAATTTCCCAGTTTGATGCATTTGAGAGTAAAAATGAATTTAAAAATAAATCCAGGGATGAGATTCTTCCGACTTTTTGTAAATTTTTGATTTTTATCTGAAAAAAAAGAAAAAAAAAAGACTTTTGCCTTTTTTTCTCTGGCAGCGAAAAAATGCGCCAAACGAGACATATCGGACCAGAATTGCATCGCATTTTCTCCGCGATTCTTTGACGAAATTCGCGTTTTTTTTTCACGATCTTCTGACAGAATTCACGCATTTTCCTCGATCTTTTGACGGAATTCGCGTTTTTTCCCGCTTTCCTTTGACGAAATTCGCATTTTTTCCGCAATTCTTTGACGAAATTTGCTTTTTTGCAGCCTTTTGACGATCCACATTTTTTTTTTTTCAGCTATCTTTTAAACTAAATTCGTGTGTTTTCAGCGGCCCTTTCACGAAATTTGCGTTTTTCCGCGATCCTTTGCCGAAATTAGTTTTTTTCTTGACGATCTTTTGGCGAAATTCGCGTTTTCCCCCGATCTTTACGCAAAATTCGTGTTTTTTCCG
Organism: Maratus speciosus; assembly: GCA_963932465.1. Classification (NCBI taxonomy): domain Eukaryota; kingdom Metazoa; phylum Arthropoda; class Arachnida; order Araneae; family Salticidae; genus Maratus; species Maratus speciosus. The sequence goes on along the minus strand of OZ010791.1, from coordinate 14,413,435 downwards.
CGATCTTTTGACAAAATTCATGCTTCTCCCGCTTTTTTTTTTTTGACGAAATTAGCGTTTTTTCCTCGATTTTTTGCCAAAATTCGCGTCTTTTCCGCGATCTTTTGACGAAATTCGTGCTTCTCCCGCTTTTTTTTGACGAAATGAGCGTTTTTTCCTCGATTTTTTGCCAAAATTCGCGTTTTTCCGCGATCTTTTGCCAAAATTCACATTTTTTTCAGCAACCCTTTGATGAAACACACATTTTTTTTCGAGCCCTTTGACAAAATTTGTTTTTTTATTGCCTGTTTCATTCAAAATAGGATTTCACGCGCGGTCTTTTAGTTTTTTACCAAATTTTAGCTTACGCGTATTTTCAGACTTTTTGTTCTTGACCCACTCTCATCCCTGTCAATCAGAAAATAAGCAGTTTGGATGGGAATACACCCTTAACCAGAAACATATATTTGCTACAGTACTGCAAGGCAATGAAAGCAGAGTGACTACGATGGGTAACTAATTGTTTATGCTTGATGAGAAGGGGCTAAAAAAGGTATTTTATTTATTTATTTGTAAATTTTTTTTTTTAATAGGATTGATAAACTTTCTGTGTTTGAGCCCAGTCCAATGTCTTTGAAGGGTTGGTTGTATGAGGTTTTATGGCACAAAATCCCCTAAGGGCCATGCTGTGCCAAAAAAATAGACTAAAACACCAAAGGTGAGAGTCTTTGAACAGGGTGACCTATTGAGGTGTTCCTTAACTCAATGTACCTTTTCTCCTAAGCCACTCATTCGATCACCACAAAATTGTTTGTACAACTCTATCTAATCGATATTTGTCCAATGAATTAAGGATTTTTTTAAAGACTAATATTTTATTGAAAGAAGCACCTTTGTACTGTTTTTGAATTAAAAAAAAACATATATAAAATAAAATTTCCTCAATTCAAATGAAGTCCAATAATAGAAACTAACAGAGAAAAAAAAAATACCAAGGTGATTATTATGGTTTTGGAGGAAAGGCAACACATCGAGATTGGAATTGTTGCATTGATGCAGTACACAGTGTAGAATAATATTATGCAAAAAATGAACATGGATTTTTTTTTAATAGGTTCCCTCCTTAAAATGAAACTGAATGCTACTAAATGTTTTAAAAAAGCACTCTTGTACATTTTCTCAGATAAGCCATTTTACTGTGGAAGCCATTATGAAATGTTAACCATGAGATCCCATCTTTTGTTTTCGTATTGAATCCGCATATATTCTAACCTATATTAGAGCAGCACTTTGGCACTCAGTTAAAATGTGTCAACAGAGAGACAGGTTTTCATTTTATGTTGAATGCAACATTAATATCAATTTATATATCCTTTTATGCATTTTAGGTCTTGCGTATGGAACAAAGACTTGACACCACCTTCCCTCAGAGGATGGATCCAAGTGCCAGAGCGGATTCTGCTTGTGAATTGACGATGCAGTCGCCGAACGATGATTTCAAACAACGAAATGCATCCAGTCCACTCACTAGTACGCCATTCGGAAAAGATAAAGGCTCTCTGAGTAACGGGGAATCACCCGTCACTTCGCCATCTCCTTATCTGAGTAAGTAGAGCACTGTTTTTTTTTAAAGCAAATCAAAATTATTGCCAATATAGTTAACTAAAAAAATTATTACAAGTGTTTACATAGGTTCAAACATCAGTGTAAGATTACCTTGCTTATAAAACCATGTTTCATGACTCCATCTAATAATGGAAAAGTCTTCTTAGAGGGTTTGTTTTGGAATTCATTCCCAATTATATATATATATATATATGGTGGGGGGGGGGGGGGGGGGGTAAAGTTAAAAAGTCATTAAAAATGTAAAGCTAACTTGTAAATAAAATGAAAATGCTACATTATGAAACCAATCTATGTGTATTGGCAAATTCCCATGACATAAGCATAATAGTTACTTAGTCAAAACATTCTCATTGTAGAAATTTATAAGATTTTCAAATAATTAGGGGGTGAATGGGTAGCAGGGTATACAAAAATGCAAATAAGCTTTATTTCTAAAATCACAAATTCCATCAACTTGCAAATATAAATAAAAATATCACAGGTCTGTGCAGTTTTGAAGTACCCTAATTTCCTGCCTATAATACGCGGATTATACGTTAAAATATTTTATTTTTCTTGTAATGTGGATTATACGCTGCCGCGAATTATCTGCGAGTTTTTTTCCTACGCGATATCTTCCTAAATGTCAATAAATATAATTTTTTTAAGCAAATTGACAGATATTTTTCTTAAAAATCAACAGATGGCGCTACCCGATTCATTTTCACCGGGGGATGAGAATAATCACTTTCGGATTCTGAATTTGATAGATTTAATTAAATTGTTTTATTATCGAGAGTATCGGATTTTTTACGTCTATATAATAAATGATTAAGTATTGTTTATAATTTTGCCGTACAAGTTTGTGATGTAAAGTAATGGGTAAGTTTCTATTTTCATTATTATAATTTTTGAATAAATGTATTAAAAACTTATTAAATCTCCATTAATTTTCAAATGAAGTCCTTTGATTCAATTAAAACATCTTTTCATTTCCTATGATTTGTATTTATTTTTTATCGGGAAATATAATATTAGTGCATTCTGGGATAATGCTTGCTGGCTTTTCAATATTTTTCTCGTAGTTTGGTAGATGGCACCATCGTTGCAGATGTTAAAAGCATATAGACTCATTAAGACCGAATTACATTAAAATAAAAATAAGACAAAAAAGTTAGTTAAAGGAATTTATATTTCATTTAAATAAATTATTAAGTATTGTTTTAAGGATTATAGGCAAGAAATTAGGGCAATCTCTGCAATAATAGTCAAAGTCAGCAGTTCCTTTAAAAATAGCGACACCGAGTCTTTTAAAGTTTATGTATTCAATAGTCAAGCTTGTGAGATCAGATCGCAGGATAACTAACAAGGTTACACTAATTACAGCAGGTTGTTGAAATGTTTATTTTTTAATTGCTAATTAGCTAGAACTGGACAATTCAGACGACATACAGTACAATTAAACAATATTCTCTCAATTCACGTAACACTTTGTGTCATATTTCAGATTAATTGTAAGTTCATTACAAAATTGTAAGTCTTACAAACTCCCAGGGTGAGATATTCCTTGGTAGGTTAACTGATGCACATCTCTTTACATAAATAAGTCAGGACCATTTCGAACTGACGGGATGTCATCAGACTGTACTCTCTGTTACAGCGCAGTCCTGAGGCTTCCCCCTCCCTTCTACTGATAAACAAGCTCTCTCCTGCCAGCATACAGCTTCTTGAGGAGGTCGGCAAAAATGAGATTTCTAATTCTCTCCATTCTGAAGCACTGTGTATGTGAGAGAAGGGGGGGGGGGGGGGGGGAGCTTGCAATCATCCAAGGATCCAGATTCGCTTCTTCGGTCCATCCTATGCTAACACTCACTGCCTAGAGTCATCTGGAGCTCACAGTGATATCCTATGAGAATTTCTTTGTGTTCATTTATCATGTGTACCCACTGAGCTCCATAATAGCATGGAGAGTTAACTCACTGATCCACTTTCTGACATGACCACATCACATTTTCAATGCACCCCAGTAATGAGTCCTGAACTTTTCTTAATATTAGAAGCATTTTTTAAAAAATTTCTGCATACTTCTTATTAATTTTGTTTTTTTCTCTGACATTTTAATATTTTTATGAGCAATAATACTTCACAAATATTTCTTTTTTTTTTTTTTTTTTTTTTTCATTGAGCTTACCTAAAATTTCATTTTTAACTAATATCAAATTAAAAATTAGCGATTCATTTAAATAAAATCTATAGTTTTTTTTTTTTCAATAAAAATATATATGTCTGTGAAAATTGTAGCAACTTTGTCCTAATTTTAAAAGAAAATCTAATTTGAAAACATCTACCCCATATTAATCTAGGTTTTGCCAAAAATGTTCCTCGGAAAATCTTTGACATTGTATTCCTGAGTGGATTGCTAGATTCAATGTATCAGAATAGGGAGTTAGCTCTCCGTACTATTGTGGAGCTCAGTATGTGTATTATAACAAATTTCAGGAGGATCCTTATTCTCTTTTAGTGTCTTAAAAGTCATAAAACTAGATGAATTAATTTCTGAAAATCACTCAGAGGGCCTCGTATTAGGTTTCTCACAACTATGTGCTAAGCTGATCCTTGCTGTATTTCTGTTAAGAGCCCACACAACACAAATTGGTAAATATGACATCCACAGACCTGCCAACTGCTATGAAAAAATCGTAGTTTCTACGATTTGGAGCTAACAACTACGATGCTACGAAAATCGGTCTAAAACTACGATTTTCTTCAAATACGCCGAAAATAACCAATTTCGTCAATCGTTCGCAGAAAAAATGCCAATTTCATCAAAGGATCGCAAAAAAACGGAAATTTCGTCAGAGGATCATGAACGAAAATTTCGTCAGAGGATCATGAACGAAAATTTCGTGAATGAATCGCGGAAAAAAGCAAATTTCTTCAAAGAATCGCGAAAAAAACGCGAATTTCGTTAAAGGATCGCGAAAAAAAAACACATTGTTCCAAGGGATTGCAAAAAAATGCAAATATCGTCAAAGGATCGCCAGAAAAACGCAACTTTCGTCAAAGGGTCACGAGAAAAATGCAACTTTCGTCGAAGGCTCACGGAAAAAATATCCAAATTTCGTCAAAGGCTCACAGAAAGAATATCCAAATTTCGTCAAAGGATCGCGGAAAGAATGCGAATTTCGTCAAAGGATCACGAAAAAAATGCTAATTTCTTCAAGGATTGTGGGAAAACGCAAATTTCGTCAAAGGAATGCGGAAAAAATCCAAGTTTCCTCAAAGAACCGCGAAAAAACCCCAAATTTCGTCAAATATCGCGGGGAAAACGCGAATTTGGTCGAAGAATCGCGGAAAAACGCAAATTTCTTCAAAGAATCGCGAAAAAAACCCCGCAATCCCCGAAAAATGCGCCAATCTCGTCAAAGAATCGGTAAAAAAAAATTCGTCAAAGGATCGCGGAAAAAACACGAATTTGGTCAAAGGATCGCAGAAAAAAGCAAATTTCGCCAAAGCATCGCGGGAAAAAGCGCGAATTTTGTGCAAGGGTCGCGATAAAAATGCATAATTAGATTGTAATCCCCCTCCCACACACACACACACACACTCCTTACAGAAATTTTTTTGACAGTTTCTGATTTTTTTTTTTTTTTTTTTTTACTCAGAATCACCCCAGCTCTGTGCTCTCTTCAGAAAACATCGCACGCAGACAAAAAGATTTATGTTTATTGTTATAATACATATAGTTTTTAATCTGAAAGAATATAAAAAACTAACTTTTGAAAAATCGGGTTAACCCAACCTGCATGAATCTAACTTCGGCCTGAACCAAAAGCAATCAGCTCCCGATTTGCAGCGTAAAAAACAGCAACCAACCAACCAACCTCTAGATTAATTTGAATTTTGGGTGCTACGATTTCTCATTTTCAAAGGTTGGCAGGTCTGCATCCATATAATGTAAAGTACATCCATATACCATGTCCATAATTCATCCAAGGGATTCCATATGACATAGTATCTACGTAGATATTACCATCAGATGTCTCTCCGAATACATCCATATAGCGTTTGTTGGACATCCAGATCTGGCTAAAACTCTGGCTAATTTTTTATCTTTCTTGCATTGATTTTTAATCCAACTAATCTAATAATTTAAAATGAGAAATAATGCCACAACCACGCATATTCCATAAAATTTATCAAATGGATGCTGCTTTAATGCACAACCAATTAACCAGAAAAACCAGTTATCCGGAATACATCTGACCCCAAGCATTCCGGATAAATGGTTCTGTACTGTATACGTAAAATTGGCCTACACTATTTTTTTTTACTTAGCAGAAAATTTTATTTATGCCCCAGACTGAAATATATAAATGTTTATTTCACATTATATTTACAATTTTACTTTATTATTACATGGGCATTTAAAAATATTTTCAGCTAAATAATTTTTGTACTTACTTTTCTTATTGTGTAATATTGTGTTCTCATAGTTTGTAGTGTAACATACTATTTTTGGAAAATATAATTTAGCGAGTAATGTTATTAAAAAACTAGTTTGCAGGGAGCGCCAGTAATATTATTGAGGTTACTTTAATAAACTTACTTTATTATCTCCTCTTTTGGCATAACAATGGGAATGGGAGTCCTACCATACTCACAGATTTTTTTAAATCTTCTTTTTTGAAATCTTCGATGCTGAATCCATAATCCTTGCAAAAGTAGCATACCGTCTAAGGGCACCAGACAAATTCCAGTTGCTTGCAGAAGATCACTAATGGTAGTTACTTATTATATAATAAAACTACACACCTGTGATTTTCTGAGAGCATTCAAATTCGAAGATCTATCCCGGCACCAGCTGATCCACCAGACGCTCATCTCCACTGGTATACTTTGTATTGATTGAGATATTGTTTCTGGACATAACGTCAAAAATAACATTGATGCTCCCTACAAACTAGTTTTTTTTTTTTTAAGATTACATTACTCGCTAAATTATATGTTCCAAAAAAATAGCATATTACACAACAAACAATGTCAAAACTAGGACCTAGACCTACTATAGTTTCTCATTACTTCTAATATAGTACTATTTTGACCACTGAATTTATTGAATTCATTGATTTGTCAAAAACTTTATTATACACTCAAATCAAAGAATCTTCCATAGAAAGCATTTCATTTTTTGATAATGAATCCCATTTTCAAAAATAGTAAGAGTAATAAGTAAATGCTTTTGGGGTAAAAAAAAAAAAAAAAAAAAAAAAAAAAAGAGTAAATTTTTAATTTAATAGATAATTACATTTAAACTGAGGAACTATGCTATAAGAAAAATCTATAGTAGCTTTACTTGTAAAAGAAATGCACCTAAATATCAATTTAAATGAAATTTTCTAAACATATATTTCAAATGGAGAATCCCCTATTATTTTGGTATCAATGCTTTTTCAATAAATGTAAATAATCATGCCACCGCTAACAAGACATGCAGATTTAACTTAAAATACATTGAATAGATAAAATTAAGTATATGAAAATAAACTTTTGAGATTAAGAACCTTTTTTTATAAAACAATAAGTTTTTAATAACGTAATTTAACAACATAATAAAGTGATAAGTTATTTTCAATGTTAAAAAATTATTTATTATTATTAACAAACTGTTAACTTATCCTTGTTTTCATTGGATCTAATTTGTCAGCGATATTTTCTTTTTTTTGTCAGCGATATTTTCTTTTATTCAAGACAAATTCACCATTTAAAAGTTTTTATTGATAATAAAAATTCTCTTTTTTTTTTTTTTTTTTTTTTTTTTCTTTTTTTTTTTTGCCAAAACAGACTGTTGACCCCAAAAAGTCTTTGCACTATAATTATACAAAATAAAGTTTTATATTTTATAGTGTTTGCATTAGATAAAGTTTGGGGGGGGTGGGGGTATATGGGAGAAGGAGTATAAGAAATTAAATATAATCCAAACTTTGTAAAGTTTTATATACAAAATTTAGATTCATTGAAAAATCAACATTTAAAATATAAAACCAATGAGTAACCATGTGAGTCAAGTATAGAGATTACTATGATCAGTCAATTATATGATAGGGATACAGAAGATCATAAAATTTGAGGAGAGTTAATCAAAAATTTATATGGCTAAAAATTTGTTTGTAGTTTTTTAAAGATAAGGTTAAAAATCGTAAATGCTACAAAAAGCACCAAAATAGAATAGCAAATAAAAACCTAAAGAAAAAGAAATCAAAGGACTTACATATAATCCTGCTCAATATTTAATCCAAATCTCAAATTGAATCATGCACAACCTAAATTAAAATAAACATCACTTCTATTATCAGATTCAGTTGTTGTTGTAAATGCTAACTGTTTTAAATAAACAAAATTTAATCTGCATCTTGATACAACTAAAAATTTATAAAATTAAAAACCAAGTTGCACTTTGATAGTCTAAATTAAACCAGCCAAAAAATGCATAAACATCTGCATAACATAATGGCGTCGCGTCTGGCATGTTTACAAAACAACAAAAAGCTCATGTTGCCACACGAAAAAGTGTATCGGAAGTAAGATATTTAACTCTTTTAGCACTCTTTATAGAGGGCGCTGCATCTACCTCCATAAAGTGTTGGTATATGAACGTCATGTTGACGTTGTTTCTTTGACAATCCAGTTTATATTTTAGAATGAACGTTAAGTCCACCTCCATATTATGTTGGTCCATAGATTGTTGGGATATGAATGTTATATGAATATAATGTGTTCAACCATCCATCTTACGGCTTTGAATGAACATCATTTTGATTTGTACATGTATGTATTCTAGATGTAAACCGCTCTAAATAAACGAAATATCTACGTGTATGCTATGTGGGGAGGTTTCTTCCTAGCTGAGAAAATGTTTTAATTCTTAAATTTAACAAACAAAAACTTATGTTACGTACTAAACAAATTTAAAAATACTGTCCAACATATACTTTATTCATAAATTTCAAGATGATGTAAAAATAAAAATATGTGAATAAAATGAAACTCAATATTTGGGTTTAACCTTCAAAACCATTTTCAGGAGTAAAATTTTCTAAAAACACAAATCAGCAGGAAACAATCCACATGCTACATTGTCAAAAGATTTATTTAAACTGGAAGAAGCAACGGAAACTTCAAAATCCTTTAAAAAATGTTTTCCATTCCACCTCCTTTTTTTATTTATTTTGAATAACAGATGGCACCACTGGAGTTGTTTTTGAAGGATTTTTGAAATTTCCTTACAGTTTCCTGAAATTGCTTCTTACAGTTTGAATATAATTTTTGATGATGTAGCATGTACATACCTGCCAACTGCTACGAAAAAATCGTAGTTGCTACGATTTGGACCTATAAACTACGATGCTACGAAAATCGGTCTTAAACTACGATTTTTTGCAAAAAACACTAGCGCAGTTTTTTTGTTGTTGTTTCTAGTTGCGATTTTTATACCACACAGCATATTTTTTAGGAGTGATTCCCAAAATCTCAAATTATTGAATTTCGAAAGTTTTAACATATTGGTCGTTAGTCCAAAAATTCGGACATTAAAAAATGCTCATGGGGAAAAAAAAATCTAGACTGCAAAACAAACTTCTTAACATAAAACCCTCTTTATGTATATTAGCCACGAGTGAATCGTGTTTCTGTAAATATTTATACAGGAATTCCCTTCCTTAGAAACAGGGGAGCCATTTTAAAGTCTGCATTTCTTTTTTTTTTTCTTTTATGGAATTTTCCCAAATTAATTTGTGAATCGATCGCGGAAAAAATTGAGAATTTCTTCAAATGATCGTGTAAAAATATTGGGTATCTCAGAAACAAATAATGATTATCTTAGGTCGCTGAATAAAATCGCTAATTTCGTTAACAGTTCAGAAAGAAATTGTGAATTTCGTCAGAAGATTGCGCAAAAAATTACGAATTTCAATAAACCATCGAGGGAAAAATATTGCAAATTTCGTCAAAAGGTCGTGGAAACGAGTAATGAATTTTGCTAATTGGTCGTGAAAAGATATCGAAAATTTTGCCGATCGGTTGCGATAAACTATCACGAATTTTGATAAATGACCTTGTAAAAATAAATAAATAAATAAATAAATAGAAATAAAAATCAGTTTCGTCAATTGGTCGCAGAAGAAAATAAATTTCATTAAAGAATCATGGTAAAAACATGAATTTTGTCAAAATATCGCAGAAAGAAAACGCGAATTTCACCGAAAGATCGCCTAAAGAAAACACAAATTTCGTCAAAGGATCGCGGTAAAAAATGTTAACTTCGTCAAAAGTTCATGGTAAAATGTGGGGATTTCAACAAAGAATCATGATAGAAAAATGTGAAATGCTCGCGGGGAAAAAAATCGCAAATTTCGTCAAAATTTACTGCACTGGGTTAAAAAATTGATACCAGGCTCCCTTTACAAATATCAGAAAAAAAAAAAAAAAAAACGCAAAATGAAAGGAAATCGTATAAAGATTTTCAGTGGAAAAAAGGTACTATATTGAGTTGAAAGACTGAAACCTTATTCCTTTTGCTAATGTCAAATGATGGCTGCGAAACGCAAAAAACCGACCAACCAGCCTCCAGATTAATTTTAATTTTGTTGCTACGATTTCTCATTTTCAAAGGTTGGCAGGTCTGCATGTAGATTGTTTCCTGCCAATTCGTGTTTTTAGAAAATTTTACTCCTGAAGATGGTTTTGAAGATTAAATCAAAACATTGAGTTTTATTTTATTTTTACATCATCTTTAAATTTATGAATACATTGCAATACATACATTGTATAGCATCCTCTATTTTGTTTAGTATTTGATTTTACATCTTAAGGCGGGTTGGTTACTCAGCTTCCAATTTCCCCTCACTAATGTAAAGTCTATGGGCATTTGATAGATTTGTCTATTTAAAATATCTCCTCAGGAAATTAATATTTTTAACTTCTATTTTTTGTGTACACTTCCTAAGAGATGTCTCTTTTTTTTCTTAGTTCTCAAAATATTTCTAAAGTATAGACTTCATGTTATAGGAAGTGTTAAAATCTTACTTACAGTTTGCCCACTTTTAATACCTAAAATATTAAATTCAGCATAGATTTTAGAAATAGTTTGAAAACTAAGAAAAAAAGAGACCTAGAGTACACAGAAAAAAGATGTTAAAAATATGAATTTCCCAAGGGGACAGTTTAAATATATGAATGCATCAAAAGTCCATAGACTTAACATTACGGAGGAGAATTTCGAAGCTGAGTGACTAGCCCTCTTAAAGTCCTTAATTATTATATGTATTATGTGTTATATAAAATTTTTATTTTGATGACCAAATATATTCTTTTTGTTCATATGTCAATGTATGTTATGTAAAATAGTGCTCAGTGAATTTTGAGTTTTATTTGCTCAAAGTAATAAAGTATATTTAATTTTCTTAAACTGTACTTTTATTCTTTCTAGCTTTAAACTACTAATTACTTGAAGATTAGTCTAATAATCTTTGGAGTTTATAACACATAATATTTGTAATTTCAGCTCGCCCAACATTCTTGAATCTCAGTTTCAATTTGAATAAGAGTCTGCGTCAGAGTTCGTCTCTCTTAAGTATGTTAGGTCTAAAACATCATCACACTGATATATCCATTCCCCTTTTTTGTGTTTTAGTTTGCTTCCTCTTACATTTCATGCAGCAATTTATTTATTGCATGAAACATTTTACAATTTCCCTGCACATTTGTAAAGTGCTTTTTTTATTGTTATTATTCTCTACATTTTGATTTGAACTCCTTGTAGTGCCTCCAGTCTATCAACCTTTTTCTGATTTTACTTAATTCCTATGTATTATTTTAAGCACAAATTCGGGGTCATTCATTCATTATGTCACTCTTCAAAACAAAGTGTGACACAGTGTGTCAGGAGGAAGGTGTGTGTTAATGCATTGTGACGACACATCTAAAATATGAAAACAATTAGGTAGAAAAGCAGCATAATAAAGTTTATTTTTAAAATATATATTTTTTATTCGGTGCATTTTTTTTCTTTTTGTTTGAATTGGATCCAACAACTTGAAGTAAAACTACACAAGATTTTAATGGTTTTATAGTATTTATATCAATAGGTACTAGGATCGTATTATACAGTAGACTCCCTTAAATCCGCACAGCTTGAGACCGGAGGTGGTGCAGATTTTAGTATTTTGCTGATTTCTGGTCATTGCTTTGTTTATATTTTTTAAACAGTCATTTGAATGTAATAATGCAACTAAAATTATAATGAATATTTGCAATATACTAAAATATCAAAATAATTAAGTAATAAAGTAAAATATTAAAAAGTAACATAATTTAAAAAATTATTAAATTATTAAAAGTAAAGGTCAAATAAATAATTAATAATGTATAATTAAAGATGCATAATAAAGATTAGATACATTTTTTTTTGAATTATTCAATTAATTTTTTTTTTCATAAAGATACCCTATTAATTCACATCAAAATCATAAAATAAGGAAATTTTTTTTCAGGTTTAGACAGTCTTAATAACCAAAAAAACTTGATTAATAATAAATTTATTTAGTAAAAAGATTGTGATAACAAGTGACATCAGCAATGTCCTTGATTTTTTTTCACAGATAAATTTATACCTCCTTCGTGAAAAACCACAAGTCATATTATCGAAAATTACATATTAAAATACATACAGAATGATATAAAACTAAAAAATTCTGTAAGTTTGTCCTTACATCTGAACTGAAAGTTTCATTGTTTACATCTGTGATGATGTGCAGATTTTAAGCATTTGCTGATTTTAGGGCTGCAGATTTGAGGGAGTCTACTGTATAGATACTGTAGACTCCCTTGGATCCACATAGCTTGGGACCAGAGGCGGTGCAGATTTTAGAATTTTACTGATTTCTGGTGTTTTGTTTGCATTTTTTAAATAGTAATTTGAATGTAATAATGCACTTAAAAATATAATGAATGCTTTACAATAAAGTAAAGTATTAAAATAATTAAGGAAAATAATAAAGCAAAATAATAAAAATTAAGAAAATTTAAAAGATGATTAAAATATTAAAAGTAATGGTCAAATGAGTTGTAAATTTCCAAGTAGGATAAAAATGTCCGGGCCAGGATGCGAACCAAGGATGTCTTGGCTGATTTTTCATTCACTTGGAAATTTACAACTCATATGATTTATTTACCAATTGAATAATTATGTTAAAATTTAATTTAAGTAATGGTCAAGTAAATAATTAACAAAGCATAACAATGACAATTTTTTCTTGAATTATTCAATGAAACTCTCCTCATAAATGTACATTAATAATTTACACCAAAATCATAAAATAACAAAATTTTATTTTATGTTTAGCCAGTCTTAATAAAGCTTCATTAATATATTAAATGTATGATAAAAAGGTTGTGATCGTCACTGATATTAGAACTAATCTTGAATTTTTTGGAAATTTTATTTATACTTCCTTCATGAGATTAATCAGAATTACATATTAAAATGTGTACATAATTATATGAAAATGAAAAATTTTTAATTTTCCCCCTACATCTTATCTGTAAGTTTCACTATTTACATCTGCAGCAATGTGCAGATTTTAGGTATTTGTGGATTTTAGATTTGCAGATTTGAGGGAATCTACTATATATATATATGTTTTTACGTAAAATTAGTAATTACAAAAAAAAAAAAGAGTCACAATAGTGTCTAAACAAGTGTGACAACCTGTGCCATAGGGGGGGGGGGGGGGATTGAAAAAACGTGAAATTTGCTGCATGACATAATTAATGAATGACCCCTTTAGTCATTTTCATTTTTTAAAAATCATATTTTTTGCATGCTTGTTGTGCTTTCATTGCATGATGTTCATTAATTTTTTAACTTCCTGTATGCAGCTTACAAATATTTTGTGCTTCATGTTACTTTTCCAATTCCAGCTTCTCCACTCAATGGGTTGACTCCCCAATCGACCAAGTTGATGAAACCCATGTCTACAGTGGTTGAAGAACACAGTCTTCAAAGTGTGCCTGAATGCGGAATTGATGATATAGCAGAGCTTTGTGATCAAATAAATGTATGCTTTAATTTGTATTCTTTTGTTTATCGGGTGTTTCAGGGTCAACACACTGTCCTTTGCACCTATTCCTGTCCTTCATAAAAATGTTCAATAAATCTGTTTGTTGTAGTTTTTATAGATCTAAGGAAAACATTCAAAATAATTGTAAATATCTTTGTTTTCTGGGGATGGTAACATATGAGACAAATATAGACCTTAACCTATTGAGATCTGAAGTTGAAATAACACTACAAATACAAATTCATTGTTTTTGCACCAACAAAATGACAAAAAGAACCCTATTTTTTAAAAAATTGATACTTTAGGGGACTAGTCTTTAAGGTTCATACATATGGATCTAAAATGACTAGCCTCCCTTAAAATATCAATTTAATGATCAATAATAAATTGAAAAGCTTTAAACAAGTGAATGATCTGCAAATCTTCTAATTTTTTGTCGTAAAGGGTTTAACTTTTTACTACACTGTATAGACAGAAAGTTGCAAACCCGGATTAAAAAAAAAAAAAAAAAAAAAAAAAAAAACATTTATTTTATGAGGAACTAAGCATCTGTTTATTTGTCCAAATGTTAGCAAGTAACACTGTCATTTAGTGTTTTTTTTTTTTTTTTTTTTCAAAAAAGTAAAAAACTTTCAGCTCTATAGAAGTAAAGTCAAGATGTAAAAAAAATCGAACAGTTTAGTTTTTATAAGGAAAAGAATAGAGGTTAATGAAGCGAGGAAGGATTTTAGAAACAACAAAAATGAAATCACTGCTGGTGAGCTTTGAAGCTTCATTTATTAGACATGTCAAATAAAATTTTGCATCAATTATAATATATCTTTTTCACTTTGTCAACTTAACTTTGGTGTAAATAATAGTTGATTGAGATATTTTTGTATTGGATTTTGATATTTCCAATAGCACAATAGTTCAAAGATTGTAGAGGAGCTGAAGTAGTCATTTTTATATAAATTGAAGAATTAGAATTGTCAATTATTAATAAAGTATTTATAAGAATAATTAATTGTTCAAATTCATTAATTCACAAAACAAGTATATTAATTATTTTAGATAAAAGATTTAAGATACTGAAATCATGATCAAATTAATGAAACAAAGAAAAACAGTCCTGGAATACTATTGCATTTAATCCTATTTCAAGTTACGATTCCCAAAAAATGAAGTCTAATGAATTTAATTAGTAATATGAATTAAATAAAAGTTTCAAGTATTAAATAAAACCAGTTCAAAGTAAAAATTCTACTTGCAGAGCTTACTCTAAAGTAGGGGTGCACAACCTTTTTAAGAGAAGGGCCACTTACAAAAATTTTTGGATTGTCGAGGGCCATATCAGTAACACAGAGCAGTAATCAGTTCAGGGTAAAAGTACAACTTGCAGAGCTTACTCTAAGGCCTTTGATTTGCGTATTTACATGTTAGAATTATAATCGATATTTAGAGCGCTTCTTTTTATACAGGGATGTATTGGAGTGCTGTATACCTTCAGAATTTTTTAAGGAGCTCCATATACCCTCTGTTTCCCAAGTAAAGCTATAATGTATACTCTCTAGCCTGTCTATAGTCTATATCTCTGAGGGGTTTTTGTACTACAACACCTTTTTAATGCAGAGTTATTTTTCCAAAGATGAATTATCTGCTGTAAACATTTAACTTTATGATTATGTTCTCCATGTTCCAAATGTGAATAATATATCTGTATGGCAACACTAAGTTTATATAAAGAATTTTTGGCATCAGTGCTGCCTATTCTTTACTTGCTTTGAGCAGCATGGAGTATATAGTTTGTAATGTTTTAATCTTTCTTTAACTTAAATATATTAATCTAGATGAAATAAGATGAATTTAAATTATTTGCTTTATATTTTCCTACTCCGATAGATTCTAAATATTGCCATCATCAAACATGTCAGATAGAAAATAATAGTCTTCAAGACAACTTATAAAAGTTAAGACAACTTACGTTTTCATTTCAATGGACAGGATTTTAGCCCCATTGTTCCTCCCTTTCCTTTGTCCTTGTAATTATCATTCATTTATCATGCTGTTTGAATTTTAATTTTCTTTTTAGTTGCGTTCGTAATTATATAAATATGTAGCACCTATAGTGGTCATTCTGTCTGTCCATCTGCATATAACAGGGCAAAAACTACCCAACTGAATGGTCTGAAATTTTAAATCTATAATGGTTGCAAGATTTTGTCAAATCATTTCAGATTGTATGAAAATCGGATGTATAGTTTAATGACAGGGACAGTCAAAAGTTTTTCGTTGCCAATGGGAAAAAATTATTTCAAGTGTATTTTAATGATGTTGCAGCCTTTCGAACAGAATGAAATGGAATTGCACTAAAATAGACATTCAGTACACTATGCAGTGCAAAATATATTTATAAAACTAGTTATAGTACGAATGCACCTCATTTACCTCGTTTGATGTGCAATTTCCAACTTGTTTAGATTTTGATAAGCTGAAATTTTCTGTTTTTAATTGCAGTCTGCCGAGGACACTTGTGTTCAAAACCTCGAAGCGAAATTTTCGGAGAGTGAAGAAGAGCTGAATCCTATCCAGTCGAGTAGGACAGAAGAAAATCAGCAAACGCAGAGAGAATCTTTCGAATGCACAGAAATAGTTCCTGAAAAAAGGTGCAGAGCTTTAGAAACACCAGACAGTATAGGCGATATGCAGGTAATTGTGTATTTTAGGTTGATCCTCCCTCCTACCATTTTCTACAGAGAAAAATAATTAAAAATGTAATACAGTCGGACCTCTATTTAACGAAGTCGCTAAATCCTGAAAAAAAGTTCGTTATATGGAAAATTCGTTAAATAGAGAGTCACCCTTTAAAATACTTAAAACTACGGGTTAAACTACGTAAAACACATTTTAAGTCCATAAACACTAAATATAATTAAAAAAGTAATTAGTCACACTTTTTTTATTAATTATATCTATTTGTTTTACTTATTTTACCCATCAAAAAGAAATCTGCAAGGGAAATAAGAATTAAACAAAACATTGCCTGGAAATACGTTGTACAGTCGAACCTCTATTTAACGAAGTCGCTAAATCCCGAAAAAAAGTTTGTTATATGGAAAATTCGTTAAATAGAGATTCACCTTTTAAAATACTTTAAACTACATAAAACAGATTTTAAATTCATAAACACTAAATATTTTTACTAAAAGTAATTAATCACATTTTTTTTTTTAAATAAATTATATCGATTTGTTTTATTTATTTTACCCACCAATATCAATCATCAAATTATTTTTTCTATGTGCTTAAATCTTTGAAATCTGCAAGGAAAACAAAACATTGTCCGGAAATACAATGTTAATAGTAAAAGTAAATAGTTTTACATTAAAATTAACGAATTTTAATGACCTTATCGTATTTATTATTATTATAACAAATAATTTTAACCAAACATTAACATATGCGTCCTTAAATTTAGTTTCTGAAAAACTCTGTTAATTTTGTTCGAGTTTTTTCTTTTAAAAAGTGCTTTCTCTCATAATATGTCTCGCATCTTTCCAATGAACCAAAAACTCCTTCATGCGTATTTTCTTCTAACTATAATCCACGTCGGAAATGATTTTAGCATTTCATCATATGAAGTTTTGTTAAATAATGTATCATGATCATTTCCATCATCATCCTATTCGTCTTCATCACAATTCATTGCTGTATTGTTTTTATTTTTCACACTGTCGAAAATATCCAATTCGGATAGTGTTTCCGAGGTCTCAATTTCAGAATTAAGTGAAATACAATCATCCATTAGCACATCATGGTTAATTTCTTCTTTTTTTCTCATCTGTATCCACATTTTTTTAAGTTACGCTAAGGGATTACCGTCTTCGTCCTCCGTACTTACCGAATTCTCACTGCTGACAAAGAGGGCGCCTGGTAAAACCAGTTCAAGGCCATTGAACATCATAAAATGTGTTTAAAGAAAGAATAAGTTTAAAATGTCCAGTAATATTTTGAGAAATGGGGAGAAAAATAAATTTAGATCACAAGAAAAAATTTGTTAAATAGAGAATGCACTTTGCTATTTGGAGGTTATTTTACGAAGAAATTCGCAAAATGTTCTTGGTTCTAAGGGAAAGTTCGCAAAATGGAGAAATTCGCAAAATAGAGGTTCGTTAAATAGAGGTCCGACTGTATAAATATTTTTCTTCAGTGTAATAAAAATGATTTTAATGTTTGTTTAGTTTTCGACTTTACAACATTTTTTATACACCATTTAGTAAATTTGTGATTTTTATTTTCACGTTAATATTGAACTTTTCATGGTGTAAATGTCCAGCCTTTTAATTAGTAAGATAAATATTTTTCTTCAGTGCAATATAAATATTCTTATAGAAAAAAATACAATAAACTTTAATATTATAATCACGACTGAAAAAAAATATTAAAAAGAAAATCTGGCATGACTGGTACGAAGAACTTTATCATGTTATTGCTCCTGTCATATATTGCTTTAAAACATTTTGATTGTTTTTTTTTTGTTGTTGTTTTTTTTTTTTTTATAGTTAACAGGCTTAGAAAGGGCAAATAGAGATTGCTAAAGCATTTGTTTGTTTAAAATTGGTTGATTAAAGTCTTTTAAAAACATGTACACATACAAAATAAATAATATTAAAAAAGTTAAAATGTTAAATAACTCTTCTAAAAATGGTCTATTTTATTTTTATTTATTTATTTTTTTTTTATGTATAAAGCTCTTTGGATTGCATAATATGCATGAAAATTGAAGTGTTAAATTATTTATTTTTCTGTAGATTCATGTTTTGTTTAAAGATGATACATAGTTATCATGTAAATCAGTATTATCCAATTATAAATTAAACAGAGGCCACCTAAAGTGTGTGGTTGTAATTGTTTTAACTGGTAAAAGGATTTCTTTTTTTTTTTTTTTTTTTTTTTTTCAGAATTCTTTTTATTAGTATGTTACAAAGCAAATAAATCTTTTTTTTTTTTTTATTGCAAACTTTTTTTATTATTATTATTCATTATAGAATATCTAAAATTTGAAAGGTTAAAAGAAAAGCTTATATTAAGTAAATTTTAGTCATTATATTTATGTTTTAAAAAACTCAGGTTTATGTTTAAATGTTTTCCAATATGTCGTTTGACGCAAATGTCATACATATGATTCTTTGTTGTCAGTGATACTATCATGATGTTTTTAGCCATTACTGTACAAAAATAACAGTGAGTCATTGAACCTCAGAAACATTTTCTAGAATATGAAGCATATGTACACATTACCGTATATACTCATGTATAAGTCAACCCCCTAACTTTTAAATGAAAATTCTGAAAAAAAAATAAAAAACCCACGTATAAGTCGACCCCCAAACTTTTTTCTTCAATTTTGCACAAAATCAAACCAAACGTTTCACTTGCCAATGTGGAAAAGTACTAAGTAAACAAAAACATATCATTGAAAAAAATTTTAATGATAAATTATTATTATTTCTATATTTTCTACATTATTTTATTACTCATACACATAAAAAGCCAGAATTTTGTAGTGTTCAAAGATTTTTTTTTTCTTTTTTTAATTGACTCACATATAAGTCGACCCCCTCAATTTGGTTGCTGAAAATTGTCAGAATTTCCTTGACCTATATGCGAGTATATATGGTAAGAAATAGATATGCTGTTGGGGATGTCACCAACAAACTGAAAACATTCTTGGGAAAAAAACATCAAAAATATTTTTGATGTAATAAGACTTTTTTGTACTAGTAGATAATTAAATTAAATATAGTTTATAATAGCTCCATGTTTTATCAGAAATCATTCATTTATATTTTTTCAGAATAGCACCTATTTTAATTACATTTTTTTTCGGTAGTTATGGGAAAAGGGCAACAAAAAGATATAATTACTATTTTCCAACTACTTTTTTTTTTTTTTTTACCTTCTACAGAAATGGAGTACTTGAGTTGCCAACATTAAACAAATGGCACTAAAAACTACAAAAAAAAAAAAAATAATAATATTTCAAAAATAAATGGAGATGCAGTTTACAAACAAATTGCATTTAAAAGTACTTTTTTTCCCCAATGCAATGCAATGGTATAAAAATTGAAAATGTGTGATGCTTAGAAGTTAAAAAAATTGCAGTAGAGCATTTAACAGTACAATGATACATCTGCTTTGTTTTATGGCTGTCTTATACAATGGAATGTTATTTTTTGGAGATGACACTTTATTTGCTGGGAGAAAGAAATAGCATACAGAGGGCTTAAAAAAAAAATATATATATCAATTTTTTTCAACTGAAAAAAAGCAAATACCCCTTAATTTTTATTATTTGCTCTTCTATTTTTTCATATAAAATCATATATAAGTATGAAGTTGTTGCAGAAGAATGGATTTAATAAATCTGCTAATTCTCATGATCATCATAGCTCAAACTTTGCCTATCTGCATTTTTCTACTAAGTGTGAAACACAATATCTCTTGTTAAACCCTCCAAATGTGTTTGAAAAATTTATTTTTATACATTATTCATTTGAATCTTGTCTTTTTTTCTAGCAGAAAATTGGTACCCCGAGTATGATCTCAAGTGGTTACGGATCTCAAGCGCTGTCCACAACACCTGCCTCCAGTGAGGATTCGATATCCATACAGAGTGGAGGTATCGAAGACTTCAGGGAAACAGAGTTTATGCAAGACGGTGCTGTACCTAGGTAACATTTTTCATTCATGAAATTAGACTGATACTTAATGACTGTAACCTGCAAAGTTTTCTTCTTTATGAAAAAGATTTGTCAATACTTACTTATTAGCCATGCAAGGTCAGATTCACTGTGTCAAACAAGGGTGCCAAAAATATTAATAGCAGTAGCTCTTATTTATTTATATATTTTTACCTTTCTTCATTGTAACTGCATAGTTAATACAGTAGAAGATCTTTATCACACAATCCTATATAATGCACTTCTTCATATAATCTTCTTCTCAGATGTGAACAATGAATGTTGCAGTTAAGAAACACCTGGATTCCCACATTCTAAAAAATTGTTATTATCTACAGGACTAAATTTAATACTCTAGTTCAACTTTACCTCCTCATTTAAAAGTCCTTTTTAATTAAATAATTGCTATTATTACAATGCAATTTTTTGAAAATGAGTCGCATAATAAATGGTTTGATCTGAGCCTATTTGGACAATGTTTATAAAGTAAATTTAACAATGCGTCAAGTGATCTATATTATACAAAAGTTTATATTTTGCACAATTCCTGGTAACAAGGAATGCAATATAAAAATACTCTACTATATTTTGATACGTTTCAGATTTCAGTCCTATTTGGACATGTTTATAAGGTGTGTTTAATGATGTATGAAATGTGTTCTATACAATGCAAAATTCTATATAACACACAACCACACATTTTTAGGTTTGCGTTATAAAGATCTTCTACTATATTATATAGTTTCCATATTGGCAGTGGAAGAAGTATTTATATACGTATAATTCTATAATGTGATATAGCATAGATATACATATAATATATTAATATTCATTGATACAGTATATATTAAAGAATATTTATAGTACTAGGGGGCTCTGCTTGCCAACCCCCATTCAGACACCGCAAACTCTAAAAGCATGCTAATTTGATCAGCTTTTAAAATTTTTCTGAAGAATAAATTGTAATTTTAAAAAAAAAGTGGCGATCTCCCTGTTAACGGGTTCTTTTCATATTTAATTAAATCAGATCAGTGAAAATAAGCTAATATAAAATGTATTAAGTAAACAGAGCCTTTGTCTCCCAGTATTTTTTAACAACTCTATAAGAAAAGTTTTTTAAATAAGACATTTTAAATGTATCGTTTTAAATCTGACGTAATTTTCACCAAAGTTTTCTTTCTGATATTCACATAAAAATACTTTTGTTGTTAGAAAGGAAATATTATTTGCACTGTTTTAGAATTCTCAACAATAGTTTAAAAACCTCAAAATATGAAATAAATGTCTCGCGCAAATACATTTTTAAATTTAAACTGTTTGGCAATTTTAAATAGGACGTAATTTCCTCCATTTATGACTTTTAACAGATATTAATGGATTTATTATTGTACAATTTTCTCTCTCTTTTAAAGTTCATGTGTAAATATAGTTTTTATGACGTAATTATCAATATTTTCCTGCTTTTAATACATAATCATTTCTCATTTGAAAGTTTTTTTCTGTTTATAATAGTCAAGTGTAAATAAATTTTTAATTTTAAGGAAATATTATTCTTTGCGCTGTTTCTAAATTTGACAACATTTTAAAGTAATACCCTTTTCTAAAAGTTGTAAAAAATATCTCTCGAAAGGCTGAAAATTTGAATTTAAAATGGAAATAAGTCCTCAAAAAATGAGTCAAATTAAAAAAAATAAATGCAGTCTGCACACCGGGAACTTCTAATGTATAAAATGATCTAAAAAATGATTAAATTCCCATGTACAGTTTTTGCTCCTATAAAACTTTTTTAATGGAACAATTTTGACCCATTTTAGCATTAAATATCTCTTAAAATAATTCTTCAATTTGAAAACTGTCTGCATCAGCGTGTTTATCAAACATTTCTCTATAATACCACTGATTTTCATATTTATGTATGCAATATTTTTCTTAATGTTAACAAAGAAAGACTTCCAGTCACAAAAAATTCAAAACCAGCGTTGGTGACAGCATTAGTTACTTTTTTTTAGAATAGTAAAGAGATATTCATTCTGATGGGCGTAACAATCTTCCAGAAATAAAACTACTATCGTTAATATTGATTAATGCTAAAAGTCATCAATTTGATGTTATGTGTTCAATAAATGCATGTTAAATCACTGTTTTGTATTATTTCAGTTTGCTTTTATCCTATTTATCATTTTAAATGATAGTATGTATTTATTAAATGTATATTAAATTACCATTTTGAACACAATTGGCAATGGGCAACGATAAACATAGTTGGCGACTGACAACTATTTTTGACAATTCATCTTCCTGGCACAGATAATACATAACTACCGATTCTTCTGTAATAATTTTCTACTTAATTAACCATATATGTAAATACAGTAGAAGGTCTTTATAATGCATTTATCTGTATACTGTATAACTTCTCAGATATAAACAATGAATTTTAAAGTTAAAACTCACCAGCATTCCACATTGTAAAAAAATTGCTACTCTCTAGAGGACTAAATGTAACACATTATTTTATCTTTAGCTCCTTAATTCAGAGCTTTTTCATGAAAAAATTGCTATTATTACAATAAAAGTTTTTGAAAATAAGTAATATAATGAATGATTTGGTCCGGTCATATTTTGATGTTTATTAAAGTAAATTAAACAGTGTGTAAAATGATCGATATTATGCAAAAATTTATAATCTGCACAACTTCTGGAAATTCAATCAAATAACGAAAGCTAGTTTGTATTATAAAGTTATGTTTTATGGATAAATGATTTTCAATATCCAATTAAAATTCACATTATAAAATATTTTTTTTTTTTTTCAAATTTACTAAGTTCTTGAATTAAACTAAATAAATATTTCAAGAAATTAAATTTGAGCTTCATTGTTTTTTAGAGAAAAGTAAATTATAATGATCATTTTTTAAAAAAGGTTGATCTGAATTGTAAATAAATATTCACATGAATCACATTAATATAATGCAATGATAAAATAGTCTTCAATGAAAAACCAGTTTAAGCTGAGACTTAGTTCAAATCAGTGTTGAATTCAGACACTTTTTCTCCAGGAGGGATCCTTGTGGGTCTGAGGGAAGGGGGGAGTATAGAGTTCTGGAGGGGAAATTGCAATTTTTGACCATTGAAAACACAAAATTTCAAATCTTTCGGGAGAGATATCTCATTTCTCCGTGAGGGGTGGGGAGGGGATGTCTTTCCGGGCCACCCATGAGTTCAACACTGGTTCAAATTGCCTTCTATAAAACTGCTTTTAAAACAGTTGGTCTGCAGATTGAGCTATAGAATTTCTAAGTTTGTACTGATAAAAAACAGTGTTCAATCATAAAATTACTCCAGTTCAGAATTGTACTGTAATGCTTATCAAATATTGAATAGCCATCATTGTATTTACTAGAATGTCTGCTAATTTATAGAACTAACTTTTAAAAAAAAAAATCATAATCTATTCTGTATTTTGGGGAAGAGTGGAAAATAAATGCTCTGAATATATTCCAATATTGCTACTGGATAGATATGACAGTTGCTAATTATTGGAATAGTGCAATGTTTCAAAACTGTAAATGTTTGTACTGACTACTATTGGAGGCTTGTATCTATTAGTTTAAAGGAATATTTTTTTTATAAAATTTGATTTGTATTAAAATTTTTCTTTTATCCTTTAATTGATGTTAGACAAACAATTAATTTCTTCTAATTTTTTCTTTCTTTCTTTATTAGTGAAGAAGATCAACTCCAATACCTTGCAAATAATAACACAGAATACTTGGAAGACTTCCATAATAACATCAACAACAACAGTACTGAAAATTTAAAGGTATTATTAGTTACAACAAATATTTCTGAAAATAGTGTAATTAATATATTTCTAACAATTGAATTGTTTAATTCAAATTATGATCAATAAGGTCATATTTAAAAGAAGCAAAATTATTACCAAGAATATCTTGATACTGAAAGGAGCCTTGGCTTGGTGAAAAATAAATTTATTTTTCCTTTGCATGAATGCCTGCCCAAATCATCACTGAGTCGCCAACTTGTACGTGTCTTGAAAGCAGCTATGGCTCACTTTATGAATCATACCAATAATATCTTAAGGGGACCGGGAAAGCCCTATCTCCACCATTCACCCACTTTATGTACCTTTTTCTCAGAAATGGTGAAAGATAGAGGTCTAGATTTTTTTTAGAGTACTTAAAATAACATGATTTACGTATTTTAACAGACCATTTTCCTTCTAAGTGAAACTCAAAATTAATTATTTATTGAAAGTCATTTTAAAATTAGCCTTTTTGGTAAGATTTCACTGCCTAAAATAAATAATTCTCAACAAATCATTAAATACCTGTGTTAAAGTATACAATATAACATAAGTTTTGAAAAAAAATCTGGGTTCTTAAGTTTAATAGATATTGAAAAAAAAAGAACACAAACATTAAAAATCCAAGTTTTCAGAAAAATTCAATTAAAGATTTAAATGGCTACTAAGCTGTGAAGTACTCTTAAAAAGAATGAATAATTCGAACACTTCTTTTTTTTTTTAATATATAAACATGTGTGACCCATCGTTGGAAAGCTAAAGTTTAAACTATTTAATGATATAAAAAGTAAAAATCGATTTTTTTTCCAAATTTCGGTTACCTGGTCCCCTTAAACCACCTGGTTCATCAAAGTTGAACTTTTTTTCATTGGTAAAAACCAATTTTTTCTGTAGATTGAATTTTAAGACATTGGACGATGTGAATTTTAGTTTTGCATCAATGTCATGTTTTTCTAGTTTTGGCTTAGTATGAATTAAGCATATGGTATATATGATGGCATTTGGCACTTTTTAATACATGTATGGCAGTTCTGGATGATGTCACCGAGAGTGCTAGAGGAGATTTTGTAGTAGAAGAATAGACACAATCTTCTAATAATGCTCCTTTCCCACATAGCATTTTTAGCTTGCAGAAAATTTACAGAAGTCTTGTTTTAAAAACCTGCAAAGTTGCAGCAAGCTCAGCATGACAAGACTGAAAGTTCATAACAAGACTGCAGCAAGATAACGCAAATGCCGAAGTCACCACACTTTGAACTCGCAGCTAACTTGTCGTGCAAGTTAAATTCATGCTGTATCAAATTTATTGCAAATTAACGGCAAACAAGTAATAAAAAATACTGCAAACTTACTGCACAGTAGTAATCCTTCCATGCCACATTAACTGTTTACAACTCAAGATAATATCAGAAAAAATCAAACTTGCTGCTAATGTTCATGCTATCTGGGTTTACACTGGGCTGAGACGTTTGATGGCCATCCTCTTCTTATCGTTCTTGCATAGTTCATCTGATCATAAAGAAAATTGCGCACAATAGTTTTAAATTTATATATTTTTAGGGCAATTTGCCTTTCACTCAGCCTGCAATCTGAAAAAGCCCTGATTTTACACTTTTCTACTTCATTCAAGGATTTCCTGAGTCCCATGGTCAAAGCAGTAGTTGCATATTCCAAAACTTAAAGTCTACCAACTACTGACTTTTAAGCATCATTACAGATGAATCCTGCATAAAATACTGCAGTCATGACATCATCTTATTTTGCTAAATTTAAAAAAAAAGCTACTGGTCCTAAACTTATTTCCACTTCCTAATATTACAAAATTTTAACAATTTTAGATAAAAAATACTTTTTTACATTTACAGTTGAATTAAGGGGCCGCTGCACTGAAACTTCCCGATCGAGAAATCCCACATTAGCCTACGGAAAAATTTTGAAGTGTGATGACTCATAATATAATTATTAAAATACTGTTTTCACCATCAGAAATTAGACATCAGATGCCAATGATGTGCGTTTTTAAAATTTTTCTGCCTAAATTTTAAGTATTTTTAAGAAAATGATAAAGTTTAATCAAATGGAAATTTCAAAGTTCATATAGATTTTTTACGTATTTAAAATTTACAGAGATAATTTTTTAAAAAGCACATCATTGGCATCTGATTTGGATGGTGAAAATGGTGTTTTAATAATTATATTTGGAAATGAGTTATCACAGGCTAACATGGGATTTCGCGATCGGGGAGTTTCAGTGCAGCGGAGCCTTAAGTTTGCCTATTATATCGGGTATAAGTGTCTAAATTCAAGCTATATAACTCTTTTTTGAATTTTAGTCTAAACAACAAAATTAACAAGTGGTCTTAAACTTTTTGTCCAGCACTGCATGTTCATAGTCAAAAATGATCTTTTCTATAGCTCTTCTATGCGATCATTGAAATTTCAAATACAGTACAGAACCATTTATCCAGAATGGTTGGGGCCAGGTGTATTCCGGATAATGGGTTTGTTATTAAAGCAACATCTGTTTGATCCAGATTTGCAGAATATAGGTGGCTATGACAGTGTTTTGATCTCACATTAATTATTAGACTGCTCAGAAGGTCTAAACAAAATTAGATATTAATCAAAGTTTAACACATTGAGAGCCACGGTGACTGACACTGAAGCTGAAACATTTACAATGTTTTAAGTCATTTTTAGGAAAGTATAATCCTGTAATAAATAAAAGGTAAGTCAATTTTAAATAAATTTTCAGTAACTAATTAAAACAATACGTATTTAGTTTTATATCCTATTTTAGACCATCAGTCACTGGTGACGTGACGTGACGTTCAACGTGTTAGAAGAAGGCAATAGAAATACAATAGAACCCCGGTTATCTGAAAATCGGCTTAACCGAAAGACCTTTTTAAATGTGAAAAATTTTATTGTCAACACTATTTTTACCGATTTCAAATGACGCCTTTCAACTTTCAACATATTTTGATTTATGATTACTATTTTATTTTTAAATTTCAAATCAAAACAATTCCGAATTATTTTTAATACATTGAAGAGTTGTTTTAATACTTATTAGCTTTAAAAAATTAGAAGCAAAATAAGTAAAAATCAAAACTTTGAAAGATGTTATTGGACACTGGTAGAAATGCATGCCCTTTATGAAATAAATAAACAGAGTCAACTTGCTTAGTTGGCCCATTGCATAATTTCGGACACTTTATTGGACACGTACGACACTTTATTTTTTTTTTTCAAAATATGTTGGGATTTTCTTTTGTTTTTCAACTTTGCATCGTTTCATGCCACCTTTTAAATAACATCTTATGCTGTTTCATCTTCTTGTACTTCAATGTGCCGCATCTGAGATCTGTGTATAATCCTGGCATTATCAGTCTCTTCATCTTCAGTATTAGCATCACCTCGATTCACGGCAGCAACTATTTCTGCATATGTCAATCTGTCTTGATCATCAGTGGTTGGACAGAGCCAGGCATCCATTTCAACTTCTGATATTTTTCCGGGAAGCAACTTGAACATGTCCAAAAACACTTCGGTGTTTGTATCATTATCATTTCTGCCCACAATTCGAATTACATCAGTTACTGCAGACTCCTGTGTTTCAAAGACTAGTGATTCAATCTTAGACCATAAATTACGCCAAGATTTCACTAACATGTTTTGCTTTGAATTTCATCCCATGAAGAAGCTACCCAATAGCCAACTTTCTTTGAATCTTCAGATTGTGCTCCATAATTTTGGTTTGTCATTCTGGGTCCTTTGAATACAGAATCATAAAATTTTTATGACTGCAATGTTCTAAATTACGATCACAGCTTTACATCAAACAAGTTTTCACCATAAGCCTCCCGGTTATTCGAAAATTCGTATGGGACCTCGGTTATCCGAAAATTCTTATGGAACCCTGGTTAACCGAAAATGCTTCAGTCCCATGCTTTTCGGATAACCGCAGTTTTACTGTACCTTGGAAACAAAAATTCTTCTGTTTCCTCTGCATAAAAATAAAAATGTCCAATATATAACTAAATATGTTTCCATTTCAAATTTCAGTAGTTGGCATCAAGTTATATCATGCACGTTGTAATGTTTAAAGCAATATCAAACTGGCACTGTTTGGCTCATTTTTCTGAAATAAGTCATTTGGAAATATACTATCATTCTGTTTAAGAGTTTTTCATTAATGTGACATTGTAAAAAAATGATTAAAATACTTGAAGAATAATTTATTTTATTTTATTTATTTAAGGTACCACTGGAACCTGGACTTCTGGATTCACAGTGTTTGGATGTAAATACTGAAACACATTCCCAAGGATCTTCAGATGGTAGGAGATTTTGTTGATTATTGCTAGTACACCCTTCATTATTCTTGTTCACCAAATTTACATAGTTTATTTAAAAATTTTTAAACACTCTTCCAAGCAGGAGCTTAGTTGACATGTGATATGGATGTTTAAAATATCCTTAAAAATAATCCTATAATGACTTTTTTATTTGGAAAAATAGGAATGATTCCATGGTATAAAAAGAGATTCTTTAATAAAATTGCAAACTTTATTTGTGTAATCCTAGAATCTTAAGTGCTGGGTTCTATTTTAACCTTAACCTTTAAAATGTTATATTTGAGAGTACAAGTTTAAATTCAGCTGCTTAGACAGACTATACTCTTTAATCTAGCATTGCCAGGTTGTACATTTTCCCCGTAATTTGTACATTTTTCCTCTAATTTGTACATTTTTTAGTTTTATTCTGCGTTGTAGATTTAAAGCTTTACTGTACGAAAATTTCTTCAATTTTTTATTATCCTATCATTTATCGTAAATAATTTAATATATATACTTATCTAAAAAAATTCAAAATCATCACACTGGAGACTTTTTGTGTCATAAAACTTAGATGAGGACATTGACCTAAGACTGAATTTCATTTTATTGTATTGCTATTATCTAAACTGGATATTATTTTAACTTAAAAGTAACTCCATTTGAAAAATTAAAATTTAGTCTATCTTAATCTTAAATTTTGATATTTTATTTTATTGCTTTAGATTAAAATGCAAATTTCTTTCTGTAAGGATTCCATTATTAAAACATTCATGACCATTAATGGTTTTTAGGACATTTTGATTTGTTCCTGTTGTTACAATTAATTTTTGATTCATAATGAGAAGTATGACTCCACAAAGTTTTTAAACCGTGTTGCAATACAAATATTGTTGGAAAATTATTAATAAAGAACTGCTTTTAAAGAAAATTCCTTAAAAAAACATTATTGTACATTCAACATAGTTTAGTAGGATATGAAAAATGACGTTAGTATATCAACACAAACCAATGTCAATAAAAATCTTCCATTTTTAAAAATAGATAATTCTAGTAACCTCTACTTAAATCATTACTCTATAGCCTCATGCCATGTTTGGTTAGATTAATATATATTAATCCAACCAACCCTATAAGTCTTATACATATTTATCTGTCAAATTTTGTAGTTAAAAAAAGCCTCTTAATTTTCTGAATTAGGAGAGTTGAATCGGGAAGTGCATCTCAAGTTTCCTTCTTGGCTGACGGTGGGGGAGAGTGTGATGATCTCCCCTTACAACAAGACGGGAGTGGTGGCCTACTTGGGGCCTACTCATTTCGCTCCTGGCCCCTGGGCTGGAGTCGAGCTCGACACTCCCACAGGTAAGTTGGCTTCACTTTTTTTCTTTTGGTATTTGTTCATAATTTTAGCCTGTTTTTTAATTCTGTATTTTTTAACATGTGAATATATTTCTAGATACTTTTACCTACTGTATGATGCAAACACAGTACAGTTAAATAGGATGTACTTTCTGTACAGACAAATACAGTGACTTGGAGCTAAAAAAATTTTCATCTTCCAGCTCCACTCCCAGATAAAATACTGTGGCTCCAACTCCAGCCATTGCTCTAACTCGGCTCCAACTTCGTGTTTTTGGCTTGCTGATTTTAATTTACTGAGTTCATTTTTTGCTCACAAATTCTTCCTTTACCTTCATTAAAGATATGATAAAATGCATTTTTCTTCTCATCAAACTTGAAATGCTTGTTCAAACAATCTGACTACTTTTAAAAAAGAAAGTTTGGTGGAATTTTAAACACAAAAATCTTAAATTTCTTCTATACTTTCAAACAACCAAAATTGTACAACTACACATGTAAACAACAGGCGTAACACTATTTCAAGTAGTGTTGCCACTTAGCTTAAGTAATAAGTAGAAGTAAAGTAGTGTTACCATGTTTTTGTGAGAAGTTTTCCATCTCTAATTTAAAAAAAAAAACCTAAAAAATGATATAATTAAAATACTGAATAATGATGTAATTAAAATATTTTAAGCCTGGAAATTTAAGACTGAAAAAAAAAAGATGTAAAAGAATATTAAACTAAAGGAGCCCTTGAGCAGGAGAAAATTTAGAGCTCCGGCTCTAGCTCCAGGGAAAACACAGCCCCGGAGTGCTCCGGCTCCGGGTTCCAGCTCTGGGTCTCTGGACAAATACATTGCTTTCATAATTTAAAAAATAAGAATTACTATTAAAAAGCTCCTAATAATATTATTACATTAAATAATTACAATAGCCTTTCTATCTTGGTTTTCTGATTTCTATGGCATTAAAGGAATGATAGTTTAATTTTTTAATAAATTTCAAAGTCTTTTTATATATTATTACTAATTGGATGAATTTTCAATTTATTATTTGTAGGTAAAAATGACGGGACTGTGAATGGTACTCGTTACTTTGAATGCAAGCCTCGTTTTGGAATCTTTGTACGTCCTGACAAGCTTGTGATTGACAGTAGGGGGAGGGCAATGAGGGCGGCCAGAAGTGCCTCTGCTTCCTCTAATGCCACTACCAAAAGAAGTCGAGAAGGTATCTTTTGCTCTTATCTCTTTTTTTTATTATTATTATTATTATTCTAGAAAAGATCATTTTTCTTCCAGCAACTTCATAGCTTTGGTTTTGTAATTGGTAATGAAACTGTTCCCATGATTTTTTGTTCTTTGCTAAAAACTTTCTTGAAGATTCTGTTGGATACTTGTGTATTATAGAGTCTGCATGGGCTAGAATTTTTAGGCCCAGACCTGGCCTGGCCTGACCCATTTGTATTTTCACGCTTCACAGTCCGTGCAAAGTCAGTGAAATCAGACCAGACTCACAACAGATTCAGACACAGAAAAAGCCGATTTTTCTTGACATACAATTAAGGTATTTTTCTAGAATACTGCATACATATTTATGGGTAAATTTAACATTATAGATTACTATATGTTTAAATTACTTTATGTTCGCAAGTCCTAGAATGCATCAGAACCAACCCATCCTGCAGGCCCAGTATGTAGAAAGAAAATGTAAGCCTGATCCTGACCTGGACTGAGTCTGCTGAAATAATGAATCCCTGGTTCAGACAGGATTGAACTCTCAATGCTGTTCTCTATTCCCGACATGTTATATTTCTGTACTGATGTTGTTAATCTAGCATCGGCTCATGACCCTTATTTTTACCTATCCTCACCTCAGCCACGTCCATTGAAAACTGTTCACATTTTATTAGCTTAGTTGGATCCTTTTAAATTTTCATATTGGGCAGAATTTTTTTTATCCACTTGGCCCGGCCCATTAAAAAAAATTGTCTTTAATCTGCCTGCCCATCCTGTTGGAAATTTTTTCTTTATTGTGCCAGGCCAGTTACGGGCCAAACCCAGGCACCTCTAATGGAGGACCTGCAATACAGGAGATGGATCGCCGAAATTTTTAAAATTTTCTAATCTTTTTGACCATTCATGCTCAAAGTTTAACAGATATTTGACATATGTTTATTAAATACAAAATGGTAAATAACAATAAGTTAGCAAAATTAATAAATGGTAAATAATATAATATTAAATCTAAAACATTAATTTGGTGTACAATGCACAGCATCAGGTTGACAGTTTATAACAGTAAAAGATACCAATGTAATATGAAACAGTAATTTAGTATGACATTTTAACCTGTAAATGATTATAAATTCAGGTTATAAAATAAAATAAAAAACACATCACAAGTCAATAAAAAGTATATATGTATTCAATAACATAGAAAGAAAATAATTTAAAACATGTATGTGACAAGTCAAACAGTTACCATGTCAACCATTATATGCAGCTGTCATGTAGAAAGAGAAAAAAATTAAAGGATTACTATCGATTATTGGCGCCATGCTTGGCACAATTATATCTGACCTGTCCTGAATAATATGTACTCAGTACCTTCTTTTGTCTAAACAAGTAAACAAAAGTTAAAAGAAAAGCAACCAATTTTTGAACTATAGGAAAGAGTTTAGAAAATATAAGGAAAGATAATCTTCACATTCCATATAACTTTTTGAATTCAAATAAGGAATGAAAAATGGATTTATTTATTTTTATTACACAGTAGACTTCCTAAAATCTGCACAACATCACAGATGGAAACTTTCAGTTCAAATGTAGGGACACAATTTGACTTTTTTATTTTTATATCATTCTGTAAGTATTTTAATGTGTAATTCTAATTAATATGACTGAACTCATGCTTTTTCATGAAGGAAGTATAAATTTATTTCTGATAAAATTCAAAATATTGCTGATATCATTCATAATTGCAATCTTTTTACCAAATATATTTATGTATTAATTAAGCTTTCCTGGTTATTAAGTCTAGCTGAACCTGAAATAAAACTTCCTTATTTTATGGTTTTGATGCAAATTAGTAGGGTACCTTTATGAGGCAAGTTTCATTAAATAATTTAGGAAAAGTGTATCTCATCTTTATTATGCATATTTAGTTATACATTATTATTTATGTGATCTTGTAACGCTCGAACAATACGCACTCCATCCTATTTGTTCTCCTTTTCTTTTTTTTTCTTTTCCTTCAAAAGAACTGACAAGCTGAGTAAATTAGACTACGAAAGAGAAAAATGTTTACAAAGTTGTTGCCGACAAGGCATGTCAGCTAAGCCGTAATGTTAAATTAACTGAGTTATTTTGTAAATAGTAGCATGTAAATATGTTGTAATTATTAAACTTATTAATCGATGATAAGTTATCCAGTTTTATTTTGTAACATAAGAATAGTTTCCACCCCGGATTCTGAATAATATGTTACAATCTTTACTTTTAATATTAATAATTTTAATAATTTTTCAAATTATCTAAATTTTAGTTTATTTTAGTTTGTTACTTTACTTAATTATTTCAACGTTTTATTATATTGTAAATATTCATTATTATCTTAATTGCATTATTACATTCAAATTACTGTTTAAAAAATGTAAACAAAGCAATGACCAGAAGTCGGCAAAATTCTAAAATCTGCACAACCTCTGGTCCCAAGCTGTGTGGATTTGAGGGAGTCTACTGT
This sequence comes from Maratus speciosus, assembly GCA_963932465.1. Taxonomy (NCBI): domain Eukaryota; kingdom Metazoa; phylum Arthropoda; class Arachnida; order Araneae; family Salticidae; genus Maratus; species Maratus speciosus. The sequence goes on along the minus strand of OZ010791.1, from coordinate 14,379,762 downwards.
ATTTTTTACAAAGTGGTAATGACACTTTAATAGCATTAATGAACTTTAAAAACATGCAATTTTTTTTATAAAGTTGCATATTTTTTAAAATAATTATTTTTTTTTGGTTTTTTTTTTAAGCATTTTTTTAATTTTAACAAAGTTTTGAAATAAATTCAAAGTTACTAAACTTACCTGACATTAAAAAAAAAATGAACTAACTTATTTTTATTATTTCCTGTTGTATTAATTTTTGATGCACATTTTTATTTCTTGTTCATCTTTAGACATCTCAGTCCACAAAAGTCTTAGCAGATCGGACAATCACTCAAGCAGCCAGTGGAGTGCCACAAAAGCCCGCAGTCGTAGTCGAGACACCAAACTGCGTCCCAGCAGTTCCAGGGGGAAGAAGTGAAGTGAAGCCAGAAGCAGGATTTCTTTCTCTCCAATCATCTCTCCATCAGATGTTTCGAAGTGATCGTATGCACATGGAATAAAGGCATCATTGCTTTCCTCTCGCTTCGTCTCATAGTATACGCAGAAAAGAGAGGAAATTTATCCGATAGACTATCTCGGAAAAAACCTGAGCCAGAACTCTGAGTTCTTTAAGAGACAAAGAGAAAACAAATAGAAAGAGTTGTTGGTTTCTTGTAAAACTAAAGTCTCCAAGTAGTTGTATAGTTTAAGCTTCCTACAATGGTCTCATAAACAAAAGTGTTCCATAAATAATAACTACCAATGCTCACCAATTTGTGAATTATGAAATGAACTGTGAATTCTAGTTTACAATATATTTATTGACACACCGTCCTTGGGTATTACATTACTTCCAGGGTGCATACAGGCTCCTTATAAATGAAAAGCAGTTTTCAAGGGGCTTAAAACTCCATAAATAAAGAAAACCTGCCTTGAAAACTCCTTCAATTATCATAAAGCAAATTTTTGTGTGGCTTTAAGTATGCATACTATTGGTTTAAAAAAAAAAAAAAAAAAAACAATCATACATTGTGATTGCAAAATGTATATTTATTAGTTAGGCCATACTAAAAAATATTTTACTTTATTACATTGTTGTCTGCAACTTTCACCATATGTATAAATTTCTTCTCAACCTTATGGATTAAAGTTTCTGGATTTACAAAAAGATTTATTGAGTGATTATGAAAATGCACATGCTCTGTGCTTGGTGGTTTTAATTTAAGTGCTTAAAAGTTCTTGGAATCTTTAATTTTTTATGGACTCCTTAGATTTTTTATGAGCTCCTTAAGCTTTTATGGAGCCCTTAAATTTTTTATGGACTCCTTACATTTTTTTCTCTTGGAGCCTGTATGAACCCTGATCACTTCCTTTATCCCTCCAAATTCAAACTCATTATTTCCACCCCATGATCGAGTATTGGAAGGCCAGTATTAAAAAATAATTCGAGAAAAAGGTATTTTAATTTATGAATTCGAATGCTGTTACACTGAATTCGCTGCATTAATTTCGTATAACAGCCAAACGGCAGCTATGAAATTTTAAAGCATTTAATAAACTATGCATTTTTAAAAATAATTTGAATCTTCATTCTGAATATTTTTACAGATAATACTGGGTGTATGAAGATTCCCTGCAGGATTTCAAAAGATTATTCTTGTGAAACTTTTGCAAATAAAGCAGAAAGTTTCATACCACTCTCTAAAGAATTATTTCAAGTTATATTAGGCTTTACAAGTGTTTAGCACTCCCTTGGTGATACAACTAACTTTAATTTTAAAATCAAGTTCTTACCATGTTCATCCCAACATCTCATGTTCAATACTAGTGAATGCACATGTGATTTTTTTCTTCTCAATTCTGTTACCTCACCTTGAGAGCCCAAGCACACAATATTTGATATAACCCCATAAGAAATAATCACACAGAGTTAAATCAGGTAAGCATGGGGGTCATGGAAGTAGAAGATTCATCTTATGAAGCATGTCCAATCCAATAATTGGAATCTTGAAGTGATTCTTTTTACTGTGGTATGAAACTTTCTGCTGTATTCATAATAGATTTTTAAGAATAACCTTTCCAAAACCTGAAGGGATTTATGATACACTCTGTGTTTATAGTACTGTGGATGGTGGAAAATTATAAGGGGGTGTCTATTTGTCCTTTATTTGAATTTTTTCCTAAAATTCAGTCATCTTCAGTACTTAAAATATGTTAATATGTATATTTTTGTGTATTTTATGTATATGTTAATATAAATATATGTTACAAAATTCTATTAGTCTTCTAAAATGCTTGAGATACCGGTACAATTGTAAAAAATTTTGTTTAATGTGATATAAAATTCCACTTATTTCCATACTAAAAACATTCTTGTTTTGTTGGTCTTGTTTGTGCATGACTGAGGTGAATTTGCTGCCTAGACTTACTTCTCTTAGTTATTTTTTTATGAAAAACTAATTTATTTAAAATTGTGAATAATTAATAGTTTTTATGTATTAAATGCTCTGCAAAAGAATGTCACAAGTTGAGAAATTCGTTTTTCAGCAATAACTTGAATTATTTTAGTGGCATGCATTTCGCCAAATGGACACCAGATAGTGTAAAATAAATGATAAATTTTTATTTATTATGTGATTGAAATTTTTCTTTTTTAATGAGACACAATCAATGGACCCAAATATAATCTAGACACTTTTCTGATTTAAAAAAATTTATTAGAAAATCATTAATATGTTTAGATTAATGTTGGTCGGAATTTATAATTAAAAATTTTTTTACATAGAAAGAATCAGCTTTGTCACTAATGTGGCTATGTGAATTTACAACTCATTCCTATCATTAGGTATAAAGAAATTTTACTTTCAGTTGACTAAGAGCTGTTATCAACTAATCTCTCCTTAGGGTAAATAGTATCAGACTTTTATTGGTTTGGGGAACTGCAGCCATGCTTTTGCACACAAGAATTAAACCCTGGAATATCCTTTTAAGAGCACAGTTTATCACAAAATTGATCAAAAAATCGATTTTAAAAAATATATATTAAATGAAAACCTGCTTAATTTTGAATATTTTGATACCTCATTTTTACCCATACAAACAATTACATCGCGTTGTATTTGAAACAGAGATTTAAACTTTTTTGTACATTATATATGTGTAAATCTATGCATGGAATTACCCTTCAGGTTTTTTGTTCCTTTTTTAAAAATAAAAGTATATGAAGATGTGTTAGATTTCATCATTTTACACTGTATGTATCAGTAAAAAAATTCAGTCTTGCGTAATACACAGTTTTTTTTTTTTTTGGGGGGGGGGGGGGGGCAAAAATATCAATATTTAAAAAAATAGTAGGGATTTAAAAAAAATTAAAAATAACATATTAACTTTTGTAAAATTTTAATTAAATATATAGTTTAAAAAAATCCAAACTGTACTTTTAGTTGAACATTGAAATGCAGTAAGTTCACCATTTTAACCATATAAAAAAAAATGTTGAAAAGATAAACTGTTCCCTTAAGGTGGAATCTCACCTATGATATACATGCCTGAACCAGGATTTGAAACTGGCACCTGCTGACTTGTTGCCAGCATTCTAATCACTACGCAAGCAGATGGCATTAGTGTGTGCATCATTTTAATCACCCGTCCTACTCATGGAAATAACACTCATTCTTCCAGGGATATGTATCATGTTGGTTTTGTCTAAAGTGGATGACAAAGAGCATTAATGTAAAAATATTGAAGGCACGTATTGAAACTAAATCTTGTGTGAAAATATTTAACATAAGTGTACCATTATTTATAAACTATGTCAGTACTTTATGTCATATAATGCCACAACCTGATTACTAAACATTCAAAACAAAATTAGCATCATACTTTCCTGTTCATTACATGAGTTTACTTAGTATTTAACACATACATCTGACTTGTGTTTTTGACATCAGGTGACCGTTTATAGGTCATTATCAATGTACAAGGACAAGATAGTCACAAGGAAATTTACAACACCAGAGAATTACAACCAGGAGCCCCACAAAGAGTGTGCAACAGAGCCAGCGTGGGTTGAACCCGCAGCCCACCTACGCTCTCAAGCAGTTAGTGGCGTGGTGTCTTAACCACTCAGCCACAGAGGTCCCTTTATTTAGTTATCACTGAATAACTAGCAAATAGCAATGTCTTGCCATCATAAGATACCAAAATTGTTTCGCTATAAAAGAAATAAAATCATGTTCTTTTAAGTAAATAAATATTTAACAGCAATAAATTTAAAGCATTTTTTTTTTCATAATAATAAAAGGTCAAGCATAAAATTTTTTATTTCCTAAATATAGAAATAGAATATTAAAAAAACATTTTAAAAGGTATCAAAAGTAAAAGACAGCAGGAAAAAGTAATAAAATATTGCATTTACACTGCAGAAATTGTTCTTCATGATTTCAGAAATTGGCACATAAGAAAAAGTGGGCTATATTTAGCATTTAATCTTCAACTCTTAAATGCATTAAAGGCAAATTATGCCAAGTAAAGTTAATTAAATACATGTGTAAACAAAGACAAAGTCATAGGAAATATTTGAACTTTGAAATTAAAAGTTGTTAATTTTTTAAATTGTGACATTCTTTTGTAGAAAGAGAAAAATGTGTCAGCCGTTTAACTACTTTCCATGCAATTTTGTCAGCCTTTTAATAATGACTATGCAAATAAGTCCTCCTTAATGTTAGATTTCATTCTATGCAAAGCTCTGTCGAGCCTGTTCGTTGATTATATCTCTCTTACATATATAGATATATATTTATAATGTACAGTTTGTAAGAATTGCTGCACCTGTCGAATCATCATGGATCTTGTTGTCAGGTAATGTGGATGGAAAGAAAATTGCATAAAATACACCTCCTCTGACTTTAAAAAAGCGGGAAATTTATTAACCCTATTTTTTAATCAGACTCAAGATGTGGTCTTGATTTTTTAAAAATTGCCAAATATGTACGTCTTAAAACTGCCACTAATTTCTAAAATGAAATTGGAGTACAAAAAATGTCTACACATTTCATTTAGGAGTGGAGAGTAGGGGTTGAGATTCTCTGATTTTCTGTTCCAGAAAATAAGATTTTTTAATCAGTGCTGTGTAGTCATAAAAGAACCAGAATGTTTGCACTATAGGCAGAGGGTATTTGCTAGACAAATGCACTGTAGAGTTATTTGAGAAACAGAGAACATTTCTAAAATAAATTCAGAGAGTATATACTGTGCTTAAAAAACAGAAAAATATGCAGAGTTTCAGTAAAAAATCCAGAAGGTATACCACCATATACTTTCCACTCTTGTTCAGTATCATTATAGACTATTTTTTGATATTACACATTCTTTGAATTTTTTTTCTACATAAGTGGCAAGATTAGAAGCAAAATCAATATAACATGAAGGTCTAAATTGTGTATACATTTTTTGTTTGAACTTGATTGTTAATACTCTAAAAAAAATCAAACTTTAGAGTTTATACACTTAGGAATTGTTATTTTTGTATTCTAAAGGCTACAAAAGGAAAGTCGATCAATAATTCTCATGAAAAAAGGTGGTTGCTAAAAATTATAAGATTATGAATTCATGTGGTATATTCGGATGCTTTAATTTTAGAAACATTTTGGTTCACTACAGAAAAATCAAATATAAGGCTGTTCTTTAATCCAAACCTTATGAATTATTGTTATTTTTCTGTTGGAAAATAAAGAACAACAACAATTAATCGTGAGAATTCTTGCGTTATACTTTAATTTTGGATATTGTTGTTCACTTTAAAAAAATCAAAATATAAGGCTATTCTTCAATCCAAACCTTGTGAATTTTTTCTATTCAAAAATCAACAACAAAATAATAATAATAATCAATAGAATTGTTTATCATGAAAAAATTGCTTGATTAAAATCTATAAGCAATAGATGATGAGAATTCTTGAGTTCTAATGCTTAAATTTTAGAACTATTCTTGTTTGCCTGATGCTTGGATTAGTTGAAATGATATTTGTTGAAATAAATTTAACTGAAGCCCATTTTCAATGGAATACGTCAAATAAGTAATTTCGGTTTTCTTCTTGCATTCGTATGAAATTTCGCAAGAGAAGTTTTGTATGTGCATAAAGTGCACATCATTATTTAAAGAAAAGGTTGTATTTTCAATTCCACAGACAGTCAGTCATGTGTTATTCCAAACCAACTGTTTTTGTAGTTTAAAAGAAAAAGAAAGTATTAAAATTTTTAGATAAAACATTTTCTGTGATATTTTTTATTTGTATTATTATTATTATTCTTTAGGTTTAAATCGACTGTTTATTATTACATTGAAGATATTTTGATTTTCATGTCATTCAGTGCGATGAAATGTTATTGTTTAAATATTGTAATTATAAGTTTACTGTTATTGGAAGCTTGACAACGGTAGTTCTGTCAGACATTTAGTTTTGTATATTCTGAAATGACTTAACAATATATAGGGTGTGACTGTATTTTAGGAACCAAAAAAAGAAGAAGAAAAAATAAACCAAACAAATTTTTAGATTTAAGTTGTTAAGCTGTCCATTTATCTGGCCATGTTATTGTATATGATAACATTGGATCAGTAATTTGTATATTGTGTTCTTCCAAAGAATAAAATTTTTAAGACTTGAAAATGTGACCTGTTTTTCCATAAAATAATATCATGGAATGCAATTTATTTACTTATTTTTTTAGGTAAAATAATTTTTATTACAATAACTCAGAACAAAAATGAATGCTAAATCAATAATAAAAAAAAAAATAATAATAAATGTTATGGAAAGATAAAGTGAAAAGCAAAGAATAAGAAATAGTTGTGACTTGATAACCCTGAGGTAAGTCTTGAGTTTTAAAAGCCAGAGGTCCATTCATTCCAGCCAGAGGTCCAGGAATTCATTTGAAATTTCGTTAGCAAAAAAGCTAAAATAAAAATGAAAGAAGCTTTAGGAAAATTCTAAAATGCCAGTCTGTCAATGAATATGCATTCCCCAACTCTTTCTTGTCTTGATATGTTTCATTTTCAGACTTAATCTTAAGAATTAGTCATGGCTTATATATTTTCTTTAACTGATAATTTACAAAACAACTTATAGAAAAAATTCTTAAATTACCACCAAGACGTTTCCCTTCCCCCTCCAGCGTTCGAAATCCTTGGTGGTCCGCTGGTCCGAGACCACTAAAAATTCAATCGGACCACTAATTTAAAAAATTTAGTGGTCCGCAGGACCAGTAACTTTTTTCCCCTCTGACAGGTAAACGTAAATTTTCTTGTCCCTGAGATAACCGCAACCAAACACAAACCACAGAATTTTATTTTATTTTAAAAAATAAATTAAAAAATGCTTTAAAACATAGTCAGTTGAAATAAATAATCAGAAATAAAATACATAATTAATAATTTTATAGTTTTTGTTCATGTCTGTTTATTTAATTTTTAGCAAATTATAATTTTACATTTTATTATGCTGAAAATTTTGGGTAACTGAAAGGAAGTTTGGTTTATATTCTAGGAGGAGGAGGAGGGGTCATTCAAAGAGTTAAAGGTACCTAATAGAATTTCATGTAGCGGGCCAGTGACAATGTCTGCGGACCAGTAAACTCTGATGTTTACTGGTCCTTTGAGCCAGTGAATTTTTTCTATCAATTCTGCCACTGCCCCTCCCCCCTCACGTTTCCCTTCTTTATACTTAACCAATGAGTCTCCAAATGTCATCAGGAAAGTGCCTTATCGAAATAAACCGGTATACTAAATTTGGAGCAAATCGGATAGAAAACCCATTTATCTAAATTAAGGGGTAATAGCCCTCCATCCCCCCCCCCCCCCCCCTTTATATTTAACCAATGAACTTCCAAATCTAATCAGGGAAGCACCTTATCAGAATAAACCAGTATACCAAATTTAAAGAAAATCGGATAGAAAAACACATTTATCTAAATTAAGGGGTTGTTAGCCCCCCTGTTCCCCCCTTTAGACTTAAACAATGAACCTTCAAATCTAATCAGGGAAGCGCCTTATCAGAATTAACCGGTATACCAAATTTGAAGAAAATCTGATAATTCTGCATGAAAAACCCATTTATCTAAGTTAAGGAGGGATTAGCTCCCCGTTCCCCCCTTTATACTTAACCAATAAACCCCAAAAACTAACAGCCTTATCAGAATAAACCTAGAAAAAAAATCTTTTGAGGCAAATCTGATATTTCTATCAAGAGTTATCGCGTTATGTACATACATACAACCGGCGGGCATATTAGCTCTCAGGCTTTGATAGCCTGTGAACTAAAAAGGGTCAACGGGTGCGTTAACTATTTATAAAAAGCCACCGGGCGCATTAAGAATTTTAAAAAAGGCCTTCAGACACGTAAAGTAGTTTAAAAAGTGCCGCCGGGCGTTGTGCCTGTACCTGGCCAAATTGACTGAGTCAACACTACATGTTTATTATTTTATAAAACTTTTTTGCTTAATTTTATATATTTTTTTATCATGTTAGCCCATTTTTAAAATGCACCTTGACAGTTGAGCAACATTCTTGCAGAATTTTCAATTTTCATTCCGATTATAGAGGTTACAATGTTAACTACACCATATCGAAAATCTCCGCAACCTTCCATTTTAAGCATTTTGTCGAATATTTAGAGAAATACATGATGCGTTCTTCTGGAACTTAGGAATGTAAAAAATATATTTGACCCTCAGCTATTTGACCTCATATTTTTCTGTGAAGGTTTGATCACGAGGGCAATTGAGGAGACCAACAACAAATTGAACAAAACAAATAATATTTGCAACCAGACTTTAAAATAAAATGCTCTAAAGGATCTGTAGCTGTAACACATCACCATATGGATCTTGCATTTAATTTTTGCTCATTTGTGTAAGAACAGCGTGTATATTCACGCAGATATAAAGGTTTGTTTTAAAAAAATGTAAGAAATTTCTGTCTGTTTTTTCCTTATAGCATGCACGGTTATCAACCAAATTTAACTCTTTTTTGAATAAGCTTGACAAAGTACATTAGAAACAATATACATTCAACAACAACTACAACATAAATATATTAAATATTTGATGAAATATGAACATTGGTATTTTTAACTGTACGTGCGATACTGATAAAAATTGTTATTTTGCATAATTAGTGCAACTCATACAAAATGGCCCATCGAATACCAGGAAAATCCAGAAAAATATCGGCGATAGACTGAGCAGAATTTCAGTAGCTTTTTAAAAGTAGCTTGATGATAAAGGATTTTCCACCCCCACCCCCCCACCCCCTTATTGATACTTTAGCTTTTCTTGAAAGAATCATCATAAAAAGTCTGTTTCAACAACAACAATAACAAAAATATATATATATATATACATTGAAGAAAGAGATAGATGGAGATGCAGTAAGGTGCCTGAGGGTGACGCCACAAAAAAAACCCCCTAAAATAAGCAGATCGCTTTCATTTAGAGAAAAAAAATTGCACGGGTGATGTCAAAGAATTCGGTCCTTGTTCCAAGTGCTTGTTTTGTTTGGGCCTACTGTGGACCTTTAAATTTGAGCGATAAATGGTTTCATATTGCAAAACTTTTTTTATGGCATACTGCATCTCCATCTATCTCTTTCCTCCATGATATATATGATACGTTTTCACTAGTACGAGATAAGCATGTTGGTCTTAAGCAATAGCATACACTCGTTATGTAACTCAATGAAGAAATCAAAGTTTTTGCAGTTGTAAAATTATGATTAAGAGTGGAAGGTCAGACCTCCGTCCATTGGAAGGTTTTCCGAAAAATAATAATCGAAGTCATTAGATTCATCGAACATTTATTAGATGATCATAAAATGCACCAAACTCCACTAACCATATGTTATCCATGTTCGGGCAGTTGGTACTGCTACGTCGTAAAAGGTAAGTCACTAGATGTTACGTATTAGAACAGCATGGCGAAGATTCAGGAAAAAAGCTCTCCAGGTGATGTGGGTTATTTAAGCAACTCAATAATCGTAAAATCTATCGCTCCTAGCCCATGCAACCAGTTAAATACTTGCAAAACCTGCAGGCGTATGAACACAATACAAGTGAAAGAGCAAATCCCGTAAAAGTAGCCAGAAGGATGCGATGAGATGTAGAATACAATAGGACTTAGCTCCGGGGGAAGCACGCGTGACGACGATGTGAACTATTTAGCCTCGGCGTCAGAATTATTTCGCAATCAATGTTGGCGGGAGGCTGGCACTGAATTATGGGAAATCGAACACCAGAGAACAAATACTATTAAAACATTCGAAACAAAAAGAATTTATTTTCAGAATAAAATGAAAAAAGTAATTTAATGGGTTTTATAAGATTAGACGAATGGATTTAAAGTTTTTAGATTAATAAAAGAATATGCATTTAAAGCATGAAAAAAAGATAAAAGATTAAGAAAAAGAAACAACGTATAAGGGCACAAATAAAATATGTTTAAAAGCATACAGCTGTTTCAAAACCTCTAAGGTTTCCTCATCAGTGCTTAAAATAAAAGTTTTATTTTAAGCACTGATGAGGAAACCTTAGAGGTTTTGAAACAGCTGTATGCTTTTAAACATATTTTATTTGTGCCCTTATACATTGTTTCTTTTTCTTAATATATTGGCACAAAGTACAATCCTTCTCCAATTTTTAAGATAAAAGATATTTAAGATAGTATTAAAGTTAAGTAAAAAAGGTAGATATTATAATAATTTGGAATAGTTTAATTAAGGTAAAAGGACGAAAATTTTTATTATTACATATATATCAAAATCGAAGCATCTGTTCCAAATTTACACATGGACATACATTAAATGCTAACTCCTTCATTAAAAGTCAATAAAAAATGACAATTTGTCTAAAATCCCCTTGCTATCATAAAGCAACTGAAATCCACCTCTCGATAGCATTGATATCTCTCACTTTTTATATGAGTTGCTCCATACTGTGTCAATTTTTCGTGGATCTGAAAATTTATAAAGGTAATAATTATCTGTAAAAGGAACCAAAATCTTGGAGATAGTTTAGGAAATATTAAAATTATTCTCGAAAATACTTACAAAATTCTCGTAACATTCAATTTCTTTGTATTAAGTTTGAAATTTTAATATTAAATGTTTAATTATGTAAAATAAATATTTTAACTTCTATAAACAAAACATTTTAATATTAATTTCAATACATTTCAGGCAACTTGCTAATTATACAATAATAAGCTAATTACGTTAATAATATACTAATAATAAGCTCTTTCGACGTATTCAGAGCCCAGTTCCTAACCTTCCCTGCTTTTCGATTTGAACGCAACATCCAAATTAGTATTTTGAGATTATTTATATTTAATTTAATTTAGCATTTAAATTTAATAAAAATTAAAGAAAAAACTAATATAAATAAATGTGTCTATTTCTTTGAGTGGTGTATTTTAAACAAAGAGCGTAGAAACACACATTGTGTGTGAAAAATAATGAATTGAAATGGTTTTAATTTAATATGAAAATTAGATTTTTTTTAAAAAACATTAAAGATTAACTGTGTCCTTAATTATGCAAATTTCTAACACTCTGTGTATTAAGAGACTTTGAATCGTGTCTGCATTACTTTATAGCCACTGTTTTTACCACAGCCGTGAAAAAACTAGTCTTAAAAAAAGACTTTACAAAAATTAAATTTATATATTTACTAAATACAGCAATAGATGGCAGCACCAAGTAACTTTAGTCATTATTCCTTATAAAATCTATAACAAATGAATAAATTAAGGCATGAAATAATGATCAGTATTGCTGTAATTTAATAAAATAAATAAATTATTTAATTTATGAAAACTTGTTTTTTACTTTTAATCTTTTGAAACGCTCTAGTTTTATAGTGAAACTACATTTTTGTGAAATATTCTGGACGAATTCGTGCAGAAAGCTTGCACTGTTACTTCCGGGGGGCTACCCTGTGCGGGGCTGTTCTGAAATCAAAAAGAGCAACTTCCTGACATAAGTTTTAATTTATTTTTGTTCGAAAATGCATGAAACTAGCTGGTGTTGTTGTTCAGAAACTATGTCATCGAACTGTTTTTTCCATTTTTTTGCAAACCCAATAGGTCTTTCAGAAAATAGTGTCAAAATGGACGTTCTGAATCGAATTTCCGCGCGAAAGTAGAAAAATCAGTCAAAAGCGGCGAAAAACGGGTTTGTCACGTGATCGAAATTGCTTATAACTCAATGGGTAATTGATTGATCAAAGAATGGAAAAAACAGTTTAATTCCAAATCACTTCCATGGCCAGGCTTTCCAATTTTATATCTTTTTGTTAAAAAATGAATTTGTAAATGTGTCAAAACGTTTTTCGCTTGTTGAGCAGAGCAGTTAAGAACAGCCTTAAACCTTCATAAAAAGCTTGTGGTTGTCTGCAGCTGAAAATCAAGTACATCTGTAACCGTAGAACCTCTCCCCCCACCCCATCTCATCCCAACCCTCTCGTTTTCTGGAGGAAACAGGTTGTAGAATTTTTTTTATTTACAATATGAAAATGATGTATTTTTATTTAGTAATACTAATAGAAACCTAATAAGAACTCTCTTTAAGATCACAAAACATTGAATCTCTGAATCCAAAAGGAAAATTTGGGGCCCTATACCTATAGAACCATTGCGATTGCGAGCGACTCAACCCCGTAAGTCTGACCCTGTCTACAAGTGTTATTCATAAATTTACGATTTGCATTATCATGAAAGTGAGAAACGTAATTTTCTTCGTTTTCCTGCCGATTGTTAGAGCTTCAGTAATTGGTAAATAAAGGCACTGATGAAGCGCCTGTGATAACGCTGTGAAGCAGTTGGCGCCTGGTGAGGGGCACCGCCAACACCACCCTTGCTGCAGCTTTGTTCACATGTCCTAAAGCTGTGCTGTAGGAGAAAGTAGGGGAATGGCGCTCATTTAAGGGAAAACATGAATAGCTAGTCCAATTTGGACAAAAAAATCAATATTTTATTAACGAAGTATATCTCCAAAGCATAAGGAACAGTTTGCAATCAACTAATTTTTATAAAAGTTTTAGGAATTTTTTTTATCGTTTTATTTAAATGACCATCGATTGAGCGGTAATGCCCGACATGATAGGGTAATTGCGCTCAGAGTTTGAATACAACGTTTAAGTAAGACAAAAGTCACATATGTAGTTGTGTGGGCTGTTCACACCACTGCAAACTTTTTGCAACCACTTTACACATATTGTGTTAGACATATAGTGGGCTACATTTTATATTTAGGTTTTTTTTTTTTTTTTTTCACCACTTTTTTGAAATCGTAAAATTCTCCTTGTTTAATGACACATTAATTAAGGCGAAAACAGGGGAATTTTACCATTTCTAAAAAGTGGTGTCAATCAACAAATTTGAATTTTAAAAAAGTTGCCCACTGGCCGCGAGCGCCATGTTGGGTTTTAATGCATTATAATTGACGTAACAACACGCTACAAAAATAAATAAAAACATGAAAGTACAGCTAAATGTATATATTTTTTAGACATAATGAGTAAATTAATATTTGAAAATAAGAGTGTACACTTAACTTCAAGTTAGAATTGTTGTAGAATTTTATAATAAAACAACTTCAAACTAATAACTTGAGGACACAAAAATACTTTCCTCCCGACGGGCACTTACTGGGAACTTAGGATGAAGTTCGCTAGGTGCCGGTACCGATCGCACGTTTTCAATTCTATTCTGTTTAGAGATATTGGGTGAGTGGGATTACCCTTCTGAGCGTCATTACCCTACATTCCCCTATAAACTCTTGTAATACATATGGAAAAATGTTTGGCATAAAAAGAGATATTTTATATGTAAAAAGAAAACTGCAAATTCTAACAAATATTTGTACGTTTTTCAACTGAGATAGGGCGTTCTTTTTTTGTTATTAAGTAAATTTAAAAAGGACCTGTGCTATATACTTCAGAATAGAACCTTGCGTCGGGTCGGGAAAATGATTTTATTCGAACAGACTCCCTCCCTCCCTCCCTAATCGCGGGTCGGGCTCTATAAGTTTTCGTAGAGGCTGTAGTTGATTTCTACTTTTCTGCTGTGGGTCGGGTTAAAACCCCATTAACATGATTCTGGTAAAATCAACTCTTACAGAAAAATGAAATTAAAAACTCGTCAAAAGCGGACAAATAAAATTATTAAACTGGTTTTATTGTTAAACTTGATTTAGTTTTTGTTGGGAAAATTAATACGTGCCTTACGTACTCAAATCCAAAGGGAAAATTTTATGACACAAGTTTTAATTCACTTTTGTTCGGAAGCGCATGAGATTGGCAGGCGTTGTTATTCAGAAACTATGTAATCGAAAGACATTTTCCACTTTTTGTTAAAAGCAAACGATCTCTCAGAAAATACTGTCAAAGTTAACGTTTTGAACCGAATTTCCGGACGAAAGGAGAAATAGCAGTCAACTAAGTGGGAAAAACCGGTTGTCACGTGACACAAAATCACTTATAACTCGATAAATATTTTATTTATCAAAAAATGGAAACCGTCTTTCGATTCCAAATCGCTTCCATAGTCAGCTCTGCCAATATACTTTACTTTTAAAAATGAGTCACTAACTATGGCAGAAAGTTTCTTGGTTGTTGAGCAGAGGATTTGAGAACCGCCTTAACCCTTTAGTGCGCAGCTTTGCATACATGCAAACATAACTGTTTTGAATTTAATAGATTTTTTTTATTCGCATATATCTATTTCACATCTGAAAATTAAAATACCAATTTTTGCTTTAATTATAAAACAGACATTCCGTATTTAAATAAAGCGAAACGAACCATTGAAACTTTCTGGTGTCAAGTCAGATTCTCTGAACTACTTAATTTCTAGAACGTATTCTATCATGTGAATTAAAGGGTTAAAGGTTAAGTTTTATAAAATAAATGATTATATAAAATAACATATTTGGGGACATACTTATTAAAGTATTTACTAATTTGCATTATTTTAGTGTAAAACAGCCACGCGACAGGAGTTTTTACTTGTATTGCAGATGTGCAACAGAAGAAAAGATTGACGTATTATATGAAAAATACATCTCTGATTTTTTTCATTATTTTTTCTGTGTAATAAACCTTTCAGAGAATCCTATATAATGTTTTCGAAACAAAATAAAAAACCGCGCATTTAAGGGTTAACTTCGAAATCTACCTGTGCCTGAAGGCCGAACCAGCAGAGATTTTTTGTAGAAATATTACTGTTATTATGGTTTGGGGGGCGGGAGCAAAATTATTTCTTCTCCCAAAACCTTAGCTACGCCACTGAGAGCACCTGCCAATTTCATGCGTTTGGAAACATAATGTACGAAAATTTAGCGAGTTTGGATTTGAGAGACTCAAATTTGTCACACTGGTGTTGAATCATTCCAATATATGTATATACCGGGTGTCCCAAAAAGGACTGACTGATTTTAAAATTCAATAACTTGCAAACGGTGACAGATATTTAAAAAATTCTTGCAGGAGGGTTATGCATAAGGTCAAAAGGTTTTTTACAGTGATTTTCAATTTTAGTTCGAATTACAAACAATAGATGGCGCTGCGATCAATAGACGCTGAATTCAGGCTCGATTTTTGGTACTTCGTGGCCCGGATAATACATTTCCATCTCCTTTTTCAGCATGGAACAAGAGAAAGGACCAGAAATCGAGCCTGTATTTAGCGACTATTGCTTACAGCGCCATCTATTGTTTGTAATTCGAACTAAAATTGAAAATCACTGTAATAAAACTTTTGACCTTATGCATAACCCTCCTGCAAGAATTTTTTAAATATCTGTCACCGTTTGCAAGTTATTGAATTTTAAAATCAGTCAGTCCTTTTTGGGACACCCGGTATAATGTTTTCCATGAACGCAGCTCTCAATGCCCCAATTTGTTTGATTGGTCTGGCCTTTGGATACAGATGGACATAATTAGATTCGTTTGCTTTGCCATGTATAGAAAGCACAACCAATTTTGCGAAATTGAATTTATTTAACCTTTAACTGATGTTTACCGGTCTCTCAGACCGCGACTTTTTTCAATTTTTATAGTTTAACTTGCAATTTTTAGTTTAACTACAAACACTACTGAAATTTTGTTTCGTTTGGAACTTTAGTACTATCACCAGAGACTTTTGAATAGGTGAATTTTAATTAGAACAGTCCTGTACATAAAGTTTAGTACAAAAACAACATCCTACGAGTTAATCGCGTCTTTTATTCATCTGTCGATGGAGCGGTCTCATAGACCACTTCACACTAGTTATGTGACAATTTCTGTGACATCAGTTAAAGGTTAAGATTGTTTGTTCTCAAATCCAAAAGAGCAACTTTATGACATATGTTATAATTTACTTTTCCTCGGAAATGCATGAAACTAGCAGGTGTTGTTGTTCAGAAATTATGTAATCCAACTGTTTTTTTCCGTTTTTTCGTAAGCGCAATAGATCTTTGAGAAAATAGTGTCAAAGGGGGCGTTTTGAACCGAATTTCCGCGCGAAAGATGAATAACTACTCAAGGAAGGGTAAAAAACGTCTTTGTCACGTGGTCAAAATCGCTTATAATTCGATAGCTAATTTATTTATTAAAAAATGGAAAACACAGTTCGATTCCAAAAAGCGATTTGGAATCAAACTGTGTTTTCCATTTTTTGATAAATAAATTATTTTTTATTCACAGCAAGTATTATTTATATAAATTATTCACAGAAAGAATTCTGCGATATCTTACAGTGCTCGTATCACGCCTCGAAGCATAAAACGATCTACTCGCGCACAACCCACTCTGTAAAAAAAATATCTGTAAAATTAACGGTAAAAAGCTGTCAGTTTTGGCCCGTTTAATTTACAGAAAATAACCGTAATTTTGTAACGAAGATTCTGTTTCTTTAACAGTTTTATACAGTTATATTTACAGGGATAAACTGTTATTTTTAAAGAAAAAGGCTGTAAATTTTACGAGAGAAACATGTAAATTTTTACGAACTTCCTGCTTTTTTGACAGTTTTATACCGTTACATCTGCAGAGATAAACTGTTATTTTAACAGAAATATTTTGTGAATTTTACAGAGGAAGCCTGTAAATTTTTACAAGCTTTCTGTTTTTTTCAACAGTTTTATACTGTTACATTTACAGAGATAAATTGTTATTTTAACAGAAATATTTTGTGTTTTTTACAAAAAAAGGCGATAGATTTTACGAGCATGAAAACACTCAAATGTTCGGCGATCCAGCAGATTCCTACCCAGGAATCGTTCAATGTACATCCTTTGACAAGCCGTTGCATTCCCTTGCGCAGCTACATACATGTCAGCAAGAGTAGTGGATGGGGACAGCTTAATGCAGCAATGTTAAAGGACCTGGCTGCGTAATAGAAGAAGGGAGAAGGGAAATCTTGAAAAAAAATATTTTAAAAGAAATTCCTTAAGGATGTTCGTTATTGGCACGTTTACCCTATTTTAAGTATGTTCCAAATTTTAAAAGGAAAATACGCAAATAAACACTTGGGTTAAACAATTATACGTGGGAAAACTCAGAATAACAGGAAAAAAAACCACGTGTAAATGTTGACATAAAAAATATCCACATCTAAAACGTTCTTATCGCCAAGATTTAAGCAATAAACGCCATTTCTGGCATCCCTAAAATGTGGTAACCAGTGGACCAATCAGGTTATCCAGCCAGTGGGAGAAATAATCGCTCGTGAATGAGTCGGCACGTGTACCGCTAGCTATTGCATAAAAGGGTTTTTCCCTCCTCGGATCTTCTTTCAGTTTTTCAGTTCTTCGCCTTGTTTGTATTATGGAGTCTCGCCTTTAGTCATGCAGTATAATAGAAAGTGATTTCATATTCCAGTTTTTAGACAACGTGGCTACACATCATAGTTTTTCATGTCTTCATCGTATTCTTGTGGAATGGTTTCTGTCATCATTTAGTGTTAAGCTATTCTTCCCCAGTGTGTCTACGTGGCTGTTTACGGAGAAGTGAATTTCTTTCCGGTTGTAAGCTGATTCTTGGATGCTTGAATGTCCTGAAGGAATGTAGCTTGAGTGGGCGAAGTATTTGGAGGAGTTAGCGATGTTTCATCAAGACCTTTTCTCACTGACGATGTTGATCGGAAACATAATTCCCCGGTGACGTTGTTCTTAAGTGAATCATGATTAGTGTTTTTAATATGAAGCCTATTATTATTTTTTTGCACGATATGCCGTGGAGTCCTGGGGTAAATATATAAATGCCATTACATATATATTTATAGATATACATTTAATAGTTGTTATAAATTATGAAAGTTAAGTTTGTTGTTTTTGGTTTTTAATAAATACGTTTTTATTTATATATATTGGTATCTGTTTTACTTAATCCACCACAGTTTAAGTTTAATTGAATTACATACAAGTTTATAGCAATATATCTTTAAATCTTTTAACTAAAATTATTGATTAGATCATGTCATGCTATGTCAGAAGTTAGCCAGATACGCTCCATTGCTAGTGCATAACTCTGCTAATTTATAGCCATTTCCTTGATATTGGCTATCAGTATAACAGGGCGTTTTATACTGTTTTGCATGCGGTTTTTTGATGGCGTGATGAGAAAACTATTACTTATTCAATATCAAAAATTTGATAAGTGTTCATACCACTATTTTCGAATAGTAATTTAAGCAAATGTCTTAAATTCTTGGTTAAGATCGCCATCCCCTCAACTAACATATCTCCTGATAGGTTGTTTAACGGAGTTACGTTCAGATACAGTTTTGTTAAGAATAGAGTGCGCTCCCTCCAGGGGCGTAGCTACCGTGGAGCAGTTGACTATACAGATTTACATGCGAGTACACAAAAGTTACGCAAAAATTTATTTTGTATTTTACATGGCTATTTTGCCATGACTTTTTCGACGATCCTATATTAATCTTTAAACAAGTTTTTCAGCTGTTATAAGTAATTTGCATGGAAACTCTTCAGTGACATTTTCAAATTAAATTTGTAAAATATTTTATTTATTTATTTATTAGATTTAGTCTTAAAATCATGGCTGAAAAATGTAAACAGAGTAGTTTATTGAAATTGAATTATTTCAAAATATAAAAAAAAAGATGATTTAAATGCTAGTAGTAATGGCATTTTAACACTATAAATACCGATTTGGATTCGGTTTCCCCAGTCGCAAATCACTCAAAGCCATTGAATAACCTAGAAGAATAGTATTTCCTTAGCTGATAGCAATTAGCAAGACATTGTATTGTTGAAAGAACAAACAGTCAATACTGACGATAATTTAAATATTATGAAAAAGTTGTGGTAACCAGAAACAAATTTTGATTTCCCCGCAAGCTGTGCTACCGCTTCAAATCACAAACAAAGTTTTCAATACACATGGCTTTAAAAATATACTTGGCTTGTGTATTCTCAAGTTGAAAATAGTGCACGTTATAAATATTATGTATTTTTTGCATCTCCTAACGTTGGAAAATCTAAATTGGAAGTAGCTGAGTAGTTGGTCACGCAAGGTTATAATAATTGGAAGAAAGCCATTGAGAAATTATATAGATAAAGAGAATGACAACAAAATTTGTGAAGAATTCTTACAATTTATTCCTGTAGCAAGCACTGCAGGAAAAAACTTGCCTGGCAAAATATCAGAAGGATTAAAGACATGATATCGATTTGTCCTATTTACGTATGGGCAAGGTTATGATGATGTCCCATCAATGAGCGGAAAGTTTAATGGATTTAAGTCTCACATATAATCATATATCCGCAAGCTTTTTATGCACATTGTGCCTCACATAGTTTAAATTTAGCACTTGAAATGTTGTATCTGGGACAGAAATAAAAAACTGCATTGGCATAATTGAAATGACACACATTTTTTCAATATTCCTAATACACAAGACGTCCTCCTCAACAATATTGACAAACATACACCAGAAATTAATAACCAAAAACTACAAATAGTTCATCGAACTAGATGGGTGGGTTGCCATGAAGCCATGGTAGAATTAATTATATGATGCAGTGATTGATCGCTTTGAAACAATCGCAACTTGGAAAGACAGATTCGTCTTCTAAGGCCAAAACTTTAAAAAAATTCGTTATGTAAATTTGGTTTCCTAATTTCATTATTTAGCTTACAGAATATATTTGCATACACTTTATCATTGTCTAAATTATAGCAAAAATCTGCCAGTGACCTTTTAATTGCCTGAAATTTCGTTGACAATGTTGTGGCTCACTTAAATACTATTCGTAAAGCCCCAGATATTCCTTTCAAGGATATTTATGATGAAGCCTGTATATGAAAGCCAATAACTTTCATATTGACATTAAAATACCAAAAACTTCATCAAAACAAACACAAACATCCAATGTTCCAGCCGATTCTATGGAAGAGCATTTCAGGAAAAATATTTTTATTCCATTCTTTGATCAAACATTCACTCAACTTAAGGCTGTTCTTAACTGCTCTGCTCAACAAGCGCAAAACATTGACATATTTAAAAATTAATATTTTAACGGGAAGATATAAAACTGGAAAGCCTGATCATGGAAGCAATTTGGAATAGAACTGTTTTTTTTTTCTTAGATCAATCAGATACCTATTGAGTTATAAGCGAATTTGATCACGTGACAAACACGTTTTTCGCCCGCCCTTGAGTGCTCTTTCTCCCTTCACGTGGAAATTCGGTTCAAAACGCCCACTTTGACACAATTTTCTGAAAGATCTATTGCGATTTCAAAAAAATGAAAAAAAAAACAGCTCAATGACATAGTTTCTGAACAACAACACTTGCTAGTTTCATGCATTTTCGAACAAAAATAAATTAAAACTTATGTCAGAAAGTTGCCCTTTTGGATTTGAGAACACCCTTAATGAACGTTTCACTCTGTACCGCATTTTGGTTTTTTTTCTACATAATGGAAAAAAATGCTCCAACAGCTAGTGAAATAAAAGATTTTCGTCAACTGTGTGAATTTTATGTGCATGATTTGCTTTCTACAAATTCAGAAATTTTGAATACCGAATTCAAGTTCAGCTAAAGAAAATTTTAGAAATAGCTTTCAATAACTCTATGCAAGAATGACATTGAAGCAGTTTCGAAATGGGGCAAAATATTGTACCCCAACATCTACAAATAACTAAAGATATTTGCAATGCTTCCCATTACAACCTGTCTCAGCGAAAGGTAATTTTTGACATTACACATTTTAAAACTTACTTAAGATCCACAATGACAGAATCAAGATTAATTTTCTGGCTTTTTTATACATACACAGAGAGATTAATGTACATGCGACTTGAAGTAATTCAAGAGCTTTGTAAAAAAAGATTTTATTGTGTAACAATATTTTTAATTATTGAGGTAATATTTTTATCCGTTTAACTCTGCCCCATAGACAGTTAAGCCATGGAGGCAGTAGGGGCATCTACCCTTTCCACGACTAGAGACAATGTCTCTACAAGAATTTACTGTCATGCCCCACAAGAGATTAAATTCTCTATTAGTTTATTAATTTCCATACAATTCTGAGTGATGAATTAAATTTAAATAAACTAGCCCAAACATTTGCATCCAATAATTTATCTCAAGGCTATTTTTCTTAAACTGCAATATGTATGACAATCAGATAGATATAAATAGGAAATTCTATAAATGTTTATTTATGAGCTCTTTAAATGTTTAACTTCTGCACATTCAAAAATTAGTACTTTTATAAATTATTAATTAAATTAAATTTTAAGTATAATAATTTTAATTTTCATTAAAATAAATAACTAATTAATTGATACTGAATTAATTACGATAATTTTATGATTAATTAGTGTCCCTTTGTAATTTCCTACTATAATCAAAACTAGAGAAATTTTGCACCCACTAATTTATTTTTTTTCGTTGCCAATGTTCGGCCCCCTCCAAGATAAAATCCCGGGTGCGCCACTGTTCTCGACTTTCTCGTTTGGAATACATATTATTATGAAAATGGAGTGAGTTTCCTAAACTCTAAGAGTTAAATTTAAAATTAATTTTGTTAAAGAAATATTCTCGTAAAGTTCCAAAGTTATTCATACATTATTCATTTTATCTTATTTTTTAAACAAAATACTCCACATTACTTTTTATCAACCAAATCCACAAAATTTAATTGACTTTTCTAAATTGTACTTATTTCAAAAATTGATTGGACATGCTGGTTTGTTAATCTTTGTGTAGCAAAGACATAGCTGTCAGTTAAAAAAATATTTTGAATCAGAAAATGTATTTGTATCTATGCACTACTTATTTGATTTCATCTATTAAGTACATTTTCAGGTTATAATTATTTTTATTTTATATGAAAATTAACAAAAGGTTTGCAGTATGAAAACAGGGTTCCTACAGTTTCAAGGAAAATAAAAGCATTTTCTTACAGAAAAGCTCTACTTTTATAACCATGCGATTCCATATTTTATTCAAGATTTTCAGTAAAATGTCCAACGGAAACACGCACATGGTCCAAACAGTAACATAGCAGCTATAAATAATCCCCTCAAAAGATCAGTTTCATATCCCCTCCTATTTGGATGGAATGATTCCGATATGCTATTGGCTCAGTGTCCATGTGATCTTATGATGGGGAAAGCAACATACCTCTCCTACAAGACATAAGAAAACTTGGTTGCCCTTGTAACCAGGGCTGCGGAGTTGATGGGAAAAATGTCCGACTCCGGGAATTTTAACAGATCCGACTCTGACTCCAACTCCGCAGTTCGCTTACAACACTATGATTATCTTTTGTGTGTAGTAAAACACAGAAACTATGTACGTTGCTGTTGTTACACACATACTTTAGACCGCATATGCATCGTACATGGGTGTAGTCAAAGGGTTAATGTGTGCTGCATAAACAACAAAGTTTGAGAATGGCTGCTCTCCAAAGCATTACTGAAACAACTCTGATACACAGTCTTAAAGGCAACTCTAGAAAAAAAAAAGGAAAAGAAAAATGGCAAGAAAAGCATTCAACACATTACAAATCAAAGTTTTTTTTTTATTTTTTAGAAAAAAAGAATAACAACACAAAAGTTATATTGCTGAGGTAAAACAGACCAGCTGTATTAAAGAAAAAACAACCCTATTAAATGTTATGTACAATGTAAAATATTATAAAAGTAAAACTACAAAAATACTCAGAATGTTGTCTACAAAAATACCCATAGAATGACCAGCAGACAATTTTTTAAATTAATGTGAACACAGCTTTGTTCAGTCCACTATCTATGTTTTAGTGATTTTTTCTTTTTAAATCATAAATCTGAAAAAAAAAAAAGATAAATAAATCATTACAACATTTTAACACAATATAGTCTTAAAACATCAGATTAAAATATTATCAGAATGTATGCAATCATTGTTACATTTAAAAATACAGAAAGACAATTTTCCGCCAATTAAAAATTAAAAGAAATTCGTAAGGGTGAAAAATCCCATAGAAAATGGCCAGTAATGCTGTCCCTTTTTCTCAGAAACTCAGACTTCAATATATATTTTTGGCATTATAATTAGCTATATTCCAATTTTTTCTTTTCTTTTCTTTCTTTCTTTTTTTTTTTTTTTTTTTGAAAAATCAATTTCTTTTTAGTAACATTAATTAAAAAAAAAATCTAAATGGATACCTATTGCATTTCCCCCCTTACAGAACAATCAATTTATAGTTTAGTGATTAACAAAGCTATTTTTTAAAAAATACATTGAAATCATGGTACTTTTCTAGTAAAGAGGATATTGGCATTTTTTACAAACTGCTTGGCACAATTCGGGCTTTAGTAAGTGATATTTGTTGCCAAACGTTATACACAGTTAAGAAAATAAAATTTATGAACTTTTAATTTGTTTTATAAGAATTTATATGTATATCTACCCTATCTATATTATAAAGGACAAACATATCTGTGCGTAACGCATACGTCATTTTGCGAATGGCAACACTTTGAAATTTGAAATAAAATTTTGGATTTGCAATTTTTTCTACTGCAAATTTTTAAACCTCTAAACATTGCACATTTAAAATTTTTACACCGTCGTATAAGGAAAAAAATACTCTTTTAAATGCAATTTGTGTTAGGGAAATATGTTTTGGTTAAATTTTTTGATGTTGTTTTTGTCCACTAGATGGCAGGATATCTTTTCCCACCAGATGGCAGGATAGTTTGTCCTCCAGATGGCAGGGTTGTTGCACTGGATGGCTGGAGTGTGTTTTTGGAAGTGGTCTCTGGGTTGACTGTTGGGTTTGATGGTTGTACTGCTCTGGGTAGTTGGTATTTGAAAGATGTTAAGCATTATGGTTCTTATGTTTTTACTATGCTGTGTTTTGTTCAGTTTAGTTTGTCTTGTCAAGTAGGCAAGCAAATAAAGTTACTTTCAGCTGACTTGATAGTGATTAATTATGAGTTTTATTTATTCTTACCTGACCTCTGTTACATGGTAGCAGAGCGTGGTTGGGTGTTTGTTGCTTATTTAGTGAAGATTGAAATGTTTACATTTTCCAGTTAGGCTTAATGAAAGCATGCTTATTAGGCTTAGTAATATTTATTAGATATGACAGTATGCTTCATCATGAATTCAGCAACAATTATTTAGGATGTGATAAAAATTAAATATAGGAAATTGTTTTCAAGAAACTTTTGTTTACCTTTTGAAGTTTAAATTATTCATTTCTGGGACTTTGTTTTTTTCAATGACAACATGGCTGCTGACTCTGAAGATTGTCTTGGTCAAATAGGTCATAAAACTATTCCTGTGCTTTCTAATGCAAATTATCACTCATGGAAAGATAGATTAGAGTCTTTATTACAATTAACTGGTTGTAAGAAATTTATTGTTGATCCAGAACCAGTATTATCAGCTGATGCTACAGAAGCAGATAAAGATAGATTTGAATCTAGAAAGGACAGAGCTTTAGGTCTAATGAAAACTTATATGGATAGTAGCCAGGTTGCTATTTTAGATGGTATAGAGTCTCCATTAAAAGCTTGGCAAAAGATAAGAGACACATATTGTCCCAAGTCTCGTGCAAGAATAGCTGAACTTAGAAGAGAATTTATTTTATTAAAGCCGGAAGAGGGAGAGCATATTGGTGTTTTTATTGCTAGAGTGAGAAAAGTGGTCAAAGATTTAGCTGATGCTGGGAAAATTGTTGATGATGCTGAAATAGCATTTCAGTTAATTGCTTTTCTTCCTGAAACTTACGAAAATGTAGTAACTAAGCTGTATGCTTTAGAAGATAAGAAATTTACTTCAGCGGAAGTGGAAACAGAATTATTAACTGAATATGGACGTTTAGAAAGCAAAAAGAAATTGGAAGAGTTTAGTCGACTTGATAAAACATTTTTGGTTCAAGGAGCAAGAAGAAATGAATTAACTAATCTTAGGAAGCAAAATAGGCAGAGAGAACCAAAAATAGTTTGTTACCGATGTAACAATACTGGTCATATTGCTAGAAATTGTAAAGTTAATTTAAATAATGAGCAAAAGCAGCGAAAGTTTGGAAATTATAAGAAGAATGAGAAATCCCAATCTCAAAAACAGTCATTATTTTATGTTTCAGAAATGGAAACTGCTCATGAAACTAATGTTGAAGAGAATAGAGATATTTTCACTTGGGATTCAGCTGCAACTTGTCATGTTCTAAATTCAAGGAAATTTTTCCAATCATATAAGCCTTTAGAGAAAACATTTATTAAGTTTGGACCTCACCCTACTGAAGTTATAGGAATTGGAGATGCTGTTGTGAATGTTTATTCTAATAAGGTGTTGCACGTTATCACTCTGAAAAATGCTCTTCATGTTCCATCAGTCCAAAGAAATTTAGTATCGGGAAAGAAGATGGATGATGCTGGTTTTACATTTAGAGGAGGACATGGAATGATAAAATTTTATTATCCTGATGGAGCACCATTTATAACAGCTAAGAAAGAGAAAAACTTCTTTATTTTTCATGGTTATTGTGCAAATTCATTGGACTGCAATGGCATCTATGAAACTCATAGTCAATTAGATATGAACCATGAACGTTTTGGCCATTTTAGTAACCGAATGTTACGAAAGATGATTGTTGAAAACAAGGTTACTGGTGTTAGGAATACTAACTTTAAAGAAATTGTTGATTGTGAAAGCTGTAGTCTGTCAAAGTCAAAGAGAGCAAGTCACTTGCCTATGGATAAAGTTAGGTCAACTGAAATTTTACAGTTGGTTCACTCTGATTTGTGGGGGCCTGCAAAAATACGGTCAATAGGAAATGCTTTATATTTTCTTACATTTATTGATGATTTTAGTAGAAGGGCGTTTATCTATCCGTTGAAGGATAAAAAGAGTGTTTACGAAACCTTTGTGCGATTTAAAGCAATGGCAGAACGCCAAACAGGGAAAAAGTTGAGAGCCCTTAGAACGGACAATGGCTTGGAATACTTATCTAATGTCTTTCAAAATGCATTGGAAAAAGAAGGAATACGGCATGAGAGAACAAATGTTTTTACCCCTGAAATGAACGGAGTTTCGGAACGTTATAATAGAACGATTATGGAAGGTGTTTTAGCTTATTTGCATAGTGCAAAACTACCGTCAAAGATGTGGGCTGAATTAGTAATGACAGTAAATCATTTGAAAAATAGAGTGCTGCATTCAACTACCAATGAAATCCCTTACTTTCGATGGTTTGGTAGAAAACCGAATGTTAGCTATTTTAAAAGAATTGGATGTACTGCTTATGTAAATATTCCCAAACAGAAAAGACACAAGTTACAACCCAAAGCAAAAATTGGTGTCTTAGTAGGATATGCTGTCTATACAAGGGGTTACCGTATTTGGTACCCGGAGGAAGGAAGAATTGAAAAAACTAAAAATGTGAAGTTCAATGAGAAACTACTGGAGATGGATAGAAGATCAGTGAACAAGGTAGATAATCAAATGTTTGAGTGGTTGAAATTAGTGTTATCTGAAGAAAACTTCTCAGAAGAAAAGAGCTGTCCCCTAAACAAATCACATAGAGTGGAGAATCCTGAAGAATTGCAGAATCTTGAGAAACAACAGGTCAAATCTCCTGTGAAAGAAATAGCAAGAATGTTTGAAAAAATTAATCTGGATGCATCAAAGCCAATAACATTTACTAGGAAAGAAGTTATTCGTAAATCTGGAATGTCTAAAGGAAGAACTGATGTTTATTATTATCCTTCTACAGGAGAGCCAAAAATTAGGAGTAAAAATGAAATGGAAAAATATTGCAAGGAAAAATCATTAACTTATGATCCAAAAGATTTTAATTGGAAACCGAGTCAAGGAACAGATGTTAGAGATACTGAAGTTTCAGCAGCTTCAGATGAAGATAGTGGGTCTTCAAACGAAGATAGTTCGAAAGAGAAGGAACATTCTATAAATATTTTAAAAGAGATGGGTGATTTTCAAGTTTTCCTTACTGATGATATTGAAATTCCTCAGCACTATTATCATGCACAAATTTCGCCTCAGAAGAAAGAGTGGGATCTGGCAATGAATGACGAGATAAAATCATTTGAGCAGAGAAAAGTGTGGAAGTTAGTTCCTCCCCCTGAAGATGGGAAGATTATAATAGGTACAAAGTGGGTTTATAATATTAAAAGAGATACTTCTGGTAAGATTAAAAGGTTTAAGGCTAGACTAGTGATTTTGGGTAACTACCAACGACCAGGTTATGATTTTGAAGATGTATTCAGTCCAGTGGTAAGTTTCACTGTTATTAGAGCTTTTGTTATGTATTTAGTTGTTATTCATAAATGGTTAGTTTTTCAACTTGATGTTAACATTGCTTATCTCTATGGTAAATTAAAAGAAGAAATTTATGTACGACAACCTGTTGGTTTCATTAATAAAGAGAAGAAAAATCATGTTTATAAATTATTACGTGCAGTATATGGACTTCACCAGTCAGGACGCATGTGGTTCTTAGAAATGGATGAAAAATTTGTAAGTGTAGGTTTTTCTAAGTTTAAAAGTACTAACTGTGTGTATAATTATGGAAATGATGCTATAATTTTAGTGTATGTTGATGATTTGTTTATATTTGCCAAGACCCAATTAGTATTAGATAAAGTAAAAGCGTTAATTGGATCATTGTTTGAAGTTAAAGAACTAGGTCAATTAAATATGGTGTTAGGAGTACAATTTGATATGGATGATAATGGTATTAGAATGCATCAACAAAATTATATTGATAGAGTAGTAAATCTTTTTAAACCAAATTTGCTGGTCAAACCTTCCATACCATTATCCCCTGGTTATGAAATAGGAGATAAAGATTGTCCAACAACTGAAAAGGACAAAAGTGTTATGGAAAGAATTCCTTTTAAAAACTTGCTTGGTTCTTTGATGTTTATTGCAACACGGTCTAGACCAGACATAAGTTATTCATTGTGTAAATTGTCTCAGTTTAATCAAAATCCTGGTATTAAACACTGGAAAGCTTTGTTACAAGTTTTGAAATATGTGGCTGTTACAAAGGGCTTAGTCGTCGAATATGAAAATGATGAGACTTTAAATGGATTGATAGGATATTCCGATAGTGACTTTGCAAATTGTAAAGATACTAGAAAGAGTGTAACTGGTTTTATTATTTACTTGAATGGTGTACCAATATCATGGAAATCAAAGAAACAAGGTTGTGTTGCTAAATCTGCCATGGAGGCAGAGTATATTGCTATGGCTGAATTGTGTAGTGAGATGATATGGTTAGACAGAATTCTGAGAGAATGTGACTTTGCCAGCTTGCCAACTCCTGTAATATACTGTGACTCAAAAAGTGCTATTGACTATTCAAAGAACAATATTGAAAATAGTGCAAATAAACATATTGATGTTAAATATCATTTTGTAAAAGATCACATTTTGAAAGGTCATGTGACTGTATTACGAGTAGATTCATATTCTAATGTTGCTGACATCTTTACAAAGCCATTACCCAAGAGTACATTTTTGAAATTTCGGGATTCAATTCTAAGTTAATTTCTCTTTGTAAATTCTTGTCTTTAGACAATTTAACCAAAATGGGGGAGCATTGTTAGGGAAATATGTTTTGGTTAAATTTTTTGATGTTGTTTTTGTCCACTAGATGGCAGGATATCTTTTCCCACCAGATGGCAGGATAGTTTGTCCTCCAGATGGCAGGGTTGTTGCACTGGATGGCTGGAGTGTGTTTTTGGAAGTGGTCTCTGGGTTGACTGTTGGGTTTGATGGTTGTACTGCTCTGGGTAGTTGGTATTTGAAAGATGTTAAGCATTATGGTTCTTATGTTTTTACTATGCTGTGTTTTGTTCAGTTTAGTTTGTCTTGTCAAGTAGGCAAGCAAATAAAGTTACTTTCAGCTGACTTGATAGTGATTAATTATGAGTTTTATTTATTCTTACCTGACCTCTGTTACAATTTGTTTGAAAACTGTATCTCAATTTATTTTTCAGATATTAATTTTTTTGTAGTTTTTAATAACATTTTTCTTTTCGTCGCAACAAAAGTACCTCATTTCATTGAAAGTCATTGAAAGTAAACGGAAAATAGTCGAAAATAGGAGATATCTTTCTGTTGTCATTTTCTCATAAAACCTAAAAAAAAGGTTGAAATTAAAATATGGGCTATGTCAAGAATATTGTCTGTTATTCTGTGAATAATGACGTCATATGCACACTTTTCTATAGACGAAGTTTAAAACTGGATTGTAAAAGTGGATTGCTTTAGCGGATGCAAATGACGTCATTTTATAAAAAAACGTGTATTTTATTTCTTAAACCTGAATTATGTTTTGTAGAAGTGCGTCATTTTTACAGCCCAGCTGCTTTGAAATTCTTCACAGGTGAAAAGGCTTCACATTTAAAAATAATGTAATCGAAATCACACACTGATAAAACGCAATGTTTTACAAAAATTTAGAATATCTTTATAAAGTATATTTTTCAATCTTCTGACCATCGTTACATTTTCAATTTTCGTCGCATAGAGAAAAAAATTACTTTCAAATGCAATTTGTTTAAAAACTTTATCTTAATTGGCTGATGTATTATATTTTCTAAAATAATTTTTAAGCATGATTTTTTTTAAGTTTATCTTATCACGTTCCGGTTTCAATACATAATAATAATAAACATTTTTCACATAAAGCAACAAACATTTTTCAGCATTTGTTTCTGACTATTTTTGCATAACGAAATTAATACTTCCTTTATAAACAAATAAAAGAATAATATTAAAAAAACCACCGATCTAACATATTTGTGAAAGACAAATTAACGAAATTAATACTTCTTTTATAAACAAATAAAAGATTAATATTGAAAAAACAACAAATCTAACATATTTATAATCGTACAATTTAAATTTTTAGATCACCAAATAGGATTTTTTTTTTTAATGGAATAACTTTGCAAAGTCCATCTCAGTTTACTGATTGTCTATGGTTTTAAAAACAATTTTTAAGCATGAAATATTTTTTAATTTATCTATATCGCGCGGAGCTCGATTACGAAAGATTAATCCGTTTGCCCTTAAAACAAAATACAGACAATCATTTTGTTACGGCTAATATCCATTAAAAAAATTTCCTATGAATAAATAAATAAAATAATATAAATAAAACACAAATTTACCAGACATGTATAAGCTCTGAAATTATGAGAATATAAAAGGATGCCATAAGTAACAAAATCTTGGCAAATAACTCTTAGCATTGCGGCTAATAAGAAAATATCGCTTTTGATAAATTTAAAAAATTTATTTGATTGTATAATTCGCATTTTCCATATGAAAAATGCTTTTTTAATGTAAGTTGTCAATCTAAAAATATTATGGAATATAAAAAAATTATTAGTTTTCAATTTAAAAAAATGATTTCATCTATATTCCATCTATAACCCGGGAAGCCCGGGTATGATCCCCTAGTATATATAAAATCCTAATGAAACGATTTTATGAAACGACTGATTAACCATCTGATTATGTTTCATGGCGATTTCTCCTAAAATATGGAATACTATGCAATGAAATTAACACAAAAAATCCATATTGATCCGCAGATCTCAAAACTGGTATTAGAAGTTTTAAATTTGAATTAGTTTTCGAAATATTAATTTTTTTCTAATTTAAATTACATTTCTGCAGTGAAAATCTGTAATGGCAACAAAATTACTCCATTAGAAAAAAAGTGAGAACAGGAAAAAACTATAGGGATTATTAGATTTCTTCTTTTTCGTCATTTTCGGGTGGAAAATTGAAATTATATCTTTTGTTTAAAATGATAGTGAAACAATAATGAGATTAAATTACGTTTTTCAGAAAATTTTCAAAAATAAAAACTTTTTTTTTCACATTTCGGTCACCCAGAATCAGTTTATTATAGAAAACAAATATCGTTTGTCAATTTCAAATTCAATAGATGGAAAAAAGGTTTCCTTTTGAATTTTAAAGAGAAAATGACATCAATAATCTTAAAAATGGAAAGAAAATTTTAAAATAAGAATTTAATCATCACATGTTAAAAGCAGAAAATAAGGAAAGTTACATCAAAATCTTTACACATAAAGCACGAAAACTTTAAAATTATAAAATTATCACACGCAAAACGCATTTAAAGATAATACAGTCGGACCTCTATTTAACGAAGCCGCTAAATCCCGGAAAAAAGTTCGTTATATGGAAAATTCGTTAAATAGAGATTCACCTTTTAAAATAAATTAAACTACATAAAACAGATTTTAAATTCATAAACTCTAAATATTTTTACTAAAAGTAATTAATCACATATTTTTTAATAAATTATATCGATTTGTTTTATTTATTTTACCCACCAATATCCATCATCAATTCATTTTTTCTATGTGTTTAACCCTCCGAGCGTCTTGCAAAAGGGTAAAATTGTAATGTTGTTTTCTTTGCATTTTGTTTTAAATGTTAAGAAAATATGATTCTTTCAACGTTATAAAAATA
The DNA here is from genome assembly GCA_963932465.1 of Maratus speciosus. NCBI lineage: Eukaryota > Metazoa > Arthropoda > Arachnida > Araneae > Salticidae > Maratus > Maratus speciosus. Next base: position 14,347,769 of record OZ010791.1, on the reverse strand, counting down.
ACTCAATTACAAATATGAACGTAATCCTTGAGAGTATTAATCCTTCTTCAATGTATTTAAAATTCATTAAATCTATAGAATTATATTATCTTAAATATTGCTTGTATTGCTGTGAAACCTGGAGCTTAGTGAACGGAATATTACGCCCCAAACACTTAGAGGGTTAAAGAAAACAAAACATTGTCCGGGAATACACTGTATTTTCTGTTTAAAGTAAATAGTTTTGCATTAAAATTAATGAATTTTAATGACATTATCGTATTTATTATTATTATAACAAATAGTTTTAACCATACATTAACATAAGCATCCTTAAATTTAATTTCTGAAAAACTCTGTTAATTTTGCCTGAGTTTTTTTTATTTAAAAAAGTACTTTCTCTCATAATACGTCTAGCATCTTTGCAATGCACCTAAAACCCTTTCATCCATATTTTCTTCTTTCATTCATATTTTCTTCACGTCGGATTGTTTCAAATGATTTTAGCATTTCATCATACGAAGTTTTGTTAATTCCTGCATAATGACCATTTCCATCATCATCATACTATTCTTCATCCAAATTCATTGCTGTATTGTTTTTATTTTTTACACTGTCGAAAATATCCAATTAGGATAGTGTTTCCGAGTTCTCAATTTCAGAATTAAGTGAAATACAATCATCCATCAGCACATCATGGTTAATTTCTTCTTTTTTTCTGACTGTATCCACATTTTTTAAAGTTACACTAAGGGATTATCGTCTTCGTCCTCCGTACTTATCGAATTCTCACTGCTGACAAAGAAGGCGCCTGGTAAAACCAGTTCAAGGCCATTGAACATCATAAAATGTGTTTAAAGAAAGAATAAGTTTGAAATGTCCAGAAATATTTTGAGAAATGGGGAGAAAAAAAATTTTGATCACAAGAAAAAGTTCGTTAAATAGAGAATGCACTTTGCTATTTGGAGGTTATTTTACGAAGAAATTCTCAAAATGTTCTCGATTCCAAGGAAAAGTTCGCAAAGTGGAGAAAATCGCAAAATAGAGGTTCGTTAAATAGAGGTCCGACTGTAATTACGTCATTTGTAAAAGGTCCAAACATTAAATATCGTAAGATTAAAGTCCCTCTATTTAAACTGCCCAAAATGATTAAATTGTTACACGTGAAAAACTTTTAATGGTCACAAGCTCAAATAATATTTCCAATGCTTTTAAGTTAAATGATATATGTACCCGTGAATCTTAAAACAAAAAAAAATTTAAAATAAATAAACTATTACACGAGACATTCATTTAATAGGGGAAATTACATCATATATTAAAGCGATACATTTAAAACGATTTTTATTCCGGAGACTTTTTTAATCTTAACGTCACATGGTATAAAATTATTACGGCAAGCAAATTTGTTTATATATTAAATCACTTGATGCAGCATAAATACAGGTAAATGTATGTGCAAAACGCATTTGATTTATTTTGTATGAATAATTATTCAATAAATACATATTAGAAAATTCAGATATTCTTATTAATTAATATAAACAGTACTACTTGATTATCCCCCATGGACCCATTTCGCCAAATTATACAAACTTACATAATTTTTTTTTAAATAAGTATAAATACGAAAAAAAAAATTCTTTACATGCTTTTATTAAAATTTACAAAAATGTAATTTTTTTTTTCAATGCAGTAAAAAGCGGAATTTGGAATTTCGCCAAATTAGCTAACTTCACCAAGTTGCCTTCATATGTGGCAATTTATTTTTGTCGCCAAATTTGGCGAAATACCACAAAAGTTGACACTATTGCGCCAAGTGGGTCGAAATTTGGCACTATTACGGCAACCCTGCCATTAGCAATTTTCAACAATTTCTCATTGTTGAAGCTGATGCTGATTTCTCCGTAGGTTGATCTCTCAACCATTGACCCCCATAGGGATCGAATAAAAAAAAAAATCAATGTCTAATTCATGTATTGCCCTCAGGAATACACACATATATATTCCAAATATCAACGCTCTATGTCAACAGGAAGTGAGAGAAAAATGAGTCGCAAGATTTGACTGCCACACACAAACAGAATTGTAAGTTAAAAGAAAGCATGTAAAAATAACGAAAGAAGAAATAAATTAGCACAACGTTAATAAAAATGCAAATAAAAAGTTGAATTAAAAATAACTTGATGACGTAACAAACACGTGCATTGTGTTTCACGTCAAGTGTATGCGACCTTTACGATTATCCATTATTGGCATACAATCTTATAGTTTGGCGACAGTTTTTGGTTGACGGAAGAATCAAGTAGTACCCTACAAACAATATAAATTGTAAAATTAACTTGAAAATATTCATGATGACATATTAAAATAGAGTAAAGAATTCAGGAATAAGCTATGCTCGTTCTTGAAATATCTAAAACTCGATTAAGACATAAAATATAAACGTAGCATTTCAAAACACAACGCTTTTCAATACATGGATCTGAAAGCTATCCACAAGCAGACAAAGTTTTTTAACTCAAACCTTAAGGTGGAATAGTGTCCATAGTGCTGTTATAAAACTCGGAAAGATAGCATCATTTTTAACCTAATCATTTTATACAAGCTAATTTTCAAATGTGTAATTGATCTTACTTATCAATCCAAAAACAGACACCATTTATTACGTCAGCGATGAATGAGGCCATAGTAATGGGGCATGGCCCCAAAACGAAAAATGCCCATTCAAACGGAAAAGCATGGCAACGCTGTTATACTGATAATATCATTCAATCTTCCATAGCTGGGTAATTTTTTTTTTTAAACAGAGCACGTTAATATAGTTTCAGAGACTGTGAAGCCTGAACGGGGGGGTTGGCACACGTAGCTCGCAGGGGGCAGAGCCCCCTAGTGTACATAAGTCAGATGAATGGTCCCAACCTCCCCCCCCCCCCTTTTTTTTTTTGTCTTCTTTGATGCTTGTAATTCATCTCTAAAAAATCCACTCTGCACATAAGAAGCACTATAAATATGTCTAACAACGAAATCTTTAGATTGAAACCTCAAAACCAGCTTTTTAACTCATATTTATATTTTTAAATCGTTTTATTAGATTTCCGTACTTATCACTCGTGTGTTTGTCTGTCACAGCTGTTTTTCTCACCTGGAAAGTTCACACTTGCCAGAGTTATAAAGGTTCAAAAAAATTTTTTTTGAATATAATATAGTGAAAGAACTCAGAATTTTAGAATGGTGGAAGGCATGGCATGTGTTACAGTTATCAAAAAGGACAGGGTTTGTGATTTTGTTAAAAAATTTAATAAAAATCAAAATAATCGATATTTTTTTTTATTTAAATCAGATCTTTTTGATTTTTTTTTTTTTAAAAATCTCTCACACAGTATTATTGTTTTATATGACTTTTATGAATTTATAAAATAAAAATTATATATACACACACATGCATATCATAAGTATTACCAATATATATTAATAATTTACATAAATGATTAAAAGGTAACATTTTATGCTATGGAAAAATCTTTTTTACACAAAATGCATGGAAAACTACAAATCAGATGCCAAAAATTAATTTAACCTTAAGTATTTTAGGTAAAATACAAATAACTGGGAACAGTGCCCTTGTCATCTTATCTACTTCTTAATAATGTCTATGGAATTCAATGTCTTAAATCTTCTATCTAAGAAAATTGTTGTGAAATACCCAACAACCCTTTCGCTTTGAGTAAACAATAACACCTGTTGTGGAAATATTGAATATTTATTTACATTTAAAATTCTTTTATTAATTATCACTCCCAGATGGTGAAAGTTTGAAACAGATTCATTGTACGTAACTAGGCATTGCAACATTTTTTTCAATGCCTTTTTCTCTTTTGATATCATGAGGTCACTGTTTAATAGCATGTTATTTTAATTAACAAAAAAACTATCAAATGAATAAAAAAAAATCATTAAAAATACAGATAAACGTTAAATTAAAAATCCCTTGATGTAAACAAACACAAAACGAATCTGATATCAAATGAAAGCAAAATCACGATCATGCTTTTCTGACGTTAAATCCTATTCGTTTTCTGACTGATCTATACAGTAATCTGTATTTTCCGTTTACTTTCAACAGAGATGGATACTTCTGTTGCCACTATGACAAAAAAGTAATAAAAACTACGAAAAAAAAAAAATTAATGACTCAGAATACTCAGCCTGCAGGTAAACCAAACATTCAGCAGTACCAAATATAATAACTATTAAGCCGAATAGTAATTATTTGGCTGAATACAGAATATTCGACTGGCCAAATATAATCAAGGAATATTCGGCTTGCCAAATACTTTTATATCTCAGAGTTTAAGGGTGTACTCAAAAAAATATTTTTTCACCCTCAACAGCTCGAAATTTTCTGACACATTTTCAGCCTCATTTTTAAAAGTAAAAACATGGAACTTGCTGATGTGATTTTTGAAGAAATGTATAAGCAGCCGTGTATTTTAATTTTTCACTCAATTCATTAGAACTTACAGTACATATACATTTAACGCCTGAATTTAAAAACCATTAAAACACCAAATAAAATAAACTAAGACTTGAGCACAGTTAAAAAATAAAATTTATAAAGAATATACTTAAAAACAATTAAAAATACAATATGTAAACGTTTTGCCAAGCGACACGCAAGGCATCATCAGTACAAAAAATATCCATTGCATTTCAAACGACAGAACAAATCAAGAACAGTTAAAGTTAGTTATTTTAAAAACAAACAATATTCACTAGGGACAGAACGAGCATCATTCAAAGTCTGCGATCGCAATTCAGTGAACCAAGCCTCAAGGAGCAATCTACCATGGTAGTTGTTGCAACCCGATTTCAAAATACTGGCGTTCGCAATGAGCAGAATGTGATTCGTTTGAAGTGAATGCTAGACAATTTTTGAATTTAAATTACCCTTTTTTAAAGCACCAGTATGTTCTTTTAGGCGAATTTCCAATGATCTACCAGTTTCAAACACAATCTTTACAAGGAATAATATAAACAACACCGGTTAATTTAGACTTATCATATTGAAATTTATGGTTATTGAAAAAGGAACTCAATTTATTAATAGGTTTAAAAGAAACCCCAATATTGAATGATTTTAGAATGCCAGAAATTTTTTCAGAAATGTTCTTATAATAAGGGATACAGATAAAGGAGCTTGGTTTACTACATTGAAAAAGGGGGGGCGGGGGAGTAGAATTTACAAAATTTAAAGTATTTTTAAAGATTTTTTTAACAAGACCAATAGGATAGCTATTATAATAGCTATCCTATTGGTCTTGTTAATATATATTCTTGTTAATATATCTTCAAATATAGTAGAGAATAGTATTGGTATTTTTTTTAACAAGATCAATAGGATAGCTATTATAATAGCTATCCTATTGGTCTTGTTAAAAAAAATCTTTAAAAATACTTTAAATTTTGTAAATTCTACTCCCCCCCCCCCTTTTCAACGTAGTAAACCAAGCTCCTTTATCTGTATCCCTTATAAGAACATTTCTGAAAAAATTTCTGGCATTCTAAAATCATTCAATATTGGGGTTTCTTTTAAACCTATTAATAAATCAGGCATAAAAGAGTTCCTCCTAAAGGAGGAATCCACCTTTTTTAAAGCAATTTTGACCATTCTCTCAATTGATGTAAAAATGCAAAAAAAAATATTGGAAGCATATGGGGGGGGGGGGGGTGCGAGGGTCTGGAAAATTTAATAATTAGACATTTTATCTACTCAATTTTATCTTCAATTTCCTTTTTTGATTCTAAGAACCTATAAATTTATTGTTAGTTTTTTGTAATTTGTAAGTTATTAAAAGAAAATAACCATCATACATACAGTTATACTATTTCATTTTATTGTATAAATAACTGTTAAAATGTGTCTAAATTATAAGAGTTTGGTGCCATGGTACATATGGGGAAATTTTTCCACCTTTTTTTCTATTTCCCACTTTCATGCCTGATAAATTGAGTTCCTTTTTCAATAAGCATAAATTTCAATATGATAAGTCTAAATTACCCGGTGTTGTTTATATTATTCCTTGTAAAGATTGCAATAGTGTTTATATTGGTGAAACTGGTAGATCATTGGAAATTCGCCTAAAAGAACATACTGGTGCTTTAAAAAAGGGTAATTTGAATTAAAAAATTGTCCAACATTCACTTCAAACGAATCACATTCCGCTCATTGTGAACGCCAGTATTTTGAAATCCTGTTGCAACAACTACCATGGTATATTGCTCCTCGAGGCTGAAATGAATTGCAATTGCTGAATTTCACTGAATTGCAATTGCAGACTTTAAATGATGCTCGTTCTGTCCCTAGTGAATATTGTTTGTTTTTAAAATAACTAACTTTAACTGTTTTGATTTGTTCTGTCGTTTGAAATGCAATGGATATTTTTGGTACTGATGATGCCTTGCATGTCGCTTGGCGAAACGTTTACATATTGTATTTTTAATTGTTTTTTATTGTCTTTATAAATTTTATTTTTTAACTGTGCTCAAGTCTGTCTTAGTTTATTTTATTTGGTGTTTCAATCATTAGAACTTAATTTATAAACAATTATTTTCTCAGTATGACCCTTAATTTTCATTCCTAGCTCTCTTGCCTCAGAAAATTTGGTTCAAAACACCAACTTTAACAGTGTTTTTTGCAATATATTCGGCCTTTATCAAAAAATCGACAAGCACAGCACATTATATAGTTTCTGAATAAGGAAATCTGCCAATTGGATGCGTTTCAGAACAAAAATGAATTTAAATCAGAAAATAAGCAGTTTGGATTTTAATACTCCCTTAACAGTATTAAAAAGTTCGATTTAAAAGAATTTGACATAATATTTAGCACCGATACTTCCATTTTGATAAAAAAGACTTTTTTATAAGTACATTTTACACACAAAAATATATGTTTTGATTTATTATTTAAGAAGAGAATGGTTTAAAATGTTTTTAATTAACAAAATTTAAATTCCATATACAAGCATCTCCCTACTTACGTATTATGTGACTTACATAAGTTCACAGTTACGTAATATATCTCGAAAAATACATTACTGAACATATTAGCGCATTTGATACACAGTTGCATACTTTTGACATTTCTTTTATAAATAAAATATATAGATATGAACCACAAATGTAATACAGTTCACATATTAGATAGTTATATTTTTATTGGTATATACAATCGAATCTATAACAAAACAACTGAATTTTTATAATTAGTTATTCACAGTAGTCATCTAATTCATAATAAATACAGTTTATATTTATCAAGGATTATTTTATTTTGTGAGTGCTATTCATTTGTCTTGCCATCAGAAATTCATGGAGAATAGGTTAGTCTTCTTTAACTATTTCTTATTTTTATAGTCGTTTGATGCAGATTCAAAATTCTTATAAATCAATTCATCAATGTTAGATTAATAAATCCCGTATTCCACAAGATATTTGAAAAGAGTTCTTTAAGTTTATTTTTATATTTTTTCATACATTTACAGTTTATATACAAATAAATACTGTCGTATGATGCTTTATTTATAAAATAATATACAGATACATACATAATAAATATTGCAGTTTCTTACAAAATTTTACCTAAGCAACTTACAAATTCGACTTACATAAAATTCAAGTTACATAAAACTTCATGGAAACGCATTACTTACGTAAGTCAGGGGATGGCTGTACAGCAATCCCTTAACATTCGAGAGTTTTGATTATATGCGAAAAAGAAAATTATAAACTTTTCAACATTTGCGAATACTCAACTTGGTTATTCGCGAATTTTGTTTTATAAAGAATATTTTTTACAAAGTAAACTTGCTTTGTTTTACCAATTCCATAAACTATTTGACACAGCGCTGCTACAATGCACTGTATAACCTATGTTCCGGGAACTTTAACCCTTCTATTGAGGTAAAACAGAAATCTAATTCCGAGAAAGCCAAAACATGAATAGATGCTAAAAATAAAAAAAAAATCCCAAATTTTCTAAAATTCAAAAATGCATTGCAAATGAAAATTTTCTGTCAAAATTATATGGGAAATTGTAAAATAACAACAACAACTTGTTGAGAAAGCAATAGAACACGGTCTTTAACTGATTTGCGCTTTTCTGCGATCCTTTGACGAAATTGGTGTTTTTTTCTGTGATCCTAAGATGAAATTGGAGTTTTTTTTCTGCGAAAAATTGACGAAATTGATTTTTTCGCTGTTTATGTTTTTTGCAGAAAATCGTAGTTTTAGACTGATTTTCGTAGCATCGTACTTTTTAGCTCCAAATCGTAGAAACTATGATTTTTTTTGCAGCAGTTGGCAGGTCTGGGCATTGCTTCTTGTTTACTGCTGTTTATTTTAGTGATTTAGACGTAAAGCAAAGATGTCTGATGTACTGTGCATATGTATGTATTTTAAATGTTTTATTATGCTTTTTGTATACTAAAACATAGATTTATGTTGAATTTTTTTCGTGTTTGTACCCTATTTTCAGTCTTTTTCGGGTTATCTGCGGTGCCTTGCCACCCAATTCTGCGGATAATTGGGGCTGTACTGCACATCATGTTTGGATTGGGTTGCAGGACACCAAAAATTATTCTCGCAGGTTTGGGTCGGGTTGTGAGTTGAGGGAATTTTTGTTGTCAGGTTTGGATCAGGTTGCGGGTTGACTGGAATTTTCAATTTCAGGTTGGGAAGAACCTGACCCATGCAGGACTCTACTGCGAAGCTAACCCTCATGAATATTAACAAATTACTGTGAAAAAATTATCTGATATTTGGATATAAATATATACAACATTTTCAATGGTTGTTCTAAATTAACTTTGATTCACATAATTATTGGTTTTACATTTAAAAATTCAACTTCAAACAAAAAGCTTGGGTTTTTTTTAAGGAGGGGTGGGGGTGTTAAAATGTCTTTGCTAGAACCAAAAGTTTTTTCATCTAAAAGTCAATAAAAATTAAAAAATTCTTTTACACATGTTTTGGTTGAAAATATCAAAACTATCATGCATATCAAAATGATATTTTGAAAATAATTATCAAATATATGGAAACATAAAAAATAACAAACATCATGACATTCTGAAAATAAATGAAGAGCTCAGATGATAAAGGTGGTATGTGATAAAAAGAGTTAATGATATGATTGAAGATAATCAAGGGTCCTCTGTTAAATGACTATCTGAAAAAAAAAAAAAAAAACTAATACTCACAGATATTTTAATGGATAAAGGAGGCATTTGACAATAAATGCAATTTGGAACTTTACAGTTCATTTTCTCAAAAGGATGATTGTGTCCCCCACCTTTATCATCTAAGCTCTTCAAATATTGGATATACAGTAGACTCCCGCAAATCTGCACCCTAAAATCCACACATCACTGCAGATGTAACCAATGAAATTTACTGTTCAAATGAAGGGGCAAAATCACAGACTTTTTATTTTTATATCATTCTGTACGTATATCAATATATAATTCTAGTTAATATGACTGAATTCATGCTTTTTCATGAAGGAAGTGTAAATTTATTTCTGAAAAAAATCAAGATATCGCTGATATCACATGTAATTGCAATTTTTTCATCCAATATATTTATGTATTAACCAAATTTTTATAGTTATTATGTCTGGTTAAACTTGACATGAAACTTCCTTATTTTATTATTTTGATGTGAATAAGTAGGGATCTTTTATGAGGCAAGCTTTATTCAATAAATGAAGAAAAATGTATCTCATCTTTATTATGTGTATTTAATTATACCCTATCAATTATTTACTTGTCCTTTACTTTTAATAATTTAACATTTTTAACACTATCTTAGTTTTTATTAGTTTACTTCATTACTTTACTTAATTTTAATATTTTACTTATATTGTAAGCATTCATTATAATTTCGATTGCATTATTACATTCAAATTACTATTTAAAAAAAGTAAACAAAGCAATGATCAGAAATCTGCGAAATTCTAAAATCTGTACAACCTGTGGTTTCAAGCTGTGTGAATTTGAGGGAGTCTACTGTATATAAAATATGTATATCACCAAACTCTGCTCTTTACATTTAAGCTTCAAAGATAAAACAGACAAAAAAGTTTAAAAGGAAACACATGAAATATTACCAGAGACAGTATGATAGTGGAATTCAGTTCCTTGCAGAACAACAGATGGTTTTGACACTTCTTCAGAGGCTTCTTCAACAGAACTCGTTTTGGAGGCAACTTCCAAATGACCTGACATGATAACACTCTAAAAGAAAAAAAACAAGCAAATGAAGAAATATTCATTTAAAAAATAATATAGGTAACTTCTCATTTAACAAATAAATGTTCATTAAAGAAATAATGTAATCTAACCATACAAACTTGCATCCTTTGGTTTTTCTTTTTATCCATAATACAGGTTATCATTACCAGAAATGAGACAGTGTGGTCAGATTGGATATTTTGTTTACTAAAACTATGTACAGCATTTTTCATCATGTAGTCTTTTCTTTATTTAATCACATGTGTCATTAAAAAAGCAAAGATTTCGATTCCAAAATAGTAGATATTCTGAATAAAGAAATTTCCTAACTTGACAATGCCATGTTTTTTTTTTTTTGCTTTTTTTTGGGGGGGGGGGGGGGGAGAAAAGTTCTTTTGCCCAGATTAGACAAAACAAGATCCTTCAATTTATATAGGCTCAGACTTTTTATATATTGTTTATTATAAACTCATTTACATTTGATAAAAAAAAGATGCATGTAATTTTTTTTTTAAATAATATTCTAGATTTCCATGAATCAAACTGTGAAAAGGTGCAGATATGAAAAAAGTATGAGTTGATTCATAGTTCAGATTTTTTAGACTATACAAATTAACCATGCACATTTAAATTTTAATAGATATGTTTAAATGAAAAATGAAATTTTTAGTTATCCCGTCGACCAAAAATCTATCGCCAAACTATAAGTTTAAATGCCAATAATAGTTGATCGTAAATGTCACATTCACTTGATATTAAGCAAGTTACATGTGTTTACATCATCAAGTGATTTTTATTTTGACATTCTATTTGTATCTTTATTAATGTTATTCTAATTTATTTGTTCTTTCGTTATTTAAAATAAAAATTATGTCTATTTATATAACTTGGCGAGTGGTTTGACGATTTATATAATTTGGCGAAATTGATTAATGGTATAACTAAATAGTACCGTTTAAATTAACATCTTTTCGACATTTACATACATTATAAAATTTACAGTCTATTTTTAAAATGCAATATCATTTCATTGAAAAATTAACATATTCTTGACACCAGAAATAAAAAGAAGGATACTAAAAAGATAAATCCTAGAATAAATCGGTTTGGATTGCCCATATTTTGGTTCTTTAATTAAATGCTCTCGTCCATGACATTTTTTTCCTAAACACATTTTCATTGAATTTTAGTTTGAGGCTTGGCAGCAAACAATTAGAATTTGTTAATCTCAAATACCCTGCTAAACAACAAGAAACTTTCCAACACATTTTTTGACTCAATTTTAAACATAAAGGCAATACAAAATTGTATTCATGATTTACTGTGAAATGATCATAACCAGCATCCTGCAGTTCATCTGTTTTATATCCTCTCCAGCAATCTGTATAAATAATACTTTCATCAACTACATTGTTTTCTATTGCCGCCATTAAAGTTTCAGCTGTACGATCAAAGATAGGAATAAGGAAAAATCCCCATGTTTCATGACATAAACCACCTGACACCCATTGAGGAGGAAGAACACGTCCTACATTGCTTTTTCTTCAGGTAAAAAGACTCACCTGCTTCTATAATTTTATTAGGTCCACCAATTTTTCTATTGGGTCGTGAACATAAAGCATTTGCACAAACTTCACTCAAATAACTATTCCAGTCCACTGTTGTGTTGTGGTTCATATCAAATTGCAGCTCACAAAACTCAATTGACTCTTGACACCATAAATATACCTTAAAGCATTAAGAAAAGACAACTACGATCCTTCAAACGATGTTTTCTGTTGTATTCTTACACTTTCTTGGCATGATCGTTTTCGGTTATACAAAAATATTATACATCTACCAGACCTAAATTTCTCTACTCCTATCCACCAATAGCTGACTATCCAGTTCCGTTATTTCCTTCAAAACTTTGTTTCTTTCTCAAAATGTTCACCCTCCCAAAAGAGAATCCAGCTATTGTAATCCAAAGGGATTGCAGCTTCTTTTGAAAATTGGAGATCACTTGTAGCACAACAGAAAGGAATGTAGTCACCTACTTGAAACACAGCTGGGCAAGAAGATTTGATGAGTTTTCACAAATTGCACTAATTTTGCGATTTTTGGACAATATTTTACTCATTCTTGTGATTTTTTTTGCTCTGAAAATTAGTTAACCCTTCGCTGTCAGGACAAAAGCATTATATGAGCAAATGTGAATATAAGAAGTCGTTAGTTTAGATACATTTGCTACATTTTACCTTTATTTGTATGCGGAAATATATATATGTCCTGTTCATTTATATTTATAGGTATTTAGTAAATTTTAAACCAAAAGTCCAGTGTTGTGTGTTTAAAGCTGTTCTAAAAAATGACTATAAATCTTAGCACGAAAGAACCCTTCATAATAGGAAAAGAGTTTTCATGCAAGATTTTGGAAAATCTAAAAATCCATTCGAGGTTGAAAAAGGTAAAAAAGTGGATGATTTGAATTTGGAACAGAAATATGACCATGAAAACAGTCCATCAACTGAAGAAAAAAAATCGACATACAGGTTGACATAAACACTGATAGGTTGCACTTGAATAAAATTTTGAAGAAATAAAGATTTCCTTATAGACAAGTTCATAAACAATTATGAATATTAGGATGTGATTGAATAAGCTGGCTTCTGAAAGCGCCGTGGGAAAACGGTTTCACCAAATGGAATAGATAAAAATAATAGCATAGCAATGGACATTGATAGACATAAGTTTTACAGGGAAGAGTTATAAGAAATATAAGAAAATTTCGGCAATTTAGTAATGGGCTTAAATGACAATGTTCCCTATATCAGGAGAATATTGCACCAATACATTCCATATTTAAATTGCAATTGTGCAAGGCAAATTTGAGTATCACTAACTGAGAAAAGTTAATAATGTTTCCCCCTGGATATGAGAAACCGGATGTACATGACTTGCAGAGTCAAATAGAAATAAACCAAATCCCAACTCACTTAACAAATCTTTTCTGATGCCATGAAATCCAAAGACTATTTGGGTCACACTGTCAAACTATATACTCGTACCTTAACATTCACAGCAGCTTATCTTTATGGCGTTGCATCTAATGAAAGAATCTTTAGTCAAATAAAAATTTAATAAATATATATTGCAAGCTACAATGAGGCCTGACAGACTTGACAGCCTAATGCTTTTAAAATGTGAAATTGAAATAGTGGATTTTATTAAACTGGACGATGTTAGGTTAGCTTCATCAGAGTTAGCTTGATTGAAGATAAAAAAAATTGATGTTAAATGAAAATTATTTGGATGTGCCAATCCCAAAACCTTATTCTATCCCATACATGTTAATACTTCAAAATTTGCAATCACAATGTTAAAATTAAATAACAATTCTATGCCCATAATAATGAATTCTAAAGATTTAATTGTGTGCATTTAATTTATAATTCGTTTAATTGTGTGCCTTTAAAAAGGAGATAGAAGCATCGCATTTTTCAAACAAATCATTGAATTTCGACACCTATGCTCTTAGATGTCTGCAACCAAAATTCCAAACCCAAAGAGCTCAAAAGCGATACCTTTGGACAGTATACACCCAAACCCAATAAGGAAGTGTAACCGAATATGAAGTTTGACTAAATTTCCGTGCATTAGTTTTTCAGATATAGCTAACGCGAAAATCGTGAAAACTGCAATACAGCAATGCCACAGATATATACAAAAACCTAATAAGCACTAAATTATGTCAAGGTTTAATAGCATATGAAATTTGATCAAATTCTGTGCAACAGTTTTTGAGATATAACTATCGCTAAAATCATGTAAATCGTGAAAAATACAGCATAGCAGCGCCACCTTTTGGGTAATTTACACCAAAAACTAATCAGCATTAATTTTTATCAAGGTATAACTGAATCTAAAGTTTTATAAAATTCCGCGAATTAGTTCTTGAGATAGAGCACCAACAAAATTTGTGTCACATTCACACAGACAGACATTTTCTAAAATCAGTCAAATCATGTTCAGGACCTTCTAAAACGTATCAAATCGTCGAAAACCAGTTGTAGATTTTTTTTACGAATTCAATACTTTCGTCTTGTAAAGACAGAAGAAAGTAAAACGGGTGTTTGTTTTTTTATTAAACAAACCAATAATTAGAATTTTTATATTTCTAGTTTCAAAATTTTTCTTTGGAAAGGAATTTTTTATGCATAAGCTTCATTATCATTATTACACACTTTGTGCATATCACTTTAGTTGAATGTTGGAGGAATTTGTTTCAAGTTGGGAAATTTTTGAACTCTCCCCCCCGAAAAAATATCTGTAGCTACGCCCCTGCTTTTAGTTAATTAACTTTTTTTCTTGAAGAAACACCATCTCAAAAGTTTACGCACTTTATGCAATTTTTTTTAGAAACACAGGATTGGACGGGGCTTAATGACATTGTTTGATGTCGTATTCCAGTTTTATAAAAGTGGAGAAATACTTCCTCTTGTTTTAAAAATGCCAAAGGGCAAAGAATTCATAAAATGTGAGATTTTAAAAGTTTTTAAATTGAAATCACAAAATAAAACTGTTTCTGAAATTGCAAAAATTTTAAATCGATCAAAGCGAGGTATATATCAAGTGCTCACTAGAAATGATAATTTCAAAGGAAACCAAGATGTGGACGATAATTTATGACGACGGCTCAGACGGATGGCAGAATACGAAGACTAGTATCTACTATACAAAATATATTCCATAAGACAAATTTAAAATATAACCTTTGTGTACAGGGGTCCAAAGACACAATACATAGACGAATTAAAGACCATGATTACATCATACTAAAGAAAATGGCTCGCAAACCATATCTCAAGCTACACCACAAACAGGCAAGAATGAACTGGGCTAAAAAAACACACATCCTGCTGGGGACAGACTTATTATTTTACTCAGTGATGAATTTAAATAGAACTTAGATGACCCTGATGGGTGGAACGTGGAAGATGTATTGGCATGATCTACAAAAGGAACCAAGGACATTTTTCACTAGGTAGTAAGGCAATAAGTCTGTAATGGTTTGCGGGCATTCAGATTCAACAGCCAGACCTCTCTAGCTTTTCTAAAAGGAAGACAGAATTCCCAAAAATATGAGACGCTGAACCAACATTTGCTTCAGTGCATTCAGTGACATTTTGGTGTGCCCTGAATGGATCTTTCAACAAGACAATGCCTCAATCCACATATCACATCTGACAAAACTGTGGCTTTCACAGAAAAATGTTAAAATTCATTACTGGTCAGCTTTAAGTCCAGACATAAACCCTATTGAGAAAGTCTGGGGTATTTTAACCTGTCAGGTTTACCGCAATGGAAAGCAGTATGATTCTCTTAAAGAACTTCAAGAGGTCATTGAGAAAACATGGTATTCTTTGCCACCAGAAACCCTATGAAAACTAATAATTTTGATGGATGCACATTCATTTGAACTAATCCAAAATCACTAAAAAGTAATTTGTATGCAAAAGTTTTGTAAAAATGATAAATGTAGTTGTTTTTGACATTGTGCATAAAATTTTGAGATAGTTTTGTTTGAACATATTTTAAATTATATTTTTTACAACTGTATAATTTATTTTTCTCTACTTTTCTCTATATCATTTATTTGTATGAAGTTGCATAATCTGCAAATTAAAATTTTTTATTTATTCTAACTTTTTAGAATTGTTTAAAAATTGACATTTTATGCTTGTTGTGCTTAAACTTTTGAGACGGACCTTAACGTGATATATATGAAGATGTATATTCATTGATATATATGACCAAATCTTGTTGGAATAAATTAAAGTTTTCTAAATAAACCTGTTTTACATATTTAAACAATTTTCAAACAAAAACCAACTACATCTATATAATACATCTTAAATTATGTATATACAGTAGACTCCCTCAAATGCGCACAGCTTGCGACCAGAGGTTGTGCGGATTTTAGAATTTTGCAGATTTCTGGTCATTGCCTTGTTTACATTTTTAAACTGTCATTTGAATATGCAATCAAAATTATCATGAATGATTGTAATATAGTAAAATAATTAAGTAATGTAATAAACTAAAAGGATAAAAAGTAAGATAATTTTAAAACTGATAAAAAATATTAAAAGTAAAGGTCAAGTAAATAATTAATAATGTATATTTGAATATGCATAAAAAAGATAAGATAAATTTTTCTTGAATTATTCAATGAAACTTTCCATATGAAAAGTACTCTCTATTCCCATCAAAATCATCGTAATAACCAAAAAAGCTTGATTGATACATAAATATATTAAGTGAAAAGATTGTGATTACCAGTGATATCAGCAATATCTTGATTTTTTTTAAAAAAAATAAATTTATACCCCTTTCATAGAAAACCACAAGTTCAGTCATATTATTAAGAATTACATATATTAAAATACATACGGGATGAAATAAAACTAAAAAATTCTGTAATTTTGCCCCTACATCTGAAATGAAGGTTTCATTGTTTACATCTGTGAAGATGTGCGGATTTGAGGGAGTCTACTGTACTGTATATATATAAAAAAAAATAAGCCTATCGGTGGTGGTAGAGAAGGCCAGAACAAAAATTAATGCTTATCTTTCCATCTCTTTATAGTTGGAATTATAAACAGAATGTCATCAATTACACACTTGAATACTAGACATTAGGGATGCACCAAATATTCGGTATTTGGCCTATTCAGCCATGTTACCGGATATCAAACTATTTGATCTACTGAATATCAAAGTATTCAGCTGAACCGAATACTTAGAAAAACATATTTTTAAAATCCTTACATAACTTCTGTTCTTAACTGTCCACTTCTAAATATATTCAGAATAATTAGAAACAGAATCATATTTAAATGAAAGAGAATATTTTTATATTATTTATTTGCTGTTTGTCACTTACGATAATTAACCATAAGGCTAATGTCAGATGAATGAATGTCTTGCTTATTGTTTCAACATGAAACAAACTCCTGTCAGCGAAGGTATTTCTTTTTCATGATGAAACAAAAAACATGCAAACAGACGTTCGTCTGACATTAGCTTAAACGAGGATTTCCATAAGGAATTAAGGACAAATGCAAGTTCCTGAACATTGTCACGTTTTTTGTTCAAAAAATGTTTGTCTTGACCCTATTATCTCTACTGAAAGTTTGTTGCAAGATTTTAGGTACAACCTGTATATTTACAATCTCTGAAAATGACTGCCCACTCCAGACACTGATCTATGATGCATTTAAAAACTTTCTTGGTAGACCAAAAGGAGTAGAAAAGGTATTCTTGCTAAGTTGCCACCATTTGACTAGATTGTACATAAACAGCATATATATGTAAAGTTTTCTTTAAATTTTTTCACAATTTCTCTTTGTAATATTGTTTTAGAATTTAAGAAAATTTTATTCATTTGCTTTTTTAATTCACTGAAACCATGAAATTTAAAATTTTATAAATTAAAAAAGTTTTATAACTACCCTCTTAAATAACTCAAAGCTGATTTTTTTCAGTAATAAAATTTTCTTGTAAAAAGCTCTTGTTTATCAAAATGTAAGTTTCTGTACTAAATATTACATAAAATTGTTTAAAAAATTAACATTTTAATGCTTTTGAACTTAGAAATGTAAAAGTATTCGGCCAGCCAAATATTCGGTATTCAGCCTAACATTTACTATTTGGCTAGCCGAATATTCTGTATTCGGTTTGCCTGTAGGCCCAATATTCGGTATTCATCCAAAATCACTATTTGGTGCATCCCTACTAGACATCAAGTCAAATCTCAACAAATATGCAAACATTGATACAGTGAAATACGTTTAACACGAAAAATCGGTTAACACGATATGATTTAGTGGTCCGGACAGTATACGATGCAATTTAATACATTTTTGTTCTTTTAACACGAAACAAAAATCGTTTAACATGAAAAAAATTCGTTTTTGAGCTAGTTAGTTTAAGTTGAAATTGGTGAATTTAGTGTTAAAACCACTGAATTTTTGGTGACAATCAGAGAATTTCGTGTTTGTTGTAAATTAGCTTATGTTTTATGAGCACAATGGCTGAAAAATCAGTGTGAAAACAAACTGCTATTTCGCTTCAAATGAAGATGAAGCTGCTTAATGCAATTGGTGAAAAAGAAGGATGAATACAGAAATCTGCAAAGAGTTTTGCATTGCCAATTCTACATTATCAACAATAATAAAAAACAGGGATCCCATTACATTAATGTTTGAGGGCAGTATGTTTAAGCCTGAGTCAAAATGTATGAGAACAGCTAAGCATGAAGATTTAGAGACAGCTCAACTTATTTGGTTTAAACAAGCTAGATCTCGAAATGTTGAAATAAACTTTTCAAAAAAAGATATCTGATTTTTTCTCCCCAAAACAATATTTTGTTTACTTGCTTTTTATCCTAATGGTTGCAACTTACTGGCAGTTTAACAGGAAATCGAAATAAGATTTGATGATGTGGAAAATATTTGTGAGTTTTGTTCTTTTTTTTTTTAAGAATCTTAACGCAAAATTCTTTTAACACGAAAAAATTTTCAGTCCCCTCAGTTTCACATTAAACGTATTTCACTGTAATTGCAAAACATTTCAAATTAAATTGAATAAGAATGAGTAATAAGCATACAGTAGATTCCAGTTAATTTAGACAAATGATTTGTCCTAGTAACTGCCCTAGTTGCCAGTAGTTGCTCTAGTGCCCAGTGGTGTAGTCAAGGGGGGATGCAAGGGGACGGCGTCCCCCCACTTTATTTTATTTCAAGCGTCCCCTTACATTTTTTTTTCTCAAGGGGGACGCTAAGGACGTGAAGGGATGCAGACCTTCCGGATTTATTAAATTAACAATTTTATGAAGTAAAGAATTTATCTTTTAAACTATTTTAGTTTTCCTTAACAAGGTGCATTAAAAAAAAAACAAATTGAAAAGAATTGGGAAGAAAGGGATGTTTATTTACTGTTTCAACATAAATACCAGTAGTGAAATACCGCGTAAATATTAGTTCCTTCAAAGGCATACATCAGTTTTACTAGGAATTCTCTAATCGAAAACTATTATCCTCCACCTGTTCCTAACAGAAAGACCACACAAGCTCTCCGAAAAAGATCTTACTATACGTACTCTATATACCGTAGTCTCAGTAAAAATATACAGATGCTTCAGTTTTGAAAGCCTGGTTATGTTTTTCTCACATGACAATTAACAACAGCATGTTTCCATTAGCCAGTAAATAAGGTCTTTAATTGTCATAGCTGTCACATACTGTTGGTTAGTAGGAGTCTTCAGATGGTCGGTATGGTGTCTGCAGTCGAATACAGAATAAATCAAAAAAGGGACATCAATACAGACCGACAACTCCTAATACTGTGCAGTGCAAGAATCCCCAAAACCTTTATCCCCCTTTCTCCCATCTTCGTTTATCATTCACATTGACAATTATTTCCTGATTAGATTTGAGGATTATTTTTTTAGACAGGAAAAATTTACAAGCATTGGATTAGTTTGAATTTGAGCGAGTATCTCTGAAGTATCCCTTTTTTAAATTCTAGCCCATAAGTATTTTGCATGAAAACTTCAATTTTTGAAGGATAAAATAACAATGAAACGATATAGGCAGCCAAAGCTGGAAAGTTTTATCATTTCTTCCAAACATTGTCGTGCAGAAACAGATACGAAATTATCGACCACATTTGAAGATCAAAAATCTGATCCAAGAAAATTGTAAATATCTTTTGAGCTTTGACCAATAATATTTTAAACTGTATGTTATTATTATACCATGAATTTTTGATAAGGGTTATATATTTTTCAAATATCAATTTGATTTTATTATAAAACTATGTCTTTTTTAGAATGGAATGGAAAGGAAAGGGCAGGAAGGAAACATGGGCACCAGCAATCGTAGTTGAGCAGAATTGCCCCTTTATGGATTTTCAAATTTAACTAACTAAATTTTCTTTCTCACTCAAAAATTTCAAAAAATAATAAAGTTTGTTCTTCTCAGAGGAAACAGTAAAAGAAAGGATAGCCAAGAATTATTCATCAGGGAGAGGGTCTGTATCCCTGAATTCCCCGTAAAAGACTATTTTTAGTTCTGCTTTTCTTTTACACTTGTGTATTTTTTTTTAAACCCTCGATTAAAATACATTAGGCGTTAAAAAAAAATATATTAATCTGCTTTATAATTCTAAAATATTTTTTTAAAAATAGAATACAGATTTTATTGAATAACGGCAATATTGTTTAAAAATGTCTGCAATTTCTATAAAATTTGCAGCAGCATCAGTGATGGAACAGCCGTGCCAGTTGCTCCAAATCGATAATGCTGTGCATTTCTGCGCCAAAACGATCATTTTTTAAACAAAATTACACCCAACTGCTCCAATTCGATAATAATTCTTGAACCAAATTGATCATTTTCCACTCTAATTTCACCAGAAGATTGTGAAAAACAGGCGAATTTGGTCAAGCGCCAAATCGATAATGATGCACATTTCTGCGCCAAAACGATCATTTTTCAACAAAATCGTGCCCAATAGTGTGCCAATTCAAATAATTCTTAAGCCAAATCGATCGCACAGATACACGAATATTGTCGTCAATGAACGGTAATTGCATTAGACTTTTAGTTTTACCGTGTGGCATGTATAAAATACAAAGATTATATACTGAAGTATTTGCGTTTTAAGAAACTACTCCACTCATGAGAAAACTCGCTTATTAATGTTAATCCTACGGAAGAAATTTTTTTTAAATATCTTGTTTGACTTTCAGTGTTTTTAAATGATTTTTTTTTTTTTTTCATTAGATTGCTGAGGCCAATCTCTACGAAGGCCACTTTTTACTTTTTAGATTTTGTTTGCACTTTTTTTTTCAATTTGGATAATTTCATTTTCGGACAAGGTTTCGAAAGTCAACGTATCCTCATAAATAATAATAATTATAATAAAAGACTGTGAATAAAATCCAAAAAGTGAAAAATGGGTATTGTGGAAATCGACCTTGGCTATTCAATGCAAATAAAAATCATTTAAAAATATTGACATGCAGACGAGATTTTTTTTTTTAAATTCTCCCATAGGGTTAAAGCAAGCGAATTCACTGACACGACCGAAAATTACTTTTGTTCAGACGTGAAAAAGGATTTTTTTTTTTATTTTTTATTCCACAGTAAGCTATTTAATTTCAACAAAAAATGAAAATTTAATTAATTTTAATTAAATTTAAATTTTTAAATTAAATTTTTCATTTACTTTTCCATGCAATTGAAAATGAAAAGCAAGATTCAAAATCAAGTTTACCCTATGGGTGATACAGACCCTAATGATCGAAATTATGAGTGTCCCCCCACTTTTTCTTTCAGGACTACACCACTGGTAAAGCCAATGATATTTTTGGTACTTTTCCCTTATCCTGTTGACCACAATGTAATGCCAAATAAACAAATGTAAGAAAGTTGTCAGTGGAATCTCATAAGAAAGAAGAAGAAATTTAAAGCCCCATTCATTAGGATGTCTACTATCAGCAACTTTAAACAATAAAATTTACAATATAATGATGAAAAAAAAAAAAGAAATCTTGAATACTTATTTATTTACATTTTTTTAACTAACCCTCTCGGCTAGTGGATAAATGTTTGTGACATCAGTTGAAACTGACCTATTGTACGCAACCATGCAAACATTTTTTTCAATACTTTTTCTTTTTTAATATCATGACATAACTTTTATTTTAATTAACGAAATAACTAATAAATGAGTAAAACATCATTGAAAATACAAAAGAACGTCAAATTAAAAATATTTTATGACATATCAAACACATGTATATGTAATGCCATATGATGTCAAGTGAATGTGACACCACAATCAAGTATTTTTTTACTTTAAATCTTATAGTTTGGCGACATATCCCCCCCCCCCCTCCAGAAAGTGTCGACAGGATAATGGAGAAGTACCATATTTTTCAATTTTGTTCTTAACTTCTTGCCCCAACTAACCCAAATAACAAAAATCTACTAGTTAGCACTAGTAATAAATATGTATTTAATTTCATTATGAAAGAAAAATACCTCTTTTACAGCATCCTTTGATGGGAACAAGAATCGAGACTCTAATTCAATCATGGGTGTTTCGGAAACACACTGACTCACAGCATTATATTCCTTGGCAGGCACATCTAAAAACATCATTCTCGTTAAAGTAACTTTTAAATAACAGAGTAAAAACAATAAAATCATGAGTCGAAATGCAATATTTCACCTCAATTCAATCACACAGTATGAACTTTACAAGCTCACTATTTTACTGAAAAGGCGACGAAAATAATAAAATAGACGTTACAAGTTAAAAATATACATTTTATTTAAAAACTTCTTAGTACTTTCGGCCTGCAATTTCTGCAGCCGTCATCAGAGAACATTTTTATAATTAATTGCTGTTCAGTGTTCATTCATACAAATATGTCACTTTGTTTGACATAAGAGAGCCAATAATTATTAAGGTACCGTCAACCGCAGCTACTTTGGTCCATCCCATAAAAAAAGGTTTTATTCTTTATATTGAACAAACAATACAAGATAATTTGGAGTTTTTGCCCTTAAAAAATATTTTATGCCCTACTATAGGGTATTTGAATAGTTTGGGGGTAATTTAATTTTTTTTTGTGTGGCAACACTGGATGTGTTTGTAAACAACTGTTTTCGTGTGTAAATTTTAACTCTCCAAACTTTATTCAAAGTACAGATAGGCTATTTCATCAAATATTGAGAGCATAAGTCCTAAAGATGATAATACAGTCGGTATTGGTTATATGGTCACACATGCGGTCCTGAAAAATATGACCTTATAAGCGGGGCGACCTTATATGCGGTGTAAGAAGGAATTTTATTTTAGACAATACAATATTAATGATAAGTTAGTTATTACCTTCTTGAACAATAATACTTCTAAAACAAGAGGTATAAACTAGAATTGCTTTACACTTAAAATTTCGAATTGATGAGTATACTCGTAGTAGAAAAAATAATCTTTTTTGCACGTTTGTTTGTTTTTTATCGTAGTAGTTAAAACTGCTTTTTCTTATTCACGAACAGTTTTAAAACGTTTCTCTGTGCCTTTGGGATTGATAAAAAAAATATCTGAATGTATTTAGTGCTTTGAGAGCTTCTGCTCCCGTTGTTGGTTTAGCTTCGATTTCACTGTCATTATCATCATTTCCATCAATGTTTATATTTAAAAATTTCCAAAACTATTTCCAGTATAGAAGCTTCACCATGGACTTTACCGATGTCTGGTCAGTTGCTGATATCTCGAAAAAAAAAAACACCAATAGGCCTGAAGAACATTTTAACACGGCTTCCCCCTTCGTCCAATAAACAGTCTTTTTCAGAAGGTACATACCCGCAAAGGCGTGATTGTTGTCACTCGTGGTTAAAGTCCATTAGTAGCGATCTGTTTGTCAACAGCTGCATATGTCACTTTGTCGTGTAATGTGCAAACGGCATTCCGTAGTTCTTGTGCAACTTCAAATAGGGACACATAATCATCATTGTCTTCGAACAATAATTCTTCACATTCTGGAAGCCAAGAATGTCAACAATTTTCAATGGTCTTCTTTGATACCATATTCCAACTCTTGTCTGCGAAACATATGGCATCTAACACAGTCGCACGTTTCTTTTTTTTTTTTTTTTTTTTTTGGATGAATGACAACAATGATGTCTTTTAGAAGCAGCTTTCGATAATTTATCATAATATTTTTAATAATCTCTTGATCTAATTGTTGTGGATACTGGTTCAGTTTGGAGGAAAGAAAACAAGTTCAATCGAATTTAAATTGGTATCAGCTGTCTGCGATTATAGCCACTTGTCCATGCAAATTTTATCGAAACGTCAAATTTATTTTTCCCAAATGCTTATTGTCATCTAGGCCTTTCCATTCGCATCGTAAGGTAATTGCAAAGATTTGCATTTTTTTAAACAACAAGGCTTGAGAAATTTACCAATAACTAATGGAGTCAATTTCTCTGAGCCATCCATCCATATTCCCTGCTAATAAAACGGCCAATCTTTTTTTCCTTACCTTCCCAGAACTTCATTTTTCGTTCTTAAAAGTAACAGTTTTATCTGGCAAAGCATGAAAAAAAAAAAAAAAAACAGTCCCATGTTTATCAAAATTAAAAACATCACAAGGTCTGTTACCTATTGAGAATGTCACTTAACAAGTTAGCAGTTATTCCTTCGATTCTTTGGCAGTAAAATTCGGTTTTCCTAGTTATGCAGCAATTCTCAGAAATTTTTCTTTTACGATAATCCATGTATTGGAACATTCTGCAATCCAACATATTTTATCCAAGTGAAAAGATCTTTCTCAACATTCTCAAATGTTGAAACATGTTCTCGCTTTCTCTTTTGGTTGATCACATCTTCTGTTTAAAAAGATTTGAACCTTAAGACGTTATTCAGTGTCGCTCTCTCTATTCCACCAGTCTTCGCAAAAGCTGCTTTCGATACATTCAATTTTTCAAAGTTTTTCTTCTACCAAACTTTTCTTTTGCTGACATCTTATGTTCACAAATGACAATTAACAATTGAATGAAGAAGTTACACGCAGCAACAAGTAATCAAAAATACAAAAAACTGAAAATGCGTGATTTAAGATTTCTCTGCATGGAGGACAATTTTCATTCGGTCGCAAGGGGTGGTGGCATATTTTCCAAGAATCGGTATCGTGACAGTTGAGGGAGAAATGTCCAGACCTTTGGAAACTCTTACCGACAGGAAAGCGTTTCTCTTATAGGCCAGGAAGAGGAGATCCTCTCCTCCGAGTATCGACGCCCATCTAATCACGTGGTATGCAATATTATCGCGATTTCTAAGGCTCCGTTTAAAAAGGAAATGGTCTCCTTCTCATTCTAAAGCTATAAAAATGCCAACCAGCCTTTCTTTACCATACGAAAATTCGTATTTGTGGATTTTAGCAAAAGCACGGGAGATTCAACGATGGAAAAAGGAGAAGATTGACTAGACGGAAATAAGTTCCTGTTTCAGATGTCCATCCACTTCTTTCTAAAGCTACTAAAAATGAAAAGTGCCGCGTGACCAATACAAAGAGGCCGACAGTTGAAGATACTTGAATGTGAATACTTGAATTATACGTCTATTCGGCACTTTACACCCTAATAAAGGGAAGGAAAAAGCATAAAACTATAAGATATTTTGCAATAAAAAGGGAGACAAAGGATGACCATATATCCGATAGTAACCATTGGAAACTGACCATATTGACAGTATATTTTAAGACATAATACGTATTCAGTCAGTCCGGACTTACGAAAAGTGACCTTATAAGCCCAGTAGCAGAAAGTTACAGTTGTGTCTACGACAGCAATTTAGTGGGATGAAAATTGCCTGTGGGAGTAGCGTGTTACATTTTCTTATGTACAAACATTATGGGTGTTAAAATAAACAGTGTTCTTACTGATATACCAGGGGTGATTCTGAGTAAAAAAAAAAAAAAAAATCTGAAATTCACAGCAAATTTCCTGAAAGGTTACAACAGAGGAGGGGGGGGATCGAAAATCTACTACCGGCACAAACTATGTCTTTTTCTTCGCGCGTTTTTGATGAAATTTGCGTTTTTTCGCGATCTTTTGACGAAATTTGGTGTTTTTCGCAATCTTTTGACGAAACTTGGCGTTTTTCTCGATATTTTCACGAAATTTCTTCCACGATTTTGTGACAGAAATTTGTGTTTTTCTCGCGCCCCTGGAACGAATTCACGTTTTTTCCGGGGGTTTTGGATCAAATTCAAGTTTGTACAGCGATCTTTTGGCAGAAATTTACATTTTTCGAGATCTTTTGATGAAATTCCGCGTTCTTTCCGCAATCCTTTGACATAAATTTGCATTTTTTTCGCGATCCTTTGACATAAATTTGTGCTTTTTCGCGATCGTTTGACTAAATTTGCATTTTTCCCGCAATCCTTTTAATAATTCGCATTCTTTCCGCGATCCTTTGATGAAATTCGTGTTTTTCCGCGATCTTCTGACAGAAATTTGCATTTTTTCCACAACCCTGGGACGAAAATCATGTTTTGTTCCGAACCTTTTGGCTATAAATTACAGATTTTTTATGCGAACGATTGTTGAAATTGATATTTTTCAGCGATCATTTGTTGAATGTGATATTTTTGTCAGAATTTTCGTACTTTTTTTTTTAAGGAAATACTTTTTTTTTTCAAGTTGGCAAATTTATCTGCAAGGCCCAAAATAAATCTGCGACGCGCGTCGCGCACTTTCTGCTACCGGGCTTATAAGCGGGGTGACCTTATAAGCAGGTGACCATATATCTGGTACTGACTGTATATACATCTGTACAGGCATCCCCCGACTTATAATAAATATTGCAGTTTCTTATAAGTTTTTACCTAAGCAACTTACAACGTAAAATTCAAGTTACGTAAAACTTTAAGGAATGCATTACTTACGTAAGTCGGGGATGCCCATATATATAATATATATACAGTAGAAGATCTTTATAATGCAATTCTCCATATAACGCACAACTTCTCAGACATAAACAATGAATTTTGCAGTTAAAAAGCACTTGCATTCCCACATTGTAAAAAATTGCTATTCTCTACAGCACCAAATTTGACACATTAATTCAACTTTATCTCCTTAATTTAAGACCTTTTTAACCCCTTGAGGGGTGGTGGGACATATTATATCCCACCTAAGTTTAATTAAGATTTGCACCAGAAACTTTTAACTACGTTTTACTTTTATAACTTTGACGGAAAATAGTTGAAAAATCCCTTTTCCTTATTTAGATATAAAATTTTTCCTAATTTCCAGTGGGTATTCAGCATTACACAAACACAATTGCTTGCGCCTCAAAGGGTTAATGAAAAAATTACTATTATTACAATAAACATTTTTGAAAATGAGTAATAATATGAATGATTTGGTCCAGGTATATTTCCACCATGTTTATTAAAGTAAATTGAACAATGTGTAAAATGATCGATAGTATGCAAAAATTCATAATCTGGATAACTCCTGGTAAGAAGGAATGCAGTATAAAGATATTCTATTTTGATATGTTTCAGATATATTTGGCCATTTTACAAGGTAAATTTAATGATGGGTGAAAGGTGATCCCTTGTGGTTTTAGATTTGAATTATAAAGATCTTCTATAAGTATAATTCAGATTAACTGAACTGTTGCATATTCCTCCATATTTTTTGTTACATTTATCAAAGCTTAAATCAGGAAAAAAAGTAAAATTCAGAAAAAGCAAAGCTTTTTCCTTTTTTGAAATAAAAAAGGATAAGCTTTTATTGGAGAAAAAAGTTCTCAATCATTATGATATATGGAAAATTTAGCAGTAATTTGCATTCAAATGCCTCCAAAAAAAAAGTGTGTTTACAAAGGTTTTTTTTTTTTCTTTTACAAGTTGCACCTTGCAGCAAAATAAATTGATGATTGTACAAAAAATGTTTACTTTTATTGCATTACATTAAACTGACTGAAAAAATGGTAAAAAACCAGCAAACACATTTTAACTTTTGTATTTTACATGAAAATCTTACATAAATACCTCAAGATCTTACAAGAGAAAGTAAAAGAAATGTTTTAATTTTAATAAAAATAACAAAACTAATTTTCATTGGCATGGGAGGCAAAAAAGGCTTTCAAAACTTTGAGAAATGAGTTGTCTGTCAAAAACATTAACAAGTCACAGTATCACATGATAATCATGAGCTACTACTACTGACAATAAATTCCAAGTGTATAAAAAGGATAAAATCCCTTATTTTACAAAAAAAAAAAAACAACAACTAAATATTATTTTTATATAAAATATGATACTACTTAGTTATCCCGTCGACCCATTTCAGCAAACCACTCGCCCAAATTATACAAATTGATATAATTTTTATTTTAAACAAATAAATTAGTATAACATTAATAAAAATACAAATAAAACATGGAAATATAAATCACTTGATGACGTAAACATGTGTAACTTGCTTAAAGTCAAGTGAATGTGACATTTATGATGAACCATTATGGGCATTTAATCTTATAATTTGGCGATAGCTTTTTGGTAGACAGGATAACTAAGTAGTACCTAAAATATTCATGCAAATTATACTATAATAGAATTTATTACATATAAATTATATTATAATTTATTGTAATATTTCACTTAAAATACTAAATTACTAGGAATCATCCACTCCATTTTACCAGAAATAACAATTTTATTATTTGTTTTTTCACTAGTTTTGCACCAAAGCAAAATATTTTATCATCATTTGGGAAACGAATATTTTCAAAATTGAAAATTTTTTATAAGATACAAACTGAAAAAGCAGTCATCTTTTTGTTTGTTTGTTTCAGAACAAAACACATTCGAGTTGTTAAAAAATGTAAAATATATTACAGTCTCAAAATTCAGCATTCAATCTGATCAGTATCTCAAATTTTCAATCAAGATTAAGGGGAAGAAAATCATGCTTGATTGGTCAGTTCTAAGGTGGGTGATTTGTGTTGATGAAGCATTAATCACATTCATAAATGAAAATATTATAAGTAGTATAATGTAGTCAAATCGGTACTACTTAGTTATCCCGTCGGCTAATTTTGCCAAATTACACAAATTGACATAATTTTTATTTTAAATAACGGAAGAGAAATAAATTAGTATGACATTAATAAAAATACAAATAAAACGTTAAAATTAAAATCACTAGATGACGTA
The DNA here is from genome assembly GCA_963932465.1 of Maratus speciosus. NCBI lineage: Eukaryota > Metazoa > Arthropoda > Arachnida > Araneae > Salticidae > Maratus > Maratus speciosus. The sequence continues at coordinate 14,318,702 of OZ010791.1, read as the reverse complement.
AACACATGTAACTTTCTTAAAGTCAAGTGAAGGTGACATTTACAATAAACCATTATTACAGTTTGGCGAGATTTTTGGTTGAAGGGATAACCAAGTAGTACCGTCAAATCCATCAAAAATGTAATCAATTTTTTTTTTCATTTTATGTCTCTTTAATTTTAATATAAATGAGCATGTATATGTTTATTTTCTTACATAAAGATAAAGTTGATATTTAGGACTATGAGATATTATAATTCACAACTGAATTAAAATATGGATACATTTTGTGTTTTGAGTTGAAGTGTGTTGAATTTGGAGTCAATGAAAATTACTGTGTAAGGTTTGGATCAACAACAACAACAAAATTAGGTGTGTTTAGGTTGACCGTAAATAAAATTTCTGGGTTCAGGTCAGGCATAACTTCACTCATGCTATAGCCTTGCCCTTTCTACTCATGCCGGTTCTAAACATCAAAGTTATAAAATTCCAAAAGTCAATGAAAATTACTGTGTAAGGTTTGGATCAACAACAACAACAAAATTAGGTGTGTTTAGGTTGACCGTAAATAAAATTTCTGGGTTCAGGTCAGGCATAACTTCACTCATGCTATAGCCTTGCCCTTTCTACTCATGCCGGTTCTAAACATCAAAGTTATAAAATTCCAAAAGTCAAATAAAGTAATTTGAAATTTTTATTCGACTTAGCTAAGAGGCATAAAATAAATAGAGTAAAAAGTAATTTTATGCCTCTTACCAAAGTTCAATAAAAATTCAGAAATTAAAATTTCAAATTAGAATCAAATTATTTCTATAAATTATTCCACAAACTATATATGCATAGCCAAACAAAGTTTTTTTTTTAAATGCTCATTTTACAATGAATGATAAATTCAGTTGAAAAGATAGTCATTTAACACTAAATGTACCGATATTTTTTTATACCTATTCCTACCAAAATCTATTTTAAGATGTTTTGCAAAAAATATACCACATTGGTGTATGAATAAAACTTTTTTTTTTTTTCACATAATTATTACAAATTATTTATATAAAAAAAAAAATTATAATTATGCAAAAAATTAAGAAAACAATTATTTCAAGAAATTCGAAAATTTAATAAACAAATAGTGTGCAAATTTGTTTTATGTTCACCACATATTTTTAAGATTATTTCATTCTTGATATAACCTGAAATGTTCATACTAGAATCTCACCCGGAGTAAAGTCAATATCTAATGGCACCATCACACATTAACCCTTTCAGGGGCAGTGGTATGTTTATGAAATCACTTAATTTTAATTCCCAAGCGCCACAATGGCACCAGAATAATAATAAAATATTTTCCATTTAATATGTATGGGAAATTAGCCTTTTTCATATTTACAAATAAATTTTTTGGTCAATTCCAGCACAAATTATTTACTCCAACACTTTAGTATTGAAAATGCTTTGCCCCTGAAAGGGTTAACAAATAGGATGTAATACTGTAGAATAAATGATGTAATATCAAAAATACGCAAGTTACTAATATTCTTACAAAATAAAGCATTTATACCTTTATGATTTAACATAAATTTATTCAAGGGTCCCCTTGCAGTAGTTAGGCCTAAAATATTTTTTTCTAGGCATAAAAGGAAGTTCAGAGGTGAGACATTTTAAGGAATAATAGGATCCTACATTTTAATAAAAGTCGTGAAATATAAAGAAATTTCGTAATATTTTAGATTGAGAAATTACAAAAAAAAAAATTAAAAAAGGATCATTTGACCCCTTCGCAGTAGTTTTAGTGTATGCCTTTTCTTCTAGATGAAAATTTACCTTCATAAGAAAGACGGGTGCTCTCTTGATACTGAGTCGGTGCCGGTTCTATAGATATATGAGGAGGTAAGGTTGTAGAGAAACTTCCAGCACCCGTTGATGTGTGCGTTTCACCAAACACAGTTTGTAGCGGGAGATAATAGACTTGTTCTTCCACTTTAGCCTTTGCTTCTTCTTTCACAGCAATCTGATTACTAGATTGTTCTTTAACATTATGGAGCACTGCATCCTTCTCAACTGAGCATTTCCCCACTATAAATGAAAAAGTAAGGACATATAGAGTACGAGTAAATTAATTAACAATAAATCACATTGGTGTTAATGGGTGCTATATAAATTATTAAAGATAAAAAATTTAACTTTCAGTACCACAAAAAAATATTAAATAGTCTTCACAAAACATTAGAAGAAGATAACATAAAAAAAAAAAATTGGTATACTACTTAGTTATACCGTTGACTCATTTCACTAAAATATATATAAATCGCCAAACCACCCACCAAATTATACAAATTGACATAATTTTTATTTTAAATAACAAAAGAACAAATAAATTAGTATAACATTAATAAAAATATAAATAAACAATCGAAATAAAAATCACTTGAACATACTTTGGCGTAAACACATGTAACTTCCTTAAAGTCAAGTGAATGTGACATTTACGATCAACCATTATTGCCATAATTGATTAAATTATTAAAAGCAAAGGTCAAGTAAATAATTAATAATATATAATTAAATATGCATAATAAAGATGGGATACATTTTCCTTGAATTATTCAATGAAACTTTCCTCAAAAAGATACTGTACTCATTCACATAAAAATCATAAAGTAAGGAAGTTTTATTTCAGGTTTAGCCAGTCTTAACAACCAAAACAGCTAGCTGAATCATATCAACTCAGGCAGGGGGGGGGGGGGGGGGGGGGGGGGGGTACCTTCATAGTCTCAGAAGTTTTTGAATTGAACATATGTTAAAATTTAAGAAAAAGTAAGATACCTATATATTTTTGTTTTGTCCAAAAAAAATTCCTGGCCCGAGATACAGGCCGCCAAAGATGGCATCCCGGGCACCATTTCCCATTCGTGATTTTCGATAAAAATTTTAAAGTGCTTTACCTCTAGAACGGTGCAAGATATTTCATTGCATTTTTTTTTATTTTAAAGATAACATTTTTCTGTGTAAAATGATATACCCAATTTTGAAATATCTATTCAACTTTTCTTGTGGCAGCCTTTTGATTTTTTTTTTTTTTTTTTTTTTGGAAAAATGCCAATCTTGAAAATTTTGATTTTTTTTGCTGTCGATCAATGCCATTGGGTACTACCTTCATTGTAAAGGAGAACTTCCACTTTTGTGATTAACATGTTTTAGAAACATTTCAAAAATTCAGAGAATTTTAAAGGAACTGTAGACAGCTCCAGTAAAAATCACTGAATTTCTGTTTATTTGTATCACATTTTTAAGGATAAGCCTAACTATATATCCTAAACAAGTTAGAAATTGCAACATCAAATGTGGCGAATGAGGTGTGTTCGTACTATAACTAGTTTTATATGCAGATCTTGGTGCAATAAGTGTTACACTCTTGGGTTGAAAGGCATGAATACAAAATCTATCACGATTCTATATATTAAATTCAGTAATACAAAAGTAATATGAATCCATATTAAAAAGGACTTAATCACCATGGCAACCTAGAATCATTACCTATCATGGTATATCATTGAACCAATTATGTATTACAGTAGACTCCCTCAAATCCGCACAGCTTGGGACCAGAGGTTGTGTGGATTTTAGAATTTTGTGGATTTCTGGTCATTGATTTGTTTACATTTTTTAAACATTAATTTGATTGGTAGTTAAGCAAGGGAAATTATAAAGAATGCTTACAATAAAGTGAAACATTAAAATAAGTAAAATATTAAAATAATTTATTAGTTTAAAAGCAAGTAATTATTAAAATAATTATGTAAAATAAAAATTTAGAAAAATATTAAATTATTACGAATGCAATCGATTCAATTCGATTCCAAAAGACCTATGCTGCCATCTGGTGTGGCAAGGAGAACAGTGTTAATGCAGTTTATTGCGCTCACTGTAACATTTTTCATTGTTATTTAGAGTCTTGAATGGTTTTCTTGTACTGCTTTGTATGTTTAGAAATAAATTTGTCTATAATTTAAAAAAAAAATTCTGCGAACAATAATATTAAAATAGCGTTCCGGTTTGTGGATTTTTCCATTTCGAACCCTGGAATTTTTGATATAAGATATGCTAATTTATATCAAAATCAAAAGTAATGTAAATTTATTTAGTAATAAATCAGCTGTAATAGTCAAAAGAGAATGATTAACAAAAAATTTAGTAAAAAAAGCATTGCGGTAGTCGTTGATTTCGGCGCCATCTTGAATTTTGTTCCTGCAACTTAACTGTAAATTCCATTGTTTACATCTGAAAAAATACGCGGATTTTAGGCGTTCGCGGATTTAAGGGAGTCTACTGTATAGGATTTTTAAATAGAATGAAGAAAAACTTTATTAATATCTTTTTAAGTTTTAATTCAATTTTCATAACATTTGAAGTGATTACTTTATTTTCAATACCGAACATTGCATAGTAAAACAATCTCAATAACATATATCAGTTACACAGCAATACAACTACAGCCAACTCTGTGAAATCCGCCGATGTATAATCCTCAAATATCTGTTATCCGCACTACATGTTGGAATGTAAACAATTAAAATTGTTAGTAAAATTTTAACTCAAAGGCTAAATTTGGTACATATTTTTTTCAATTATCAATTTTCCAATGAATAAATATTTAAATATAAATTGGATATAAATATTTAAATTTCCTTTAGTTACAAAATGTTATCTTGGAGCAAGAAGTAATAAGTGTTCATAGACAGACTACAGAAAAAAATTATTGACAACAAACCAAAACATGAATTATCAGTAAAAATTGTATATAATTTAACTTTTCTTTAATCTTAATTATTAAATACGTTAAACCAATGTTGCATTATGTTTTTCTTGTCCATGGTGATTGTAATTCTTGTATAGTTGTTCCTAATCTATAGTCAGACTTTAAAAAATAAAATGTAAACAAAGGGATGATCTATAATCCACAAAACCCTTGGTCCCTAAGTGTGCGGATTTCACACAGTTGACTGTATATTAATGCAAGTTAGAGTTCAGATCCATAAAGACTTTCAACTGTATAGGAAAGTGTTAAAAACACATAAATAGGTTGAAATTTATATTAGTAGACGGAAGCATACTTGAATACTTTCATACAACCCTGTAATTTACCTACTATGCCACTATTTAGCTAATATTTAATTAAGACTAAAACACACTTAAAACTAGTGAAATCACACTTCCAGAGTTTATCATCCATAGTCGGCCATATATCTAATTCTTTGCGTGGACCTGTATATCATTTTATCTATATTCTACAAACATATCTTAGTGACTAAATGGAGTTCAGTGTAAAAATTCATAACCCATTTAAAAATAAACTACTTTCATTCATACTCAGTAACCCTTATGATTTCTCTTGTGTAGTCCTGTATATGATCTATAGCATTTATACACACAACGTAATATGGAAAAATTTAGTTAAACTTAAAAACTCATATCACAACTAAAAATGCACTTCCAGCAATCATTGCTAATATACAGTATTTCATATACAGTAAAGTATCGAAAATCTTTTGTGTGTGTCTGTAAATACTATGCACTTTCTATTACACAGGAAGAAACTTGTTGTAAACCTCAGCAACATATATCAATTTCATTATATGTGAAAGAGTTTAGCATAATTAAAATGTGCTGCAAACAATGTTCCCTTTATACCATTATCCAACAGAATTCTTTTGTGTGGATCTGTAAATGAATAATTAATATTCTTTGCACCACATATTTTACAGAATGTATATTTTAGTACACTTCATTTTACATAGTTAAGATATTTTGTAGCCACATTTTGTTTTATGCTTCCATTCACCAAACTTTTTAGACGCACCTTGTATAACTTGTCAAAATAAAAAGTGGAAGTTCTCCTTTACAGAGAAGGTAGTACTCAATGGCATTGATCAACAGCAAAAAAATCAAAATTTTTAGGAATGGCATTTTTGAAAAAAAAAAAAAAAAATTGATAAAAAAATAAATAAATAAAAAGGCTGCCACAAGAAAAGTTGAATAGACATTTCAAAATTGGGTATATCATTTTAAACAGAAAAATGTTATCTTTAAAATTAAAAAAAAATGCAGTAAAATATCTTGTACCGTTCTAGAGATAGAGCACTTTAAAATTTTTATCGAAAATCGCGGTTGGGAAATGGTACCCGGGATGCCATCTTTGGCAGACTGTATCTCGGGCCAGGAATTTTTTGGGGCAAAATAAAAATATACAATTAATCTTATTTTTTTCCTGAATTTTAACATATGTTCAATTCAACAATTTCTGAGACTATGAAGATAAGATTTTTTCTTTGGCTGCCTGAATTGACATGGACTATACCAGCTTGATTAATACATAAATATATTTGGTAAAAAGATTGTGATGATATCAGCAATTAGATTTTTTTTTTCTGAAATAAATCTATAATTTCTTCATGAAAAATCACGAGTTCTGTCATATTATCGAGAATTACATATTAAAATATTTACGGAATGATAACTAAATAATTCTATAATTTTGCCCCCCACATCAGAACTGAAATTTTCATTGTTTATATCTGTGATTATGTGCAGATTTTAAGCATTTGTGGATTTTAGGGTTGCGGATTTGACGAAGTCTACTGTATTTGGCCACTGTCCGGCTCTTCTGCTGAATATTGAAGGCTTGTTGGCTGAATATTTCAAGATATCTTGCCATATTGCCAATCTCAACGAATATTGTAAGATATCTTGCCAAATACATTCAGGATAAGAATTCTTTTCTCCATTTCACTTTTTTACTTTCTGACACATTCATGAAGTCATTTTCATTCTTAATTGCATAACTCAAGTAAGCATTTTCATGTAAAATTCTGCAAAGTAAATTTATCTACTGGTAATTTAGACACCTATTTTTATTTCGGAGTTAATTTATTTACCACTAGTAACACAAAAAGGGCACAGATGTCATATTCGCCCCATATTGGCGCGATATTTTTCGGTTGCCAATTTGGCGAAAACATCAACAGCATAAACAACATAATCCGGGTTACCACATCAAGCAAAATAACGACACTTTGGCGCCAGTTAAGTACCCGTTGCGTATATAACATTGGCGTTAGAAAAAAATCGCGCCAATATGGGGCGAATATGACATCTGTACCACAAAAAGTACCATTTTGAGGCATCCATCCTAAACTTTTTCTTACAGTTATAGCATTATTTTGCCGAACTTTCCCACTGCTAAAATTCTTCTACGCTTACAGAAATACTAATAACTGAGAATAAATTTTTAATTAATACTGTACAAAAAGCCTCCTAAAAAGTAAAATATTAATATTATCAATACGAAGAAATGAAAATAATACTTACAACCAGCATACAGAACAAAGACGAGAAAGCTTATTGATAAGTAATGAAGAAAATTCATGACGTACAGCATTATTAATTAAGAATACCTATCGATGAAATCTCTAACTAAATAAAAAGTCAAATAAAAGTTACACAAAAGTGCTCCAAACTCAAAGACAGCTAATGACAAAGCGTAACATAATAGGATTAAAAATCTTGCCTAAGGCAAAACTAGAGAGAAACAAATTTTAAGGTAGAAACAAATTGTGGACCTATGTTAACTATATTTACGAGAATACTTTTTCACATAATCAACTATATAAAACATAGTTATTAAGTTCAACGATGCATGAAGAGCGAACGCAGCTGTCGCTACGTTTTGTCGATAATTGTTTTTGTTTTGTGGACGTTAAATCTGGCTAGTTGGTTGGCTGGTTTGCCGAATTTTGATTGAAATCTCTGGATCTATCCATGCGCTATGTGGCATGCAAGTATTATTGCATGCTACATGCTTGAAAACTGTTTGACACATGGACGAGAATTCTGGTACATGTTTCATATTTAGAACATAATTAGAGTGTCTAATAAAAAGCCTATATTTTTACAACATTTTTGTACTATTTGAAAATCTCGGGAAAAGCGATTGAATATACCCTCTAGTGGAGAGCAGGTGCAATTTTCGCATCAGGAAAACCTCGTAGAATATCTTTTATACAATGGACTTAACCCATATGACGTCAGCTGCGGCTAAACAGAAGAAAAACACCAATAGGCGTGAAGAACATTTTAACACTGCTTCCCTTCGTCCAATAAACAGTTCTTTCAGAGGGTATCTACCAGCATAGGCGTGGCTGTTGCCATTCGTGGGTAAATGATTGTTTTTTGCGGCCGTAGTCTCCCCTTATTCCGGAGCGGAACGGAATCGGAATTCGGTTCACCCGGAATATGGCCATTATTCCGGATCGAATGGAAAAAGCGATTCTCCCCTAGCCAGATTCCGGAATCGGAATAATCGATATTTATTCCGTGGCTTTTGAAAGGAAGTGTGAAGAACCAATCAGAATGAACAAATACGTCACGTTTTTTTGTTTGTTTATTTTTTTCGCTTAGCTAAAGAAAAATAAAATACTTTTCAGTGTGAAATATTTCTAAAAAAAAGATTGAGGGGGTTGGGGGATCGCTCACTGAAAAAAAATATTACTATTGTTTTTCAATTTTCAGTAGTTTTTTTTTTTTTTTTCTGGTGTAGTTATTCTTACGTTAATGATGAAATATTTAAATCGGATGAATTAAGTATCAATGATTAATCATGTCATCTTGATACACATTTCTTATTGAAATAACATACAGATGCGGATAATGTAGGATTAAATATATGATTAAGTATACGCATTGTAGGATTGTAAGTATACACATTATAGTATATGTTCTGTGCAATATTCAAAATTTTTGTATTCTTGATTACGCATATCCTTTATTTTTTGTATATGTAGTTTTTCAAATTCCATAACACATTTTATTCTTGCTAATGCAATTTTAATCATCTGTAATACAATGGTGCAGATGAGTTCTTCGCTTGATGGCAGTTACGAATCATAAAAGGAATAATTTCTTATTTTTTTATGTTTATAAAATAGGTTTAGTAAGTACAGGAATGTGTAAAAACTAATGTAATGGAGAGCCCAAGTAGTCAAAATAAATTTCATTGAGCAGTTTTAAGGCTTCATAATAGGAGACCAATTTTAATCATCAGAATAGAAAGCGAGAAACTGTGGTAACAGATATACACAGGCCTTGGTGCTAATGTTTCTCATCCTCTTTCATGAATTTTGTAAAAAAGAACTATTTTGAGCACAGATGTCATATTGGCGCGATTTTTTTTCTGTTGCCAATTTGGCGAAAACATCAACAGCATGAACAACATAATCCGGGTTACCACATCAAGCAAAATAACGACACTTTGGTGCCAGTTAAGTACCCGTTGCGTATATGCCATTGGCGTCAGAAAAAGACCGCGCCAATATGGGGTGAATATGACATCTGTGCCCTATTTTGCAATCTAGAAACAGTTGCATTCTAAAATATTTTTATCCCTTCATGCTTTTATTATTTTGATTTTTACACATCATGCATTGGCATTCACTTTAATGCAATATGTTTTGTTTCCATCATATCAGGTTTTAGGAACTCCAGGAAGGGCTGCCTATAGACGGGTTGCACATGACGTCACATGTCTGAAATCGCTTCCTATGGCGCCCAAATATAAGGCGAATTTGGTGCTCTCCATTTGATTTTTTAGGCTTATTTGCACTATAATAATTAAAATAAGGAAGCTCTAAATTAAAGATAAAGATAACACGTGCTTTTAACGGCAAACGGGAAGTTCTGTGCTCCACGTGTGTGCTCCAGAATCTATAGTATCAGTCGTTGCTAATAGCAACGTGTCGTCAATGCAAGGGGTCTATACAATATAGATAGCACCATACATAATTTTGCTTAGAATTATTATTTAGATACATTGAACAAAAAAATAATATATATGTGTAAGTTCGTGTGTGTGTATATACACCCTTGGTACGTATATATTGTGCGTGTGTGTCTGTGTCATAGCTTTCTTCAGGGATGGCAATTTTTTGCAAAGCCAAAAATTTGAAAACAATATCTATCGACTTTGTAATATACCAAATGTTTACATCAAAGATCCTGTCTTGGTAAAATATGTCGACCTGTGCTCTAATTGGGAACAAAACATCTCATTGGCAATTGTTAGATACACTTAAATTGCACTTTTTAAAATATATTTAGGCACAGATGTCATATAATGCCAATTTGGCGAAAACCTCGTTACCATATCATCTATATCCGGGTTACTATATCAAGCAAAATAACGACACTTTGGCGCCAGTTAAGCACCCGGTGTGTATATAATATTATTATCAGAAAAACATCGCACCAATATGGGGCGTATATGACATCTGTGCCTATATTTATTTACTGTTTGGTTAAAAATTAGCTATATTAAATGAGAATTTTTTTTTTTTATCATCCAAGTTTTTTTTTCTTTCCTTACAATAAAAACAAAAACTAAATACAATTACAACTGATAAAACTTTAATAAAAACTTATATTTATCCTATAAAAGTTTATTAGTAAAAAGTTGTTCCTTTATGGATACTCAGATACAGATATTGTCCATGTAAATAAAGAATAGTATGGTATAGTACTCTTGACTTAAATATAAAAGAACCTGACTCTTATTTAATATAATAATTCGGTACTTCTTAGTTATCCCGTCGACCAATTTCGCCAAATTATACACATTGACATAATTTTTATTTTAAATAACAAAAGAACAAATAAACTAGTAAAACATTAATAAAAATACAAATAAAACGTCGAACTAATGATTTTATTGGCCATTATTGGCATTTAATCTTACAATTAATTAATTAATGGCAAACCATTTTTGACATTTAATCTTATCTTTGGAAACAGTAATTTGGTCGACGGGATAACTAAGAAGTACCAATAATTCTCATTACTGAAGAAAACAAGTTGGAAATTGCTCATCAAACGTGGCAAATGAGGTGCGTTCGTACTATAACTAGTTTTATAATTTTTTTTTTCACCCGATATTGTACTGAATGTGTATTTGTTTGCACTTCATAAGTGCATAGTCTGTAACATCATTAAAATGCACTTGCAATAATTTTTTCCCATTCCCCTTAATGTAACGGGAAACTTTTGACTGTCCCTGTAATTAAATTACACATCCGATTTTCATAAAATTTGAAATGGCTCGACAAAATTTTGCAGCAATTATATATTTAAAATTTCAGCCCATTCGGAAGGCTGTAACATCATTAAAATGCACTTGCAATAATTTTTCCCATTGGCCGTAATGTAAAGAAAAACTTTTGACTGTCCCTGTAATTAAACTATACATCCGATTTTCATAAAATTTGAAATGGCTCGACAAAATGTCGCAATAATTATATGTTTAAAATTTCAGACCATTTGGAAAGCTTTAACATCATTAAAATGCACTTGCAATAATTTTTCCCATTGGTCGTAATGTAAAGATAAACTTTTGACTGTCCCTGTAATTAAACTATACATCCGATTTTCATAAAATTTGAAATGGCTCGACAAAATTTTGCAACAATCATATATTTAAAATTTCAGCCCATTCGGTTGGGTAGTTTTTGCTCTATTACATGCGGACGGACGGGCAGACGGACTGAACGACGACTATAGGTGCTACGTATTTATATAATTACGAACGCACCTAAAAAAGACATTAATAGTCAAAACTCAGTCATTGCCCCCCCCCCCCTTTTTTTTCAGTGCAGCAGAATAGAGAAAAAAATATTTTAGGGATTAAATTAGATATTAAGATTAGGTAATTAGTTCTGATTAATTCAAGGACAACAATGATTTGATTGTAAAAAATTATGATAATCAATATTTTACATGTAACTCATGTTACTTTTCACATTAGAATTTATTGAAGTGACTATTAAGCTTTATTATAATTTAAAGTTTTTATCATTTCAAGTTGAAAAAGAAAACTATTTTAAGATTAAAATATAATTTTATAAATGCCGAATTTTTATCTTTTTCTTTTTTAGGGTTTCGTTCATCTGACGAAACCCTATTCGTCTCTCTCCTCTGTCTGTCTGTCCGTCTGTCACAGAGTCCATTCATAAAATTTTGAAAAAGTCGTACATTTAACCCTTTGGGCTCCCACATGTGTATTTTAAACAATTCTTTCTAAGTGAACCCTAATTAGGTTGGAGGAGTGAAATTTTGCATACTTATAGCTGAATACCTCACATCAAACGACAAACTATAAAATTTTGAAAAAGTCGTACATTTAACCCTTTGGGCTCCCATACGTATATTTTAAACAATTCTTTCTAAGTGAGCCCCTAATTAGGTTGGAGGAGTGAAATTTTGCATACTTATAGCTGAATACCTCACATCAAACGACAAATCATAAAATTTTGAAAAAGTCGTACATTTAACCCTTTGGGCTCCCACATGTGTATTTTAAACAATTCTTTCTAAGTGACACCCTATTTAGGTTGGAGGTATGAAATTTTGCATACTTATAGCTGAACACCTCAGATCAAACGAAAAATCATAAAATTTTGAAAATGTCGTACATTTAACCCTTTGGGCTCCCACATGTGTATTTTAAACAATTCTTTCTAAGTGACACCCTATTTAGGTTGGAGGTATGAAATTTTGCATATTTATAGCTGAACACCTCAGATCAAACGAAAAATCATAAAATTTTGATAAAGGTCGTACATTTAACCCTTTGAGCTCCCACATGTGTATTTTAAACAATTCTTTCTATGTGAGCCTCTAATTAGGTTGGATGTGTGAAATTGTGCCTGCTTATAGCTGAATACCTCACATCAAACGACAAACTATAAAATTTTGAAAAAGTCGTACATTTAACCCTTTGGGCTCCCACATGTATATTTTAAACAATTCTTTCTAAGTGAGCCCCTAATTAGGTTGGAGGAGTGAAATTTTGCATACTTATAGTTGAACACCATCATGCGACAAATCATAAAAATTTGAAAAAGTCATACATTTAACCCTTTGGGCTGCCACATGCGTATTTTAAGCAATTCTTTCTAACTGAGCCCCTTATTAAATTGGAGATTTGAAATTTTGCATACTTATAGCAGAACACCTGAGGCCAGGCGACAAATCATAAAATCTTGAAAAAGTCTTACGTTTAACCCTTTGAGCTACCACTTATGTCTTTTAAGCAATTCTTTCTAAGAGAGCCCCTGATTAAGTTGGAGACATGAATTTTTGCATACGTATAGCTGAATATCTCAGACCACACGACAAATCATAAAATTTTCAAAAAGTCTTATATTATTTACTCCTCCGTGCTCTAACTTGTATATTTTAAGCAATTTTTCTAACCTCCACCCTTTTCACCCGGGGACCACTTTTCCAACTTTTGTCGACACCCCTTTGACCATTCTTTCATATTATGCACCATAGCCTTACATATTTTAGTTCCACTTTTTACCGCCAGTAGCGCCTACTTATCTCGGGTGCTATGGGTTCAATCCCCTCGACTAATGTATCTATGGATAGTATGTAAAACGGAGTTTCGTTCGGATAGAGTTTTGTTTAGAATAGAGTGCGCCCCTTGTTGCGAAATGTGGAACTAACAGATTTTTTTTAAAGGATAAAGTGTTTTGAAAGGAATATTAAACGAAACCCTCTGTGCGATCTGTGATCACACTTACCCACTTGTTTTTTTAATCGTTATTATAATTGCTTGCTATTAATTTAAAATTCTTCATGTTTTTAAAGCAATAAAACTACTTTCTTTTTTTTTTTTTTACTTTTTTTTTTTGAAGGGGGAGGGGTGTTATTTACAATTATTGCCTTATTAACTAATAAATTCATTGAAGATGGAAAATAAAGATGATTTCTAAAATTTCATCATAAGTAATATTTTTGTAAAAAAATAAAAATATTTCACTAAAAAAAAATCTGAACAACTTTATATGAGAGCATACATTATATGAACATTATGTGCACTGTTACTCTTATGACCATTAGAGCAAATTTTCAGAAATACTTACAATTATTTTATTACAAAATATAAATAGGATAAAATAGATAGTATAACCAGTTAAATACCATCGTGTTCTACTTGCATAAAATGTATCTAATTTGTAACAAAAAACATTTTACTTGTCTATATAATATATCAAAATTTTGTTACAAATTAGATATATTTTATGTGAATGATACATAATGGAATTTAACTTTTTATGTAATGTTTTATCCTAATAATAAAATAATTGGAAATATTTCTGAAAATTTACTCTAATGGTCACAAGAGTAATGAATGGATGTACCCGCATATTTTGTTTTTTGCATCATCAGCTTTTCTTTTTATAAACTCTTACCTTATAGCTGTATGATGGTATACATTCGTCAGATTTTTCTGTAACGTACAGCGTAGCAAACCACTGTATCTTAGTAATTTTTCAGAGAAACTCGAAGATGTTAGTTAAAATATCTGTCAGATACTCATCACAAAATAAATAATTTGATTTTTTTACATGTACATACAACAGGTTTAGTAAGTACATGGACATGTAAAAACTAGCATAATGTCTAAACTAGCCTAACTAGTCAAGACAGCATTTTGTATTCAATGTATGCATTGGAAATTTATTATAATATTGTATAGTAGTATCTATGTGAACATTAATTATTACAGTATGATGAATGTGATATGACAATTGAGAGATTTAACTTTCATTTGATAAATCTAGATAACATTAATAAACATTTTGGTTATATATATATATATATCATCAAACTATCAGCACATAAAAAAAATCAGCTTTTTATAGCAGTCTTGGAAGCACGGATTTTACAACTTAGTTATTCAGACATTCAAATTAGTTATGATTTTAATTTGTTTAATTAATAAAATGATATATATTATTATCTAAGTCATTTAAAAGAACCGGTGCAGCCAGGGGAAAGAATGATTTAGAAATTACTCCCCCCCCCCCCACCACCACCACCACCAAAGCTCAAACGACTGATTAAACAAATAAAAATACTTTTGTATTATGATTATTATGTGACATGTAAAAAACAATGCAAAGGAAAGCACAACATGTATTATTAATTTAACACATAGCTATTTATAGATTTCAAAATAGAACATCCTTTCTTCAGAGCAAAAGTGAATAAATAGCAATAGCAGAAATATGCATTCTTTGTGTACATGTTACATGAATATTCCTCCCCCCCCCCCCCTCTTTCTTACAAAAAAAATAAATAAAATAAATTCTACTGAAAAAGGGAATAATCCTTTTATCAAGTTTTGAAATGTTGCATGATATATTAATTATGTCTGTTATTCAGGGGCGCCATTTCAGAACTTTCTTGGGGGGGGGGGCAAACATTTTTTGAGGGATTCTATATAGCTAAGAGTAGGATCCAGGGGTCCCCCCCCCCCGTATGAGAAACATTTACTGACTTATGCTTACAACAACAGTAAAAACTTTGAATACGGAAGCTCAGAACCAATGAAATATTTCGTTTTAAAGAGGTTTCCGTCTTATAAGGTAAAATTTTAATATATTGGACATGATTTTTTTCTTTTTAGACAGGATTCTATTATAGACAGGTTTCATTTTTACAAGTATCCTCACTGACTGTTAAACCATCCGCTCTATAGTATAGCTCTGAAAAGAGATGCATTAGAGTAAAATTTGTGAAAACGAAACCTGTATATAACAGATTTCTTTCTAGAAGGGGAAAAAATCAAATTTCATTGAAAAAACATCATACAATTATACTTGCTAAGACGGAGACCTGTTTAAATGGAACTTTTTTCTAGTCCCTTTCGAAATTTTACTTACAAGAGCGCCATTTCATGAGTTTCCTCACGAAGATGGAGGAAAAGCTTTCTTTGAGGAACAGGGAACGTAGAAAATTGCAGAACTGCACAAATCACACAGAAAGAAAATTCCGCACAATAAAAAATACTCTACGCGATTTTGTCTCTATAACTTCTTTCACAAGTATGCGATTATTCCACAATTTTTTTTAATTTTCGTGAAAGTCTGCGTTTTTTCTTTCTTTCAAAATCCACAAAATCAATTCATCAATGATCGCAGAAAAAAATCGCGAATCTTGGAAATTTTGAAAAAAAAAGTCTCCAAAATAGTTGCTTAAAAAATCGCTAATTTCTTCAAACGACAGTGGAACATATCGCTAATTTCATCAGAGATCGCGAAAAGAAATACAGATTTCATCAAATGATTGCACAAACAGAAATCTTGAATTTCATAAAAGGATTGCGAAGAAAATCGCGAATTTCGTAAAAGGATTGCGTAAAAAATCTTGAATTTCGTCAAAAGATTGCACAAAAAAAATCACGAAAATTTAGTCGAACAATCGCGCAATAAAATCGAGGAGAAATTCATCAAACGATCGCGTAATAAGATCCAAAATTTTGTCTAACTCTCGCGCAAAAAAAAAAAAAAAAAATCACAAACATTATTAGTCGATGGCAAAAACAAAATCACGAATTTCAATAAATGATAGTGATAAGGAATCGTGAATTTTGTTTAAAAAAAATCACGAAAGAAATTATCGAATTTCATCAGTTGGTCGCGGAAAAATATTGTGAGTTTCCGCAAGTGCTCGCGCGAAAAAAATCCACTTCGTATTACGCTTGCAGAAAAAAATCGTGAATTCCGTGAATCGATCGTGGAAAAATCGCAAATATCGTCAGATGACAGCGAAAAAAAAAAAAAAAAAAAAAATCATGAAATTCAATCAGTCATGAGATAACCAGCCAACGAACGTCATGAATAGGTCACGAAATTTGCAAATTTTGTGATCTATAAGTATAAGAAAATTTTCGTTAGCGATTTTCTGCAAGTAAAGGTAAGGCGTTATTTGTTTCTGATTGTGTTTTCACTATTATGAGATGGTTTCATCTTAATCCGATTTTCCAAAGAAATTCTGAATATTTTTCAGATAAAAAAACTACATATTTGAACATTAATGAATACTATGTATATATCTTCATTTTTATACAGAAAAGGTAAAGTTTATAATTAATATTCATATAAAAAGCACAAATAAATACAGAAGAATTACTTGTGCATGCATATAATTTAAAATTATTTAAAATACGTTAGAAAAACACAGAACGTTTTCAGTCATCACAAGACCGTCATCAGTGGGATTTAAATGTTATTATTTTCTTTGCACTTATTCGAGAATTGGCTAGAAGAAAATCATTGATTGTTGTGTCAATGATTTTGACGAGTTTTTCCATGATCAATTTGCGCACAGCTGAGAAGCAACTGATAAAATAATTCTCACATGTATTTTTAAAATTAACCAAAGTACTCATTAAAGATATATCTCTCACCTTGAGGTAGTTCGAATAGTACGGCTTTAGGAAATTTTTTTGATAATTATTAATTTCTATGCATAAACATTTATTTAATTCATATGTTTTCATTGCAGTCAAATCTGATAAGTTATTTTAGAGTTTGAGCAATGTTCTAATGTTTGTTTGAGTCTGACATTTGATTAGGAATGCACCGAATATTCGGTATATATTCGGTATTCGGCCATACTACAGAATATTCGTTTAGGTTGAATATCAAATTACTCGGTTTGCCGAATATTCGGCTTAGCCGAATATCAAACTATTCGCCCAAACCGAATACTAAAATATCCTCTTAAAAATATTTTTTAAAACGTTACACAACTTCAACTTTTAACTGTCAATTAATAAAGATATTCAGGATAATTAGAATCTTCAAATAAAATAGAATGAATTTATATTATTTATTTGTTGTTTTAAAAATGTTACTTAAAAAAATTAACCATTAATGAGATGTCATTTGTTCATGGGAATTAATAAAGGTAGAAATGCAAGTTACTGAGCATTGTCTGGTAAATAATCCGTTTCTTGCAAACACAAAATGGAAATCAAAACAGGCAATTTTTGTCCAGTAAATCAGGATTGCAATTCACTTATTCAGTCAAAAATACAGTGTATCCCCAAGTCAAACTTTAATTTTCTTTTGTTACTTTAACAATAATGAAGGTATTGCAACTATATTATCAATAGAGTTACTTTAATTTCTGTGAAGTATGATAACATGACGAGAAGTGCTGGAAATAGCAACCATTCATATCTAAACAGCACTGAGCTAGACATTATTTTATTAAGAATGCATCTAACAATACTTATACTGTACCACTGACCAAAATCCAGTCTCTTCCAAGGATATCATCACATTCTATACAAGCAAATTAATGTGATGCAAATTTCGCTAAAATATCTTCATTTTTATACAGTTATAAATGAAAATTCTGCTACGGCTTGTACACCTTTCATTTTTCATGAAAGAAGTGGAATGATATGTTGCTTCTTGTTCAATATAAGAGAATTCTTTTCCTTTGTTTGAATTAATTGAAGAAAGCATGGAAAAAGCATCTAAAAATTTTTTAAACCACCCTCTTCTTATATAATAACTCAAAACATACTTTTTTTAGTACAAAATTTACTTATAAAAATAGTCTTGTTTGTCAAAATGGAAGTATCTGTGCTAAATATTATATAAAATTGTTTAAACTTTAACTTTTTAACGTTAAACACTGAGATATAAAAGTATTTGGCCAGCCAAATAGATACTATTCGGCTGGCCTAATATTCGGTATTCGACCTAACATTTACTATTCGGCTGTCCGAATATTCGGTATTCGGTTTACCTGCTGGCCAAATATTCAGTATTCGGCCAAAATCACTATTCGGTGCATCCCTGCATTTGATGGTTGATAAATTTTCTGAAGTATCAAATTCCTTAGGGGGGGGGGGCTATTGCCACCCCTCAAATGGCGCCCCTGCTGTTATTTCTTTTCTTTAAATTAGTTTCTATACATCATACCTATAATCAACAAAAACTCTTTTTTTATACATATGTATTCCTAATTAGAAGAACAAATATTTAGAGTTGATAATACAAGTCATGTTAAACAATTTTTAAATAGGAAATTAGGGTTACAATATATATTTAATCAAGAACTCAGGGTGTTTCTCTTAACCATCTCAGCACCGATTTTTTTTTCCAATTTTGGGATAAATTACTTTTACAGTAACAAAATTAAAAGTGGCTATAGAAATCACAGAAGTTACAGTTTACTGAAATTTAACAAATGTGTTCTTTACAGAAACCTAACAAATGTAGTTATGTTGCACGTTTTTCATATAAAAATAGTCTAAGGAAGAATTTTTTAAGACGTTTGGAAAATGTCGTATTACAACCAGATTAAATAAACATAAAAATTTTAGTAGTATTTTTTATTTCTTATCACAAATTACTAATTCGGAAAGGAGTCCCTAATTTAAATTTAAAGAGTGAAACATATGTTTGAATTAAAAGAAACACCAACGGTTTACTAATAATTAATAAAACTTTTATTAATATTATTATTATTAAATGCTGAAACATAAGTAAAGTCATAATAGTAAATGTATCGACATATGCTATCACTATTAGGTGCTGGAATTAACAGAAATATTTTTTTTCTTTCAAATATTGCAATTCGAAGTAGGAGCCTCATATGAGGATCAAGGTGACGAGAGGGTTAAAGTAAAATTTGGATTTTTGTTCATAGCTTTAAAAATATAGTTCAGCAAAATATTCAACAATTAACAGATTGCTTTCTGCAAATGGAATGACATCATGGAATGTGCATTACAATTTAATCTGCAATATCAGAAGTATTGTCAGACGCATTCTAAATTACGGAAGCCCTAGTTCAATTGTTGTTTGTAATTTGTATAAAAACGATGGTCATTTCCAATGTTACTGCTGATATGTGTTTTATTCCACTTTTTTTTAAATCTAATGGTGAAAAATGGGCTTTTTTTTTATATAAAGTCTTGGAATAACTATGTGGTATATTAATTATGGCTTTTAATGCTTTACATTAATTTTTATCGTCTCAAATAGTCAACAGAAAAATTATATTTTTGAACAATTAAAGTTTTTTTGAATAAATAATTGATGAAAAACCTTTCCTGTAGAAAAATCCTAGGCTATGTAATTGTTATGAGGATGCAAATTTTTTAACCCCCTTCGGGACGAGCGTCTTTTACAGAATTTTTAATCTTTAATCACTGGTTTTTTTTAAAACAGAAATTTTTGCCTAATTGAATGGGCAAAATGCTTGTATTAAATAAGACAAAATTTACAATAAAAATTTACTGGTGAGAATAATCCCCGATTCTGAGCACCCGATACGAATACCGGTCGCTCGTCCCCAAGGGGTTAAATACGTAATCATACTTTATTTTTACTTGTAGTCATCTATGAGTACATATATATTGATAAATATAAATACAGTAGAACCCTGCTGATCCGAAATTTCGGTTAATCCGAACCGATTTTATATTCGAAAATTAGTATACCGGATAATGAAATTATTAAATTTCTATATTTATACTCTGAATTACAGGATGAATGTCATGTAGAAGTTAGAATTAAACAAAAAAGGACAGTAAAGCATGTTTTTTATTCTTTAAATAGCTTGAATAGAATTTTAAAAAATACTGAATAATGTAAAAGTACAATATATGTAAGCGAATATAAAATAAAAATGTGCACTCTAGGTCTACTCGTAGAAGCCATCATAAAAAAAATCTTGAATACCAGTTTGTTTGCTAGTCATTATAAAATTCTTTTCTAAAGTGCAAAAAGTATTTAATTCAGATGATAAAAATATATTTTTCCTTTCAACAGTTTTGTTTTGCAAATTATCTACAGTAATGTTTTTTCTTCCTTCTTACTCGACGTGGTGACAGGTATTTATAGAATCGCGATTTTGAACCATTTGTAATGACTTGTTACACAATTCCTCATTCTGAAGTTCCATTGGATTATTATAGACATCAGGAGTGATTAAACAAATAATACTATTTTTTTCCGAAAGTCATGCTGGACCTTAGGATTCCGGATTACAGGATGTTTACTGTACAACTACTTATAACTTTTTAGCATGCATTTTTATTTTGCTTCTATTTTTATCGAAATTTTGGGTAATCCAAATTTTTTGTAATATAGCCACTGGTCCCAATTAGTTCGGATTAGCGAGGTTCTACTGTATTTAATTAATATCAATACTTAACTTATATGAATGTTTATAAGAAAAATAACTCAACTATTTCAATATAACAAAATATACTCAAAAGTGAAGTGTAAAATAGAAGAAAAAAATTATTTTCAATCTTGATTTAAGGTACTAAATGTCTATCAAGAATTATAGGTTTCCTAACAATTAAACCTTTAATTTGATGACATTAAAAAGCATAATTTAATTTTTTTATAATTAATAAAATTATAATTAGTAATTATAAAAATATAAAAACTGCAAATGTCAATTCATTAGTTAATAGCAGAAATAGCAGTATCTGCTCTTCTTGCACTTGTACTTCGTAAAATTTAAATTGACATTGCATATAATAATAATAATTGACATTGCATAAATCTAAAATTATACACATATATGTATATGTTAATGAAAAAAAATATGAAAATTATACCCAGGATGTAAATATATTTTTGAATATATCAAAAATATCCGATATTTTTTATGTATATCTAATGTTTTCAAAATAGTCGACTTACTGTTGATAAATATTTTTAAAAGTAATATAAATTAGAAGCTGAAAAATATTGCACTTAATATGAAAACTTTATAAATCGATATTCTAAAGGTGATTTCCCTTTTTTCCCCACTTACAACAAAATTGAAGTATTTTTCAAGAAACATTATTCTTTGAAAAAATAAGAGTATAATATACAATTAGTGTGAATAGCCCTGTGAGCTCAGTGCCATCAATTTAACTGAACACATTTCTTTTTATTTTTTATAAGGGTAGTTTCATATTCAGAACTGGTTCCACAAGTGAATTTATCCTTATATATAAAAAAAGTAAATCGAAAAACTACAAATGTATAATAAAAGTTGAGAAATCTGTAAACTATACTCATAAGAATAACATTAGCTTGAGTGTTTCTGTCCGTGACTAGTGTAGGTTCTTAAGAGGCTACTTCAGTCATGAGAAAAAATGAGAACGTTAATGTTAATCCTATGGGGCGTTATTTTCAAATTACTCCCTTTGATTTTAATATTTTCGAATAATTGTTTTGCATAGGATTGCTGAGGACGATCTCTAACTGCACTAGTTTTTACTTTTTCAATTTTCGTTACAGTTTACTTTTTTTTTTTTTTTTTTTTTTTTTTGGTATTAGGATAGTTTCAATTTCAGAATCGGTTCCAAAAGCGAAAGTGGCCTAATTAAAAATACCTGTAAAATAAATCAAAAAATGGTCTTTGTTGTAGATCTATCTCAGCTATCCAATGCAATAATAAAAAAAAAATCATTTAAAAATATTCAAATGCAAATGAGATATCTTTAAAAAATTCTCCCATTGGATTAACATTAGCAAACGGGTGATTTCACATGATTGAAGTAACCTTTTTAAGCTTCCACACTAGTCACAGTAAAATGTTAATGTTAAATCTATGGGGGCATTATTTTCAAGAATAGCTGAGGACGATCTATAACCAAGCTAGTTTTTATTTTTTCGAGTTTGGTTTCAGATTTAAAAACAATTACTTTCACTTTCGGAACCGGTTCTGAAATTGAAACTTGTATCCAAAAAAAAAAAAAAAAAAAAAAAATTATAACCAAAATCGAAAAAGTAAAAACTAGCCTGGTTATAGATCGTCCTCAACTATCCTATGCCCAAAAATATTAAAATTCAAATGAGAAATTTGAAAATAAAAACCCCATATAAACATTAGTGTTTTACTTTCTTCCCGTGATATTGTGAGCTCTTAAGAGGCTACTTCAGCCTCGCGAAAACACCTGTTCGCTAATGTTAATCCAATGGGAGAAATTTTTTAAGATATCTCGTTTGCATTTGAATATTTTTCAATTTTTTTTTTTTTTTTTTTTTTTTTTTTTTTGGCATTGGTAGCTGGTTGGCTGAGGTAGATCTATACAACAAAGACCATTTTTCGATTTTGTTTACAAGTATTTTTAATTAAGCCACTTTCACTTTCAGAAATGAAAGCATCTTCATAATAAAAACCTGCAATCAAAATAGCAAAAGTAAAAAACAGCCTTTGTGGGGATCTGCTACCAAAAAAAAAAAAAAAAAAAAAAAAAAAAAAAATTGAAAAATGTTCAAATGCAAATGAGATATCTTAAAAAAATTCTCCCATTGGATTAACATTGGTGAATGGGTGTTTTCATGGGACTGAAATAGCCTCTTGCTATGCTTATGTTTTACATATAAAAATTAAATGCAACTGATGTTAAACTAAGTAAGTACATAAATTAATTAATTATTCATATTTTAAATTTGCAAAAAAGTTTTTAAAAAGTGGAAAGGGGTGGGGGAGCAATAGTTGAGTGATGCATACTCATATGTATCTGTAAAATACAGTTAAATATTAAAATTTATTATTTAAATTCAATGCAAAAAATACTAATTTAAAAAAACAAGAAACACTTACCAAATATTTAATCTTTGTAACTGTAAACAAAGAAGATAAATTTTGAATTATATACAATAGCAGGATTAAAATTCCAATAATAGATGCTTTTTTTAGTCTTATTTCTTACTTGAACAGGAGTTTGGTGACCATCGTTAAACATCCTTAGCTTAAAAACAACTTGCAAACAGCCAAGAGTCATAAATCAATGTTGTCCATTGCCATCAAAACTCCGCACTTTCCAAATTTCAATCTAGCTGGATACACACTCAAAAGCAGAGAACAAATAACACCTCTTAATGCTTTTAAAAGTGTGGTACCAGCTGGACACTATAATTCGTAATTCTTGTCATTTGGATCCTATAGACTCTTTCACATACTTCACAGTGGACAAAAAATTGAAGATTTAATTTACAGGTTACATTTAAACTGAAAAAGAAAGTAACAAATATTACAACTGCAATACTAGTGCTTCATCATCTAAGAAATATTTTTCTGTTTCTTAAAACATTAAATATTGTAAAATCATAAAAATAATAACTGAACTACTAATGACAAGTTTAAAGGAAAAAAAAAAAAGCCTCAAAACAATATAACGCCACCAGATCCTATACTTGGCTGGCCCTGTATAAAAAACTTTCAAAATAAGAGCAGGTGGCATTCTTTCATCACAGAATACAGAAAATTATTATTTAATGAGTATGCAGCAAGTTAAGCTGTTACTAACAAGAAACTATAGATAAAACCAAATCAAAAATAGAGAAACATACCATGTGGAAGTAAGAAAAGATTTTAGTAATCCAATAACAAATTGCATAAATAATTCCTGCCTGAACTTTACAAGAAATTAATGTAGATATAACAATTAGTGATTTTATAAATAATAAAAATCCTCTGTCTGCAATCGTCAACATGCAACATGAACATTTCAAAAGTATAAAACAACCAACAGACCAGTTATATTGATGCAATTCGAGAACTCGGAAAATTTGTTTTGAGAAAAGGCAGAATCTCAAATTTTAGTTATCACACTTTTTCACACAAAGAAATAGTCATGTATTAAAAAAAAAAAAAATCATATAGGATCATTTATACTAGCAAAATCTTTGCGGCTATTACTGATAATGCAAAAAGTCCTTATAGCAAGGCTGTATAGCTTTTTTTAATTTAAAACTTACAAAGCTTCTACATCATGTGGGCACTTTAATTCACTAATCAAATTTTCAACCCTCTTTGATACTATTAATTTTAGATTTTAAACAAATACTTTAGATAGTGCAATGCAACTGCTATTGTAGCCCATAGAATTTAAATTCATTTGTAAAACATCACATGAAAGTTTGAATGCGAAACTGCGGACACAAGGCTTATTAAGCACTGAAATGTAAAAACATGAGGCTATTTTGTAATTTATTGGAGTACATTTGAATAATAATAAAAAACAACACACAATATTACACGAGTATGTATACATACTTGGAGCACAGGTTTTTAAGTTATACGTAGCTACAAAGGTCATTCAGAAATATTAAGTTCAGTTTAAAACAAAAACTAAAAATCTTCAAAATATAAAAGAAAGATGGATATTTTAAACAAATACTACCAAATATTAACAAATCATTTAAACAATTCGGGTGACACATCAATATTTAAATTGAATGAAATATATAAATTTACTTCATCAACAAATCTGTAAACAAAAAAGTATATGGGGTGGAAAGGAGGCAGAATCTAAAATATAATTTCTTTTTACCATATTGCAAAATAAAACAAACTTTTACCTAGAAAATAAAATTTATTACATACCAATTTGCTGAAAAATATTCCCATTTTGACCGCAAAACAGATATGAATAAAAAAATTATTCATATCTAATGTGATTTATTAGTTAAAACGTACGATATATTTTATGAAAATACATAAAGAATAACTGTTTACATCCGCGATTACATGATTCCGGCTTCCGAACAATATTCCACCTGCCTCCGAGCAGCCGGAAAAAACTAAGAGATATTCCGGATATTCGAAATGCCTGAATTCCGAATTTTGAGGGGAGAATCGCTCATCTTCGGAATAACAACCGGAATCCCTGAATTCAGTACGATATTCCGATTCCGCATGAGAGGAGAATACGGCCGTTAGCCTCCGGTACGGTATGCTATTTCTTTTACCCAGCTTATTTTGTGTCCAAAAAATAACGTTACCTTACGGAAGCTAGCCGTAAAACAAAGCATTACGATTAAATACTCTTTAGCAATTTTTTAAACTTCTAAGCATAGCACATTTTCAATTTTTATACCGTCGTGTTCGAAAAAAAAAAGTTCTTTTAAATGCATTTTGTTTGAAAACTGTATCTCCATTTATTTTTGAAATATTATTTTTTTTGTAGTTTTTGGAGCCATTTGTTTAATATTGGCAATGGAAGTACTCAATTTCTCTAGAAAGTAAAGAAAAAATAGTTTTAAAATAGTAATTATATATTTTTGTTGCCATTTTCTCGTAACAACCGAAAGAAAATGTAATTAAAATACGTGCTATTTTGAAAAAATATAAACGAATGATTTCTGCTAAAACAATGGAGCTATTATATACTATATTCAATTGTAAGTATCTATGAATCATTAGTTAACCGTTTTTTTTTTCGATTTTCTTGAATGACGGAATCTTTTTGCTGCATTTGTGCATTATTACGCGATTATGATGTGCTGTGCATGCTTTACTGTAGATGTGTAAGAGTAGATCGTAAATCTGGAATTCTTAAGCGGATGCGAATGACGTCATTTTACATAAAATAAAACGTGTGCTTTAAGTCTTAAAATTGAAATATGTTTTGTACTGAAGTAGAGTCCCGCTTAACCGAGTTATTTTCTTCTGATGGACTGGTGGCTTCTATTATTATGAAACAGCCATTATAAATGGAGTGTTAGGTGAAGATGAAAGAGCAGCCGTAAAAAGTTAGAACTCTGATTTTCTGGTCAGAATGGGGGAAAAAATGGCCATATTTTTTTTTTTTTTACGGCTGCTCTTTCATCTTCACCTAACACTTCATTTATAATGACTGTTTCATAATAATAGAAGCCATCAGTCCATCAGAAGAAAATGAAGCAATGGAAATGGCGGGGGCGACACTAAATTCTGATGAAAAAGCAGAATTCCTTTTCTCTAGTTTTACACAATTTCATCTACCATCTACGTTCATCTTTTATAGCATTCTGTGTTAGATGACAAGTTATCTGAATTAAATGGTTAAAATTTTTAAACGAGCTCATTATAAATAATGATTTCAATATAGCACTTTACCATTAGCGAAAGAGGTGATTTTCATATATATTTCACTTTCATCTCCGATTAGCACCCCCTATAATCCCAGTAACCTATAAACCCCAGTATAGACGGGTTGCACATGTCTGGCATCGCTTCGTATGGCGCCCAAACATAAGGCGAATGTGGTGCTCTCCATTTGACTTATTAAACTTATTTGCACTATAATAATAAAAATGAGAAAGATCTAAATTAAACAGAAAGATACCACGTGCTTTTAACGGCAAACGGGCAGTTCTGTGCTCCACGTGTGTGCTCCAGATACAATAGTATCAGTCGTTGCTAATAACAACGTGACGTCAATGCAAGGGGTCTATATGAATCCATCTTTTAAATTCTAATTTACATATTTACAAAATACAGCCTTTGAATTGATCTATTTGGTTTCTGGAAAAGCAAAAAAATCCATCTGGATTCCTGACTTGAACTACGATTAAAATGGCTTATAGAGGGTTCTGACGGTGTTAGAAAAGGAGGATATCCCATCTACGTTTTGATCACATGGTCAAGGTAAAAACTTCTAGCGTAAAGAAGGGAAGGTTCCGTAGACGTAATGAAAAACTCTCGCTAGCCAGTGAAACAGTTCATACGGAAAGAAGTAGTAGCCTCCCTTCTTATCAGTTAGAAGTTCTTTGGGTAAATGGAGGATATTCCATCTCCGTTTTGATCACGTGGTCAAGGTAAAAACTTCTTGCGTAAAGAAGGGAAGGCTCCGTAGACGTATAATGTGAATCCCCACTAGCCAATGAAACAGTTCATGAGGCAAAGCAGTAGTATCTTTCCTTCTTATCAGTTAGAAGTTCCTCGGGTAAATTACCGGTATCACGTGACTTTTTTCAGCCTCGAACCCATATTTGGAATATCCTCCATTACCGGTATCGCGTGACTTTTTTCAGCCTCGAACCCAGATTTGGAATAAAGTCCAATGGAGGATATTCCATCTATGTCATTATCACGTGGTCAAGGCAAAAACGTCTAGCGTAAAGAAGGGAAGGCTCCGTAGACGTAATGTAAATCCCCGCTGGCCAATGAAACAGTTCATGATGGAAAGCAGTAGTAATTTCCCGTTTCCCTTCTTATCAGTTAAAAGTTCTTTGGGTAAAATACCGGTACCACGTGATTTTTTTCAACCTCGAACCCATATTTGGAATATCCTCCATTGTCATTTAAAATTCTGTTGAAATTATTAACGATAAAGTCCTCTTTCTTTCACTACGGACTGCATTGTCCATAAATTCATAGCTCACTTTTGGACGACTGTCAAAAACCAGTAGCTATTTTTAGAAATGCATGTGTTTATAATAATCTGATGGAACTTCAGAATGAGGAATTGCGTAACAAACGGTTAAAATCTCGAACTACAAATAGCTCAGTCATCCTGTTGACGAAGGGGGGGGGGGGGAGAGTAGGGTGTGAAAAAACATTTCTGTGGATAATTTTCGAAATCAAACTGTTGAAATGAGAAATAAATTTTTATCTCAGAATTAAATATTTTTTACTCATCAATTCATAAAAAGTGCTCAACTTGAAATGGAAATTGATATAAGTCATCAAATAATAAATGATGAATGTAGGTCATTAGATTAAAATGTTTGTTTTATTTCTGCAAAAGATAAAGAAGATAAGTTTGATAAATTTTCGGAGAACATAAAAATTTATATCGATCGCAAAACATCGGAAGGCATGAGGGATAGACGTCGTGCCGCCGGACATAGTATGTCAGCATGCGTGTAGGGTCACGGCACCACCTATTCAAAGGCTGCCACTATACCTCTTTGTTTACGTTTCACGCTCAATTCCTGCACTTCCGTTCTTGCTCTCCGTCTTTGTTTACGTTTCACCGTTCAGTGACGCTCAGACTGGTCACTTGCATCAATATCAAATTAACGTGTTATGTTTTAGTGTTTTGTAGAGCTTGTGAGTGATTTTATAGTGACTGGTAAGTGACATGGATCCTAAAACTAATCTCGTGTCTTCAAAATGAAAACATCTGAGTAGCAGTGTGGCTCAAAAGCTGGAAATCATAAAGAAAGTTTGAAAATGACGTAAGTAGGCATATCATTATGAAAGACTATGATATAGGGTCGTCTTCAATTTACGACTTAAAAAAAAAAGAGAAGTTAAAACAGATTTTGAACGAATCGGAAATTTTGAAAAATTTCAGTGAAAGGCAAACTTTAAAGAAATCAAAGTTAGACCAACTAGCTTCGGTCTTGTGCGATAGAATTTCAGCAAAACGATCAGAAGATAAACCCATAACTAGCCCTATGATTATTGAAAAAGCTAAACAGTTTCAACGATATTTGAACATTGATACCGATTGAAAATTTTCTAAAGGCTGGCTGAGGAGCTTTAAGACTCTCATGGTATCAAAAATAGATATTCCTGGTGAACTGAAATCTACCGATGTTGTAGGTGGCTAAGAGTTCAAACTTAAATTCAAGACTACTGTGTCTGAAAGTGAACTCACTGCTGCCAAATTTATAATGTAGATGAGACCGTCCTTTTGTGGCGTTGTCTACTAAATTCTACGCTTGCTGGTGGGGATGAGAAAAGTGTGAAAGTTTTTAAGAAAAATAAAAATCGGTCAACAGTACAGCCGTGCTCCAGCTCCAATTCATCCGATAATTACAAAATAAAACCTTTTGTAATGGAAAAGTTATTAAAATTCTAAATAAAATAGCTAGTAAAATTCTAGGGTCTTAAAAGGCGTGAAAAGCTTGCATGGTGCACAATTAATGCAGTGATGAATCAAGAGTTGTTTAAAAACTGGTCTTTCAAAGACTTTGATGCTGGGTGTTAAAAACAATTTTGAAAATGACTGAAGACAGTAAGGCTGCGGTCGATCCTTAATTACAACTACAACTACTTGTTTTAAAATGTAGCGACAACAAACTTTAAAAAGTAGTTACTACTTTGCGACTTTCAGATTTTGACAAAGGATTAAGTTTTCGCTTGAAAATGAAGACACAGATTAAATAATACAATCCCCCCCTCGTTATATAGTAATATATTACGGTAAATAATAATATAATATTAATTAAATAGTAATACAGTAATACCTCGACTTACGTCAGTAATTCGTTCCAAGTCTAGTGACGTAAGTCGAGGTACATTTAGATAAGCAAAGAAGAGATAAGTAATAAAAATTCTCCAAAATCAAATGAACATATTCTACTGTATTTGGGGATTATCTTACATACATTTAATATTAGCAGAAAATGCGTTTGCAATACAAGAATTTGGAATAAATCAATAAGTTGTTAACTTACAATTTATTGTTCTTTTAGCTGACCCGTTCGAGTATTTGAGCATGCGAAAAAATCTTTCAGTGACGTTTAAACCGACAATTTTTTTTCTTTTTTACGTTTAGAATCTCTTTGTAGCAGCAGAGTGAATTTTCTAAGCTTTTTCTGGTGACTTGTTTTATTTGTTTGTCAATATCACTTCACTGTCGCGATAAAGTTTCACTCCACAGAATAACTTCATAGAAAACATCAAGAAGACTTTTAGAACTAAAAGTCTTCAAAAAAAATTCAAAGTGAGTCTTAATTAAGGCGATTAATTGTCTCCAGGCCAGACGATGTAAATGCGGGATGACGTAAGTCGGGGGGTACTACTGTATAACAATAACCCTTTAAGACCTGACCTACACAATTGTGTAGGTGATCTTAGAGAAAAAGAAAAAAAAAGCCATTTTTCTCTTTTTGTGCGATTTAGAGTCGAACCTGCACCCACAGAATTGCGTGGATCCTCCCTCCATAACCTGACATCGGGTATTTTTTTTAATCAAATAGGATCCTATTAATTAGAGGAAACCACCAAAACTTTTCATTTCTACCATAAATTTCCCGGTCTTAAAGGGTTATATAAAAACTAAGATCCTAAGGCGAACTCTGGGGATCTGAAAAGGTAAGGATATTTTAATATTTAATATGCACCAGGGTTCGGCGATACATATCAATAAATATATAGCATGATCAGTGGCGTGGCGTGAAAATTTTCGGTGGTCATCGCAATTATTTAAGTTTGTGGTGAAAAATTATTAACTCTAAAATTCAATGGTTGAATGTTAAAAAAAGAAACTTTAAATCTTACCTTCACTTATACATGAACTCCAAATGTTCTGCTAAAACTGGATCGTAGAGTTTTAAAAGCTTATTAAGAGTTTTAAAATATTGCTTGGTCATCGCCGCATCCAGCGATGACCGGACGCCACGCCACTGATCATGATATATATCCGATATTTACTTTCGAACTATCATTTTTTGATATTTTCGTACATTTGATATTTAATTTCAAAACATCATTGTTTATGATATCGTTGATATTGTATCAGTGAAACAGGTGTAAATGGATTTTTCAACTGTTACTAATGGAGGATATTCCATCTATGTTTTGATCACGTGGTCAAGGTAAAAACTTCTAGCGTAAAGAAGGGAAGGCTCCGTAGACGTAATGAAAAACCCTCGCCAGCCAGTGAAACAGTTCATGCGGAAAGCAGTAGTAGCCTCCCTTCTTATCAGTTAGAAGTTCTTTGGGTATACCGGTATCACGTGACTTTTTTCAGCCTCGAACCCAGATTTGGAATAAAGTCCATTGTGTCGTTCTGTCGATAAAAGTACTTTAACCTCTGACTTCTTTAAACTCTTCTGTCCCTGGGTTCCCAGATGGGGACCTCTGTTATTTTCCTTATAAAAACTAAAATGCCCGATTTTTTTTTTACATTTTCACATCACTTCTTAATAGCTGAATGTTTTTTGCGTTCAAAGCAAACGAATAAATGGCAGCCTCTATGTTGATTCCCATATAAAATGTTAATTTCGTCTGAGTTTGCAAAATGCCCAAAAGACAGTTATGACCGAGAAAGTGAGAAATTTTCATAAGTATTTAACTTAAATCTTTTTCAATAAAAATTTTTGAGGATTTGTAGATTATTTACTTGTTTAAAGCTCGTAAATTTGTGACTGCGTTCATTTAGGTTAATGGTTATTAAATTGATGTTTTTAAGGGGGTTTGTAGTTTTAGATCCCTATTTTTGAACCTAAATGACTAAGCGCCTAAAGGATCCATTTCAGAAAAGATACTTTTTCTGTCATTTACGATATCATTTTGTTTGGAAAAAAGCAATGAATAAGCATTTGTATTATTATTTTAGCTTCGGAAGTGTTAAACGAAAGAAAAAAAATTTCAGACTTCACGTTTGAGGCTGAATTTTTAACTGCGGAACCAATAATTATGTGAGGCAATATTAACTTATGTACATTCAAATATAAACTGTCTAATTTAGATAATTAGTTATTTACATTTTCGTTAAAAATAATATTTTTTGATCTGGTTGTTCAGTTTAAACTGAACGTCAGGTTAGAGAATGGAAAAGCAGACAAGCTTACATTTATGTTGAAAATTTTCAATTAAAAATTATTTTATATTTAAAGTTTTGTTGTGTGAACTAGAGGTCTGCACGGGCCGAAATTTCCAGGCTCGGCCCTATATAAAAATTAGAAGTTCGGCCCGAGCCCAGCCCGGCTCGGTATAAAAGTTCGGCCCGTAGAAAAAAATTATTGGTCCGGCACGGTACAACAGCTGAAAGTTCTGGCCCGAGACCGGCCTGGCCCGGAAAAAAGTTAAAATTTTGGGCCGAATGAATATCTACAAAACATTGATTTTTACGTCGATTTGGTTAAAAATTTGTTTCATACGAGGAGCTCTGACCAAAAACACTTATATTACCCCCCTTTTTTTTCCCTCCATATTTATAATCTTCATTTTTACAGAAATGCCACAGGCTGCCATATTTATTATTTTAATGAAACTTCATTTCTTGTACGTAAGTGTTTCAGTTATCATTAATATTGTTAATCCATATTTCATGTATTGGAAACTTTAAAATCTAAAAAATGTTATACTCGTACAGTAAAATGTTCTAAGACGGAATCGCATAGGAAAGAAATCAAAACGCGTTATAGACAAGCTTCCTTCTTAGAATGTGTAAATGTATTATATATTCTTTGCTCACGTATCATTATATTCATTTTGCATGGATCAATACACTTTTCAGTTTAACACAGGAAGCCGTCTTAGGCAGGTTCTTTTACTATATTTTAATTTAGCTATATTTTAATAAGCCTAGAAATTAACTATTCTTTGAACAGAATAAATTTTAATGTTTAATTGTAGAACAATGGCGATTTAAAATATATAGATTTTCTGCAAAGGTTTTTGGGCTAGGTCAAATTTTACTGATCTTAGAACGGATCAGGTCACGCCGAAACAATGATTTTCATACGGGCTGGGTCAAAACCGGGACAGAAAATTTTGGCCTGTGAAGACTAAGGAGAATGAAACCAGTCCCGGCTCGGTACGGAAAAAGTAAGTTAGGCAAGGCCCGATCCTTGAGTAAAAGAGTAAAGCCCAATCCTTCAGAAAAAGTAAGGCCCAGCCCGAAAAGAGTGGAGACCGGTCCCGGCCCTTCCAGAGTGCCGTGAATGAAAATAGGCCCGAACACGGCCCATGCAGATCTCTGGTATGAACTACAAATAAATTTTCCGTGTTGTTGAGCGGGGAAAAATATTTTTTTGCGAAACGCCTTTAATATATATATATATAACTCGCTAACGCATGTCGGAAGTGTTTCTAAGAAGGTGCGAAAAGCATTCAGTTACGTCACATTTAAAAGGATACAGTCGACCTTCATAACCATCATTTATGAAGATCGGCTATGTAAAAGGATTTTCTTATAGCGTCTAAAAAATTCTAGACTTTATAAAAATCCGTGAGGCGGCGACATTTTTACTTAACCATTTTATGACAAGCTGATTTTCAAACATGTAATTGATTTTACTTAATCAATCACGAAAATATCCGTCAGCTATCATGGCAGTGGTAGATGATACCTTGTAGGCTGAAAAAATCTTTCAGTCGAAGGGCAACCCGATTACGGAAGATCGACACGTTCGTGGCAATATCTTTCAATCATCTATAATGGGTTAATATTTTTAAAACAGAATAACTTAGCTTGTAGGATTGCGGAGGGGCGTGTCTGAATGGGGATTGGCAAGTATAGCTCGTTGGTGGCAAAATTCTCCAGTTTATTTTAAAAACTATATTTTTTTAAACTAGGGAGCAGAATCCCCGAGTAATGAGATAAAAATATTTTCCTAATAGTTTAAAATTGTTAAACGACATCGTTAATTATATTTATCATACCCATCACGTGGACAATCCAATTTTACTGCAATCAACAATTTATGTACAGCAAATTTTGTAGAGATTTGCACAAATAAAGTCCTAAGCTGAAACAGTGGTGTAGTGGAGGGTATACGGAGGCAGGGCTGCGGAGTCGGAGTCAGGCCCATCATGTTTGAGCCAAAGAGTCGGAGTCGTCCATTTTACAAGCAGGTCTGCGTTGTCGGAGTCGGCCCATTTTTGAGCGAAAGAGTCGGATCTGCTAAAATTCCCGGAGTCCATTTTTCCCACCGACTCCGAAGCCCTGTACGGAGGTATTCGCCGCACACCTTCTGGATTTTTTTAAGCAGCTCCGTATACCCTCTGTTTCTCATATAAAGCTATAGCGTATACTGTTTGGCTCAGACAAGAAAAACCCTGAGTAGATTTCCTGCTTTCGGAGGTTACAAAACTAGTAGGGAAGGACTGTCGTCCGTAGGAGGAAAAGGGTACGATAATTCTCGGAA
Source organism: Maratus speciosus (assembly GCA_963932465.1). Lineage (NCBI taxonomy): Eukaryota > Metazoa > Arthropoda > Arachnida > Araneae > Salticidae > Maratus > Maratus speciosus. Next base: position 14,284,254 of record OZ010791.1, on the reverse strand, counting down.
TGACCGATTGAACGGGAGAAAAGAAAATGCCGGGTGCACTTCCTTAAAATAAAGTCGACTGACCAGTTACCGTGGCAACAGTACCGAGCCAAGACCAGTTTCAGGGTTTTACTTGTCTGAGCCAGACACTACTCTAGTCACGTTCATGACTCTAGCTTATACATTCTGTCTATAGCGTATCTCTTGCAGTGCTGAATCCAGACCCCAGATAACATAAACATTAGCAGCAAGCTTGATTTTTTCTGATATTATCTTGCCGTGATAAGTTTGAATTGAGAAATTCGCAGCAAATCTGCCTCAAGGTATACTATCCCCCACTTGGATGAGTAGTTTGTTGTGAAACGGATGGCGAGACTGTCTTTAATTCACGAAGTGACGAAAGCAAAAAAATCCCTCTCTTAAGAGAATAGACAATCAGCAGATACGCAGAAATTTTATTCGGTTGACACCGCTTTTTTTAAACGCTATACTTCTCAAATACCAAAAAAGGCTCCAACTGAACAGCTCAAATATTACCCTAACTTGTTTATGGTGGTAAAAACGATGCATGCACCTTAACGGTGCTATGCATCAATAGACCTGATCAGGTCTATGGACCCCTTCGAAGGGCTTAAACTTATAGTGTAACAGTTGTAAACAGTTAATGTGGTATGGTACTTTCCAGTAAGTTTGCAATACTTTTGATTAATTGTTTGCCGTTAATTTGCAATAAATATGATACGGAATGAATTTAACTTGCACGGCAAGTTACCTGCTATTTCAAAGTGTGGTGACTTTGGCGTTTGCGTTATCTTACTGCAGTCGTGTTATGAACTTTCAGTCTTGTCATGCTGCAACTTTGCAGGTTTTCAAATCAAGATTGCTGCAAATTTTTTGCAAACTAAAATTGCTATGCGAGACACTTTTCTCCGGAAGGGATTTCAGTGGCTCCGGGGGGATATTATAGAGTTCCGAGCGGGGATTGCACTTTTTGGCCATTGGAGACACGAAATCTCTCTGGTCCACCCCCTGAATTCAACACTGTCCTATTATTTTACCGCTACAACATTGAGCTGAAACATGTTAGAGGTTTCTGATAGAAATCGAAACAATTTGTATAAATACGACATTGATTGGACATAATATATTAGGAATAATACCATAAATACTGTCGCTTTAACAAATATATTATTTATTATAATCGTATTTCTTTAGGTTGGTTGGTTGGTTGGTTGATTTTTTTTGACGGCCGATTATCTACACGAGGGATATAGGCCCGGGGGGAGTGCCCTCCGTGGGGGTCTTTCTAAGGGAACCTAATCCGTATTTACACATGGAAAATCCACGGCTCGAAGAAAACCACGAAAACTCCGAACGATTAGGCCGGCGGGCGCGATTGGGATCGAACCCAGCACTTCCCGTCTACCAGCTTCGAGGGCACGTATTTCTTTAGGAGTTGCTTAAACTAGCATAGAAAACAATAAGTAAATGAGGGGAATTGTAAAAATTTCGGTACTTTTCGGTTAGCCGGGCGCCAGTGTTATATATACATATTTATATACATACATATATGCAAATATACATATATATAGATATACACATATTGTTATATACACACATATATATATGTAAATATATGTGTATTTATACATACATTTATATATACACATATATGTATATATAATACTGGCGCCCGGCTAACCGAAAAGTACCAAAATTTCTAAGGTAACTAAGCTGCTTTAAAAACGCTCATTGAACATACATTTTTCCGTAAAAATAAACGACAGATATTATGGCTACCTCTAATAATTTGTTTTATCATATACATTTATATATATTAATTTTTTTCTAATTATTTATTTACCTCTCTCAACTGCGATTTGATCTTCACTCTCAACTCCACACATATTTCAGTATTTTAGTGCTGCCATCTACTGATAAAAAGTAAAACAAAATGATGTCATCCTTGTTAAATCTTATTTATCAGCGTGTAAGGAAAATAATTTGTATCTAGCCAGCAAATGTATCTGTATTATAAAGATCAGGGGATCAAAGTCAATTTTTCAAGACATTTTAACTTTCATCTCACTTCGCACAATATTTAACATAGTGAAATAGGCAATTTAATAATATTAGACATACATGTATTTCTAAGCATATAAAATTCAGAAATCAAACTTTTTAAGAACATTTATATTAAACACGATTTCATGCAATAATATTCCTCAAATGCTTATTGTTCGAATTCTTTAGACAAAAAATGTATTCAAGGGTATCTATTTTATATCTTATTTAAGCACTCCCCCTCCCAAATTTTTCGTAATCGGGAAAGTCACGATATCCTTATTTATAACAATTTCTGATTTACATAAAAAAAAAAAATCCTGTTTATTTGATAAATTATTTAGTCTTTATAACAGAGAACGAGAGAAAATTCTCAAACGAACAAAAAGCAAGAAAGTAATCGGTACTACCTGATTATCCCGTCGACCAAAAAACTACCGCCAAACTATAAAATATATAAACTACAAAATATGTCAATAATGGACTATTGTAAATGTAACTTTCACTTGATATTAACCCTTTCAGGGGCAGAAAAATTCTGTTCGTAAAATGATGAAATAATTGACTGACATAGGAATTTACAAACGAATTTTTTAGAAAATAGAAACCTGTTTCTCTGCGCTTTCAATATAAAGAAAAATTTTATTAAAATATCCTTGGTAACGTTTGTCAGTTTTGGAATTAAAATTAGGTGATCACGCCGCGTGACCACCGCCCTTGAAAGGGTTAAACACAGTACACGTGTTTGTTACGACATCAAGTAATTTTGTATCTGACTTTTTATTCGTATTTTTATTAATGTTTTACTAATCTTTCGTTATTTAAAATACAAAATTACGTCAATTTGTATAATATGGCAAATAGTTTGGCGATTTGCCAAATACTGAAAAAAAAAAATGAATTTAATAATTTTTTCATCTTTTTCAATCATCTCTTTGATGAATGGTTTTATCTCTATGAATGCATTTTTATTTCCATAGATACTTTTTTTTAAAATTCAGTCACATATAGAAATTCTTTTGATTAGTGCTGCCATCTATTATCGATCGATGCCTTCAAATCGTGTTCTCAAATTCAAACTACTGACTATAGGGGGTGCTGGTATATTGAAGTGGTATAATACGCCATATACCTTCTGGATTTTATTAAGAAGCTCCGTGTACCCTCTGTTTTTTCAAGTGAAGATATAGTGTATACTCTAGCCGTGAACGTTAATGACTCTAGCGTATACTCTCTGCCTATTGCTTATAATCATAAGTCCCCTACTAATTCCTCTGTTTTTTTTTTGTGTTTATTTATTTATTTATTTATTTATTTATTTATGACTGCGACCTGCATGTACACAGATCCTAATTTTCCCAAACTATCAAATCGAATATGGTTTTCCCTTTTCTGATAAAAGCAAAAGATTTTTCAGAAAATGCTGTCAAATTTGGCGTCTTGACCGAATTGGCGGAGGTCGGAGCCCGGCAGAGGTCGTCATGTGAAAGCAATCAATCTTAAAAGATGTAATGCATTTATCGAAAAATGAATGCTATTCGAAATCGACTCTTAAAGTGAAAGTATCCTATTTAATAAAAAAACAAAACAAAAACAGGGTCTACAACTATCTACATCTAACTCAACTTGAGCTGATGGTATAATTTTCAAAAAACTGAAGTATATTATAATAAAACTTTTAATAGATAGGCTCACCTTTGTCGTAAATGTGATAACAATAAAAAGAAAAAAGTGGTAGACGTTTCCATTATATGCACTTGAAGCTCCGCATTTTGTATTCCGATGACATGTTCATGTATCATCGACTGCGTGAGCACCCTGTTTTCCCCGAACGTTTCGTGATGTTATCCCATTTCATACAAAACAACGTACAGATCGTTGCAATATTTTTATTTTTGTCAAAATTATAGTGTCAACCCGAGTTCGGTTAGGGTGAAACTCCCTGTATTTGTGAGTAAATAGATAGTTTGCCACGTCGCATTACAATTTTTAGCTCACAGGCTATCAAAGCCTGAGAGCTTATGTGCCCGCCGGTTCTGTATGTACGTGTGTACGTACGCACGTATGTACGTAACGCGATAACTCTTGATAGAAACATCCCATTTGCTTCAAATTTTTTTTCTAGTTTCATTCTGATGAGGCGCTTCCCTGATTAGTTTTGGGGGTTCATTGGTTAAGGATAAAGGGGGGTTAGTCAACCCCCCTTAATTCAGATAAATGGTTTTTTCATGCAGAATGATTCGATTTGCTCCAAATTTGGTAGACCGGTTTATTATGTTATGGAGCTTCCCTGATTCGTTTTGGGGATTCATTGGTTAAGAATACAGACGGAAAAGGGAGGCTAGTCCACCCCCTTTAATTTAGATAAATGGGGATTTTTGCAGGATTATTCGATTTGCTCCAAATTTGGTATACCGGTTTATTATGTTAAGGAGCTTCCCTGATTAGATTTGGAGGTTCATTGGTTAAGTATATTAGGGGTAAAGGGGGGCTAATCCCCCTTCACTTATTTTTTGAGGGGCATTATTCTTTAAAATAAGAGTATAATATACAATTAGTGTGAATAGCCTGTGAGCTCAATGCCATCCGTTTAGCTGGGCACTTTTCTTTGTTATTGTTTATATTCCTGTCCCCTAACAACCCTCTGAGTGTGTTGGATGAACATACCGTAAGTCGCGACACCCCCCCCCCCCCCCCCAAAAAAAAAATAAAAATAAATAATAATAATAATAAAAAATCGACTAAATCAGGAACCCCCTTTTAGTCAAGTCGGTTAAGAGGCTACTTCAGTCAAATGAAAAGACACGTTCGCTAATGCTAATCCTATGGAAGACATTTATAAAGATATCTCGTTTGAATTTCACTATTTTTAAATGACTTTTTTTTTTTTTTTTTTTTTTTTTTTTTGCATTGAATAGTTGAGATCGATCTGTACAAAGGCCGTTGTTTATTTTTTCGATTTTGTTTACAGGTACTTTTAATGAGGACATTTTCATTTTCGGAACCGGTTACGAAAGTAAAAACATCTTCATAAAAAAAAATCTGAAATCAAAAGCGAAAAAGTAAAAAACGGCCTGCATACAGATTGATCTCAGTTATCCAATGAAAAAAAAATCATTTAAAAATATCGAAATGCGACTGAGATATCTTTATAAATTTCTTCCATAGGATTAGCATTAGAGAATGCATCGTTTCGTTTGACTGAAGTAGTCTCTTAATAGTCAAGTCTTGTAGTTTTCCCCTTTGTGGTGGACAACGGGTCAGGAAAATGGATTGGAGCCTAACACTAAAATAATAAACCGCCATCAAAAAGAAAAAAAAGTCGTGAAAAAACAGAGGATATATGCTCAGAAACAGTACGGTGTAGCTTTACTTGAGGTCTACTCTTACTCTTAGTACATACAAGAAGCTTTTTTAAAAAATTCAAAGGACATACGGCGCATACCTTCCACTCTAGTCCTGGTAGAAGAGGATGCCTGACATGTTTATCCCCTCCCTTGGGGAAAATGTCTCCTATTGATTTTGTGCACTTTGAGATACGAAACTCTTGAAGAGTCATAAAAAATTCACAATTGACCACAACGTTTTTGAAAAAGAAAGGCTAGAGAAATAATGGATGGCTCTTGTCGCAATGTTGGGTCTTATACGCAGCTTTTAGCTCCGTTCAGATCACATTATGTGACGCCGCGCGCCGGTTCTTTTTGTCGGCTTTTTAGGTGCGTTCGTAATTCTATAAATACGTAGCACCTATAGTCGTCGTTCGGTCCGCATAGAACAGAGCAAAAACTACCCCACCGAATGTTTAAATATAGAATGGTTGCAAAATTGTGTCGACTCATTTCAGATTTTATAAAAATCGGATGCATAGTTGAATAACAGGGACAGTCAAAAGTTTACAGGACGGCCAATGGGAATAAATTATTGCAACTGCATTTTAATGCTGTTACAGCCTTCCGAATGGTCTGAAATTTTAAATATAGAATGGGCCAAAATGGTTGCAAAATGGTGTCGAGTCATTTCAAATTTTATGAAAATCGGATGCATAGTTGAATGACAGGGACAGTCAAAAGTTTTTCGTTTACATAACGGCCAATGGAAAAAAAATATATTTCAAGTGAATTTGAATGATATTACAGCCTTTCGAACAGAATGAAATGCAGTTATTGAAGTGCACTCAAATAGACATTCAGCACACTATGCGGTGCAAAAGATATTTATAAAACTAGTTATAGCACGAACGCACCTCATTTGCCACGTTTCACAAGCCATTTCCAACTTGTTTGATGTGGGGGGGATCTTTGTAGTGCTGTAAAAGAGGATGATCCCTGACGGAGGAGGCTCTCTGAAATGCTTATTACCTCACCTAAGGAGGATTTCTATTCCTGATGTTCGCTTTGCTTCCAAATCGTTCAAGTGGCTGACTGACCACAGAGTACTTTGGAAAAGAAATAATTCTCGTCGTAGCATGTGATCTGCACGGACTTTTAAAATTTGTCCAATTCCTTTTGACCTGTATACGGAAGATAACAGTAGGAACAGATTTCTTTAGATCTAATAACTTAGCAACTGAGAAACAGAAAGAGAGATAAGTTAATTGTAACTGGCTTTTCTTATCTTAGTGATTAAAAAATGTGCTTCAATAGATAATTCTTTTTGTTCTTAGTTTTTATCAGTCTTGTTGAGTCGGTTCATTCCGTAGTCGATGACAACGTGGAAACTTTACCCTGGACTTTCGAGTAAGTACTTTTTCCATCTTCAGTAATATTGGAAAATGAGGATTATTTTTGGCCAATGCGTTTCAACGGGGGATTTACAAGAAACATGCCACGAAAATAACCAATCACATTCTATCACCTCTGTTTATGTAGTTTTTACCCGACTGCCAAGAAGGGTTATGTGTTTCACGCGTATCTGGGTATGTGGATTTCTTTATACCCTCGAAACATCCCAACGGCTGGATGGATTTTAATGAATGACGTCTCTATCGATTCGTCTTGACCGCCCGACGGTTATAGGCTAGGTTTTGTTTTCATAAATTCAAAAGGGCGACCGTAAAATACAAAATGGCGGTAAAGACGAAAAAAAGAATTTACGCGCCCTAATGAGTGACCTATCATTGGATAGGTCTTTCAACATGAAGACGATGTTTCATTGACTATTTTACAGTCAGAAGCTCCGTTAAAATATTATACAACCTGGAAGTTGTGTAGGTAGGATCTCTAGCTTTACCGCAACTCTAACCTTCATAGACATCTATAGGCCTCATCAAAACGGTGTTTATAGATAGGAACTAACAGTTAAACACAACTTAAAAGTCATCAATAAGTAAACAAACAAAAAAAAATAGATAAGTAGTAAGTAATATAAAAAATAGTTTCACATTGATGAGAAATAATTAATTAGTTCGCTTTTTACGCAGTCGGGTTTTTTGATTTTTTAAATTTAATCTTTGCTTGTTTATCAAGAGTTTATGAAGCAATGAAAACAAAATATGCTTAACGCAGCCTACTTGAACGACACGATTGACTTTCTGCTGAGTCACTGTGTAGCAAAGTAAAATTTCGCGTAGCTTTATTTCAGTGTTTTAATAGTCTTAATAAAAATATGCGGGAAAATCATCTTCAGATAAAGTTAATGCTTTCTGAGAAAAATTATCTGAGAAAGAATAGAGCTGGAAACACAGTAAATTTGAACTAATGATATGCATCTAGGATAATTGCAAAATAAATAAATTAATGCAGTAAAACCTCCCCAAAGCGACCACGTTTCGTTCCAATAAATATGCTTCGCTCTGAGAGGTGGTCTCTTAATGGAGGTCATGTTTAAATCTAGATTTTAATTGTTGAAAAAAGATAACAATTCATGTTACTAAAATTTATTTTTCACATTAGGAAAAAATATGAAAATTTAAGTAATCAAAACAAAAGTTAATTACATAAGTTAATGACTATAGAGTTTAAAAAATAAATACATTGACTTTTGCTTTGATCTTACGGTTTTATCTTTTATAATTTTTATTTCCAAGTCCTTTCGAAGTTCAGTCAATAAATGCAATTTTTTTTTTTGGACGGGAACAAATAATGACGATTTCATTCATTTATCTATTTCTTTGAGAGTTTCTTGACAGAATAGGGCAGGAGAGTTTATGGACCATCGTTCTCAATTTGTCAACAGAGTTAAATTCATTGCCTAAAAAGGCACAAAGGGGTTTAAACACTTAAAAGTTACCGGAATAAATACAAATTCTAAACTTAGTTTAGAAGTTTGATGACTAATACGCTCCTCTGAATTATTTTTCTAATAAAACCTTCTTCAAGCTACCCGGAAAAAACGGAATGTGTTTCATTTTTTTCAAAGAAATGGGTCGCTCATGGAGGGAGTGCAACTGGGATGGTCTCTGAATGGAGGCAAAATAAGTATTGAGCCTATGGGAATAAATTTCGTTCCATGAAAAAAGGGTCGTTCAGGGAGGTGGTCGCACAGGGAGGTTTAACAGTATATAAAAATAATAATAATAATAAATAATAATAGTTTTAAAAAATTGAACATAATCTAAAAATTTTATTGTACACAAATTTTGAAGAAACTTTAGCCCACTTACACTACTTGGTACAAAATGTGTGATGACGTCTATCTGAAAAACTGATTTGGCAAAGCAGTTCATGCATTTACGGATATAAAGATGATTTCTAATTGAATCAGAATGTAGAATGTTTGGATTTGAGAAACAATATCTTCTCATTTTACTTTCTTTAAGGTCATGGAACGTTGGAGCAATCGAATAGCTCTAGTGACGGGAGCCTCCTGCGGTATCGGTGCTGCCATCTGTCGAGAACTGGTGAAACACGGCATGAAAGTGGTGGGTTGCGCCAGAGACGTGCAGCGAATACACAACCTAGCAGCGGAGGAGGACGTTAGGAAACAACCTGGGTCCATTTTTCCTGTGAAGTAAGAACCTTATCCTGCTGAACATTAAATATTACACCAGAGCTCGCTGCATATCAGGAGAAAATTGTATTTTTTCCCTAATCAATAATAACACTGGTCTACGAAATAAGACTATTTTTTTTTTCTTCTTAAATAAACGATATATTTTTACATTAATTTGGGGTCACAGAATACTATGAATTAATCATTAAAATTTTAATGTTAGCTCTCGGTGTAAAAATATGGCTAGCATGGAAAATTATGATTTTAAGTTAAATGTGAAATAACATAAGCTATTTATTAAAAAAAAAAAACAACAGCATCAAATTATGTATTTTTTTTAACTTTTTGCACCAAATTAAGAATTTAGAACATTGTCAAAACATTAACCTAATATCTAAGCAGCCCTTTTCTTTTTCATTTGTCTTTTGTGTCCAGTTTCAGGGGCATCTCTACTCAAGTTCAAGCAGTAGTCTGCTAAAATTGACACATTCCATCGTCTGTGCTATATTTTATCATTGTCAATACCTCTTGGTGAAATTGTTAGCCATAGTTTTCACACACAACACCGCAGTTTGAAAAAATCCGGAAAAATGAATTATTAGAGACATACTGCAATCCAGCTGCTGATACTTTTGTAGCAGCTTGTTTACAAGTCCATCCTAGTTCTCAAATCTCTCTCCCTCTCTCTCTCTTTTTTTTTTTTTTTTTTTTTTTTCCCCAAAAATCTATACAATTGAAATTGTAGCCAACTTTGACATTTTCAGCATTAAGATCTAAATTTGATGTCCTATTTGGATTCTTCCATAAATTTTATTTTCAGATATCAAACAGGAAATCATTTGGTGAAGTAGCTTAGAATATACAGTATAACTTCAAAAATCCGGCATCATCGAGATCGAGACTATGCCGGATTTTTGATGGAATATCAAAAGGTCTATATGCTTAATGGTGCCTTTAGCCATATTTGATAATTATGTAAGAAAAAGAGAAAATTAATTATAAATAAAACTTACTTTAATTGATATTTTCTACGTTACCGAAAAAAATCTAATAAAGAGTGAAATTATTTCTTCTCTTGTAATTTCGAAAACATCGATGTCACCTTTGTTTGCTTTTTTATTTATTTATTTTTTTTACACAAATGAAGAATGTCTACTACGGAAATACAGTCTTTGTTTCGCTAAAACATATATTAATTCTCCAGTCAAGTTTATGCATTTTTCTTGTGACACCTTTTCTTCGGCCGGTTGTTCGTTCTCGTCTTCTGAGCCGCTACTAGCATTGCCGGCGGTTCTATTTAGCTCAGTGCCAGCGATCTCGCTGATCGTTAAATCCTTCGTTGTTGATGCATTTCCGTCAATGCTTAACCAATCATCTACATCCCTTTTTTCGATACTTAGTGCATTTTTAGATTTTGCGTGTTCAATCGGCTCATAAATGGCGGTCTTTTCACTGGAAATGTAAAAGCCTGAAAATTCTTCCACATCATTGATGTCGCCCTTGTCGAAAACTCGTTCCGGTCACATGCATCTGGTCACATTCACATTTTGTGCCATGCATTCTTGAAAGTAGTCCCCAAAGTTGTTCCCGTTGCTAATCAACGGTGCAACTCCCAGAAAATTTGTTCAGAAAATAATTGCCTCTAATAAAAAGAGGCAAAATCTCTAAAATCCAGAAAATAATTGGCTCTCGTAATAGACAAATAATAAAGAAAAAAGTCAAATATTCTTTTTTTTTGCATTTTTACTTTCGATCTTGAAGTTTTTAATTGATAAAGAATCGCTATTTTCTTCTACCATAACTTGAAAGTGTAAAAGAAAAAGGAAGGGAAAAGATGGTTTTGATACCGGATTTTTGAAGTCACACTGTATGCAGATGTAACATTTGGAACATGGCCTGATAGACCCAGAGTGCGTATCATTTTTACAATTATTACCAATATATTTTTTAAAATAAGTCGTCAACTTATTTTGTAACAATTGTCAAAGACTAAATAAGGTGACGATTATTATTTGTATTTTCTGGTGACAAAGTAAAAACCATTTATACTCTGGGTATGCGCGCATTCTCCCGGGTTAAATATGTTATAGAGGAGGCGTTTTACTCTATTGCTGTGTCGTGTCACATGAATCAGTATAGAGGTAAATCGTTTTGCTTTATATAGCTGAGGTTTGGTTGATTAATATCACCTATCCTGTCGGCGTACTTTTGAGCATAACCTTATCAAATAGTAGAAAATGTGCGCATGTGTGACCAACAAAAATCCTTTAAGAACTGGTATATCTTCAGCTGAATTATCCTATTTATCTTATCTTGTACAAAATGAATGAAAACATAAAACAACTGAAATTTAAGGAATATATAGAATATTTTGCAAAAACAAAATCAGGAAAAAAACGTTAAAAAACAAAATAAGTCAACAAACTCCAAGTTTCGCAGCTCTAATTTCATTTTTTTTTCCTGTAGGCTCTGGAAATTGTGCATAAAATGCCTAATATGCTTCTTTTGTAAAATGTCCAAAAAAGTCCCAAGAAATCACATGGTTAAAAAAAGAAAGAAAGAAGAAGATCTCGCATTAAACTAGATCCTCTCCCGATGGTTATATTTGACAGACTTTCATCCAGCAGAAATATGACTAAAATAAGTTGTTTTTTTCTATGAAATTTCTTATTTTTTTACTTTCTTCTATCTTTACAAAAGAAGGCAGTATTGGATTAGTGAAAATTTTCGAATTCTGGTTTTCGACGGATTGACACGTTTTAGAGATCAGAGATCCTGAAAAACATGTTTCTACAAAATGTCTGTCCGTGAGTCTGTATGTTTGTCTGTGACACACATTTTGTGGGCGCTCTATCTCAAGAACTAATGCACGGAATTTAATAAAAATTTATATTCAGTTAGTCTCTGATATAAATGGTTGTAGGGAAAACCCCCCCACATTTGAGATATGGCCAGACGTACAAGTGTAGTACATTGGGATGTCGCAAAAACCCTATTTGTGAGCTCTAATCCCATTGACTGCAAACAGATCCAACAAAGTAAAGATGAAAATTTTATTGAAGAAATGTTGACATAATATACTGATGGGTGGGCCGCTTAAAGAAACGTGGGTTACACAGTCAGAGTATCAGGCCGAATGAATTACATTTACATATCTAATGCACGCCACATTCACTGAAATACCAAGCCAATATGAGAGTTACGCAAACGCCAAAATATCCGTTGCATATAAAAACAATGGAAGAGAATTTAAATTATTGGCGAATAAACTGATAAAGACGAAATTGTGAAAATAACTTCAAGCAACCCTGCCAAAACATTAACAATACGTAAAATTTATTTATATTACAGATGTCAAATATAATTTTATGATTAAATTTATTGCCTGAGATATTCCCCTTGTTAATAAAAATGATATCTTTCTTTTATAAACAACGCAAAGGAAAACTGCCCACATAAATATTGTAACTAAAATAGATTAGTATTAAATTAATATCGAACTGTCAAGAGTGCAATTATCGTAAATCTCCCAAATAGTTTGTTGACTTGCACATATAAAATAGCGAAATCAAAATGATAATGAATCATTTCGTTAAAAAGAGATGTTTATTATTTAATGTTTTACTTCCGTATGAAATAGACGAGAAATAAGCCTGAAATTACTTTTTTTAACAAATCCATTTATGACTGACTGAATACATGGAAAGAAAAAGAAAACATTAATTTAAAAAGAATAAAAAGGACAATATATGATGATTGCGTCATCATGTATTATCACACCCAGCACGCAAAAATGCTGACTCTCGGCATGGTTTGATTCCAAAAATAACATAAAAATATATTTAAAAACACTGTACTAAATCAATATATAAGGTACTAAAATTACAAACATTTTCCTCATTATTTTTTTGAAAAATAAGTAATTAGAAGCTTCTAGGAAAAAAATAATAAATGCACATATCTGAATGTTAATAATAATGTCTATATCACGTGATAAAATTGATTGTTCATCAATCAAAACTTTCAAAAGTTTAATAAAAATGATCGCTTTCTTTTATAAACAACGCAAAGGAGAATTGCCCACATAAATATTGTAACTAAAATAGATTAGTATTAAATTAATATCGAACTGTCAAGAGTGCAATTATCGTAAATCTCCCATATAGTTTGTTGACTTGCAGATATAAAATAGCGAAATCAAAATGATAATGAATCATTTCGTTAAAAAGACATGTTTATTATTTAATGTTTTACTTCCGCATGAAATAGACGAGAAATAAGCCTGAAATTACTTTTTTTAACAAATCCATTTATGACTGACTGAATACATGGAAAGAAAAAGAAAACATCTCTCTATCTCTCTATTCTAAAAAAAAGTAACTACCGCTGTCACCGCCGCCGCCGCCGGTTTTGAATTTTTTGTGACCGGAGGTCTTTCTTCGTTAATATTAAGAAAAATAATGCATACAAAAATATGAAAATCGGCAGTGTTATACAGAAATGTTTGATAAACACGCTGATGCAGACAGTTTTCAAATCGAAGAATTATTTTAAGAGATATTTAATGCTAAAGTTGGACAAAATCGTTCCACTAAAAAAGTTTTATAGGAAAAAAAACTATTCATGGGAATTTAATAATTTTTAGTTCATTTTATACGTTATAATTTCCCGGTGTGCAGAATTGATTTATTTTTTTTAATTTGACTCATTTTTCGAGGTTTTATATCTATTTTAAATTCAAATTTTCAGCATTTCGAGAGATATTTTTTACAGATTTTAGAAAGTGATATTAATTTAAACTGTTGCCAACTGTATAAACAGCGGAAACAATAATGTTTGCTTAAAAAATATATATATATTTATGCGTGTAATAAATTACAAATTTATTTACACGTGACTGTTATAAACAGAAAAAAACATTTGGAATTAGAATTAAATAATTATGTACAAAAAGCAGGCACTTATTAAAAATTACGTCATAAAAACTATAATTACACGTGAATTTTAAGAGAGAAAGGAATTTGTAAAATAATAAATTTATTAACATGCGTTAGAAGTCTTAAATAGGAGAAATTACGTCATATTTACGTCACATTACAGTTATTACATAAAATGAACACAAAATAATATTGCAAAACGGTTTAAATTTAGAAATTGCGCTAGACATTTATTTGATATTTTGAGAGGATACTTTTCAACTATTTTTCTTAGGAAAGCGCAAATAATATTTTATTTCTAACACAAGTATTTTCACGTGAATATTAAAAAGAGAAAGAATAGTTTGGTCAAAATTACGTCAGATTAAAAACGATTAATTTAAAATGTCTCATTTAAAAGAACTTTCTTTTCGCTTTGTTAAAAAATACCGGGAGACAAAGATTCTGTTTACTTAATTCCTTTTACATTAGCTTATTTTGAAATGTTGTTACACGTGTCTACGTCATCAAGTTATTTTTATTTCGACGTTTTATTTGTATTTTTATTAATGTTGTACTAATTTATTTGTTCTTTCGTTATTTAAAATAAAAATGATGTCAATTTGTATAATTTGGCGAGTGGTTTGGCGATTTATATAATTTGGCGAAATTAGTCGACGGGATAATCAAGTAGTACTGCAGCGGATTTGGCGTTAAAATTTCCCCAATCAAAGAGAAATGAATAGAAATCCGTTTATAGGGAGATCGCCACTGTTTTTTAAATTATAATTCAATCTTTCGAAATCTTTTTAAAGCCGATAACATTAGCATGCATTTAGAATCTGCGGTGTCTGACGGGGGTTGGCGAGCGTAGCTCGTAGGGGGCCGAGCCCCCTAGTTCTAAAAAAAAGTAACTACCGCTGTCACCGCCGCCGCCGCCGGTTTTGAATTTTTTGTGACCGGAGGTCTTTCTTCGTTAATATTAAAAAAACTGTTGCATACAAAAATATGAAAATCGGTAGTATTATAGAAAAATGTTTGATAAACACGCTGATGCAGACAGTTTTCAAATCGAAGAATTATTTTAAGAGACATTTAATGCCAAAGTTGGACAAAATCGTTCCATTAAAAAAGTTTTATAGGAGCAAAAACTGTACATAGGAATTTAATCATTTTTAGATCATTTTATGCGTCAGAATTTCCCGGTGTGCAGATTGCAGTTAGTTTTTTAATTTGAATAATTTTTCGAGGTTTTATTTCTATTTTAAATTCAAATTTTCAGCATTTCGAGAGATATTTTTTACAAATTTTAGAAAATTGTATTAATTTAAACTGTTGCCAGCTGTATAAACAGCGCAAACAATAATGTTTGCTTCAAATTAAAAATTTATTTTACACGTGACTATTATAAACAAAAAATATAAAAAGCAGGAACTTATTGAAAATTACGTCATAAAAACTATAGTTACACGTGAATTTTAAATGAGAAAGAATATTGTAAAATAATAAATTCAGTAACATGCGTTGGAAGTCCTAAATAGGAGAATTTACGTCATATTACACTTATTACGTAAAATGAACAAAAAATAATATTGCAAAACAGTTTTAATTTAAAAATTGCGCGAGACATTTACTTGACATTTTAAGATGATCATAATATTTCATTTATAACAAAAGTATTTTGACGTGAATATTAAAAAGAGAAAGAAAAGTTTGGGGAAAATTACGTCAGATTATAATTGTCAGATTCAAATTATAATTCAATCTTCCGAAATCTTTTTAAAGGTGATCAAATTAACGTGCTGTTAGAGTCTGCGGTGTCTGAACGGGGGTTGACGAGCGTAGCTCGTAGGGGGCAGAGCCCCCTAGTTTTCTAAAATTTGTAAAAAATATCTCTCGAAATGCTGAAAATTTGAATTTAAAATAGAAATAAAACCTCGAAAAATTATTCAAATTAAAAAACTAACTGCAATCTGCACACCGGGAAATTCTGACGCATAAAATGATCTAAAAATCATTAAATTCCTATGTACAGTTTTTGCTCCTATAAAACTTTTTTAATGGAACGATTTTGTCCAACTTTGGCATTAAATATCTCTTAAAATAATTCTTCGATTTGAAAACTGTCTGCATCAGCGTGTTTATCAAACATTTTTCTATAATACTACCGATTTTCATATTTTTGTATGCAACGGTTTTTTTAATATTAACGAAGCTATGCAGGATTTTTTACGATTTGCGCTATAGCTCTACTCAAAAACTAATGCACAGATTTTCACGAAACTCCAGATTCAGTTAGAAGTTGACATAAGTTGTCGCTGACTACATTTTGATCTAAATCGCCCAACAGGTGGCACTGCTATGATGCATTTTTCCTGATTCCCGCAATATTTTTATCTCAAGAAGTAATGCACAGATTTTAATCAAACTTCAGATTCAGTTACTAAGTTGACTTAAGTTGTTACTTATTAAGTTTTGATATATATAGTCCATCAGGTGGCGCTGCTATGCAGGATTTTTTACGATTTGCGCTATAGCTCTACTCAAAAACTAATGCACAGATTTTAACGAAACTCCAGATTCAATTAGAAGTTGACATAAGTTGTTGCTGATTAGATTTTGGTGTAAATCATCTAACCGGTGGCGCTGCTATTTTTCAGAAAGAATTAACATGTATGAGATAGAAGAAAGTTGCTTTTTACATTAAGATGTTTCTGTTTCTTTTTTAGATGCGATCTGACGAAAGAGGAAGACATTTCGGCTCTCTTCGAAACGATTCGCGAGAAGTTCCATCGTATCGATGTGTGCATCAACAATGCGGGGCTCAGTTTCGACTGTCCGCTGCTGAGCGGCACCACGGGCGAATGGAGGACGATGCTCGACGTGAGTACCTCATTTGTGTTACATTCCAGCAGATTCATTTTAAAGCATCGTAAATATTAATGCAAAATCAGTTCCACTTGAACGGGTGAATCAAAGGGTCCAGAAGATGACAAAAAATATTTAAAAAGATGTTAAATTACTTTAATACTTCTTAGTACTTTCAGCTATAAACATAGCCTTCGTCAAAAAATACAAAAATACTGTTATTAATGTCTTATTATCAAATTTCACGTAGTTGTGTCGAAAGGAGTCGAAGATACAAAAATTATATGCCTGCTGGACAGATAATTACACCTAATTTTAACTTGACTAGTTCTCACTATATAATTTATTATTCCAACTCATCTAACTACGCTACCACATAGTAATTGGTATAAATTTTATATACCGTAATAATTGATAAAAACAAGTGATCGTAAATTACTATTAATTCTAGTGGAAGAGCAACGCGAATTATTATCTTAAAATTAAATAAATAATCGCGTACAAATTTTAATTATCAAATTCATTAATTACTAAATCTAAATTAAAAACTTGCGTTGTGATGTTTACGAGGGCTCTTCCTTCCACCTATGAATTATGCTCAAATTTAGCTGAAAAGAAAATGACACACATTAAAATTTTAACACTAAAAGATTACCACACTGTAAAAAAAAAATGGTAACGTTCCATGTAAAATCCAGGAACGTTTCGCCTTTTCTCAGGTTTTCAGAATAATTTAGATCTTTCCTGTGAAATTCTGGTTTTCTTATCTGAAACGTTCCTGAACAAAAGTTGGAAACAGCAAAACGCTGCGGCCGCCATTTATTATTTTTTTGCTATAATCCGTTGCTCGCGCGCGAGTGTCGAAAACGAATTCCTTAAATGAATGTAAAAAAATCAATATGGGATGCAAATAAATCAATAGACGACATAATCTTTTACGTCTCTATTGTCAAGACAATTCAGATGAAAATACAATACCTCTGTGACATCGCTAAGAGATTATCTCTCGTACTTGTCTGTGGAATGTTTA
The DNA here is from genome assembly GCA_963932465.1 of Maratus speciosus. Classification (NCBI taxonomy): domain Eukaryota; kingdom Metazoa; phylum Arthropoda; class Arachnida; order Araneae; family Salticidae; genus Maratus; species Maratus speciosus. Next base: position 14,266,467 of record OZ010791.1, on the reverse strand, counting down.
ACGAGCAGACCGTGTAAAAAAAATACATCTATTATTTGGATCTCCATTAACCAGGGGACCATCAAACATGATTTTCACCGATTTTGATTAATTTAAAGTATGTTTTAGAGTTCTTATCTCTAATTATTCTTGTGAAAGGATTTCTTCAAATGGGCCTTAGATTTTCAAAAATTAGATGCCGAGGTTTAGCATACGTTTCAAATACCCATTAGTTTGCAGCTCTCAACGTGTCTTTCGTGGTGTGGATGCAGAAAGCTCGCACGCCACCCGTACGGCCCGAGTTCGATGCTACCTCTTGCCTTTTTTTTTCCTTTTTTAATTAATTTTATATTTTAACACTTTATTACAATTTGATTTAAATTTGATATATATTTGACACTTTGAATTGCTGCAAATTTGAATTTTTTTTTTTTTCGGAAAAAATATACAATTACGTTTAGGTTTTTTTTTTCATGAAAATTTATATGTATTTTATCTAACTTGTAAACTAACATCATTACTGACGAAAATCCAAAATATTTTATGTCTAGATTTTTTTTCTAATTATTATTTACATTTATATATTTTTATATTTTAAGCAAAGTTCAGAAACAATATATCATATATATATTTACTTTATTGAATTTTAACTGAAAATTTATTTTTTCGTGTAAATTATAAATAATAATTTTGATGTCAATTTCAAAATATTTTTTCATTCTAACAAATAATGATAATAAAGAGAAAATTGTCTACTGGAAATGTAAAAATCGTCTGCGGATCCCGCATGCTGTAAAATGTCAGTAATGTTTTGCTGTCAACAGAAATATTCCTGCTATTTCGCAGGAAACTTACTGGCATTTCTGTAGAAAGTTTTTAACATATACAGTAAAGTTCCAGTCATTTTCAAGAAATGTTTCTTGGAAATAATGGGCAACTCAGCTGCCCATTTTTTCCCAGGAACGTTGCGGAATTTTTTTTACAGTGCAGAGACTTTACTCTTGATTAAATAATTTTATTTACATTAAGAAATCATAAATATTTACAAACGCACTTTCATACATTAATTTACTAAATAATACAAGCAGAATTTTTAGCCTGCTTTTCATAGATTAGGTTTAAACCTGAATTTTTTAATCATTAACAAAAATAGTTTAACTTATTTTCTCATTTAAAATTAGTAAGAATTCAAATTTCACATTTTTAATTACATTATTCCTAAACCTTATTTTAAGTCGTTTGAATCCCACTTAACCATAATTACCATATATTTATAAGGTTCAAAATTACCGATTATGGGTAGAGATTATGTGGTAAAAGAAAAATTTAGAGAAGTACCTTGTATTAGTAGACTCAGCTGCTTTAACAGAGCTGTCGAGGGGTATGAGACAATATTCCAAAATTAGATGAAGATGCAGCTCAACTTTGCGGCAATAGGAAGGGCCCTTAGCATAAACCCCGGATAGTTATCGGGCGGCATCCTCTCGTTCAGATTGGCGCTATCGAGACATCACTGGTTCCATCCTTCTTCATCTCGTAGCTCCGCTGATGACTTACATCTTCGAGAAACTTTTTAAGACTGACTTCTATAAAATTCTCTGTTACAAAATCATACCCTGCTGGAAGGCGTGTTCATTTTTAAGATCCCCTATTTTATTGGCTGTGGGATAATTTGTATGGTGCTTGGCTCGACCTATAAAATCGAGTCCTCACCGTCCCACGCACATGTTTATTTTTTTAAGTCTCCTCCCTGTGTCAAAGTTCATACCCATAAAAAATCTAGGTGGTCCATAGTCGTAAATATATTTTGACACTTTTATTATTTTACGATTCCCTGTCGTAAAACAATCTTTGCTTTGATTGTCATGCCACGACGCCAGAGCGTCTAGCTATTATTCTGGTCTTGTTATCCCCTGGGATCCAAACTTACATATTCGAAATATGACATGCAATATAATATAAAACCATTTTTAAAAATACATATTTAATTTTTATAATTAAATTAATAATTTTTATAGGAACCTCCATTCCTATTTTACCCATATATATAATTATTTCAATTGACATTTTATAACTATATTTTATAAAAATCTATTTGTACATCAATATCATGAAATTACGCAAATGTTCTTTTTCTTGATCTAAATGTTGCGGGAACTGACTATTGCTAGATAGTGTTTCCAGCAATGCCCTTTAAAGAATTATCATGATTTAATTATCTGTGAATCAATAGAAATTATTACTAAAGAAAATATTATTTGTAATGACGTTTTATCCTACAACATACCCAGAATTTGGCTCAGTTTGCTTAAAGATTCATAAAACATGTAATATTCCACTGCCGTCTATATCCATATTTTTATTTCCCAATGTTTTCCGGATCTAAAAAAATTGACCTTCACTTTCACTCCTTTCAAACCGTCAACGTGAAATTTGAAAATAAGACGTTAATAACAGTATTTTTGTATTCTCTGACAAGGCTATGTTTATAACTGAAAGTACTAAAAAGTATTAAAGTAATTTAACATCTTTTTAAATATTTTTTATCATCTTCTAAGTATTTTGCACATAGTGTAATTTTAAGTTTAACTTTTTAAAGATGAATTTAGCATTCTATTTATTTATTTTCTAAGATATAGGATGTCTGCCGTGCCATCGCATCCGTACACTATTTATCTCGGGTTATTATATCGTAAAGTCTAATTCATAGTTTGATCCATCCTATTAATCCTACTTCATTATGATCTACTGCAATTTTTTTCCATGTAACTTTTTTTTTTCAATTAGTACAATGAAAATTAAAGGATAAACATAAAAAATATACTCACCCGTTAGAAATTTAATTCCTTAGAGCTAATTAATTAAAGTGGTACTTTAAAGTATGACTAAAATAGTATCGTAACAGAAAACCCACCAGGTATTTCAAATGGATAAATTTTATAGCTATCATACAGGTCAACACGACAGAACTCAGATAGGGACAGCCATTGCTGAAAATGGATTTTTTCTGAGTTAGGTGTTTTCTTAAGTTGCTTATTTAGGTATCACATTTTACTGCGTGAAAATGAAATTTCCTTCTGATATTGTTATATCTGTTAGTGCTGGAAAGTGTTTCATACTATATGGCTGATGCATGCTTTTTCGTTCCTGTTTGAAATGTAGGTGAATGTTTTGGCCCTCTGCATCTGTAACCGAGAAGCGGCGAAAATGATGCGAGAAAAGAATATCGACGACGGGCAAATTATTAACATTAGCAGGCAAGTAGAGATTGATTGGTTTGATTCTTTTGGGACAATTCCCCAAACAGCGAAATTCCTGTCCTTGCTTAAAAAATCTATCTATATTATAAAGGACAAACATATCTGTGCTTAACGCATACCTCATTCTGTGAATGGCAACATTTGAAATTTGAAATGAAATTTCGGTTTTGCGATTTTCGCAACAGCAAATTTTTAAACTTTTAAACATCGCACATTTTTAATTTTTAAACCATCGTATAGGGTAAAAAATGTACTTTGAAATGCAATTTGTTCGAAAGCTGTATCTCAATTTATTTTTGAGATATTAATTTTTTTGTAGTTTTTAATACCATTTTTCTAATCGTGGCAACAAAAGTACTCCATTTCTATTGAAGAGATTACTGTATCTTTTTGTTGCCATTTTCTTATAAAACCTGAAAAAAAGTTGAAATTAAAATAGTGCTATGTGAACAATATCGTCTGTTATTCCGCGATAATGACGTCATATGCATACTTTTCGAGGCTAACGAGAAAGACAGGCTACCGGTGCATTCGAGAATCACGTCACTCCAGCGGTCTGTAAAAAAAGAAGAATCGGACCCACCGCGGTAGCCTGTCTTTTTCGTTAGCCTCGCATATTTTTCTATAGATGAAGTTTAAGCCTGGATTGTAAAAATAGATTGCTTTAGCGGATGCAAGTGATGTGATTTTATAAAAAAGCGTGAAATTTATTTCTTAAAACTGAAATATGTTTCGTAGAAGTGCATCATTTTCACCTCAGCTGCTTCCACAAGTTTTTGTCCAAAATACTTTCGACTAATAAAATTTTAATGCTTTTCTTTAGGTCATTTTACTATAATTTTATCAAAATAACATAATTGCTCAATTTAATTATTTATAATTTTGTATAATCTATGTATTTAAAACACAGGTGTGTTTTTTATGCAGTTGCCTTGATCTTTCTGCTAAACCGATTTTACTTTTTTTTTTAAATCTGAAAGCTGTTCATTTATAGATATGATCGCACTAGCTATTTTTTTATTTCAAATATCCCCACTTTTATATTTTAATTTTAAAAGTATTTTATGAAATTTCTTCAAAATGGTGAAAATTAGATAGCTTTCATTATTGCAGAGAAGAAAGAAATAATGAGGTTTATTTATCTTTATTCATGCCATTTTCTGATAAAAATTCAAAATTGTTGATAAAAATTGTTGTATAGGGTTTAGTGGCGCAAAATTCCATTAGGGGCATAATATTTTAAACGGAAAATGACATACTGCTTTTCAAAACACGCATTTTTCCTGATAAATTTTCCATTTTGTTTTTTCTTCTTCATGTGTACTAAGTTTCATACACTAGACGAAATGCTTATTTAAGTGAAAATGACGTCATATTTAAGAGAAAACGATAATTTTCTTAAATAAAACTGAACATTTTAACACAAATGCGCCTAAAAAACATTAATTACGGAAATTTTTACTCACCGGTACTGGGATTAAAATCTCAAGTTAAGAGTGCGTCTGTTCACATAAAACATGTTGCTGACAATCGTGACTGCAGGTTTTGAGTTAAAATTATTTTAAAATGATCAAACAAAATACAAATTTTTAAAAAATGATGAATACGGGTATGAGAAGTGCGTATGTAAATTTTGAGAAGAGTTCAGATTTTCAGAAGGGTTGATGTCGGGTTCAGATTTCATCCGGAAAAAATTCTATGATCGTGTCAAAATCGAATACATTTTGCTGCTTTTCATTCCGGAATACCAAGTGTTTCTGTGTGTGTTTATAGAATTAGTAGAATAACACGAGATGTAAATAAAACTATATTGAGAATTGACATGTTACAATTTCTTGCATGTGCACAGGAAAGAGCGCTTGCAGTTTACAAGGACCGGGGATTCTGTTACCCGGCTGCGAAAATTGCGAAATCACAGCTAGAAAGATGAGCTGTTGCGTACAGTGTGAATGCTCGAGTTCAACTGCCTCTTCAAATGTACAATCACTGAAACCAGGAAGTGTCCTTGATTCCTTGATCAACAAACATAACTCACAATAATTATTTTTAAACAACTGAGGAGATGAAAGTATCTTGATATGATAAACAAAATTGGATATAACACCATTTCAGATGATTCATGATAATTGCTAATTGCTAAGGAGATAATATCAATAAGGGTTTTCTTAAATAAAAGTTATAACAATAAATCACTAAGTGATTTTAGTTGAAGTAAATGGGTTCTTATAAATCTAAATTGATAAAATGCATGTTCACTGAACATGCTCCCCCCCCCCCCCCCTATCAGGGCTTTAGTCCTGATACTGAGGGAGTAATGCTAACTTGTGCACCGGGCGTTTGAAGAATGAAGACCCACGTTGCACAGTCACCACTCTGTTGAGTCCATCACTGCCTGGGTGGACCTCCGTAATACGACCCAACGGCCAAGTTCCAGGCTGTTGATTTGCGTCCGTTAATAACACTACCTGGCCCACCTCGATGTTAGGCGTGGCGATCTTCCACTTAGCTCTGGGTTGCAGCGAGGCCAAGTATTCTCTGGTCCAACGTTTGGAGAAGCCGGCTTTCATGTCTTGGAGCAGCTCCCATCGTTTCTTTAGATTGGTTGTAGTGGTTGCTGACTCATCGGGCATAGAATGCAAAACATCCCCTGTAAGAAAATGTGAGGGAGTGAGAACATTTATTGAGTCAGTATCATTATCGTTTAACTGTATAAGCGGCCGCGAGTTGAGCAAGGCTTCTATCTGGGTGAGTAACGTGGTTAGCTCTTCGAAAGTGAGCAATGTCTCTCCTATGACTCGCTTGATGTGATACTTTGTTGATTTTATCGCAGCCTCCCAAATCCCGCCAAAATGAGGAGCAGAAGGAGGGATGAAATGCCATTCTAGAGAGTTTTCAACTTGATAATGTGACATAATTTCATTATCTGTAAATGAACGCCACAATTCATAAATTTTGTCCAACTTTCTGGATGCACCGACAAAATTGGTGCCATTGTCGCTGTAAAGATGCCGTGGGGTGCCTCGCCTTGCACTAAAACGTCGAAGGGCGGCGATAAATGCCTCAGCTGTCATATCACCCACAGCTTCAATATGCACCGCTTTTGTAGCCAAACAAATAAACAAAGCTATATAGCCCTTAGTTGTTTTTGCACCCCGACCCTTACTAAATTTAATAGATATAGGGCCTGCGTAATCGACACCGCTGGAAAAAAAATGGACGTTCCAGGGTTACTCGATGCTGTGGCAAATTCCCCATTAGTTGAGGGGTTGCAATGGACCTTTTATATCTGTAGCATTTTAAACATCTATTGATGCATTTGTTAATGATCTTTTTTCCACCAACTATCCAATAAGATTGTCTGATGATGTGGGATAGCAGTGAAGGCCCAGCATGTAAATGGGCAATGTGTTGTTGCTGTATTAATAACTCAGCCATTTTATGCTGTGAGGGCAAGATTAAAGGATGTTTGTGGTTGAAGAATAATTGTGAATTTTGTAAGCGTCCTCCCACCCGTAACAGACCCTTATCATCAATAAACATTTGGAGGGATTGTAACGTACTTTTCTTTGGCAAAACTTTCTGTTCTTGGATACATTTAAATTCTTCCTGAAAGTAAGAATTCTGAATCCAACGAACAATATTCTCTTCAGCAGCTTTTGTTTGTTTGTAAGTAAGATGTGGTGAAGAAATTTCTGTTTTGTTAGACTTCTTGCATTTTTTGATAAATCTTTGGCAATATGCCAAAATGCGAATAATTTTTGCAAGTGAAGAGTGCTTTTGAAACAAATTATCAAATAGATCATTTGATGTGTGGGCGTGAAAGGAAAAAATTGGATCAGACCTTTGTTCGGCTTTGATTTGATCATCAAATTCCTCAACATTTGAGTCGTCTTTGGGCCAATTGGATGGGTCTAAAGTTAGCCAACTTGGCCCCTTCCACCACAAATCACAACCTGGAAGACATTTTGGATCAATACCGCGTGAAGCGATATCTGCGGGGTTCTCTTTGGCTGGTACATGTCTCCAGTGCTTTGTAGGTAGAATTTCGGTAATTTGAGCTGTCCTATTCGCGACAAAAGTCTTCCATTTACGCTGATGTGCTGATAGCCAAGAAAGGACGACTTTGGAGTCCGTCCAGGTGAAAATATCGAACTTGTAACTCTTTAATGTTTCCATGACGGAACGGAACAGCTTAGCTAGCAGGGGCGCACAGCAAAGCTCTAATTTTGGCACTGAAATCTGTTTGATTGGAGCAACTTTAGTTTTAGAAACTAAGAGAAAAGAGTTTATTTTCCCCTTATAACTTTGTCGGCAATAAATTGCGGCAGCATATGCCAATGTTGAGGCATCAGAAAAGCCGTGTAATTCAAACGGGTTACCGGATGAAAGCGTGACACATCTAGGAACAGACAATTGATTTAGTCCGTTAAAGGAAATTTGAAATTGTAACAATTCGTCTGTAAGATGTTGCGGTATAACAGAGTCCCAGTCCCCTTTTGTAAGCCAAAGTTTCTGATAAAATACCTTTAAAATCACAGTACAGGGCGAAATTAGACCTAGCGGGTCGAAAATCCGTGCAGACTCAGCTAAAATGTGTCTCTTTGTAAGAGGTGGAGTGAGTGTTAATGCAGTTATGAAACTAAAACTATCTGATGAAGAGTTCCAGCTTAAGCCTAGAACTTTGGAGCTTCCGTTGTCACTAGGAATGATTTCAAAATTTGATTCAGTGCTAGAAGAATCTATAAATTCATTAAGAAATGCCTATGAATTTGAATTCCACTTCCTCAAGTGGAAACCATGCGCGTCTAAACAATCTGTAATTTCTTTGCAAGTTTCTATTGCTTCCCTAACAGTATTCGTACCGGATAATAAGTCATCCATGTACATATCCTCTTCTAACATGCGCGAAATGCAAGGATTTTTTGTATAATCCTGAGCAATTTGTTTTATACATCTAGTTGCCAGAAAAGATGCTGGCGCTAAACCATATGTGACAGTTTTCAATTTGTAATTTTTTATTTCCTCATTAGGATTAGACCTCCAAACTATTTGCTGATAAATTTGATCCTCTTCGGCAACCAAAATCTGGCGGTACATTTTCTCTATATCCGCAGAAAAGACTATTTTCGGAACTCGAAAATTAAGTAAGATTTCGAAAATGTCCCGTTGTAACTTAGGGCCTACACCCAAAATAGAATTCAAGGAAACACCACTTGAAGTTTTGCATGAAGCGTCAAAAACTACCCTTAATTTAGTAGTGATAATAGAAGATTTAATAACCGCATGATGAGGAAGAAAGTAGTGTTTGTTTTCATAATTATTGATGTCATTTTGTGCAATTAATTCCATGTGATCTAATTCTTCATATTCGTACATAAACTCTTTGTACTGATTTTCAAATTCTGGTTTTTCTCTAAATTTCTTTTCCATAGCAAGCAAGCGAGAAATTGCGGCAGGTTTAGAATTACCTAATTCTGATTTAGATTGAATAAAAGGTAACTTAACCACAAAACGACCCTCGGAATTAATTGAATAATTTTCCTGAAAATGTGATTCAACAAATTGCTCTTCAGGTGACAACATTTGAGTATTCTTATTAAATACTTCTTCTACTTCCCAAAAACGCTTTAACTCTTTATCAATATTAACTTCATAAATGTGTAAATTATGTATTGAATTTGGAGATGTACTAGAATGTGGCATTTTCCCCGATACCAGAAAGCCAAAAATTGAATTTTGAGCAATTAAATTGCTCTGAGTATCTGTTACTTGACCAGGAAGCAAAATAGAAAAGAAATAATCAGATCCTAGAATAATGTCTATTTTACTTGGTCTCCCGAAATGTGGATCCGCTAAGTTTATATTCTTTAAATGCGAAAAATGCTTCTCATGTATTTTTTCCGCAGGTAACGGAGCAGTTAAATCATCTAAAATAAATGCCTTAACAGACAACTTGGTGTCTGCATTATAAATTGATGTAAGATCAAACATTACGTAACCCTTAGTTACTGCGATCTTTGAGTTAGACAGACCTTTTACGGGGAACCTAGCATTTTTCCTTTTAATTCCTAACATTTTCATGCAGGATTCAGAAACAAATGTAGACTCTGATCCACTATCACACATGATTCTTAAAGTGTGCTTTTGACCCATGCAATCATTAATATATACACTAGCAGTGGGCAAAAGTGCGAAAGCTGTTTGAACTGCATTTATGGAAGAAGAAATTTCCTTTTTATTCTCATCCGGAATCGAACCGGCCTCTGAATCAGGTTTGTTTTTGCGGCTCTGTTTTTCATTTGAACGAGAAGTTGATATTGCGTAATTTTGCAGCTTATTTTCGCATAAACTAGTATGATGTTTCAGCTTGCAATTATGACAAGAGTAAGAGGAATTGCATTGCCAGGTAGTGTGCTTGTCAGACAAGCAATTACTGCATAACTTGTTTTTCTTAACAAACTGTCTCCTATCCCTGATGCTTAATTCTTTAAATTTAACACACTTGTAAAGTGAGTGATTAAATTTACATAGTAAACATTTGCTAATGACACCGGAAAAAGATCCATTGACGTTATACTGTTTCTCTTGTTTATGCGAACCTTCATTTTCACTTTTATACAATTCTAAAGATGAACATCTATCATTTATAAACTGAATAAATTGATCAAAAGACGGAAAGTCTTCGCTTGAGGTCAATTTTGCTCATTCCTCCCTTGTTTTAGAATCAACCTTTTGTAATAAAATAGGAATTAGCCATAAGTCACGGCCAGATGCCTTTTCATCGATTGATTTAAGGCCTCTAATTACTTCATCTGATACATCTGATAAACAGCGTAAGCTAAATGCATTTACTTGAGTAATGGAGGGAATGTCCAAGAATGTTTTAACTAAAGTGGAAACAATTTGTTTTTTCTTATCATATCTCGACAGCAATTTTTCCCACGCTTCTGAATAACTGTTTTCAGAAATAGGAATATGTTTTATAATAGAGGCTGGCTCTTCCCCTAGTAACCCTCTTAAATACTGAAACTTCTGTATATTAGTTATGCTGGCATTGTTATAAACTAATGATAAATATAAATCTTTAAATGATAGCCAGTTTTTAAAATCACCATTAAATTGCTCTATATTGAGCCTAGGCAATTTAAAATTGTTAGAAATAGTAGAACTAACAAACTGGAATCTGATCATTTATCATTTGAGGTGCATGCACATTTACGGTAACTTTTTCAAGTTCCGTTTGCAGTTTGGCTTTGGTTTCATAATATTTCTTTTCAAATTCCTCAATTTCAGATGCTTCAGTTGGTAATTGAGCATCATATTTATCAAAATCGGAATAAACTGTCTCTAATTTTTCTAATTTATTGTACAAGTCATTTTTTTGAAATATTTGCTCAGAGTTAATGAAGTTGTTTATCCTTGTTAGAGCAGATTTAGCTCTGCCACGTAAATTTAAAGCTGCCTTTTCCAATTCTTCAGCAGCCTTTTTTGCGGCTTCCAAGTCGGTATTCATTATTCAAATAATGAGGTGAATAGCGTAAAAAACAAAAGCCAAACCGATAATAATAATAAGATAAAATGTACTTATCTGTAATAAATCTGATGCGAGGTGCTCAGTCGTCTGTTGCAATTCCACATAAAACTGGTGAAAACACTATTTAGAACACTGAAGTAATATATGATGAGTGTACATTAATCCAAGCTTGAAAAAAGTATCCAAGATCTTGCAGCGGTGCCTCCAACTATTATGTTTCTGTGTGTGTTTATAGAATTAGTAGATTAACACGAGATGTAAATAAAACTATATTGAGAATTGACATGTTACAATTTCTTGCATGTGCACAGGAAAGAGCGCTTGCAGTTTACAAGGACCGGGGATTTTGTTACCCGGCTGCGAAAATTGCGAAATCACAGCTATAAAGATGAGCTGTTGCGTACAGTGTGAATGCTCGAGTTCAACTGCCTCTTCAAATGTACAATCACTGAAACCAGGAAGTGTCCTTGATTCCTTGATCAACAAACATAACTCACAATAATTATTTTTAAACAACTGAGGAGATGAAAGTATCTTGATATGATAAACTAAATTGGATATAACACCATTTCAGATGATTCATGGTAATTGCTAATTGCTAAGGAGATAATATCAATAAGGGTTTTCTTAAATAAAAGTTATAACAATAAATCACTAAGTGATTTTAGTTGAAGTAAATGGGTTCTTATAAATCTAAATTGATAAAATGCATGTTCACTGAACACCAAGCATAAGAGCCTCAATTGATAATCTCATCCTAATAACTGATATTAATTGTATTTTACTGATTACGAGTTTATATTATAAAGGACAAACGTATCTGTGCGTAATGCTGACGTCATTTTACGAATAGCGAGGCTAACGAAAAAGACAGGGTACCGCGGTGCATTCCACGTATCTTTTTTTACAGACAGCTAGAGTCACGTGATGCTCGAATGCACCAATGCAGGTGTGCAAAAAGAGCATCACGTCACTCTAACGGTCTGTAAAAAAAAGACACTTGGGTTGGTTGATTTTTTGACGGCCGATTATCTACACGAGGGATATAGGCCCGGGGGGAGTGCCCTCCGTGGGGGTCTTTCTAAGGGAACCTAATCCGTATTTACACATGGAAAATCCACGGCTCGAAGAAAACCACGAAAACTCCGAACGATTAGGCCGACGGGCGCGATTGGGATCGAACCCAGCACTTCCCGTCTACCAGCTTCGAGGGCAGAACCTCTCGGCCACTGGTGGGGCCAAAAAGACACTTGGGATGCACCGCGGTAGCCTCTCTATTTCCTTAGCCTCGGCGAATAGCAACATTTCACGATCAAATTTCGGTTTTGAAATTTTCGCTACTGCAATTTTTTAAACTTCTGACCATCGCACATTTTCAATTTCGTCGCATAGGGAAAAAATCTACTTTCAAATGCAATTTGTTTAAAAACTGTATCTTAATTGACTGATTTATTATGTTTTTTTAAAAATAATTTTTAAGCATGATATTTTTAAGTTTATCTTACCACGTGCCGAATTTAATACATAATAATAATAAACATTTTGCACATAAAGCAACAAGCACTGTTCAGCATTTGTTTCTTGTATTTTTGTATAACGAAATTAATACTTCCTTTATAAACAAATAAAATAATAATACTAAAAAAACAGAAATCTAACATATTTGTAATAGTACAATTTAAATTTTTAGATCACCAAAAAGATCATTAGGAAAAATTTTTTTAATGTAATTTTTTTGCAAAGTGCATCTCAGTTTACTGATTGTCTATGGTTTTAAAAACAATTTTAAAGCATGAAATATTTTCTATTTATATATATGGCGCGGAGTTCGATTACGAAAGATTAATCCATTCGCCCTTAAAACAACATAAAGAGTTCATCCTTTTCTTACGACTAATATCCATTTAGAAAACTTCCCTATGAATAAATAAGTAAAATAATATAAATAAAACCCAAATTTTACAGACGTGTAATTGAACTACAAGCTTATAGCTCTGAAATTATCAGAATATAAAAGAATGCCGTAAGTAGCAAAATCTTGGCAAAACAACTCTTAGCATGCGGCTAATAAGAAAATATCGTTATTAATAAATTTCAAAACTTCATTTGATTGTAATATAATTCATATTTTTCATATGAAAAATGATTTTTTAATGTTAGTGGGCAATCTAAAAAAATTATTGAACATAAAAAATTATTAGTTTTCAATTAAAAAAAAATACTTTCACCTATATTCTGTAACCCGGGAAGCCCGGGTACGATCCCCTAGTCTATATTATAAAGGACAAACATATCTGTGCGTAACGCATACGTCATTCTGCGAATGGCAACACTTTGAAATTTGAAATGAAATTTTGGTTTTGCAATTTTCTCTACTGCAAATTTTTAAACTTCTAAACATCGCACATTTTAAATTTTTACACCGTCGTATGAGGAAAAAAATGCTCTTTTAAATGCAATTTGTTTGAAAGCTGTATCTCAATTTAATTTTGATATATTAATTTTTTTGTAGTTTTTAATACATTTTTTGTAATTGTGGCAACTGAAGAACTCCATTTCTGTTGAAAGTCGTGAAGGGTTGAAAGTAAAGGGAAACTAATCACGGAAGAAAGAAAATAATATATTACTGTACCTTTTTGTTGCCATTTTCTCATAAAAACTGAAAAAATAAATTGAAATTAAAATACGTGCTATGTCAGCGATTTTTTTAATTTCTAAATATCGCACATTTTCAAATTTTAAACCGTCAAATAAAGAAAAAAATCTACTTTTAAATGCAATTTGTTTGAAAATTGTATCTTAATTGACTGAGTTATTGTATTTTTTAAATAACTAGCCGCCCGTGGCGACCAATTTGGTCTCCCTTAAATGTATGCTAGGCATTGTATCATGTTACTTTTATTCATAATTTAATTTACTTGCTCAATCCTTCGCCAAATTTGAAGATTCTGATAGAGAAATCGAGAACTCGCTACAGTTATGTTAGTCGGGCACAGGTGATAAATCACCAAACATTGTACCCGTCGTATTTTTTTTTTCACATTTCGTTAATTCAGATTAAAATATAATTCTTTCACTCATTTTATTTAGAATGCATGACTTTAATTTAAAAATAGAACTTTTAAAATTCATCACTTTCACTTAAAAAAAAAATTCTTTACAAAAAGAAAAAGAAAAGAAAAAGAATAAATAATACCATAAACCATTTAATTTCGACATCAAAAATTGTTTTAATTTACCCCTCGAGAAATAAAAAATGCTGATGGCGAGTTAAAAAATGCTATTGGCGAGAATTGCACCCAGCTAACATAAAAGTAGGAACTCTTTGCGGTCATAGACAAGACACTTTTATGTAGTTTTATTTGAAAAAAATATTTGGATTAAATCGGTTGCCAGAAAAAATTTCTTTTCTCGCCATGGACCTTTTCTCTATTTCGCCAAGTACCTATACTGGAAAAGCACCTTCATTTATTTTTTTATTTATTGTAGTTTAAATTAGATGAATAAAAGACGGCACAGGTGTCATATACGCACTACGTTGGCACGACTTTTTTTTGACGCCAATGTCATATACGCACCGGGGTACATAACTGGCGCCAAAGTGTCGTTATTTTGCTTGATATGGCAACCCGGATGTAGTTGTTTATTTATTAATAAATTGTTTATTTACTTTTATTTTATTTTTTAAAATTATATAAATTGATTTGTTCTATAGTTATTAATTAAACTTTTTATTTATTTATTTATTGTTTTTCACTTTTTAAAAATATTACACAATAACCAATGAGATGCGTTTAATTCGAGCGTTGCCATTAAACAATTAACCGCCAATTGTTTACAATTAACCAACTGAACAATTAACCAACAATTAATCGCGATTTCTGTGCCACGTACGATAGCGTAATATATATATAGATTTTCAAGCATAAATTATTTTTTTATTTATCTCTATCACGTGTAGCTCGAAGGTTAATCCGCTTGCCCTTAAAACAATGTAAAAAGTTCAGCATATGTTTTCGTCTAATGTTTCATAACAAAGTTAAAACTTCCTCTATAGAAAAATAAATAATTTAATGTAAATAAGGAACAAAGTTAACAGACATGTGATTGAACCACGCGCTTATGCACCGAAATGATCGGAAAGACTGACGTAAATCGCAATCCTTGGGTTAATAACTCCTGGCATGCGGTGACATGTGAAAGTATCGCTTTTAATAAATTTCAAAACTTTATTTGATTGCATAATTGATATTTTTTTCATATAAAAATTCTTTTTGATGTTAGTGGGCAATCTAAAATATATATATTACGTGTAAAAAAATAATTAGATTAAAAAAAAATTGGTTTTCACCTATATTCTGTAACCCGAGGAGCTCGGGTTCGATCCCCTAGTATTAATAAAAGAACAAATCGCTCTGTGTGTGTGTGTGTGTCTGTTGGCGATGGCTAGCGAAATCTACCGCACGTAGAAGTCTGAAAATTCAGGAGTGATTAGTCCAAGACAGGTCTTGATGCACCTGAGTCTCAGATTTTTAATTTTTTAAGGGCCGGGGCCCCTGGGCCCCTTTAAGTTTTTATGCACTAAATTATTAATAACATGCCTCTTTTCGATCCGATCTTCGTTTTGGGGGTAAATTCTCCTTTCACTTTCTGTTCCATTTCTACATTTTAGTTAAGACCCTGGCACCCTTGCAAGGGGCCCAGTACAGGGGCCCTTGAAGTTTTAGTGCACTAAATTGTTAATAACATGCCTCTTTTCTATCCGATCTTCGTCGTTTATGGGGTGAATTTTCCTTTCAGTTTCTACCCCATTTCTACATTTCAGTTAAGACCCTGGCACCCTTGCAAGGGGCCCGGTACAGGGCTCCATGAAGTTTTAGTGCACTAAATTGTTAATAACATGCCTCCTTTCTATCCAATCTTCTTCGTTTTTGGGGTGAATTCTCCTTTCAGTTTCTACCCCATTTCTACATTTCAGTTAAGACCCTGGCACCCTTGCAAGGGGCCCAGTACAGGGGCCCTTGAAGTTTTAGTGCACTAAATTGTTAATAACATGCCTCTTTTCTATCCGATCTTCGTCGTTTATGGGGTGAATTTTCCTTTCAGTTTCTACCCCATTTCTACATTTCAGTTAAGACCCTGGCACCCTTGCAAGGGGCCCGGTACAGGGCTCCATGAAGTTTTAGTGCACTAAATTGTTAATAACATGCCTCCTTTCTATCCAATCTTCTTCGTTTTTGGGGTGAATTCTCCTTTCAGTTTCTACCCCATTTCTACATTTCAGTTAAGACCCTGGCACTCTTGCAAGGGGCCCGGTACAGGGCCCCTTGAAGTTTTAGTGCACTAAATTGTTAATAACATGCCTCTTTTCTATCCGATCTTCGTCGTTTATGGGGTGAATTTTCCTTTCAGTTTCTACCCCATTTCTACATTTCAGTTAAGACCCTGGCACCCTTGCAAGGGGCCCGGTACAGGGCTCCATGAAGTTTTAGTGCACTAAATTGTTAATAACATGCCTCCTTTCTATCCAATCTTCTTCGTTTTTGGGGTGAATTCTCCTTTCAGTTTCTACCCCATTTCTACATTTCAGTTAAGACCCTGGCACCCTTGCAAGGGGCCCAGTACAGGGGCCCTTGAAGTTTTAGTGCACTAAATTGTTAATAACATGCCTCTTTTCTATCCGATCTTCGTCGTTTATGGGGTGAATTTTCCTTTCAGTGTCTACCCCATTTCTAAATTTTCAGTTAAGCCCCTGGAATCCTATCAAAGGGCCCAGTACAGGGCCCCTTGAAGTTTTAGTGCACTAAATTGTTAATAACATGCCTCTTTTCCATCCGATTTTCTTGGTTTTCGGGTTGAATTCTCCTTTATATTTCTACTCCATTTCAAGATTTCAGTTAAGACCCTGGTACCCTTTCAAGGGGCCCGGTACAGGGCCCCTTGAAGTTTTAGTGCACTAAATTGTTAATAACATGCCTCTTTTCTATCCGATCTTCGTCGTTTATGGGGTGAATTTTCCTTTCAGTTTCTACCCCATTTCTACATTTCAGTTAAGACCCTGGCACCCTTGCAAGGGGCCCGGTACAGGGCTCCATGAAGTTTTAGTGCACTAAATTGTTAATAACATGCCTCCTTTCTATCCAATCTTCTTCGTTTTTGGGGTGAATTCTCCTTTCAGTTTCTACCCCATTTCTACATTTCAGTTAAGACCCTGGCACCCTTGCAAGGGGCCCAGTACAGGGGCCCTTGAAGTTTTAGTGCACTAAATTGTTAATAACATGCCTCTTTTCTATCCGATCTTCGTCGTTTATGGGGTGAATTTTCCTTTCAGTGTCTACCCCATTTCTAAATTTTCAGTTAAGACCCTGGAATCCTATCAAAGGGCCCAGTACAGGGCTCCATGAAGTTTTAGTGCACTAAATTGTTAATAACATGCCTTCTTTCTATCCGATCTTCTTCGTTTTTGGGGTGAATTCTCCTTTCAGTTTCTACCCCATTTCTACATTTCAGTTAAGACCCTGGCACCCTTGCAAGGGGCCCAGTACAGGGGCCCTTGAAGTTTTAGTGCACTAAATTGTTAATAACATGCCTCTTTTCTATCCGATCTTCGTCGTTTATGGGGTGAATTTTCCTTTCAGTGTCTACCCCATTTCTACATTTCAGTTAAGACCCTGGCACCCTTGCAAGGGGCCCGGTACAGGGCCCCTTGAAGTTTTAGTGCACTAAATTGTTAATAACATGCCTCTTTTCTATCCGATCTTCGTCGTTTATGGGGTGAATTTTCCTTTCAGTGTCTACCCCATTTCTAAATTTTCAGTTAAGACCCTGGAATCCTATCAAAGGGCCCAGTACAGGGCTCCATGAAGTTTTAGTACACTAAATTGTTAATAACATGCCTTCTTTCTATCCGATCTTCTTCGTTTTTGGGGTGAATTCTCCTTTCAGTTTCTACCCCATTTCTACATTTCAGTTAAGACCCTGGCACCCTTGCAAGGGGCCCGGTACAGGGCCCCTTGAAGTTTTATTGACTAAATTGTTAATAACATGCCTCTTTTCTATCCGATCTTCGTCGTTTATGGGGTGAATTTTCCTTTCAGTTTCTACCCCATTTCTACATTTCAGTTAAGACCCTGGCACCCTTGCAAGGGGCCCGGTACAGGGCTCCATGAAGTTTTAGTGCACTAAATTGTTAATAACATGCCTCCTTTCTATCCAATCTTCTTCGTTTTTGGGGTGAATTCTCCTTTCAGTTTCTACCCCATTTCTACATTTCAGTTAAGACCCTGGCACCCTTGCAAGGGGCCCAGTACAGGGGCCCTTGAAGTTTTAGTGCACTAAATTGTTAATAACATGCCTCTTTTCTATCCGATCTTCGTCGTTTATGGGGTGAATTTTCCTTTCAGTGTCTACCCCATTTCTAAATTTTCAGTTAAGACCCTGGAATCCTATCAAAGGGCCCAGTACAGGGCTCCATGAAGTTTTAGTGCACTAAATTGTTAATAACATGCCTCCTTTCTATCCAATCTTCTTCGTTTTTGGGGTGAATTCTCCTTTCAGTTTCTACCCCATTTCTACATTTCAGTTAAGACCCTGGCACCCTTGCAAGGGGCCCAGTACAGGGGCCCTTGAAGTTTTAGTGCACTAAATTGTTAATAACATGCCTCTTTTCTATCCGATCTTCGTCGTTTATGGGGTGAATTTTCCTTTCAGTGTCTACCCCATTTCTAAATTTTCAGTTAAGACCCTGGAATCCTATCAAAGGGCCCAGTACAGGGCTCCATGAAGTTTTAGTGCACTAAATTGTTAATAACATGCCTCCTTTCTATCCGATCTTCTTCGTTTTTGGGGTGAATTCTCCTTTCAGTTTCTACCCCATTTCTACATTTCAGTTAAGATCCTGACACCCTTGCAAGGGGCCCGGTACAGGGCCCCATGAAGTTTTAGTGCACTAAATTGTTAATAACATGCCTTCTTTCTATCCGATCTTCTTCGATTTGATGCGAATTCTCCTTTCAGTTTCTGCCCCATTTCTACATTTTCAGTTAAGACTCCGGAACCCTGTCAAGGGGCCCGGTACAGGGCACCTTGAAGATTTAGTGCACTAAATTTTTAATAACATGCCTCTTTTCTATCAGATCTTCTTCGTTTTTGGGATGATTTCTCCTTTCAGTTTCTACTCCATTTCTACATTTCAGTTAAGACCCTGTCACCCTTGCAAAGGGCCGGTACACGGTCTCTTGAAGTTTTAGTGCACTAAATTTTTAATAAATTGCTTCCTTTTTATCTGATCTTGATTTTTGGATACATGCTCCATTTAGTTATTCTCCCGTTTCTACATTCCAGTTAAGATCATGGTCCCGCCTAGGGTCCCGTAGGGCCCGGTTAAGGGCCCATTAAATTTTTTGTGTGCCATGCGTTTTTCATACCCTATTTTTCTCACCTTCGCAGTGCGTAATTTTAATGTTGAGTTTGAACTCTTCTCCTTAGACTAACACTAACATATTTTAACTTGGGCCCTAGGGCCCTTTTTTAAGCATTTCCTCAATTTTTTGCACATTTCTTTTAAATTATATTCTAATGATCCCTTAAAAATAGTCCGATTCACTAGCTTTATTTTTCTAACAACATCTGAGGTTCCCCAGCGAACGGCAAAAAAATATTTCTGACTTCAACTACTACCGATTTTGAATATAAATTGAAATAAACTTAAGTTTTATTTAAGGTTATTATTTACGAACCCCGGGCAACGCCGGGAAGGCCTGCTGTAATGAATAAACATGTAAAAGAAAATGAAACAGAATGGTAGAAAACGTTAACCACATGTTTTTATGTTTGTATAACGAGAGGAAACATATGTCCCTTAAATAAATGTCATTCCCCTGTGTGTAGCTGCCTCCACCTTAGTACAAAAGTTGTTCTTTCCCATAGGCTCAATACTCATTTTACCTCCATTCAGAGACCATCCGAGTTGAACTCCCTCCATGAGCGACCCATTTCTTTGAAGAAAATGAAACACATTCCGTTTTTTCCGGGTCGCTTGAAGAAGGTTTTATTAGAAAAATAATTCCGGAGAGCGCATTATTCATCGAACTTCTAAACTAAGTTTAGAATTTTATTTTATTTCGGTTACTTTTAAGTGTTTAAACCCCTTTGTGCCTTTTTAGGCAATAAATTGAACTCTGATGACACATTAAGAATGACGGTCCATAAACTCCCCTGCTCTATTCTATTAGGAAACTCTCAAAGAAATAGATAAATTAATGAAATCCTCATTATTTGTTCCCGTCCAAAAAAAAAATGCACTTATTGACTGAACTTTGAAAGGACTTGGAAATAAAAGTTATGAATGATAAAGCCGTAAAATCAAAGCAAACGTCCATGTATTCATTTTTTAAACTCTGCAGTTATTAACTTATGTCATTAACTTTTGTTTTGATACTTAAATTTTCATATTTTTCCCTAATGTTAAAAATAAATTTTAGTAACATTAATTGTTACCTTTTTTCAATATTTAAAATCTAGATTTAAACATGACCTCCATTAAGAGACCACCTCTCGGAGCGACCCATTTTTATTAGAATGGAACGTGGTCGCTTTAGGGAGGTTTTACTGTATATCCAATTCACACCAGAAAATTAAAACTGCAGTATTTGCTTTAATTACTAACAGACATTCTGCATTTAAATACAAGCGAGTTTAATCATTGAGACTTTCTGGTGTAAAGTCAGATTCTCCGAACTACGTCATTTCTAGAACGTATTCTATCACGGGAATTAAAAGGTTAAAAGTTAAGTTTTATAAAAGAAATAATTATATAAAATAAGGTATTTGGAGACATACTTATTAAAATATTGACTAATTTGCAATATTTTAGAGTAAAACAGCCACACGACATAAGTTTTTACTTGTATTGCAGATGTGCAGCAGAAGAAAAGATTGACGTATTATATGAAAAATGTATCTCTGATTTTTTTTCATTATTTTTCCAGTGTAATAAACCTTTCAGAGAATCATATATAATCTTTTCGAAACAAAATAAAAAATCGCGCATTTAAGGGTTAAATTAATAAAAACTATCGTATAATACTTATAATTGAAAAAGTAAAGAATTTTTGTGGTTTGTATTTTTCTGAAAAGTTAATAAAAATTGTCCCTTGGTTTTTTTTTGTCATTCCCCTGTCATAAAATGAAAAGAATGATTCTCACCATGTGGCAACAGTTATATTATATTTCTTTTATGAGACTAAACAACATAATCTGGATAAATTACAGTCTACAAATGTTATTTATTTTACTGCATTTTTTTTTCAGCCAAAGTTTGATTTATTATTGATGATATTATGATGATATTGATTTTATCTTTATAACATGTTTTTCAGCCCATGTATTTGTGTCGGCAGGTCTGCTGTCTAACTTGCTTAAAAAGAGTTAGATCTCGATACAAAGTGCTTTAAAAAGACTCCTGATAATTTTTGGAACTAAGGCCAACTTTGCATGAATAAAATAAAACAGATTCTTGCAACGACATTTTCGAAGTTAAAGTGTAATCTAAAAAACACAGTTAAAATTTATAAAAAACAGACCTTTTTAAAAAGTATATATATTAAATTTTCTAAACAACAACAACAAAAAAAATCCCACATATTTCAGAATAAGGAATAATCTAAAAAAATTTTTTTCATTAACACTAACCAATTAACTTTGGAGTTGGAGGCTGCTTTTGCTCTCCCAATTTTCTGTCAGCTGCTGGAATCACTGCACCTGCAACTTTCCACTAATAAATCCCAAGCCCTAACATTTGCAAAACCTTATAAACTTAAAAGGAAACCCACCATCAGAATAAATGGCACTAGCGTCCATCATGTCTCTAACCTTAAATTGTTAGGATTGTCAATAGATGAGCACTTGAACTGGTTCTCTCATATTAATTACCTTAAAATCAAACTAGTAAAATTTTATCATAACTCAAAAAGATTAACCACTAAATCTTGGGGTATTAAAAGCCATATGCTAAAAATTTGGTACTCTACTATTGTTGAAAAAATTATCACCTATGGAGCATCTATTTGGGGGGGAAATCTTACAAAAGCAGCACTTAATAAATTAGTTTCTATACAAAGGATGTTTCTCTTGCAAATTTCTAGGGGATATAGAACCATTTCCAGTGATGCTCTCAATATCTTGACAGGTATTCCTCCCATTTCCATTACCATTAAATATGAGTTCACTAAAAGCAACATCATCCATTTGGAGAATGAAGCTATCTCACAGCAATTTTTTCCACAAATGATGATTCAGCGTAAGACTCTTGGCTGGCAGTTTCATCCGGCAGATGAGACTTCCCACCTACAAGTAAACCCGACTATAAATTCTTACTCTCCCACTCAAAATGTTATGGTCTTCACCGATGGCTCACGCACTGTTACCGGAGTAGGTGCAGCTTTCTGCGCTACGAAAGGGAGTGAAGTGACTCATCGTTGGTCTTGCAGGCTGGATAACAATAATTCCATTTTCCAAGCCGAACTCTTTGCCATCTTTAAAGCTTTAGAGTGGATTTCTCAACAAAACCAAAATTTTTTAATTCCAGTTTTTAGCGATAGTCTTTCAAGCCTGCAGGCTATCTGTTCGTTTGGCTCAACAAATCCCCAGGTTACTGAGATTAAATCACTTCTCAAAAATCTTCTCTGGAAAACCTATTTAAGCCACGTTTCAGCCCATAAGGGTATCCTGGGAAATGAAACGGCAGATATGTTGGCAAAGGAGGCAACTGCTAAACCATCAGTTGATTTTTCACTTCCAGTACCGCACTCACACATCAAAAGACATCTACGCGCTCATTTTATGAAAAAATGGCAGGATTACTGGGACTACTCAGATAAGGGTAGATATACCTATGATCTTGTCCCAGTGGTAACTTTGGATCTTCTGCTGCTCACTCCATCCACCACAGCTTTCCTTACCGGTCATGGTCCTTTTGGAGCATACCTCTTCAAGTTCAAAAGAGCCCTTTCTCCTCTATGTGAGTGCGGTGATGATGCTGTTGCCTCTCATTATTTCTATAATTGTCCTTTAACAGCTCGCTGGCATATCCGCCGTCCTCCTGTTCTTCCAGTTGGTTGGTTAGCAAATATTTTATCGCGCCCGATTTTGCTCTCAAAGCTTAAAAACATCTTCAACTTCTTATGTAACCTTTCAGTTTTACTCCATCACTGAAACAGAGACTTTGATTCTCCCTTATTCAGTACCCAATGTTGTTTCGCAGCAACTTGTATAATATTGTCTAACTTTGTATAACACTGCATTATTTAATGTCCTTATGTTTGTTTCACAAAGCTTGCTAATGTAACATTTTTTTTTTTAAATCTTATATATACCACTCCGCCCTCTGTCGCGCGTATTGGCGGGCTCAGCCTCGGCTGAAATTTGTAACCTTTTTTTTTTTTTTTTTTTTTTTTTTTTTTAAGACCTCAATAAAGGGGACCGGGAGGGACAATCTATGCTCTACAGACTCACTTCCTAGTCTGAGCAGTCTCTCTCGGGCAGTAAAAGTAAAAAAAGCACCAAGATGAGGACTAGGCCAGGGATGGCGAACCTTTTCACATCCGCGTCCCAATTTTTTTCAAAAAATTATTTTTTTGTAACCATAACGTTCCAAGAACTCTCGCCCTCCGTTCTCAAAAAATAATCAATAAATAGTAATGAATCAAAGTTACTTAGAATGTTGTTATTAAGGGTGTATTCCAATCCAAACTGCTTATTCTCCGATTTATTTTTAAATTCATTTTTGCTTTCAAGCGCATCAAACTGGCCAATTCTCCTATTTAGAAACTGCATACTATACCGATGCTTGTCAATTTTTTGATAAATGCAGAAAATATTGCAAAAAATGCTGTCAAAGTGGGCGTTTTGAGCCAAATTTTCCGAAGCGGGAGATTATTCTAATTAATTGAGTGAAAAATGAAACCACACGGCCTCTTATGCATCTCTTCAAAAATCACCTCAGCAAGTTTCATGTTTTGACTTTTAAAAATGAGTCTGAAAATGTCTCAGAAAGTTTCGAGCTGTTGAGGGTGGGAAAATATTTTTTCCAATACACCCTTAAGATAGGAGCTAAATTTTAAAAAGATGAGAGCTAAATAAATAAAAAATTAAAAAACAAAACATGCAATTTCTATCGTTACATTTTAAATGCCAAATAATTAATATCAGGTTCATTCTTTAGTTACTTTTAACAGAATGCAACCTGAACAAGTGAACAACCTGGAGTCAATTAAAAAGCGGTTCCTACTTGAGTTTTGATAATATTTTTTTTTGTTTTAAATAACGATTCGCATAGATGGGTAGAGGAAAAAATTGTCAAAGTGGCTAAAATCAGTATCTTTAGACATCTATACATGTTTAGAATTAAATTCATGAGTTACCCTAGTTTTATCATCTGCATTTTTGTTTATGATGCCTTATAATCTCTCGTTTTTGATAGTCTACAAATTTTCTTTTGATTTAATAAATATTTGAACCCATATTGAACTAGATTGGAATTAAATAAGTTTCATTTCAATTTCTTCTATTTCTAATCAAAATATTTTAGACAATGCGCAGCTAATATAAATTCGTGCATTTTGCGTAATTTCACTGTATGTTGATTTAGAACATCAATCAATACGTGCCGAAAGTACCCTTGACTAAGAGTCATTATACTGTATAAGACGTTGAGCGCGGTAGCCTATACACTCAACGACTTATATGGCAGAATCTGCCTAAGCATAAGAACGAGGTTCTTCCCACAACACTGTCTATCTTTAATTTAATGGGATACAAGAAGTGTATAAAAAGGTAAATATATATTTTACCACTTTCCCAAATATTTGAAATGTGTTTATGAATTTGGTTTGTCGGTCTGTCTTCTGTTTTCCTGTGCTCTAACTATCGTAAATATACTTGGTTTGCCATGTATAATTGATGTATGTTATTGAAGCTTTCTATGGCATGTTCAGTACTGAAAATAGAGTACGCAAAATTTTTAGTTCGTTTACAGGAATACTGAAAAGAATTTCGTTATATTAGGGTCTATAGGGAAAAATTCATTTGCAGTGCAATTTAATGATGTTATACATAATACAAGCATAATAAAATTAACATGCTTTCTGTAGCATATGGGTGGAACGCTTTTATAATTCATTTACAGGATAATGTTGGAAGTACATTTTCAGTTTTGATAAGCGTTTTTAGGATTATTATTATTTTTTGCATACTACGTGGTGTGTGTAAGTTCTATAGATCCTACAGGCAGGGCTACACAAAAGAATTCGTAAGCACTCATGCGACTGAGCGTGAACTACTTAAGGGTGCTTTTTGATTGAGTCGTGCAACATTCATGTGAACTATATTTAATATTATTAAGAATAGAATTTGTAGAGTATAAATACAGTAGAGCGCCGATTATCCGAACAAGTCGGGAACGGCCCTAGTTCGGATAAGTAAAAGTTCGGATAAATGGACAGACCATTTAAGGGATGTTCCTGACTATACTAAAACCTTCACACTTTATCCAGGCTTAGGACTGACAGCACCCGTTAGTGCTAGCGTGTTTAAAAACTTTTTTTTTTTTTTTTTTTTTTTTTTTTTTTTTTTACTTTTTATCATTTAAAATTTCCTTTTTCTCTTTTCATCATTTTCTGAACTCCAGAGATTATAATTTAAGCAAAAAAGCATTCGATTGTTGCTCGCTTCAAAGAAGACGTTCTTTCCAATGCTGCCAAACCTTGAATTCTTCTTAAATACATTAGTTGAATAGGATCAGAGTTCTTCTGCCGTCGTACATCTGTTTCCAAACATTCAAAGGCTTCGTTATGGGATGGACCTGGGTCATTTTCAGAGTATTCGTTTTCATTTCTGCAATTTCCTTTTCACTTTAAATCTCATCATCATTAAAAGAAATTTTTTTTCTAGAGAAATAGTTTTTTCGGTTAATTGGAGTTCCGATAATCTACTGTAAATTCCTATACAGGTATGCAAGAACATATGTAAAGAACTGGACACATGAATGGTTAGATCTGAAAGAACGTTTTCTAAATTGTTACTAAAGATGTGTCCTTTCACCTTATTAAACGGTGAAGTTCGGTCACAGTATTCTGGAAGTTGTGTAAAGTGTTTCATAATCTATGTTTGAGGCGTGATTTTTCTTTTTTCTTTTTCATCAGCATGTCAGGTCACCGCATCCCTGCGATGGACATCAGCATGTATGCCGGGACCAAGTTTATGGTGCGGGCACTGACGGAGGGGTTGAGGAGAGAACTCAAGGCTGCCAAAACTCACATCAGAGTGGCTGTAAGTATATAGTATTGTAACGGGCATATCATAAATATTTAAAGATTATTACGACAGGCGGCAGCACTAACCGGCATTCACCTAATTCCCGTCATTACGCACGCTGTCATAATTATTTGCGCGAGTCTTTTTTAGAAGCTAGTATGAAGTGGTTGTGAAAAGTACCCGTGTTTCTTTTTTCCCCCGCGTGTAACAATGTTTAAACAAGCAGGATTTTTCTCAAATTAACCCAGTTGTACATACGTATATAATGTACATAGATTTGTGTCGTATAGTCCAGTATGTAGTCCTATATTAAAGGTTTTCTAACCGAGTTCCATAGTGGCGTTTTCTGTTGAAGTAATGTGTCAATTATTTAAATTTTGGAATGTACTTTTCGAAAGTGTATGGGCACGGTATTCATTTTATGCTTCGTATAGTGAGAATCAATAACCGCTTCCGTGGAACTAAGGTTTTTGGACTCTCTTTAGGGCTATTGAAAAATCAAGCAGCAGTCGCAATAACAATCTATTCATACGTCAGTTTTTACATATATTACTCATTCAATCTAATAACTATTTTTAATTTATCGGTTTATTTCTATCATTTTAGAACAAATTAAAAAAATATCGCAATGTAGAATTCACAAGCACTGAATTGCAAAGACAATAATGCTACTTTTTTATCCTCTGATACAATTCAGATATTGAAATTAGCATTTTATGTTTTAAATAATATTAGCGTGTGCTTATTGGATTATCGAAAACATTTATCCTTAAAATATATTATGAATAAATATCAACAAAGCTTCTAATAGTTCTTTAAAAGTCTTAAAATTTCACTACCGATAACAACGATATTTCAAGACTGATATTTTAAAACTATATAGCAGGTATGTCAAACACGTAGCCCAGTCCCCCAAGGCATTACCATTCTTCTTACAAGTAAAGGTACTATAGTCTGTGGATTTTTATAGCTCATTCGATTCGTCCCATCGAGTTAAGTAATTTGCTACCTCGCACATTGGCTATTGAGTTTTAATAATGACAGGAGGCCGGGTCAAAGTTTAAAAATTTGCATAAGGCGAACTGCCGAAAATAAAGCAGTAGCTGAAAATTCCTTCGCATGCAACCGTACGCACACTTTCCGCAAGTTACGTAGTGACTGAAAAACTGAGAAAAGAACTGACAATGTGTGGTTACAAAGATTTTTGCTCGTAACTCGGGAAAAGTATTGATAGGATGAACAAAACTAGACAAGTGTTGCCAGCGGGTTACTTTTTTAAAATTCAGATTTCTTGATTGCCACCACTTTTTTGAAATAGTAAAGTTCGCCTTATTTAATGACGTATTAATTAAGGCGAAAACAAAGGGAATTTTACCATTTCAGAAAAGTGGTGCCAATCAAGAAATCTAAATTAAAAAAAAGTAGCCCACTGGCAACACTGAACTAGACGGGGACATCAAAACTTGCGAAAACCTGCCTGTCAAGTAGCATACGAACATTTTATCTGCAATGGAGGATATTCCATCTACGTTACGATCACGTGGTCAAGGTAAAAACTTCTAGCGTGAAGAAGGGCCAGCCAATGATACAGTTCATGAGGAAAGCAGTAGTAGCCTCCCTTCTTATCAGTTAGAAATTCTTTGGGTAAATTGCCGGTACCACGTGACTTTTTTCAGCCTCAAACCCAGATTTGGAATATAGTCCATTATAAATTCTTATAATAATCTCGATCCAACAATTCTCTAGTAAACATTTTTCATCTGTGAAACTGAATTTATACGTGCAAAATATTACTCTTTTTAATATTAAGGTTTTTAATTTTTTGTGTTTGTAGAACATATTTATTGAACATGGAAATGCTTACTTGAGAATTAAGGGGTCTCAGGACTCTTAAAGCTTTAAAATTTTCGAAATATTAATTTTTTTAGATGTTAAACGCCTACCTTTTCTGAACATTTCTATACAATTGTTTCCTTGAAATTCCCATTGGAACAGTAGTTATGGCTTTTAGAATGATACTTGCTCAATAGTTGAAGCGGCGTATCCGAATCTTTGAGGTCATTTTTCTCCAAATGACGTTTTTGGGCATAACGCGCATGCTATCTCAAAAACTTCTGAAAATTTTTCATGCAATTTTCAAAACATATGTTTCATGTCAGTCTGCATAAACCGAATCTAAAATTTCTTTTTTACTGTTCAAAAAAGTATTTTTTAGATGATTATACTGCTGGATTTTTTCTAAATTTTGCATTAGATAAATACAACTTTAGTTTAAAAAAATATAAAAAGGCTTTAAATACAAATTTATTTAGGTTCAGGGTCATTATTACAATCTGAAATATAAATAGGCCCCAAAATTTTTATTCTAGGTGCAAAATTTATTTTGTAATTCTGCGCGTAATCTGTTATGCCGATTTTCCGCTCGTCCAATGTCTGACAGTTTGGAGCTCCCTGTAAATGCCAATTCTGCATCTTGCAATTTTTTAATTACATGAAATGAAAGAACATACTTGTATCTTTCGTTCCAATAATAGGTGTGTCTTAAAATCAAATACGTTTTAAGATATTAAATGTTGAAAATGGTCTTTTTCGTTTCATTTTTTTTCCCAATTTTAAGAGCCCTTAATAGCATCCGAAAAATCTATATTTCGGGTTGAGAAAACGGATTAATTTAAAAACCACTCGAAAACGTTTCCGAAAACTATAGGCAGCAAAAAAAATTTCGTTTTATAAATGCCTCTTTAAATCTCGAAAATCTACTGACATCTAAACCATCTAAAGAGAAAGGAACGATTTTCGGAATTCGTGGTAACTAAGAAGAGGTTATCCTTGGTGGTTATATACATTTTTCCAGATTAATAAAGATTTATCCTTTTTTACACTTCCCAACACAGTTGAGAAGTGTTTGTGAATTCTGTCTGTGCCCTGAAATTGGTATGTTATTGGGGTTTACTATGGCATATTCGGTATTGAAAATTAAGTGCGTAGCATTTACGGGGACACTCCGTTGAATTACGGTCTAGGGAGAAAAATCGTTTGCGGCGTATTTTAAGGGGTCTTGTACCTTTTAAACGCGTCGAAAATTAACAAAAACTTCAAAGTTTGAATTAGTCTATCTTCAAAACCTTTTTATGTATAAACATAAAATTTTGGATATTGATTAAACAGATTGTGCTTTGTAATAGGCTACCATTAGAAATTTATAAGCCTTTTACAGAATTTATGTATTGTTGAAACTCAAAATAGCTCTTTTTTTTTTTTTTTTTTTTTTTACCCCATAAGTCATTGCGCGCAAGATATCTTGAGAAAGTATGTATGGATTGCGATGAAATTTGGTAAAGATACTAAACAAATATGTGTGTTTAAAATGAACTACTTTTAAGTATTGACAATGGTAATATTTTTAGTTATGACTATTTTTATTCATTAAAAATATAAAATTAATTTTTTTTTACATAAATAATTTTTTATGTAGTTAATGAAATAATTTTGGCTAAAGAGTAGTTCATGCACGTATGTTTAGTATCTTTACCAAATTTCACGACAATCCATACATACTTTCTCAAGATATCATGCGCGCAATGACTGATGGAGTCAAAAAAGAACTATTTTGAGATTCAACAGTGCACAAATTCTGTAAAAGGTTAATAAATTTCTGTTGGTAGTATATTACAAAGCACAATCTGTTTAATCAATATCCAAAATTTCATGTTTATACATAAAAATGTTTTGAAGATAGACTAATTCAAACTTTGAATTTTTTTGTTAAATTTCGTCGCGTTTAAAAGGTACAAGACCCCATAATGACATTACACTATTTTAAACAGATTGAAATGGATATTGATCACTGAAGTGTTATTATTGAACGTAGATTTGTCATTCATTGACAAGGGACACCCAAAAGAATCGGGCTACGAAAGAAAATGAACAATCATTGAACTTTTCAGGTGTAAATTTCCAACTGGGCGAAAAATGGCCGGACCAGGATTTTCGCCCAGTTGGAAATTTACATCTCATATGATTTATTTACCAATTAGAATAATTGTGTTAAAATTAATCTAGTGGAATCATTGAACTATTGAAGCTTACGAACAATAATGGCTGGAAGTGCGTTTTCAGTGGTGGTATGCGGTTTTAAATGTAAATATTTTTTTAATATTACTTGATGTGCAGGGATGCACAAAAGTTTTCAACAACACCCGTTTAAGGGCGGAAATGGCTGAATGGAAATTTTCAATTGTGCTATGCGTTTAACTGAACTCACTTTTAGCGTATACTATGTAGTATGCATACTTATTTGTAGATCCCATACGAGGATGTACAAAAAAAATCGAGCTTTTCAAATGCATAATACGTTTTCTAATTGGTTCATTGAGATGACATCTTTTACCGAAGTTTTGTTTTAGTAGTCTGAATGGTTTGGAAAGCATTTCATAATCTATGCTTGACTCATGATTTTTCGTTCTTGTTTTTACTGTGTGGGGAAAACACATATTTGGACACATATACCCCCCCCCCCCCCCCCCATGGCTGCTATTGATATCTTTTGGCAAAATAAATAAACTAATGTAAAACTAATTTAATTCTACTTTAATTGTGACGAATCGTGCGACTCATTCCAGTTATTTTATTTAGAGCATCAGCCCTGGTCTCGTGGAGACTGAGTTCGAGTACAGGTGTTACCGAGATGACCCGGAAAAGGCGAGGTACATCTACGAGTCCATCGAGTGCATGCAGGCCCGAGATATCGCTCAGACAGTCACCTTCATACTCGCCATGCCCCCCAGAGTCGACGTGAATGACGTGCTCATGAGGCCCGTGGAACAAGCAGACTGAGTATCTCTCGTGTGTTATGCACGGTTTATTGGAAGAAAGTCCGAACAAACTTTGCAAATCAAAAATATGAAACGGAAGTGCGGTTTTCATTGTAAAGATATGAGATTTTTAAAGAGACGGTTTAACCCTTCAGCATTTTTTTTTTCATTTAAAAATCTGGTTCAAATGGAGAACTCACTGCATTTCAATGTTCGAGTAAAAAAAAAAAAGTATTGGATATTTAATTAAAAATTTAAAAAGTTTTAAAGAATTCGAACTTTAAAATCCTTACTACTTTTTTAAATAATAATATAAAATTATTTTTTTTTATCAATTTTGATGTAAACTGTTCCCTTAAACGGAATAAAAAGTTGTAGTTCATAAAATACCGGTAGAGGGGATTTAATACGAATTTATCATAAGAAATGTGCAAATGAGGTTGATTAAATGGAAACTATGACTGCTGAATGGATCCGTTATTTGATTGAATCATAAATTGGGTATGTTGGATAAATTGATGAATGAATGTTGCCAATGAATTTAGTAATCGAAAGAGCGACAAATGCTTTTCGAAAATTCCGAGCACAAAAATATCTGAAGAAGTAAATGGCCTCAGTAACTTGTTCTACACGCCAAATAGATATTTCAGTCGAAAATATTATCCACCGAGTAATTAGTTCTTTTATAATCCTCATTAGCATACTTCCAGAGGATGCATTCGTGTTAGCGCTCCCTGTTGTCAACGTTTTAAACTAAAATTGTTTTTGAAGTAAAAAAAAAAAAATCCAGATTCCAGACAATGCTTTCAATGCAAACCGCACCTTTGTATCGTTTTTTGTTTATTCTTTATATAAATATATTTATATTTTACAGATTGTGTGAGCTTTTTCTTCTTTCTGTATTTTTCTTACTGCAGATAAATAAAGTCAATTTTTGGTGCAACTGAGTTTATGGTCATCAACATATACTAAGAGCTTGTATGACTCGGTATCGAAGGGTTCAGGCTAGCCGTGTTAGCTAAGGAAACATCCAACTCAATAATCTATGTTTATTAACACAATAAATTAGAAATTTCTGTAAAATTTATATTATCTTCGACGTAAGACACTTTCTCGAGTTACAAAATTGCAAACATTTTGAGATAAACTGATCAAGTGTCCCAAAATTGTTCATGTTTAAAGGATGAGTCAACCTTTTAAAGCTGAAAAAATTACTCAGTTTTCAAAAGGTGATAAATTTATGAAGATAAAAAAAAGTTTTGATTATCTGGAACGAAATTTCAAATCTTAAAAGTTTTGAAATTTCGTCATATTATCTCATGATCAACAGTAGATCAATACTATAAGAGAGTTGCGACATATGCTCAGATTGGGGGGTTTTGTTCAAACTATGGTAACCTGCATTACAGAGCTTGGCGATATCCACCTGGATGCGTTCGCTTAGACGTTAGATAGGTAAGCAAACAATAGTTTGGCGATAATGACAGGCTCGCCAAGTAAAAAATAATGATTAGACAGTTTTGTCCAAACTCCTCGGCCAATTAATTTTTATTGCTTGTATGTCACCACTCTCTCAGTCGCACTCTAATTAGCTTGGTGATTATGGCAGGATTCATACTATTGCTGACTAACCGGTAACCAGATAGATTTTGCGCTGATAGCGAAATGAGATTGACCAATCAGAAAATTTGCTTGCTTAAAACAGCGAAAAGTTCGTAAAAATGCAGGCTTCTGATTGTTCAATTTCGTTTCGCTAACAGCGCAAAAACTATCTGGATCACGGCCTCTGTTTTGTTAAACTTCCTCTAGATGAGTCAAAATTTACTGTCTGTAGATTGCTACTCTCTTATGAAGCTGCTCTAATTAGTAGTGAAAAAAGTGCTGCAAAGGTCGCGTGAGATCTCTTCCAAACATAGCCCCCTGTAAACCTCGGCGCCGACTCAAAAAGTAACAGTCGTCGGAGGCGGGGTTTTCTCAGCGTTCCTAGTTCCCACCGTCCTTTGAATTTCAATACCACTCTATCCGAGCAGTCATCATCGCCTTATTTTATCGCAGAAAAGTAAAACGAAGATTACTTTTTGGAAATAATGGTACACAAATTCAAGGGACAGAAAGAACGCTGAATAAAACCGCCTAGATAAGGGAGAAAGCCTTGACACGCTTTGTTGTGATGTCACGAAACGTTACATGAAACAGAGAAAACAAAGGAAAAAAAATTCGAACAACATGCATGTTTCGATTTCGTTGGCTCGTGGAATTATTAATTATTCTTAGTAAATAATAATTAACAATTCAACGAGCGAACGAAATCGAAACATGCATGTTGTTCGAATTTTTTTCTTTATTTTGCCTGCTTTGTGTGACGTTTCATGATGTCACAAAAAAGCGTGTCACGGCTTTCTCCATTCTAGGAGGCGTTGGTAAAACCCACCTTCCACAGCTACCATTTTTTTAAATCAATACCTAGTGCTCAGTGAGCTACGGTACATTATATTACGCAAACATTTTAGACCAGAATATAAACATATACATTCGCATTATCAGAATAATAAAGTCAAAATAAACAGCAAAAACCGATCCCTTTTTTAACGAAAAGAACATTTATTACAAAAAAAACGAACAGTTGCATATTCCTGAACGTGTAGTAACTGCAAACGAAGGTATGAAAATTTACAAATATGTACACGGTGTATTGCATGAAGCTTGATAAATACGATATATATATATATAAAATGTTCAGGATACACTAAAAAATACATTTACGATGATATATGTGTGTGTGTGTGTATATATATGTATGTATAAGTAGTTATAGCACTTTACAAAAAAGAGAAAAAATCCTAAGTCTTCGTTCACGACGTCTACGTCACAGTACAAAAAATCGTAGAAAATGCATTTTTTTTTCTTTCTGAAGTAATGAGAGATAGTCGCTCCTAGTAATTGTTTAGTTCAAAAGAATACTGGCATCTATCCTGAAAAGAAAAGAAAGAAAAAAATTATAAATTTGAGTAATTGTTTAGTTCAAAAGAATACTGGCATCTATCCTGAAAAGAAAAGAAAGAAAAAAATTATAAATTTGAAATAGTGAATAAAGTTTTGAAGGAGATGAGAATCACAGTGAATCAAGTCCCTAAAAAGTTAGCCAAAGACACGTTTAACCCCTTCTCTGTCGGGTTTTTTTTTTTTTTCCGAATTTCCAAATCCCCCCAAAAAAACTTATTTTTATTGCTGAAAATTAATATATGTTATATCCTGAATTGGGAAAAGTAAAATATTTTCATTTGTAACCAATTTTTGTTTGGCCATTGGTCAAAAAAAAAAAAAAAAAATCAAAATGTCGTTGAACCCCAGTTTTCCTGCAATGCCCTCAAGTTTAAAAAAAAAAATAGCCTGAAACTATATTTATCAAATCTATTTGAAGTATAAACACAAAGTTGGCAACATTTCGCCAAATTTGGCAAAATCTTGCCAACATTGATTTTGTGAACAGCTTTTTACAAAAAATTTACACACATAAAAAATTCTCTTATTATAATATTAGATAAACATCTGCATAAAAAGAATTATTATATGGGCCATTCTCACAATCTTTTGACTTTCATGTCCCTGAATAATAATTTTTATTTTAATACACTTTTTTGTGTTTTTTTTTATTTCATATACTGGGGAACATCCCATTGCATGATTGCACCACAATATTAACGAGATAAATAAGTTTTGGACGATGTTGGGGGTCCAAACACCTGGAAAACTCCTATACCGTCCCGTGTCCTTGATGCTGATTTTTAAGTTTGGAGCTGTCTGGATAAAATTGTTTCAATAAAAATAATTCGATGTCATTTTTTTCTGAAAATGGAACTATTGTTTTATACAAATATGTAGCTAAAAATTAACCTGCACACATTTTTAGGGTTGTTATTTTTTAAACTCTGTCCCTGGGTTTTAGATTCCTTACCATCCCCTTTCTAAAATTATACAGAAAATCATTTCAGATGCAGCCACAGAATTTTTTTCAAGTTTTTTCTCATGCAGAAGGATGCTAGAGAAATAATGTCTAAAATTATTTGGCAGGAAATTTACTGTAGAATTTAAATCAGCATTTAAATATTAATTTCAAGCATCGTGACTTTATGGGTAGTCTCACCGTCCCCAAGGTTTATTCCTGCACTTTTCGAGGTAAATTTAAAAAAATAATAATAATAATAATTCAATGTTAACAACTGTTTCTAAAAATAAATTAACATTGTGGCTATCACTTAGTCTTAACATGATTTTCCTAAAAATAGGTGGTATTTTCTTTACCGTTCCATCCTTTTCGTCCCTTTTTTCCCCAATACCATCCCCTTTTTTTACCTTACCGTCCATAGGCGTAACTTGGGCTGTAAAACTAGGGGGGCAAAAATCTAGAGGCGCTTTTGAAAAAATTTATGCGCCCCCAAGCCCTTCTATAACCATGTACATACACACAATTAAATTAAATACTTCAAACTTTTAATACTTAGATAAATTTTTAACTTAGTAATATACGAGAAAATAGGAGAAATCACAAACTAAGCATTTCATATTTTTAAAGAAATATTTAAAAATATTGACTGCACAACAGTTATATCTCTTATGTCTGATGAAAAGTTCAATTAGAAAAGAGTTCAAACTTATTAAAAATGTGTCAAAGCTTTGGGCTTTTTAATAATTTTTAAAATGATGAGGACGGTGAGGGAGGTGATTGATATAAATATGTTTAACGCTTTTTGTCAGAAGGCAACAGATAATAAAAGTTTATTAAAACAAAACTAAAACTAAAAAATCTGCAGCTAGCATTCTGAATGAAATGACTCAGAAATTTTACTGTGATGCTTTTTTTAGGGTATACAGGAGAATTTTACCTTACGAATTAAAAAATTGATATTATCCTTAAATATCAAAAATTTTAAACTATCTGTTCAGGTTTCAAATTAAGAAATGCAAGAACGAAAATTTGTGCATCGGTTATAGAATATGGAACATTTTTCAACATTATCAATATACTGTTAAGAAATTTTCTTCTTTCATTACGATGAAATGAGCCTAAATAAACAATTTAAAAAACTCAGGACGCAGTTAAAAATCAATTTTGAAGAATTGCTTTCCATAGCAGATAACGTATGCAAATTCTTTTGTGCAACTCTGCATACGATCTAGAGCTTTACTCATTCACATAACGAAACAAATTTAAATAGCTGAAAAATGCAGGAAACAACCAAAACGTTTAATTATCATTTTTCAGTTGACAAGGTATAAAATATACTTTTGTTCAGCCGTGTACATCATGTACATCCAGTAAAATTTGGTTCAGCAGAAAAAAAAAAAATATATAAAGGCATAAATATTGAAAGTGCATGTTTTATAAACCCGTTCACAGACATTAATACGAATTTTTGGTAGTAAACCTGTATCTATTTGCATATCACATAATGTACTAAAATTTACTGGAGCTGGAAAACGTGTAACCTACAGCAATCACCATCCATAAGAGGCAATACATGATTTATTTAGCGAAGCTGTATGAATTTATTCATATTCTAAAATCATTTTTTAGTATAATAAGATATAGTTCAGCTAAAAAATGACAAACACACTATAGGAATTCACCCCTATAAACTGGCATGCTTAATGATTTATTTCGTGTAGCTCTGTATTTGATCTATAGAATTTTACGATTTCCCCCCGAAGACCATAATGTAACGGAAAATTTTCGCGATTTTTTTTTTCACGATCGTTTGCCAAAATTCGCGCGTTTATTCCGCATTCGTGTGTCTAAAGTTGAGATTTTTTCCAACATCGTTTGCCGAAATTTGAGATTTTATTCCGTGGTCGTTCGACAAAATTTGCGATTTTATTTCACAATCGTTTCACGAAATTAGTGATTTTTTTACGCGACTTCTTCATGAAATCGCGATATTTTCCCGTAATGATTCGACGAAATTCGCGATTTTATTCAGCGATTATTCGATGATTTTTTCACTACTACCGATTGCCGAAATTTACGATTTTTTCCGCGACCGACTATAAAAATTGTGAATTTCTGCAATCATGTGCCGAAATTCGCGATTTTTTCCGTGATCGTTTGCTGAAATTCACGCGATTATTTTTTTGCGATTGTTTTCCGAAATTCGCGGTTTTCTTCCGCGATCACTTGCCGAAATTCTCGATTTTTTTCGCGATCAGTTATCCAAATTCGCGCTTTTTTGCTGGATCATTTGCCGATGTTCGTGATTTTGTTAGAAATCATTTGCCGAAATTCGCGATTTCCTTGTTCAACGAATTTCGCGATTTTTTAAGCGACTTGTTGGCGAAACTGCGATATTTTACCGCAATCGTTCGACGAAATTCGCGATTTTATTCCGCGATCGCACCGAAATACATGATTTGCCTCCGCGATCGTTTGCCAAAATTTCCGATTTTTTCCCGTGATCGTTTGCTGAGATCGTTTGCCAGATTATTCGCGATTTTTTCCGCGATTATTTTCCGCTATTCGCAAATTTTCCCGCGATCGTTTGCCAAAATTCGCGATTTTTTTCCGGGTCGGATTTGAGTTGACCCACTTTTTTCAAAAGAATGTCCAAAATATTTTTTCTGGTAAATAAATCTATGTACAATATGATCTCCAAAATAGACACCTCTATTTAACAGACACCTTTTCAATTCGTAACACATGTAACACGTTAATTCGTAACACGTTTGTACACTTTTATTTCAGAATAGCATCCTCCATCACAATTTACACACACGTAACATGTTTATGTGTACAATAAACTAGTATTACTAATACGGCACATGCATTTTCATGTCTATCAAAAACGAAATGCTGGAAATATTTTTCATATTCCGAGAGAAGATAAATATGAGAAGAAGTGACAAATGTTCAGAGTCAAGACACAGTAATCATGAAATCTTTTCCCACACGTGCATCTAAACAAACATCCCTGAGAATAAAAAAGGAAAATAGTCTTTCTACTTTGTACAAAGAGAAAAAAAGGAAGACAGAAAACATTTATACTTTAACTGTTACTACGGCAGAAGGTTTTGTTAAGACGTAAACAGAAATTACTATGTCAACGTGAAAACTTTAATTCTGGTAGTTTTGAATGTGATTTATCCAATTCTAATTTACAAAGAGAAAAAAAAACACAAAAATGAGTTTTTACTAGAAAACAAGACAAAAACTGGAGGGGCAAAAACATGACTTTGCCCTTGCTCTTAAAAAACTAGGGGGCATATGCCCCTCCTTGCCCCCGCCAGATTACGCCCATGTTACCGTCCCTTCTTTAACAGCCCTTTACGACAATGTTATACAAAAATTCTGTATTAAAAGTACTGCATTGTTATTATTTCTTATTTGAATGCCCTGTGGGTTCTATGCAAATTCATTATAAGTAAAAATTTAGAAGAAAATAAAAAGTTATAGGGGTAAAATGGTAAGGAAAATTAAACTCGCAAGTTTAACTTAAACCTCAGTTAAATAAAAAAAAATTTCGCTGCCGACCATTGTTTCTTTATTTTGAATCATTAAGGCTATACATTAAGGTCTATCAGATTAAAATGTTATTTTAGCAAGTTTAATTTTGTCAGATTTTTCCCCCCAAAAGTGAAAAGATTGTGAGAATGCCCCATATATAGGTATTATATAAGTCAGAGCTCTCATCTTCTGACTGAGAGATATTATAAACACTTCACTCAGAAGAATCACCGTCTTTGAATCCACCATATAAGCCATTTTGACATAGAACAATAACTAACGAACGCCGATATTACAGCAAATTGGAAAATAATAGAACTAGTTGCGACATCTCTTAGCATTATGCAGAAATACAAAAAACGACCCCAGAATATACCGACGTGCAAGTTGCGACAAAATCACTTTCAAGGATGAAAATTTTCTTCGCGTCGCATGACATGCGACGCCGACAGAGAAAGGGTTAATCGACTCTTCCTTCGCAATCATTGGAGACTATCGGCATTTGTTGTTTACATTTTTAACCGAGAACTTAGTTTATTACGACACTGAAAGAAAAAAGTACCGTATATACTCGCGATAAGTCGACCCCCTATCTTTCGAATGCAAATTCTGGAAAGAATAAAAAACCCGCGTATAAGCCGACCCCCTAACTTTTTACTTCAATTTTGCACAAAATCAAACCAAAGATTCCACTTGCCAATGCGAAAAGGTAGTAAGTAAATAAAAACAAATCATTGAATTGTTTTAAATGATAAATTATTATTAATTGAATATTTCCAACTGAGCGAAAAAATGCCCAGGCTGGGAATCGAACCCAGATCCTTGGCTTACAAGGCCAATGCTTTTCCGTTTAAGCTAACTGGGCCGACAACCAGCCAGCATATTTTCGCTCAGTTTGATTGCGTTAAAATAATAAATTATTATTATTTGTATATTTTATATATATATATATATATATATATATATATATATATATATTTTTTTTTTATTCATACACATACAAAGCCATAATTTTGCAGTATTCGTAGTTTTTGTTTTTTTAACTGACTCGCGTATAAGTCGACCCCCTAACTTTTTACTTCAATTTTGCACAAAATCAAACCAAAGATTTCACTTGCCAATGCGAAAAGGTAGTAAGTAAATAAAAACAAATCATTGAAATTTTTTTAAATGATAAATTATTATTTGCATATTTTATATATTTTTTTATTCATATACATACAGAGCCATAATTTTGCAGTATTCGAAGTTTTTGATTTTGCTTTATTAACTGACTCGCGTATAAGTCGACCCCCCCCCCCCCCCAAATTTGCTTACCGAAAATTGTCAGAAAATCCTCGACTAATACGCGAGTACGTACCTATAGAGAACGAATTCATTTCAAATTCAATTTGGTTTTGAACCTCTTACTTGTGTATTAAGTCAGGCTAAAATATTTTTATTTACATAAGCTACATACAAATAGGAAGCATGCTCAGATTGAAAGTTTTAGTCCAAACTCATTCCAAAAGTTGGCGATACCAACTTGAAAGAGTTCGCCTAAGACGGGTAAACTATATTTATTAGACTATAACTTGGCGAGAATAAAAGCTTCATTAAGTAGATCTTTTTTTTTTTAGTCCCCGGTATGCTATTTCTTTCTCCCACCTATTAATGTGTCGTCTCCAAAAGATAACGTTCCGTTGTATAAGCCAGCCGTAAAACAAAGCAGATGTATCATTGTACGGAATAATCTCTACTACATTTTTTTAAACTTGTAAGCATCGCACATTTTCAATTTTTATACCGTCGTATTGGAAAAAAAGTACTTTTAAATGCAATTTGTTTGAAAACAGCATCTCCATTTATTTTTGAGATATTCTTTTTTTTTTTTTTTGTAGTTTTTAGCACCATTTGTTTAATTTTGGCAACTCAAGTACTCCATTTCTGTAGAAAGTAAAGGGAAAATTGTTGAAAAATAGCACTTATATCTTTTTATTGCCATTTTCTCATATAAACTGAAAAAAAAATGCAATTAAAAACGCGTTATTTTGAAAAAAATATAAATGAATGATTTCTGATAAAACAGGGAGCTATTATAAACTAAATTTAATTTTAAGTATCTATATTAATATTACAAACAAATGAAGGCCTATGAATCATGTGATAGCCGATTTTTTTTTTGTCCACTTTCTTGAAATCTTTTTTTGGATTTGTGTATTATTCAGCGATAGTCACGTCCTATGCCTATTTTACTGTAGATGTTAAAGACTGGATCGTCAACGAGGAATTCATTAGCGGATGCGGATCATGTCATTTTATATAAAATAAAAGCGCGTGTTTGGAGTCTTAAAACTGAAATATCTATCTATCTATCTATCTATCTATATATATATATTTTTCCCTCAGGGGCGACACTAAATTCTGAAAAAGCAAAATTCCTGTTTTCTAGTAAAATATATTTTTTTTTCTACATTTTCGTGAATTTTAATGAAAGCATGTCTTTCAAAAAATAAATTAAAAATTAAAAAACTATACATTTATTTTCAAAAATTCTCTCGGCTAATTCAAATTTTGCTATTTGCATGTCACTATTCTAATAGATTTCTTTACCTCAAACACGCTTGGCTCATTCAACCAGAGGTGGTAATTTGGCGAAATCTAATACACAGTAAGTGATCAGTACTCCACCCACTACAGCTTTCCTTACCGGTCATGGTCCTTTTGGGGCATACCTCTTCAAGTTCAAAAGAGCCCTTTCTCCTCTATGTAAGTGTGGTGATGTTGCCTCTCATTATTTCTATAATTGTACTTTAACAACTCGCTGGCATATCCGCCGTCCTCCTGTTCTTCCAGATGGTTGGCTAGCAAATATTTTATCGCGCCCGACTTTGCTGTCAAAGCTTAAAAACATCTTCAAATTCTTATGTGACCTTTCGGTTTTACTCCATCACTGAGACAGGGGCTTCGATTCCCCTTTATTCAGTACCCAATGTCGGGTCGCAGTAGCTTGCATAATATTGTCTTACTTTGAATAATATTGCATTATTTAATGTCCTTATTGTTGTTTCACAAACTTTGCTACTGTAACATTTATTTATATCGTATATATCACTCCGCCCTCTGTCGCGCGTATTGGCGGGCTCAGCTTCAGCTGACATTTGTATTTTTTTTTTAAGACCTCAATAAATGGGATCGGGAGGGACATTTAAGCTCTACAGACTCAATTCCTAGTCTGGGCAGTAAAAGTAAGTGATCAGTCGTAACCTCTTTTTAGTAACACTTTCAAACTAAGCTGAAAAGTGTTCATGAATTAGATTCGAGGTTTACTATACAGAATGTTCGATGTGTAAAATGAAGTCTGTAACGTTTATAGTTCGTTTACAGCGACACACAAAATTATACTCTTACATTATCTCCAGGGGGAAAAATTTGATTTGCATTGATTGGTGACTCACCCATGGTGGGCTTTCATATAGATGTATAAAATAAGTAGCATTAATAATTAAAATAACTTCGTTTACGGACACGTGTATGCTTAGCTGATGACGAGCTGTTATGTTTTTAGCTCGAAACGCGTCCTGTGTTTTGTTTTAATTTTATGGTGATTTTTTACAAAGTTTTATTATTTTAATTGCTTCATTATTATTTTAATTGCCAGTTTTCGGTGCTGTTTCGCTGAAGTAGCATTAATAGTTCGTTTACAGTTACGCACAAAATACTTCCATTACATTATGCTCCACGAGGAAAAAAGTTTTCGGAGCATTTTAATGATGTTATGACACTTCAAACATAATGAAATAAAAAAGTATCAGTGAGGGGCACTAACAACATGTTTTCTATAAGTTAGAGTGCATGGCATTTATCCTTCATTTACAAAGGTGCACAAACGAATTACAGGACTGTCTAGGATCGATCATTGCTGGAAGTAACTTTTCCGTTTAAACTTATGTAATTTTTAGTGTATTACTGCTATGTTGCATTTTGCAAGATTTACACGATTTCCGCAATAGCTCTATCGCAAGAACTAATGCACGCATTTTCAAACTTCAGATTCAGTTAGTCCTTGATATGAAATGATGCTGATTAGCTGTTGGTGTAAATCGCCCAATAGGTAGCACTGCTGGGCTGCATTTTGCACGTTTTTCTCAATAGCTTTATCTCAAGAACTAATGCACGAATTTTCATCAAACTTCAGATTCAAGTATACCTTTTGATTAATATTGCTGCTGATTATGTGTTTGGTGTAAATCGCTCAACAGGTGGCGCTGCTACGCTGCATTCGTCTTGTCTTCCGCAATAGCTCTATCTCAAGAACTAATGCACGATTTTTTTAACTTCAGATTCAGTTAGACGTTCACATAAGTTTATGCTAATTAGGTTCTGGTGTAAATCACCCAATAGGTGGCACTGCTATGCTGCATTTTGCTGGATTCACACGATTTCAGCGATAGTCCTCAGGGGCGGATCCAGAGAATCGTTTTTTTTTGGGGGGGGGGGATACCGAGTGACATATAACCTCAGTTAAAAAAATACTGAAATTCACAGCATATTTTTTGAAAGGCTACAACAGAGGGAGAGACTGTGGGGGAGGGGTATCCTCTACCGGCTCTAGTTATGGGATTTTTCGCGGCCTTTGGCGAAATTTGCGTTTTTTTCGCGTTTTTAACCAATTCTTTGACGAAATTAGTGTTTTTAACCAATCCTTTGACGAAATTCCTGTTTTTTCCGCGATCCTCTGACAAAATTTGCGAGGGTTTTTTTTACGATCTTGTGATGAAATTCGCGT
Organism: Maratus speciosus; assembly: GCA_963932465.1. Lineage (NCBI taxonomy): Eukaryota > Metazoa > Arthropoda > Arachnida > Araneae > Salticidae > Maratus > Maratus speciosus. The sequence continues at coordinate 14,223,305 of OZ010791.1, read as the reverse complement.
TTTTTTCGCGATAATTTGGTGAAATTCGCATTTATTTCGTGATCCTGTGGCAAAATTCGCGCTTTTTCCGCGACCCTGTGACAAAATTCATATTTTTTCACAATTGTCGGAATTCGCTTTTTCCGGTATTCTTTGGCGAAATTCGCATTTTTTCCGCGATCCTCTGACAAAATTCGCATTTCTTCAGCGATCCTGTAACAAAATTCACGTTTTTTTCGAGATCGTTTGACGAAATTCGCGTTTATTTCGTGATCCTTTGACGAAATTCGCGGCCTTTGTCAAAATTTGCGTATTTTTCAGTTTTTAACCAATCCTTTGACGAACTCCGCGTTTTATAACCAATCCTTTCACGAAATTCCCATTTTTTCTGCGATCCTTTGACAAAATTCGCTTTTTTCCGCGATCGTTTGACAAAATTCGCGTTTATTTCGTGATCCTTTGGCGAATTTCGCGTTTTTTTGCGATCCCTTCACGAAATTAGTGTCTTATCCTCGATTCTGTGGCAAATTCGCGCCTTTAACGCGATCCTGTGACAAAATTCACGTTTTTCCGCAATTATCTGACGAAATTCGCCTTTTTTCGCGATCCTTTAACGAATTTCACTTTTTTTCTGCGACACTTTGACGAAATTTACGTTTTCCCCGCCATATTGTGCAAAATTAGCGTTTCTTCGGCGATCCAGTGACAAAATTCACGCTTTTTCTCGGTCCTTTGACGAAATTCGCGTTTTTTCGTGATCTTTTGGCGGAATTCCCGTTTTTCCGAGATATTTTTTTGGCAATGGGGGGGGGACAGGTGATCGGTGCGATCCCTTTACCCCCTTTCCGTAGATGACAGGACATGTTTCAGTTTGTATTTTCCGCGAAAAATACCATAAAAATAAGTTGGGTTTATATTATTTTTTGGGGGGGGGGGAACGATCGCCCCCCCCGTGGATCCGCGCCTAATAGTCCTATCTCAAGAACCAATATTCTATATTCTTACAAGAATTCTATAGATAATATACAGGACTGCGTGAAAGACTTCGCACACGTGACCGGATAGGAACAGCAGTAGCTGAAAATAGATTTTTACCGAGTTACTATTTTATTTTTAATTGCTCATTTAGATATCTCATTTCAGGCTAGGAAAAAAGGGAAATTTTTATTAATATCCTGTTTGTGTTGGAAAGTGTTTCATAATGATGCAGGGTTTTTCGTTCGTGTTACTTTTCGAAGGAGTACAAGAGCCTAGCTTTAGATCCTAGGCACGTGCCTTCTTTGTCTAGGCCAGCCATACTCAACCTGCGGTCCGGCAACGTTTTATGTGCGGCCCGAGACACATAATCATTAATCCACATTTATAAAATTAATTGAGACATTTATTTTAAAACCTTTGCTGTTCCATCCTATATTTTCATGGGAATACAAAATATGTCCTGTTTTTATATAATTACTAATTTAAAATTTTATTAAAACATCCTTAATGCCATTTGCTTAGTCAAAAGTTCTTTTTACAAGTAGTTCTATTTGTGGTATAGTAGTGTATATTTATTTCATTCCACAAAACTATAACGGAAAATCATTCCAAATTAATTAAACTTGAACTCTATATTTCCACATGAAGATAGTTTTTGCATTAAAAAAAGACCGACTTATTAAAGAAAATTTCATGACTTTCCTTATTCGAATTGCCGCGGACAAAAATGCAGGAAAAAGTTTCAAACCGTTATTTCTAAACAATAATCTTTGAAGAATATTCCTACATCATTTTCAACAGAAATCTATCTCTAACTATATTGGTTGGAAATGGTGGTTTGAAATTTTTTTACTAACATTTCTTTCGCGACAGCTATTATATAAGTATGTTGCGGTCCACCTAACGTTGCAAACATATGTCTGCGGCCCGCGATTAAAAAAGATTGAGTATGGCTGGTCTAGGCCATAATCAGGTCCTGCTTTTATGTTGCTGAACTCTGAACGATACGACAAATCCTAAATCTCTTTGTACTGTATGCCGTACTACTACAACAGTATTTTGAAATAGAAAGGCGAATCATTTCGAACGTCTTTTTATTCATGTTTAAATAATTTGTAGCACTGTAAATTGTTGTAATTTACAGTAACAAAACCTTATATGGAACCTTATATAATCCTTATATGGGTGTAGGGAAATAGTTCAAATTTAGGTGATATCGTACGAGCGATCTTTTAACACTTTCAGGGGTTTCAGGGTCACTTCTATTAGTAAAATACTGAAATGAATGAATGACACCGGAATTTACAAACAAATTTGTTTGAAAATAAGTAAAAACTTTTCTTCACGTACTTAATAAAACGAAAATTTTGAAATCAAAATTCTGGTGTAAATGTCCCATTTAAGGATTAAAATTAGGTGGTCCAAAAATGAACCACCTCCCTTGAAGGGGTTAATAATATTATCATTCGGCCGTTTCGTTAGCCGTCCAAGTGTCTAGTCTAAGTTGGATATTATCGCTAACAGTCCAGTTCTGATTAATCCAAAACCCGACTTGAACCGGACCAAAATGTTTCGTCCACCCGAAACCAAGAAAATAATTTTCCTTGCCACAAAAACCGACCCCCGAAATACGAATTAAAAAAAAATTCTGTATTTTAATGCAATTAATCAGACAATTATCTAAATCGTATCTCTAATATCGATTTCATTTTTTTATGTTAAAAAAATAAGTATATATATTTGCTCATTCATATTCAAATAAGGTAAGCTGGGGTAACTGGACCCACGAGGTAACTGGGTCATAGGCTATTTTATAAAAAACCGTTGCTGTTTTTTAAGTTTTAGCTTTTGTCAACATTGCTCCTCCATCTCTACTTAAAACAACGTGTTTCAAATCAATCACAACTATGCCTTTGCTGTGATAGATTGCCGAAAATTTAGGTTTCTTTTTTTAAAATCAACGTCCATTTGGTTGAACTTTCTCGGCTTTTTATTAAAATAAGGTAAGTACTTTTATTAAACAATTTTTTTATTTAAAGATTAGATTCATAAATACATTATTACGTATCTATACATATTTACTTCATGTTTCAAATGTTCCGTGTTCCAGTTACCCCATAAATTTTTCCAGAATGGAGTAACTGGGAAGGGTATCAGGGGCAACTGGACCCTTTGTAAATATCATTTTGAGTTTCTCTTAGCACGGGAAATTAATTTCTCCATTGTTTTTTTTGGCTTGCAATAAAGACAATTGCACAACACATTATTAAAAGTACATAATAAAAATTTAAAAACGCATGTTGGGGTTTCGAACCAAATTTCTTTAGTATGATAGCTATAGCTTGAAATTTTACGATACAGATGAAGAGGCGTAAATAAGGCAAAGGGAGATTATTAGAAACTTATCGAAACGAATAAAATTAGTTCTGTTCGGTATAAAAATAGGGTTACATTCTCCACAGGTTTATTGGACCTATAGAACTAACATTGAGGTAAATAAAAAAGAGAACGAGATACTTAAGTACTTACATAGCCGTTTGTTCACAGATTTATCTTATTTTTTTTTCTTAAAATACCCATGTAACTTTTATACTTATTACCTATACTAAAGTACATAAGTACTTAATTTTTTATGTTTTTTGTATAAAGGAATCTAATATTTTCACTTTTAGTACTTTTTTTTTTTTTTAGACACGTTGACAGTAAATGTTTCCCTTACAACGCCCTTTAGTTGATTTATAATTTACATGATCTGCCTGGTTTAAATTTTTTTAGTTGTTTACACTTTTTCAAACAGGACCTGATACCCAATATTAAAAAAAAAAAAAAAGCGTGTGGAACATAGACCCTCCTGGTCCACTTGTCCCATTTTTATGGGGCACCTGGACCTGTGAGGGGCGAAAAAAAGATGAAATATATTTTTATTTTTAGATATTAAAATGTAATTTTGAACATTTCTGTCTGATAGAAGGAACCTAAACTGAACACATTTACAAAAGTTCAGACTTTAATTCAAATGAATATTAGCTTTTTGAAGCTGAATTGCCAGAATCTCCAGAGTCACATTGTAAAATCATGGCCCAGTTGCCCCACGTAACCTTACATGTTTAGTCATTTGAAACAATATTCTGCACTTTCTTTTGAAAAATCAGGTCAACTCGATCCCCAAGAGTAAAAAACAATGCGAAACCGAAACGATTAATGTCAACCTGATCTGCAACCAAAAAAAATTAGAGCCAACCCAATCCACGGGTCGGATCAAGTTCGATTGATGTCACGCTACCCGACCAGGCCAGTTAAAAAGGGTCCACTGTGTACCTCATATCAGAATGGAGGATATTCCAAATATGGGTTCGAGGCTGAAAAAAGTCACGTGATACCGGTAATTTACCCAAGGAACTTCTAACTGATAAGAAGGGAAGATACTACTGCTTTGCCTCATGAACTGTTTCATTGGCTAGCGGGGATTTACATTACACGTCTACGGATCCTTCCCTTCTTTACGCTAGAAGTTTTTACCTTGACCACGTGATCAAAACGGAGATGGAATATCCTCCATTTGAGTTCGCGATTCTAGAGTATCTTTATAAAAAAGAGAAAGGCATGCTCAGACTCAAAATTTTTGTCCAAACTATAGCAACTCAAATTACAGAAATTAGCTTGGATGAATTTGTTAACATGTAAACTAAACCCATTTTAATTTGGCGATAATGGGTGGCTGGCCAAGTCTGTTTCTGTTCAATATCCTCTCGACAATCCACTTTTATTGCCCCTAGGTCGCCACTCTTTTAAACAAAGGCATTCAATAGTATTCGAAAAAATATCGTACTTGCCTCACTGCTTCGGCCTGGCTACTGGCAGGTCCCAGGGCACGTCGTAGGCATCGTCCGCAGTGACCGTTGGACCGGCTCCCGAGTTGGCAGTGGCAGCCTGCGGTGGGAAGAATCCGCCCTTGTGGGGCAGGGTGTAGTAGGCTTCGGCATACAGAGATACACGGGCTGGAAAAGAAAAAAAGAAATGTTAAAACAAATAATGCATTGATTATAAAAGGGGATTCAAATCCCACGTTCAAACTTTAGAGCGCACTACAATAAACAATTTTTGTACAGTTCTCGTATTTTTTGTATCGTGAATTTTCTTTCAGACTCCCTATTCATTTATTCAGTCAAAAATACAGCGTTGATCCCTCCACAGGCTGAACATAATTACTGTTCGTAGTTTTACCAAACTTTTCAACAGTTCTATCCTGTTTTGAATGAAATGCCATGAAATCACGTGTTTTAACTGTGCAGTATTTCGATCCGTATGTAATGTCAATTACATTCGGAAATAGGGAACGCCTAGTTTAATAGTATCAGGATTTGAAGGGTGCCTGCTTAATGGAGTTATGAATAACAAGTAAGAAAAAATCATGCGTCAAGCATAGATTATGAAACACTTCCCAACACATTCAGAATAATGTAACAGAACTGCACTGTTTAAAATTAAAATATTACATCTAATTCAACCCTATGGAAACGCATAGTACATTTCAGAACTCAATTTCAGCTGTTCCCATCCACAATCGGAAAATTATGCGAATTGCAGCCCTGTATATGATTTATAGGTTTGAATCTATTAGCTACATGCAAGCCAAAATTACCACTACAAGCAAACCACTTAAGAGCTACATATACTTCAATTGAAATTTTACCTTCAGCAATTTCCTCTAATAAGGAGAACGGTACGTGAATACTTTTGTGCAGACCTGGATTTGAGGTATAGAATTTATATATAACGAGTAACATGCAAAACATTAATTAAATTTAAAAGCGCATACCAAATTTTAAACCGTGCACTCCAGCCATTATTACTCAAAGACAGTACTGTACTGTAACCGATTTCTTTTGTGTGTCCCTGTAAATGAATAAAAAATGCTATGAACGTCCTGTTCTAACGAGATCGTAGTGAAATTCAGTGATTTATATCAGTTTCAATCCATTTGAAATAGCATAATGTCATTCAAATACTCTGCAACCGATTTTCCCCCCTATACCATAATGTAATGGGATACTTTTGAGTGCCACTGTCAATGAACTATTAATCCTACGTACTTCCTATACAATACCAAACATGCTTTGGTGACCCTCAATAACCTTTATCAATTTCATGAAAATCCGAGTATATTTACGGGAGTTATTTCCCATATACCATAATGTAATGGAATACTTTTGAGTGCCCCTGTAAATGAACGATTAATCCTACATACTTCACATACAATACCAAACATGCTTTGGTGACCCTCAATAACCTTTATCAATTTCATGAAAATCCGAGTGTATTTACGGGAGTTAGAGCGTGGACAGACGGACAGACAAACCGAATGCATAAACACTTTTCAACTTTGTTGTAAAGTGTTAAAAAGGAGGAGACATATAGTGTACTGTCTACCAGTGAAGTAACTGAGGAGGTTGTTACAAGATGGCGGCTGCGTTTTAAAATCAGATCAACAGTTTCTGATTACAGCCGCGACTAGATTGTACTAGAACTTCAGAAACATAAAATTCATTGATACGGTGACCACTATAATACCCTGTTGCGGTTCTCACTAAAGTGGTAAAAAATAGGGAGCCAAAAAAGTGGTCACTGTTATTCTTTGCCAAAAAGGGCTAATCAGACAAGACTTCTTTTTAAAGACGCATTCGATAGAGCATTCAAGTTTAACCGGAATTCGAACCTGAACGTTTTTGACTTAGACAAGTAAACAGACAAAGTCGCCCTCTATAGCAATATATTAAAAGTGCATAGAACTAACCATAAAATATATACAGTAAATTCTGTCTAAGGCGGACTCTGTAAGCCGGAAATCTATCTGACGCGGAAATATTTTCCAAGTCCCGGCGAACTCATAGCAAATAACATTAATTTATGCTGTGTAAGCTGGAATCTGCCTAACGCGGAAACGGAAAGGTTTATAAGGTCTCACCGAACTCAAAATTTTGCATAAGGCGGAAAAAAATATCTTTTAAAAATGAAATGCACTAAATTTTTTTAACTTTAAAACTGATATATATATATATATATATGATGATGATTAAATATGATTATTTATGATGATTAAATATGATAATTTTTAACCATAAAAATCAGTAACACAATGTGACTTGCAATGTGTTACTGAAGAAAGCTTGGTAAACCGAAAGAAAATAAAAGCATTCATAAAGGATTATTTTCTGACTTTCTAAAAAGAAAAAAAAAACTACTATGTTAAAGATGAGGTTTGTATTTGTAAACGTTTTTCATTAAATATTAGAACTGGAGTAATTTCATATCGATAGCATTTATCTCAGTTTTCAAATAAGTTTTTTCAAGATTATTAAAGACAATAAATTTAATAAGAAGTTTAATTTCATTAAAAACTTAATTTTAAAGACCAATACTAAAGGTTGCGAACGTAAAAAATATACAATTTGTGCATTTTTTAAATTTTATTTTTGGGATTTTGGGAACGGGGGGGGGGGGGATTTTGCATAAGGCGGAATATTGTATACGGCGGAAAAATTCTTCGGTTCCAATCGATTCCGCCTTAGACGGAGTTTATTGTATTCCAAACAACCGTCAAAATATATACTAAAACACAATTACTTGCTTAAACAACAAACAAGTAAGTAAGTGTGATCACAGATCGCACAGAGGGTTTCGTTTAATATTCCTATCAAAACAATTTATCCTTTTGTAAAATCTGTTAGTACCACATTTCGCAACCAGGGGGCACACTATTCTACACAAACCTCTATCCGTACGAAACTCCATTTTACAACTTATTCATAGATATATTAGTAGAGGGGATCGGGCCCATAGCATCCGACATAGGTAAGCGCCTCCTGGCGGTAAAAAGTGGAACTAAAATATGTAAGGCTATGTGCATAATATAAAAGTCAAAGCTGTGTCAGCAAAAGTTAGAAAAGTACCCACCGGGTGCAATGGGGGGGGGGGGGGGAGCCAGAAAAATTGCTTAAAATACACAAGTTAGAGCCCAGAGGGGTCAATAATGTAAGACTTTTTGAAAATGTTATGATTTTTCGTGTGGTCTCACCTTGAGGGAGTTCGAATAGTAAGGCTTTAGGAAATTTTTTTGATAATTATTAATTTCTATGCTTAAGCATTCATTTATGTATATGTTTTTATTGCAATAAAATCTGATAAGTTATTTTAGAGTTTAAGCAATTTTCTAATATATGTTTGAGTCTGACATTTGATTAGGCATGCACCGAATATTCGGTATCTATTCGATATTCGGCCATACTACCGAATAATCGTTTAGGCCGAATATCAAACTGTTCGGTTTTTCTGCATACTTAAAAAACCTCTTTAAAATATTTTTTTAAACGTTACACAACTTCTACTTTTAACTGTCAATTAATAAAGATATTTAGAATAATTAGAATCATTAAATAAAAGAGAGTGATTTTATATTATTTATTTGTTGTTTTAAAAATGTCACTTAAAAAAATTAACCATTAATGACGTTTCATTTGTTCACAGGAATTAATAAATGTGGAAATGCAAGTTACTGAGCATTGTCTGGTAAATAATCCGTTTCTTGCTTTTTCGCAAACAGGGTGTTTTTAAACAAAATGGAAGAAAATTTCAGGTGTGCATAATAAGCATGTTTTGGTGCATAATAAGCATCAAAACAGGTAATTTTTTGTCCAGTAAATCAGGATCGCAATTCACTTATTCAGTCAGAAATACAGTGCATCCCCAAGTCAAACTTTGTTTTCTTTTGTTACTTTAACAATAATGAAGGTATTGTAACTATATTGTCAACAGAGTTACTTTAATTTCTGTGAAATATGATACCATGACCAGAAGTGCTGGAAATAGCAACCATTCATATCTAAATAGCACCGAGCTAGACATTATTTTATAAAGAATGCAGCTAACAATACCTATAGTGTACCACTGGCCAAAATCCAGTCTCTTCCAAGGATATCATCACATTTTATACAAGCAAATTAATGTGATGCAAATTTCGCTAAAATATCTTCGTTTTCATACAGTTATATACGAAAATTCTGCTACGGCTTGTACGCCTTTCATTTTTGATGAAAGAAGTGGAATGATATGTTGCTTCTTGTTCAATATGAAAGAATTATTTTCATTTGTTTGAATTAATTGAAGTCATTGAATTTAAAATTTGTTATTTAATTTTTTTTAAATCATCCTCTTCTTAAATAACTCAAAACATACTTTAGTACAAAATTTACTTATAAAAATAGTCTTGTTTGTCAAAATGGAAGTATCTGTGCTAATTATTATAAAATTTTTTTTTAAATTTAACTTTTTAACGTTAAACACTGAGATATAAAAGTATTTGGCCAGCTGAATATTCGGTATTCGGCCGAACAGATTCTATTCGGCTGCCCTAATATTCGGTTTTCAGCCTAACAGTTACTATTCGGCTGGCCGAATATTCGGTATTCGACTTACCTGCAGGCCAAATATTCGGCATTCGGCCAAAATCACTATTCGGTGCATCCCTACATATTATGGTTGATAAATTTTCTGCAATATCAAATTCCTCGGGGTGCCCCCCTCAAATGGCGCCCCTGCGGGCCGGGCCTTACTTTTTTCCTGAAGGTTCGGGTAGGGCCTAACCTATTTTTTCTATACAGACCCGGGTACTGGTTTCATTCCTAATATTCACGGCCCAAAATTTCCATTCGACCCAGCCCGTATGAAAATCACTGTCTCGGCGTGGCCTGGTCCATTCAAAGGGCAGAAAAATTAGGCTTGGCACAAATTTTTTTTCAAAAAATGCACACATTTTTAAATCGCCATTATTCTAAAATTAAACATTCAAATTCATTCATTTTAACGAATAGTGCATTTCTACACTTATTAAAATATAGTAAAACGTGTGAAAAAGAACCTGTCTACGACGGAATCTTGTTTTAAACTGAAAAACGTGTTGATCCATGCAAAATTAATATACTACTACGTAAGAAAAGAATATATAATACACTTACACTTGCTAAGAAGGGAACTTGTCTATAACGCATTTTTTTTCTATCCATTTCCGTCTTAGATTTTACTGTATAGGATTTTTCAGATTTTTAACACTTTAATACATGGAATATGGATTAATAATATTAATGATAACTGAAACATTTACATACAAGAAATAGATATTCATTAAAAAAATAAATATCGCACCCTGCGGCACTTCTATAAAAAAGAAGATTATAAACATGAAATGAAAAGTTAAGATAAATATTTTTGGCTTGAACTCCTCGTACGAGACAAACTTAACCAAATCGACGTAAAAATCAATGTTTCGTAGAAATTCACTCGGGCCGAGCTTTTAACTTTACCTGGTCGGGCCAAACATTTTTTTGTACGGGCCGGGCCGAGCTTTTAACTTTACCTGGTCGGCCAAAAATTTTTTTGTACGGGCCGGGCCGAATTTTTTTTTCTGAGTCGGGCCAGGGCCGGGCCTGGAAATGGCGGCCCGTGCAGACCTATCATAGAGTAAGAAATACCAATTAGAATTAGAAATACTATTTCCAATTCCATGGAACCATGGAATGAATGCTACCAACAATCGCTTTGGCTCATTTTTAGTGCTGCTATCTAGTGACGACGTTGATAACGAAAATGAGTTCTAAGCTCTAATCTCGTATGATAAAAAATAGTCATTATTCCACATCAACATCATACAATTTAAAGTCTAAATAACTAATAAGTGTTATTCCTTTTTTAAAAGATACTTTTTATGTTTTCGGACACCAAGCAGCTGAAATAAAATACATATATATTTTTTTGAACGAATTTAATTTGAAAGTTTATGGAATTACATTAATTTTCAGTTAAGTATTATTGTTTTAATTTTGTCGGCAATAGTATTTTATTTCCAGTGTTAAAATAGTATAAATTGATTTCGCCTGTAAGAAAATAATTCCTTGGTCATAACCAAAAATCGTACTTTTATTTAGAGCCAAGTAACAAATGGATTGTTACACAAATTTAATTTACTTCGAATTAAAAAAGAACATTCTTCTAATTTTATTAATTTCATTAAACAAAAACGTAAGCTTTCTGTCAAAACTGTTCAAAAGCAATATGTATTAACTAAGATATTAAAAAAATAAAAATCGTCTAATTTCTGAAGAATCAATGAAAAAAAAGAAGAGGTAGTTAAACATGAAAAATATTTCTGTTCAAAATTCGCTAATAAATGTAGGAAAAAAAATTAAGAAAAAAAAATTAAGTAATACAAAAAAACTTTTATTGTTATTTAGCGATAAAATATTCGTTATACTGCTAAAAATGAAAATTCTTAAAAAAGAAGAAGGGTTGTTAAATTTAAGAATCTCTCTAAATCTACGTAACTACGTAATCTTGTTCAATATAAAATTTATTTTTGTGTGGATGTTATTTAAACAAGTGCAATTACTGTTTTGCAAGAATGTGTTTGTTTTATATCAAAGAAATCAATACTAATTTGTGGGTTTTTTTTTTTTTTTTAAGTAGTTTAGGGAATTTATGTAATCGAGAAATCTAATATTGTTTGAATGAATGTGTATTGTGTTATCTTTTCTAGTGAAGGAATTGGAAAACTTCATCTCTTCGCTGTATAACATGACAATAAATATTTTTTTTAAACAATTATTGAAGTCAATTTTGTATTTGATAGCTGAAATTCAAAGATTTTGTCAATATGTTTCTGCGCTTATTTGACGGAGATGTCCATCACGTTAAAAAACTGGTAAACACACATTTTTTAAAAAGATTTATGATATAAAAAACAGTTGGTTATTTCAATCAAATCTTATATAAACATAAAAAATAATCAAAATCAAAACAATGGCTCAGAAACAAGTTTTTCAGTTTGTTATTGTTAAATATGTATAATTTCTGACAACAGAGGGCGCCATCAAACCCTCAAAATAAAACCTTAAAAAAGCTTTATTTCGAAGGATAAATGAGAGAATAATTATTTTTCAGTGAAAACTGAAAAGAAAATAACACTTACCAGCTTCTCTTTCATCTCTAAATTGGGCTTTCTTCACCCAAACCCAGGCAACTACAATAACTATTACAATGATGACTATAGATGCCGCCACTGGCACAATGAAATGCAGCTTCAAGTAATAAGGAGTGTCACCTGCTATATTGACAATAGATGGCGCCAGTGCCTTACCTAAATAAATAAAGGAAACATACAAGGTCAGGTCAATGTACATGATCTTTGCCTGCTATTCATATGAACCCCCAATTTAGTAGAGGGAGGGTTGAAATATTTGGCTAAATATCGCTTTTTTGGCAAAGTAAAAGTTATATTTGAAAAAAGAAAATTTTTACTTATTAAAAATTGATAATTATCAATAAAACTGAAAATCCTAACAATAAACACTGCTAAAAATATGTATAAATACTGTTAATAAGTACACGTACTAAGCGTTAAAAGCATATTTAAAAGATATCTTAGCAACACTTTTCTTTCATTGAAAAAGAATAGATCCAAACTAATGTAACAATTGTTAATAATAATAATAATAATAATGCACTTAATAATAAAAAATGCATTTAAAGAGACTTAAAATACACTTAATACATAATTTAATAAGAATGTATCATTATCATTATTTAGTTTCACAAAATAAGTTTGTTTTCGTGTATGTGTGGTATTAGATGTCTTAATATTAATTATATTACAAAGTCGAAGTGTACAAATACAATATTTAAAATTCTAATTGTGCTTTAAAATTGGTCATTTCAAAAAAGTTAGTTCAAAATATTATTATATTTTTATGAAATTTTTTTAGTTTAGTCAATGTTTATATTTTTATAACATGCGCTAAAAGAATTTCTATCATTTGAAATTTGATTTTTTAAAATAATAACATTGCGATGTGATATTCCAAAATTATTTTTTAACTAAAAATATTAATTATTTCTACCAAATTATTACTTATGATTACTTATGTACTGTAATGTTTGAAAGCTTCAAATTTTAACACATTCCCTGCATAAAAGCACGTAGTTTATTACTTTCCTTAAATTGGTTTGAATTTTTAACATGGGCAATGAAGTGCGTGTCGCACGTGATATGAAAATTGGTATTTTTTAGGGGAGCCTAAATTTTCGGGAATTAATATATCTATTTTTTTCAAATAGCAATTTTGAGGATTTTGAAAATTGCTAAGAAATTGTCTATTTATCTCAAAATATTTCAAAAATAATAGATGAAATTGTTAATATTCACTGAAATTATATCAAAATTTAATTGTGATACTATGGTCTTCAAGAAACCGTACTCTAAACTCAGGGTCAATTGGGATAATTATATGATGGTATGAACAGAGCCCGATTAACCTTACAGGGGCTCCCCTTTCATTCGAGAACAGTTTTCTAAATTCGACATCGCCGGAAACTCACCAATGGTGCAAAATACAGGGTGGTCATAAAAAACTTCCCCGATATATGTACCCCTAGCACCCTAACCGCTCAACCAATCGAAAGGAAATTTCAGATTTAGTTATTTGAAGGTATGCACACGAGAACGTGATGATTTTAAAACAATAGAGCTCTCATGGTTACGATTACAGTGAAATAAAATCGAATTTTTCGAATGGCAACACCCCTTTTTTTCCAGCGTAAATTCATCAGCGCATTGAAAAACCATAAATGGCATTGGAACGATACACGTATAACTAAAACTGCCGGTGTCATATCGTGGTACTCAATCCTAATCAGTTCCTATGATCTTATGTAACGTAATATTCAGCACACCAAAACAAATGATTACATTTTTATTTTCACTATGTGTACACAAACACAACTCAAAAACACATTTTAAAACACATCTTACAACATTACTCAGTTCACAAGTGAAAAAAAAAAAAGAAAGAAAGAAAAAAAAAATGGGCTACTGAAAAACAATATCTTGTAGCCACTCCTTCGTTCCTTGCAATGGTCTTTATTGCAAGTATATTACACCGGCATGTGTATCATTCCAACGCCATTTATGGTTTTTCAATGCGCTAATGAATTTGTGCATGAAAAAAAGGGGTGTTGCCATTTGAAAATTTCGAAATTTTTTCACTGTAACCGTGAGAGCTCTATTGCTTTAAATAACACGATCTCGAGCGCATACCTTCAAATAAGTATATATATTTAAAATTTCTTTTCGATTGGTTGAGCGGTTAGACCGCTAGGGGTTCATATATCGGGGAAGTTTTTTTTATGACCCCCCTGTATTATTCCAAAGAGGAGGGCAGTTGAGTTCACACATTTTATTCAACAACTCTTTTAAGCTCCTCTTACACAGAAATTGGAAACAATTAAGAAAAATATGCAAAAGTGATTTTGCATAATATTAGCATAAAAATGTAAGTTGGATAAAAAGGTTGAATTCAGCATATATATATATATACTCGTATGCATAACATATAAAATTCTTTCAATTTCGGCAATAGCTTAAATTATTAATGCTTTATGTTGAGCTTACAAGCCAAATTCAATAATATTCAAATTCAATATGTAAAATAAACATACATCTAACATTACAATTACATCTCAATAAATTCAATGTAAAATTTTGGGCCCCCTGTTTTTTCAATTTTGGAACCCTTCAACATTTTCTGAGAGAAGCACGTTACTTCTCGTGCCTATTGGTTAATCAGGACCTGGGTACGAACATAAGTAAGTTCAGAACAAACTCCGCTAAAACTCAAGTGACAGCAGCTGATATAATAAAGTATACTTATTATGTATTATAATTATATTATACTAAAGTACTATAATAAAGATACTATAATAAAGTGAAGTAAAGAATAAAAGGTCATCCCTCTGTTGGGATGAGATCATTCCAGCCGTTTCTGCTTCACGTTTGGCACCCTTGCTAGCACATATTAAATTCCTTATCAGTTCAAAGTAACAAAACAGACAGTTTTTTAGTGCTTATGAATATTCGTTATCAGATAGAATACTGATTAGTAGTCGTTCTTAATCAATAATTCTTAAGTTATAATTACTAACAGAATATCACTAAGTGAGTGAGATTTTACTCAAACTCATTTTCAAGGATCTTTAGAACCAGGTTCATAATTTCACCCTGCTTTGTGATATGGGGTGATAATGGATTTTTTTTTTTTTTTTTACTTTCTTATTTTTAAAGATAAAAGTATTATAATCTAAATTATTTTCGACTTCTGGTTTTCGACGGATTTACATGTTTTATAGGTCAGAGATCCCATAGAACATGTTTATACAAAATGTCTGTCCGTCTGTGTGACCCTTTTGTATCATCGCAAAGTGTATGAAGTTATGCATAGAATTGAACCAATTTTTTCTGTGTATGTTTTTTGGCTATGGCTAGCAGGTTCCTCTTGAATTTTTGAAATATTCCGTCGTAAGGGGGCGCTGTAAGAGCGATTTTTGTGCCATTTTCGTTATCATACCCTCGAAAAGTGAAGTTATGCATAGAATTGAACCCAATTTCATGGGAATATTTTTCCGCTATGTCCAGCAGGTCCCACGTGAATTCGGTAACAATTCGCCGGGAGGGAGCGTTGTCATAAGGATTTTTCATACTTTTATTGTACATCGGCTGCTCATGCAGCGACGAGCCATTCGTGTCCAGCTAACCCGGCGATTCTCAAGCAGCTGATGTACAACAGAATAACGAAAAATACCGATTTTATTAAATAGGATGATTTAGATAAACTCTTTTTTACTTCGACTACAGTAGAGCGCCGATTATCCAAACAAGTCGGGACCAACCTTAGGTCGGATAAACGGACAGACAATTTAAGGGATGTTTCTGACTATGCTAAAACCTTGATACGTTATCTAAGCTTAGGACTGGCAGCACCAGTTGGTGCTGGCATCTTTAAAAATGGCTTTTTTTTCCTTTTTAATTTTTTTTGTTAACATTTTTACCATTTCCCTCCCCTTTTTATTTTCTGAACTAAAGAGATTATAATTTAAGCAAAAAAGCTTTTGATTGTTGCTTGCTTCACGAAGAAGGCATTCTTTTCAATGCTGCCATATCTCGAATTCTTCTTAACCCTCTCGGCACTGAATTTTTTTTCCAATTTTGGGAAAAATTACTTTTACGCTAACAAAATTAAAAGTAGCTATCGAAATCAGAGAAGTTACAGTTTACTGAAATTTAACGAATGTGTTCTTTACAGAAATCGAACGAATGTAGTTATGTTGCGTGTTTTTCATATAAAAATATTCTAACAAAGAATTTAAGAAGTTTAGAAAATGCCGTATTACAACCAGATTAAACAAACATAAAAAATTTAGAAGTATTTTTTACCTTTTATTACAAAATACTAATTCGGAAAAGAGATCCCTAATTTAAATTTAAAGAGTGAAACATATGTTTGAATTAAAAGAAACGACAACGGTTTACAAACAATTAATAAAACTTTTATTAATATTATTATTATTATTAAATGCTGAAACATAAGTAAAGTCATAATAGTAAACGTACTGATATATACTGTCAGTACTAGGTGATGGAATTAACAATTATTTTCCTTTCAAATATTGCAATTCCAAGTAGGAGCCTCATATGAGGTTCAGGGTGACGAGAGGGTTAAATACGTTCGTTGAATAGGATCAACATTCTTCTGCCGTTCGAGCCATTTGATAGCTGTTTCCAAACATTCAAAGGCTTTGTTATGGGATGGACCTGGGTTATTTTCAGAGCATTCGTTTTCATTTTCTTCAATTTCTTTTCATCATGAATCTCATCCGCAATCTCATCATCATTTAAAATCTGATATTTAGGGTCATGTACTTCACTATTTAACCACTTGTTAATTTCATTTTCTTCATAGCTTAGGATTCTTCCCATCTCCTTTATTGTTTTACATTCCTCATTTTCTGATTCACTATCAGTTTTTTTCTTTATTTAAAATTTTATTCCAAGACAATGGATAATTGGCAGTTCGGTTAAAATTTTTTGGGGAGAAATAGGCTGTTTGGATAACTGGAAGTGCGGTTAATTGGAGGTCCGATAATCGGCGCTCTACCGTACTAAAATGAAGCAGAAACTTAAGAGGAAAATCAAAGTGGGTGTAATATTGAAGTAATAACTTTTTGAAGTATTAACATGTATGAGAAAGAAAAAAGTTTTGGGACTGCCACATCAGACTACTTTCTAAGTGATTTGGATTTGGTTCCATATAAGATCGTATTAAGACTTTGATGAAGTCATAACTGTTCGGTAACGTTAAAACTTTAATTTTCCTCAGAAACTTTTGCTCAGCATATAAAGTTTAGTGTGTCTAAATATCAGAAATTAAACCGTAGCGGGGACCCCTTACTTCGTTTGGAAGGAATTTTGTTTAAAAATATAAGGCAGCGGGGACCTCCCAACCTTAAGTTCGTCTGAAAAGATTTTCGTTTAAAAATATAAATTCAAAACTGACCGGAAAGTGTGTAGCACTACTCTCTGTATACGCGGCTGAAGGCAGTGGGACCCCCCCCCCCCCCTAACTCTGGGTTCGTTTAGATAGGTTTTCATTTAAAAGTATAAAATCATACAAATTCGAAGGTGTTACGCGGTCGAACGCAGCGGGGATCACTACATAGAGTTCGTTTGGAAAGATTTTCGTTTATAAATATAAAATCATTTAACAGTTTTAGGTATATTGAAGGGGAGCATCTATTCCGATCTATTGGGTTCGTGATAGACAGCCAAAATCATTACATTTTTTGATAAAAATCCCATTTTATCTGATATTTATATTACAGTAATATTTTTTATGAAGTTCCATATAAAATTTTAGAGTAGATAGGTTAAATAGGCACTACAAAAATCATTACTATAAAAAAGAAAATTGAGGTGTGGGGGGGGGGGGGGTTAAAGGAGGAAACTATTCCTGATTTACCCTACCGGGCACTTTAAAGCAAATAATGGATTTAAAACGTGAAAAGTACATTTGATTAAGTATTTAAGATGTTTTAAAGTAACATTAAGATGATTCGAGACTGATTCCCGTATTATAAAAACGGCACAGATTTTGTCTTCCATAAATATTTATTAAACAATAGGAAATAGGATTTAAACACCTTTTATGAGCATTTCAAGTTTTTATAAATATGGTTATGGGTTCGTTTTATGTCTCGGGTCGAGTTCTGAAAAATTCTACTCAAAGTCAACCCGAAACCTGACTCGAACCCCGACACCGTTCACCTGAAACCGACCCGAAAACAAAACATTCAAATCCGAACACAAAATGAATGAAAATAATGAATATTTTACGCATGTAGTACAGTTTTGGAAAAGGAGTACAATTATATCTCAAATAACAATTTTACCTTTTTTGTATAAAAATGAACACTTTTACACTCATTAATACTCAAATAGTATATAGTTTTTCATTTGAAAAATATTCAGCACTTTTTTATGAAAAAATCGGATCAACTCGAACCCCGACACCGTCCACCTGAAACCGACCCGAAAACAAAAAATTCAAATCCGAACACAAAATGAATGAAAAATAATGAATATTTTTACGCATGTAGTACAGTTTTGGAAAAGGAGTGCAATTATATCTCAAATAACAATTTTACCTTTTTTGTATAAAAATTAACACATTTACACTCATTAATACTCAAATAGTATATAGTTTTTCATTTGAAAAATATTCAGCTCTTTTTTTATGAAAAAATCGGATCAACTCGAACCCAGGAAGCGTTAACACTCAACCAGAAACCAACCCGAGTCCTAAACAAAGTCAACCTGACCCGAACTACAGAAAAAAAAATAGCGTTCGGGTTAAATCGGGGTACCCTATCCATGGCCGAAACTAAGGGGGGACAGAGGGGGCATGTGCCTCGGGCGCCAGAACGAAGGGGCGCCAAATGAAGGATTATACCTTTGGAATGGATCATTTTCTTCTGATGGACTGATGGCTTCTATTATTATGAAACAGCCATTATAAATGAAGTGTTAGGTGAAAATGAAAGAACTGTCGTATAAAGTTAGAACTCTGATTTTCTGGTCAGAATGGGAAGAAAAAAAAAAAAATTCTGGCCATTTTTTGTCTTCCCATTTTGACCAGAAAATCAGAGTTCTAACTTTATACGACTGCTCTTTCATCTTCACCTATGGCTGTTTCATAATAATAGAAGCCATCAGTCCATCAGAAGAAAATAACTCCGTTAAAGCGGAAACTCGGTTAAGCAGGACTCGGATAATCGGGACTCTACTGTATATTTCATTTAAAAAATGATCTTTAGAATATTTTTGTTGGTGTTCAGAGGGGAGTCAAGACCCCCGTGACTTGGATCCGCCATTGTAGATTACGTAGTTCAGTATTACATATTTTAAGATTACATATTTTAAATTTTAAAATAAGTCGGCTATTAGAAAATTAGTAAAATTCTCTTTGTAAATATACTTTGCGGAAGAGGGGGTGGGGGGCTAAAATCCATGCTTGCCCCGGGTGCAAAAAAGGCTAGTTTCGGCCCTGACCCTATCCGACCCAATGCAGTCTTATCTCGGTCCGCACATAAAATGTCGGCGGGCCGCTTATTAAGTATGGCTGGTCATTGCGGTGAGAGAGATTATTCGAAATCGCCTTTTGGAGTTAAGACTTATTAAGTGGCTAAAGGCTAAGAAAAACAATAGCAAAAGATGAAACCATACACATCTTCCAAAAAGAAGAAAAAAGAAAAAGCCCTTTGGCGACCGATTATTACTATACAAATATTTTTTTTTCTTTGATCTTATCTTTCCTGCAACCCTTGGAGTGTCCTAAAAAAGCGGATGTCATCAAGCGCTCCGTATCGCTTTGTGGAGAGTCTCGTTTTCGTAGATGATGACTGCGATGAGACATGATGGGTTTTCCTCCTGTAGACCACGTGCTTTTTTTCGCGGAAAAAGAAGCGTGGTTGGAAGAAAATGAAAATACGCGCGAAGTAGTGAAACCGGAGTGGACCTTTGCCTTTGTTGGGGCTGTAATGTCAAGGAAAGCTTCTGTGTGACAACTTTGAGATGGGAGAAATTTACAAACAATTCGCTTCTCTCCTTCTCCCCAACTCTTCTCTCTTCTGCGGGAGTTGCAAAAATTCCAAAAATTTTAAAGAATGGCAGTATTGGGAATACTAGTTTCTCTTTCTCTTTTAACATTGTATCTACAGCCAGGGCTTAATTCCTAAGAAAATAAGTACCGGAGCCCTAATATTAGGTGGTACCGTTTCCACCTAACCCACTCACCCCCGTCACTACAATCTGCATATTTATATTTCGTACATTATTTGCAAAATTTAAAGCATTTTTTTTTCTTTATTTTTAAAAAAAATTTAAAAAATATCCATCAGCATATACTTAGCTGTCAACCATTCCACTTTTTAGTTATCACTCCTTCCGAATAGCAATCTTTATCTAGTTTTAGTGTTAATTTTAGAATTATGCGATTAAATAGGGTAAGGATTATGATTCAGAAACAGTGTTAACACATAAAATGGATAGTTCGTAACTATGCATTTTTTCATAAAAATGCATAGCTACGAATTGTACTGGGCTCCGGAGCCCTGTATTTGAGCTCCGGTGAATTCCGACCAATATTTAAATATTTACTAAAAATAGAGAAGTAAAGCACTGTAACTACAGCTATTGATTAAATTACGCGAATATATTATGTAATAATGTTATATAATAATAGTACGAAAAAAGGGAAACTATTTTGCATATTGCTGATGATTATTTTGATTATTACTATATCATCATATGGTACAAGAGTTCTTTAACATTATCTATCTATGACAGATTAATTATTCGACACAGATGTTAATCTATTCGCCATTTCATAATCCATTATCCATGATAGTTAAAAAAAGAAAAATTGAATGCAATTATTTTCAACAAAGAAAACGTACTCTATCTGAAATGTACTAAGCAATACAGAGGGAACAAGTAATAATTTCAATACTTAGTGTGTCCCTTCTTTAAAAAAGATATGAGCATTTTAATGCCTTTGCCTTATCGAATGTCTCGTTTTCTAATAATGGGTTTTCGTCATACCTGGATATACAGGGTGTTTATAAAGTTCCGGACCCATTTTGATGTTTAATAACTCATAAAATAATAAAGATAGATTAAAATTAATAACATAAATGGTTCGATAGACCCAAAAAGTTTCATGACCCTTGTCAATGAACTTCCACGTGTGTCCCCTTCGTCGCACGGAGAATATCAAGTCGATAGTCAATTTCACGCCAAGTAGCGGTAAGCATGTCGGCATCCACAGAGGCTATTGCGGTTGTAATTCTGGCTTTTAAGTCATCAATGTTCGACATCAATGCTCTCCTCCTGTAAACATTGTCTTTTACAAATCCCCAAAGGAAAAAGTCCAGCGGCGTTATATCAAGTGATCTGGGTGGCCAAGGAATTGGACCTCCTCGCCCAATCTATCTTCCTGGAAAATGGCCATTCAAAGAAGTATGAACGATGGTACCCCAATGAGGTGGTGCACTATCTTGTTGCAAAATGACATGTGGCTGAAGCTCTTCTAGTTGTGGAAATACGAAGTTTTCCAATATGTCTAATTGATGACTTAAAAGCCAGAATTACAACCGCAATAGCCTCTGCGGATGCCGACATGCTAGCCGCTATCTGGCGTGAAATTGACTATCGACTAGATATTCTCCGTGCGACGAAGGGGGCACACGTGAAAGTTCATTGACAAGGGTCATGAAACTTTTTGAGTCTATCTAACCATTTATGTTATTAATTTTAATCTATCTTTATTATTTTATGAGTTATTAAACATCAAAATGGGTCCGGGACTTTATAAACACCCTGTATAACAAGGGGAGGGGCTGGATAAATCTTAAACGTTCAGTGGGACAAAGTCTTCCCTGACACGCATACAAATATAAATAAAAAATAAAGAGTAAACTGTTTCAGTTGTCCATTTTGAAAAAAACGTCAGCTTATTTTTGAGTTATTAATATTTCTTAATTTTTTTTTGGGGGGGGGGGGGGCTCTCATAACAAATTCTTAGTCAGCTTATATTACGTTGATATTATCCATTTTAAAAAATGCGTCCTAGGTTGCGGAGCACAAACTTTCTAAAATCTTGCTCCTATCCAGATTTCGTTCTGTTGTGTGTCATTACGTGCTATTAATCAGCGTTCAACTATGAATGTTTCAAAAGGACGTTGTGTAGTTATTTGTCCTCACTAAGCGGTCATCACACTCGCGACGTAACTGCTGCCTATTGAATTAACAAGACCTAATGATACTTGTGTCGTTAAACGGAGTCGAAACTAGTTGAATGTATCAGCTATACTTTGTTAAGATGTCTTTATAGGGATGTTACGTGACATATGGCGAGAATGATTGTATATGGATTTTTATTTGCGTAAATGCATTTTAGTCCAGGGGAAATGCACCAAAAAAAGGAGGATTACCTTGCAAAAGGTCGGGTAAAATATTGTTTTTTTTTTTTTTTTTTTCTGAATTGTTTATAATGATGCCAACATGGAAAAACCAAGTTTTCTAACAAAATTTCGTAAGGCTAAATTTTCTGTGGCCAAAATAACAAAATTTTGGGAACTTTTGATTTTTTTTAAATATCTCCAGACCTATTGCCGTAGCATGTTATTTTTCAATTACAATATTAAAGAGGATAAAATTCTCTACAATTTTCATACTTACAACTTTTTTATACACTCAATAGAAAACGCAGTACGCCATTTCAAAAATAGGACGATTTTTTCAATTCTCTTAAAAACCGTGAAAAAGGTAGTTCTGCCCCGATTATTCAAATGTTTTCCACAGATTTAATCGTGTATGCCAATTTCTATATATTGGTAGCAGTAAATTATGTGTTTCAGGGCCAAAAATAGCTCTTTTTGCACCCGTGTAAACATGGATTTTGGCCCTCCCCCCCCCCCCCCTCTTTTAAAAAGAAAATTTTCCACGACAATTTTAATAAATCTCTAATAGCCGGATTTTGAAAATTTTAAGTATGTAACCATTAAATACGTAATGCTGAACTACGTAATCAGCTTTTCCAAATATTGATTCATTAAAACCTTGAAAACCGAACCGAAAGGAACCGAAATATACTCCGTTTTAAACAGGTTTCCATCTTAGCAAGTATAATTGTTCATATTCTTTCTCTTGAAAATATATAATTTGTTTCTTTAAAGACCGGATTCCGTATGTACAGATTTCATTTTCAAAGATTTTACGGTATTTGTAGTATTGAGGCGTTTAAAGTCACAGTTATATGAATTATGGGACTAAATTAGTCACATGAAGACATTTGCAAGGCAATATTAAACCTATAGCAGAATTCTTAAATATCTCGCTCGCATTTTGTTACTTTTAAATAATTTTTTTTTCATGGGATACCCGAGATAAATATCTAATGCTGTGCTTTTGTACTTTTTCGGGTTTTGTTGCTTTAATATTCGGACATTTTCATTTTTGGAAAACTGTTTGGAACTCGCTCTGAAATTTAAGGTATTCTGTTTGAACTTTAAAGCAATTAGTAGATAATCTTAAAGTTTAATATATTTTTGCATTCTAAAATGATATAATCTTGTTATATTTATTGATATAAGTGGAAAAAAATTGGCAATATTTTTTAAAACTGATCTTTTAAATATTTTTAATGAACTAGTGATCTCAAATATTTTATTGACAGAATTTTTAAATTTTACAAGAGATAAATGCATAACATTAGTTAGGGAAATAATCTGTTGTCATTTTTATTGTAGCTATTTTATAAGGTAAAATATATTTCTTACACAAAAGATATTTATTTTTTGAGTCTCCCCTTTCATATAGAACTACAATCCAATGTTTGCTATCTTTAAAACTTTAAAATATATGTTATCAATAATTAATAAATAAAATATATCATTGTAGTGTGGAATAAAATATGTTTTTCGCAAATTTTCACACCTATCCCAATGATACCTGGAAAGACATGTATGCATTATAAAAATTATTAAAATTAAACAAGAATTCTTTTTTAAATGAAACTATCGTACTAATAAGTTGCTAAAATTGAAGTATTCTTTTAAACAATTCTTTGAAATTAACATTGTATGCACTTAAAGTTACTGTTTAAATATGAAAATTGTCTTATTCATCTACACTCTGCCCTACTTTTAAAATTATATAAATTTATTGAATATAAAATGTTTGTTAAGATGAAAATAAAGAGGTGAGTTTGCAAATAATAGATAATTCACTGCTAGCAATTTTTAGAAGTCGACATACACGATTAAATCCGCGGGGAACATTTGAATAATCGGGGCAAAACTACGGTTTTTAAGAAAATTGAAAAAAATGTCCTATTTTTGAAATAGCGTACTGCGCTTGCTATTGGGTGTATAAAAAAGTTGTAAATATGAAAGTTGTAGAGAATTTTATCCTCTTTAATATTGTAATTGACAAATAATATGCTACGGCAACGGATCTCGAGATATTTAAAAAAAAAGAATAAAAAAAGGTCGCAAAATTTTGTTGTTTTTTGGCCACAGAAAATTTAGCCTTAAGAAATTTTGTTAGAAAACTTGGTTTTTCCATGTTGGCATCATTATAAACAATTCAGAAAAAAAAAATCTTCTACCCGACCTTTTGCAAGGTAAAATGTACATTTCCCCTGGACTATTTAGTTTATTTTCAATCCTGGATATCTCTAGCTTTCAAAGTATGATTTGATTGCGAAAGTGATTGGAACAGAGAAGATTTTCCGTCGTAGACAGTATTCCGCTTTAGATAGAGTTTACTGTATTAATCTTTCCGCGATAGATTTCCGTCTTATACAGAAAGTGATTTGGTATTTCAAAGCGATTTAAATACTTCTTAGTAAAAAGAAATTAGTTTGCATATTATCCCTTTTAATTTTTCATCCCTTGACTTAAGTAAATTGTGGAATTTCAAATCTTTGAGCTACATCTTGAATGGCTTTTGAGCGTGTCTGTATCTCAGTATGAAATCCATTGAGGCATTTCAATATGTTTTTGCAGCAGTGGTTTCCAACATTCACGCCCGCCACACCAAAACATATGAAAAATGACGACGTGCCTCTCCGTATTTAAATAAAGCTAGGTTCAAAGAAAGTCGGTCAAAAAAATGATACATTTTAATTGCCAAATTTTCACAGTAGAAAAAAAAAAAAAAAAAAAAAAAAAAAAAGAAATAGACATTTGACAGGAAATTGTGTCTCTTTTTAATTTACAAAAAATAAATTATAAAAAAAAAAAAAAAAAAAAAAAAAAAAAACGATACCAGTAAAACCATAAAGGCTTTTCTTTAAATATAAGATAAAGTTGCTCAATTAAATTTTCATACAATTATTCTGATTATTGTTGCATTTTCAAATTTTATACGGCAATTTTTTCAAAATTCATTTAAAAGATTTTTTTTTTTATTTTAAAAAATCTGCACGAATTACTTTTCTTTTTAGTCTACAACATTATCTTCCCCTCCCCAAGAAAAAACAAAAATAAACTGACAAGGAATGCGTTAAAAACAAATCTGAAATTGCACAAAAAAGGTTGGGAACCAGTGTGTTAGGGTAAAATAAGATTAAAACATTTATGTATTCTAAGGTATAGAAAGTGGTTTATTTAAATGCAATATAGGATCCATACCAGGATCTGGGCCTCTCCTTGTCTACACTGTACAAAATTTGCAGCAAAGTACCAGGTCTATCCAGTGGGGCCAAGTTATATGGGCCAGTGGGGCGCGAGTCCACCCAATAATTTGATCTCCCGCCGCAGCGAGCGGCCCCTATTCGTCCCCAGCCCTTTATTCTTCTACTTATTCCGACTCTTTTGCGGAAGCAAGGTTCATAGGTCCCGAGTAAAAGACACTCTAGCGAAAGCCAGGTTGAAAAAAAAAAATATATCAAAAATTGAAATCGGGCAAATTTAAAAAGGAAATTGCACAAATTAAAGACAACGAAAAGCGGGAAGGTAGGGTTCGGGGTGATGAAGCTACCTAACGACTCCTGCTACTTCGAGCTTATTATTAGTCTCTTGAAGACTGACTTAGTCTCTGAAGAAAATAGACAAAAATTTAAGATAACAGATGTAAAGAAAAAGATACCAAAAAAGTAAACTTTGGTTTGATTAAAATTATAACAATATCAAATGACAGATCCCCTCCCCCTACAGGTATCTTCCAATGTCAAGTGCCAGACCCCCCCCCCCCCCACACACACACACACTTCCCCCTAAAGTGATACTTTATATATGTATACTGTACAGCTCCATAGCGTTCTTCTATGTGAAAATCATGGTGGACAAATCTTACCATTTTGTTTGTCAGTTCTTGATATTATTACGCGAGAATGTTGAGCACAAAGCCAAAATAACAAAATATTTACAAATACGAAACAAACCTATAGGGAAGTGGTATGTATGGAAACATTCTCTTATTCTGGGTCACTGCGCATCCTGCCCGAGTGGAAATGTCACGAATCGACCAATGCATTGATAGCAGGGCATTTCTGAAAACACAAACAGGGAAAGTTATGAAGATTTTAGCAAGTTGCTAGCATTACTTTTGTTATAACCCAATTATTTCAACTGATTTAATTCATAGTTTATTTATTTTTATTATTTATTCGCTGCAATGGAATTTGGTTTTATGAACGTTCTCAAAATAGTTTTGTTTGAAAAATAGTAAGGACATCCATTAGACTTACAGAAGTACTGAAAACCCCTTCAGCGAATGTATAATTAAATTTCTCTCGAAAACAAGTTTCCTGCCTATTTTGCCATTTGTTTTAATGTTTTGAATCAATGACACACTCAGGTGACTAAAATGTATGTTTTTCTTGACAGTTTTTTGCACTTTCAATAGTTAGCAATTCCATAAAATAAATATTAATGCATTTATAAGGAACAACTTATAAGGCTATAATTTAATAAAATAATTTATAAAATTATAATTCAATTATAATAATTTAAAAATTTGCTTAGAAAAACATAATATCGAATTATCTTTAGACATTCGCTCCTCCCTTCTCTCTCTTTACACAAATACATACTAAGGATAAAAAAAAAATTATATGTGTTATTTTATTCAAAAGTTTTTAAGCCCACCCAATATTTTTGAATAGTTGACGCTACTGGGTCTATCGACCGTTTTTATACAAAATGGTTATATAACTGTAATTGAACTGTATTCTGACCATATTATATTATCCATATTATGGTCAGAATACAGTTAATTGTTATGTACCCGTTTTCTATAAAAACGGTCGATGTTACTTTGCTGCAAATTCTTTACAGTGTAGATCGCGCCTCGGGCATAAAGGGTTAAACAGGTTTAGCTGGGTGGAGAGGCCTACAAAATGGCTTGAGCACAACAAGCCCAGTACAATAAAGGGTTAAACAAACAAAAAATGTTACAGCATCGAACTCACCTTCTGTGAGCAGAGTCAATGTATCGCTGGGATCGCTGACGCCCGTTTCACTGTACGCCGTCAGGTATACCTGGTACTTGGTGCCGCTCTCCAGTGACGTCAGCTTGAAGCGCTTGTCCTTGGATGGCACGTGTACGCTGTGCCAACTTCCCTCCGCACCTGGCCGATAGTACACCATGTAGTCTGAAAAATAAATAAATAAAGCGATGGTGTCACATCACAGATAGAAAATGCTTAAAAAAAAGTTAAGCATTAGTGTTGGGCAGCACTGTTTCTTTTGCTTAAAATACAAGCAATCATTATAACAAATGTAGAACACTTTAAACTTTGTTCTAGAAGTGATTTTGAGTAAAAATCACTTTTACGATTTATAAAGATTGAACAATTCTTGTGATTTGCATTCATGAAAATCCAAATAATAAGATTGGTAAATTAAGATTTCGCGAGCACAGGTACAATAATTTTGTTACTAAAAAATCTAAATTATTAATTTTAAAGTTTATCAAAGATCTATTTATAATTCAAGTTATTTGTATAATTAAAAACTCAATGTATTTTTTGAAAGTTAGAAATCCTGTCGAAGTATGTATTTCAATTATGCTTGTTGCCGTGAGTTCCCAAATCAGGGTTCTCGCTGGAATTTTGACCAGCATTAGCGATTTGGCGAATAAGAAATAAAAACAGTAGCCAAATGAAAATAAATGTTAGCAAAATGAATTCGACGTGAAACACTGAAAAGCTATCGTTAACTTCTTATTGTATCAATTTTTTGAGTATGTTCTAAAATAACGTAATTTTTTGTAATTACTCAAAAAATAGAAGTTCAACTATCCGCTACAGAAACTATTAAAAATAAATACATTCTAAATGCCTCCTAAATGTGTAAATGTTTCAGACATTCTTTTAGGAGTCTGAATAAAAGTTAAAATCTTTCATTTACCGTTGTGAAAACATACACTAAAAACTTCTATGAGATTTCGAACGATAGAAAAAATTGACCGGCCAATGATACTTTACGTACAACTAATAAATAAGTATGGTTAATTTCAACACCACATTCCAGCAAAACTTTTCTATATTTGGCACTTGTTGCTAGTAATTTTGTTTATGTTTTTACTTGAGCGACGCCGGCGCACAGACAGTGATTCACTGACAAAAACCTATCGCATAATCCTTTTTGTGTCTTTGGCTGTTGCTAAACTGAATTGATATTGAGTCTGTATCTATAAATAGAGCAATGTAAATGGCAAGGTGCGATTGAACATGCAAAGCTAAATCAATGGTTCAGATACGGGGATAAGTCTCGAGTGTATTCGCATACACACAAACAGAGTAGAAATTGAGCACTCGCAATTTGGCGAGTCTGATTGTTAGTTTACTCGCCAAATGAAACATTTTGTTTCGATTGGGTGCAATGGCGAGCGGCAGCGAGAACCCTGGCTTCAAGTATGAACTTCGTAAAGTTTCATTTGTCGATATATCTCTTCCAAATGACGTTCATAATTACAAACTTAGATTATTAAATATAAAATCACTTAAGAGTTTGTCTGGAACACAGAATAGCTATAAACGCACCTTGAAAATAAAAAAAAAGAAATTTTTTTTTATTTCATCTAATTTTCAAAATTATTTTTTGAATTAAGTAAAAAGTTCGATAAATTTGAATAGAAAGAGCAGCCATTTTGTGGCGGGAATTTGTTCAAAGCTGCTTTCTTTCGTTGCTACTTCTTCCTGTGGGAAAACTTGTTTTACAGGAACGACAGATGGACGACACTGTTATGGCCATGGAACAGTAGGGGAAGGCCACGTACCTCACTTTTATTTTGACATTTTAATTTAATTAAAATATGTAAATAATAAAATATAAAGCTATATGCTAATTATTTATCATGTTCTGCTTCCCTCATAATTTTCTTGATTTCTAATTTTAGGCCTGTCAGTTTTCTTTCAATTAAAAAAAATAGCAATTTTAGAACCAAGGTACAAAACCCACGTTATGCCTTGGCCCTAAGCATGTTGTATCATGAACCATGTATAATTTTTCCATAAAAAATAAAATTAAAATTGACGAAAACATTTTTATGATGTATTTGAAATAAATTTTAAAAGTATATTTACTAACAGATTTATCAGATACCTATTTAAAGTTGTTTTAAATTAATATAAAACAGAAGGTGTGATTAGAGGGCAGAGGGGGGGGGGGGGGATAATTCCAACCACAATAGATATCAATTGCATTTTAAATGCTTCAGTGCATTTTTACATATTTTTTTATACATGTTTGTTTTATCACAATGGAAAATCATCACAAAAACAATTGCATAAAAAGCTTATATTGTTTTTCAAAAACTAATATTAAATCAGCCGGTGCGTGGTTTTGCATCTTGCGCCTCTTTACCCCCCCCCCCCCCCCACCTACCCTATTAGAGTTTTAAAGAGTGTTTCATTTATATACAAAAAAAGATAAAATACATACAAAATGGATAATGATGAATGATGCATCATTCGAAAGATTTTCGAACAGGCTTTTGACATAGTATAGTTACATTTCTTTACAACACGTTGTTTAATTAAAAATGGCAGCTCATTAAAAATTAATTAAAAAACATAAGCCAATAATTTTAAAAACTGCAGTGCGAAAGCCTCAAAAGGGTCCAAAAGTATATAGTTGACCTTATAATTGCATTTAATGTAATCTGATTATTAAAAATAAAAACGAAACGCTACGATATTTTTGTTCAAACAACCGTAAAGCGTTTTTACGGCAGCAAAAAGGAAATGCTCTGTCTATCCTAGTATATTTCAAGGTCGATTGTGAACGTATGAACAGCTGTTATTTCATTGTATTCATTCATTAAAAATGTATATACCAAGGGTCGTATTCAAGTATAGTATTTCTCCTCTCGCAAGAATTAAGTGAAGAGGGTTCAACAACATCTCTATTCGGACAGAAAATGAATGAATTCAATGAAGGGAAATCACGTTAGATATCAGGATAAAGAGAGATGAAAATGATTTTGATCGCACTGAAAAATTTCTGCTACACTTTGTGTCTGTCACTCATCATCTTGCGTATGTAACAGCATTTTTAATGGACTTTCAGCTGATCAAATTACACAATTACAGTGAAAACCTCCCTGTGCGATCACCTCCCTGAAAGATCATGGAACGAAATTTATTCCCATAGGCTCAATACTCATTTTACCTCTATTCAGAGACCACGCCAGTTGAAATGGGTCCATGGTCCAGTTGAAATGGCCAATTCGCCAGTTGAAATGAATCTTCAAAGAAATGGGTGCCTCCATGAGCGACCCATTTCTTTGAAGAAAATGAAACAAAATTCCGTTTTTTCCGGGTCGCTTGAAGAAGGTTTTATTAGAAAAATAATTCCGGAGAACGCATTATTCATCAAACTTCTAAACTGAGTTTAGAATTTTAATTTATTCCGGTGACTTTTAAGTGTTTAAACCCCTTTGTGCCTTTTTAGGCCATGAATTGAACTCGGATGACACATTAAAGATGACGATCAATAAATTTTGTGGACGCTCTCTCAAGAACACAGAATTTAATAAAAATTCATGCTTAGGTAGTCCCCGATACAAATGAGTGCTGATTAGTTTTTGGTGCAAATCACCCAACAGGTGGCGCTGCTAAGCTACATTTTTCACGATTTCTGCAATATCTGTCTCTTAAGAACTAATGCACGGATTTAGACGTTGACATATGTTGATGCTCATTAGATTTTAAGTGTAAATCACACAACGGTGGCACTGCTGTGCTGCATTTTGCAGGACTTACATGATTTTAGCGATAGTCCTATCTCAAGAACTAATGCACGGAATTTCATATCTTTAGGATAGAGAATTTTGAAGTATTAACATACATGAGATAGAAGAAAGTTTTGGGATTGGCACATCAGACTAGTTTTTTATTAATCAAGTGAATGGGGTTAATAACAATAAAGAGTTGTTACTAAAGTTAAAGATTTAAAATAACGTGTTAACAAAATAACAACAAGGAATAAGTAATATAATAAATAACTTTAAAATATAATAATAAATGTTATAAAATATAATAAATAATAATACCCAATAAAATAAATAACTTAATGATTAAACTAATAATAGAGGAGAAGGTCCAAATACCGGCTAGGGTCCAAATACCGGCTACTAGGTGTTCTGAGAACTGAGCGCAGCGAAGGCTAGCGGTGATAGGCAGAGTTTGTAACTTTAATTGAGAGAAGAAAGTTACGAAAAGTACGTCGCTGAAGTCTGTCTTTTACAAATATTAAATGCAAAAGTGTCGAATCTACGTTATCTGGTACGTCAAAAGTTTTTCAGATATCTGCTTCTCATTTTTTTTTAAATATACTGATCTTATATTGGCTTGAAATGTTGATTTTCTCATTTTTTTAAAATATACTGATCTTATATTGGCTTGAAATGTTGATTAAGTTATTTTCTAGACATATTTAGCTCTCAATTGCCACGCGCACATTATTGGTATTTTATTATATGAATGAGTAATACCGGTTTTAACTTAAACATAGCTGTGGTCCGAATACCAGCTATCTAGAGTGGTCTAAATACCGGCTAGCCGGTATTTGGACTTCTCTCGGTTGCTCTGCTTGAAGGGAGGAAAATAAATTAATTTAAATAGTTCCATAATTAATAAAGTAATTTAAATGATTCAGAAATAGTTCTCGTCCCATTTCGCAATATGAAAAAAGCAACCATGGCCGTAATTCTTCAGGACCGACACTGCTTACCGGATCACTTTCCAAAACAGCGCTGTTGGACGCTACAAAATTGCCTGTAATAAATGTGAAGAGAAAGAAAAAAATGACGGAGTAAACCAGACGAAAGAGGCAGAAATTAGATTTTAACCCTTTCGCTGCGCAACCGGAGATTTCCTCGGGGATGCATTTTTTCCGTCTAATTAACCCTCCTTGATTATTCCCACCAGTTATTTTTTTATTGTGAATTTTGCCTTATTTAATCGGAGCATTTTCCCAGTTAAATTAGACAAACATTTTTGTTTTGAAAAACCGGTGACAAAAGAATAAAAATTCTTAAAAGACGCTCGTCGCGAAGGGGTTAAATACGCAATTTTTGAAGCTATTTTGATAAAACAATTAACCAGGAAGAGGGTTAAAAAAGTGAAAAAGGAAAATATCCAACAGAGGAAGATGATAAATTTGTGTCTTCTGCATGGGTGTTTTCTCTATGGACAAGAATGGGGGAGGGGATTCTGGGTTCAATGTTAAGAATGCGATATGTGGTCTGATAGGGACTATTCCGACGCAAAAAAGTGATATTATATTTTTGATTTTTTCAGATAAAATAATTCTCATTTCAATCAGCAAGCTTTTTTTTTTACACGTTAAAAAACAAAATTAGAAACATAATGTGCAGAAGACAGTGAGAGATAGTTGTAAAGAATTTTAGAAATTTGACAAAAATTCTTATTAAAAATTGCGTATTTTATCTGTGCATAAGAAATGTTATAAATCAATACAATTTATTAAAATAATATTCTTATTGCTTAATAATTGTCATTAGCTCTACTTGTGTGGTCTTTTGGGAAAAAAAAAAACAAACTTAGGTAGCCGGTAATTAGACCCCATCTTAAAAACTCAAAATTTGAAGACTTTAGGAATTTTGCTTTTTATAAACAGAAAACGCCTTTTAAACCGATTTTTCTCTCTCTAAACAAGTGTAAAATATGTCAAGGTACCCTGCTGTCACTTTTAATTTTATTAATTTTGAAAATTCTATGACCCAGATTGAAAACAAAAGTGGTAGCTGGTATTTGGACCTTTTCCTCTATTCAATACAATAAATATAAAAAAAATATAATAATTTAAAAAATATAATAAAATACAACTTTAAAATATAAAAAATACAAACATGCAATTTAAATGCAACAAAATGGGTAGATACACACCTAGCATTGAATAAATTATGTAAACATTGAATAAATGTCGGTATGAAACAGCGAATAGGTCGTCCTAAAGTACTTGTGAATGTGCTCCTTCTCTACGCTATTCTATCTCTTGCCAAAGCCCTTAACAGAGGGGGGCGCTGGTTTAAATTCGATATGGAATTTTTTTTTTTTTTCAGATTCACTAATCTAGATATTTCATCATTTGAATTTGTAACCAGTATATGGCCAATTAAAGATAGTATCTCATTTTCTTTACTTGCAACAAGTTATTGCTAATAAATCTATGTTCTCGGCAATATCGCTCAGACTAATCCCTCTGAGGGAAGTCCTAGTAACTTTAAAATATAAAAAATACATAATAAAATTAAATACAAAATATAGTAAAAATATAATAAAACTTAATGAAATACGATTAAAATATAACTTTATAAATGTGATAATATTTAATAAGTAACCTTAAATTAATAGTATGTTTAAAATAACAACGTTAATGCAAATGTTACCTGTGAGAAAACAGAAGGAAACTGTAAAGCTAATGGAGGCATATTAATATATGTATATTATATATATATATATATATATATATATAGCCATAATATAATTACAAATCATCATCTATTCGAATTACAATAATTCAATAAATTTAGCAGCAAATTATAACTAACATTATACAAAATACAGATGGAACCCTATACATGTAATACTAATTAAGCAAAATCCACCAATAGGCTAGCACATTGCATACGATTAATCCATATTAACATATGATAAACTAATAGATTTTTTTTTTCAAAAATTTATTGAAGACTTATGAAACAAGAAACCAGCTAAAAAATGTTGAACACTTAAAAGACATAATGTAAACAAACAATAGATCAATTGGAAGGATGGAGTCGGAAGCTTATATAGCATTTTACTTCATCAGGGGTACATGAAACACCAATATAAGCAAAAGCATAGTCGATTTCTGTAAAAGAATCCAGCATAAGCTAAAAATTAGATTCTTATGCACCCGATCGACCACACACCAAAAAAAGGCTTAAATGTACCATGACATGTAAATTTAATTAAATAAAAATATTAATCAAAACAAGATCCTTAATAATGAACAATATTAATTTAAAGAAACAAATTTGAAGACATACCAAGCAATAGAATTTCAATGATCACATTAAATCTTGAACAATTAACAAAATAATCAGAGCAAATGTCCATCCGATTTATTTTTACAGATATATATATATATATATATATATATTATATACTAATTAGTGAATTTTATGGGCGAATACATTTTAATTTTTTGTCAGCGAATGTTGATCTTTTCGTACGGTTTGAAGCAATACTATTGCTTTAAAACGTGAAAACTTTTAATTCTCTGTAACACATAGTCTTTGCGATGGTGGATAATATATTCAATTTAAAATGGAAGTTCATTTTGAAAAATGGGATTATAGGCTCCAAATATATGTTTCAACAGCTGTTGCAGCATTTCTGCATCAATCTACAGATTATTCCTATTATTTACAAAGAAAAAAAGAAGTTTTAAGGTTTCTGCGCAGAATAACACAGTTTTCGTTTGATTGTAAGCTCTAATTATCCGGTTTTATTTGCTGCATTATTCACAAAAAAATATGTTGAGTGCATGTTCATTTTTTCTTTCTTTGTTGGAGCATCGAATTTGATTTTTGTGTCATAATTAAAAAAAGAAAAAAAAAAATCTGCGTATTTATACGATACCTAAGTATTTTTACGAATATGTTAATAAAGAGATTATCATATTTTCTACTTTATGTTCATGAATATGGAATTATGTTAACTTTCTCGAGGCAGTGACCAGCACCAACCGTTATTATCTATTTTATTCATTACGACGTTGTGCAGTTTTGTTTGTCGTAAACAAAATGGTAAATGCAAGTAAGACATTACTGATCTGGTAGATAAAAAAAGAAATAACTGTCAAAAGTTTTAATGGAATGGAGGAATGAAACATCTTTATGACTGATTATATGAGAAGGTTCACAAAATCGGCTCGGTTATAACGTGAGAATAAAAGATATTTAAAAATGTTTTATAGGCGAGGATACCGATTCAGAAAGCTCGAAATTGTAGATGGGTGCCTGTACAGTTTGCTTATAAAGCTATTGTCAAACTATCAAACATTTTACAACATTTTGTTTTACAGTATACATTTACATGGATGTATAAAATACATGTGTGGAAACTGTGTAAGGAAAAAAAAATATGTATGGAAGAACTAGAAATAGTAACTACAAAAAGTGTATAAGGTGAACATTAAACATTCTTAGCTGGTTATTAAAACAATTCTATACTTTGATTTTAACAAGAGATTTAAATAGCGGTTTCAACTTTTTACAAGTTACTCTGCTTTAAGCAGAAGAGAAAATCATATTGCAGAGAGTATAAAGATGTTTGAATGATTAAGGATCAACAGCCATATTTGTACGAACGCAATGACTAAATAAAGTAATAACAGTCACGATCCTCATGAAGTAGTACGGGGTGTTTTTTAAATGAATAACGGGGTTTTAGCGCTTAGTAGTATTTATTACATAAAACTTAAAATTATAATTAATACATAAAAGGAAAGAGCAACCATTTTTACCTACAAGCTTACAAGTGCTCAATGTAAGCACTTTTCGTCACACGGTACACATCAAGTCGATAGCTCAGTTCTTCCCAAACGTCGATGAGTGTTTGTGGGGCCATTGTTGCAACAGCTGCAATAGTCAGCTGGTAGTGGAGGCACATACACACGATCCTTTATGAACCCCCACAGACAGAAATCACATGGCGTCAGGTCGGGTGAGCGTCTGAACAGAACTTCTTGGCTAATCAACGTTTGGGAAGAACTGAACTATCGACTTGATGTGAGCCGTGTGAGGAAAGGTGCTCGCATTGAACACTTGTAAGCTTGTAGGTAAAACTGTCTGAGTTGCTCTTTCATTTTATGTATTAATTATAATTTTAAGTTTCATGTAATAAATACTACCAAGCGTTAAAACCCCGATATTCATTTAGAAACACCCCGTATTATGAATCCACGATACGCACGAAGAAAGCGCACGATCAATGGGCAATTGAGTAGTTCCGCGACCAACGACATACAAGACCAGTTTGTGACGTTTAAAACGTCACACTGAGTGGATAATCTTTATGCGGTGATTAGTATAAAGCGGTGTGCCCATCGTTTTGTGCCAATCGCCGTGTAAAAAAGACCCACTCCGTGTGACAATTTAAAAAGCCACGAACTGGCCTTGCATGTCGTTGGTCGCGGTAGTTCTATAGATTTCAGCCAAAGGTGTTGGTTGGTTTTCTTCTACTCAAGGCTTAAGAAACTTGTAATACTCATCTATTTAAAATCTGTTTAAGGGGTCTTGTACCTTTTAAACGCAACGAAATTTAACGAAAAAAATTCAAAGTTTGAATTAGACTATCTTCAAAACCTTTTTATGTAGAAACATGAAATTTTGGACATTGATTAAACAGATTGAGCTTTGTAATATGCTGTCATTAGAAATTTATTAGCCTTTTACAGAATTTGCGTATTGTTGAAATCAAAATAGCTCTTTTTTTTCCCCTCCATAAGTCATTGCGCGCATGATATCTTGAGAAAGTATGTATGGATTGTCATGAAATTTGTTAAAGATACTAAACATATAAGTGTGTTTAAAATGAACTACTCCTGGGCCAAAATTATTTCATTAACTATATTAAAAAAAATATTTTTTATGAATAAAAATAGTCATAACTAAAAATATTACCATTGTAAATACTTAAAAGTAGTTCATTTTAAACACATATATTTGTGTAGTATCTTTACCAAATTCCATGACAATCCATAGATACTTTCTCAAGATATCAGGCGTGCAATGACTTCTAGAGTAAAAAAAAAGGAGCTATTTTGATTTCAACAATACACAAATTCTGTAAAAGGCTAATAAATTTCTAATAGTAGCGTATTACAAAGCACAATCTGTTTAATCAATATCCAAATTTCATGTTTCTACATAGAAAGGTTTTGAAGATAGACTAATTCAAACTTTGAAGTTTTTCGTTAATTTTCGACACGTTTAAAAGGTACAAGACCCCTTAACCACTATGTGCATATTTAACTGTATTATTAAACGTTTGAGTTTATATTTGCATTTGAAACTTGTTGTGGTAATCGGTAATGTACTCGATGTAATCCCACTATAATTATGTTATAAGATTGCGATGTTATCACAGTTTCCGAAGAAATTAATAACCTAACTCTAACATGATTGTTTCCAAATTTATTTCATGACATAACAATCAATGGACAAAACACTCAAGAAGATTCTGAAAACACTCATGAAATCAGAAACAGATAACTGACATTTTATACACTAGCTGATCATGTGAAATGTGATGATTAGAGAAAGCACATTTATTACTAAGCAATTGGGTGTATAATAATAGCTCAAAATTGTTTATTTACTGATAATTGCTTTAAAATATTAGCTGCATTTTCCTGGTGGATTTATTTCTATTTAACCCCTCTACTGTCTAAAAGAAGCCTATACAAGAATTAGCAATCGGGTCCATTGAACTCATATGTAAATACATAACATTAGCAAAACACAAATGAGCTACTGACAAGTGGACAAAACTTGCTTTCGAGTCCGATGGACCGCGACCAACGACATACAAGGCCAGCTCATGACTTTTAAAACGTCATACGCAGTGGATCATCTTTACACGGCGATTGGCACAAAACGATGGGCATGCCCCGCTTTGTACCAATCACCGCGTAAAGATGATACACTCCGTGTGACGTTTTAAACATCATGAAAATCATGGTTCGTCGCGGATGGACCCGCCTTGGAAGAGTGTCTCTATATGAAAGTAGCGACATACAATGCAAGGCGCATGCTCAAGTAGAAGTTTTTGTTCAAACAAGCCTACATTCCTCGGTACGAACTTGGCACCACTAGGTTGGGCGAATAGGGTTAGACGAGCGAGACAAATTAACATACATCAACTTGGCGATAATGGCATTTGGTGCAACGCCGAGATTCTTGGCGATTCGTTTTCGTCCAAAATTGTCTCGGCCAATCCAATTTTATCTCTCGTATTTCGTCAGATTACAGAAGCACCTTAATCATGGTAATCAGAAGGTTAAATTACAAACTCATTATTTTTGCAAGCGAATTTGATTAAATAACCAGCTTTTTCTAACCAGATGTTTAAAAAAAGTTTTCTTCTAAAATTAACCAAGAATAAATATTTCTTAAATGCTTACGTGTGAAGACATTTTCTGGCAGGTCTCTCGGGTGTTCCCATTCCAGAAGAGCAGCTGTGTCACTCGTCTCGGACACATACAGGTGGGGAGGCTTCAGGCTGTCTGCAAACACAGCCAATAAAATACCACATTATTAATTTATTACCACTGTAAGGAAATTTCTTTACAGATTTAATTGTGCTTTAATGAGAACTTCAATAAATAGAAAAAAATCATTTAAAAGCACCCAGATGTGAAATATGTCCCGGTAGTGAGAAGGTATTTACTCACGGGATATTTGAATATGAATTTCAAGGGCAATTTTAGCAATTTGAATAGTGATCGTCCATCTTTAACCCTTAAATTGCCGGGTGTTGCTTTTCGGCAACATACCCAATTTTAGCTCTAAAATACTATTAGAATAATATTGAAGCTATAACGCCTAATGTTGCTAATAAAATACATTCTGAAAATATTATTAAATCAATTTTCAACATGTAGATGGCAAGTCTTGTGCTATTTAAGAATAAAGATATTTATTTTTTCAATTGTTGCTACTTGTTCTTTATGTTTTGTTTGGAAGCTTGCGAAATAACCTACTTTGTTCTGCAGCGAGCAAGTAAAATTTATTTCTTATTATAGTTCCTTAAATTGTGTGTTTAATATTATAGAATTTTATCAAGGAAAATTATTTTTTCAATTAAAGACCAGTATTGCCGATTAGTAAAAACTGTTTTTTTAGCCGTAAACCATACTTAAAACAAAATATGATTTTTTAAAGTATTTTTCCCATGATTTATTTAAAAAATGAAAGCCGAAAAACAATATTACAATGATTTTTGAAAAATCAGGCATTTAAGGGTTAAGTTTGAAGGGAATTAGTATGTATTATAAACCACAAAGAAACCTTGAAATATTTTTAGACGAGCAAGGACAAATTTTTAACTTCGGTTCCCACGGGAAGTTGAAGATGGAGATTACCTCATGGTCAACCAATAAAAAGGGATTTTGAGGATGATATTTTTTAGGTTAGTGATAGGACTGTCTTGGTCTGACCAACACCCCTAGATAAGGGAGAAGGCGACACGAAAATGCCACACAAAGCAGGGAAAACAAAGAAAAAATAGAACTTGCATGTTTCGTTTTCTTTGGCGGGACTAATAACTATTATTAGAAATTAAGAATTAATAATTCCACGAGCCAACGAAATCGAAACATGCTAGGTGCTCAATTTTTTTCTTTTGTTTTGCCTGCTTTGTGTGACGTTTTCGTGACGCGTGTCAAGGCTTTCTCCTTTATCTATACTCCCTGTAGGAAAAATCGGCTTTTCAAGGACAAACGTCCTTTTTATTTTCTCTTCGTTACCATAGTTACTAGGCTAAGATAAGGGCCGAGGAGTGACGAACGAAGGGATAATGAAGAGGACGTCTGTCCTTGAAAAGCCAAATTTTCCTACAAGGAGTATAAGGGGGCGTTGTCTGATCGAAATTAGTTTTTCTCTGAGGAAAGGAAGGAGTTCTTGGAAGTGCGGTCCAGGAGATAGGTGTGTATCTCAAAGGGGGTAATTGCAGCCGGACCGGCAGAATTATATCTCTTGGAAGCACTATATGTGCTAAGAAAAATCAGAGTGTGGAGAACTATTCTCGTGTAGAGAACATAGAATCGGGAGAAATCTAAATAAAAGTTATTGTGGGGTTCTCCCTAATCTCATGTAAAATACCAGAACTTTCTATAAACAATTTAAGAGACTATTGTTGAACTTTATTGCTTATGTAAGTTAGCCAAGACGCAATATTTTTATTTGTTATGCGCTTTGGATCATCTAGTCAAGACTTAGTTAATTCAATAAGTAATTATTTAAATTATGTAAAGAAGAGAGCATATACCGATCATTCTTTCATCGACGCGTATTGCTTTATACTACTAATAATAATAAGAAATATCAAATCAAAAATAATAATAAACAGACACAGATAATTTAACTTTAAAATACAGGTTAGTCGTAGTCGACTCATATTTCATATTTGTAAAATTCAAAAGCTTCAAGCAGTGCCGTATTCAAGGGGTGGGCTGATAGGGCTACAGCCTCCTCCGAAATTTATAGAAAAATAAAAGTTTAATTACGAAAGTTTAGCAAAATCTAATGAAAACTACTAAAGTGAAATTCAAATGGAACCAAAAAATATTCAGATTTAATTTCCGTTAATAAAGTGTGTTATAAATCATCTTAGAAAGTTATTTTGCAGAGACAATGAAATTTTCCATTTCAGCGAAGTTTCTGTTATACACAGGCTCTCTTTACACACGTTTTATTGCATAAAACATGATACGTGGTGATTAAAAGTGCATTATTCATTTTTATTACTTGCTATTTATCATTTTGAAAGTCTGTAATTTAAAATTATGCATAGATTGAGATATCTTCACAGTATAAACTGAAAAACCGTGTTTTTTTTTTTTTTTTTTTTTTTTTTTTTAATTTATTTAAATGCAGTAGGATGAGAACGCTCTTAAATAATTTTAAATTTGCTGTTTATTTCGGTTTTATTTACTACAGTCGAACCTCTATTTAACGAAGTCGCTAAATCCCGAAAAAAAGTTCGTTATATGAAAATTCGTTAAACAGAGATTCACCTTTTAAAATACTTTAAACTACATAAAACATATTTTAAGTCCATAAACACTAAATATAATTTTAAAAAGTAATTAGTCACACCTTTTTTTTATAAATTATATCTATTTGTTTTATTTATTTAATCCATCAAAATCTGCAAGGGAAATAAGAATGAAAAAAAACATTGTCTGGAAATACATTGTATTTTCAGTTAAAAAAATAATTTTACATTAAAATCACGATTTTTTATTATGGTTGGTAAGCTGTTTGGAAGAATACCAAATTTTAAAGAAGTATTCTTTTTCTTCACGCCTTTATCTACTTCATCAAGAATATTTTCTCGCTTTGTCATTTTTGAGCTACAAGAGCCGAAATTACCAACACGATTGATCATGATCAGCAATCTAGAAAACGGGAAACTATTGTTTAAGGGAGTTGGGTGCCTGGTATGATCTGTTCATGGTCATTGATCATCATAAAATGTGTTAAAATAAAGAATAAGTTTGAAATGTCCAGTAATGTTTTAAGAAATAGGGAGAAAAAAAATTTAGATCCCAAGGAAAAATTCGTTAAATAGAGAATGCACTTCGCTATTTGGAGATTATTTTACGAAGAAATTTGCAAAATGTTCTTGGTTCTAAGTTCGCAAAATAGAGGTTCGTTAAATAGGGGTCCGACTGTATTTACTGAGATACCATTTAGCAGATAGCTTTCCATTTTCCGTTCATAAAAATGCAGTATAACCATGGAATTATACTTGCTGACGAAAACCTGCCTAAAACGAAAATTTCCCCAGTTCCATGCGATTTTATCTTAGGAGGTTTTACTGCATAAGATATGCATTGCCTGGTACGATAAAAACCTGTTTAAAGGGGAAATTTTCCGGTTTTTCTGATTCCATCTTAGAAACTTTTACTGTATCTCATGTCAGGCCCCTCCGAAATGAAAAGTCGAGATACGCCACTGGCTTCATCAGTGTTACAATTTTTCGTTATTGAAGTAGAAATCTTACATAGAGTCCCTTTATACATACACAGTAGTGCCATGCGCGCAGGGTGCATGCTCCGATTGCATTTTTAGTCCAAAAAATCAGTTTCCACCTATAAGGAAAGGGCATGTTTGCAAACGAACACTTCCGTCAATCAATCTACCGCGACGTAGGCCAATAATATCATAGACCTGTTAAACTTAGACCTATAGAATCGTCCGAATTCATATGTACAGTAGGAGTTTCTTACTATCCTAAAGTGAAGTCAGCTTCCTTTCCTTATGGCAACTCATACACCAGAAATTGCACTTGAATACATCTTCTGGTGTAGAAAAGGTGTAAAGTGTCGCTTCAGGAAAATACTAACTCATTGTACTGGTGTCCCGCGAAAAGTTTTAGATTTAGTTATTTTTCAATAATAAATTTTGAAATATTTCAAATAAATAAATAAACAAAAGTAATAGAAAGTATCTGATCCTTTTTAGATGTGTTCGTAATTATATAAATACGTAGCACCTATAGTCGTCGTTCAGTCCGTCTGTCCGCATATAACAGAGCAAAAACTAGCCAACCGAATCGTTTGAAATTTAAAATATATAATTGTTGCATAATTTTGTCGAGTCATATAGTTTAATGACAGGGACAATCAAAAGTTTTCCGTTACATTACGGCCAATGGGAAAAATATTATTTTAAGTGCATTTTAATGATGTTACAGCCTTTCGAACAGAATGAAGCACTTATAAAGTGCACTAAAATAGACATTCAGTACACTTATGCGGTGCAAAAAATATTTATAAAACTAGTTATAGTACGAATGCACTTCATTTGCCACGTTCGACGTGCCATTTCCAACTTGTTTAATATAATGCCTGTCTAATCGATCCAACTGCAAAAGATAACCAATTACGGCATTTCCTTGATACCTTCTTTATGAAAAAATTACAACCTATTTTTTAGCGTTATAGTAATTGTACTTTCTTCTATCTTTACATGAAGAAAGAATTTGATTTGTGAAAAATTTCGAATTTCGGTTTTCGACGTTTTAGGGGTCAGAGAACCTGAAAAACATGCTTTTAAAAAAGGGCTGTCTGTGAGTATCTGTATGTGACGCAAATTTTGAGTGGCGCTCTATCTCAAGAATTAATGCACGGAGTTTCATAAAATTCACTTAGTCCCCGATATAAATGGGTGTTTATTAGTTTTTGGTTTAAATCACCAAAAGATGGCGCTGCTGTGATGCATTATTCATGATTTCCGCAACTGCTCTATCTCAAAAACTAATGTACAAATTTTCATGAACTTCAAATTCCGTTATACCTTGATATAATAGCGTGCTGATTACGTTTTGGTGTAAATCGCCCAACAGCTGGTGCTGATAGGCTATATTTTTCACGATTTTCGTGATAGCTCTATCTCAGTAACTAATGTGCGGGATTTTAGAATCCTCATGATGGACATTAAAATTCATCATCACAGTGCCAAAATTAAATGGCAATATAAAGTACAGTAGACTCCCTCAAAACCGCACATAGTTACAGATGTAAACAATGAAACTTTCATTTCAGATGTAGGGGGAAAAATTACAGAATTTTTTAGTTTTATTTCATCCTGTATGTATTTTAAAATGTAAATCTTATTAATATGGCTGAACTCGTTTTTCCATGAAAGGAGTATATATATATATATATATATATATTTCTTTTAAATCAAGATATTGCTGATATCACTGGTAATCACAATCTTTTTACTGAATATATTTTTATATTAATCAAGCTTTTTTGGATATTATTATGACGATTTTGATGTGAATTAACCTTTAACTGATGTTACCGGTCTTACAGACCGGTGCTTTTTTCAATTTTCATAGTTTAACTTGCAAATTTCAGTTTATCTACAAACACTACCGAAATTTTGTTTCGTTTAGAACTTCAGTACTATCACCAGAGACTTTCGAGTAGGTGAATTTTAATTATAACACTCCCGTACAAAAAGTTTAGTACAAAAACAAGATCCTATGAGTTAATTGCGGCTTTTATTCATCTTTCGATGGAGCGGTCTCACAGACCGCTTCACACTAGTTACGTGACTATTTCTGTGACATCAGTTAAAGGTTAATAGAGAGTACTTTCCATAAGGAAAGTTTTATTGAATAATTCAAGGAAAATGTATCTCATCTTTTTTTTTATATTCATTCAAATATACATTATTCATTATTTACAAGACCTTTACTTTTAATATTTTATTCAGTTTTTAAATTATCTTACTTTTTATCCTTTTAGTTTATTACTTTACTTAATTATTTTAATAATTT
Organism: Maratus speciosus; assembly: GCA_963932465.1. Taxonomy (NCBI): domain Eukaryota; kingdom Metazoa; phylum Arthropoda; class Arachnida; order Araneae; family Salticidae; genus Maratus; species Maratus speciosus. The sequence goes on along the minus strand of OZ010791.1, from coordinate 14,178,810 downwards.
ACTATATTGCAATCATTCATGACAATTTTTATTGCATTCAAATTACTATTTTTAAAATGTAAACAAAGCAATGGCCAGAAATCCACAAAATTCTAAAATCCGCACGACCTCTGGTCCTATGCTGTGCGGATTTCAGGGAGTCTACTGTATTAACATGCACCAGATAGAAGAAAGTTTAGTTTCGGGATTGGCACATCCGACTAGTTTAGAATAAATACTAAGCTTAAAAGTATTTTTTACTCTATTTTTAAAATATCATACTGCACTGCAAATGTACCGCGAAATTTCAACCGTACGTGGAAGTGGTCCGTGAGTCAAGGTTGAAAAACACTTGTTTCGGCATACCTTTGTCGGAGGTTTCGACGAGAAGTTCGTGGGATTCAGGCCCGGATCCGACCGAGTTGAAGGCCTTCACGACCACGGAGTACCGGGTCGCTTTTTGGAGCCGGGTCAGTCGGTAGTCTGAGTGAGTGGACCGTCCCGCGGCCACCGTGTGGAAAGCGTACGGCTCAGAGGACTGGTGGCGCTTGTGACCCACGTAATAGCCGAGCAGACGACCATTCCAGTGTTCGCGAGGGGGCGCCTGCAATGGAAAATAACATACACCACATTAACAACAACATGTCTACCTAAGCACTGATAGTACTATTAAGAAACAAACAGAAAAAAAAAATCATTTGGATAGAAGATTTTATAAAGCAGACCATGAAGCCATTACTTTGCCACATATGTTATCATATGTAGAAAAAATGAATATTTTTGCAAAGAATTTCTATGAAAGATTAAAAATAGATTAAGGGGGGATCTTTAGAGACCCAATTTTCTCATAATAAAGCCCTTTTTTTCGATTCAACATATAAAAAATTGCCATCATTTTTGAAATTTAAATATCGTATATATATTTTAACAATATATAATGTATACACAAAAACAAAATTGTATATTTACCTCTCTTTCTTACAATATAACTTTTGAAAAATACATGAGAAACTAAATTTTTACTTCAAATTGAAGTTAAATATCACCTTTATTTGCAAACTTAAAACAGTGAACTCAAACGTTTTCTAATTTTTTAAAATTAAAAATTTAGCCTGATAAAGGCTTGAAATTTAAAAAAAAAATTAATTTTTTTTAAATTTTGAATTTAAAAAAGTTATAAAACATTTGATGAATTCAGTGTTTTAGTTTTACAGATCAAAGGCGATATTTAGCTTCAATTTGATATAACATTTTAGTTATGAGTTAATCAAAAGTTATGTTGTAAAAAACGAGAGGTAAGTATAAAATTTCTCTTTTACTTGTGTATACATTATATATATATATTTTATGATGAATCGAAAAAAGTGTTCGGAGCAAAATTGGACCCTGAAAGGTACTCACTCCCTTTAATCAGATAGCAAAAACTCAAAAACAATTAAATTCAAAAACTTATCCAATAAACTGCCCCCTATAGAGCACAATGATACAATAAACTCCTATAAATTGTGTAGGTATATTTTGTTATTACTCACGAATACTTACAAGAGAACGTTTCCAACCCGCAAATTAAAAAAAGGAAAATTTTGGAGATATATAGGGTTTATCCAGGTAAGTAACAAGCAGTTATTTTTGTTGCCCACATTCACTTTAAAAGAGAGAAATATTTTACGACCTTTTGCAATTACTAATTGCTCCTTTTTATTAGTTCTGGCGAACAAAATATCAATTGTTATATATTGTTAACACATCTTAAAGTTTTTGAACAACAACAAATATATATACTATATCATCATAATCATCAACCGTTTTCAATCCACTGCTGGATGTAGGTCTCTCCCCCAGATTTTTCCAATGTTTTCAGTCTAGTGCTTTAGTCATCCAATTTACACCGGCTACTTTTCTGATTTCATCACTCCATCTTACTTGAGGTCGTCTTCTTGGCCGTTTTACATCTCTGGGATACCACTGTAGGGTGTTTGTGCTCCATCTATTGTCTTGTCTTCTTGCAATGTGCCCAGCCCAATTCCATTTTAGCCGTTTAATTCTTTCAATGATGTCAAAAACTTTCGTCTGACTTCTTATCCAAGTTATTCTTTTTTTGTCTCTTCTAGTTATGCCTAGCACACATCTTTCCATACTTCTCTGTGTTGTTTGTAATCTTTGTACCATCCGTTTTGTTAGCGTCCATGTTTCTGCTCCATAAGTTAGCACAGGCAAAACACATTGGTTAAATACCTTTCTTTTCAAACAAAGGGGCATGCTACTCTTCAGAAATATTGTTCTTCCCAAAAGCTCTCCTTCCATTTCTTATTCTTCTATTGATTTCATTCATGATATTATTATCCGATGATATTTCCTGCCCAAGGTACACATAACTTTGCACTTCTTTAATTTCAGTGTTGTTGTAGACAATTTTCTTTTTTTGATGCAAATGAATTGAACACCACCTTAGTCTTTTCAAAGTTTATTTTTAATCCCACATTAATGCTAGCTTCTGCCAAATCTTTTAGCCTATTTTCCAATACTTCAGGACTGTTACTGAAAATTAAAATGTCGTCAGCGAATCGGAGATGACTTAAATATTCCCCATTTATTCTAATCCCTTTGTTTTCCCAATCCAGCTTCTTGAAAATATTTTCTAAGACAGCAGTAAAAAGCTTAGGCGAAATGGTGTTTCCTTGTCTTACTTCCAAGCTTGATCTTTGCTTTTCCTTTGTTCAAGCGGATGGTTGCTGTTGCTTTCTTCTAAATCTTCTTTATAATATTGATGTAAGGTTTGTCTATACCAATGTCCTCCAGAGATTCTACTACTGCTGATGTGTAGACAGAATCAAATGCTTTTTCATAATCAATAAAGGCAAGGCAAAGAGGTAAATTATATTCCTTATGTTTTTCTATGAGTTCCCTTACCGTTTGGATATGATCCATTGTGCTGAATCCACTTCGGAATCCTGCTTGTTCTCTAGGTTGAGATGAGTCCAGAGCTGATTCAAGTCTTGTCGTTAAAACTTTGGTGAAAATTTTATAAATCACTGATAGTAAGCTGATCGGATGGTAGTTTTTAATGTTTTCCTTCTCTCCTTTCTTGTAAAGTAGCACCATCACAGCATTATTCCAATCTTCTGGTACATCTGACTTCTGGAGACATTTGGAAAACAGTAAGGATAGCATTTTTGCAAATTCTTCTCCTGATTCTTTGATAAGGTCGATTGTAATTCCATCTTCTCCGGGGCATTTACCTTTTTTCATAAATTTAATGGCTTGTAAAACTTCGTCTGTCATCACTGGGATTATGACTTCGGTTTCTGTTAAGTTTTCTCGTGGATCGTATAGGTTGATTTCCCTTTGATCTTCACATTTACATAAATCGTTATAGAATTTTTGGACAATGTGTAATATTTCTTTATTGATTTTGGTGATTGTTCTATCTGCCCCCTTTAGTGCAAAAATACCTTTTCTTCCAACACAAAATTTGCGCCTAGCTGATTTTAAACTTTTGTTATCATCTAGAATTTTCTTGACAAGATCAGAGTTAAATTTTCTGATATCTTCTGTAACACATTTTCTTACCATTTTATATAACTCAGCATAATCAACTCTTGATTTAGGATCGTTTTTCTTCATTTTAAATTCTGTGCGTTTCTTCATCAATCTTCTTGTTTCTTCTGTTATTTATCTGCTTTACTTGTGCATCGCCGGCTATCTTCCTTGCAATATCTTGTAGAGTATTGGTTAGTTTCTTGTTCACTACTGTAAGATCTTGCTCTTCTTCTAAAGTTGATTGAAGTACTTGGATATATACACATATATATAAGTAAGGATCGCGTCACGCTCTCTCTATCGCATAGCGGTTCGTGTATTTTAAGTTGGCTTAGAATTGTTCAAGAGTTGTGTAACCGTGATCGTGACCGATTAAATACACAGTAAACACGAAGGGGAGTTCTTGGGTTTATTATCCTTTCTATACATAACTCCTTTTTAAAACCAGGCCAAACTGGAGGGCATTTAGTCCCAACTACTCTTGAAACACGCTCATTTGAGCGACCGACGTATGTTACTTCAACAATGCAATGGTAAGAGCCACCCAAAAAACTTGCTCTTCAGTATATAAAAGGAGTAATTCACATTATTTCTGCCAGAGGACAGACTTTTTCATAATAGAAGGAAACTTTATTTTTATTGGTTAAAACTTTTTTTAATGACGAGTTTTCTGATATTACACATGTCTTGCATCATCTTGATTGCACCACTAAAATGTCATTACCATCCTTGACATTAATGATGATTTTTTAAGAGACACTTCTACAGAGACTAGGATTTATATTATTTTAAGTTTACATCAATGTGAAATTACCTTTAATTATAATTATGTAATCTGATTTATATATTTTACAGCTAATAACTGTCAAATACGGAGAAAGTTGATTAAAATGTATTGTTAAAATATAATCTGTTTACTTGAAGTAATCCACTGAATTTAATATCTGTCACATTGGGAAAAGATATTACACTGTAAAAAAAAAAAAAAAAAAAAAAAAAACATTTTTACAGTACAAAGTACTGTTCATCTCGCGCACAAACTCGATCACAGTGAATGTGCTGTATCTTTCTTTGGTTTCCTGACTATATTAACATGGAATTTACAGTAGTTGCGTAAAATTAACAGCACAATGTACTGCCAATTTGGAAGCCACCAGTTTGTGCTGTAAAACAATGCGTCCAAATTGCTAGCACATTGTGCTGTTAATTTTATGCAACTACTGTATTTTCCATGTTAATATAGTCAGGAAACTAAAGAAAGATACAGCAGATTCACTGTGATCGAGTTTGTTCTGGCAAATCTACAGTGGTTTTTTACAGTGTAGCTATTTATGTGTTTTGTTTTAAAAATCATCTAATGTTTACTTTAACTAAAACTTATTATAATTTTAAATATTCATTACATCAATCAATGACAAAGATGAAACAAAAGTTAGAAATTAGGAATATTAAATTAAAAAAAAAAGGATAGGATTAATTTTTATCCTTTCATATATACACACATTTTGTAGACAACCTGGGAATTCTCATTTTGCTTAAGTAAAACCGTTTATTTACGGGCACTGATGTCAAGTACACAAGTCAGATATATGTGTTCAATAAATAAATAAACCGCTTATTTTCACTACATTTAACAAATTACTTATAGTGATTCTAAAAACTTCGTGCATTCACAATGTACGATAAGGAAAAGATCCACGAGAAAAAACTGCAATCTCACAAAAGTATAAAGAATTCTATCAAAGATTACTGTTAATATTTGTTGTACCATACTTATTACTGTTAACACGACAAGTTTGTTCTATGTTTACTGCGATCGGGATCGATGTTTATATCATTTAAAATAGATAAAGAAAGAAAAAAAAAAGTGATCATATAAACTAACATGTGCCTATTTGTTTCTTTAACAACTTAATATAATATAATAACAATAATATCCATTTTTTTTAACGAAATATAATTAAACTATACAATAAAGATCGTATTTTCACTAACAATAAAATACAAAATAAGAATTGCCGGTTTATCTAACAAATCTATATTATAATTTTAATTTATTCTTAAATTTTTAAATTTTTTTTGGTAACAATTGATATTTTATTAGTTTTCGATAGAACTAATGAAAAGAAACAATTTTTAACTTTAAAGTTTTTCATTATCTCTGACAATTAATGGACAATAACAAAAGGTCGAAAAATATTCAGGATAAAATTTACCCATTTAAAGTGAATTTGGGCAACAAAAATAACTGCGAATTACCCCCCCCCCCCTGTATCTCCAAAGTTTCATACATAGGTATATATGTTTTAATTTGCGGTTTGAGATTGTTCCCTATTAGTTTTTGTCAGCAATCTATAGTAATAATAATAAATTTTTTTGAAATGATTTAGTTTAAAAAAAAAAAGAATAAATCATGCCCGATAATTTATCGAAGAAGATCAGCCAATTTCAAAAATCCAGGAATGAAAAATAAAGTTAGAAATAAAAATAAAATTATAACAAGAAAGAAAAATCAAAAGTTAAACATACATTATGAAACACTTTACAACACATTCAGAGTACTGTATAAAAGCTTCTCCAAACATTATTTGAAAATTTCTCGTTCGCATTCCAATATTTTAAAATGACTGTTTGCTTAGGATATGTGAGGTCAATATGTATAACTTTCTACCTTTGTACTTTTTCGATTTCTGTTGCAGTTTGATGCTTTGAATAATTTTTAATATAGAATTAAACGGTTGGTTGGTTCCAAAATGGAGAGTCCTCAGAATTAAACTGCAAACTAAATCAGAAAAGTATAGGGGTAGAACGTTTGACATCAATCTTAGATATACAATGCAAAAGTAATTATTTTAAAGTATTTAAAAGCAAACGAGAAATTTGCAAAGAACGCTTCCATTGGTTTAATAGTCGTTTGGGGAAGCGCGACTAAAGCTAATAACAAGACTGTGCAAAGAGTCTAATCTTCGGGCAAACCTTAGTTGTCAATGGTGATTATACTGAGCGAGCCTTTTTACCGACTCTGGCGTTGTAGGATTTCCATACTGGGAGATATAGCGATGAGTTTGGCGCGCAGAAAATCCTTTTTCGGATTTAATTTATATTATTTGTTTACTGCTGAAGTATAGTCTTGGATCGCCAGGCTGTTTATCGTTGTTTGGAGGAATTAATTTGCGCGAGTTGAATTTACCAATTTGTTTTTTCCCGTTCCACGCAGATTTTTTTTTATATTCCTGAAAGAATTCCGGTTGATGATAGACAGCCAAAATACATTTAGAATAAAATTATATATATATTAAAAAAAAAACGAAAAATCCCCTTTAGGGACGCCGGCTGGGGAGGGGCCAGGAAGGGCCGCCGCCTCTCTCTGGATTTTGAAAATTAATTTTAAACGAAACTTTCTTCATTTCTGATTGTTAAAAATGAAAGATAAAAAACTGCCTTGCCTTCCTCAACCCCTACCGTGGCAAAGAATGTTTAATTCTTTTTCTTTAATTTTTTTTTTTTTTTTTTTTTTTTTTTTTTTTTTTTTTAACATTCACGTGTTTTTAATTTATCCAAAAGGAACCAGAAACCCTGTGGCGGGAATTTTTTTTTTTTTTGAATTGTCAATTTTGTTAAATGTTGGTAGAAATCTATTTTTGAATATTTAATCTTTCTTAATTGTTGTATTATTTTATTGCTTCTGAGTTAGAGGTCTGCACGGGCCCGGCCCGCGGGCCGGTGGAATGAAGTCGAATTTTCAAACGGGCCGGGCCGGGAGGGCAGAATTAGGACAATTTTTTCAACGGGCCGGGCCGGGCCGGCAAAAAAATTAATCGGGCCTATCGGCCCGATATAAGAATTTAAGCTAAGCAGATAGAATACGAGCCATTTTCAATGAATATGATTTTCTCGAGAAGTATAAATGTGCGGCACGAGCCGATGCGAGTTTAGCAACATCAATACAGAAATGTAAGATGTCCATCGTAGAGATCGGCATCGTACAGTTACAAGATGTCTGATTCCGAGTTTAATTTTTTTTTCAGCAGACTCGTGCCGGGACGGAACTAGTCTTAATCGATCTCAGGATGTGTAGAACAGTCATTGTGTTTTGTAGTATTAATAGTGATAATGAAGTTCTCTTAACAGTATCTTTGGAAATATACCTTAAGGTGGTTCTCATATTCACTGCTCAACAATGCGAAGCTTTCAGACACATTTTCTGACAAAATTTTTAACTATAAAGGCATAAAATTGACAGGTTTGTCTATTGAAGGCATTTGGAAACGAATAGCTTTTTCCATATTTGATAATTTACTTACAGAGATAACAGAGATTCCTGTCACGTGACTGTACGCTGTTCTCCTTTCCTGTGCTATCGCTTCCGGAAATTCGATTCAAAACTCTAACTTTGACAGTATTTTCAGAAAGACATATTGCGTTTATCTATGAAAAAAACGACATTTTTATAGCTTCTGAATAAGAATACCTGCCAATCTTACGCGTGTCCGAAAAGAAAAGAATTCATAAATGTGTCGAAATGTAGCTCCTTTGGATTTGAGAAAAGCCTTAAAAATGAGAGAAATATTTTCACAAATCTACTTTTTATTATACAGCTTCAAAGTTATCATGTTTTTAATCCTTTATTCTGAACTACATTAATCTTTTAATGAATTCTTATTTCCATTTTGAAATGTCTGTAGACACGATGACTAAAACACTGTAAGTAATCGTTAATGTTAACTATTGTGTGTTTTCTGTTTTGCGAACATCATAGTAATGTAAAATATACTGTAAAATGTTCCCATAAATATGTATGTAGTATTCATTAAAAGAATCTTAATTGTATGTTGAGAAAAAAAGGATTTTCTTTTTTGGAGAAGTTGTGTCGGGCCGGGCCGAGAACTGTAAAAATGCAAACGGGCCGGGCCGGGCTCGGGCCGAACTTTCAATTTTTACACCGGGCCGGGCCGGGCCCGGGCCTGGAAATTCCGGCCCGTGCAGACCTCTATTCTGAGTATGTTTAAAAGTTGTCTCAAATGGAGAATTCTGTCAATTTTTTTTTTTTTTAATTTAGCTTATTTCATACTTACATTCTGCAGCGGGCGAATGTAGACCATGGACCTCAGCCATAAAAAAAAAAAAAAAAATGTGTAAATGCAAACGAGATATTAGAAAAGAACCTTCCCATTGGTTTAACATTAACTCACGTGTAAGGTCCCTACAGGCGAAGACACTCGCGAACTAATGCTAACCCTATGGGGAGTTTATTTTCTAATATCTCGTTTGCATCTCGGAATTTTTAAATATTTTTTTGCATTGGATAGCTGAGGTCGATATCTATAACGCTCTTTTACTTTTTCAATTTTGGTTTCAGATATTTTTTATTAAGTTACTTTCACTTTCGAAACCGGTTCCGAAAATAAAAGTGTCATTCTAAAAAAATATCTGCAACCAAAATTGAAAAAGTAAAAAAAGGAGAGATGTAGAGATAAACCTCAGCTATCCAATGCAAAAAAAAAAAAAAAAAAAAAAAAAATAAATAAATAAAGATAAATTAAAAATGTCGAAACAAGTTTTTAAAAGGAAGAAGTCCTTAATCAGAAATTTGTATTCGGGTATGGGTTGAGGAACGGTGAAACTTTGAAACGAAAAATGTATGTACTTTCATTTTGAAAAAACATTCTCGATATGTATATCTATAATTTCTTGTAACAATCAAAATAAGATGTTTGTGTTGGTAGTCGCGCCCCTCAATCTCCGCGCCTGGGACGACTGCCCCCCTTTGCTCCCCCCATTTCGCACGGCCCTGATTGATTTATGTCAAGTTAAATTATAATTTTACTTATCAAATCAAATTAACTTACATTTATGCATAAAACTGTAGCATGCATTATGAATAACTGGTGAATTTTTTCTTGTTTTTTGTGTCTAAAATACTGTTAAAATATTGAATTTATACTATTGTTTAAAAGACAAATTAATTTAACTGCTGATCAATTCTTCCTAAGTAAAATAAGAATAGTTTAAACTTCTGTTTGCGGAAAGATAGAAATTATACCGTGAATGTACTTAAGAAAGCCGCATGTAAAAAAGATTAGTTTTAATTTACAAAAAAAAAGAAAATTCTTGTTATTTTACATATTCTTTCCATGTGCTTCATATTTACTTGAGTTAAAATTGTCTAATCCACCAAAATTTTCTATCCACCGCGATTGTCCAGTAAATTAAAGAAATAAAAATACATTCTTAGATAACAATTGCTTGTAATTAATTTACCGGAAACAAAGAAAAACTGTTCGATTTCAAATCCCTTCAAATATCATGCCTGCAAGCATCCTGTTTTTACGTTTAAAAACAAGCCCTAAAATAAAAAGTTTCCGGTTCTTGGGCGGGGAAAAATACCGGGTGTCCCAAAAAGGACTGACTGATTTTAAAATTCAATAACTTGCAAACGGTGACAGATATTTAAAAAATTCTTGCAGGAGGGTTATGCATAAGGTCAAAAGTTTTTTTACTGTGATTTTCAATTTTAGTTCGAATTACAAACAACAGATGGCGCTGCGATCAATAGACGCTGAATTCAGGCTCGATTTTTGGTACTTCGTGGCCCGGATAATACATTTCCATCTCCTTTTTCAGCATGGAACAAGAGAAAGGACCAGAAATCGAGCCTGTATTTAGCGACTATTGCTTACAGCGCCATCTATTGTTTGTAATTCGAACTAAAATCGAAAATCACTGTAATAAAACTTTTGACCTTATGCATAACCCTCCTGCAAGAATTTTTTAAATATCTGTCACCGTTTGCAAGTTATTGAATTTTAAAATCAGTCAGTCCTTTTTGGGACACCCGGTAGTTTTATGAAAACAGTCTTAAAATAAAGAGCTTCTCTTATTCGTTTTAATTTGCAAAAGAAATTTTTCTTTGATATTTTAAATGTCTCAGCCATATATTGGGTATGTACTTGGGGTGAAATTTTCCGAAAAATTCGAATCCACCGAAAATTTTTCTCTATATTTAATAGTTTAAAAAAAGAAACTTTTGATTGGACATCAAAAATCAACTATCTTTGAGAATAAGAGGAGGCTTTATCTATTGACCATCACCCCGCAGATCTCTGTTGGGGGTCTAAGGTTACTAGCCATTTGCTTGCACCGCGCCAAATTCTCGCCAGAATCCTTCCTTGCGAATAAATACATTTCCTTGATTATTATTAGATATTTATCATAAAAATGAATATATGTTAAGCTCAATCGATTTTGATTAAAGAGTCAATCATTTTTCATATAAAAATGTGGAAAAAAAGAGATTTAATATGCCATTTCTTTCAGATTCTGTACAAAACTATTTATTGTCGCGGACTTACACTCCTCTCTAGTATAATCTCCATTGACAACTAAGGCCTGCCCCAAGTAGCTGAATGTACAGTTAGTCCGATATTTGAGTATAAATTCATTCCAATGTTTCTTTTTACGGACGTAGATTTACAAATGCTTTATTGTTTAGTTTATTCTCGCAAAACCGTGTTTATTTCTAATGATTTTTTAAAAATAGTTTATTGCAACTTAATTCAAGTGACAAATTAAAATTAAAATTTCGAATCTAACATAACATTTATACTTTTTTTTTTACAAAAAATAAAGTAAAAATTATTTTTCTATGATAGTAAAATAAAGATGCACTAAAAGCAGACGATTTTATAAAAGAATAAAGTGGAAGTTGTGATGCAATTAGAATACACTTATCATATTTTATTAACAAAAAAATGATTTCGAGTGACCTAGTTTATAATTAATAAACAAAGCGACCTGCCAGATTTGGCTCTTATTTTGGCACAGCTCATATGAGCGCAAATATTATGGTAACCACCATCTACCTGATTTCATCTTTATTTTATTTATATATTTATTTTTTCCTTCACATGCGGCAACAAAGAGCAGATGTTTTTAGTGCATTCCAAGCATCTTTCTAACCTGCGATTTTTAAAGGGACTCCATTTTACGGCGACTCACCAGCTGTTTATACGTACGATCAATAACACACGGGCGGGTTGCCACATTCGCCAGCTTCATCATTTTAGTGACAGGGTGTGCTCCAAAGAACATAATATTCTCCAGATTTATCAACACTACTTAAGTTTTATGAATTAAATTAAGACACATTTTTATATTATTAATGCAATTATTCGTCAAAACTGCCAATTTCAAGAGAAATTTTTGAAGAAATCCCAATTTTTACAGGACGCCAACTCATGCTCCAATGCCTGAGTAATAAAGTAGATTTTCACTTTAAACAACATTATTAAAAAATATAAAACTTATATCCATGAACGTTTAACAACACATTTTATAACTTGGTCCAGAAATATAACTCAAAATATGTTCATTAGCGGTAAATTTTGATAAAATTGGCGAGTTATTTGGCGATATACTATAGCTCATAATTCTCTCTCTTCTTTTTCCCTATGAATGAAGTTAAAGAGTCACTGGCAACCCATAACCACGTGCTCGAGGGGAGAGAGTGTGTAATAAGAAAAATCAATGGGTGTGTGGTCGGTGCAGAACTGGGTTTTTGAAACTAGTTTTACCGAACAGCTGTCTCGCCCGTGTTTGCTTTAGCAGACGAAATCGAGGAAGAAATTCAGTTGATGTCTTTAAAATTACCTCAATTAAGGAAACTCGTTACGTTTTGGCACATGCACGAAACCAGGTTTATTATTCGTAAATGCTTCAAATTCCCAGATATTTTCATTGAGTTTCCCAAGAATCGAATGTTATAAATATTTCAGGAAATATTCATTAACGAACTATTCATGATTCATAACTGTATACATTCATCCCATATGAAATGCTATTTAAAAAACAAATTTCTATTACAGAAGATATTCATCAACGCAATTTAAGCATAATAAGGTTTTCGCATTTTCATAAGAAAATGATACGTGTGACAGAATTATTATTACACTTTTCACTCGTAAAAATTGAAAAAAAATAAAATGAATGTAGCCAAATGGCGTAACGTTTCCTAATATTTCATTTCAAAATTTAATTTATTAATTTCAGCTAAATTTCGCTTTTGAATTTAGTTGATTACTATTTTTAGTTATTCCTAGCGTATTTCTAATACCTATAAAATTTATGAATCTTTCAGAAAATTTTGTCGAAATTAATGATTCAAACTGATTTTTAGTTCACGATCATCGTAGGGTAGCAATCGACTATAATCAAAGATAAAGGATACATCTGTTTTATTTTAATAATAAAAAAGGTTTAACTGTAATCGTGAGCCGTATATATTTACTAGGGTGAATAACTGAAATGTGAAAGCATATCCATGTGTATTATAAAGCCAAAAACATGTCTGTGAATAACGCTGACGTCATATCAATGGTGGCAACGAGTTGAACAATCAATTTTGTTTTATCGGACATTTTTTAACTTTTAACATCGTACAGTTTCGATGTTTACGCCGTTGAATAGAAAAGACAATGTACTTAAATACGAAATTTTTTGAAAACTGTATCCCAATGGACTGATATGTTTTATGGTTTTAAAAATATTTTTCAAAAATTATCTCAAAAATGAACGTGCAACTTGGTTATGGAAGATTGCACTTAAAGTAATGTAAATATTCCAGAATTTGTTAATTCAATATTCCGTAACTAAATTGCCACATGAAATTAAAACTGCACGAATTTAAGACATGCAATCAAACTACGCGCTGAAACAACCAGAATCACAAGGATTGCTATAAATAGTGAAATCTCCCGCGTTGACCGCTGGGATGAGGCTATTATGAAAGTACCAAAGAAGCTCTTTGGTGTAGTGGGTGGACCATCAATGAAAATGTACTAAGTGTAAAAATCAATTTGGAGTTTTCAATTAAAATAATTTTCACGTACGTTACTTGATCCTATTATAAAGCGTATCCGATGTAAAAACGACCGGTATGTAACCGTTTTCCAGAAAAATGGCTGCATAGTCTGCTACAAATTTTTAACGGTGTTGGAACGGTATTATTTATTTTATTTATTTATTTTTTTTATGAGATGTGTATGGACCACACATTTTAAGGATTCAGAAATATTTTAATATCAAAAATTTTGAAGTTCGTTACCTTAAAAATAATTATACCCGCTTGTACAAATTTTAAAGGAATATTTATACTAGCTTACTCTATTGATTTTTTTTAGAAATTAAATAAGATTCTCACGGACTTAAAATCATAAATAAACGTACATTTTCTCAAGAATGGATGATTGCACTGAGCATAACATAAATACGACGATACGACCTAATTTATTTTATACTTAGCCAAATAGTACCTCATTATAATTAATATTATCAAAACAAATCTAATATTTCAACAATGGAAAATATATATTTATTAAAATACAGAAAATCAGAAAGTTCTTATTGTTAAAAACATTTTTCACGAAATGTTTCAACCCTTTATGTACTGAATTAAGAATTCATAAAAATTTTATCTTCTAAAGCATGTTTCGTGAATTTTTGAAACTACATTAGAAGATTGACACAATCATTTAATGAATTTTAGAAGGATTGAAGGATTTAGAAGGATTCATTCAATTTGAATTTATAGGGATTTTGGGCACTCTTTATAACGCCCCTCATATCTTTTATTTTAAATATTTTTCTCAGTAATTTGTAGAATTAGGAAATGTACATATGTAATGTTCTTACAGTATAGAAATATTTCGAATTGAAAAATCCCCCCCCCCCCTCCCAACGCCAAGAAAACTGAAAAGATGCAATGGCAAAAGAAATCATCCATTAAAAAATATTTTCGTTTCGTGTAACCCATAATGTTTTTGCAACAAGATAAAGTAATGTATCTATAACTCATTTTAAACTGTATTACAACTAATCGATGTATTAAAGGAATTTTATAACAAGTTATTTTACTACTTATTACTACTTATGGTACTCATAAGTACCGTCAGTAGATTAAAGGTTAATGAAAAGTAAATTTGTAACGTGGCAAAAACAGCACTATATTTGAAACAGCAGAAAGGAAAAAGAAGTACCTTCCATGTTACTGAAACACTTGTAGGTCCGGTTGCAATAACAGTTACGTCCGTAGGAGGTGCTGATGGAGCTAAAAATAAAAGAAAAAAGTACGAAAATCAGAAAAAAAAATATAAAAATTGTATTAATAATAATTACATTACTCTGATTTATTCATCAATTTGTTATAGATACTATTTTTTTCCATTGGAAAACTACAGAAATATAAAAAAGTTAAACCTTAAAAAAAGTTCTTGCAACAAACGTTTACAATTTTCAATGTATTTTCAAAAGTTATGATTTTGGTTTCCTTGATTTTGCTCTAAAATTTCGTGAGACGCAGATTGCAGCAAAATCAAAGTAGGATTTAAAGGCAGACAAAAGCCCATTTGTATTAAAATTAATGTAACACTGGCAATTCTTTTACAGAACATATAAAATATTCGAAGGAGAGCATACGAAATTGCTTGAAATAATGCTCGACTTGTTTCAAATGAAACAAAATTTAAATAAGACACTTGAAAAAAGTTTATGATATTAATTTGTCACTCTATATGCAGTTGGATATACTAATATTCGTATGGAGTTGAGATTCAGGAAACACTATATGACATGTTATTCAGCCATATTCATTTAAAAAAAATGATTGCTATTACAAATATTATACGCGTTATTATTTAAATTATTTTTGTCTCTAATTTTACTGTATTACTATTTTCCAGAAATAATTTTAACGTGTTCTGTAAATATATTATTTAACAGAATGCAGATGTGTAACATGTGTTGCAAAATGTACCACAACTATACACGATACATTATTTTACTTTCTATTAATAAAACAAAGGAATAAATTGTAACCTGATTTTCATCATTTTACACATCATTATACACACGTTGTTACACATCATTTTTATGTTTTACACGTCTGCATTCCGTTTGCTCCATGTCTCCTAAAGATATCAAGTACAAATATTTCTTTTTTAGTGGCAGAGAGGTACGAAAATGCGTTCTTCATCTTTGAAAGCAATCAATAAGGTTGTTACAAAAGTAAAATAAAATAAAAATCTGGAGAAATAAAATAAACTGCTGCAATGTAAGCACGGCACTATGTTCTATTACTATAGTCTGTCCCAAAAAGATTGAAACGTGCTGTACTCCTTTTTCTGTTGGAGATATACGTAGTCAATAAATTGCAAAATTATTCAAAATAGGACAGGAATTCAGATTATGTGAATGAAAAAAATCCTGCCATTTATTTTCACAAACTGACACTTTTTAAATACTATACGGCCCCTGAGTTCTATAAGTTATAATTAGAAAAAGGTTTTCCATGATTTGACACGTACAAGTGTAAAAATTCCATTCTTATATAGGACCCAAATTCACCGAGTTTTGATACTTTGAATTTTATGAAATTTTGGAGCTTTCTGGCACACACACAAAAAAATGTCTTCACGTTCTTGGTACCAAAAAAAGCTAAAAATTTTCATTAAATTTAATGTAGCACAACTCTGCGAGTTTTGTCTGCAGAAGAATGGAATTTTTACTGTTGTACTTGTCAGAGCACGAAAAAAACATTTCTAAACATAACTTATAGGAACCAGGAACCGTATAAAAATGATAAAAGTGTCCCTTTTTTAATTGACTCCTTTTATGTCGTAAGAAAGCAGGGCTTTACGAGATAGGCAACATTGCTTTATTTTAATAGCTGTCGATGACAACATACTGTCTCATGTACTAGTAGGGCACAGCCGTGAACAGTGTTACTAGAGTATTGCGGTTTACAGAAGATTACTAAAATGATTAATTATTTTGTATGCACTATGACTATTAAATGAGGCAATTTATACAATTTCTGGTAATAAAAAGAAATATTACATCCTTATATAGACACGATAAAAAGTTCTTTATGAAAGGAGAAAAAATTTGAAATTCGGCGATTCCGCTGTGCCTATCACATGCCCCTAGTCTTGTAACCTAGGCGTGTATATATTTCTTGTCTATGATTTATGAATGACACTTGGAACTTTAAGGATTTATTGAAATGACCCTCGAGTGTGAAAGGTTGATGACGAACAAAAGGAGCTTTTTTCACCTTATTAATAAAAATTTATATTTAATTTTTTTTATCTTTTAGCCGTAAAATTTTAAAAACTGCATATCATTACAAAGGAAAAAAGACAACCAAACAAACAACTAAAAAAAGGAGAGATTTTATAAACAAATGTAAATAGTTTATAAAATACCGTTATTACCAAAATGCATTATTCATGTGTGGTGAAATCTTAATATTCAATGAATATAAAAGGCCAAAAAAGAGTGGCAAATCGATACAGAACTTATTGGATTTCTTTTCTGATAGTATAACAATCATCCATAGTTATGGAATATTTAAAGTATTTTTTGAATACAGTAGGGTGGAACGAAAAAAATTAATTTTTTAAAATCAAAAACGGATAGGTGCCAAAAGTTGCCTTTATACTAGTACATCATCTGCGTGCAATATTACAGCTGAAAAAAAAATGGCTTGAGTCTGCGCTTTTGGTCCAAAAGTCGAAATTTTGGGTAAAATTTGACAGATTTTCAAAAACTTAAAAAAAATTCTATAGAGATTTTTATTATTTAAAAGTGTTATTTAAACCTTTATTATTAATGACTTAACATATTTAAACGATAAAAAATATCTTCGCTCTGTATAAGTGGAACAAAACTGGCAACTTTTGGGGAAAAAAAAAGCGTTGCCATTTTGTTGCGTCATACAACTAACTGTTATTTAGAATACAGCTCTTACGTAGTTGCTTTCAAATCTACCCAGAAGGTACCACGTGGAATTGGCTGCATTTTATGACACAACAGTGCATAGCCCGACCACCCTTCCATCTCAGCGCAATGTTTTATTTATGTATTGAATTGCGATTTTTTATCAAAAACTGGCATAAGTTTTCTATGTATCAACCTAGTCCATCTCTTTTTTATATCCACAGACGTTGGGTGATGCTGCTGTGACACTCCTTCACATATATCCTCACGTATTCTACTGCTTGTGTATGATAAGGTAAGCAGAGTAATGCAGTGGAATTAATGGAATCCATTCAGCCCTCTAGTATCTTCACCAAAATTGCATCCAGTTACTGCATAGTAATTGGGAGGTCTGTTCCAACAACATTTTACAACATTTAGGTATTTCATCTTTGAGTATGCCATGCTTTACTCTAACTCTTGCATTTTTTATATGTTCATAAGCTTGTTCTTTAATGTGATGGCGATCGTCATCAAAATTGCAATAAGAATTTGCTCTCGATGTGAAAAATTTACTCTTGGTGTCCTAAATAATTTTTTTAGTATTTGTTTTTTGCCGTTTTCTGTGATGTTTAGCAGCCAAGTAATTTCCCATAAGTTTTTAGATCAATTTTTTGGATGTGGATTATATTTGATGTAAACCATCCTACGGCATAAACTTGGATTACATACATTGTGAGTGAACCAGACTCTGATGGTCAACCTATGCTTATATAAAAGCGAATAATTTTATGCGCCTTTGTGAGCCATCTGGCATAGGAGAAGTTTCTTGGGTTCTTATTCGCTAGTTCTTCTGAGCCATATCTTGATGAAATAACTTTGCAAATCTCTAGCAGGTATTTCTGGTATGTTCTGAGTACCCTTTTATCGATTTTAGGAAATAATGTTTGAAAATTACTCTCTATGGCTTCAAAAATGGAAATAAAAAGGGAATGGCACGTGGACAAAGATTTTCCTATTGGTCCAGTGAATCCCTGTGGGTTAGAATCTAATTTTTGCCAACGATCATGTCTAATAAATGATGCAGAGAAATTTCACAGGACTTGGAGGTGGCATATGATCAATTGTAATGGTTCATTCTAAACATGTCCCTCGCAGAATGGATGACAACGACTAACAGAATTATCCGCCTTCAAATGAGCACTCACTGCCCATCAGAGTCTCTACGTTCACTCAAAATGTACTATGATATCCAAGTTTGGCCCCAGGATAGTTTACAATCAAATATAATCCACAGCTAAAGAAGGGATTTAAAAACTCATGGGAAATTACTCTGTTACTAAACAACTCACAAAACGGAATAAAACGACTACTAAAAAAAGGTTATTTAGGGCAATGGCTCCTTTGCATACGCAGAGGAAATTCTTAATTCAATGCTCTCTGACGATTTCCATCACATTAAACAGCTAGCTTCTCAGCACATAATAGTTTAAAGACGAGAGTAAATGATGGCATACGCAAATCTGAAATATCGACAATCAACTTTGAAGCGGATAATTATATAAATCTAATTCGTTGGAAAAGTGTTGTGGTAACAGAACCTCTAATCAATATGCATTTATCGGGTGCAATCTTGGTGAAGATAATAGACGGCAGAATAGATTACATTAATATCATCCGCACTGCATTACACTGTTTGTCTTCTCTTACACAAACGGTAGAAAAATACGTAAAGGTGATCACAGCAGCAGCATCCAAAGTCTATGGATACAAAGAACAGATGTACTACGTTGATACATAGAAAATCAGTCTTTGATAAAAAATCACAATTCAATGTATAAATAAAAAATTGAGTTCAGATTGTAGGGTGGTCGAGCTATGCACTGTTGTGACATGAAATGCAGTCACCTCCACGTGGTACCTCCTGGTTAGTTTTGAAAGCAACTAGATAAGAGCTGTACTCTAAACAACAATTATTTGTATGACACAACAGAGTGGCAAAGCCTTTTTTTTTTTTCACCAAAAGTTGTCAGTTTTGTTCCAGTTATACAGAATTAAGATATCATTTTATCGTTTAAATATGTTAAGTTTTTAATAATAAAGGTTTAAATAACACTTTTAAATAATAACCATCTCTGTAGAATTTAATTTTTTGAAAAAATGTCAAATTTTACCCAAAATTTCGACTTTTGGACCAAAAGCGCAGACTCAAGCCATTTTTTTTCAGCGGTAATATTGCACGCAGATGATGTACTAGTATAAAAGCAACTTTTGGCACCTACCCGTTTTTGATTGTAAAAAATTAATTTTTTTCGCTCCACCCTAATGTACAATTTTATGAATTTGAGTATTTGATTAATGAAAATTACAAATCTAAGATTTTGGAAACCAGCACAGTTCTTCACACTTCAGAATTACTTCTTCAATATTAACCTCAAATATTTACTTAACCCATTTCTGCCTAGCGTTCCATTTTTGGGAAGTTTCGAATTTTAATAAATTTTTTAAAATTTCTTCTTTTTTACAACATCAAAATCGTATGAAGTAATTGTCTATAAATGTCTTTATTACAGAGAGATGACAGCATAAGATTGATATTCATTTGCTTAAATGAAGGCCTTTTTTCGGTGTTTATAGATTATCCATTTTTCAAGATAGCGAAATGTAAAAAGTTTATTTGTATTTTTTGTAATAAGGATCCAAATAAATAAGTCATAATCTTAGCTTGTAGATTTCTTTGAAATACGTTTTTTTAAAATTGCGAAATTATAAGTTTAAGCCTATTTTTTATGCATGTTTGTAACGTACAAATTAGAGAGCACAAGCCGCAAATGGGTACATATTTCTATTATACATTTAGGGGGAATTTATTTATGTGAAGTCCTTTTCAAGATGATTTTGAAATAAATTGTTTTTTAGCCTCAAATACGATTATTCTTAATTTATTATTAATAATACTTATAATGTTATTAGTCTCTGTAAAGAAATGAACATATTTTTTTTTATAGTTCATAAATATACTAATTATAGTACATAATATACAATTTAAAAGCTTAATTTACGTAAATTTAGACATAACATAATTATGCATTTTTTTCACATATGGATATTCCCATATATAGTACGTTTACATTTTATCAAATAAATACAAAAATATTTTAGCGAAATTTTTAGTATTTTTTCAGTTCATTTTGCAACATTTTAAAGTGATTTTACCAAAAACTTTGAGAAAACAAAAATTCAGGCATAAATGGGTTAATAGTGCTGAAATGTTAATATTACACTAAAAAAAATATGCTGCGACACAAAAGTACTGGTTTAGTAATTAAATTCAATTCGAGATATCGCGAATAAAACAACGACGTTTCCCCAATATACACGTTACATTGTCACTTTACATCTAATAACGTGTTCTCTCAACATTATTATAAAGTTCTAAATAACTAATATAATAGAAAGATTTTTGGAATAATATAATTTTGTGAATAATTCAGCGAAAAAATAATGAACATAATACTGGCATCACATTATATTAAACTTAATGAAATATAAACTAATTAAGATTATATTTCCATTAAAAATAACCTATTTACATATAGTCACAGAAAAATGTAAGGGACATGAACAAATATTGTTTTAGCACAGAATGGCAATACGAGAAAAGTCAGACCTCTCTTTAACGAAATCACTAAATCCAGCGAAAAAGTTCGTTATATGAAAAATTCTTTAAATAAAGATACAGCTTTTAAAATACTACATAAAGGCAACTAAAGTTTTAAAATTACAAAGAAATATTAAATTCCCATACACTAAATAAAATATAAAAAAGTAAATTATTACATTTAAAAAAATAAATTATATACTACGCAATCTCAACTCTTTACTCTCTACGCAAGCAATCTCAAGAAGTATCAAACCGATTTCAAAAGTAACGATATCAAAATGATGGTGTTAGTCCCTGTTACAACATAGGCTTTATTCTTATATGATGATATTCTTTTTGGTATGTTTTAGTTATTTTATTGGTCAAAAAACATTTGTAGAAAAAATAAAAATACTATCCAGAAATACACTGTATTTTTCGTTTAAAGAATATAATTCTATATTTAAAATTAACCAATTACTATTTTACATTATTAACATCAGAATATACTATGCCATCAAACATCATAAATTGCATATAATTTGAAAGACAATATTGTATCAGAATTTAGAATATTAAATGAACAGTGGGTCTGCCCGAGAGACCTGGCAGTACAGTGCGACAAATTGATTCAAAGTTGCAAATTTTGATGGTTAACGTACGTGAAAATAGTAAACGATACTATGACACGTGTTCTAAATAAATAAGCAACATGTAAAAATCAAACGTGAATCATGAAAACAGTTTAATGTGTTCTATTTAACCGATTTTAAATTTTATTATTTTGCAAATGTCAGATAAATGTACAGTCGTGAGGGAAAAAAAAAGTCCTACTAACTCTGCAGCAATTATTGTAGAAGAAAGTTACTGGCACCAAGCGATTGGAAATAAAGTCTACTTTTAAGTGGGGTCTCGGGATTTAAGAGTCACTCAAAATTTTCGAAATTTTAATTATTTTAGATGTTAAACTGCTGTCTTTTTTGAACCTTTTGATATTATAATTTTCTTGAAATTTCCATTAGCACAGAAGTTGTTAGAATTACACCCGCTCAAAAGCTGAAGCGGTGTTTTCGGAACTTTGAAGTCATTTTCTTTCAAATGACGTTTTGGGGTATAACGCGCAGGATCTTAAAAACTTCCGAATATTTTTTTATGAACTTTTCAAAACATATGCTTCACGTTAGTTTGTATAAACTGGACCTCAAACTTCCTTTTTATTGTTCAAACAAATATATTTTTTATGCGATTATACTGTTGAAATTAAAATAATTCTGTATTAGCTAAATGCAACTTTGTATTAAAAATATAAAAATGCTTTCAATACAAATTTATTTAGGTTTCAGAGTAATTATTACAATCTGAAGTAAGGCACCAAAATTTCCATTCTAGTTGCAATATTTATGTTGTAATTTTCTGCTCGTTCAATACCTGACACTTTTGGAGCCCCCTATAAATGCTCATTCTGAATCTTGCCATTTTTTAAATGCATGAAATGAAAGAACGCACTTATATCTTTTATCTCAATGAAAATTGTGTTTTAAAATAATATACATTTTAAGACATTAAATGTTTCATTTTTTCCCCTCCAATATTAAGAGTCCTGAGACCCCTTAAATGATGTATATAAAATTTGCTTAGGGGACCATCTGCATAACAGAACGAACCCAAACTTTGTTTTTTTCAATAGAAATTCCCAAGTTTGACACCATAAACAGATTCTACAGTCTACACTCTTCAATTAGCCTAAATCCAAAATTTCATGAAATTCGTGCGATTCGTTTCCGAGAAATTAATTATTTTAAAATGAGCCTATTTGAGGGGCTGTATCCAAATTTAAGTTCAGTAATGCGATTATTGAAATGCTACAGAATGTCTATGTCACTTCTATTAAAATATTTCTTGCCAATAAGACCATTGCACTCGCTTGATATGTTTCGACTATTGCCATACCAAATGTTTCATTAAAATGAGTAAAATATAAATTTTTGAATTGATGCTTTTCTGGACATCCTAGACGGCCCTTTAAACAGTCATTTTGACGTATTTTGATTATAATTCGAAAACAACTTGGCAGAAAAATTTGAAATTGAGAATTTGCATAAAGCAGCACGTCATAAATGTAAATCTATCAAAAAAACCCTTGTAGGTTGCAATTCATATTTTTTCGAGTATTAATCTCATAATTAAATATATATTTTTTAATTATAAATTCAATGTATTTATGTGTGTGTGTTTTTTTTTTTTTAGTATTATAATTAAACAAAAAAAAAATTATCGCATTAGGATTATAATTTCAGGAGATATTAATAAAAAATGGGAAAATGTCATTTAACATTAGAAGTTCTATATTTTGAATTTTTATAATTCAAACAATTATCATCCAAATGACTTAAATTTCATTTCTAGGCATAGTTTGAACCGAAGATTAAAATATATAGTGTCAAAATTGGGTGTTGCCATTGAAAATAAGTTTGGTCTGGTTTGGATTTGTAGCGATGCCCTAAGCAAATTTTATATACATCATTAAAAAATAGACTATTTCCAATCGTTTGGTACCTGTAATTTTTTTCTACTATAATCAGTTGAAGAGTTAGTAGGGAGTGTTTACTTTTTTTCCACGACTGTACAACTTATCTGTTACATTATTGTAGATATAAAATCCTCTTTTTTTTTTTTTTTTTTAACAAATACAAACAATTTAACCACTCAACCAATTAAACAGAAAGGTTCACCGCATAGTCTATTTCCGACTTCGGAACTTCCCCTTGTTAGACAGACCTTTACGATTTTACACAAAATTATCGTTCGAATTCTGCATAAATTGTGATGGTATTCGATGTCGTAGAATTTTCTGCTATCGTCGTCTAGCCTGTTATATTCCTTATCTCAACATCACCCTCAATAATGGCGCTTTCGTACCTTCTTCCTCAGTCCTCAGCTTGAAAGGTTCCGAGGACTCTCCTCTTCCGACGTCGTTCTCGGCAACCACTCTCAGGAGGTAAGTCGTACCCGGCTGCAAGTCGTTCAGCAGCACGGAGGTCTGTGTAGCTGGAACGCTGCGTTCCTGCAAACGATGAGATGCTCCTGGAAGAAAAAACGCTGTTAGAATATAGGTTAAAATGTTCGATATCAGTCATTTACCCCATAGGTAATGGGTACTTATTTTTTATAGGCATATAGGCATTACGTGCTCAATAAAGTGAGATTTGTTGCCAAATGATATAAACAATTATGGAAACAAAACTGTTGAATTATGTTTATATAGGGTTCCGTACCACAAAAGAAAAAAAAAATCTTTAGAAATCCCGATATGGGAAATCATGTAATAAATGGATATAGAATGATAAATTAATTATTTTCGAATTTTTTCCTTTACATGGGCTATAAAAGCTTCTCTCGAGCCAAATTTCAAGGTTCTAGATCAACTGGAAGTATCCTGTAATTTCTGAGAGTAAAACCTATAGAGTACTTCTGGTTGAACTAGAACCTTGAATTTTGGCACGAAAGAAGGTCTTTCATTTTCTCCGTTTCTCCAAAACCTTAATAAAGTGAATACCAACTAAGGTTTTAATCTCTTATATGGGGCATATCATTTAAAGCTTTTACTGAGACATGCCTGGTGTTCTGAGAATTGGCATTTCATTGTTATCATGAATCTCATATATTTCTATTGTTACAGATAAAAGTAGTAAATTGAAAATCGAAATTGAGAGACAAAATATAGCATAGCAGTTGTCTCAGTGTATCGAGAATATAAAGAAAATATAAAGATTGATCAACACAATTTTCAGAGGAAAAATAATATATCAACTATAACATTTACAAAAATCTGTTGAGACAATGCTAATGAATATAAAACACCACAGAAGACTGAAAACGATTACGATTAGGCCGACAAGAGCGACTGGGTTCGAACCCAGAACCTCCCGTCTACGAGCTTTGAGAACAGAACCTCTCGGCCACTAGCGGGGCGTTTTCGACTCGATAATGGAACAAACTATATAACTTATGTGAAAGAGATCGACTCAGGTCACTATTGCAGAAAAATAAATTCTGAAGAACTGGCATGTAACAATTCTGAACTGAAGATAGATCTAGCCGATGAAGCATGCATGTGCACTTGAAGTAAATTGGGACGAGTGTTCGTTACGCTAGTTCCCCATTTACGGACCTTAAACAACAATCAGTTATGATAAAAAATATGTACAAAAAAGTAGCAACTGAAGCAACATTGATCTTATTAGAGTTTCCTGAAGATTTCATTACATTCTTCGAGACTTTAGCAATGATATCTGACGTCTAGAATTGGTTGAAACAGCAAACAAAGTTAATAGGGAGGTTTGGAGGGGCTACCACACCTGTGAAATTGGTATATCAAGCACCAAGGGTAATTGTGTCAAGAAAATGAGCACGACATCGGTCAGCTGGATGTCATACACTAAAGTTGCAGTAACTGTATGAGATACAATACAATTACACGTATTATGTAGTACTTACATTCTTTTACGCAGTATATAATGATAATATGTAATACGAAGTAATCACCGAAACGATATGAATTCTGAAATAGCGATAGAATGCTGGAATGTCAGTGACAAATATCGACACTAGGTTTTTCAAGCAATTTCCTTCAAAGTTAGTTAATATTGTTCAACAGCTTGGAAAGTGTTTCCAAAGTTCTTCGATATCTTTATGGGAAAAAAAAGTATAATCAGAAAGATCTATTATTTTCTTTTTGTAGTAAAAGGTTTAAAATGATCAGAAACTTCGCTAAAACTTCGTGTTGAAAATGAACAGTTCTGCAGGGCAGACTGAGATACTCAATGCAATAGGATGTTCTGTGGTCAAGCACTTTTTAATTATGAAAGCATAATGCGTGAAAAAATTATATGAAGATTACACTGAAGTTTTTGAGATACGGCTAAATGGTACAAGTTAAATTTACCAACTCTTAGGGTTTTCAAAAATAGTTCCCCCTAAGATCGATGCACGCACTTTTGTAGGCAAATTTTCCAAAGATTAAATGTCTCAAGACATCCATTTCTCAGAATAGATGAAAAATATGTTTCTATAGCCTCATCAATCTCATCTTCGGAATGAAAATCACGCACACGTACTTTTTTTTTTTAGATTAATTTTTTTTTCTAGTCAAAAGTCACATCGCTAGATCAGGAGAATAGGATAAATGTTCTATTATTTTGATATTTTTTGTTCAAGTAATTCGACTGTAATCATCGTGGAATGAGAAGATACATTGTCACAATAAAGCACGAGTTCCCTAACATTCACCTGTTAAGGAATTTCGGGAAGACGATTAGTGGTGTATCAATTAGCTGTAACTGTCTCATGCCCCTCTAGATTTTATGGCTTTGGCCAGTCCTGTACTTCTGAAGAACATGGCATACATTACTTTTTTCATTGTTCGTTGTCTTTTGGTTCTATTAAATTATGGGAGATCAAACGACTAACTAATGTTTTCATATACAGTTCTTTATGAATAATTTTATGTATAGTTGCGGATCCATGTTAAGTTTCTTCTGTACCATTTGCTAGGTAAAGCGATTATCACCGATTAACATTTTTCGTACGGCAGATACATTTTTTGGGTCTACAACTGACAAAAGGTCTTCCTAGGTGTTCTTCATTAAGGTTAGAATGCGACTTCTTGTTGGGTTTAAAGGCGAGCGAACATTTTTTATGCGCATTATATCTGCGCACTGCCAGTCTTTTCTCCCGCCACACTCAGTCTGCGTGCGACCGATAGAAGAGTGTAGACGTAAAAAAATATGCTGTGTGAAGTTATGAAAAAGTAATCTGTGTGAGAAATTTATCTTTAAATTAATTGTTATGTGTTTGTGCAGTGTTTTCGTTTAATAAACTGTTTGTTCTGTCAACATCCACGGACTTAGTGATAATTAATATTAGTGAAAGAACAACAAAATGGTTGCAGTTCGCGGTTGATATTCTAAATCGAAATTAGTTTTGTTAAAAGAAACCATGGACAAGTTAAACGTCCCCGAATTAAACGGAACTAATTATTTTATATGGAGCCTAAAAATTAAAGCTGCTTTAAGCCTTAAAAGGTTGGATACTTTCATATCAGAAGTAAAAGCAGAAGGACTGAGTGAAAAGGATTCCACCGAATGGGACCAAAAAAATAGCGATGCCGTCGCATATATAAAGCTGTCATTGTCTGATAAGCAGGCGCTACAGTTTGCAGCAGAAGAAAATGCGAAATTATTATGGGAAAAAATAAGATCGACTTTTACCGGTCAAGCAGAAGATAGAAGAATAGATGCCCGCAATGAGTTAAAGAATCTAGAAATAAAATCAAATGAATCTGCAAATGACTATATAGCCAGAGCTCGAGGCATCTCAACAAAATGTCAAACACTTGGATTGGCTATAACAGATAGAGAACTTGTATTCTACACGGTACGAGGTCTGAAAGGAAAGTTCTCGAAAGTAAGAGATATTTTAAAAACTCAATGTGAGAAAAGTATGGATGAAGTACTAGAAATTCTACGGTAAGAAGAACTGACGAATACCGCTCGTGCTGAAGGGACCGCCGCTGAAGTATTCTACTCCAGGAAAAACAAAAGTCCGAGACTTTGTTACATTTGCAGACGTCCAAATCACATAGCCAAGGATTGTTTTTACAGGAATAATATTTCAAGAAATGACAGGTCCAATGGAAATCGACAAAGAAGAAAAACGCACCACGATGTAAATTATCCAGTTAAGGACAGAAACAATTCGGTACTGACTGTTTCATCGGAACATTGTGAACTATGTGATAAAATATGGTTATTAGACAGCGGGGCCAGCTCGCATATGTGTAAAGATAAAATATGGTTCAGGAATCTAATTCCTGAAGAAAAGGATATCTATCAAGCAGGTAAAAATTCCAAAATAATTTCGAAAGGTACAGGTACGGTATCATGTGATACGGTAAGTAAAAATAATTCTATACATTTAACAATAAACAATGTTAGTTTTGTACCAGATTTGAGATATAATTTATTATCTGTTACTGCTTTAATGGATAAGGGTTGTAGAATTATTTCTGAAAATAACTGTGTGCTAATTTTTGACAAATATAATAAATTTCTAACTAAAGCATTTAAAAATGATAATCGATTAGAGATTAAACTTCAACCTGCCTATAATTCTGAGTGGAATTTTACTGATAAGAGTGCTAGTAATTATGAACTGTGGCATAACAGATTGTGTCATTTAAATTCAAAATATATGTTAAAAATGAAAGAGTATATTGATCTTAAAGATGTAAATGTGTCTGATTTTAAGTGTGATACATGTGACATAAGTAAAATAACCAGGAAGAGTCATCCGAATATTGATATTGACCAAAGTTCTGATATTATGCAGTTGTTTCATTTGGATTTATGTGGCCCGATACAGCCTGAATCACTTGGTGGGGCAAAATATTTTATGGTACTAGTGGATGATTTTTCTGGGATGTATTTTACTTATTTCCTCAAAAGTAAAAATGAAGGATTTGATGTATTTTATAAATTTAAAGCTAAATATGAAAATCTTATGGGTAAAAGAATTAAAAAAGTGAGAAGTGACAATGGGCTCGAATTCGTAAATACGGAATTTGACAATTATCTTGCTAATGCAGGTATTTTTCACGAAAAAACTGTCCAATATAACAGCGAAAGCAATGGAAAGACTGAAAGGGCGAATAGAGTTCTATTAGAAAGGGCTAGGTCTTTGTTATATGAAAGCGAACTTCCCACCAAATTCTGGGCAGAAGCTATCAATTGCAGTACACAGGTATGTAATATAACACCCCGTAAAGGAAAAGAAAAACTCCCCTTAGAAATTTGGACAGGTAAAAAGCCCAATTTAAATTATGTAAGAAAATTTGGTTGTTTAGCTTATTTTCATATTCCTAAAACAATGAGAAATAAATTCGATGTACCAGGAAGAAGTGGAATTATGTTAGGATATGCTAGAGATAGGAGGGGATATCGTATTTATGATGTAAAAAATAAGAAAGTGATTGAGGAACGTTCTGTTAAGTTCAATGAAACTATAAAAGGAAGTAAATATTTTGGATTAAGTAAATTTTCAGAGTGTTGGGATATTGAACCGCTAATAAATAAAAATTTTCCGGAAGAGAATGAAATTCGTGAAAATCAAAAGAATAAATCTCTCAATTTAGAAATTTCTGATACAAGCGAAATAGAAAACGGTTGCGCAACCCCATTAAGAAAACTTAATTTGTCTCCAGCTAGACATGAAGGCGCGGAGAGCGCGGAGAAAAGGAATCGAAACAACAAAATAAAAGACCGAAGTGAAAATATGACTGAAGTTCGAAGGTCAGAAAGATTGAAAAGTAAATATTCGTCAGCTAATTTAACTGATAATGTCCCGAGCAATTATTTAGAGGCAATAAATAGTGTGAATTCACATGATTGGGAAATAGCTATGAAAAATGAATTGGATTCTTTAATTAAGCATAATGTTTGGGAAATCGTTGATATGCCAGAAAAAACGAAATTGATTAAAAGTAAATGGGTCTATGCTTTAAAGGAGGGCGACAGTAAGGAAATAAAATATAAAGCCAGATTAGTGGCAGCTGGATTTAATCAAATTAAAAACAAAGATTATACTGAATCGTATTCACCTGTTGTAAATATTGAGTCATTTAGATTACTAATTGCGCTTGCAGCTAAATTAAATTTGATTGTTAAGTTTTTTGATGTAAAAACAGCATATTTATACAGTGATTTGGAAGAAACTTTATATATGTCACCACCACCTGGATATGAAAAACTGATAGGGGTTAATAAAGTTTGTAAACTGAAAAAGAGTATTTATGGATTACCCCAATCGGGTAGAAATTGGTATTTAAAAATAAAAGAGGAACTTGGTAATATTGGATTAAATCAATTAGCTTCTGATAACTGTGTATTCATTAAAGTTGAAAATGATAACATTTTTATATTATGTATGTATGTAGACGATTTAGCTATCTTTTGTAATAATCAAATAATGTATGAAAATATTGTTTCTAAAATTAAAAATGTATTCGAATTGTACGAAAATAAGAATTCTAAATTTTTAGGTATAGAAATTGAAAAACATGAAAAAGGTATAAGTTTGTCACAAGTGGAATATATTGAGTCATTGTTGGTAAAACATAATTTAGAAAATTGCAAATCTGTGAAAACACCTATTGTTAAAGGTGAAGATAAAAGTTTTCCTCCAACAAATGAATTGTTTGACATAACTATGTATCAGGAAATTATTGGTGAACTTTTATATTTAGCCAATAGAACACGTCCTGATATATCATTTGTCACAACTTATTTGTCTCAATTTAATCACAAACCAGAGAAAAGACATTACATTTTGGCTAAAAGAGTATTAAGGTATTTAAAAGGTACAAAAGACAAAAAATTATTTTACACCAACGAATTTGGGTATTTAAATAGTAGTTCAGATGCTAGTTGGGGAAATGGAGAAAATGGAAGGTCTTTTTCAGGAGGAGTTGTATTGCTAGGAAAGTCATTAGTATCTTGGAAATGTCGTAAACAAAAAAGTGTTAGTCTTTCTACATGTGAAGCAGAATTATTTTCTATTTCAGAAATGTGTAAGGATGTAATATGGACTGTAAACTTATTGTCCGAGTTAAATTGTAACCAATTTATAAAAGATGCCATAATTTTAAGCACTGATAGCCAAGCAGCAATACAGTGGATTAAATGTACAAAATCCTCAAATAAATCTAGGCACATGAATTTAAGATTTCATTTTGTCAGGGATTTATTGTCAGAAGGTATTTCATTGGAATATGTTCAAAGTGAACATATTATTTCTGATTTCCTTACTAAAGGTGTAAATGAAGATAAGTTGTTATATTCTATGGAAAGTATTTCACTATTATGATATGTGTAATTATTGTATGTAATTTGTGTGTAATTTTTGTATGTATGTGTATATGTGTTTTTTGGAATTGTTTAAAGAAAAAAAAAATGTATCTCTCGCAGGAGGGGTGCGTTGGGTTTAAAGGCGAGCGAACATTTTTTATGCGCATTATATCTGCGCACTGCCAGTCTTTTCTCCCGCCACACTCAGTCTGCGTGCGAACGATAGAAGAGTGTAGACGTAAAAAAATATGCTGCGTGAAGTTATTATGAAAAAGTAATCTGTGTGAGAAATTTATCTTTAAATTAATTGTTATGTGTTTGTGCAGTGTTTTCGTTTAATAAACTGTTTGTTCTGTCAACATCCACGGACTTAGTGATAATTAATATTAGTGAAAGAACAACACTTCTGAATTCTGTAAACCATCTGAATACAGTGGTACGAGATGGAGCTTTAATTCAATGGGCTAATTTGTAGAAGTTGAAGACTTTCTTCTAGATTTAGATCCACTTTAAAATCGTAAAAAAATCAGAACTGATTATGTTCTCGCGTCAACTTTGTTGTCCCTCTTTCAAAATTTATTTTACGATGGCTAAAGTGAAATTGTTGCCACAAATTTTCATTTGCGGTCATAAAAAAAGTTCAAATTTAACTAGACGACCACGATCGACATTTCTTTCTTTCGCACATATCGTCTGCTCCTGTCTTAAAAATTTCAGTTTTACCCTCGTTTAAAATAGGGTTTTCAGTGAAATACTTCGTTTTCGCATATACACTTTATTACTGTTCATAAGTTGCCAAAAAGCTAAATGCAAGTCCGATAACAGTCCTCTCAGTCCATTATAAAGAAGCATCTTCGGTCAAAGGAGAGACGGACAAATATTTCAAGCGTTGCCCAGCAAAGAGGTTAACGACAGATTAGGGGGCCACAGAGTCTCTCCAATCTTAGCCTTCTTAGGTACAAATATATTTGCTGTTGAGAGATTTTTTCTTAATGGAGCTTTACTCAAGTAGCAGCAAATTTTACTCACTCACTTCAAGTAAAACTTTTTTCCTTTTTTTTCAGGAATGTGAGAAGCCACAAGGCGTAGTATTGTCTGACGCTTTCAAAAGCGTATATATAAATAAATAAATATATATGTGTAATCAAACTTACCTTCTATGTCTTTCCAGTAATGAACGATGTATTGTGTAATGGGGCTGTTTCCGTCAAAAGGGCTCGACCAGGATACGGTAGCTGCACGGCTCCACACCTCTCCTACTTTAACAGACAGGGGCCGTTCGGGGGGTTCTGTGGAAGAAAATGCATGATTAACAATAGAATAGTTTTCAATTATCAAAGTTAATTTTCCCCTTTAAGATTGGAATAAATTAATATTATCAAGTATCTGGACAATAATATATTTTAAAAAATAATGTTACTACTTAATGTTGGGTTTTTCAACCAATGTGCCGCAAAAGATTTTTAAGATGACATTAATTAATTATCTTTTGATTATTTTTAAAGGATGAATTTCCAACAAATGCATAAAACTAGTAGAAAAAAAAAATCATTGTCAATGTCATATTCGCGTTAAATGAGCTTTCTGTTATGAAGATTTTAAAAAATAAAAATCAATTTCATCTAGAATCCTTTCCTTGAAAGAAAATCAAATGAGTATTTCTATACCAAAAGTATAAATGTTTCAGATCAGCAAAGGTATTCTAAAAATATATAAAGCTCGGCTATTTCATTCAGTGTCAATAGATAATAAAGAACAACAACAAGGTTTTATAAGAAATTCAATTATTATATATCGATTACAATACTGATATTTTTGTTTTAATATTGGGCCATGAATCGTGATGTACATTATATTTGTGTAAACTATGTATAAAGTAAAAATACACATTTTTACAGTGATTTTGCAAAAAAGAACTATAAACAAAGATAAGAATTTTATTTTCTAATGTGTTCCATCTGATAGCCCTCTTGTTAAACTATCACATTATATCTAGATTTACAAGATGAAAGAGTTTTTCTTAAAATATCAAGGTTGATTTTGTTGCACCACTTGACCACAATCTTCCAGAATCCATCTAATATTTTGGAATGCCGTTTATAAAGAGCTTGTTTTAAAATTTCAAATATGCAGTCATCGAAAGCCAAACGATACACGTCCTGGGACTTGGGTGGGATTAATTTAAATGGAATAGCCTCAATTCAGATTCCAAATATCATTTTTTCTAAAAATATAGCAGTAGATTTAGAGGTATGGCTGATAGTCTTATCCTGATGAAAAGAGCAATTCCACAGATTTTTTTTTTTTGGGGGGGTGGGGGTAAAATTTATAATATGTTTAATTTAAAGGTAAAAGGCATTGTAAATTACTGTTTACAAACTAAGTACAATTATTGTCTTTGTAAAGTCACAATGTTACGCCAGTTACACAATAAAAGTTACATCAGTAACACATGTAAATGCCCTTTTTTTTCTTTTTTGTTACTCAAATTAAACAAGTTACTGTTATAATCTGGCATTACTTAGTGTTGCTGAGAACATTATTATTATTTTTTTTTTTTTTAACGGGAGAGTTTTGATAATTTTTAAACTTCAATGAAGACAGAATTTTTTTGTGTCTATTTTATGTTACGTCAGTTACAGAATTTTGAATTGCAATTTTTGGGACTCAGAGAGATTGAAATAATCTGCAGTTATTTGGGTATTAAGTCCTTAGTAAGAAATATTTTAAATTGTAAAAATTTGTTCTAGCTTTATTAGTAAATCTTCTACATAGTTTTGAAAACAAAATTCGATGATCAAATGTTACGTCAGTTACGATGGAATTGCCCTGGAACGTAACACAAAGTGCAGATGATTTGGGTGTCTTCTTTGAAGAAAGCATATTTCTGATAGTAATCAGACTTAATGACATTTTTTTTAACTTTTATTTTAAGTCTTCCATTTTAAGGAAATCCAGAAATAACCATAAAGCTTTTAGCAAAATGTTGATTGTTTTCGCTAAACCAACATTTTAGTTCTTTTTCTCCTCTGAACGTACCTTTGTTGTGTATGCATATTTTACTCTTTTCTGAGTCAAATATAAACATTTACGTAAACATTTACTTGTAATTATATAAATACGTAGCGCCTATACTAGTCGTCTGGTCAGGCCGTATATAACAGCGCAAAAACTATCCAACCGAATGATTTGAAATTTAATCTATCGTTGCAGAATTGTGTCAAGTCCTTTCAAATTTTATGGAAATCGAATCAAAACTTAACTAGTATGTTGTGGCCATCACAAAACTTTCTTCTATATAAATTACGTCAATTAAATCATTTAAATAGTACAAGAATAGTACAACGATTTAGCACCCATTCATATCAAACTATATCTGAATTTGAGGGTTGATGAAAATTCGTGCATTAGTTAGAGATAGAGCTATAGCGGAAATTCTGAAAAATGTAGCATAGCAGCGCCATCTGTTGAGCGATTTGCACCAAAACATAAACAGCACTCATTCATATCAAGGTATACCGGAATCTGAAGTTTGATGAAAATCTGTGCATTAGTTCTGGAGACAGATATTTTGGAAATTGTGAAAAATGCTGCATAACAGTGCCACCTGTTGAGCGATTTACACCAACTAATCAGCACCCATTTATATCAGGGACTCACTGAATCTAAAGTTTTATTAAATTCCGTGCATTAGTTCTTGAGATAGAGCGCCCACAAAATTTGTGTCAATTTACTGACAGATAGACATTTTGTAAAAAACATGTTTTTCGGAATCTCTGACTCCTAAAACGTGTCAATCCGTCGAAAACCGAAAATTTTCACGAATCCAATACTTTCTTCTTGTAAAGATATATTAAATAAATTACATTATTAAAGTAAAAATATATTAATAAAAGGTTTCTTCATCCTATTAAATCCTATCCTACATAATTAATTCAATGATATCCCACGATAGGTAAATAGTTTCCATGGTGATGACGTCCTATTTAATTTGGAGTCTTATTATTTCCGTATGACTGAATTTAGAATCGTAATCAGTTTTGTGTTCATGGATTTTTGCATAAGAGTGCAACAGCTATTGCACCAAGATCTGAATAGTTATAAAACTAGTTACTATAGTACGAACGCAACTCATTGGCTACGTTTGACGTACAATTTCAGACTTGTTTATTTTCCAGAGACATTTTAACCCTTTCAGGGGCGGTGGCTAGACGGTCTAGCCACCTAATTTTAATTCCAAAACTGACTACTGGCACCAAGAATATTTTAATAAAAAGTTGCTTTTGTAATTAAAGTGCAAAATAGCGTTTTGTTATTTAGTAAGAAATTCGTTTGAATATTCTGGGGTCAGTATATTATTTTATCAGTTTACGAACAGAATTTCTCTGCCCCTGAAAGGGTTAAAGCAACTAATATTTTTAATGACGCAGGCGATATTTAAACACTATTTTGAATTCATGCCCTAGTTTTCTTTCCCGTTAAAATTTAAGTCTTAGACAAAGACAAAATCGTGTGAACACTCTCTCTGCAGTTGCACACTTTTATTTCCTGTTTCTTTCTTTTTACTTTCGTCAGAATAATTCAAGTGTGCCGTGGCAGTTTAATTATAGATTCTCGTGTGCGCCGTAAAATTTGTTTTAATGGCACACATTTTAAAGGGTCTTACAAAACGTCCTCAACTTGGATTTTTGAAACTTACCTCTGATATGAAGAAACATCAAAATAGTAACGCTGAAAATTTTTTAATTTTTGAATCATTAAAAATAAATTTTAAAATATAAATATTTCTTTTTCATAAATGATTAACTAGATTTAATTGTCACAGTAACGTATCATCGCTATTGTTAAAGAATAGCTGTCAGACTCCAATTTTTTTCAAGTCAAATAAGCATAGTTTGAGGCAAAAATTTTATTTAAAAAATGAAATTAAACAAGTATCACAGAAGAAGCATTTTATTAAATAAATTGTATGCGATAAAACATGCTTACTTGACTCGAAGGGATAACAAGAGTACTTTTATAAATATTCAAGGAAGGATATTAATAAGATTTAGAATACATTTAAACTAATAGCAACGATTATTATTCAAAAAGTAAAAACAAGCTTAAATGTTTACTACATATAGATTTTAGAAGACTAAAAATTTTTTTAAATATAACATTACTTATCAGTACACTAAAAACGGACTAAAAAACGGAAATTCTACTGGCAATCGAGACGCCAGAAGTATTTCCGTATTTTAAAGGAAATTCCCCCCATAAATTCCAGAAATCCCTATTTTGACGGAAATTTCCCCCCATAAATTACAGAAAATTTTACGTTTTTCTGAAATTTGTGTGAAAAATTTTCCGTTAAAATACGGTACTACAGTACTGGCGTCTCGATTGCCAGTAGAACCTCCGCTTTTTAGTCCGTTTCTCTTTTACAATGTACATCAAAATTTGGATTATCTTTTCAGCAAATCCGAATTGTTGTACAATATAATATGCTCCTTATTAAAACCTTTTGTGATTCAACAATGATATTGACTCAGATGTTAGATTATATCATTTTAAGCATGTAAAAACACAACAACAACAAAAAAAAAAGACTGCGATAAACAGAAAAATACATACTCCTCATAACAGTGTCGCTTTTCTATCACAAAATGGTAAAGTATACGAACTTAACTTGTCAACAAATCTATTTTTGGATGTCTAAAGGCTGTTTAATTTTACAAAATTTATGAAATTCAATTTAGCAATAACGATTTGAAATTGCTCAAATAATAAATAAAACTTTGGCATGAAAAATGAATTCAGTATCGATCAGTAAACTCTATGAAAAATTAAAAAAATTATAACAACTGATATATTGGGAGATAGCAGCAATACATAAAATTGTCTTTTAAAGCCAAGTGCATAAGTAAAGTTGAGAATTAAAGGCTATGTTGCAGACAGGCAACGCGGTGATACAAAGGGTTAACTCACCGACAATTCTAAGAATAATTGTGTTGTTGACTTCTCCAAATTGATTCTTGGCCGAGCACGTGTACGATCCGCCGTCGTTTCTGTGAGTGGACAATATGGTGAACTGAGCAATAACGCCGGTGGCGGACATTTCTTCGTTTATCTGGACTCTGAAGAGGAAGAAATGTTTCAGTAAAGGACAACAAGAAAAAAATATCTATACACTTTAGTAGGTGCAAATAGTATTACAAATACAGAGTATCTATAAAGTGCCTACCCATTTATGAAGACCCATTCAGCCACGGCTAACTTCAGCAGCGGCCTAGAAAACTCTTGTATGTTTCTCTCGACTTAGGACGGAATTTATGACGTCAGATCATGTGAAACGAGGCTAACGAAAAATACAGGCTACCGCGGTACATGCCGCATATCTTTTTTTACAGACAGCTAGAGTGACGTCATGCTCTTTTCATACACCTGCATGGGTGCATTCGAGCATTACGTGATTCCAGCGGTCTGTAAAAAAAAGATACGCGTAAAGCACCGCGGTAGCCTTTCTTTTTCGTTTGCCTCGATGTGAAATAATGTCAGCCCAAGTGGTCGAGAGTGTCTCTCCCGTCCCTAGGGTTGCTTTCTCGACGAATTGGGTCGGCGGAGACCACTTGACCTGATGTCATGAACTCTGTCCCAAGCCACCGCCCTAACAAACAAAAATTTTCAGGCCGGTACTGAAGTTGGCTGTGACTCAGCTCAGTGGCCAGCATGGGCCACAAAATGTGTAGCTACGCTGTGGTTAATGCTCATAGGTTTCGTGTGCTAGCAAGGTCGATGGGGTGGCTGTGTAAGGTTTTCAGAGTTTTCCTTGGTTGAGAGCGCTCGTTCAGGTCCCTTTCCCTTCATAAGACCTCTTTGAAGGCATACCTCCTATAGCAATAGGGATAAAACTGGCCGATCCTAATAAAAATTCCCCCTCTACGCATAAAAAAAGGTTCTAAATTATTATTAATTTTTTTTTTTTTGCAGGTGATCTGATAGAATATACATAAAAAAAAAGAGTAGCTCTTCTTTGTGTTCGACTACGTGGAATAACGTATATGAACAGGGGAAAGGAGACTTGAACCGCAAATTCAGTACATCAACTCTGACCAAAATAGCTGTTACAGATTGGGTCAACAAAATCTAGCGAAACGGGTAGCGTTAAAGATGAAGATCGTTCCTATCAGATGTTGTGGCGAAGAGTACAACAAGCGGTTTTTCGCGCAACGCAAGTCATCCACACAAAAGATCGAACCGGAATCTCGCTACCTGTTAGGAAAAAGCTACATTATCACTCAAACAAATAAACCTACCACATCCAAACTGTGCATAATATACATAGAGGAGGGCAGCACAGACAATCACCTCATCGGGTTCACGGCTGAAATTCCGGAATGAGTTAAAACTCGATTCGCCTATTAAAACGAAATCGGTCTGCCACGTCCTATCTTGGTGGAAAACGCCTGAAAACCTCGATTTTAGGGGTTGACTGATAGTTTTACCATTGTGTTTTCCTGCTCCCAGTCTTCCATGTTTTCATAGCTGTGGGTGCAGAAAAACACAATGGTAAACCTACGAGTCAACCGCTAAAATCGGGTTTTCAGGTATTTTCCCCATTGATATGACTTGGCAGACCGATTGCGTTTTAATATGCAAATCGAGTTTCAACTCATTCTTGAATTTCAACCGTGAACTCGATGAGGCGATTGCCTGTGCTGTCACCTCCTGATCTATAAGCTTGATGCTGAAGATTGTGCGGGTTGGCAAGCTATGTGCTTCCGTTTGCTGGAGAATGTGGGGAACGAGAAGTGGGGTGGCATCTTTTCAAACGGTAATTCATGCTGAAACAATCACTATGGTTTCTTTCATTGAACGTATTCTATCAAGTCACGTGCAAAACTCATACTGCAACCGATACATATTTATTTTAGGCATTGAAAACAATTATCATTAGTATCAAATTTTTGTTAAATCAGTCTTTAAATTCTAAAATTACGTGACGGAAAGGATGCTTAGGAAATTTAAACGGTTAAAGTCAGAAATTTCTCATGTTGGCGTCATTTTGGTACTTTTCCAGTATAAGAGCCTTGGTGAGAGAAGAAATATTTTTATGCATATTTTCGGGCAACCTATTCACCGTTTCATATACAAAAGCGATTTTTTCAACATTTATCCAATTTATTTAATATAAAAAAGCCTTTTATGTATTTTCATATATAAAAAAAGTAAAATTATATAGTAAAACAATAATATATAAATAAAAGGTTTATATATAGAAATACAAATATAAACAAGCATAAAATTTCCTTAGGTTTGTTTTCATAGCTCTTTATATCATTTGGCAATAAATATCACTTTCTAAAGTTCGAACTGCACCAAGCTTTTTACAAAAAACGCCAAGGCGTCTATACTGAAAAAGTAACGTAATTTTTAACGTTGAAAGCATAACTTAAAAAACTACACTTTCGATTATGCAAATACAAAATGACAGCTTATTCTGTCCAGTTAATTTTGAGTTATAATATCACGTCAAAATTACGTGTTAGTACTGAAAGTTAGTTTTGTTACAATTTCTACATATAGATAACCGCTAAGTCTTCTTTCTCCAAGTATATCATGACTAATCACATTTTTACTCGATGATTTATCGTAGGGATAGAAGGAAGTATCCTTTTTTTTTTTTTTTTCTTCACCGCTGTATTTCCTGCATAGTGTTGAAACTTATTTGCATATTTGCAGTATATTGGACTGCCGAAGAAAAACTTCGCGCATATAAACGTTTACATTCACCTCGACCTATAGCTACGATTTCCGATTAGCATTTGCAATCACTAGAGCAACGCTCTTCATTTATCTGATCTCGAGAGAGAAAAAAATAACTCCGAAGGATGCTAAGCAGTATGGCTTCTAAAACATTTGCTAACAATTATTTCTTTCTTTGAAATAGAGTGGCTATCGATACTCTTTAACCCTTTATGTGCCAAATTATGAATTCATGTAAATTTCATCTTCTAAAGCATTTTTTGTGAATTTTTGAAACTCCATTAGAAGATTTACGCAATCATTGAATAAATTTTAGTAGGATTTTGTCAATTAAAATTGTATTTATAGGGATTTTGTGCAATATTTATAACTTCACTCAAATATTTTATTTAAGAGGGTCCGAGACAAAAATTTTCAAATTTTCTTAAAAAAAAAAAAAAAAACTATTTTATTATTATTATTATTATTATTATTATTATTATTATTATTTTTGTTGCTTAAAATGACGTTTAAACCATGTTCTTACCTTCATTGGAAAAGGAAATAATTTTTTCGTTTTGGTTTGTTTTCAATAGCTAGCTTTCAAGCAATGGTTGTCATGCAAACGACTTTTTGAGAAAATGCGTATTTGTTCATGATGGGATTTTTAACCATTTCTCATGTTTAAATTGTTATAAGTCAAGAAGCGTTAAAGATAAATAGTTCAAACTTGGAACATGTCTTTTCCAATTGTTTTACTTGAACTTTGACTCGGTAAATTTGAAAAAAAAAATTACTTTTGAAAATGATTTTTTTTTTTTTTTAAGTTGCATTATTTAAAAATATTTTTTAAACTTTCAATATTTTTACTTTTTATTTAAATTAAAAAAAAATGCCTAATCAAAGTTAAAACTTCTATATTTCTGTCTATTTAAATGAAAAAAAATGAAATTCTATAATGTATATTTAGAGTTAAAGATTTTAAATTACCCCACTTTAAAAATTTTTAATTTTTAATTAAAAACCAGTCTGATGTGGCAATCCCAAAACTTTCTTCT
The DNA here is from genome assembly GCA_963932465.1 of Maratus speciosus. NCBI lineage: Eukaryota > Metazoa > Arthropoda > Arachnida > Araneae > Salticidae > Maratus > Maratus speciosus. The sequence goes on along the minus strand of OZ010791.1, from coordinate 14,138,209 downwards.
AATACTTCCTGAAAAAGGCAGCCTATCAGCACCACCGGTTAGAGGATTTACACCAAAATCTAATTATCAACAACTTTGACAACTTTTAACTGAATCTGAAGTTTGATGAAAATCCGTGCATTAGATTTTTAGATAGAGCTATTGCGGAAATTGTAAAAAATTCTGCATAGCAACACCACCTGTTGGGCGATTGACACCAAAAACTAATTAGGACCCATTTATATCAGGAAGTAACTGAATCTGAAGCTTGATGAAAATTCATGCATTAGTTCTTGAGATACAGCTATTGCGGAAATCGTGAAAAATGCAGCGCATCAGCGCCACCTGTTGGGCGATTTACACCAAAAATTAATCAGCACTCATTTATATCAGGGACTAACCGAATCTGAAGTTTGATGAAAATTTGCGCATTTTTTCTTGAGTTAGAGCTATTGCGATAATCACGAATAATGCAGCATAGCACGGCAACCTGTTGGGCAATTTTCACCAAAAACTAATAAGGACCACTTTATATCAAGGTCTAACTGAATCTAAAGTTTTGTGAAATTCCGTGCATTAGTTCTTGAGATAGAGCGCCCACAAAATGTTTGTCACATACAGACTCACAGAGTGACAGACAGACATTTTCTAAAAACCATCCAATCGTGTTCAGAACATTCTAAAACGCATAAATCCGTCGAAAACCGAAAGTCGAAAATTTTCACGAATCCAATACTTTCTTCGTGTAAAGATAGAAAGAAAGTAAAAATTACTCCACTTTAAAAATTTTTAATTTTTAATTAAAAAAAATTAGGATAAGTTTTAGCATGTGATTTTGTTTACCAATGATATGGTTAACCATCACAAACAATTTAAAATTTTAACTCAATAAATAAAAAATATTTTAAAATGTGTCTCGGACCCCCCCTTAAACTATTTTTTTAGTATTTTATAGAATTAGGAAATGTACAAATATTATGTATTGTATGTATTGTACGTAACTTACAATAGAAATATAGGAATCATTCCGAACTGAAACTTCTCACCCACAACCTTTCAACACCAAGAAAGCTGAAGAGATGCAAATGAAAAATAATTCATCCTTTTAAAAATATTTTTGTTTTGTGCAACCCATCATGTTTTTGGAACAAGGTAAAGTAATGTATCTATAACTCATTCTAAACTGTACTACTAAACGATGATTTAAATGAATTTTACAATAGATTATTTTAATGTACTTTAACCCTTTATCTACTGACGGTACATATAAGTACCATTAAAATAACTTGTTATAAAATTTATTTAATGCACTGATGAGTTGTAATACAGGTTAGAGTGAGTTATAGATACATTACTTTACCTTGTTCCAAAAACAGGATGGGTTACACAAAACAAAAATATTTTTAAAAGGATGATTTCTTGCGCCTTTGCCTCTTTCCAGCTCTCTTGGCGTTGAGATTTTTCAATTCGGAAATATGTCTATATTTCTATTGCAAGATCATTCTATTTGTAGATTTCCTAATTCAAAAAAATACTAAGGAAAATATTTAAAATCAAAGATTGGAGTGGGGTTATAAATAGTGCACAAAATCCCTATCCATTCAAATTGAATGAATGCTTCTAAAATGATGTATTAAATGATTATGTAAATCTTCTAATGTAGTTTAAACAATTCACGAAAAATGCTTTAGAAGATCAAATTTTCATGAATTCAGTACATAAAGTGTTAAAATATCGTGGGGCATAAAGGATTCATTTTAACACTTTAGGGGGCTGTTTTTTCTTTTATTATTTAGTTTAAAAGATTAAAAGTAATCTTAATATCGAAAATTAGGCTTTACTGAAATCTAACGAACCTATTTATTTTGCATACAATTAATACAATAGGCTATGGACACTTTTCTGAGAACACTTGGAAAACATATTACCTTATTACTGCAGCAGGATTAAAGAGAGATCTTTTATCATAAACTAGCTGACCCCTCCGGCGTTGCCCGGGTTCGTGATGAAGGAGCCTTAAATGAATCTCAAATATGTATGATTTTATACCTTCAACTCCACTTTGTTTCAGTTTATAGTGTTAAATGGAAAAATCGGGAAAAAAATATTGAATTGAAAATATGTGCTATTTGGTATTTTATTTTCTGTGTCATTTGATTTCTGTTGTTTATGCGTACCAAAAGCGAGCGAAAACGCGACGAAACACTCAGGTTTTCACTGCTTTCGTCGACATTTTCACACATTTTATTTTGAATTTTTTTTTTTTTTCATCCGTTCGAACGTTTCAAAATTTTTGTAGGTGATGTAAATCTAGTCTATTGAGATGCTCTAAAAAGATTGTGTTGAAATACAGACGTTTAGTTACTTTTAGCGTAGAAAAAATAGAGTCACCCTGAGTCGCGAAAAGATTCGAGTTCTCCGGTGTGTTTAAAAGAGATACAATTCTTATTTTTTAAAACCGATTACATCATCGATTAGAAGAAAGTTTCAGCTTCAAGAACACGTTTTTGATGTGTCGGTGCCTCTAAAATTGCCCCCTAGAGGGGCGTTGCCATAAGGGAGAATTTCTTTTTTTTACAAAAAACGACCCTTTTTGAAATTTTCTTCAAGGGGTTAACTGCGATTTTTTAAAATTGATTGCGACATTTGAGACGTAAGATTACGATCTTTCAGAATATGTCTTCCGTTTTTAACTTTAGTTACTTAACAGCGGTTAGGCTGATGACAGTCCTCCCTGTTTTCTTAGCTTTGGGTGGAGGAGAACAAGATAAACCTACCGATCAACCACTAAAATCCGGTCTGCAAGTGGTTTCCACCATGAGAGGACTTGGCAGATCCATTGCATTTTAGTATGCTAATCGAGTTCTCTCTAATCCTGGAATTTCGACCGTCAACTCGATGAGGTGATGGTTTATGCTGCCGCTTCCCGGACTAATTGTCTTTATTAACTAAACCAAAATCTTTAACGGGTCTCGGGGCTCAAAAAATCGATTCTCTTTTAGTATCTATTTTGATTATTCAATTAATTCTGAAGACAGTGCAAAAAACCGCATAAAAATATTTGCATTTTTAACGGAGTTATAAGTATTTATGTAACAATCGCTTTCAAGGTCGCACCCATTTAATTGCAACTTTAAGTCGCGTTTTCTCAAAACTCGATTTTGACGACTATCCGCAAGATTAAAGAAAAGCTATTGGATGGAATGGCTTAATGTTTTTTTTTGCATGCCTGTAACATCATTATCTATAGAATGAATTAATATATTTTAGATAGTTTAATATTTTGTGTATTTTTAATGAATAAAATGTATCTTTTAGGTTTTTTTAAAATTTTCAACTTTGAGAGTTTTTTAAAAAAAATAAAGGTTTAATTTGAGTGATAGTTATATCCTTAATTCATTCTATAGAGTAAAGTTTCCTGATCCTTTTAAAGCAAAAATTAGGTGCTTATGTCAATTCAACTTTAAGACATCTTACGGATGGTGATAGGACACCTAATTTTTTTTTTTTCGAAAATTGTGTTACATAAATTTTGCTATATTTTTTTATTTTATTGCATTCCGCTTCGTTTTATAATTTTATAAGACTTACGAACATACCTTAAAAATATCAGAAAGTTTAAATGAGTTATATTGAATACTTCTGTTTTTATACGGACTCTAAGCGAGAGCTCCGTTTACATTTTTTCGGTATCTATCAAGCCCTGAGCCCCCTTAATATTTTAATAATTTTAAAAATTAACTTTCAATAAATTACAATTTTTTAAATTTTTAAGTTATGTTATATATCAAAATCTATTGAATTTTTTCACTAAACTGAGGTTCGGTGAATTAAGACCCACATCTATATAATAAAAGCCTAAGTCATGTGACTGTCATCAACAGTTCCAGGTTGACCGTTTCACTTTTTGTATGCCAAGAGGCCAATTTGGTAATTTAATATTAGCCGGGAGCAGGTGATAAATCGTCCAATAGTGTCCCTTCGCCAAATATTGTAAATATCATGTCATCAGTATTACAATAGATTTCATGAGACTGTCATAAATAATTTTTCGCGTGGTAAATTAAAACAAAGCTTTGATGTTGAAATTAAATGTCATGGTTTATGGTATTATTTATTACCTTTCTTTTTTTTTTTTAAAGCAATAATTGAGAGTAATAAATATTAAATATTTCAGTTTTAAAGTTATGCATTTTTAATAAAATGAGTGGAAGTACTATATTTTAAATGAAATTTATCAAATAATAAAATTAGACGGGAACAATGTTTGGCAATTTATCACCAGCGCTCGGCTAACATAAAAATGCAGAGTTCAGGATTTTTGTATCAGAATCTTCGAATTTGGCGAAGGATTGAGCAAGTAAATTAAATTATGTATAAAAGTAACTTCATACAATGCTTAGCATATTTTTAAGGGAGACCAAACTGGTCGACAGGGGCGGCTAGTGTACAATATTCATATATTCAATGCATTCAATATTAGACTTATATTATAACTCTACAGTCATTGCTCTTTTCTTTAATCTTGGAGGTAATCGTAAAAATTAGAAACTGTGAAAAGCAGGATTACAGATTGAGTTTGTATTATTTATATTGGAGCATTTAAAATACTCCTGTCAATCAACCGGACTGTTTTGAAAGAGAAGACTGAATTATATTTAAAAATATTTTTGAAACGTTGATTTTTTGAAGGTGATAAGGTACTTTGTCTCCAAAAAGCGTATACAGAAGAAAAATGAAGTTAAAAATATTAATTTTTTGAGGAGAAGTTTAAAAAATACAAGTGCATTCCATGCATAAAGGTTCAATACTGGAATTTGATTGACAAACAGCTTTGAGAGGATGGCTGCTTCAGCGATTCTCCGAAATCGCGAAATTTTATGTTTACCTATGAAACAAATATAAATAGGTCATGATTCTGTGCCTGATAGAACTATTGAAATATGGTTTTCACCGTCAGAAAATCGAAGTTCGATATAATCCGATTCATAGTGCGTTTATTTTTATTTATTTATTTATTTTTTTTAAATTATCTCCTTAAAAATACTAAAAATTGAGAGAGACAACCTTTGAAAAATCTTCTCGAATAACTGTTTTACAGTTTGTAGGGCCTTTTTAATCATTTATGAACCGAGGGTACTTTTAAGTACTATTAAAATAACTTGTTATAAAATTCCATTAATACAGCGATTAATAAGGAATAGTTTATACTGAGTCATAGATAATTTACTTTATCTTGTTCCAAAAGCATTACTGGTTCCAAAAACAAAAATATTTTTAAAAGGAGGATTTATTTTGTCTTTGCATCTTTTAAGCTTTCTTGATGTTGAAAGGTGGGGGTGGAAGATTCAGTTTGGAAATATTTTTATATTTAAACATTTCTATTGTAGAACATTATATTTTAACATTACCTAAATCTACAAAATACTAAAAAAATATAATTTAAATAAAAGATTTGGGTGGTATAAATATGGCACAAAACCCCTATAAATTCAAATTTAATTTTAAATTGACAAAATCCTTCTAAAATTTATTAAATGATTGTGTCAATCTTCTAATGTAGTTTCAAAAATTCACGAAAAATGCTTTAGAAGATGAAATTTTCATGAATTCATAATTTGGGACATAAATGATAAAATATATAAAATTTAAGGACATGTCGGCACTTTTTGATGGTGAAAAGCGTAAAAAAGAAAAAAAAGGTATCTTCGAATACTTAATACCTCTGATAGTGTTCATGATAATGGTGAAAAGAAAAGTAACAAACTAATGAAAGGGCGATTACCTTCCCGTGGTCTGCAGTCCGACGCCATTTTTAGCCCAAGATGTTATCAAGGGTTGGTCTCCTTCGGCCTCGCATACGAGGGTCGTGGACTCCGCTTTCCGGGCGCTTTTGATGCGATACGCGGAACTGATCCGCGGAGGAGCTGGAAAATTAAAACGGGAAAATATAAGTAGAGAATTACAGTCCATCACATATGTTCAGTAAAAATTAAAAACATTTAAGAAATCTTAATAGACCGGGAGGCACCAGCACAGACAATCCCCTCACCGAGTCGGTGGTTTAAATTCCAGAATGAGTTAAAACTCGATTCGCATATTAAAATGCATCAGGTGTGTCAAGGTCCTATCTTGGTGGATATCACCTGCAAACCTGATTTTAGTGGTTGACTCGTGGGTTTACCATTGTATTGTCCTGCTCCCAGTCCTCCCATGTTTTCATACCTTTGGGTGCAGGAAAACACTATGGTAAACCTACAACCAGTAAAATCGGGTGTGCAGGTGGTTTTCCACCAAGATAGGACTTTGCAGACCCGTTGCATTTTAATAGGCTAATCGAGTTATGTCTAATCCTAGAATTTCACCTTCCAACTCGATAAGGTGATTGTCTGTGCAGCCGCCATACATATATATATATAGTCAAACTTTTTGTAATTATAAACATTGTAACAAATGAAAAATTGACCATAAAAATGAAATTATTTATGATACCATACAAATTGATTAACCAAAATACTGTATAGTAAGTGGAATGATTGAAAATGTATTAGGAAAAATTACAAAAGGAATGTAAAAAACATTAATAAAAATTGAAAAATAGTGCGAAATTCTCTCACAATATAAGTAAAACGCAGTTGATTTCAGATAGTGAATAGCAATCTTAGATCTGAAGGCTAATTCTCAAAATGCCCTATCAACTGTATCCAGAAGATTAAGATATGCAGTAAACTCTCTGTAAGGCGGACTGTGTAAGACGGAAAACTGTCTAACTGTGAAAGATTTTCAAGTCCCTGCGAATCCATAGACATTAAAATTTGTCTAAGGCGGAATATTGTCTGCTGTGGAAAATTTTCTTGGTCCCGATCAATTTTGCCTTAGACTTTATAGTACACATGAAAATATTCATATTAACTCAAACTTTTAATGAAAAAGTTTTAGATACGGTGACCAACAGTGCAATTTATTTCTAAGACCAATTTTATCTTCATTAAAGTCTATATTTGTCTCCTAGGTCACTTTCCGCAGCAATGTTTGTTTTGACACCTACGATACCATCAAAAACTAAACAATTATTTCGAAATATTGCACTGCTAAAGCATACATGAAGGGTTTAACTATGCGGTTCCCAAACTATGGGTTGAGTCCTAAGCAATAAATATATTTAAGTCTACTATACTAAAAACATTATGCAAAAAATTGCAATTTTTTTTTTTTTTTTTTTACTGGGTATTATAAGAACTGTATTTTTCTAAATTAATATCTCTCATTAAAATAATGTAATAATCTTTTAATACCTATAAAATGAATGAAATGGTTGACTAAAAATATTAAAGAATGAATAAAGTTTTAAGAAACAAAGCTGAAGTTTTCATGCATGATAAAGTGTTTCAGCTTCAATTTTTCAATACAAACAAGAAATATTGAAGACATTTTGAGAATATTTTTTTAAATAAAAAGTATTTTACATCAGACAAAAATCAGCCAGGGAGTTTTAATAGCTATTGTAAATAAGTTGTAATGAAATTATTACATTTATATTAATGTGTATTAAAGAATGAATAAATTTTTTAAGAAACTAAGCTAAAGTTTTCATGCATAAAAAAATGTTTCAGCTTCAATACAAACAAAAGATATTGAAGACATTTTGAGAGTCTTTTTTAAAATAAAAAGTATTTTACATGAAACATAAATCAGTCAGGGAATTTTAATAGCTATTGCAAATAAGTTGTAATGAAATTATTGCATTTATATTTATGTAGTGTAGTGTTTTATAAAATTTATAAGATTAATAAAAGTTGCATATTCATTATAATGGATTTCTTACTAACAGACACTGCACAACTTTTTTTTTTTTTTTTTTTTTTTTCACATTGACAGAAATTCTCAGTAATATTATAATAAAAGCCTTCAAAAATGTATTTCAATTTCTTATATTCTTCAAAATCAATTTAATCAAAATATGCCAAGGAAAAGTTCAAAGTTCAAAGTTGATTGCTTGAGGAAAACATATTTTTTTTTTTCAAGAAAGTTGACGGTTGGTTTCGATATTTTAATCAATCGATATATCGACAATAAAAATATCGATGTATTGATCTTTTGGAAATGGTGGGAAAGATATCGATTAATACATAGATAGCATGTAACAGTAATATATTTACACACATAAAATAGTATACAATAAAAAAATATATATATTCGTACACATAATCTGGGGGAAATAAACATAGAAAAGTTAAAAAATGTGTCTGCACAAAAAATTTAAATAATAACAATATATTTTTTAAAGAGTTATCAACTAAGCACGCTATTTGTAGATCCCATTTATCTAATTAACAATTATTTGTTAATTATTTTTATACTTTTATGTGTGCAACAAAGTTCTAACTATTTCATAAAGAACTTGTTCTCTTTACTACAACCTGTGACAAGAATGAAAAACTACTGACCTAAATCTTTTGAGCTGAGTCAATTATTTTAGACTTTGAAGCGATTAAGTTCGCATTGTTATTCTTCCAAATGAAATATATTTCCTTAGAATCTTTTCCCCATCTTCTTTCGATAGCTGAGGAAAATGCATTCCTATGTTAATTTAGTGATTTAGGAAATTATTAAATGTTTAATTGGTAAGAAAACTATTTCGGCAATTCTTCGGACACAATCGAACTTTTATTTATTTATAATAAACATACTGTTGAATTAACATACTTCCTCTCCTAGTATTTTGAATTTTTCTGTAAAAATTTAGCAATGAAAACGATATTTAAAACTAGTCGGATATGCTAGTCCCAAAACTTTCTTCTATCTCATTCATGTTAATACTTCAGAATTCTCTAGTACAGTGCCAAAATTAAATGGCAATCTATGCCCATCATGAGGATTCTAAAAGATATGAAATTCTGTGCATTAGTTCTGGAGGTAGGACTATCGCTAAAATCGTGTAAATCATGCAAAATGCAGCATATCAGTGCCACCGGTTAGGTGATTTACACTAAAATCTAATCACCAACAACCAAAGTTAAATTCTAACTTAATCTGAAGTTTTATAAAAATCCGTGCATTAGTTTTTGAGATAAGAGTTATTGCGGTTAGCACATTACCTGTTGAGTGCTTTACACCAAAAACTAATTAGGACCAATTTATACTAGGGACTAACTGAATCTGAAGCTTGATGAAAATTCATGCATTAGTTCTTCAGAATGAGCTATTGCGATAATCATGAATAATGCAGCATAGCAGTGCCACCTGTTGGGCGATTTTCACCAAAAAGTAATCAGCATCAAATTATTAAGGACTAACTGAATCTGAAGTGTTATGAAATTCCATCAATTAGTTCTTGAGATAGAGATATTGTGGAAATCGTGGAAAATGCAGTACGGCAGCGCCACCTGTTGGGCGATTTACACCAAAAAGTAATCATCAAATTATATCAAGGACTAACTGAACCTGAAGTTTTATGAAATTCCGTGCATTAGTTCTTGAGATAGAGCGCACCCAAAATGTTTGTCACATACAGACTCACAGAGTGACAGACAGACTCACAGACAGACATTTTCTAAAAACCACCAAATCGTGTTCAGGACCTTCTAAAACGTATAAATCCACCGAAAACCATAAGTCTAAATTTTTCACGAATCCAATACTTTCTTCTTGTAAAGACAGAAGAAAGTAAAAATAAGATTTAGCTAATAGGATATCCGCTTCTAAGCAGTGTCATAGGACAGATATCGTCTGCTCTCGCATGACGCAATATTTTCATATTGAAAAGATTTAAGCTCATTGACAAGTTTAGAAAAGAGTACTCATCCTCTTCATACTCTTTTTGTTGGTTGGTTTGGTGGCGTTGTAGTAATCTTTTGTAAAAAGACCCTTTCTATTTAGACTAAAATAAATTTAATTGAGTTTATTCAAAATTATACAAGAAATCGAGATTTAATTTAATTCCTCGTGAAAAATACTTCTTGCTTCGAAATAGGGCAATTCCATCGTAACTGACGTAACATTTTATCATCGAATTTTGTTTTCAAATCTATGTAGAAAATTTACTAATAAAACTAGAACAAATTTTTACAATTTAAAATATTTCTTACTAAGGTCTTAATACCCAAATACTTGCAGATTATTTCAATCTCTCATTGAGTCCCAAAAATTGCAATTCAAAATTCTGTAACTGACGTAACATAAAATAGACAAACATTTTTTCTGCCTTCATTGAAATGTAAAAATTATCAAAACTACCCCGTTAAAAAAAGTGATTTAATGTTCTCAACAACACTAAGTCATGCCAAATTATAACAGTAACTTGTTTAATTAATATCTGAATAATAAAAAAGAAAAAAATGCCTTTTACACGTGTAACTGACGTAACTTTTATTGTGCAACTGACGTAACTTTTATTGTGTAACTGACGTAACATTATGACTTCACAAAGACAATAATGGTACTTCACTTAGTTTGTAAACCGTAATTTACAATGCCTTTTTATTAGGATTTTTCTATAGAATATAAAAATATCAAGTTTTCCAATCATACCCTTAAATTAAACATATTATAAATTTGATTCCTCCCCCAAAAATGATGATTTTCTATGGAATTGCCCAATACCGTTATAAGTATCAACATTAAAAATATCGATAATAGGGCATGTTTATTACTGAGGAAATATCGATGTTTTCCTTTTATATACATTGAAACTACTCAAGTGGGACACTCCCATAAGGTAGACATTTTTTATAGGAACGGAATGAACCCACGTCGGATTAACATGTTCAGCCTCTTATAAGTTGAATAGCTCTCTAACTTGGATATTGTACACTCAAGCATTGCTCTAAATCGAACACTTTTATCTTGTTTAAAAGAAAAAAAAATCCCGGCAATTTTTTCACGATATTCAAGAATTTTCCCTATTAAAATTTACCGAATGGAAATATACCTAAAAACGAGTGTTTTCAGTATTAATAAATTTACAGCATTATATTTTGTAAAGTTTTTTTTTTCCTTCTTTCAGTTGAAACAGCCATAGCTTGAAATCCCCCGAATTTCATGTTTTAAAGACTTTATCCTGATTAAAAACGTGCACTAAAAGAAAAATTCAGATGTTTTATGATATTTATAAATTAGAAGCAAAATTAACAAAAGATGTAATTATCAAGTATGTCTTATCTCAACAAGTGAGTTTACTTTTGATGAGCAAAAGTAATTAACAAACGGCTTTTGTATTTAAGACCCTTTCCGTGGTTAAGATTTTGAATAAAAAAACTCATTGTTTTATGTGTTTGAATAGACAATCTTTAACATTTTTTTTTTTTGTTTAGAAGTGTATAATAAAACAAATTTAATAAACGTGCGTATATACTTTTAATTAAGCTGGAAATTTTATAAGTTAGATTCTTTTCTAAGTTCGACACATTTTTTTGAAACTCCAAGTGTCTTATTTAGAGAAATTTCGCTGTGTTTAAATTTCTAGTTTCGATGCGCGTGTTTTCTATTTTTTATTGTTTTCTCGTCAATTAGACAAACGACAAAACACCTTTAAAATACACTGGAAAATTTGGCATATGTTTGTGAAGTAATAAAACATTTGTGTGAGTAATACCTTTCACATTGAGCCTGGCTGACTTTCTCAGTCCCTCTCCGACACCGTTCGACACATCGCATGTGTAAACACCTTCGTCATCCTTCGATATCTTTTTGAAGATGAGGGAACCGTTCTCCGCTACTTTCCATCGAGAATTCTCGACTATGGTCAAGTCCGAGCCGTCATCTATAAAAAAGTACATACACACAGTCAATTTCACAAGTTTTTACCAGGTTATAAAAGATTAGTTGGGGAAAAAAACCCACTTTTAATAATTCAAATTATTAAAATTTTCTTTTTTAATGATTCAGTACTACTCAAGCAAACGTACAAATGGCTTTTGCCTATTTTTAGGGATAGAGTTTTGTGTTTAAAAATGTTATGTTAAATAGTATAACAATAACAACAAAATAGTTTATTTAAATCTATTCAATTTAAAATATCTTAAGTGTCATTCTCTAAAATTCTGACTAAAATTTTAACTACTTAAAATTTATTTTGAAAGTAACCACAAAATATTTGAAAAGCAAAAGTAAACTTTCATCTACCAAGATGCTCATAATAAAGTATTTTGATTAAAATCATCTTTATTGTTTTCTTATAGTTGAAAATATGGCTTTTATGTTTACAGTCGATATTAGTAAGGTATTAAAAATCATCTGACACCGGATTAAAAAAGAAGAAAGAAAAAAATCATGCGTCAAGCATAGATTATGAACACTTTCCAACACCTTCAGAATAATGTCACAAAACTGCACCGTTTAAAAAATTAAAGTATTACGGCTCATTCAACGCTGTGGAAATGCATAACACATTTCAAAACCCAATTTCAGGTGTTACCATCTACAATAGGAAAAATGATCCGAATTTTTTCAGCAGCCCTGTATATTATAGATAGATTTGTATCTATTAACTACATGCATGCCAAAATTCAGTTCACTTAAGAAATACATATACTTCAGTTAAAAATTCTCCTTCAGCAATATCCTCTAATAAGGAGAACGGTACGTGAATACTTTCGCGCAGGCCTATATAGGAGGTATAGAATTTATATATAACGAGTCACATGCAAAAAATTAGTTACATTTAAAAGCGCATACCGAATTTTAAAAACGTACGCTCCAGCAATTATGACTGAAAGACAGCACTTTAACCGATTCCTTTTGTGTGTCCCTATCAATGAATGAAAAATGCTATGAATGCTCTGTTCTAACGTGATTGTAGTGAAATTCAGTAACTTAAAGCAATTTCAATACATTTGAAATAGTGTTATATCATTAATATACTCTGCAAACGATTTTCCCCCCCATATACCATAACGTAATAGAATTCTTTTGAGTGCCCCTGTAAATGAATTAGCAATCCCACATACTTCACATATAATACCAAACATGCTATGGTAACACCAAATAACCATTATCAATCGCATGAAAATCCGAGGCTGTTTACGGGAGTTAGAGCATGGACAGACGGACAGACAAACCGAATGCATAAATACTTTTCAACTTTGTTGGAAAGTGTTAAAAAAAGGCAAAAAAAAAAAAATTTTTGGTTCAAATGACCGCCTTTTTGGCAAAAATAAACTTGTTAAATTAAATGTTGGTATAAACTCCAGAGAATGGAATGCCTTTTCATAACAGGATGACCCGATTTGTTTGATATGCTTGTGACCGGAGAAAAACGGTCGCCCGATTAAAAGTTCGTGGTGCGGACCTGTAGTCCCACAAGATATATAATTCATTATATATATATATATATATATATATATATATATTACAAAATAAATCAATAAATTTAATGGAAAAAGTTCGAAAGCTCTTTTCTTTGTAAATGAAAAAAAAAATCATACAATTTGAGTCAATCTTTGTTCACATAAGTAGAACACCTTCTCAATTGAAGAGCTGAGTGGAAGAACATGTTATGCTACATTTTCTTTAAAATTATTTTATCTTTTGTACGAAGGCGTTATCAGGTATTCCAAAAACTCTTCTCTTCTCTCTATTAACACGGTAAAGCTAAAATACCAAAGTTCTATTTAGTCTTGAAGATTTAAGACATTCATTAATATTTTAATATTTAATAATGCAAATAACATTAATATTTTTTAATATTTAAAAATTAAATATGAATAAGTTTTTTTGATAGAGTTTAGTACCACACCTGTTAATATTTTAAACATGTATCAAACAGAAAATAAATCATTAAAATTGAGAACAAAAACTTTCACATCCAATTTCTTCAAATGTAATTTTTGTTACTTAACATGTTCTTGCACATAGCTCTTCAATTATGAACAGAGCCCGATTAAGCTGAAGTTGGGCCCAGGGCTTGTTAAAAAGTTGGCCCCCCACCTTCTCATTCCCAGCAACACTTTCAGAAAAAAAAAGTATGTTTATTGGATGAGTTGATAAAGTTGTTTGGGTGAAAGTTAAATTTACAAAAAAAAAAAAAAAAAAAAAATTAACTTCCAAAAATAATCAAGAAAATGAATTACCGTCCACTTTCTCAAATAAGCATTTGTATAATTCACAACCATCTAGGATCCACAGTTTATGTTGCAGAATAAATGAGGACGTCTTTTTCAAAACTCGCCTTATCCAAAATCATAAAAATTGTGTTTTCCCTATCAGTCTAGTAATCATTTTAAACTATCATTCTGACATTGTAAAATCCTTGTTTATATTGAAAGAAACCAATAGACACAGTATGCAGTTTTTGGCATTTCCCCCAAATTTGATTTTCTGGATACGGCAAGTTTTGATAATTATAGGTGCTCTCAAATTGAAAAGGACTTTTGCAGAAAAATTAAATAGGGAGGTTTTTTATTATAGTAAAACTTTGTTTTTACGTCAGGGACCAAAATATAAAATGCAAACAGTGGAAAAAATTAAATTGTGAGAAAATACACCCAAATTTGTGGGCCCAGGGCCGAGGCCCCGGAGGACCGTGTATTAATCAGAACCCTGATTATGAAATTGACGTAGGCTTTACCATTTTGTTTCTTCCATACTGCGACCGGTTTCGGATATCCGCGGGTGAAGCAATCGAGCGCGGTCGTCTGTCCGCCCATGGCAGAGAGATCCTTCGGCTCTTGCACCCACTGGGGAGACACTGCAATAAGAAACAGGTATGATTCCAAATGTCTCCGGGGTGCTCTATGCAATTAAACATTTTTACAAACGTATGTGAGAAAACAACAAAAGAGTTTGAAAAATGGCGATTATTACACAAAAATATCTTTAAGGCTGTTCTCAATTGCTCTGCTCAACAAGCGCAAAACGTTTTGACACATTTACAAATTCATTTTTTAACAGAAAGGTATAAAATTGGAAAGCCTGACCATGGAAGCGATTTGGAATCGAACTGTTTTTTCCTTTTTTGGATCAATCAATTACCTATTGAGTTACAAGCGATTTTGATCACATGACACGGCATTTTTCTCTTCTTATTGACTGGATTTTCTTCTTTCGTTTGGAAGTTCGGTTCAAAATGCCAACTTTGACAGTATTTTCTGAAAGATCTATTGCGTTTACAAAAAAACGGAAAAAAACAGTTCGATGACATACTTTCGGAATAAAAACACCTAGTTTCATGAGTTTCCGAACAAAAATGAATTAAAACTTATGTCAGAAAGCTGACCCTTTGGATTTGAGAACAGCCTTAAATGACTACTTATAAAATATAAAAGTGAAAAGAAAGAAAAAAAAAATATAAAAGCTGCATCCTATACCGTATTTTTCATGCTCTTTCATTGTTTACTCACACACATTTAATATATACAGGGAGTTCCTTCTTAAGGTTGTCCAATAGCTAATTCCTAAACTGTTAGTTTTAGAGGTATAGTTCCGATTGCAAAAATGTTTCAGATATTGTAATTCCTCATATGAAGTTTTTTTTATTTAATTTCTTATACGCTGTATTTAGGAAACCATTCCCCGTGCTTAAAGAAAATTAAAATAGTAGAAATTTCATTTTTCCTCCATCAAAACATATCCAATTATGTTACTTTGAATTTTATGAAAAATCAGCATTTTCCGACACTAAGATGCATTTTTCCATTTTCAGTGGCAGAAAATGCCGAAAATTCAAATAATTAGGAATTAGATATTGTGCACTTATGAGAGGAAATACCCTGTATAGGGAGATTTCACAGAAAAGATGAGAAAACATTACAAACATATTGGGCACATAATGACAACATTGATTAATGCCACTTAATGATAAATCAAAGCATTATCTGCAAATTTACTTTGGAACTTCAAATAATACATAGAATTAGAATTACATTTTATTACTGTAGAAAAATAATGAAATAAAATACGCTTAAAATAAGTATTACGTAAATAATCATTTTCACATAGTTGTTTTTCTCCATAAATATGTAAATTTCAGTGTTGTATGTGACATAAAACCCTTGAAATAGTCACAATAATGTAACATAATGGCAAATAATGACAACACTGATCAATGTCACTTAATGGCACTTAATCAATGGCACTTAAGTGCTTATTATGCGCAACAACTGAAAAACTTTAGACAAGTTTTCTTTCAAAAGAGTTACATATAATATCTCTAGTTAAATATGATACAATGAATTTTTTTTTAAAAAAACAAAAAACATAAAATATATTTTTTTCTCATTCATAAGTGTTTTCAATGACTTTCATAAACTTCGAATTACGTTGGTATATAACTAATAATAATAATAAACTGAAAGAGAAACATAGTACTGATTTTGACAAATTCTGGAAAATAACATCTTTAATTACATTTTGACCTGAAAGAAAGAACATGAATAAAAAAGAAATAACACAAAATGCGATGAAAATATTGGAATATTGAAAATATGCATATGAAGTTTACAGGACAAATTCATAAAAATGCAAAATTACTAAACAAATTCAAACAAAATTTCAAAAATACAATAACTTAATTTTTTTACACAGGTGAAGCATTCAAAATATTAGTCTATTATAGCTCCCCAAAAATAAATGTTAGTAAAAACATTTTTATTGAAGTCAAATGCAATATTATTGAAATGAATAGTACAAAATAAAATGTTATCAATTGACCTTTTAAAAATAAATTGATCTTAGTCTGATATTACTGAAATAAGAAAGTTACTCATTTTAAGCAAGTCTTAAAAATGTATTTAGAATCAGCTATAAAAAATAGGTATAAAGAGGGTGAAATTTATACACAAAATATAGATTTCAACAGCGGACAAAATTATATGAAGCATATAATCTCAGTAAAATTTTCTCGCAGCTTTATCTCTTTATATCACTTTTCTTAAAACCTATTCTTCAAAATTTGTAATAAATAACTTTATTAAAATATTTATTATTGAAATTATAAAAACATTACTAAACAATAAAAATAAATAAATTGTAGAAATACAGATAACACTGAGAAATTGCTGAAAAAAATTTCAAAACAAAGTTTCAACACATTTCAAATAAATTGAAGTAAAAATTGTATAAACTTAAACAAAATTAACTAACTAGAAACATTTCTCGTAGTTGTAAATAATCGTTAACTGTCAAATTGGTATTAAATACATTGCAATTATATCTATTCATTGGTGTAGTTTGTCAGTACAAACATTAAAACATCATCGAGACAAAATCCCATTTGGTAAACTGGCAAGAGAAGATCATATAAGTCATGCTACACCAAATGCATTTAAGATTTCCCTTATTTGAAAACTATTATTGCATTCGATCAAACCGTTGCGCTGTTTAAATACCGATACACCTATACACCACTCTGTTAGGCATTTAGGTATTGCTGTTTCTGTTTAAATACGATAACAACAAATTCGACGGGGATTTAATAAAGCATACAAGTACTTCTTTTGGTATTTAAGAATGCACCAACGGACGCAGTTTTAATGAATTCAAGTACATATTAACAGCTGTTCACAGAAAACTTCGAATACTACAAAATTTTTGCCCAATACACATCATATATTGGCTTACAAAATTTATAATTACGTATTATAGCAATAATGTACGATATAAATGCTACTCAATAAATATTAAATCATTTCAATTTAGCCTTATGTTGATTAAATGAAATAAAAGCATAATTCAAAATTGTTTATATGTTTATAAGGCAAATTGAGTATCTAAAATGACATTTATAATATGTTACAATAAAAAAATTAGTTGATAAGTCATAATTTTAATATTTCATTGAATCAAAAAATAGCTGCCAAAATAAACTAATTTTCAAACTTCGAAATAAGAAGATACTGCTTTCATATTACTGCTATAAACACAATGGTTTGATTTATCAATTTTACATCAATCATTACTTTTATACATACAACATAAAATTTTGTAGAGTCAGATTAAAAAATTATATGAACACCATATAAGCTTATAAAAAGGACTTAATACAGATTATGAATTTGTTTTACATTAAATAATTATTTATGATGCAATATAAATTAAGTAATTATATTTCTGGATTATTGTAATCAATTTTCATACAAAAGAAAAAAAAAGTTGCAATGCTAAAGCCTTCATGGTAGATACAAAAATTGAAATTGTCTCAAATATAAACCCCAATAAAACCTTTCAATGAAGAACGTCAAACTACAAATTTAAAAAGAAAGGAAACGGGGGGGGGGGGGGGGATTAAATATGTGTTTTACACAAAATGTGAATTTGATTCTTATTTCATACCCTCAATAATCAACATATCATGTTTTTCATCACTGCCCTCTCTATTCGATGCGCGACACGTGTAGTTGCCAATGCTATCAGCGGCTAATTTATATATAGTTAACGTGGATGTAAATTCGTCGAGAACTTTCGTAATTAGATGTTCACTATTTTGTATTTCGTGTCCATCTTTGAGCCATCGGAAAGTGAACGGGGGATCGCCGTTCACGACACTGCAAGCCACAATCACTCTCTGCTTCATATCAACCTTCTTGGGAAAATGGAATGGATGCACTTCCACAGCTGAAAAAAAGCAAAATACTCATGTAATATGTGATAAACTAAAATAATAGTACACAAATTTAAATACGCAGATTAGTGCAAAATGTCTGCAGAACATTTATCGCTTAGAATAGTTATTTTCAGCATATAATTTATTTTCAAAATGAATTAAATTTCATGTGTAATACATTACGTATCATTTTAGAGGTAGTTGTACACCGAATTAAAAAAAAATAACTGCTATAAAATAACAGTATTTTTGAAACCTGTAAAAGAATGAATGATTTATGGAAAAAAAAAAAAAACACGTAACCCAAACCGATATGAACCTGTGTCTTTGATAGCTATTTTATCTTATTACAGAACTTACCCCAGACAATTTTAGGAGGGTGTGTACGCTTTCAGTAGTTTGGTTTAAATTTGCCTCCCAGTAAAAAAAATTTTACCCTTATTTGCTTTTGTATTAAAAATTTGCTTACATCGTAAAAACTGATGTGTCTTGAAAAAAGTGTATTCACTTTTAAATATTGAAACTGACTTTAAAAATAAAAAAAGGGCTCTCAAAAATCTAAAATATGCCCTTACAAAACTAAAATATGGCCATACCAATCTAAAAAGTGTCCTTTTCTCACCAGCAGTACACTGCACTTGTTTAAACCTGAGAGAAACTCTGCCTTATTATCTTTTCGAATATAAAAATTATCTCTGGCCTATGTTTATATTGGTTTTACAGTTTCTTACTAATGCCTCGTGCACAATATTTATGTGAATGTTGTTATAAATCTTTAAACGAATTTGGAATTTTCTATGTAATTACCCTCTCATTGATGTATTTTATTAACTTCAGAGTTAAAATCAACGTTTAAAATGTAGTTAAATACATACAATATCTGTTTTCATGAAGTATAGCACAAATTTTGCAATAATCTTCATATTATATAGCATGAAAAAAATTCCTTTTCGATTAATAATAGCCTTTTTAGAACAGTCAGTCACTAAGCAGCTACGCAAAAGAGCACTCTAATAACTTTTATCATATATTTAAAAGAAATATTTTAAATATTTAGCTATTTTGTTATCAGCCCTTTTACTACGGTGCAATTGCACAGAGCGAGAAACATAATAAAATTAGAGTTGCATTCCCCCCCCCCCCCCCCCATAAATTTACAATCTGAAGGGAATGATAACACACTTTAATAACACAAACGTGTTGTCTTAAATGAAATTTCAAAGAAAACGCAAAGATATATATATATATATAAATGTTTAGTTAAAATATTTTAACTTTTTCCGAATTCTAAACAGTATATATATTTTTTAAATTTATAGTGAAAAAATACATTAATCTTAAAACAACATATTTTGTAACTGAAATATCAAACATAAAAAAGATTTACTGAATTAGCTCAATATTCTACATTCAAAAATATATATGATAATTTTTGGGTTAAAATATCGAATTTTATTTACATTAGTTTATCAATTTTTCAATTTTCATAATGTAATAAAATATTGGAATTAAATGTTAAGCTTTTTTCAAAAAAAAAAAAAAAAAAACGAACAAATTAAAAAAGAAGAGTAAATAAGATAAGGATGATGCCAATTTGGTTTTGCATATATTAATCTCAAATCTCATTAAATGGAATTGCACTGATTTTACAAAGAGTAATTCAATAAATTCAGTACTCTGTAATTTGAGTTTAGTAAATTTCACCAATTAATACGAATCCTTTAATTATATTTATTGCGTTAAGCAAATTTTACCAATTTATAGGAAATGTGATTCCAAAGTATTTCAAGCAAATTTATATTACTTAAATGCAAAGCTTGCATTTTTTTTTTTTTCATACCAAATGAGTAAATTTTATTTTTATTCTTCTCATAAATAAGGAAATATTCATGAATTTATGAATTTTTTTTATATCTAAACATTTACTTTAGATTAATTTATAAATTATAAACTCCAATTGAATACAGGATCGTAATTATGTAAACTGTCCTCAATCACTTTGCATAGTAAATTCTGACAGACAGGGTAAATTTAAATTCCTTAAATAAAAAAAAATAAATTCTTAGAATAAATCGGAAACAAAAAAGAAAAGATGGCGAACCACATTTAATCATAATAAAAATAACTAAGTAAATTTTTATCTAATATCAATATCATAACAAACAATTAAATAAGAGGTGAGGTATTAATATAAAATTAAATGAAATTTTCTTTTCTTTATAAGCCATACGATAAAATTACGATAAATAAATCTAATTATAGTAATATTATCGTAAATAAGTCTAATTATATGGTTATATTACAGTATATTATCTGAATGCAATATTAACTTAGTAGCCTTTCTATAAGTAACATAAAATTTCTAAAATTCTATCACATATTTCTAATTATGAACGTTATTTTAATTTTTATTCTGAAAGTTCGACTTATTTTACCTAGAAGTTCAATCTAATTCATGTTTTAGTAAATTATTTTTAAACAGCAGCAACGACATACTAAAAAAATAATTAACATTTTTGGCAATAATTAACACATGATATTTTTTTATTCATAAATAAATCAACAAAAAAATAATTATTAAAATCAGTAAATAAATTATAAAGTCAACGAAAATATTATATAAAGAAAAATAACTGCAAAGGTGCTCTGTTTAATGTATCGATATCAAGCGTTTTAGAGTATCAAAAATTCCCCACAAAATCCTTCATTAAATTAATTTATATGTCCACTGAAGAAATTTATTGCAGTTTTTAAAATTTCGATTTTAGAATTTTTTTCAATTTTATACATTTTTGCAAAAATATTTTTTGTTGTTTATTTATTACTGATACTTCTTTTACACAAAAAAGTAACTATACTTAGTAACAAAATTATGAAGATTTTATGCAAATTCAAAACATATTTAAAGCAATTATAAAAAGTCCTGGATTTTGTTTTTCTATTTTAAGTTTGTTAATTTTGTTTTACTTTTATTTAGAAAGCCAAAACTTTAGAATTAGATTATAATTAATTTCATCAAACTTATTTTTATATGATAAGAATTTATATTAAGTTATAGGTATGTCGTGGATAGAAGCATATTAAAATAGTAATTTTTGTCATAGTAATAGCTACAAAATAGATAGTTTTACCATAGTAAAAATTCAATAATTTTTTTTGAAAAATTAGTGGAAATATGAATTATTTAAATTCTTTTCAGTATTATAAAGCAATTTTTGAATAAAACTTATAATCAGAGAGAAATATCACACATCGTAACAGAAAAGCTATTACATAAAAACTATGAAAATTTATACAGACAAATTTTCCACTGCAAAGATGCATTGGATTTATACAAACATTTTAATTGATAGAAAAGGGTAAACATACCTGAAAGAGCCCTTGTAAGTACGATGAAGCAGATGCACTGCAGGAAAGCTAGCTTTAACATTTCAGGAATCTCAAATATATTCGCTCGTTTATGGTATACAACAGTGTTCGGGGAAGAAAAAAGCGAAATTTAGGAAACCAAATCGTGTTTAATACATGTATGTATACTTCCATAAACATTAAAAATAAACATCTAATAATATCCTTCTTGACGTTTATAGATTTCAAATGCTTTCAATCTTTTTATTACATTTACTTAGTGAACATATACAATATCTAGCATCTCATAATTTTTTTTTAATTCAAAGAGAAAATATTGTGAAGCACTGTATAGTAGCGCCACATTGTGACACGTTATTGAGTTACAAACATCTCAAATGGAAACAGACATGATTTTAAATGCAATTATTTATAAAAGTATTAATTAGAATTATCCGAAGAATAAAATATTTCGAGTGTTAAAATAAAAGTATAAAGAAAAAAAACTGCAGCTTCAAATAATATATTTCAATATACTTCAAAAGAATTAAAATTATTCAATTGCTCAGTAAGTGATAAAGAAAAAATAACATGAAAAAAAAAAATGAAGAAAAAAAGATCAATACTATTTAAGTTTTAATAATTATTAACATTTTGAAATGCATTTAACTGATATCATTTTTTTTTTTAAATTCTGCATAAATTCATACATTTATAATACTGTAACAACAACAACAATAATAACATATTCGATTTCTAAATGAAATTATTATAAAATTCAAAATAAAATAATGAACACTGAAATGTAAAGCAGAATTACACAACATTGCGGAGATAATGTTAATAATTTCAACATTAACACATAAAAAATCAAATTAAGATGCAGTAATGGCAATGCTTCTTATACATTTATCTTAATAGTCGAAATAAACACAAATTACAGTTACTTGAAAATGATAAATATAAGAAGAAACTGATTTGTTTTGTTGGTATGCAATTTCTATTTCATTCGAGGCATTAATTTTGTTTCAACAATAATGATAAAAAAAATTTTAATATTGTTACTTATCTACTGCTAAATATTTTTAAAAAATCGTAAATGTTAATACAGTAAACTCTCCCTAAGGCGAACTCTGAGTAAGACGTAAATCTGTCTAACTCGGAAAGATTTTCAAGTCCCTGCGAATCCATTGACAGAGTAAAATTTGTCTAAGGCGGATTATTGTCTACTGCGGAAAGTTTTCTTGGTCCCGAACGATTCCGCCTTAGAAAGAGCTTACTGTATTTTCAGCAGAATACAGACTCGTGATTCGTTATTGAAACTAAGCTACGCATTTTTGACTTGGAATGATTTGGTTAGTTTGCGTGCAAGTCGGTCAATAACAAGAATGTTGAAAATTTTATACAATTTTTCTTGTATACATTGAAAAATAATTTCTTTTGTACTCAAACAAGTATAAGAGTATTGGAATAAAAGTAGTAGTACAAATGAAGACTTTAGATATGAAATCTTCATCTCTGTTAGGCCATTAAGAAAAAAAAAATAGTTCAGGATTTTTATTCTAGTTTAAAAAAGGTTTATGTGTATTTGCATTCCATTATAATACTTAATTTATGCTAAGTGATTAATGATTACACGAATGCATAAAATTTCATATAAAATTGAACAGCACAGACTCTCGATAAAAAAAATGCAGTAAATATATATAAAACTGCAAAGGAAAAAATGCAGACACAAATTAACTGAAATGTGTTTGCAAATATACCATGCAGATTAGAGATACACAGCATTGGTTCATTAATGCAAAAAATTACATATTTTTTTTACAACAAATGCAAAAAATATAAATAAATAATTTTTTTTAAATGTGAAGCACAAATGGTATAAACACAACAAATAAAATATCAGACTATAGCTTTCCCAAAAGTAACTTAAAAAAAAAAAAAAAAAAAAAAAATCGCACACGACACAAACAATTTTGAGTTACGAAATAAACGTTCTTAAACACGAACAAATCTTTCAAACTCGCAGATATTGACCATACCATTAATTATTAGCATATCATGCTTTTCATCAAATCCGGCAGAGTTAGACGCGCGGCACGAATAATTTCCTATACTTTCAGGTCCGAGTTTGAAAATGGTCAATCTCGACGTGAATTCGTCAAGGACTTTAGCTGTTAAATAATCATTGTCATTTAAGTCTTTACCATCTTTAAGCCATTTGAAATCGAAAGGTGGATCACCGCTTACTATATTACAGCCGACCATAACCCGTTGCTGTCTAGCGTTAATCTTCTTCGGAAAATGGAATGCACTAATAACAGGCGGTTCAAGACCTGAAAATAAAAATCATTAAATTCATGAATAACGAAAGAAAAAGAAATATACTTTTTAGTAAGATTTTACGTTAGAGTAAAAAAAATAAAAATAAAAAGTATATTTTGTATAGTTCTATAAAATGTCCAGTTAGTTTTTGCCTGATAGAAAATGTTCTTTTTTAGCAACTTTTAATAAACTTTACCTTTTTATTTCCGAAAAAATCTTATTCAACCATAAACGCCATATCTTCAAAAATGGTTTTAAAAAAAAAATGGCTTTAATAAAAACTATTTTATTTTCAAGAGTTTTATAGATTACGACAAATTAGAATTTACCACGACACTTACACACATGAACACATTTTCGTATGTATATAAATGAAATTAACCCATTTACCGTTTTTATACGTAAAATGTATGTAGATACTATCAAATTTATGTATTATTTTCTAAAATAATTTACAGAGACTACAAATTACATGAATTGCATTACAAGTACTCAAGTATCAAACTCATTTTGAATATATACGAAAAAAAATACGCAAGAATATTTCAAGTTTATCCAAATTGTTATTTCGTTGAATTTGCATTTATTAATTTTATTTAGGTGATTATTAATTGGATCAATATTATCTGGTAGGATTTGTATACACTAACTTCTTTCCATTTATATCTCTCTATAAAGTTTCTAAATTGCAAATAATTTTTGGATATGTATACCATAAACAAAGATATTTTAGCAAGATGAAATATTATATGAGTGCTAGAGGAAAGGTATTGTTTTGTAAAAGTTCAATAATCAGTACGAAAATATATTTATTCTTTATATAATATAGTTCGTATAAATAATAATATTAGACAAGTTTTAGATATATAATTTAGACGATTGGAAAAACTAAATCAGTCGTACACAGTGCCAAATCTTACATAGAATTTGATATATTAGAAAAAAAATCTGCTATAATTCTATGAATTACTGTTACTTTTACGTTGAAGTAATAATTATATAATAATCTGTAACAACGAGTGCGCTACAAAATTTGAAAAACCCTACTAATGATTATATTAATAAATGTTAAATTTACTGCATTAGAATATTTGATTTTTTAAAATATATATAAATATGCATTTAATAATGTATAAAGCTGACTTGGAAGATGTAAGGAAGGAATGAAATAATAGTTGTATTTAAATATAGTTGTATCTGAATGTAAAATTACTATATTTGAAAAATATATTAAAATATGTACTCTACACATTTATTATTTTTATGAACATTCAATGTATTATATTATTATTACTCTGATATATAAAAATAATTTTAGAGCGAAAAGGCTAAAGAAATAGTCAAAAGTTTTCTTGATTTATTTTCACATTTATAAAATACAGATGCGATAAATAAATGTATAACCTTCAAACATTAGGATGAGAATAATTTCGTACACCTAAGCGATATGAGACCAACAAAATTAAAGAAAAAAAATTACAAAGTATTACCTAATTTCTTTTATCATGAACATATTTTTGGCCAATATTCTTCAGATTTTTTAAAAATATGAAAAAAAAAAAATAATATTTGTACGATTAAAAAAATCCAAATAAAAATTCAAATACTAATCGAAAGCTTTCCATTAAAGAAAATAAAATTATAAAATAAAATAAAACAATAGGTTTTTACATGTTACTTGCTGAATTATCCTCACTTTTTTTCTTTTTATATTAATGCATTAAGAATCAAATTATAAAAATTATTGTAGCAATAAGAAACATCTATAGTGTCATGAATATCAGAAAATCTTCATATCTCCAAAAAACAATCTTTACAAAAATAAAATATTTTATTTTAATTTTTACATTTAGAAAATTAAATTAAGAAATATATTTTATAAACTCATTTAAGAATAATGTATTATACTTCACAACATTGTACATAGAGTGATTATATACATAAATTTCATAATAAGAAGAATGTTTACCTGAAGTACTGACAATGAAAGCGAAGAGGGATATGTATTGCAGTGAAGATGCCTTCATCTTTTTCGCGATGTGTAAAAAGCTTTCACAATCTTGTGCCGGAAATTTGCGACGAAGCGAACTTCATACGAATCCAAACCAAGCTTGTATTATTCTTTCGTGTTCATCTCACTCATTTTGATAACAGAAACAATTAACATTGAAAACAAAGTTATAATTGTAAATATATTTCGTAAGACAGAATATGTTGCTTTATAGAACATTTATTACTGATTTAATCCACATGTTTCAAGCCCGCTTGAAATTAATATTTATAAAATTACACATAAGAAGCACCGTATAGTAGCGCCACGTGGTGACAGAATATTAAGTTACAAATACTGAAGGTGAAATAATTTGTAAATAAACATTGTAGCAAAAAACATTAACAAAATTATTTTTTAAATAGCACAAAATTAGAGCATTCAGATAAATGATACTAGATAAAAGAAGGGAAAAAAGATGAAACAATCTTTTTGCTCCTAGAAACCCTGAATCATAAAATATTTGGAGAAAATAAATTTTAAATAAAATTCTTGGTTTTTTTTAGATAAAAAAAATTGTATTTTTAGTTTTAAATTAATAACACATTAATTTAAAACACAATAATTATTAACACAATTAATAACTACAAATAATTTATATCAATTTCATATATAAGGTCAAGTATAAAGTAGTGCCGATGCCTGTATTTTAACAATGTAAATTACCCCAAATGATGGCAAATTATTTTAATAATTTGATTAAAATTTTCATTATAAATAAAAATGAACTTCTTGTAAATATATAAATGTTAATATAAATATGAATTACAAAAATAAGAAGTTTAGGTTTAAAAAAGTAAAAAAACATATTTCAAAGAAACAAATATATTTACCTTCAGTAAACCATAAGTATGTTTAAACCTAATTAATTATAGCATGCATGTGCAACATTCATTACGATGGTTAACCAACCGCATTTCAATAAGTGAAATCTCATTAGAAATGTCTCTGACATTGTGAAGTTATCGATTCGCATTAAATCTACATTAATTACAATTATGGAAATAATAAAAATGAATCAGTTCATGCAATTTTTATATTCATTTGTGCGTTAAACCTTTTATCGTAGCAACTCAAACATGAAAATGTGAAAAATGTTTTGCATACCCCGAATCACTAACATGTCATATTTTTCATCAGTTCCAGATGGATTAGACGCGCGGCAAGAATAATTTCCTATGCTTTCAGAATTAAGCTTGAAAATTGTTAGTTTCCAAGTAAATTCGTCGAGAACTTTTACTGATAAATATTCACTATTTTCCAAATCTTTACCGTCTTTGAGCCATTTTAGGGAAAAAGGGGGCTGACCACTTATAACATTACACGTTACCATAACTCGTTGTCTCGAATCAATTTTCTTGGGAAAATGGAATGGACTTATAATAGGTGGATCAAGACCTGGAAAACAAAAGAAATTTTTATCGTTAAAATTATGTAACATACAAAGTTAAAAGAGTAGAAATAGTCAGACACTACATAGTAATAAAATGCAATGTTTTTTTAACACCTTCGCGACGAGAACCGATTGCTTAATTAAATCTTTTACCACCGGTTTTTCAAAACAGAAAATTTTCTGTAATCGAATCGCGAAAATTCTCCAATTAAGAAAGGCAAAGTTTACAATAAAAAATAGCTGGTGGGAATAATGGAGGATTCTGAGCACTTTAAGTGGTACGTATACCGGTCGCTCGTCCCAAGGGGTTAAAAGGTGTAAAGTTATATGTTTGATTTGTAATAAGATACATTAAAATTTAAGGAAATTATGATGTAGTTTCATACCTTACAACACGTAAAATTATTATGTAATGTCTATATGGTATGCTGACATTGGAAAAATCTGTAGTTGAAAATAGCGAGAACGTTTAAGCAAAGCGTAAACTATGTAGTAAAATTATATTAATTCAAAATACTTTTCAAAGATAATTTTAATCATAATATTATTGTACGAAAGTATAGTCAAATTTAAGTCAGATCCTACTTTAACGATGAAATTGGGTTGAAAATTTTAAGTTCATATTATTTTAATAAATTTACTAGAAAATTTTGTAAGCAAAATTATGGCTCTCAAAATGACTAAAATTGGAAGCATTGTACTACACAAATAACCAATTTGGTAAGGATGAAAAAAAAAATGCTACAAGGATGACAAAACATCACCGAAAGTCATTTAAATGTACAAGAAAAAAATGTATAATACTATCTACAACTATGCTTTTCTCTTGTACTTAAGGAAAATATAATTTCAACAATGCCTTAATTGACAATGGCTCGCTGGCAGCTTGCAGCAACGTTGATATAACAAAAATTGCTTAATTGTTTATTTTTAATTGATAATTATAAATTTTATAAATAAAGTTATAGAATATTAGATAGGGTCCTAAATTATAAAAACAATCTTAGAGCAACAAAGCTATTTATATATGGAATTTTAATCCAGAAGTCACTATTTTAAAATAAATAATATCTGTGAATAATGTTGCAACTAAACTTGCCTTGCATGTTTTTTCTAATGAATTTCATGTGTGAAATACCCAACATGATGCCAAATACGCACAAGGCTTTTATTACTTTTGATTATCATTATTTCTGAACAGTAATCGTCTTATTTAATCGTAGAATTTATGTCATTAAGTAAGGCTACTTGGAAATAGTGATACTTAAGTGGACAGTTTACCTTTTCAACATTTTCTTTTTACTTTAAAAAATATGTTTCAATTGGTAAACTCACTGCATTTCAATGTCTAACTAAAAGTACATAAAAAAATAACTGCATGTTTAATTAAAATTTTAAAACAAATTTTAATTTTTAAAAATCCCTACTACTTTTTTAAATAGATATTTTTGCAACCCCCTTTTTTTTAGATTTTCAAATGTGTATTACATATGACTGTGCGTGGATTTTTAGATACATATAATATTACATTTAATATAATTCTTTTATATATGGAACGGTGAAATTTACACCTTCATATACTTTTATTAAAACACCTGAAGGCTAATTGAATGCGCAGACTTACATTATTACATATATAATAAAGAACACGTACAAAAAAGTTTAAATCTATCTCAAATACAAAAAAGGATAACATTTTTAAAACAGGAAAGCGAAGAAAATAGGAACATGGAGAAAAAACCGTTTAAAGTTTTAATTTGTATGGGTAATTACGTTGGGTGTAGTAATAAAATTTATGATATATCGCGATGTAATTGCCGTATGGGTCAAAATGAAGTGTTAAGATATTCATAATTAAGCAGGCTTTAATTAAAAAAAATAAATAATAATAATAAAAAATTTGGTTCATTTTCAGATAACCTGTCCCTTTAAAAGTAAAAACCGTACGAGTGAAACACATATTTTCCACCTCTGTTGTAATAATAATAGATTAAGTTGACAAAGCTTGAAATTATTATTTTGCTCGTTTATAAAAGTATTTTGGCAACTTTAATACACATATTTAGTTAACAAATAACTTTTTAATTCTCAAAAGTTTAATGGAAGAGAAAAAGTTTAATACTCAAAATAAAATTCACTATATAACTAATAATAATAAAAAAAAGAATTAATTCTTTAAATTAGCTACTAATTAATTACAGAACATTTATTAAATTTTTGCGAATTTTCTGTCGACGTAGATTCTACCGTCATAAAAGCCTTTTCAATTTTCAAAAATGCCTGCAAATGCAATAATTTTCTAAAGTAAAATAGATAGCATTTGATAATTAATAAATATAGTACGTTATTTGATGATTTTTGTTGCATTTTAAAGACTGTTTATAATATCGAAATATGCTAATTCAATACAATAATAATAATAATAATAATAATAATAAAATAACTTTTATATTAAAAGTAGACTCCAACGAGTTAGAATATAAAAAATAATTTTAAAAAATCCAGCAAACAAATTAAAATATTTGAAATTTGTAATTTTTTTGTGATAAAATATATTTATTTCACGTAAATCAGTATATTGTAAAGAGAAAATGTCTTGTTAATAAAATATTACAATACATAAATCTTAACTTTACAACACTTTTGAAAATCGTTTGGCGCTGCAGCAAATATTTCTTAATTTTTATAGCAAATATACGAATACAGAAAATAACTTTTGAAAAATCAGTACACAAATTAACTTATTTGAAATTATTTGTAATTTTATTGCAAAGAGAAAATTTTTTGTTAATAAAATATTATAACACACAAATCTTAACTTTACAACATCATTTATGAAAATCGTTTGGGTTGCAGAAAATATATTTCTTAATTTTTATAGCACATATACGGATACAGAAAATGAAATTTATGGATAAGTAATAAATACACAGCGAGTGAATATACGTATCTAATAATAATAATATAACAATAGAAACTAATTTAGAAATTAACTTACCGAATGTGAATATTACGATGAAATCGAAGGAGAACAGAATGTAAGGCAGGAAAAATTTCTTGCTCATGACTAACAGCAAAGCGCACTCTTGTTCGAGAGTAAATCACAAGTAAACTGAATTTCACACAACTTTTTCAAAGAAATGCAGCACAATATCATTTATAATAGCTTGGAAATGAAAAATGGACACTAAATATTTACATGGATTACTAAAATTTATTTATAGAGATTGATTGGTATGAGTAGGCAAAGCAACAAACTATTACGAATATCTTTTGAGAAGACAAGACAGCTCAAACATTATTCCCTTAACATATTGGCTCTAGTAACTAGCGCCACATAGGGACAAGAAATAGAAATAAAAATGACAGAATTTTGATTATTTTGCTATAAGTCAAGTTAAAATTGTGATAATTGTATAGATATTTGAGCATCATTATTAAGAAAAATAGATTCAATATAAATTAATTAAACCCTGAAAGCAAAATAAAAGGCATGAATTGTTACAAATAATAAAAAGCACGAAGAGTTTGTTTCATCTTAGTATGAATAATTTTTACAAAGCTCTTAACCCAAGAAATGGCGATAAAATTAAATCAAATTAAAAAAGAAAACTTAGTAGAAAATTCTACAAAGTTGCGGTAGAAAATAATTCCATAATAATTAATCGTGATTATCTTTGTCACTTGAATATTTAATGCTAGCTACAAAATCATAAACATACCTTATAAGGCTAAATAATCATAATTCTGCCCTATGTACGCAATAAAAGATCAACTAAATAAATAACGATGCATATAATAATAAAAAGAACGTCATTGCTCTGCATCATGATATGAGAGATATATAAAGCTACAGTTGACACAAGTAAATCGATGATTTTAGAATTAGAATTGCAAATATTTTAATGAACAGTATAGCTAGAAAAATATTCTGGAAAGAAAAATGTAAATTCTCACGAGGAATATAGACGAAAAAGACAGTTTATTTAGAAAGTCATTATGAATTAATTAAAAGTTGAGCATTAAACTAATAACAATAATATCAATTGTAATAATAATAAAACTTATAATTTTAATTGTAAGAAGTAAAAATTAACTTTTTAATGAAGTGCCATCGCGACAGAACATTGGCTTGTATTCCAAAACAATGTTTTTAACGCATCTGTTAAACGCTTACCATCAATAGTTTTTAGTTTTAACAAATTATTTTACACATTTTTCAGTAGCAACACTTCACAAATCCAATTAAATGACAATAAACTATAAATGTAAACAATATTTCTCAGCTTTTCAGTTATTTAATCATATTGTCATATTTTGGACATAAATACTTTGATAGATGAAATAAAATGAAAATATAGCAAAAAGGCTTTACAATTGAAAAGCAGAGTAAGGAAGTTGTAAAGTATGCCTTTTAAACTGTTAATTTATTTAGGTAGACATACATATAAGCATTTTAATTCAATAAAGGAGAAAAATATAAAAATTTGAGGGTACAACAGAAATTTACCCTTGATTAGTAAAACATCGGATTTTTCGTCTGAGCCAAAACTGTTTGAAACCTTACAAGTATAATTTCCGTTGCTTTGTGCGTTAATATTTGCTATAGAGAGCATCGATGCATAATCGTCTGGGTTTGTTATAATAATTGTATTATCATTTTGTAATAAAATTCCATCTTTATACCACTTGTGAACGAAGGGAGGGTCTCCATCTGCTACTAAACATGTCACACCAGCTCGCCTGCCGAGCTGCACGTTATCGGGAAAGCGTATAGGAAGGAGAACTGGGCCTGATGCACCTGGAAATTTATATTAAAAAATAAAATACAGCTATCCTAAATAAAAGAAGTAGTAAAATAATTGCATACAATAATTTAAGTATTTCTTTGGGTCAAAAATTTCAAATATTTTTAATTTGCATTTTATGTATCCCTCCAATGTGTAGATTACTGCCTTAAGAAGACGAGGGACCTTTAAAATCAATTTTTTATTTTTTGTAAATTTCACTTTACATATTATTTAAGGGTACATTATATGCATTATGGCATACATTTATCACAAAAATTGAGGGAAAAAAAAATTTCCGTAATATTTTAGAACTTTTCAAAATTTTGAGGCTCAAAGTTTCAAAAAATTTATAAAATATTTTTTTTCTTACCTTTATATTCAAATATATAAAATTCGATGCACAGTTTTATTTATATATAAGAACCAAACATTTATAAAAAATATTGGGGGATTTTCATTGATATGAAATGCGCATGGGGAATTTTGAAAAAGTTCTAAAATATTACGGAAAATTCCTTTTTTTTTTTCTCAAAAAAAATTTTTTTTTTAATTTTTTTGTGATAAATGTATGTCATAATGCATATAATGTACCTTTGAATAATATTTAAAGTGAAATTTAGAAAAAATAAATTGATTTTAAAGGTCCCTCGTCCCCTTAAAGCGGTTTCATGATATTCAATTCCTTACAATCTTTCTTGTTCATTGAACGTAGCGCTATTGTAAAACGTTAAACTTGTTTTTCTCGAAACCCTGTTTTTCGAACTGGCAGCCATTTTTCTAGTGAACTATTAGACCGATTTCTTTCTTTCTTTTAAGAAAGGTAATCGTTTTTACTGGAGCCACCGAGAAGTATAATTTTTACCGATTAATTATTTTTTCAAGTTCTATAAAAAGTAAAAAAGGCGAACTTTTTGCATTACTTTTTGTTCCAATGACCACCAGTTTGTCAAAAATCAACTTTTTAAACTAAATTTTGGTATAAACCTCAGAGAACTAAATACCCCTTTATAATTGGGCGACCCAATTTGTTACAGATGCCTGTGACCGGAAAAAAATGGTCGCCCGATTGGAAGTTCACGATGTGCACCTTCAGATACTGCCGGCACACAAGATCATTATTCATTTTTTTACACACATTTAAATATAGTGCGATGTCAATAAATAATACAAAAGGTGATATCTCTTTTCTTTGCAACTGAAAAAACTCGTAAAAATCACGAGAATTTTTGGGCAAAGGAGTAGAGCCTCCTCTTAAATAGAAACTATTATTTAACAGTTATTTTTTAAATGCTGCCAATGTAGCTGTTAATACGTTATTTTTGTTAAGGGGACAAGAAGCCTTCAATCTCTTTTTTTTTTATATATTTTTTTATTTCACTTTAAATTCTTTTCAAGGGCTATATGCATTATGGCAAAAATGGGATATGAATATATAGATGATATATAGAAAATGCGATATTATCAGCTCATCAATAGATATTTTTTGCCTGATACATTAAAAAATTAAATAGGAAACTAATAATGACACAAATTATAACCTAATTAAGGTAAACTTTGTCGAAATAATTCATAGTACTAATTCAGTTATAAAAATATGGTATAAAGGAACACTGAAAAAATATTTTGGTTAATTATTATCATCAACTGCGCTTCATTCCTGATTGGAAAAAGTAGAGTATTCGTAAATGTACACATAAAAATTATGATTGTAATAATAGTATAAACTGGTCAAATATAAAATGCATTTATCCACAATATGCAATACTTAGTTGTGGCCGTTACTAACATTTTTTGCTTAAACTACTTTCTCTTTCGATTCTGTACTACTCTAAATTTAGAAAAACATTAAACACAAACTAAAAGAAATGTTTTCATTTTTATTTTTGCCTATTTTTTATTATGTTTTGCTTTGTTTCAAAAGTCCACGTAAAATATTGAGCGTTATTTTGCTACTATTTTTTTTTAAATATATATTTCATCGATTTTTTAAATGTACATATTCATTGATTAATGTATTCTATTCATTTTGGTCAGTTTCAAAAGGAATATTGAATGCATTCCTCAAATATATTTCTACTTTTTAGAAAAACAAAATAAAATATTAATTAAAATTACATTTTGTATATATTTTAAAGAGATCTCTTTCACGTCAAAAATAGCGCAAGTGCAAACAAGAATTGCGCAGACAAGATGGAATGCAAATATGTTTAAATATAAACAAATTCTAATTAGATGCATCTTACTTGAGATGTTAAAATATTTGTATCTTTTAAAACTTAGTCTAAATATTATTTATAAAAATATAATAACAGCCGATAAAATTAATCAAAATTTGTTTAAATGATGCTATTGATTGCAATTGACAATAAAATAGTCTTTTAAAGTAAAGTTTGTTTTAAAACTTGTGATACATAAAAACGATTAACAAGTGGTCCATATCAGTAACAGTTAATATATAGTATTGGTATTACTATCTAAAATTAGTAGATCAAAATAAAAGAAGAAAATAAAACTTACCACTTGCGAATATCACCAACGCAGAGAAACTAACTGCTCGGAGGAAAAGCCAACGCATGCTTCGAAAAGTCTCAGGTAACTAATTTATTTTTTAAATAAAATGAGATTTTTTTTTTTCAAATATATGTGTATTTTTACTAAAAGAACTTTTAATACCGGACTAAATAACAAAACACAATATTTTATACAGGATTACATCATTTAAATAAGACAATACTTCAGTTAAGAACGGATGTATGATTCACAATGTAGTATTATTTTCATTACATGCGAAAACAGAAAATAAGAGCTTAGATGAATACACTGGCGCCACATAGTGTCAAAAAGTTAAATTAATAATAAATTACAAGAAAAATATCAAAGAAAAGTTAAAGATATAAAAGGCAAACACTTTGAAAGTATAATAATAAAATTATAGGTTAACACATTTTGAATTATGTGATTAAAATGAACAATCTAAAAAGAAATAGTCTAAAAATAAAATAGTCTAAAAATAAAATAGTAGGTGGATGTGTATGCATAAACATATTTGCCTTTCATTAGAAGATAGTCGTGTTTTTCGTCACTTCCTGCAGCATTGGATACTCTGCATGTATAGTTACCATTGCTGTTTCCGCTGAGATTGGATATAGAGAGCATAGACGTAAATTCATCCATAGTTTTTATGGAATAAATATCTGTTTCGGAGATTGTTTGTCCATCTTTCAGCCACATAAACTGGAAAGGTGGATCTCCATCAATAACACTACATAAAACGGCAGTCCTTTTGCCAATACGAAGGTCTTTGGAAATGTGAAATGGCCCTATATCGGGCTTAGTAAGAGCTGAAAAGATAATGTTTAATTTTATAACTATAAAAATATGTATCTTAATATGATAATTCAAAATATATGGTACTTTTATAGAAATTAGAAAATATTTTTTTGGTACAAAATAGTTAAAGAAATCTCAAATCTCACTTCCTTTCAGTATTTATTTTTTTAACATTTTACCAAATTTATGAATAATTTATATTCCCAAACACATTTTTTTTTTTAGATGCCCTTGCTCAGGTCAGAAAAAACGTTTTAATTCTTGGTAAATCTGACAAACATTTTAATGCAAGCTAAAAGACTTTGTCCGGGAGGGGGAATTAAAAATGAGTTTAAACAATCTATTTTGAAGATACTTTCGAAAAAATATATTTTTTAATAGGAGAGTTATATTAAAAAAGAAAGCCAAAATATTGAAAATATGAATATATGCGATCGCAGAAAAGAAAATAACGTTTTTTTTCCCTCACAGAATAACTATAGGTTGAGAGTTTATATGTATTAATGAAAAGCTCAGTGCTTAAAAAAATGTTTCTGAATTTTTTAGCTTCAGCTTTGAATGAGTTTGCTTAATTATATCTACTGAAATAGGCTTGATAATGAGCTTTGGATTATGAAAATATAGCTAAGAAAAGTTCATCTTGTTTTAAAATAGTTTATATATTAGGCTAAATGAGATTGCAAAACTCATTTGTATGTATACTTTACATATTTTTAATGTATATTTGGTTTATATTTAACATTAAAAATAATATACATTATCCCTTAATGCAACATCTATTTTATGTTAAAATAACTACACACAAACAGTCTAAAAAAAAATGGTGTCATAATTTAATCGGAAATATAATTTAAATATGCATAAAAAACTAAACACATCAGGTGCATCGCTAATCCACAGATTTTATGCTATGAAAACATAACTCCAATCGACAAGAGTTTTGAATTGTGTGAAAAATAACTTTGGTTAAATTTAGATACAAATGCAGAATGAGAGTAATACTAAATAATTAATGAAACGATGTGTATTTACAATTAAGATCATTTTATATTTTCTAATCTTCATTAATTCTTTCTTCGAAATTTCCTTTTCCCTCTATTTTTTTTTTTCCTTGAATGTTCGACTTTTCAAGGGTTTAAAAAATAAACAAGTTTATATTTGTTGCATTTAAAACGAGAATTAGAAACTGAAAGACACTGGAGGATTTTCTTTGGGCAATCAAGTTAAAAATAACTTCATTCATTTAAACACATTCTTATAAACAAAATTATTGAGGTTATGACACAATTTAAGAGATAAAGCAGTTAATATAGATTTTTCTTTAATTATTTGGAACATTAAATATATATATGCGTAAAAAATATTTCCTCATTTTATTTTTAAATAAATATATTTTTTCATGTTTTAGTTATTTAAATTATTTGTGTAATTACGTTTTTTTAAGTGTATTTTAAATAAAATCAATGATAAAATTTAGCTGCAACAAGCTTATACTTGCAGCATAATGATGAAGCTTTGTTAAATTTATTAATGTTAGTATGTAAACAAAAAGTTTATAATGTTGTATCATTTGCCTTTTTTAATGCGTTAATTGACGTTTAATGTTAATACACATGAAATACAACTTAAAAAACAAAAACTTACTTATTACATTCTTTGCACGAAAAAAATAAATTTAAAAACTGCACATATAAAAATTATACGACGATTATTTAAACAAAAATATAATCTAAAAGTTCCTTAGCACAAGAAAATTAGCTAATACGTGTTAGATTTTAAAGAAATATGTTTTCATGATTAATAGATTAGGATATATTCGAAACTTAATCTATACTTTTCTAAGCAGAAAAGTATGCTTTTAATAGAATGTCTTAAATTGAAGGAGCTTATTAATCTTGAATTTTATTATCCAGTTTTACAGAATGAAAATTAAAAAAAAAATTATGCGTATTGTTATTGGTAAAATATGCATAATGCTAAGGAAGCTACAAGAAATTATAAAGATGAAATTTAGCGATAATTTGATTACATTTAGAAAAGTAAAATGATTTTTAATTACATTATTTAAATTTGAAAGCGATTAATAACTAGTGTGTATAATTTTAAAAGAGGTGTAAACTTACCTGATACAGACGATGCCACCAGTGTTTGCAGGAAAAACAACCACAGCAACATACTTCAGGCGTTGTATGAGAAGATTTTCAGTTATTAGACATAGATTCCAATAACTTATAAAGGGTAAAATATAGGATTAAGCCGACAACAGTACCATAAAACTAGGCAATTTATGACATTTTTAAAAATGAGATTTGGTACACATAAAAAGCACAGAAGCTCACAAAAAATGGAGCTCGTTTGACTTAGCGAATTGTACTGTACGATATTTGAAGTCTTTAGAATTAAGTCTAATATTTAATGCAGTATAGTAGCGCCACATAGTGCCACAAAACAAAATGAAAAGTATAAGCATATTCTCAAAAGTATTTCGTTACATTTAAAAGGTTTTCTTTTCCAAGAAAAGGAATATATCTTACGCAAAAAATAAACAGATCTAGGAGGACAAAAACAGAAACATTACTTAGAAATATTAAAATATAGAGTTGTGTGATCTTGCAGATTATATTGAATTTTTCTTTTATAAGTAATATGACTCTAGTAACGAAAATCGGATCGTTGCATCTAATATATACTTCGCTAATGATGTAATAAATTACAAAGTACATAATACATTACATACGTTTACGAAAAGAAATTGTGAACTAATAATACTAATTATTATTACTGAAGCGGGTATTCAGTTGCATTTTGAAAAAGTTCATACTGAAACGTTGAGCTTATTTCATATATAAGTATAAATTAAAATTGTTGAAAAAAATGTTGAGAAAAAATACATAATACGTGAATTATACTGAAATTATGAATTGCATATCCTCCTTATAAATAATACTTTCTTTACAAAGAGCATTTTGCTTTATTAGTTTTCAGAATCACACTTTATTAGGCAAAAAATAGTCGTTTATGAAGCTTTTGAACAACTAAAATATTCTTTAATTATTAAAATTTAAGAAACTTATGCAAGATTTACATAAGAAAAAATACTAGTTAAATGCACTTAGAAAAATTTAGAAAATAATTACATTAAAACGAATACCATAATTTAGAGATATGTCAATGCGATATATTTTTTAAATGTGTTTTATTACTTATTTCAACAGAATTTTAATGTGAAAAATGCTAAACTCTGAAATAAAACGGAAGAAATTAAAGAGTTAATACACTTAATCAAGATTATAAATATATATATATATATATAACAAAAATCATGTATTACTTTGAGATGAATAAACAGCAATTTGATTAATACAATTTTAAGCACAAGATAATCATTTATATATATATAAAAGAAAAATTGCCTTTAATAAGAATAGCGTCATATTTTTCGTCTTTTCCATAAGCATTACTAACTCGACACGTGTAATTTCCATTACTTTCAGCACTCAGATTTGAAACGGAAAGAGTGGAGGTGTAGCCGTCATTGCTAGAAATTTTATAAATGTTATTTTCTTGCAACTGATTTCCATCTTTCAGCCATATAAAAGAGAACGGTGGATCACCGTCTATCACTCCACATGCTGCAAATGTTCTTTTACCATGGCGAAGATCACCAGAGAAGCGGACAGGTCCAATTTCAGGAACTTTGGATCCTATGAGAAAGGAAACGTGGACACTCACAGATCTTCAGGAATAAAGACACCAATATTCTTCCGAAGCAGTGTTGCCAGCGAGATACTTTTAAAATTCGGATTTCTTGATTGGCACCACTTTTTTGAAATGGTGAAATTCCCCTTGTTTTCCCCATAATTAACATGCCACTAAGTAAGGCAAATTTTATAATTTCAAAAAAGTATCGCCAATCAAGAAATCTGAATTTAAAAAAAGTAGTTCACTGGCAACACTGCTTCGGAAGTCCGAGTTAAGTAAATAAACATGTTTAAAACAAGAAAATTTATTTAATTAAACGTGTCTTGTTTTTCCATTGTACTTATGTGATTCATTTATTAAGTAATATTTATGGTTGAAAATATGTTTATCTCATTTTGGTCATATTCCGGAAAAATACCAAAATTTCAGCAACTATGATAAAAGGTATAATAATCAACGAAATTGAAATCTTGAAAGTTGTTTGAAATGCATGAAATTACTAGATTATGTATTTTAAAATGTTCAAGTAGTATATGGTAAAAAGTAAATATATATTGAACCTCTTATAGCCTAAATTGTGAACTATCCATTGCAATGACTATTCCCATTAATAGAAATTTTATGTAATAATAATTGAAATTTTGAAATGATTCGTTCATCAAGACTATCTTATAAGTTGAATAATTACTGGTCTTTTTCCAAACTATTTACAACAATACACAAAATAATTAATAAATAAAATCTTTTTTGAATTATATAAATCCTTGAGAAATAATAAAAGTAAATACATTGTGAGTTTCTGTTAATGAGGAATTTTGTTGAATGTAAATTTTCACTAAAAATCTTTCAATAACATAAAAACTGTATTATCCATATGTAAATATTATTGTTATTATTATTATTATATATATCCATATGTAAATAATAAATATGAATATTTTAGAAAATATTCATTTTTTAAAATATTCAGCTTTGTCAAATTGATTTAATTTTATAAATATGGTAAACAAAGCATTTTGTAGGAAATATAATTGTTATTTTTTTTAATAGACGTATTAATAAATTTCAGATACAATTTTCTTTCCATCGGAGCATAAAGAGTTAAAACTTATATTTTAAAAGGGTAAAGATAAATAAATTAATTTTGCATATTTTAGTCTTCCATTTTAAACTATTTTTTGAAAGATCCAAAGCACAAGCCCAAAATATTTTACTAAAGAAACTTGACTCAGAAACAGACATAACAAAGACAACTTTTACATGAAGGGAAAGAGGTAAATATAGTATTAAAGCACTTTCACGTCGAAAAAATTAAGATACAATTTTTATATTAGCCTTAATGTACCTAATAGTACAAATAGAACTTTATTATTAACAAAAATTTTATAAATTTTATAAAAATAACTATCTAAAAATATTCCTAAATAATTTATATATTTGCCAATTCTTTCTTCGTTGTAATACCTGAAATATGCCAACAACTAAAATGATTTAACACGGTAAATATTTATTTGTAATTAATAATAATTTTTAGCGCAATATGGCTAATATTATTTGCTAACTCTTTGAGGTGCAGAATATAATAATTAGTTACTAACATTTTTCTGAATTTAAAATGTATAAATATGCATTTTCCTCTATAAAACACTTTTGTATCGCACAAATTATCTATGTCACTATGATTTTAATATATTTTTAATATGTAAATATAGTATGATGTACCCTCTATAGCTTAATAAAATTTATTTAATGCCAATAAATGCCAATAAATTTATTTAATGCCAACAAATTAATGTTGTCAAACTTGTGTATTTTTAAGTTCAATTTTTCCTTTTTTAAATTAAAAGATTAGTATTAATAAACAAATTTATTAACGATAATAATAATCGTCATTTTGCACTTATCGCTTACAAAAAAGGGAAAATCAAGGAATTATAAGCTATAAATAACGTTACAAAATTCATTTTACGTTAAAATAATTATGCAAACCTATGCAAAAAAAAAAAAAAAAAATTATTTTATAACCAGCATCCAGCTAAAAAAAAATAAACCTAACAATACTTAATACACAGACGATTATAAGAGGTTTATTAAAATACAAGAATTGTTCAATAAAATACACTTAAAATGTTTCATTTTATATGGAAGATAAAATCCTTTTATGATTAATATTTTGTTTCTCTCCATAATCTGTCATTTTTTACGCATTGTTCTTCACATAAATACTATAATTGAAACTAAGTTTATATATTTATAAAGCTGTTAAGTAACAAATTTAATTCACACAATTACAATATTACGCGAGAAATATATACAAAGTTAAAGAAAAAGTAAATAAACATGTATATAATAAATAAATGATGAGATTTGAGTGCATTTATTAACTATCATTGCTTTTATCAATATAAATTTTTAAATAAAGATGCAAGCTTACCTAATGCAGTTGATGCTGCCAGTATTTGCAGGGAAAACAACCATAACATGCTTGGAGCGATGGAAGAGGTGGTGATGGTGGAGATGGTGATATTTAGTTAATATGAAATGGATGTTCAGTATCTGATAAAAGGATAAACTTGTGCATGCAATATTATAACAATAATTCTACGAATAATTGTAGTTACTAAATTCATAATACTTTTAATGGCACCATTTTTTGTAGACCTAAATATCTTGGTCACTTGCAAACAAAATGGAGCTTGTTTGATTTAGCAAGCAGCACTGTACACATTTTAAGTCTTGAATGTTATGTGAAATGTTAAACACAGTATAGTAGCGCCACACAGTGTCATAAAACAAAATGAAAAGCATATCACTATTATCAATAATATTTTATTATTAAAAAGTATTTTCCCCAAAACACGGAACATCATTAGAAAAATTGAAAGATACCAATAAAAATATACAGACACTAATTTATCAGAAATTAAATGTATATGAATCCACAAACATTTGTAACTGAATTCGCATTTTCTAAGCATGATTATATTTCTTTGAGTAGCTATTAATGTACTTTACCGGTTACTTTATTCACGATGCCTTTCTCCTTTCAGTATTACTAGTTTATAAGAAAAGAAGATGTGAAAAAAATTACAATAATATAAAAAGAAAAATAAGAAAGAAAATTAAATGGTCTTCTAATAAAGTACATATTTATGAATAATATTACAGATTACATACAGACATTGCGTACGTTAGAAAGACAAGTATGGAAAAAAAAATACAAACTTAAATTTACATATAGAAAGAGCAGGCATTTCAAAAAACGTTAGAGAGTATCTAAGTATTAACATAAATGAAGTACATGCAGACAATATGCAAGTCTTAGTATATACATTGATAATTACAAGGAAATTCCGCAATATTTCGAATAATTAGTAAGTATCTATCCTTCATAAACGAAAACTCCTAGATATTTTTTCAGAAACCACCTTTTTTATGACTGTTTTACTCCTGATTAAATCATATTTATTAAACAATTATGCAAATTATTTATAAGATATTGTATTAGAATAGCATCATAAACAATGAATTGGGAATTATATAAATGTTTTATTATTTATCAGATTCATATTTTAATAAACACTAAACAATCACAGGTCCATAGAAAAAAATCATGGGCTTTTCAAAAGTTTTTTTTTCTTTTACCCTACACGAGAGCTATATTAAAAGACACAAAAAACTAAGATTTTGTACGATGCGATTTTCTGTATAAGCCTCAGACTTTGAGGCTACAACGCCATCTATACCACACTTTTGACCTGGACAGTTATAAAACGTTTGATCAAGTCTGGACTTAATAATTGATTTAATAATAAGAATCGGACTGTCAAAAGAAATATTAAATCAGTCAATTGATTATTAGGATTATTCTAGTTTTGAATAACTTGACATACACAATTGATGTTGATCATGTGATATACGTATCATATGTCGCATATTCGTATTATGACACTATAAGCAAATTGCATTTCTATTGTACATTGCCAATAGTTGTCAAAAGCTATGTTTGTAATATCATATTTTAAAGGTACTTTTATTTTTATAGACATTAACGTATACTATATATAGCATCTTTCTAGATATTAAAACATAATTATATTAAATATAAAAAAGTACATTTAAAACAATGAAAATATAAATTTCAATATAACTTTTACAATATAATAGATGCATCTAATCGAGACAGACGATGAACGAAAAACATTAAAATGGCGCTATTTATTTAAAATAAGAGAATAATTAGATTGAGACATTTCATTTATTGTTTTTATTTTCAAATGGCAACAATATATAAAATAATACAGAAAAGAAAAAAAAGAGCTATGAATTATATACAAATTATAATGGATAAGTGTAAACTATACATTGTATAGTGTAGTCTGCAGCCACAACCTGGCACGAAAAAAAAATGTTTAAATTATGAGTAAATTTCAACTATGTATGTTAGTAGGAACAGGCATAATTATAACTCACAAACTTCCAATATCAGTATGCTTTTATTATTATGGCTTAACTTATATTACGACTAAAGTAGGTATTATCATAATCATTCGTAGATACGAATACCAAAATTAGAAGAAAAAAAATGGAATAAATAAAAGGGATATATACATTTTTGTAATTTTATAAGTTTCATTGTAATCAATAAAATACAGAAAATATTTAAGTAAGTATTCTGCTGTCTACCGCTACTGACCAAAAATTAAAAAAGTTCTAAAAATCCGGAAACATTAGAAAACTATTCTGAAAATTGAAGAAATTTCGACAAGCAAATATTATGATGCTCATCCTAAGATATTCAAACCATCCAATTTATACGGTGAACATATAGTGTATACGAAACAAATATAGCATTTATATAAAAATATTACAGAGTGCAAAAGAAATATTAAATCAGTAAATTTACCATTAAGATGATTCTCATTTCAGATGACTTGATCATATACTATTGATGTTGATAATCTGATATTTTACATCGCGTACTCTTATGAGCAAATTGCATCTGTTTACGGCAGTTGCTGACAAAACTATGTAATACCATATAAAGTTTTAAAACTACTATTATTTTACAGACATTAATGACAGCATCTTAATAAATATGAAAACAGAATTATTAAACTATCAAACATGCAGTTAAATTATTGAAACCGAATAATAATAAAGAAATAGCAATTGCAAAACCCGAATAAATTTCAACGAGCAAACATTTTGGTAATTATAAGATACTCAA
Source organism: Maratus speciosus (assembly GCA_963932465.1). NCBI lineage: Eukaryota > Metazoa > Arthropoda > Arachnida > Araneae > Salticidae > Maratus > Maratus speciosus. The sequence goes on along the minus strand of OZ010791.1, from coordinate 14,093,521 downwards.
ACCACTATATTTATATTATTCACATTAAGGATTAATTCAACTCCGATAATTCCATAAATTTATGAAATTTCAATATCGTATTCACGATTAATATAAGCTATTAAACCACCATATTTATATCCTTCACATTAATGATTTATTAAATTCGGATAATAATTCCATAAATTAAAAGAAATTTCAATATCATATTCGATTAATTAAATAATATAGCTGAAAATAGTTTTAGTTTTTGAATAATTAAACACAAATATCATATTGTATTCAATGAAGTGCTTAAGGGGCTGGAACCTCACCCCACCATAAATAATATTTTTATATAATCATGGACACATTCAGCACATTTTCGAAGAAATATATAAAGCCATCCCTGATCAGATCTCTTCTTCTGAAATAAAATCCTGGCTACGCTATTTTAAAACATTATTACAATTTCAGGCTAAAATTTTAGATATAAAAGAGCATTACGTGCTTCTCACCATTTACCAGCAAGACGTCATACTTTTCATCCACGCCGGCGTCGTTTGACACACGGCAAGAATAATTTCCATTACTCGGTGCACCTAATTTCGCAACAGACAAAGTTGATGTAAAGTCATCTACAACAGCAGTAGATATCTCTGGAAGGTTGGTTACTTCTTTACCATCTTTGTACCAGGTGAATTTAAAAGGAGGATCACCGTCTACCACAACGCAGACGACTCCGGTTCTTTTTCCGAGTACAAGGTTACCGGAAAAACGGAAGGGTCGAATTTCAGGCTTTGAAAAACCTGAAATATGAAGTCCCAAATAGAGCTTAAAAATATATCAAAATTATACTATCATATTTCAAACATCTACTTCAATAATTCAGGAATATATAGCCGTGAGGCAAACAATACAAAATAAGACATTCTTAAGAAAAACGTGGACTTACGCTGTCAAATTTAATGATTAAAAACTCTTACGATACTCATCAGCGTACAACATAAATAAAAACTATATTAAAAACATTAAAATTAAACCCAACGTTTCATGCTCTTTCTAACGAGCCATCATCAGGGGAGGGGGTTCTTGACTTCCACGGAGCAAAGTTACGTACAACACAGTCACTTTCACAACATCAAACTCAGTTTGATGTTGTGAAAATGACTGGGTTGTACGCAACTTTGCATAAAACGTTGAAGCATGAAACGTTGGGTTTAATTTTAATGTGTTTTAATATAATTTTTATTTATGTTGTACGCTGATGAGTATCGTAAGAGTTTTTAATCATCAAAACATTCTTTTATCACCAAATTATCGTAAAGAGATGCGAGATGTACCATTCAACTGGAAATCGTGTCTACTTTCCTGATATAAATTTAATTTTTGAAATAAGAGCCTTCTACATATTAAAAATTGTTGTACCAACATCAATTTTTCAAAAGGTAACACCGCCTTTTGACATTTTAGATTTCTTTGGAACAAAGCATCCCTGAAAGAGACACTGTATAAGTACTTTCTCTTAAATTTCCACAGGGTTGTAAAAGAAAATACGTCAGAGATTTATCCATAAATTTCGAAAAATAAAATAAAAATCTTGCAGAGAAAAATACTGAAAACATTCTATTAGTTTTTAATATATAGAAATTCTAAATCTAACACAAACTCACTTTATATAAAAGAAAATTATATAAACATTCTTTGCTTACTTAAACATTTCATTCGAATGATGTTTTGGAAAGATATAGTTCTATGTTTGTAATGTGTATTTAACATTAGCATCCTCAAACTTTGACCATCTTTTAACTCTATAAAGATTTAACCGTTTGACGGCCATGCAGCGCTATCGCGCTTCCAGATTTCAAGTCCAAAAAAGCTAAGCGGTGCTATCGCAGTACGAGTGAGGAAATATTTTGCCGCTCTTGCGTTTTCGTAACGAAACTGTCTTTTAAAGCATAAATAGCGTTTTTAATTTTCATTCAAAGAAAAATTATATATAAAATTTTCAGTAAAAACATTTTTTTATTTTGAAATATCCAAATTATCTATAGCACTTTTGGAATGTATGAGGATTTTTGATGGATAGCTGTCAAACGGTTAAACAAAAGTACATCTTTTTACGGTCTGCTTTGATCCAAGAAATTTAAATAAAGTGTCGAAAGTGAGTGTTTATTTGAAAAATGAAAGTTAGCACAATTTTTAATATGTATAAGAGCCCCTATTTCAAAAATTGCATTCGTATGCGATTATGTGGACGTCGTATTTTGAAGCGAATCTAACCCATAGGTTGAAATAAACCACGGAAAACTCCCAACGGATAAGTCGACGAGCCTGATATGAGTTCGAACACTGCACCTCTCGCCTACCAGCTTTGAGAGAATAATCTCTTTGCCGGTGGTGGGATCATTGGGAAAATACACAGAATGTTACTACTTACATATCTCTGAATATGTTTCGTGATAAAATGGCATTTAGGTGATGTGTTTCAACACCCTACGACTATATAATATATTTTTAATGCCGATAATGTGTGCAAAATATATAAAATAACTTAATGTAGTAATACAAATTTAGAGTTAAGAAATTTTCAGAAATCTTTAAGTAATGAAAAATATGATAGAAAATTAGTAACGAAACTCAACAAATAAACAAATCAACCTATTGATAGAAAATAGCTATACTAAAGAACTTAAAAGCGTGTATATTTTCAGTTTATTATACATCGAATAATTATTACAGTAATAAATATCTAAATGTATATATATAATTAAATAATTCTTAAAAAATGAACTAACTAACAATCAGAAAAGTCCAAATTATTAAATCACTACTGCAATATAAATACATACAAATTCTACTTATTTTATAATAATTTGATTTCTTTTGGCACTAAAAAATGAGTATTGTTTTGGAATAAAAATTCATTTTTATAAGTTTATCCCTTTGATTTTTTTTTTTTTTTTTTTACTTTGTCATTTTGATTTACTTTTACAAATTTATTAAACACAGAAAAGAAACATTTTATTGGCATTATTGACATTTTATAAAGATACACGAAAGTTTAAATAATTACTTTACTTTATAATGCATGAAAGTAAGAACAATGTAAGGTAATTTAAAAATAACTAGTTTCATTTCATTTACTCTAAATTTAATATCATAACTACATTCGTATAATTTGGGGGATTTTAAAATCTTTATACAATTATTCGGTTTTTAAATAATGATTATAATAAACAATAAATAAATAACATTATAATAAACAATTACATCTGTATATTTATATTATATGAAAGATTGGGGTGTAAAATACGGTGACTGACTTTTATTTATTTTTCTGATTTTTACATAAAATTATTTGCACCCTGATATCTTTTTAAAAATACAAGGTACTTTTTATTGGTTCAAGGTATTATTCAATAGATGCCGTCATAATAATAATAAAAAGTAAATTAGATAAGTGTAATGAATTTTGTTATGAATATTCGACAGATAAAAAATGCTGCATACTTTAAATGGAGGTTAAATAATAAAAAAAGAATCTGTTTTAGAGAAACCATTCACACCGGTTTTCGTTGTAGTTTCATACCAGGATAAATTTATGTAGTACATTTACAAAAGCCCTATACTTTAAAAATTGATTTGTTTTTAAAAAGCAAATGAATAAATGATTATAATTTTTTAAAGAAAAATGCTCTCAAATATTGTTTAAATGGTGTAAGATGTTATTTTTTTTTAACTTTATTAGTATTAAAGGAATAAAATAGTGTTTTATTAGAATAAGATGTAAACGGCGTTTCCTAGAATTACATTGTCAGAGAAATAATTACATGGAAAATATATCTAGCACATTTTTGCTATATATCTGGTAATATAAATCAATAAATAGTAAATATTATCGAAAAATATATACGTAAGGCAGGAAAAAAATATTACTCACCAATGGCTATGAAGACTTCGCTAAAAAACACAGCAGTAGAAAGGAAAAGCCAACTTGTCATAGTGAATTTCTCGATTAGCTTCCTTTTTTATACTTGAGATATGTGTATTATTCAGTCTGGTCTCGTAAGTATAATTTATAGCTTTAAAATTCAATAAAAATCTATACATCCACTGTAATTGTAAGGAAAACCAGTTAATAACAGATATTCGTCGATAGTATTATTAAACAGATTAAAGTCATCGCGACGCAAAACATAGTAAATGATCAGATCCGTAATTTCTGTACAACCAACATTTTACTTTAAACAGTATACTAGCGCCACATAGCGCCCTAAAATGAAATTAAAACGTTTTGCTTTAAGTAAACTGCGAATATAATTTATCCACATTTGAAATAAAAACAATTACAGTGCGGACGCAAACACGGAGACTAATAAACAAAAGTTTTATAGACAATAAAATGCAATTTTCATTAACAATTAAATAAGAATAAGATAAGATAACAAATTACATTTAATAATTCACATGAAGCCCATAAGAAAATAAACAAAACGTTAGTTTATGACACAAGTTTGCACATAACGATACATCCATTCGGAAAATATACTTTAAAGAGGTACAACGAATAATTATTTTACATAATAGTTAGTTTTAAATAGATTTTTTTAGAAAGTAAAATTGGAAAAAAAAATCGGGTTAATCTTATATCCAATTTCTCACCTTTGATATTTAAAACACTAAACTGTTCATCTTTCCCACCGTGGTTACTCACTCTGCAAGTGTAATTACCATTACTGTCGGGTCCAAGATTTGAAATGACAAGTGTGGACGTAAATTCGTGACTTTTCAGAGAAATTTGGTTCTTTTCCTGCAGTGATACGCCGTCTTTGTACCACGAAAAATCAAAGGGAGGTTCGCCATCTAAAACAGCACATGTTACAGCTGCTCTCATGCCAACAGTCAGCTGCTTAGCAAATTGGAAAGGACCCACAGTGGGAGGTTTAGCGGCTAGAAAACACCAACGAATTATTTTGTAATATAATTATGGTTAACTAGCACTTAAAAAAATCGAAAGATTAAAACTAAAGTTAAGTGGATTGCTTGAATAAAAGCAAACAAAATAATTTATTGTACAATTGCGTTTAGTAATATAGTTCCCTGGTATTTAGAATGTCGAGAGACAAACTAATTTAAAGTGGTAACTAAAAATAAATTTGTGTATACTAAGAAAGGAATTTTATTTGTTTACTGTAACTGAAATTTTAAATAAAATATTCTACTGTTTATAAATTACCCTGGAGATATACTGTATAAACTTTTAGGAAATACAGTAATGGTATATGTTTCTTGTTTACAAATTACATTAATTGTTCGTGTTGAGATATATCGAGTAATTTGGTCTCCCCAAAACAAATTTAATAGCAATGAAAACCTCAAAACAAAAAGAACATAAAAAAAGGCACATTTTATTTGTAATTATTTAAACAATCTTAGTTATTAATGAGGTGTACTTAAATCTTTTAAACCTTAAAATTATTTCATTGAGAAATGAGAAGAAAAGACAAACACTATTAAAAATTTTAATGTAAATAAAAATAGTAATTAATAAGAAAAAAACTAATATTACTCATAGAACTCAATTATCTAAAATTAAATAATTATATATTTAATTAATAGCAAAATAATCAGAAAATACCTGCAATAAACATAAATTGTATATCACAATAGCAGGGTTGGTATGCATCAAGGGATTCAAGGTATTTAACGTGTTTTAGGTACAAGAAATTTCGCAAAGTGCTGGTCGCCATATCTGAGGATATAATTTTTTTGCATTAAATAAGACAAATATTTCTTTACAAAAATTCTGGTAAAAGATCCTTGAAGCGTACGAGCACTGAAATAAGGATGATAATTTATTATTATTTTTTTTTTTAACAGTCATCCCCATTTCGGAAAACAATGGCTATTTCACTTTATTTAGAAAAAAAATTATTAAGTGGGGATATCTCGCGAGTTTCTTGTTATATGCATATTAGTCATAAGCTAGAAACAGTACAGGGATATAGTCAGGTAATCTAATCATATAAAACTCAGCCTAAATTAAAAGTTATTTTAACTTCCTTTTTATAATAAATAAATGTTTAACACAACATTCATTTTTTTATTGTGTGTGTGTGTGTGGGGGGGGGGGGCGGTACTAGATTTCCATCCACTTAATTAAAAAAAATGATTTCTTGGATATAGCTAATCTGCAATTTTTACTGGAATCCACAAAAATTTTAAAGCTTTTAAAAAAGCTATTACTATCCCTAAAGCTATTACCCTTCCCAAACTAATGCTGGAAAGTTTATTTTATCTTCCTTTTTATAACAAGAATGCCTAGTTTTTCAAACTGACATTATTTAAATCATGATATTTTGGCTTCTTTTACACTTTTGTTCTTATATATATATATATATATATAAATCCACTATTCTCCCCTTACAGCACATCGATATTTTATGACAAAGCTCCATTATTTTTATCTGATAAAACAAACAACAACAAAAAAGGGTAGATACAGTTTCTAATATTTAATTTTTTATCTTCCAATTTTGGAGAGCCAAGTAAAAATAAAAATAACTTCTGTAAAAAAAAAAACTATATATAATTTTTTTATTTAGAATTTAACGATAACTATACTATAGTATAAAAAGAAGCAAATGAAATTTATCATTTGGTTTTATGGTATATTAAAGTTATTGTCAAAATTTTGATTAATATATATATGTATGTATTTAATATCAATATTATTTATATCAGCAGCTTACTCGTATAAACTACATTAGCAAAACTCAGTTGTAGCCATTTTAACATGTTTACCCGGAACTGATATTCAGAAGTAAAATATAATATCCCTACATTTATTTAGATAAAAAGTATTTATATAAGTTCTTTTTTATTATTATTATTGACCATTTCCCGGATCATCGGATTTAAGATTATGTAATAAATTACAGAATCTCGGAATATGTATTAAATTACAGAATACTTTATTCGACCTCATGATATGTTTAAATTAAAATTGTACATTTTTGTATGTAAAGAAGAAACAATTTGTTTCATAAGAAAAGGCATACATAAGATTTATATTTACTAGCAATGCAAGAACTAATGGAACGTGTAAAATAGATTTGGGGTTTTGCTGTTAAATTAAAAATTTTGAGAGTGCATTTTAAAATTGTAGAGAAATAAATTTTTATGAATTAAGATAACTTTTGAAAAATTCATAATAACTTGAATTTATTATTCCCGAGTTATTGAAACATAATTCGTCACACTAGATGTTAGATTAAAAATTAAAATACTTATGTAATAACATAAAAATTTCAACCAACTTGATGTTTTTCATTAAAAAGTTGAAAATTATGATGAACTTTTCAACGATTACTACAATTTTATACTCTAAAGTAAAACATCCAATAAATCCATCCATAGTAAAAGAAAAAAAAAATTATTAATGGTTGACGTGTTCGAAAATATCTGAAGCGTAAAGCTGAAGATCAAAGTTTATTCTATATTTATTTTAAATTAAAATGATCTCATCATTATTTTCTCCACATGTATATTAATAAAATGTGTTAAAAATCAAAAACATCTATAGTTAGATTTAATACGAAAGGTTCAATTTTATTCAAAAACACTTTTTTTCCCCCAGTAATTAGGTTTTAATAAAAAAAATAAGCATTATAAAGTACTTTGGAAGAAAATTAAGTGGAAAATTAAATCTCTTGAAGATTTTAAGCTCTGTGAAATTTGGGATCAGAGTTTTTCGAAAGCTATTATTACACGATAGCTTGCATAAAATACATAAACAAATTTAAGACATTCATTTCTTTCTCTGTGCAGAGACGCATATTAAAAGTAGAATAAAAGAAAAAAAATAAATACAATGTATGTATTTTGAGAAAGATTGAAAGCTTACCTGACGTAACTCCCAATAACATATGCAGGAAAAACAACCACAGCAGCATAGCTTTTTCGTTTTTTAGTACTATGAAACTAGATTAATATAGTCAGAACAAAATACTCTAGAAGCAATTTAAAAACGTAAAAGTCAGCTCGAAACTAACATTCATAATATTAGTTAATTCATAATATTCGATAATTTGAAGAGCAATCGTTCAAATATTTACATGATAACTCAGAAGACAAAACATACAGTATAATCTCGTACATTACTGAAATTTGCAGACTCTAGATTTATCCCCAGGATAGAAATTGTTAAATACAGTATAGTAGCGCCACATAGTGTCATAAAAAAGAACGAAAAATATTATATACTTAAATTTTCTTTTAAGAAAAGAAAATATATTAAAAATGAAACAACATCAATGATACAGACATAAAACAGTTTTTATAGGTACAATTTTAAGTGAGAGTATGGTTTCACATACAAAAATTTTAAAGAGCTCGAGAAAATAGTAAAAAAACTTGGAAAAGTATAATAGAATATATCACATTTCCAATGTCAGAGGATAGTAAATTTTAACCCTTATCGGTTAATATTTTTTTCCACGGTAATTTTTTTTTTCACTATTAATATATTCTGCAAACAGAAATTGTATAGTAAGCAAAACACATTTTTTATTATTATTCAGATATTCTTGAATACCTTATAAAGACAATGTCATAATTTGAAACGTAATTAGTTATTGCAAATAATTTCCAACATTTTGAATAATTTTAACACCCTTTTTTCTTCTTTTTTAATGTATCTGAAATGTATCTTTATAAAAATAATAATAAAGAAAGAAATATTTAAAAAAATGAGTTATTTATAAATATGACTGATATGAACAACAAATGTCTAAATTTAGTGTTTAAATGCTTATTACAAAAATCTTTGAAATTTTCTAACTTATATTAAAATATTGTATATTAGACTACTGATACAATTAGAAACGAGAAGTAACATTGCATATAAAAAAATTAAGGAATTTAATGAAACATCTGAAAAAAAGTACAGGATACATATATATATACAATACATATATAACAAATACTTCATTTTGTTCACCTGTTCAAGAAACCCCTACTATAGACAAAATTCAGAAAAAAAAGCTAAAGGGTTAGAATAACAGCCATAACAAAAATCTTTTACATTAGAGTGTTATAAATTAAACTGATGATGCAATTAAAAATGAGAAATAACATATTTGCGTATAAAAACATTAAACAATTTAATGAAACATTTGAAAAAATACTATAGAGCAAAAAATTAGCTTTTTATAACTGTTCAAAAAACTATTACTATTAGACAAATTTACAATGTAAGCCAGTCATAGTTTAATGATAATTATGACATAACATAAAACCATACAAAATCATTACATTTTACGATGTGGTAAAATAGAATCTCACCATTGATTCTGAGAACATCGTATTTTTCATCAATTCCAGCGTTATTTGAAACTTTACAAGAATAATTTCCATTGCTTAAAGCCCCTAATTTTGCGATAGTTAATGTAGATGTGAAATCGTCAACGACTACAGTAGACAGACCTTCGATATTAGTTACCTCTTTACCATCTTTTAGCCAAGTAAATTTAAAAGGGGGTTCACCATCTATAACAACACACATGACTCCTGTCCTCTTTCCTAATGCAAGGTTACCGGAAAAGTGAAATGGTCGGATATCAGGTTTAGAAAAACCTAAAATTACAGAAAATTCCTTTATAGAAGTTCAAAATAAAGTTAACATTCATCATAGATAGCTTAATTTATATATGTATTTATAAATCACTGAACATATAGCTACTGTCTATATTTTCATAAAAGCAAGAAATTGATAATTATATAATTTTCTCTTAAGTATCATAGTAGTATTTATATAGTCTTTCAATAAAATATTTTTCTGTATTTAGATTGGAAAAACTCAGATTGATGTGTTATTTTTCCTTTAATCAGACTGATATTTATTAAATGAAAATCTGTTTTGCAAACAAAAATGTTTAAAAAGGTTAAAATAGTATACGACGAAAATTACTCTATCGCAATTTATAAATATTTGTTTTGTTCAAGAAATACAAGTTTTGTTCCTTATAAAATTTTACAAAACCGAAGAAGGAGACATAATACAGTCAAAATCGGAAATATTTTAAAGAAGAAATCTATTTATCTACCTTCCCTGTAAAATTAAATAACATATCAAGCTTCAAATTTCTAAAGTTGATAATTGATCAAGGAATAAAAGTTAACTAAAACTCATGAAAATTGTCGCAATTTCAGAAATATTTATTTTAAACAAGTAATTGCGATTGTGATACACAAGATACAAGTCATTGTAGAATACATTTTAACACAGTGATCGGAGAATATGACGAAGATTTTTGCAATCTTTAAGCCTATCTCATGGATAAAAACATTTAATATATTATATGCCTTTTAGCTTCCATAAAAAAGGGACGAACCGAACGAATAACTTATTTGAAAGTAATTTAATATATACACTAGTTTACCAATTTTAATTTATGCACAGGGAAAAATTTATTTCAAGGGATTTTCTTTTTTAATATGAGATTATGCTTTTTATGCCATTATTTCATTTGTTAAAAAATATGAGTGTGATAAAAATTACGACATAAATAGATTTCAATGATGAAACAGGATGATTTAAAAAATACTCACCATGAATTATGGTTACTTCGCTGAGAAGCATCGCAAATAAGAGGGAAAACAAACTTGCCATCGTAATCTGGTTCTTGGTAATTATTGAAAATCAAACAGTATAATTTTAAAAACACTTGATGATATACTCACAACATTTTAAAAAGATAATTGCATATGAACATCACATTATTAAAAAAATGATCCTTGCAACATTAATTGATGATTTTCGCTATATGGCAGAGTAGCGTCTACATCTAAAATTACTGAAAGGTATTAGACAACCACAATAACACTCATTAGACGTTGAAGTGGCCTACTAGCGCCACATCGTGTCAGAAAATCAAAATAAAACGGTTTTTTAAGATAAAATGTAAAAGTAAAAATATTTTTGATTTCATATGCATCTAAATCGTTTTAGTTTTAAGAAATAAAATAAATAAAAGCTTGGATATTATTGTTTAATACAAACATATCAAATCTGAACTGACAGTTGAAATATCAGTCTATGAAAACAACAAGGAATTAAAAATGTATTTTGTTTACAGCTATTTTTACAAGTAGAAAGGAAAAGACGTTACAAAATTTTGTGAAAACAAATATTAATGCGGTTATAAAAACTGAAAATTTCCAAGTGGGTGAAAAGTGCTAATATTAATGCGGTTGTTAAAAGAAAAAAATATTTGTAAAGAATCAATAATTATCTGACACCATAACTATTTTGCGCTTTAAAAGGTTATTCATACCAATAAATTAACTTAAGATAACATGGGAAAACAAAAAGCTGCATTTTAATTTAAGAAAAAATAGTCAAGAGCCATAAAATATGGGAAATATTGTCATTTTAGAAATAAAAAATAGTCCAAAATTCAACATACCAGAATTATACATATAGAAAAATGACCGATATGAGTTAGTCGTTCGCAAAATTTGCATACAAACTGAATTTACCCCATGCGTAGACGACATATCACTGGAAAATTTATCTGGCACTACCTTTTGAATACAAACCTTTTAAAATAAATAAGATCTTCAAAGATGTTTTTATTAATAAGTTATGCATAGGCAATTATTAAAATAATAGACATATAATCTAAATTGATATTTACTTTAAGCCGGTTCAAAAAATCTCAAAAAGAAAAAGAATGCGGTTCTGCTGAAGATATTTTAATGTCTATTAATCGCTACTTTATTATTTTACGTTTCTCAAGTAGAATAAGGAAACGAGATACAGTAGAAGATCTTTATAACGCAACTCTATATAACGCAATTCTCCATATAACGCACAACTTCTCAGATGTAAACAATGATTTTTGCAGTTAAAAAGCATCTGCATTTTCACATTGTAAAATATTGCTACTCTCTAGAGGATTGAATTTGATACATTAGTTCAACTTTATCTTCTAATTTAAGACCTTTTTACTGAAAAAAAAAAAGCTATTACAATAAACATTTTTGAAAATGTCTCATATAAGGGATGGTTGTGTCAGTTATATTTGGATCATGTTTATAAAGGAAATTTAACAATGCCTGACCTATATTATGCAAAAATTTATAATTTGGATAACTCTTAGTAACAAGGAATGCAGTATAAAGATATTCTAATGTATTTTGATATGTTTCAGACATATTTGGCCATGTTTACAAGGTGAATTTAATTATGTGATCCATATAACGCAAAATTCTATCTAACGCACAACCTTGCGTTTTTAGGTTTGCGTTATAAAGATCTTCTACTGTATATAATTTAACAAAAAGGGAAGTATAGGAGAGAAACGCTAATGATAAAATTAATATGAAGCATTATTATTGCCTTGGACAAGGAGGACACCGTGTTTTTCATCCATGCCTTTAGAATTTTTTATTCTGCAAGTGTAGTTTCCGTTGCTGTTGGCTTCCAGTTTCGAAATAAAAAGTGTGGATGCGAACCCATCAGGCGACTGCTGCAACGTCACGCCTTGAGTTTCTTGAAGTTCGTGTCCGTCTTTCAACCAAGAAAATGTAAAAGGGGGGTCGCCGTCCACTGCAGTACAAGCAATTGTTATTCTTTTGCCATAACTTAAATTCGAAGGAAATTGAACGGCCACTTCAGGCTTGCTTCCTGCAAATTTAAGCAACTATTCATTTTTCATTAAGATATAAAAATCAAACTAAAATAAGTTCTGAAGTTAGGATACTTTTCGACCGCAATACTAAACAAATTTCATTCGCATAAGCATAGGGGACCGTGGACCTGTAGTTGAGAAAAAATCGTCCCCAAAATGAAAAGGAGATTTGCGCATATAATTGTTCTCCAGTTCGTTCTGAGCCATTTGCCAAAAAACGCATGTATATGCGATTATTTTTTGCAAAGTTACAAGCGTTTGAATTTTGTAAAAATACTATTTTTCGGCCTTTTAATATAGACTTTAAATCTGTTTTTCTCAAAACTGATTTTTCAACATTTTTAGATTTTTGAAATGCTCTATGCGCCTAAATTTGAGCAAAATTCATGAAATGGATAAGGAAGAATCCTGATATTGCTTACAATGAAATTGTGTACGCATTTTAAAATGAGACTTCATTAAGATAATAAAATTTAATTTCTGACTTATTAAAAGGCAAAATTTTCATGAAAATCGATATGGAATTCAGAAAAAAAAAATCTAAAACATTAACTATTCAAGGGATTAAAAAATCGAAGCACAGATTTGTCTGAAATGGAGTTTTAAGCGGTTAAAACGCACAATCGAGGAAATATCTCAAAAACCAAGACGTGTGAAGCATTTTAAAATTTAAATTTTTTTAAAAAATCTGAAAATTATAATAAGTTTACAAGTTTCTTTTAAGATGTTCTATATACTTATGGTGAAATGTACATTTCCACAAACTTTCATAGCTCTATGATGTCAAAAAAAAAAAAAAAAAAAAAAAAAAAAAAAAAAAAAAAAAAAAAAAAAAAATCGACTAAACCATTTTAGGCCTTTGCGCCTTTTAAGCAATTAATTTGAAATTTGATTTTCATTTGAAAAAAAAAAAATCTTTTATAACGTCCACCGTCCCCTTAAATGAGCAGTCTTTAAAAAATTGTAATTAAAATAAAGTAAATATCAGAAATTATCGCAATTGTTAATGACAAATTCATTTCTGAAGCATAAAATGAACACCTTTAATAAAGGTATAGTCAGCATAAAAAGAAAAACCTACATGCTACATAAAATTTTATAACCAAATTGTCGCAGAGAAAAAAATAAACTTAAGGGCCCATCATCCTACTGAAATTGTAACAAACTTTGGAATTTTTAATACCAACACAGGACTTTCACAGTATTTTTTAATTTTCTGGTACATTTTATCTTCGGGTATCAAACGGGAAGTCAATCCGGTCAAATAGTTTAGAAATTAGGAAGGTTTAAAGTTTGCAATCCGTAATGTTAAATTTCTTTTTAATCGCTACAAAAAAGATCGCAATGAGTGTAGTTTTTAAAGCATAACTAAAAAACTACTGGTTGAAAGGAGCTATCAATTCTAAATTCTCATATTTGAAGTTTATAAATGTCGATTCCTGTCTAAAGAATGCGCAAGTTACAATTAATATTTTTTTTCGAAAATCAATTTCGGAAATATACATATTTTAAAAGTTTCTCTAAAAGTTTCTTTTAAGTAACACATATTTTTAACCAAAAATCGATTTCTAAAAGCTTCAAATAATCGAATCCAAAATGACAGCTTATTCCGCCAAGTAGTTTAATTATGCTTTAAAAACAACCCTACTTGCGACCTGTTTTGCAGCGATTAAAAATGAATTTAACATTTACCAGTTCCAAACTTTAACCCTTAATAATTCATAAACTTAACCAACTGACTTTCTGTTTGATAACCGAAGATAAAATGTACCAAACAGTCTAAAAATATTATCAAAATTGGGTATACCATTTGGCCAATACCAAACTGTATTTCAGGGCTTGGTAAATTTTAGAATGAAGATGCCCCCCCCCCCCCCTAAGCTTATTAAAAAACAATTAAAAGAAGATATCCTAATAGAATGGCTGTTTTTGCACAATTTTTCTTCAAATATTTCTCCCCCCAAAAAAATATAAAAATGAATGATTTTAGCTTTTTTTTCGAATGTTAAAGAAAAAAAAAAAAAAAAAAAAAAAGAAAACAAATAATGCTATTTTCAAAATAACAAACATTTGTATGTACATAGGTCTAAAGTTTTAAAAATAAAGTATTTCTTCGCGTAATTGATTTTACATGTTAAAAAGGTACAGGATTAAAATTTAAAGAAAAAACAAAACAATTCTGGAATTTTTAATAGTAAATGTTATGTAGTAATTAACAAAATATAGGAATTTTCACACGAACGTCTCCGATTTATGAATTCTAAACACATATCCATTAGAAAATAAAATTTTACAATCTTTAAACAGATTTTATTTAATTAAATTATTATTTATGTTTAGATTGAAAATAGTGCATTTACTGACGAATAAGTTGCATTTATCATTAATAATAATATATGCTAATAAAGATTAATAATAAATGTTAAATCTAACGCAAGAATGACTTACCAGGATTTTTGAAAAGAAAGGTGTTAAGTAGAGATTTTTTTTTTTTAATTATCAACACATACATTTTAGGTTTTTTAATAGCAAACCGCTATTTCCTAGAAATATAAAATCTTGAGAATTTTGTGGAAGTACTGTTTGTTTCAAAACAATTTTATAAATGACACTTAAAACAGCTTACTTTATATGCCAAGCTCAAGTAAAAGCTAAGAAAAGCAGACATACAATATTAAATACACACGCAAAAATAACTTTCGCAATCATTTACGTATTTATTTTTTTAATTCTGAATTAAGAGGTGAAGAACAGAAATGTATTAAGATTTATTTTGATATAACTTTCCATAAAATTCCTAAGAATGTTAAGAATAACAAAAGCTTTGTTCTTCAAAAACTACTTTAATTTAAAAAACTTTATTTTATAAAACTTATAAATGTTTTTATTGATAAAATCTTTTACGGAGGATTAAGTATTTTATTTATTCTTAATAAGAATATCTATCAGTTTTCAAATATCCAATAGTAAAATTATTTTTATAAAGATTTTACCAAATTTCATAGATTTTAAAAGCTAAATATTAAATATTTTAAACTACTAAGCTACTAAAGCAGTATCATTATATAAATAGAGTAGGAATAGGAAAATGTCCAATATAAATTTATAAAGTAGTATAAAAACATGAACCCTAATACAATATAATATGAATACATAGGAATTTTTATTAATGACTTAATATTGAAAATAAGGATTTTTGGTAAAAGAATTTACATTAGGGAAGTGTAAAAAAAAAAAAAAAAAAAATAGACGTAAACTATATGCAACTATGAATTCTCTATAATTTTTGTTCCAAGATCACAAAATGTCTACAAATATGAAATATTTTAAACTATTCAATTTCACTTATTAGAAATTAAAATACAAAAATCTGCACGTCTACTTTAACTTTTTAAGGGAATTACAGAAATATTTTTTTTTCAGATCATGTTTTTATAATTTGAATTTGGTAATAACAGATAGAAATTTATTTAACAAACTGCTAGAAGTAGATTTTCAAATATTTGTATTTGTTCTCATATAATTCTGTTTTCTATGCATCACATTCTTTGAGACTAAAATTATTTTTTAAAGACTATTAAAGGGTACATATAGAATGTCGTACATTCTAGTAGTGCATGGCTAATTATGAAGTACACTATGAAAATGGCATAGTATAATTATAAATGGATAAATTTATATAATTTAAAATTTGAATATTGTTATTTAATAAGTTAAAGAAAAACACTCACCGTTTGCAAAGGAATCTTTACTGAGAAACGCAGCTGTGAGTAGGAGAAACAAATACACCATTGTGAAATTACAAGCAGTGCAGCTCTGGTAGAAATAAACGCAGATAATTTGCTTCACTGTAGTATTGTGCAATACGAACAAGAAAATTTAAAATACATTAAGTAAAATAATAACAAGTAAAATGTTAAAAAATAGCTTGAAACGTTCCGGTATGTGTTTTTAATTTTAAAAAGCTGTATAAGAAAGCACGGCGATTCGCGTTGAATGAAAAGCAGCAGGAAATGTCATGTAGATCGCACGAATTTCATTTACAAGGAACTAGCGCCACACAGTGGCTAAAAATTAAATTGAAAATTACCAAACAAAACATTTAGAAAATTGAAAGACCTATATTATGACTCTGAATTCTTCAACGAAAAATATATGTGCTATATGTATTATTCTATAATATATGTATTATTTTATAACGCAAAATTCCAATTTGCTTTTGCTGTTATAATTATTTAACAGCAACATAAAATCAGTAAACGCAAAACAAACAAACAAACAAATATTTTTCAGTTAAAAAATTGAAAATAACAATGACCTTCCATTATGAATACATATATTAGAATTTATACTCTATTATATCTAGAATATATACTATAGCGGCAATTTATATATTAGAATACACATAAATTGTATTTGAATACCGATACTTACGAATAACTTATGAATATAAATAATCCTATTTGATATTCATAAAATTAGTTGACATATGACATTCGACTATGAAAAAACTTATAATAGAGTAAAACCGAATAATCAAAAACATATGCATAAAAGTAATTAATTTATGAATATAGACACGCACGGATGTTACATAAATATTTACAACTCCCTTTACCTTAGTGCATAAAAGGAAAATGCTATTTAGCATGGAAAACAAAATATGAAGACCAAAACAAACTTTCTAATTCTAGAATAATATCAGCAAATTATGAGTTTCAGAATAATTTAATATCACTTGTTATAGAATGCCAACTTGTGTTTCGACACATTACTTAATATTTTTCCTTTGCATTTTAACATTTTCAAGAGTGAAGTACGTCTATTAAGAAAATGTTACAACGATTGACACCAGGATTTAGAAATAAATTTATTTTGAAAATAAGTAAAGGGTTTTCTTCGCGTACATTATAAAAGCATTTCTTTTATTTCAAAATTCTGGTGCCAATGTAGTAGTTGGGGATAAAATTTAAGTGAATATATAATATCCAACCGCTTTTCAAGGGGTTAAATGATAGTAAGAGAAATATTTCTAAAGAAAATAACTTTTTAGTATTTAATATTTTAATCATACTTGAATATTGCTTCATATTATTATTAACAATACTTTGTTTTTATAATAAATTTATATAGACACCGCTCACCTTTCATGTTTAAAACACTGGATTTGCCATCTCTCCCCGCGATATTCGTAACGCTGCAGGTATAGTTACCGTTATTTTCAGGCCCAAGATTAGAAACTACGAGAGTGGACATGAAATCGTGCGTCTTGAAAGACACCCGATCGTTTTCTTGCAAAGCGATGCCGTCTTTAAACCAAGTGAATTGAAACGGAGGATCACCAGCAACCACTGAACATATGACTGCTGTTCTCATACCAATTTTTAGTCCATCAGGGAAGTGAAATTGACTTAAAGTTGGCGCTTCAACAGCTATAAATACAAATCACCAGTTAGAAAAATATTTTATAAGAATATAATTAAACAAAACACACTCATGTTATAACTATAACACCAGCGTGAATTAATTTAACTGATTATTCGATTTTGATTATGAACTACTATTCCGTTATGTAAGAACCTTATGAGATTACTTTCAACAACTATCCCCACCCCTCTCATTCCAACTATCTTAATTATAGCAATCACTTTGTATCTATGCAGAGTTTTAAATTTTTGCAATAAATAATCTATACTTATCGATGTGCTACCGATTACATACTTTTGAAAATAATCTAGGACATTCAGTGAACAAAAGATGACGTTTTGCATTGCTTAGTTTAAAAAAAAAAAAAAAAAAATATATATATATATATATATATATATATATATATTATGGCTTTCACGTGCTAGTGGTTACATGCTTTTCCTGCCAGTATTAATTTCCAGCCTCTCTGCGGAAAACTTTTATTCAAATACATTATGTTTTAGATTATAAAAGTTTTAACTGTTAATATAAAAAAATGGCATTTTTAAATTGGTGTGAATGAAGTAGTAATTTTTTTTAATTTGAGACAATCAAATAATTTTTAATACCATGTATAGCAAACAATGAGAAACACGGTAGAGTAAAATTAATGGACTATGTTAAAATATGAACTCTCAAAAAATGAACTAATATACAAATTTTCGCCAAACTTTTAAATATTAAACATTTATACTTAATATTTAGTCAATTTTGGCATTAGTTTGTGTAAGAAAAATTTCCTATATGCGAAGCGAACAGGATTTTTCAATAACTAAATACATTTTTGAGATTTTAGGTCTAGTAACATTGATGAAATATGTTCTGGTTACTGGAAGTGGTTACTGGTTACTTAGCTCTTATTAATTATATTATATCCAAACCAATTAAATTTTTATAAATAAAAACTACAAAAGTATAAACAGAAATCAGAATTACCAACTCTCCGGATTTTTAACTACTATTATTATTTATGAATAGAAATAATATTTAAATCACAGAAATTCTACATTAAATTAAGCGAAAATTTTTATTCAAAAATTCGTAAGATTGGCAACTCGGTTAAAAGTAAGTGGGTTACTTTTTTATTAAGCGGGTACTTGGTTAAAAAAAAAAAAAAAAAAAAAAAAAAGTTCTAAACCATACCGCAATTAAAGAAATTACCAATTAAATATTTTATTTTTTGCATCACAAAAATCAATATTAACTAATATAGTAATAAAATATGGAATATATAAATAAGTATTCTACAGTTTCTTAGGATAAATCTCAAACTTAATTAAATGTTTTGATTTCGAAACTTGAATACATACTTAATTTAATGGATATGTGTGCATAAATTATTTCAAATATTTTGACTAATTAAAATAACAAAATTAATAAAATAAGAGCAAAAATAAACAACGACAGGTATTTCGATTTTTTTTAAAGCTCTTTCTCTCACTTATATTTTTATCCTTTTTTAATGACAGTACCTCTAAAACGCAACATACATGAAATTATAAAAATGTATTGATTAAAATTTTAAAGCAAAAGAAAAAATATCCAATAACGTTTGTAAAAGCGAATTTGACAAAAATTGACTCCTTTTTATCTCTTAATATTAAAAATCATTTAAATATCTCCATTAATTGTAAATAACAAAAAGTGGTATATTTTTATTTGTTAATTTATTTAAAATACTAGATTGTATTAAACAGTCAATATACTACAGTGTAAGTAAAAGCATGTTAAACGTAATTTTTTCCAAAACTAACTTTTCTTATCACCATTTTGCTTTAAAAAGAATAATTTGAAGAATTATCATAGCATTTTTATTATTTCTATAGCGTTTAAAAAATATTTATTAGGTCGATGTATTATTACAAGTAAGGTAATATTATTGGAATCATAATATCACAATTGCATAAAATTAATTAGTGGAAATCTCGCCGTAAATCTTCAACTATCGCGCGAACTTTTATTTTTTTAGTAAAACAGGAAAATTTTAAACATGTTTTCTGGATAAAAGACTATTTTGGAATTCGAATTAAGTTTAATATGATTTTGAATTGTGGAAGTTTTTTAGAACTTTCTAAAAAATTCTATGCCTAATTAAACATTGTTGACAGTAACAGTTATGTCGATTAAACACGAATAGGCCACATTAATCATTACAAAAATGGAAAATAAATGTTTAAAATAAACCTATACTATTGTTTAAAATACTTAAGGTTTTTGTATACTTTGAGTACTATATTTACAATATATAATAACAATATCAATAGCGAAAATTTTGCATACTCACCAGCGCTTTTGTAGATCTGCAGTACAAGTGTTAGCAGGAAAAGCAAACAATCCATGTTGAAGATGCTGCGCTTATAACTAACCGTTAAAATAAAGCTTTGCATGTTAGATTATGCACAAGTAATATACGCATAATATGGATTATTATTCGGTATTTAAAAAAAAACTATAGACAAAAATCACACTGATGTAAACTTGTCATATAGCGTTGCTTTCTCGCGTTAGCACTAAAGAGAAACATTGCATTCAGAGCAACCAAGGGAAAACATTACCAAACACACATTTAGTGGTAAACTAGCGCCACACAGTGACGAAAAATTAAAATAAAAGGCATATCTCCTTACAGGTTAGAAAAAAAATATATTAACAGGTGGATTTCTTGGTGTACTTTCTATCAAAGTATATATCAAAATAAATATATTACATCTTCGTAAAAGATAAGTCACAATACGTAATTTATAATAAAAGACAGAAATGACAATTATAAAAGATAAACAAATCGCAGAAACCCTAAGAATTACACCTACGGCGTTATAGACGTATTTGAAACAAAAATCGAAGATATTATTTAGTAATATAAAGGATGAATATTCGAATATTTCGAAAATTCAGAGGGCAATTCAAGCATATGTCTTGACCTCAATGTCGCATTCCTAAATTTAACAGGTTCATCTCCCGAACTATAGTTATTAATACAGTACAGTAGTGGCACATAATGTCATGAAACAAAATGAAAAATATATTACAGATTTTCCTGGTTAAATGAGAGTAAATTAAAAAACAAATACCATTAATAATACACACTTTAAAATAAAGTTTTTATGGATACCTTTAGAACAAAAGAATGTTTTTTTCGAATGAAACTTGAACGAGTTCTTTTTATCTTAAAACATGAAGGAGGATAGAAAATCATTAGAGTTTAACAGGAACACATAGTGTAGAAACATTTCATGTCAACGAATAATATGCTCTTTTTTATACTTTTAAACTTTATTTTATTTTCCCTAGCCAGCCAATAAATATAACACATTCTATATAAATAGTAAAAAACTGCAAAAATCAATAAATACTTTTTATTTAAAAAACAATATGGAAAATGTTTTTTGAACCATTAAATACTTTATAATCTGATTTTATTTTTCATAGCCAGTCAATAAAAAGAGGTAAAAATGTCTATAATATATGCTATGTAAATGGTAAAAACTAAAAAAAAAAATATCAAACACTTCACTAAAATAAATAAATAATACAATATAGACTACTATTAAAAAAAAAAATCAAATGGCTTCTAAAAGCTTTTCAAAAACGTTTTTTGAACTATTTCTGAATACTTCGAGAGCACCCAGTACGCTCTGAAACGATTCTTTATGTGAAATAAAGGATGGGTCTCTTGATTGGTTTGATTACCTTGTTTGAAATGCTTAAGATAAGTTCAAATATATAATTAGAAACTATATAGATACGGTATAAAGGAACATAAGCAAATACCCACAGACAAAAGTCAATTGAAGCTCTTTAAAGTAATAAAATGTCCTGTATTAACGTAGCAAATTCAATGACATTCATATTATCACATAAAGGTTGTAAAAATTGTTACATATGTTTATCGGCATAATATATATGTACATGTATATAATTATTATTTTTAAAGAATATTTTAACACCTGACATTTTACTCATAAAATATTATCTTTGAGCAGAGCAACAATAATATATTTTTTAAATATTAGAACATTGTAATATCACAGATATTTTAATGTTAAATACATTAAAAAAAATAGTAAAATAAGAAAGTAATATATATATATATAATACAGTAAATGGATTAGAATATTATGTACGGTTAAGAAAAAATAATTTTTTTTTTTTAAATAATTCATGAAGACGATGTTGAATAATTTTGTTCAAATATTAAAAATAAATAATCATAAAACATGCGCACGTGTAAAATAAAAATCTTGAAAACTGTTAAGTTTACATAATTATGTACCGATTTATTGAATAGAAAATATTCTGATGACACAAACGTATAAGATACTACAACGGAAAATAACTTTGATAACTTATTTCATTTCACGATATAGTAAAATAGAATCTCACCATTTATTTTCAGAACATCGTACTTTTTATCGATTCCTGCATCATTTGAGACTCGACAAGAATAATTTCCGCTGCTTAAAGCCCCTAGTTTTGTAATGGTTAACGTGGATGTAAAATCGTCAACAACAACAACAACAACAACAGTCGACAGACCTTCCACGTTAGTTACCTCTTTACCATCTTTTAGCCATGTAAATTTAAAAGGAGGTTCACCATCAACAACAACGCACATGACTCCTGTCCTCTGTCCTAACGTGAGCTTAGCAGAAAAACGAAATGGTTGGATATCGGGTTTAGAAAAACCTAAAAGTACAAAATATTTTTTTTTAGAAATCTAAATCACAACTAGAGTATACAGTATATAATTAAATAGCTTATAGATATGTATTTAAAAACGAATAAAACTATGTACTTGGCTATCACAAATATTTATTACAAAAATTGCCCAACACAATTTTACTTAATAAAATCTAGTTGTATTTATCATTTTATTTTTCTCTTTTAAAAATAAAATTTCTATGCTCAGATGGATAAAATTTATAAATGAATATTGACGAAAAGAATTCAAACTAGTGAACTTAAAACTCACGTAAGTTGCTAAATTAAACATTTTTTTTATTATTATTACAGTTACTTATGCGATTATAAGTTACAACTTTAAAGAGTAAATTTAATACAGAGATATAAATAAATAAACAACTTTCATAATATTTAAGCCTAGAGATATAATAAACAAACAACTTTCATAATATTTATACCTATTTCGTAGATCATAATTATTAAAGAGCGGAAACATGTATATAAATACGTACTTTATCTATAAACCAAATTATTTACTACACATTAAAATTACGAAACAAAATGAATAAACTATTTACAGTAGCTTAATAAGTGCACTACTTGGTAAGTTTGATTTAAAATTATCTATAGATGTTTTATTTAAATAGTTACGTTTTTGAGATTTTTTAAAAATATAATTATACAGAGAGGAAAAAAGTATAATAAATAAATTTCAATGAATTACACAACATAATTAAAAATTACTCACCATAGATTATGGTTATTTCGCTGAGAAGCATCGCAAGCAAGAGGGAAAACAAACTTGTCATCGTAAACCAGTTCTTGATAATTATAATAATCAAAGTATACGTTTGGATATTAATAGTACTATGCTCACAACGTTTTAAAAATAATAAATCTCAGATAAATACACATTGAAGAGATTCACATTTATTAATATTATGATTAGAACTATACAACAGAGCAGCGTTCACATCTGAAATTACTCAATGGTATCATACAGACGAAGCAAGATACATTATACATTTAAACGAGGTACTATCGCCACACAGTGACAGAAAATCAAAATAAAATGTCTTTTTAAGGAAAAAAATAATAGTACTATTCATAAACATTTTTGAAAACTTTAAGAACAAATGTTGAAATTGTTAATTTTAGGCAACAACGACGAATGAAAGTTTGAATATCGACGTTTAGTACAAAATGTGAAGATATAATTAGTTTGCTGAATATAATGAATGCAAAAAATATATTATGTTTACATGAATTGACAAAATAAAAATAAAAACGCTCAAAATATAATTATGAAACTTAACATCCATATGCTGGCAAAACAAATAAATACAGGAACAGAGATGAATTATTATTATATAATCTAAAAAATAAGAGAATAGCATTCTTATTTTACGAAGCAAACAATTTATATTCAAATTTAACAAGTTGTTCACATGTGACGCATATTCATTTTTTACTTTTAACAAAGAGTGATGGCAAAAATTTACACATAACAAAGTATTCACATTCATTTAAAATGGAATTTTTAAGACTAATCATTTTATTATCCAGCTATTTATTTTAATTTTTATAATGCATTTATTTTTCATAGTATTGTCCGTCATACATAGCAAACAAATATCTTTTAAAAATATAATTGATTTTAAAAGACTCATTTGCAAAGTAGTAATACATAAAAACTGCAGATTATTTAAATCAGTTTTAAGTTTAACCAAACTCTTACTATGTCTCAAAATCCAAACGGTTTCTTTTTTGCCACAAGGAATTAGTCCTCATTTGCAATAAAATTTCAGGTATAGTAACGCATTTTTTGCCGGTGCGTCTTTTGTTTTGGTGATTTAGAACTCTGTCAATGGGTGTTACTATTACATATAAATGTTAAAAAATATACACACTTTTTATAATTGTACAATCAGTGTGTTGCACTTACAAACATATCGATATAAGGTTTTATTACACGTTAAAACAACATTAAACTGTTATTTAAATTTACTTTTGTGATCTGAAAAACACGTAAAAGCGACCATGAATTAGAAAACCTTTAAAACAAATATATACTACATTCAAAAGACAACTTCTTCAGAACCAGAATATCTAAAAATTGCAATCATATATGAGTGAAACTTATTTCACATTTGTGATAAAGAGACTATTAAAGACTGCATATTAGATTTAAAGAAATATTTTAAATTGCCTTGAGCAGTATAAACTTTTTAATGCAACTATCAATAGAAATACGACTTTATTAATACAACTTTTTGCATTTACTTTAAATTTTCGAGAAACATTATTTACCTTTCATATTTAATGTACTGAATTTTTCGTCTTTTCCAGCTGCATTTGTTACACTGCAAGTATATTTACCGTTACTTTCTGGTCCAAGATTAGAAATAACGAGGGTGGACATAAAATCGTGGGTTTTGAAAGATACCCGATCGTTTTCTTGCAAAACTTTGCCATCTTTAGACCAGATGAATTGGAACGCAGGATCACCATCTATCACTGCACACGTTACTGCTGCTCTCATGCCAATGTTAAGTTCATCAACGAAGTGAAATTGACTTATCGTGGGTGCTTTCACAGCTGTAAAAACAAATTACCAGTTATTAAAAAAGAAATTTTATAATTAGGGTTTACAATGAAATGAACTCTTTAAAGCAAACAATTACTAGGGTATACGAAAATAATCTGTATTACTATTACCCTTATTATTACTCTTTCATTGCATAGACCATTTATTTAGTTTTATAAACTAAATTACTTTTCGCCTCTACATTTGTTGAATGCCCATATATGAAATTCCAGACCTTTACAGATCAGGGACGGCAAACCTTTTATACACTCGCATGCAAAAATTTAAAAGCATGATCATGACGTGCCAACTACCGAGACAGTGCATCACATAATAATGAACCAATATTATTTAACTGTTTATTAATTGTTTGATTATTATATTTTATTATTATTTAATTGTTTGATTTTACGATAAAAAAAAAAGTAAATGGGAAAAATTTGATGTTATACTTTAGAAAGCAATTTAAAGAAAAAAATGCTGTTTCATCTCAGATGCCAAATAATTTATATCAGCTTCGTTTTTAGTTATTTGTAAGAGAATGTAAGATGAATTGGACTTGGAGTCATCTGACAAGAAGTTTCTAATTTAGTTTCTATATTCTTAAAATGTAATGGTATTCATTTCTTATAATTTTGGTATAATAATAAGCGCCAGCTTCTTGAGTTTTCCGCATCTGGAATTGTTCATAATTTTACCATCGGTATTTTTGCTCATAATGCCTTATAACACTTCTTCTCTTAATCTTATTTTTATAGCCACTACTAGATTGGGTTTCTTTAAGTTGTATTTAAGTTTCTTGAATTTGTATAACAACCGAACCAATCGATTTTAGACAAATTCAGCTAAGTTCCTGCATTTTATGCAATTTCACTATAGTTTGTTTTAGAATCTGAACTGAAAAGAATCTGCGAATGGCACAATCAACAATGGCACGCGTGCTATATGTTCGCCGTCCCTATTCCACAGTAACGATATCTAAAAAAATGTATACAAGAGAATTCCGAATACAACAATTTCTTATATCACATAATCACATATATCAAATCACATATCATATCACATAAAACAAAACTTCAGATACTTATAATAAGTTTTAGAAATTAGGAGCTACTAGTGCAATAACACTTTACATCTGCGAAAAATATCGTAGAAAATCTAGAATCATAATTGAAATCATAGTAAATTTTCTTGAAAAAAAAAAATGTTTTTATTATTTTAGTTTTTTCCCCCAACGAGCTTAATTCTTCACATAGCGATTTTAAAATCCTTTACAAATTCTTCATATATTTAAATTTTCTGAAAAATATCCAAGATATTGTGAAATACTTATAGTTCACACTATTAACTTTTTCTGAAAAAAAAAAAAAAAAAAGTCGGATTTTTGTTATTATACACCAACTTTACTGCTCTGAAAAAAAAAAAAAATATGTTTCTCGAACATACTGATATTCTTCCAGTTTATAAGAAAAATAATCGAAAAACTTGCAAGTAAAATTAATAGATAGCTATGTATCTAGATTTTGTAAACTATGGTACTTTCAAAATATTAACCGATGAAAAACTGACAAATCTGATGAAAATTTAGCAAAGACTGTGCAGATTGAGATTATACTGTAATATTAAATAACTGAAACAGTTTAAAATCAGTTTATTCAAGTAAACTGTGACAACTAAATAAATTGTTTAAATAATAATTTATTTTCAAGTAGTAATTTAACACACGGTAGAGGACGATTGATTATCTTCAATCATAATTAACTCTTTTTCGGGGGGGCACATACCAATCTTTACCATCTGAGCTCTTCAAATATTTGTAAAACCATTAAAATTTTTCATCATTATAAAAAATTATAAGATATACATAACTAGGTTAGCTGGGTGAAAAAGTTCCACCAGATTCGTCCGGGACAGCTGAAATGGCAGAGCACTGGCGGCTTCAGCTAGGAGATCCCTGGTT
This sequence comes from Maratus speciosus, assembly GCA_963932465.1. Classification (NCBI taxonomy): domain Eukaryota; kingdom Metazoa; phylum Arthropoda; class Arachnida; order Araneae; family Salticidae; genus Maratus; species Maratus speciosus. Next base: position 14,066,169 of record OZ010791.1, on the reverse strand, counting down.
CGAATCCTGGTCCGGACATTTTTCGCCCAGTTGGAGATTTAAATCTAATTTTTTACCAATTAGAATAATTGTGTTAAAACTAATCTAGTGTAAGATATACATAAATTAAGAAAAACAAGTGCACATCAATATTGTTCAATATTATTTACGAATATGGATTTTATTATTATTATTATTATTGTTATTATTAGATGTAGCTCTATATTTTGAAAGATTTGAGAATTTTATGATTTTTTTTCCATCAGTGTGTTATACGAAGTGTTATTTTAGATATCATTTTTTGCTATATTTAATTTTAAAAAGTATCCTTCAAATAACTTAAAAAGCAGCTTGTTTTAAAACAATATTCTATTTTACAAAATTAGGTATGGGGACATGCATTTAAATTTAAGATTTATTGTAAATTCGAGTATGTTATGAATAATAATTTAAATAAAAGTTTGAAATTATGACAAAATATTCATAGCTTCCCTGTATATTTTATAAATATCTGAACTTAACATACTATTTTAATGTATACTATGCCCAAACGCTCGACTTTCCAATGAATTTAAAAAGTTTTAGGGATTTAATTAAATGTGTAAATACTTATAATCAATTTTCATTGAGACTAACTGTTGTAATTTTATTTAAAACTTCTTGCTCGAAAATAAAACATTAAATTTGTTTTAATTTTACCGTTTAATCAAAAAAAAAAAAATTAAATAATTTTTTTTAATATTCTAATTAGAATAAATAATATTTAAAAAATATTTTTGATGTTGGAAATACAAATATTACATATTAGTTAATTTATATATCATCTTTTAAAATTTATGAAATAAACATTAAAAAATTACATTTTAAAAGAAAATTATGATTAAAGATTTTCTTTTTAGACAATGTCGCGATTAGGAAATTCAGTTATAATTTCTAAACTGAGTAAAAAACAATTTTAAGAAAGAAAGAAAAACTACAAAATAATAAAATGTTTTTCTTTTCAAGATAATTACTTTTAATAATTCATGAAATTATTAAAAGGATTGTTGCACACTTTAGTTTTTGAACTTATTTATTTTCAATTTAATAGATACTACTAAGCAGATTTTAAATATCAAAACTTTAGAATATATCCTTTTCCAATCTGAAAAAATAATTTACAACAGAAATAAATTATTATTAATATACAACTAAGTTTTCATTAATATGACACTTGTTTTATTCCTTATTTATCCCAGTATATCTGACCCCATTTATTAATATATTAATGGATTCGAATTCAACACATAGTGGTAAAACTTTACTATAACCAATTTTATTTTCTGAATTTTTGATCTGAATAAATATCTGAAAAAATCTATGTCGTCTTCCTAGAATTTAAACACGCATGGAATAAAAAAAATAATTTTCAAATGCTTCACATTGTTGACTATTAAACTAAAGGAAATAAATAATGAATAGATAATAAAAAATACCCAATTTATCAAAATATAGTATATTTTAAAGGCTTTTTAATAATAAAACACTAACTAGAGGAAGATTTCCAATGAAACTGCCTATACATTTTGTAATAGCATTATTTCGAAAACTAACCATAAAGAAAAAAAAATCGTTTAGTAAATTATCTAAGAAGCAAGTTAGAGTTATCTGAAAAATGTTTCATCAAAACGATGTGGTAGTGATATTTTTAATAACAACTTTTAAAACAGGGGAAAATAAACAGTTTAAAATATGTATTTAAATCTATATAGTATATCTCAACTACATACATGGACATCAAAAGTGAATAGAAGTGAAAAATAAAACGGTTTCGTACATAGATAAACTAATGATCTATTCAATGAAAGAATAAAATTAAAGCTAATATATATAGATATCATAAATATGCGTTCGATATTTTGTATATAAAGAGGTACTCACCTATGGAAACACTGATCATCCATAGTTGTGTCAAAAGGAAAAGCCAACTTTTCATGTCGATAATTTGTACGTAATTCTGCATTTTGCACATGGTAAGAAAATTCCCAATGCACGCAAAAAATCCGACAATTGTTATTAGAAGTGCTTTTAAATTATTTCCTTAGAAGTAGACATAAAAAAAGATTAATTGCGCGAATATTTAGGTATGAGCACACTTTCAAGAATAAAATCATAATGCTGATCCAATTCCATACTAAAATGCCATAGTATATGCAACTCTTATACAATCGCCGTTTTATGGTATACTAGCGCCACACAGTGTCGTAAATCAGATTTAAAAGTTACATGAATTTTTAAAATTGAGTTTATAAAAAATAAATGTTAATCATTTAGTTTCATTCTTTGTTTTATATAAAATTGCTTTACTTGCAACACCTTTAAGTGGAACAGAATATTACGACATTAAAATAAAAAATCGAAAGAAACAAATATTTTTTAAAAAGAAAAAAAAGTTTTTATCTTTTCTTTACATTATTAAATTTGCTATTGCTTTAATGTAGCATGTTTTCGAGCAAAAATAATTCAAGAAAATTAAAATTATGGCAAAAATCTTCTATATAGTATTTAATATATTTATATATACTTAAATGACTTCGATTGTATTCAAGAATTATGCAATAAACAACCACCGGAGGTTACACAGATAATATACTAACACATAATGAGGTTATATAGTCCTAAAGGTAATTATAAAAATTTATATAATAAAAAATATATATATACACAACAACCGAACATATTTCTATAGCTCCAATAATTGACAATTTTTCAATTAAGTATATAGTGAGCAGGGCCCGACTAGCAAGTTTCTGTGCCTAGTGCACTTTCAATTTTTAGTGCCCCCTTAGATTGGTTGATTTACGGATACTGTTTTTTTTTTTTTTTTACATGTTACACACTTATTTGAAAAGTGTCAACACAAAATATTAAGTTTTCCCGGAAAATTGACAAACGGTTCCAGGAATAAAAATAATTTTTTTCTTTTATGGAAATAGGTTTTTAACCATATATTGAAATAAATTTGTGTCCTCTTATGGTATTAACATCTCAAATATCACATTTTTTCACAATTATTTCACTTTTTAATGGAAATTTAATTTGTTTAAATTTAATAAACCAGGGCATGGGCCACGGGTGCCCGTGCGATAGTCAGGGCTTGACAGTGAGAAATAAGGATGTCATAATTGGCCTTTTCTTACGATACCAATGAAGCGAATTTGCATCTCTCAAAATCACTTGATCGCCACGTAGTTCATTTGTGAGGGTTTTTTTTTTTTTTTTTTTTTTTTTTTTTTTTTTTTTAAAGATTATTTAAACATTTAAATGCTGACAAAGAATTTGTTTTAAAGATGATTGATGATGTGATGATAAAAGATTTGTGAAATTAAAATCTTTTCATGTGATATATTGAATTTATTTTAATCTAGAAAACGTTCTTGCAAGTTTCCTGTCTAAGAAAATTGTAGGAATTAAAAACTAATTCAACAAATATCGAAGGTTTCAAGGAAGGTATTCTCCATTCTCTAAGGAATTTATTTAAATAAAACTAATTTGGAGTAAAAAAAAAAAAAAAAAAACTAATAAAGTATGCTTTAGGACACCATAGACATACACCCCTACCCATAAATAAAATCAATATATGCCACAATAAAAGATTTGTATTCCGTATATGTATCTTAAAAGGAATTATTTACCTTAGCTTAAATGCTTAAAGAATATCAAAAACTGAAAATAATCACAAATACAAAACGTGGCTGTTTATCAGTATTTGAGCGTACTGTAACAAAATGGCTTCACAAGGATAATTATGGCATCAACAATGTTTCTCACTGTACGCTTATAAACGGCAATCATTATTCTTTCAAATGAAAATAAATTATTAAATTTTCATTTAATTGTAACTTACTAAACTGCAAAATTGTCGATAGTTGGAAGAGACTAATAATTTTATCACTCGCTGTAAATAAGTTCAATCACAAAAGTTAAACACTTTAAATTGTTGCACATAAGTAAACGACTCTTTCATCTAAATATGCATAGAAATTTGCTAAAGTAAAAATTATGTCTAATTAAAAAAGCTAACCCGATTCTTAACACGTTGAGTGCCACGATGACTGACACTGAAGCGCTGAAAATTTACAATGTTTAAAGTAATTTTTAAGAAAGTATAATCCTGTAATAAATAACAGATAGGTAAATTTTAAATATTTGTTCAGTAATTATTTAAAACAATGTATATTTTTTCAGTTTTGTATCCTATTTTAGACGTCAGCCATCGGTGAATGACGCGTTTTAAACGGAAAGTTCGCTGTCAGCCACCGGTGGCTGACGTGACGCTTAACGTGTTAAAAAAGTTTCAATATTTCAAAAGTTTAAAAAATGCGCCACGAAAAATTATATATGTACTTTTCAGAATTAGTTCGTTTGTTTGTTGGACTACAATCGTCGATCGTTGTAAACATTTGATCTACATTTTGAAAATGAAGTACTCTTCAATATTCATATATTTCTCAAACAGACTGAAAAAAATAAAATATAACACGAAATTTACAAAGGAAAATAAATCGCACAACTGCAATTATCAAAGATTGAATATGAAATATCTTTGTTATTGCCTTTGACTAGAAGAACACCGTGCTTTTCATCCATGCCTTTAGAATTTTTAGCTCTGCAAGTATAGTTTCCGTTACTTTTTGCTTCCAGTTTCGAAATAAAAAGAGTGGATGCGAACCCATCAGGTGACTGCTGCAGTGTCACGTCTTGAATTCCTTGAAGATCGTGACCGTCTTTCAACCAAGAAAATGTAAATGGGGGATCACCGTCCACTGCAGTACAAATCACTGCGATTCTTTTGCCATAACTTAAATTCGAGGGAAATTGAACGGCCACTTCGGGTTTGCTGCCTGCAATTTAAGTAGATTATTATTACTATTAATTATTATTAATCATAATTCAATTTGACATTGAACAGTAATTTGAAAAAAACCTGGGCTTTTTAATTACAAATATTGCCTTTTAATACGTAATATAAAAAAACTGACAGCGATTTTATCACAGTGTCATCGTTTGCATGTATGAAAAGTTTTGAAATTCTGTGACATCGAGCCTATAGTTTTTTCTTTTTTTCGAAATATTTATTTTTAGTTTGCTTTATACATAGTGTTTCAATCCAATGTTTACAAACTTTAACAGGTGGTAGAGAACCCAACAGCAAACAATTTTTATTTAGGTAATTACAGTTGCAATCTAAATCAGTTGATCAAAATTGCAGGATGCTTCACCGGATTTTTGGTCGTAACTTTAGCAATAATGAAAATATCTTAATGATATTTACAACATAATTAACTCGTGTTCCAAAATGCCGAAAAGTACTGTAAATGATCAGTAATTTTTTCGGTGCGCCGCGCCCTGTGTAATGTCAACAACATCCTGAAAATTGAATCATTTAATTTATCGCCGATTGGATGCGTATGGTGGCCCATTTCACCACACCGTATGCTGTTGCCTCATTTAAGGTGATGGAAAAGGTCACCATGTGCATCCAATCAGTGTTAACTTAGACGATTCATTTTTCGTAAATCAGTTGACATAATAAGAACTGATCAAATTACTGCGTACTTTTACAAGTTTTCGGGATTTCATTGCATTTTTCCCGCTACAAGTGAATTTTAAAAAATATCTGCATTATTGTTAAAGTTATGACCAGGCTCAAATTGAAGTGGAGCACAGAGTAATTTTGACTAAATTAGTAAGATTGCTGCAACCGTAGTTTCTTATACAAAAAGTGTTTGTTGCAATGTGTTTTATTATCTATTAAAGTTTGTAAAATTTACATTGAAACACACTACCCGTAATAATATACAGCAGAAAAAAATTCAATTTTTAAAATAAACATTTTTTTCTTACATTTATTAAAACAAATTCTAATCCTCAATGTTCTGCAAAAGTGATTTAATGAAACCCGCATTTACTAGATCTTAAGATTATTGGGCGTTTCACTCTCATGAATAATAATTTAACTAAAAGCTGGATATTAGAATTTTAGTACCCATATCTGGACACAGATAATAAATATCAAGAGAAAAAAAAATATTTCGAATTGTGGACATACAACTAAACGTTTCATTTTCTTATATAGGCGGATTTTTAAAATGCCAAGATGGCACTTGTTTTAAGGGGCTACTCCAGTCACGTGAAGAGACCTGCTCGTTAATGCTAAACCCATGGGGAAAAAAATATTAAGATATCTCGTTTGCATTTCAATATTTTTAAATGATTCTTGCATTCGATAGCTGAGATCAATCTGTACAAAGACTGTTTTTTACTTTTTCAATTTTGTTTGCAATTTTTTTTTTTTATGAGGATGTTTTTACTTTCGGAATCGGTTCCAGAAATTAAAGTGTCCTAATAAAAAAATACCTGTAAACAAAGTAAAAAAAATAAAGGGCCTTTGTACAGATCGATCTCAGCTATCCAATGAAAAAAAAATTAAAAATATTGAAATTTAAACGAGATATCTTTTAAAAAAATCTCCCATAGGATTAGTATTAGCGAGCGGGTCTTTTCGCGTGACTGAAGTTTTGTTCTCTATTATAAAAAAGAAAAATGTTGTCGAACTTTAAAAAAAATTATGAAAATACTCTAATTAAAACCGGTTTTATGATAAAATATGCGGAGCGATACCTATCCAAATGAAGGTAAATTTGAACTTTAAAGTCATTTTTCTCAAATCATATTTGACATTATGCGCTTCACATTTCACAAACTAAGTAACATAGAAACTTAAAATTTTGGATTAAATTGTATTTTATATATCTTTATAACCTCTATCTATATTTAAGTAAGTTCCAGTAATATATCTATTTATTATTTTTTATTGAAAGTATCATAAATTTTGCGCTTTATGGTCTAATTGCCTGAAAAAAATATTTTCATCTGTAAACTTTATTATTATTTTAGGTTGAAGCTAAAGTACGATGTAAGAATACATATATGTAATATTAAGTGGCTATATTGAATATATTTTATATAATCCTGAGCGCAACACATGTATGTCATTACAAATCCTTAATTAGTCTGTCTTAATTAAACTAAATTCTAATTATGTATCATTAAAATTATTTAAAGGAATGAGTAAACAAAGATTTGTACAATTTATTCTAAAAAAAATATTGTTTAATTTGATGAAATTTTTTACAGCTCACGCAAGATCGAGTTGTTGAAGGGGATCTTCCCCCCTCCCCCCTTAAGCAATTGTGATTTTTTAATAACGAAATAATTGTAAGATTTTCGATGTTGTAGCAGCATAATTGTTGTAAATATGTTTTAATGAAATATACTACTGAATTATAAATACATGTTATACACATAGAATAGATTTCAAAATTGTCCTTTTATCATATCATCATATACTTTGCATTATTTATTCTAAATGTAAAACCGTAAACTTTTATGAATTTATACTAATGAAAGTTTAAATAGAATTAAAATAAAATTTAAAAATCTGTTAGATTCTGCCACAATTAAAAAAAAAAAATCAAACATACGAACATAGAAAATAGCCTGTTACTGTGTTTCAATGCTTAATATTAATTAATACAGTAATTGAAGGACATGATAGTTGAAAAAAAGTGCTGGAGTTTCTTTGAAAAAATTCCAAACTTATTAAAAGGATTGCTATACGTTTTGATTTTTGAACTTAAATACTTTAAATTTCAATGGTTGTTAGTATTTAAAAATTATTTCATAAGCTCGAAACATTGACTTTTTCAAATAACAAATTAACTTATGATAGGTATATCACTTTTATAAAACTACTCTCTTTATTTTTAAAATGTTAGTAACAATTTAAAAAAATATGTGCGCAAAAAAACACTACTAAAATACAAACATGTACAAAACTATAAATATTTATTTATTAATATATTAAAACAACGTATCTAAACATATTGAAAAACCGAATTTGGCAAAAAGTTATATATATTTGTCTCTCTCTGATATTAGGAATCTTTTAATTAGCCCATTAATGTATAAAAGTGTTTTAATTTTATCTTTTAACTTAATTAAAAGATTAGATATTATATTATACGGTCAAACTATTATAATGTAAAAGAACAGCATTTTAAACTTTAATATACATAAAAAAAAAAATGCGTGTGCAAAAAATACTTCTCAAATACAACATGCACAAAACTATAAATATTTATTAATATACTAAAGCAATAATGTAAACCAAACACGTTGAAAAAACCGAATTTGGCAAAAAAGTTACATATATATTTTTTTCCTCTCTCATATTAGGAATAATTTAATTAGCTCTTAAAAAAAGTATAAAAAAGTGTTAATTTTATCTTTTAACTTAATTGAAAGAATAGATACGTAGTCAAGCTATCAGAATGCAAAAGAACAGCATTTTAAACGATATTTTTTTTTAATAATTTTTTTTTTCTTTCGTTTTCTCCAATTCGAAACATCACCACAGTTTTAATACTTCTATAAACTATACTCAAAAACTTTTATTATGTCCACATTTTCCAATTGTGGCAATATTATTGTAATTATAATATTGCAAGATTCGACTAGCTGTCTGTTGTTTCATTTATTAATAAAACGTGAAAATTTTTATATGCTTTCTGGATAAAAACATGCATTTTATTTCATAATTCGAATAAGCTCAATAAGTTTTTTGCGTAGCGGAAGTTTTTCAGAAACTAAAAATTACGTCCTTAATAATAATAATAATAATAATTATATTATCAACCATGACCAGTAAATTTGGATACGTAACCACAAATCTTTAAAAGAAAAGAAGAAAAAGCTATAATATACCCATGCTATTTTTTTTAAAAGTAAATCAAACGTGTTTGGATAAATTACGTTTACATTTAGACTTGATAATAACAAGAGAAATAGCGAAAATTGTATATACTCACCAGTGCTTTTGTAGATCTGTAGAACAAGAGTTAGCAGGAAAAGCAAACACTCCATGTTGAAGAAGCTTTGCTTATACATAGCCGTTAAAACCAAGAGTTGCATGAGGATTTACGCGCAAGTAACATATATATAATGCGTATTACTAGGCTGTATTTTGAAAGATTTTTCCACAAAATCGCAGTGACATGTAGTATGTAGTTGCCGTTTAGCGTTGCCTTCTCGCGATAATGCTGAAGGGAAATGTTGAAATCAGAAAAATTATGGGAAAACAAAATCATATGCGCTCTGACTGGTAAACTAGCGCCACACAGTGACAAAAAATCAAAATAAAAGGTACACATTTATATCAGATAAGAATAGCAATTACATTAATATGATAATTTCCCGTTGTACTTTCTTTTAAAGTATATCAAAACAAATATACTACATCACGGCACTAAAGATAGAGATAATACACAATAAATGGATTTATAATATATGATTTATAATATATGATTGATATAAGTGACAATTGGAAATTATAAAATATAGACACATTACAGCAACCTCAAGACATATAAACAAATAAATGATGTTTTGAAAAAATTCTAGCGTTTTTTGAAGATATTTTTAAAACTTTTGAGTTGATTTATTTATGATTTTAAAGCACATTAACTGCAAAAGAAATACACTGAATGGGTAAAACAAATACAAATAATATAACATATGTCTAATGTGATAAGATTCGCAAGAAATTGCTATTGAAATAATGAATAGAATGTGAAAATGAATATTGCCTTTCACGAGCAAAACACCATGTTTTTCGTCCATGCCCTTTGAGTTACGAACTCGGCAAGTATAATTCCCGTTGGAACTTGCTTCTAGCTTAGATATAAAAAGTGTAGAAACATAACCATCAGAATCCTCTTTAACTGTTATACCTTGTATATTACTTAATTCCCGACCATCTTTCAACCAGGCAAAGGAAAAAGGCGGATCTCCGTCAATAGCAGTACACGTAACTGTGATTCTTTTGCCGTATATTAAATTGACAGGGAAATTGACAGCAATTTCAGGTTTATCCCCTGAAAAATTACAATATAGTATTACAGTCATATTTACAAACTTTTCAAGTAAAAACATAGCAGTATATTTAAAGTTAAAAATAAAAAGAATTATATGCAACTATTAATCATGTGATTATCACGAAGAAATCAGCTAAAAGTATAATTTAACACATTTTGAAAAAATATAGAAAATTTATAACAAATATTACTACTCAAAGCAATTCTTAAACCTAAACCATAAATACTTAATTCTAAACTCAAGGAAAACCTTAAACCTTTTTAAATCTGCTTTTTAACGCACTTGGTGGATAGTTTTTATGCATTACATGCATAAAACTTTTAGACATAACTAACACAGATTACAGAATAAAAAGAACAGGTTTTTCGTCCTATTCTCCTCTAAAAGCAACATATTTTTCAGAGACAATTATCAAAGTTGACCTCTTAAGCTAATTTTTGCAATAACTCATTTTTTTTTTTCATTTTGGGGTGTTGGGGTGAGGGAGAAAAACATTTTATATTTTGGAACTAGATAAGAATTTCTGAGCATTAAAATTTTCAAATGCATAAATAGGACTAGAAAGGATATATCATTATAGTAGAAATTCCCTTCAAAACTGCTCTTTCAGACAGAGAAAAAAAAAATTAAAAAAAAAAAAAAGCCTTAGTCAACATGTTAAATAACATAACATAATTAAATATTATTCATATAAAACTTCAAATCACCTGCTCCAGGTATTTCATGAATTTTCTTTAAAATTTTCGATTAAGTATTCGAAAAAAAAACCTCCCCCAAATAAAGCAAAATTTGATCATTTGCCATCAAATTGGCACTTAAAGGATTTAGTGTTCGCTTTTCTAAATACAATAGACTCCCTAAAATCCGCAACCCTAAAATACGCACACCATCACAGCTGTAAACAATGAAATTTCAGCTCAGATGCAGGGACAAAATTAGACTTTAAAATTTTTATATCAATTTCATATATATTTTAATATGGAATTTTCGTTAATATTACTGAACTCGTGTTTTTTTTTTTTTTTTTATGAAGGAAGTAAATTCCTGAGAAAATTCAAGCTATTGCTGATATCACTTGTAATCACAATCTTTTTACCAAATATATTTATGTATTAATCAAGCTTTTCTGGTTATTAAGTCTGGCTAAACCTGAAATAAAACTTCCTTATTTTATGGTTTTGATGTGAATGAGTAGGGTACCTTTATGAAGCAAGTTTCATTCAATAATTTAGGAAAAATGTATCTCATCTTTATTATGCCTATTTAATTATACATTATTTACTTGATCTTTTCGTTTAATAATTTAATCATTTTTAAACTATCTAAATTTTTATTATTTTAGTTTATTACTTAATTATTTTAACATTTTACTATACTGTAAGAAGTCATTATAATCTCGATTACATTATGCATTCAAATGACAGTTTAAAAAATGTAAAAGCAATGACCAGAAATTTCCAAAATTCTAAATTCCGCACAACCTCTGGTCTCAAGCGGTGCGGATTTGAGGGAGTCTACTGTATTACATTCCTTGGGCCAGAAGCTGTGCCAATTATGAATTTCATTGTTAAATTTACTTTAAAAACATGGTCCAAATATGCCGTGATAAAACCATTCATTATGTTATTAAAAAAATATTTTATATATAATAATAGTTATAATACAATTCGAATTTGATACTTAACGAAGTGTCTCTTGAGAAATATCAACATACAAGTGATATTTTCTGTTTTACAAAATCTACAGAACTCCATAATATTGAATTATAAAAAACGGGATATTTAAAATGACACTTACCAAAATATACTTCTTGGAACTATACAAAGTAATATTTTTAAAAAGTTAAAAAAAAAGATTTTAACATAAAATTGTCTTGTCAATGGCGGTTTTCAAATTCAGTTATCATCAACTCGAAACTATCAGACACATTTTCTGACTCATTTTTAAACGTAAAGGCATATAAAATTGGTAGGTTTGACAATTGAAGCGATCTGGAATGGTGTTTTCAATTTTTTGATAAACACACTTATCGAGTTATAAACGACTGTTGTCACGTGATGACAGGTTTTCTCCTTTGCCGTTCTATCACGTCCGCAAATTTGGTTCAAAACACCAACTTTGACTGTATTATCTGAAGATCTTCTGCCTTTACCAAAAAAGGGAAAACATCATTCGATTACATAGTTTCTGAATAAGAACAACTGCCCATTTCATGCGTTTCCGAACAAAAAGGAATTCAGAAAAGTATCAAAAAGAGATCCTTTGGATTTAAGAACAGCTTTAAGGAGATGGTGGACGTTGAAATTAACTTTTTTTTTTTTTTAAGCATTATAAATTATGATTGATATGAAATAAGTATTTCCTACGTACATATAACATGTTTTGAAATAAAATATGTAAATTTTTTGCACGAAAAATTTTTCATCAAGAAAAAATATGATAAGCACTTCATATTTAAAAATGCTCCAAACTTTTTCATAAAGAAGCAAAGCCAATGATTACTATAATGGCTCAGCTTCTAAAAATATACAAATAATTATTACTAAAATTTTTATTTACGCATATTGGGTAAGTTTTTTTTTTTTTTTTTTTTTTTTTTTTTTTTTTGGCCTTTTATATTGCATTTCATGACGATAACATTGGTAATTAATCGTTGTTTCGCAGACGGATAATCATTTATTTCAAAAATAAAACCATTAATATGAAAGATAAAAATGATTTATCTTCGGCCATTTTAATCATTGGTTACTGGTGAGATTTTAAAGTGAATTAATTTAGTTCAAATTTTGATTGAATGGGAATCACACTGAGACTGATTTAAAGTGAATCTATATTACGAAAGATGAATTTAAAATTGAACATTGATCTTTGTATTTATTTTTATTGTTCCTTTTAAAAGTGTTCACCATCTCCTGAATTAAAGAAATTACAACATTCCGAATAACAGACTTAAAAATGTCAGTTTTTATAAAACACTTAGAATGTTCAATCTACAAAAATATTTTCTAATTATTAAATTTTTAGAGATAAATAATTTGAAAACTTGACAGATTGTTTTAAGAATATTATCTATTTTCAACATATTTTTCTTTATTATATATATATATCCACAGATTATGTCATTTTCATTCTCATTTTTCTTTGTTTTTTTTAAAAATGCCTTAATTTATTTGCATAAATTTAAAAACAAGTAAAATAAGAAATCTTATTGATTGCTACATACTCAAACTTTGGTACTTTTAAAAACTATGTATTACAAACATTAAAATGTACTTTCTAAAAATAAATACATAAATGCGTTTCAAAAGCCATTTGAAGCAAAACCAATTACACTAATGTTATTCATAACTTAGATCCTGATATCTAAAGTACAATTCTGTGTTGCTGAAGATTTGATTTAACTAAAAGGAACTTTATATATTAATATCTTCAGTCGTGCACCAATCTACAGTATTTAAAAAAAAAAAAAATAAGAGTCCATTTAGCAATTATATTTATTATAAAATGAGCGCGAATAAACATAAATAATGTAAAATAAATAATGTAATGGAAAATCTTGAATAATGCTTCAAGAAAGCTAAACAAAGCATCTCGTGAAAAATATTTCATACTATTTTTCTTAATTTTATTTCGTGATCTTTTCTTTTGCTTTTTAGAGAATTTTCAAAACAGTATTTATATTTAAAGTATTTATACTTTAAAAACCAAAAATATTTTTATAATATGATTATAAAGAGTTGTTATAAAAAATAAGCTATTGATACACTACTAATTACAACTATTTAACGAGACATGTTTTAAAAGGTAGGGAAAAATGGAATAAATATACATTTGTTTATGTACATGAAATAAAATATATTAAACTAGCTATTATAATACTTACATAAAATATCAAAGTATATTATTAGTAAAAATGATTGAAAATCAATTAAAACTTACCAAATGTAATTGAAGCTTTACTGAACAACACAGCAGCGATGATGCAAAACAAATATTCCATTGCAAAGCTGTTACAGCAAAACCAATTGTTTTCAACTTGCGATTTTTTACTTTATGAGAAGATTTAAGATACAAAAATTAAGTAAACAAAACAAAAAGCTAAGATTAGAGTTCAATATTTTAATTTAGAGAGACCGTTTTCACAATTGTAACACATATTTGATTGTGAGAAGACATTCACAGTCATCCGTTGTACAGCGACATTTTAAGCGATATGAAGCTTACACACAAGATACTAACGCCACATAGTGGCATAAAATAAAATTAAAAGTTCCATATTATAGATGTCAGTTAAAAAAAAATTACATTATATAAAACTGAAAACAAGCAAAAACTAATACATTGTGGATTAAAAAAATTTCAAATAACTGAAAAAGTGACATATTTCTTTGTGAAAAGGTTAATCATTACGAATGAATTTAATGTTTGAAATGAAGTTTGTGATCGTCGATTCTTCTTAAAATACTTTACGTAATTCTTTTTCTCTCTCTCTCTCCCCCCCCCCCCCCCAAAAAAAAATAGTATACAGTTTGTTTTGTTTGATTAAACGATATTTATATTTCCATTTTGAGAAATTTGAAGAGAAAATAATTTATATCTTTTAAAGATAAAAAAAAAATGAACGCACAACTTTTCGGAATTCGTTCTTTTAAAATCTTACAAATATAGATAAACATAAACATGTAATAAAAGAAATACTTATTTACACAAATATATATCAGCAATTTTTTTTTTAACATTCTTTAAAATAACCCCCACTCATACACAAATTAATGAATAATTATTTTTATATACAAAGTCTTAAAAAATAAATATCTTTTTGAAAAATAAACCATTTCTTTGAGAAATGATATGAAAGGAAATTAATAAGCCATCAGTTCATCATATTTAAAATTTGAAACATAATAATTCAAGAACACAATAATTTACAACTTAAAAAAAAGAATATATTTATTAACACCTTTTCTTAAGAATTGTTTGATTTATTTGTTACTTTGGATTCTACGTTAATATGCTTATAAAATTTTGGAAAGGTAATTGACACTTACAAATGTGGTAATGTAAAACGAATAACTACGTAAAACAACCTTTTCAGTTTAATTCTACAAATATATAAACATTATATAAAATTAAACTTCTTCCTATATACATAAACATTAAAGACACTTATGCACCAGTGTGTAGCATTTTTTGAAGCTTTAAAGCATACTTTTTCTGACATTATCTTATCAAAAATTATAGTTTTTAAGGAAAGAAATTACTATTAATATTTTTAGATTAAACTCAATCACACGAATACATACATACATACATAATCTATATAGCACAAATTCCTAATTTAATAATATTGTTGTGTCATTGTTATTTAACGGTAAAAAAAAAAAAAAAAAAAAATCGGTCCTTTATCTAACTTGAATAGTTGCAATAAAAATTAAAAACTTTAATATCAAAGTAAATTTTATACGAATACCTGAATTAAAGAAATATTCACGAACTGATAACATGACCTTTATTTTCATGAATTCATTATCATTATTCATAAAAATAAAGGTTATGACATCACTGTGAAGCTAAGAGTTCAAAATCATTTTTGTAACGATAGAACTAAAGTAGATATAAAAGAGAGTGTTCATAACTAATTTTTTAAACGACATAATTACATCCATCTTAATTATGATATGAATAAGTGTTTGACAAAGTAACTATGTTAGCATGGCACGCACTTTCAACATAAAAATACCGGATTGGAGAATATATTTAACAATCTTAATACAACAAAACCTCTAAATACCAGACACTTCTGAACCGCAGAATGTTACCACATTCAGAGATATAAGTGCAAATATACATAGTTGTAGATGCAAAAAAGTATTTGCTAGAGGTATCTATTATAGCAATTTTGTTATTTAATATGTTTATGCAATAAAAACAGTCTGAGATAAACTCCGAAAAACTTGTTTAAAAAGGAAAATTAGTAAAATTCAACTTTTAGAAAAGTTTTTAGAAAACATTTTTCTGCAAAATAATTTTGTATACATTCAAATGATACATGCTGGTAATAAAACTAGAACCATTACCAAAAAATAAAATACAAATTTATTACAAAAATATTTTTTACCGTACGAATCTTTGAAAATTCTGTGAAAGACCAAATTAAAAATATATATTTAGGAAATTTATATATATACATACACACACATAAAATAAAGATGAAATCGCAAATATATGAACAAATGGTAAAATTCTAAAGATGAACAAGATATGAACATAGGAGACCAGTATGTAAAATAAGAAACTATGAATAGAGAAAGAATAGTTTTAGGGGGGAGGGACAACAAACATATATATATAGTTAACTGAATGATTAATGCTAGAGTAGATGTATATCAAGTGAATAGGATAGCAATAATGATACTTAATCAACAAGATGAAAACGAATTGATGACTAATGGAAATAATACATGTAAAATACGCTAGTACAACTATGAATACATGTATTGAGAGAATTAAAATGAACAAAGTGAAATTGAGCAGATTAAACTAAGCTATATTAATTACCAAGCTAAAGTTATCTTTTACTTGATAAAGAGAGTACCATTAATAATGCCAGAATTATATTCTCACCTTTCATGCTCAAGACATCAGATTTTTCATCCACCCCACCTTCGTTTGTCACTCTACAAGAATAATTACCGTTACTTTCTGGGTCAAGGTGTGAAATGACCAGCGTGGACATTATTTCGTTTGACTTGATGGACACTTGGTTGTTTTCATGTAATACAGTCCCATCTTTAAACCACCGAAAATCGAAAGGTGGCTCGCCGTCAATAACTGCACATATTACAACAGCTCTCATACCAACGTCTAATTCATCAGAAAAATGGAAAGGATTGACCTTTGGCGGTCTGTGGGCTGTAACAAATATGAAGTATTTTAAACGGATTTATCGAAACGAAAACTAATTATTGTACGTTCGTGACAAAAAAAAAATTGTATAGTATAAAATTAATTTTTTATTTACATATTCTGCCATTATTAAAAGTTGGAAATTCGTTTGGCAAAGCTGTCTTCAGAAGACGGTAAGATAAAAATAGAAAAAAGTAGAATTCCGAGTATATTCCGCCAAAGAAATTTTAATTCCTCCGCAACCAAAAAGATTGGGAATCGCTGTTTTCGTATATGTTACCTCTCAGAATTATTATTTTAAAATTAAATAACACATACTAAAATCATTAAATTGAAAATTTCATATTTTAAAACAGATCGAAGACCAATTTAATGAAAATCAAATAAAATTATTGTAAGTGATAAAATCGTTTTAAAATTCAATAAAGACGAATTATATATTTTGCTTGTCTCACTGCTAATTTTACATTTTATTACTAAATTTAGATGTTTGTATTTACAGAAATACGTTGAACCTTTTTCTTGTTTGATCAGGAACTGTTTTTGTATATTCATATCAATGTATTATCAATTTTTTCATGACGAAAACTCAGTTTCATATTTACACTAAAAACATGAGTTATTTTATATAAAATAAAAAATGATTAATTATAATGAAAAATAATTAAAAAAATCTCTCAATTGAAAAAAAAAAGCATCGGGGATCGGTTACTGAGTATCTTTATGTGCTATTGCTCAAAGAATGATTTTTTAAATTCTATTTTTACAAAATTATCAGAAACTTGAAAAGAAACAACTTTAATGAATATATCTGAAGCTTTGATATATGTTAGGATGAAAATTATTTGACCGCAGTGTAATTTTTTTATCACATTACTGATGACAAAAGGAAGAAAAAACATCTTGCAATTAATTTTGGTATTTTCATAATGAAAGCGTAAATTAATAAAACATTTTAAAAATATGTAAAAACTTACGTAGATACGATAGACTTTTCATTTTTATTAACTTGTTTATTTTAATAATTAAAGTTATTTAAAATTCAGATGCTGCTTTTTTTATATTGTCATAGTAAGCATTTAAAAGCTTATCAACATTTATAACTAATAAATCTTTTAAAATTACATTACATAGACGTGTTTATATACACGCACGATGAAACACTGGATGTTTCAATGATTTTTATTACTTAAGTAATAATTTAAAAAAAATAACAAACAGCTGAATTTGTCATCAACAAATTATTTATTCTTAGTACTAGGAATACAGTAGTAAAAAAAAAAGGTATTTTGTTACGTATTACAATCTACAAAATGTACCAGATATTTATATAAATGCTATGCAGTACTTAATAGTAAGTCCACATTATATTCATTAATGGTTTACACTTATTAACATTTGCGGTTTTTTTAAATCACATGAATCAATGTATATTATAGCGTTAAATTTTGAAAAGGGTCGAATATAAATGTCGCGTTTCTTAATTTTAACCTCAAAAGAAATTTTCATTTAAAAGCTTTTACTGATTTTAAAGCTTCGTATATTCAAAATAAACAGCTTACAAACGATGTTAAACATTTTTCTTATGACTTATAATAAAATTCTTGCATAAAAAAATTCTATAAATTAAGTATACTATGTACTTAAATTGAACAGTAATAGCGAGAAACACATTTCAGTAGAGGGAAAAAATATATTACTCACCAAAAATGAATTGCAAATCCACAAGCAGAGACAGCAGGAGAAACAAACCACCCATGTTGGTACCAGTATCACAATCAGATGAATGTATGTTTTTATACTTATGAAGTGTCCTTTCTTATGTTTATGAATTAATAGGATAGAATAGAATACAGTATATTTAAAAACTTCTACATAGTGACCCACAAGAGAAAACATTAAAACAAAATAATTCAGAGTTCTGATGTGTTCTTCTGCGATGAATAACGTCGTAAAAGTGAGTAATGCAAACGCATAAATTGTAACAGCAAGCTTGAAGAAATATTTCTAGTCAACTAGCGCCACATAGCGACAAAAAACGCAGTTAAAAGTATTTTGGAAATGAATTAAATATTTGTGTCAAATTATTTTTTAAAAAGTCATTGAAATCGTTTTTTTAAAAAAGTACAGATATAATGTGTGAGTTTAAACACATTAAAACTTGTTTTTAACTTTAAACTTTCTGACAAATACGAATTATTTTAAACGAAAAAATAACAGATCTTGAAAAAAGTTTTATAATGGGAAAACTTTATAAAATAGAAAACGATACATAAGTTCTGGATTTAAAAAGAGCTAAACAATATTTATGCTTGATATACATTCATATTTCAAATAAGGTCAATATTATTGAAATGTATTTGTAAAACATATTTTTCATTTTCGTGCATAAAAAACGCAATGAGTATTAACGAATCATAAGAAAAATAAATCCTTTCAATAACAATGGATAAACATGAAACAGCCAACAACATGCTGAATATGCATAAGAATGCAAGCGGAAATAAAGCATAATAAATGGATTTTCGGGCGAAATATCAATATTTGAGTAGAAAAATAATTGTATGATTTACGCGTTTCTTATTACACACTAAAAGTGAAAATTTTCCACCCAATTTATTTAAATTACCGTTACATAATAATAAAACTCCATCGACACACTTTTTAATCACAATAATATAGCGTTAACAGATTAACATAATAAAAAGTAACTTTATTATGGATTGTAATTCACAATAACTTTTGTCAAAGACACAAAAGTTTCAGAAAAGTTATTACTAAACTCATTTTCATTCGCAAACTCATTAAATTGGTAGGTGTTCTTATTTAGAAACTATGAAATCTAATCCCCATTTCTCGATAAAGGGATCTTCAGAAAAAAAAAAAAAAACTGGGAACTTTCAGTTCAAACGGATTTTCCAGGCGATGTAGCCCAAGAAGACGGTTGTCGCTTATAATTCAAGATGTAATACATTTCTCGAAAACCAAAAAACGTTATTAGATTGCAAATCATTTCAATAGTCATGATTCTGAACTGTAGGATTTTGCGTTTAAAAAACGATTCCGTGAATGTAGCAAAAAGTTTCGCTCTATTGAGCGGGAATATCGTTTTAAACAAAACATAACTAAAGTGCGTTAAAATAATATTTTTATGTTATAAAGCAAACACTCTCATACTTACTGTGGCCGTTTTTAATAGAGAAATTTCACGGAGTTAAAAATTACAAAGAAACAGAAAGACATCAAAAGTCAAATATATAATCAACAAAGGCATTTAATAATTAGCGGTCAAGATGAAAATTTTTAAAGATTGTCCGATTTTGTTATATTTTTATTTAAAAAAAATGAGAATCTGCTTTTACGTTTGAAAATTTTCCAGTAACAAGGTGGCAGAGTTATCCCCAATAAAATATCTAAAAAATTAGTGCATGACAGGTGAACGCACAGACATAAATCAAGGTATGGGAGTTTAAAATAATGGAAGATGAAACAAAATTATGCATTTATTATTTAGGTTGACTGTTACATAAAAATCTTAAATAGCAAAAAATTTCATAAAGTTTCATAAAAAAAAAGTTTTCCATTATTAGAACATAATAAATGCAAAAATAAATTTCAAAGAAATATGAGAATTCTTTTACGCATTATCAATTTAAAATACATTAGTATTTACATTAAAAAATAAAACTGAATGAAATAAGTTATTTATATCGATTTTTTTTTTCAATATTATAGTCAATGCGTTTCGTTCATTTTAAACCTTTTCAAAGATGTCTAAAATTGCTTTTATATCATGAAACAGCAACTCATTCGAGTTACTCAATGCTTTTAAGGTTTTAATCTTACACCTTTTAGCAATTAGAAATAGTACAGTAACTCGTTTCTTAAAATCCTTAAGAGCATTTGGATTTAAAAAGTCAGAAGTAAAATAAAGTAACGCGGTAAAAAAAAAAATAATTGCCATGAAATCATTAAAATTCGGCAATTTAAAGAATCATACAATAAACGACAACAGAACAAACAAACTATAGAAGGAACATTTATACACAACAATCGATTGTAAAAACGAAATAAATTTAAGTAAAAAAGACGAGTTATTTATATTAAATGGTTATATATATATGTAAATAAAATAAACAAGCAAAAAAGTAACCGAGTAAAACTTCTGGAACATACATATAATAAAAAAAAACACTTAAATTCACAAAAATCATACCAATAACAATTCTTAAAATGTAATTTGTTTTAAAAAGATATAAATGCAATAACTGCCTTTTACAAGTAGCATTCCATATTTTTTATCCATCCCTTTAGAATTGCTAACTTTACACGAGTAATTTCCATTACTACTCGCTTCCAGCTTAGGGATAGATAGGGTAGAGGTGAAACCATCCGACGTTTCTTGGATATTAAACCTTTGAATTTCTTTCAATTCCGCTCCATCTTTGTACCATGTGAAAGAAAATGGTGGATCTCCATCAACAACAGTGCATGCCACAAATGTTCTTTTACCAAACTTTAAATTAGAAGGGAATTGGAGAGCAGCAATTTCAGGCTTAGATGCTGAAAAGAGAGGACTTCCGTTACGAAATACTTTTGGTACTTTACTAATTTTAATGATACTAGTAGGGAACACAATCCCGGGATTAATTTCTAATTATTTGGGTAAAACTGATATCGAAACATCTAAAAAATGTATTTTCGAATTTGTAAGAGAGGAATAACACCAAGAAATCCAAAAACTGGGATTATAAACAAAATTCAAACAGTCTGACGCAAAAGATTGAACAGAAGAAGCTGCTTGAGAATTTTTAAGATTTTACTTCACATTTTAGTGGGTGATATTTTGTAAAATTTGCATCAATTCGCTCATTTATCAATCTCAAAAATCTCAGGATTAGGCATTCAAAGTCCTGAGATTTACGGGATTAAAAATTAACAGGGATTGCAATTCCTAGATACGACAAAATGAAAAATACAAAAAAACAAGAATTCAATATTTATAAAAAAGGGGATTTTACATTACATTGTCTTTGGATAGAAGAAAAGTTTAAGATAAACATTTAAATTTTCCAATTTTGAAATCTTTAAAATGTGCTAAGATTTAACAAGTTGGAAATTGCTCGTCAAACGTGGCAAATGTGGTGCGTTCGTACTGTAACTAGTTTTATAATAATTTTTTGCACCGCATAGTGTACTGAATGTCTATTTTAGAGCACTTCCTAAGTGCCTATCCATTTCATTCTGTTAGAAAGGCTGTCACATCATTCAAATGCACTTGAAATAATGTTTTCCCATTGGCCTTAATGTAAGGGAAAACTTGACTGTCCCTGTCATTAAATTATACATCTGATTTTCATAAAATTTGAAATGACTCGACAAAATGTTCCAACAATTATATATTTAAAATTTCAGACCATTCGGAAGACTAACATCATTAAAATGCATTTGCAATAATTTTTTCTATGGGCCGTAATGTAACGGAAAACTTTGGACAGTACTTGTCATTCAACTATACATCCGATTTTTATGAAATTTGAAATGACTCGACACAATTTTGCAACCATTATATATTTAAAATTTCAGACCATTCGGTTGGCTAGTTTTTGCTCTATTATAGGCGGACAGACGGACAGACAGACAAACTGAACGACGACTATAGGTGCTACGTATTTATATAATTACGAACGCACCTAAAAATGATATTTTTATAAGTATTAATGTTTAAAAAAAAATACACATAAAAATAGAGATAGTGCATAGTACAATTCAATTTCGAAGTGCTCCGTACATATTCTAAATTATCCAAAATAAATCTATTTAAAGAAAAATTTTGCTTTTGTGAATAAGTATGTTTATATATTTCTTTTTACCTCTGTGAAATATTATTGAAAATATAAACATATTTTACCTAAACTCAACAAGTATGATAATTTTGTGATGTCATATTTTACTTGTTAGAGTGTAATTTTAGTACTTATTTGAAATGAATAAAACGAAATCTATTAAAATTTTCAAGAAATTTGAAAACGATTAAAAGAAAAATCATTCTAATGGATTTTTATGAATACGCGTGATTTAAAAATGTTCTGATACAATTGCTTTATTCTTCTCTCTCTTATATTTATTTATTTTTTTATTTTAAATGGCGCATTACGAAAGTATAGATTATGAGTCAGTATTGTTATATAACGTCTACAACTATTTGTAGAATGAATATGGGATTAACTTTGAAAGGACATGTATTCACAGCTTCCTAAATTTAATGTGTCAGAAACGGAAGCAAATTCCATCGTCTCGGAGTTAAAAATATTCTTATATCAGGGCTTATCTTATATTAATATATTTGTTTTAGTAACCGAAGTTTTGTAATATATTAATAGAAGCAAACTAGGGTAGTTTGGGTCATTAAAAATACACCCAATTAAACAGAATCCTTTTTAAAAGTCACTGCAAAAGCTACTTTATACAATTTTTGAAAATTTCAGGGTGCAAATGGACTCTAATGTCAGAAGATTTTGAATAGGGATCAACCGAAAATTTGGTTTCGTTTTCGGCCCAAAATCAGAGTGTCGCCGAAAATTTGGCCGCACCGAAACTCGAGCGAAGCTATCTGTATTCCAAAAATCTCGTTTCTTCATTCGGAAATTTTCAATATAACTCATTGATTTGAGCTGTATCGGCTCCAGTGAAAGACTATTTATCTGTTGCTATGAACTTATTTATTGCTATGCTTTTATGATGATCAGTCATGACTGACTCAAGACGCGAGTGCAAATTATAAAGCATGCAATTCCTATAGGACTACACTTTGAAGACGCTTTTCACGTGTTTATTAAAAGCTGCAGACTTAACAGTAATAGACATTTTTCACTTGAAACCGCAGAAGTGTTTCTAATAGTATTTGAGAAAGTTCACGTATAACAGATGTTCCTCTACAAAAATCATTATAAAAGATAAATAGAGGTCTGTATACCTAAAACATTTTTTAATTACATAAAATTCGCATCATTAGAAAACCATTTTGTGTCGTTGTTGAACTAATTATATTTTATTTTGTATGAAAATGCAAAGTTTTAGTCATAGACACAGAGAGCCAACTTGGACTACACGTATAATTAACACGTATAACTCATAAATCTGTATATTTATGTACGTATAATTACGCGTATAATTAATTAATCAGTATATTTATGTATGTATTAATTACTTAAAAAAAATTTTGAACATTTTGGTTTTCTGCCGAAAATGGGAAGATTATCGAAATTCGGTTTCGGTCATAAAGACCTGTTTCGGTCGATTCTTAGTTTTGAATAATTCTCGGAAATATTTTTGCGGTTTTCTGATTGACTCTTTTACAGTTGTTTCTAACGATAACTGAAAAATCTTCGGAATTATAGGTAGTTCTGAAGTTTTACGAAGCCGCATTACATTTTCGTAAGCGCTTCTGCTATATCAGAAAACGTTTCTGAGAACTTTTACAATACCTATCTAGATTAAAAAGAACAACTCGTTTTGAGGTTTGCAACAAACTACAGTTAAAATTGGTTTTGCAATTTTCACTACTGCAGTTTTGAAGATTTCTGAACATCCATATTTTCAAATTTTAAACCGTCGTATAGCAAAAAAAAAACTCCTTTATTGTGGATTTAAAAATAGTTTTCAGGCACGATTTCTTTTTTAATCTTACCTTTAACTCGTGCAGGATCTATTACGAAAGGATAATTCATTTGAACTTCATTTGCAGGCTTTGTCTCCGGCTAATTTTCCATAACGAAATTAAAACTTCATCAATAAATAAAATAAAACAAAAATTTAACATATGTAATCGAACAATTTCAACTTTTGCACCGCCGAATAGGAAAAAAAAATGTACTTTCAAATGTAATTTGTTTGAAAATTGTTCTCAGTTTATTTATTTATTTTAATTAAGCATGAATTATTTTTAAAAATCTCATATGGCGTGCAGTCAGATTACAAAAGATTTATCCGTTTGCACGTAAAACGATATAAATAGTTTAACATTTTACTTCTGGCTAGTATCCCAGAAGAAATTAAAACTTCATCAATAAAAAAAAACATATGTAGGATATAAATAAAACACAAATTTAACAAACATATAATAGAACTGCGCGCCTAAGCCGCTGAACTTATGATAATCAAAACGGCTGCTGTAAGTAGCGAAATCTTTAGCGATTTCTTTGGCTATTAAGTTCTGACATACGGCTAATATGAAAGTATCGCTTTCAATAAATTTTTAAACTTCATTCGAATACATTGATATTTTTGATATAAAAAGGCTTTTTGATGTTATTAAGGGGCAATCGAATATATATATATATTTATATATTAAATATAAAAATATCCATTAGAGTTAGAAAAAATAGTTTTCACTTATGCTCTGAAATCCGGGAAACCCGGTTGTATCCTCCTAGTATTCTTAAAAAGCTTTTTAGATAATTTAATATGCGAACAGTTTTATTTGAAAATAATGGGGCTGCAAGACCTATTCTTTTCTTTTTTTCTTTTTATATTAAATAAATAGTCTACTTAGGACTTTCCCCTTCCATTTTTGTTTGCCCAGTTCCTTCAAGAGTATACTTGCCGTAATTAAATTAATGAAATTCAAATGTAAAATTTAATCGATCTAGAAGAAACGGTTCAAAAATATATTTTTGTTATATCAGTATTATTACTACATTACTGCTTTTTCTCTTATGCCGTTAAAAATTACACATATAACAGCGACCTAAATAAATTAAAGAAAGACTTAAAAATGTACATATCTTTAAATACGAAACTTATTGATTTTTTTTTTTTTTTTAGCAAGTCCTTCAATGTAGGTAAATTTTAACTAGTACAGATCTCTTTAGTATTAACTAACTATTCCAGAAATGTGTATAATCACGTTCCTTCATTAAATGTAATTAATGCTAGCATGAAATACAGTACATGAAAAAAAAAATCATACTATGTCTAAAGAAGAAAATTATTTCATTTTAAATTTACCATTAAAAAAAATGCTGTAAATTGTTTTATAGGACATAAATTTATTTTTTTATATAATATATAGATTTCTATTTTCTATAAGGATTAAATATTAAAAAAATAGTTCACTTTTTATGTAAGAGTTATATAAATAGATTTAAAATTTTATTTCTTTAAAAAAATATTTTACGACGTTAATGGTTTGATAGCAAAGTTTCTTGTGTATGATTATTTGATTTAAGTAGCGCATTAAATAAAATGAACATTTGTTTTCGAATGAATTAATTTATTTAAAATATAAAATTTTTTAGAGAACACGATATCTATATTAAAATACTAAAAGTAAGCTCTAAAAAATTTAACACAGTATTTCTAAATCTTTAATTACGAATTTCAAAACAATTTTTCAACAACTATTATTGAACCGTAAAATATCGTTTTTTTTCAGTTTGAAATTTTCATTTAGTCAAATGTTAAATTCCAAGTTGTTATCTATGTAACTGCACAGTAAAACTGCAAAATTGTAAGTTAAAGAGGAAAATAATTAGAAAATATTATTCCCAGTTTAAAATTTTAACGAATTTACGTTTTTATGCTCCATTAAAAGAAAAAAAAATAGAGTTGAAAAATTATTCCATATAATAATAGAGTAATAACAGGCATGTATTAATAGTGTTTGAAATTGTTATTTAAATATATAAAAATATAACTCAAGGAGTTTTGAAGTGAATTTTTAATGTAATTTCTATAGAATGATTTCATTTGGTTCTAGTTAAAGGCCAATGAATAACTAAATAAATAAGTGATGCTAATGAAATTTGAATTAAACGTGTTTTTATGAGTGCAATAATAGCATAAGTTACCCTTTATTTTAATTATTGAAAATCAAATAGAATTGAAATGTGAATTTGTTATAAAGTAAAAAACTTTAAAAATATCATCCACAGAATGGAATTAAACCTGGATATAAAAATTAGTAGTTCAGTTTAATAATAACTAAGAAAAATTAAACAGGGGTATTTAAAAAATTGGACTCATTTAACCTTACCATGTGCAAGCAAAAATCCGATGACGAAGAAAATCTCACAGAGAAGCCACCTTTTCAGGCTTACTAGGCACGGAGACGACAGTACTGGCATTATTTTGTGTAACTGTAACAAAAATATTATTTGTGGTAATCCGTCAATAGAACATTAAAATTTAAAGCCTATAAAAATTATATTAGTTTGACCTCTTACTAAAACATTCGAACTTACCTTAATGGCGAATAGCGACAGCATTAACCAGCACGTACGCTCGCTAGATGAAAACATACAGCTCCATAAAATTTTACATGATGACAGAATAGAAAACTAGCGCCACATTGTGACAGAAAATGAAGTTACAAGTTAA
Source organism: Maratus speciosus (assembly GCA_963932465.1). Lineage (NCBI taxonomy): Eukaryota > Metazoa > Arthropoda > Arachnida > Araneae > Salticidae > Maratus > Maratus speciosus. Next base: position 14,038,926 of record OZ010791.1, on the reverse strand, counting down.
GTTGAAAATAAATTTGTCCTCCTAAAGAATATTTTTAGAAGATTTCAGACAGGATTTAAATTGTAAATTGAACAAAAGTATAAATTTATAAATGAGCCGATAAAAGCTCTTTTAGTAAAAGTATGAATGCCTTTTTAAAAAGGTTCTTGAAAACTTAGTAATAAACGCATTTAAATATAACTTTAAAAACACACAGAATTTATGTTATTATCCAAAATGGTGCAATTGGTGCGATTATTTTAAGAAATGGTGCGAAAACCCAGAGGCAAAGTGTTAAAAAATAAAATAAAAAATAGATGGGACAAAACAATGGTTGGGAAGAAAAAAAAATTAGTTTCTGCATAATTGACGCTTGAAAATCTCACAGTAAAAAATAATGAAAAGTAAATAAAAATAACTTAACTGGTTTTGGGTTATATAATGCATTTTATGATACTGATACAATTTATAATTTATATGTTCTTAAATTTATAATTGTAAGTATTAATTTCATATTAAAATCATAAATTAAATAACATTATAATCTTCAATTTTTCAAATAGAAATGATACAATATTCGAAAGTACAGAAATTAATATTTCTTAATCACAAGACTATTTTCAAAGTGTTGAAACGAGAGTTACAAAAGTTGAAATTAGAGAGGTCCAAATGCACTACGTAAGCTGTTATAAATAGCAATAAACCACATAGTAAAAATTAAAGAATGCCTACTACTAAATAATTCTTAAATACTACAGAAATGCATGAAAAAACCCCAAGAAAATCATTAAAAACTAGAGATTGCCTTTTACTTGAAGAATATCAGATTTTTGTGCAGCACCAAATGCGTTGGTAACTCTGCATGTATAATTGCCATTGCTATGAGCCCCAAGTTTAGATATTGAGAGTATGGAGTTGTACTCTCCATTCAAAATTTTAATGTTGTCTGCATCTTCTGTCAGAACATCCCCATCTTTGAACCACGAAAATGTGAATGGAGATTCACCATCTACAACGGCACACGTTATAGCAGTTCGTTTTCCCAACTTTTGATCGGGTAGAAACTGTAAACGTCCTAGCTCAGGTTTCGTTCCACCTGTAACAAAGAATTATATATAAATACGCTCGAAATATCCGTAATGCATCGATAAAATTTGTTATATTTAATTTTGTAAAGAAAAAAATAGCTTCTACAATTTGGCACGATTTCATACATAAATGTGTATGATTTCATACATCTACTCGTAAACAAATAGAAATAATCTCGTTGAAGAAATTGTATAAGACAATATTACATATAATATATTAATTTTATTAAACTACAAGAATACAGGCATATAATTTTTATTAAAATATAAGAATGCATTAATTTTATTAAAATATAAATTCATACATAATGTGTATGACATCACATTACTAACACATAAATGTTCATCACTGGTCAATATAAAAAATTTCTAAAGTGTGTATGCCGAATTTACTTTGTCATGCGCGATGTATTTTGTTTCATTTTCTATTTTGTCGTTTAAATACGAAATACTTTAAACTTGATTTCAACATTTATATGAAATATAACATATTGTGATTGTGCTTTTTTTTTTTCTTTTTGTAATATTTAGCTTAGATTCACAGATTATTTAGATTAAGAAAAATTTAAGTTTATGAACTTAAATTTTTAAGAGGAAAAAATATGAACTTAGATTTTTAATTAAGAAGATTAAATTTTACAAATTTTGATACATTTTTACGACGTTAGAAATCCCAAAATAATTCTCCTTTGAAATTTTTTACATCTAGTATTGAGATTTTATTGACAGATTTTTTTTCTCATAAAAAGATTTAGATTTTTTTCTTAATAAAAAAATTAATTTTTCGCTGCAGGTTCCCTTAGCTACAATGAGAAATGACTTAATTCGAATTTAATCGAGAAAAAATAATGCTTAATAAGCAAGTTATGGTTTGTATGGTTTGAATTATTTAATTTGCTTTATTTTAAATACCGAATTAAAAAATCGAGAAAAACTAAAGGAATCGCTAAAAATGTTATAATTAAATTATTCAGCTTTACAAATATTTTTAAAATCAACTTGTATTAGCATTTTTTCAGTTAATTTATGTTAGAATATGTTTTGAGATAAAATGATTTAAGATTAATAATTTTACAATTAGTAATGATTGTTATTTTCTGCGTAAAATCTGAAAAATTTCCCATAGGAATTCAGTTCCTGAATCACGCTGCTTTTTTTTTTTCAATTTCAAAAAGATTGATATATTTATCACAGCAAAATGCTTTTGTGATTTTTTGGTCTTAACATAAATTTTGTTTAATATAGATAAGCTAATAATCTAAAAATAAACATTTTATAAAAATACAACCGCATTTTTAAAATTTGCATTTTATATAATTGTTGCAATTACAATAACAACAACAAAAAAAAAACTGTGATGCCAAACTGAAAAAATAGGTTCATATTAACTTTAATATTTTGTAATTTGATAAATTAATAATTTTTCTAACACAAAGAAAGAAAAGAGAAAAGAATATCAGTCATGTGTTTTTGAAGAAAAAATATATATATTAGATATTTTCTTAAGGGGACTCTTAAAATTGGAAAAAATGAAAAAAAAGGACCCTTTTCAACATTTAATATCTTAAAATGTATTTGATATTAAGACACAATTTTAAATGGGAAAGAAAGATACAAGTATGTTCTTTCATTTCAAATATATGAAAAATTGCAAGATGCATAATTAGCATTTACAGGGGGCTCAAAACTGTCAGACATTTCACGAGCAGAAAATCGGCATAACAGCTTATGCGCACGATTACAAAATAAATTTTGCACCTAGAATGAAAATTTTGGTGCCTACTTATACCTCAGATTATAATAATTACACTGAACCTAAATAAAGTTGTATTTAAAGCATTTTTATATTTTTAATGCAAAGTTGTATTTAGCTAATGCAAAATTTAGAAAATTTCAATACTATAAACCCCTAAAAAAATATTTTCTTTTTACAATGAAAAGTTAATTTAAGGTTCAGTTTATACAGACTAACATGAAACATACGTTTTGAAAATTTCATGAAAAAATATTTAGAAGTTTTTGAGATATCGTGTGCGTTATGCCCAAAAACGTCATGTGGAGAAAATGGACTTCAAAGTTTTGGAAACACCGCTTCAGCTATTGTGCGAGTATAATTCTAAATGCCATAACTTCTGTTCTAACGGGAATTTCAAGATAATTATATCAAAATGTTCAGAAAACATAGAAGTTTAACATATAAAAAAATTAAAATTTCGAAAAGTTTAGAGCTTTAAGAGTGCTGAGACTCCTTAATCAAACTTCTGCTATACATCTTATATTTTGCAGGACAAATAATGTAAAAATTTTCCTTTAGGTAACAATTTAATTTTAGTTTATAATTAAAAAAATATATATCATAATTATTTTTTATGTTTCACAACATGGTAAGCAACAATTAATGTTTCATTCAATGAAGTGACAATTTCGTTGTTGCATGAATCTTTTCAAATAATAAATATTTATTTATTTGAAGTAATCAGTCAAAAAAAAAATTGTGATTAAATTTGCTTTAAAAAGGCACAATTTAAAAATTCTGTGCAGTAAAAAACACTTAAAAAAAAACAAACATACACAATAGTACAAACAAACAAACCTAAAAATATACAATCGAAAAAAAGAAAACTATTTTCAACTATTTATGGTTATTTATTAAAGTTGTAATAAATATATTCGTAAATGCACTTCCATAAATAATTTAAGAATAATATTTTAAACGAATTGTTTCTAGTTTAAAAAAAATTGCATATATACATATGTATATATATATATAAATAATTTTAAAAGCGATTTTAAAATATACTTGAAACATTTAACTAATTTACCTTTAAAACAGTCATTTTGACTAGCTATGTGATGTGTACCTATCAGACGGACAATGTTGCAATACAACGATGTAACTTGTTAGGTGAAATTAGAGGTGAAATTATGCAGTATATCAGATAGTAAGGGGATAAAAATTAAGGAAAAAAAAATTTATATTTTCTTTTGCAAATATTTATGATATTTTAAATATTTAAGAATGTTCATGTTCAACTAATCTTTTTTCCTTACCATTTTTGGAAACAATAAAATATAATTTTCATGAATCTCTGTCATATATTTTTCAACTTTAAGTTTTACAATGTCAACTTTTTTTTTATTACTACTTTAATTATTACCAAAGTTTATATATATATATATATATATATATATATATAATAGTATATTTGGATACACATGTTTTATAGCTAAAGCAAGACGTCAAAATTATATAAAAATAAGGTACAATTCATTAAATTAATATATACAAAAATATACTTAAAATATTTTATTTTCAATAGATACTTACTTGTATTTCGTTTAAGGTAAATTAAAGAGAAATGTAAACATAACTTTAATGCAATCTAGATATTAACAGAGATTTTATCAAGTAATTGGATTTTTAGGAATTAATCAAGTTTTTAAACATAATTTTTGTTCTTATTCTTAATATTTTTTTAAAGATTACAGCGTTTCATTGCACACAGATAAATAGAATCAGCCGTTCTTACAAAATAAATTGCAGAATTCGTAAATAATTTCATTTTGGTTGTGTATACTAGGAGCAATCACTTTCTAGAATCATATTTTAGTGACAAGAACAATTTATTTAAGAAAATTATTTTAATTTATCCAAAACAAGAAAATAACTTACTTAAAACGGAATAGATGCAGACACAACTGATAAGAATTTGCAGGAAAAGCAAACTTCCCATAATATCACTTGGCTTTTAAACTTGTAGCTACTTCACTGTATTCTTTGGAATATTCTTTTCAGAAATACAGAGTGGATCGCTAAATACTTTCACACATAAGAATATTTAGTTTTCAAAATTAACGAAAGAATCATTTTATAAATTTCAAACAAACTTTCGCGTAAGGTTATGACAACATGTCTCCCAAATGCGAGAATACTTTGTAGCACACGAAGCTGATATTTTAAGCAAATACAGTATACTAGTGCCACATAGTGGCATGCAATGTTACTAAAACATTATAAATACACAGAGGTTTAAAAATGGATATTATGTATAAATAGTAAAATTTAATCTTTCCGAGTACGTTTATGAACACAAGCACAATAATATACAGAAAGAATAGTTTCTGTAAATAAAGTCATTACTTTTATTATTTTGCGTGAATAAAAAAATATATTTTCCATGTTTTCAACACCAGATAATGCTCTCAGTTAATCTTCTTTATCAAGTAAAAGAAAAATATATTTCATTAATATTACACATTAAAAAAATTATTAAAAATTCTTTAAAAATTAATAATTGTATAATTATTACTTTTAGTAAAAATAAATTAGCACTATAATGATAGTTTTTATTAAAATAATAAAAAGAAATCATGAAATTATATACCTAGTATCGACAGAGTAAAATTAAATTAAAGGTTCAATAAACAGCAGTACTGATTTAATGAGCTTAATTTTCAATGTTAAAAAAATGTTTAGTAAAGAAAACAAAAATTAATTAGAAGAGATCCAATTCGATATTTTTTGTAAAAAGAAGAATACAAGCAAAATAATCGGAAAATAAAAAGATCTTGAGCTACTCCTCATTAATAAATTGTGCATAGGCATCAATTTGATAAAATAAAGTTCGCGATTAATATAAAACATGAAACATGCTAAGAAAAATATATTTAATGCGAGATATTGACTTCCCATTAATAAACTATATATTATTAGCAATTATTTTCTGATAACCTTTAATGTAAGCTATTTTATCAACATTTCGTTTTGCTCAGACTTTTAGAAATACTAAATTACAATTTTTTTTAAATGCAACTACAAAATATAAAAAGTAAAAACTATTGCCTTTCACTTGAAGAAAACTGAACTTTTCGTCACTTCCGAAAGCATTGTTGACCTTACAAGAGTAATTTCCATTGCTTTCAGCTCCTAACTTAGATATGGACAGCATGGAATTAAATCCGTCTGTTTTGGCTATGAAAAAATTTTCATTTTCTACAAGAACACCACCATCTTTTAGCCAAGTGAAAGTAAACGGCGGAGTACCGTCTAATACACTGCACGTCAATGCGGCTCTTTTTCCAAATTTCAATTCGGATGGATATTGTATCGGAGCTACTTCTGGTAATGTACCACCTAATAAACAAAAAACATAATAGTAAACAAGATATTATTAAAAAAAATATATAAAAATATAAAAAACTTCAAAAACCCCGTTTTTAGCCCATGCCTTCCCAGAGTTAAAATTTAGTATTGGCAGAGCGTCATTATATTTTAACAATTACGCTATTACTAGACGGATTACAATTTTAAATCTCATACATGTTTTTTATGCAAACAAAAACTATAATTTATAATACATTTAATTTTTTTATGTGGACCTGCAAAAAGAATAATGAAAATGAATTATTTTCAAAAGTTTACTTTGAACAACCTATCACAATTTTTACCAAGTACAGCATTTTTATAGCATTGTAAATTATAATATATTTGATTCGTTTACGTTCTCTTGCAAAAAATAAAAATCACATTAGAGCATGAAAAATTTTTAAAAATGAAAGCGTTTGTATGTTTCTAAACCACATTTTCAAAATTCATGGCTATATGAATATTTTTACAATAATTAGAGTATTATGAAATATTGGATCAAGCATACAAATTTTCAAAAACATTGATATTTTCAAATTTATACGCGGACAATTAATAAAATATATAACCATTGAATTTAGAAATTTCTTGTTGAAATTTTTAAAAGTCGGTTGAAAGTTTAAAAACCAGTAAAAGGAAAAAAATTAAAAATTTCATAAAGAAATAATAAACAGCAACGTAAAGAAGAGGGTAATTTGCATATAAAAGGATTATGTTCAGAAAAGGACAAGCTAAATTTACAAGAATTTAATTTTTCTAGAGCTCTTGTTAAAAATAAAATCATCTAATACAATAAAAAATGGAGTTAAACAGTTCAAATAAAAATTTTTCAAATAAAACAATAATACATGCTTAAAAATTGTAACCTAATGGTAAAGTTATATGTTTTATATGGAATTTGTAAGTAATTTAATATTAGAATTTTGTAATGACGAATATGGGGAATATTTTGGAAAATAAACAAAATATTTCTAAAAATACATTATCTGTTTGCAAACAGAATAGAAAACTATCATTTTCTTACTAGTTCTGATAATTATTTTTATGTATATAAGTTTAAAAATATATTTATTTATGTAATTGAAAATGAAGTTCTAGCATTAATAAATTAAAATTTATACTCTTCAACTCGTAAATAATAATAAAAAAATAATCAAACAGAAAAATTATATTGCTGATTTTTTAGTTTTAGAAATAAAGTTCTTTTTCATTTAATACTTTCAAGAAAGAAATTTAATTCCAGAGAAATTTTTATCGAAATTTATTTTATGACCATCTTTAATATTAATAGTGCAAATACGCAATTTTAGAAGCCAATAAACATTTAGAAAAGGTTTTTTTTATCGTTAATATTACAATATAGCATTTTCCGCATCTTTAAATGAAATCTCATGTTAATGTCTTATTCGATGTACGAGGAATAAATTCCGGAAACATTGTTTATTAATACAAATGGAAGAGAACGTTCCAATAATCAGTTATAATGAGTATTTGTTCTTTTTTGTACAATCAAAAGAGTTTGAGAAATGCATTTTTTAAAAAGACATTTCAACCATTCTCTAAGAAATCAATCATTTCAGATTATAATCCTAGTAATATAAGTTTCATCACACTAGAAATTTATCAAAATTTCCATAATCGCAATTTGATTTCTTTAGGCACACGTATTAATGCATATTTATAAAAGATTGCGAACTTATTTTAAGAAAATTAATTCTTTACAACAGAATTCCTACAGTTAATAAAATAGGCATGATAGAAGCTGTGAAAAATGCTATTTGTATAAATTGGAATTTTGTATGAGCTTTCGTATAGGTTAAACATTTTTTGCAATATTATTTGAACTATACAGACATAAAAAGCAGTTTTATATAATTTATTAAAAGTTTTGCACAGCCATCTTCATTATTTGCATGTATATCCCGATAGCAACAGCTAGTTAAAATTGATTAAATTAGTTTCCATTACTTTAACCATATTTTGTAATAGAAATTACATTAGACACTTTCTCTAGAATAAAACTAACAAAATAACACATCATATCTTTATTAATATTACTGAATTGAATAGTGCTATCTTTATAATACTGAATAATAATATCTTTATTAATTCTACTGAAAGTAGTTAATATCGGTGCATTTAATTTTAGATTCAGTAAAAAAATTGCAGAAATGTAATTTATATTACTTACCTCTAGTAAAGTGGAACAAGATGCAGGTGACGAAAGCTTGCAGGAAAAAACAACTTCGCATAATGAATTGAATATTATGTTGGATTAAATCATCGACTGACGCAAAACAAATTTTTTATCTATAGTATGGAGAAATTTTCAGAAAAACTTCACAAATATATGCACAATATTCTTGTAAAAAATATTAGCACTCAAGAGTTATACGCATTTACTGACACCCGTAGTATATAAACACAGAATGATGCTTAAAGACTATTACATTTTTCAAGTATATTTTAGACGGCTGCTAGTATACTAGCGCCTCACAGTGACAGGAATTGAAATTAAAAATTATTTAATATGAATTAAACACGTTACATGAAGTATATAGAAAAATAAAAATTGCTTTATTAAAAACATGAAGTAAAGAAAAATAGACAAGAAAAAAAAATAATAAAACGCTTATGGGTTTTTTAAATACATGTAAAAAATATACTATATATTTTTATCAACGAAATTGTTTTTCAAAATAGATGTTTAACATGTGAACAGAAATTTAGACTGAGAAATCAATACATGGGATTAACAATGAAAGATACACGAACATCTCTTATAAAAAAACAAGATTAAAAATAACACTTACGAAACTATGAGCGAAACTTTGCAAAATTTTCTCTAATACTCTGAATACATATATATAAAATTAACGTAATAATAAAAAAAAATGCATAAACGGTTACAGATTTAAAATCTTGTAAACGCACATCTCATTCTGAAAATTTCGGCTAGTTGGAGCACTGGTATAGTACAATGTTCTTGAATATTATTTGATAAGTATAATAAGCTATTGCATTTTTTAACATCCTTTAATAAAAGTTGTTTTGTTTTAATGTGTTTCATTATACAGGGAAACTTTAATTTTTTTAAATCAATTTTTAAAGACCTGTAGAAATAAACTGCTATCCTTTAAATTTTCTAATTATTTCATTTTATTATTTTGTTTTTTTAATGTATGTTTCATTTTATTTGTTTCTGATAACACTTTTGTTATGCAATATATATTCGATTTTTGCCATAAAACCAAATATTACAATACAACTAACTGTTATTGAATTCAGATCATGCGTTTGATTTTTAAGATGAAAGATGAAATATTGGGAAACATAAATACCACTATGATAATTTATAAAAAACTTGAGATATGATAAAAACACATTGATATGATAATGCAAACAATTTATGGCACGCCAGAATATATTCGAATATTTCTTGGAAATTTGAATGTTATTAAAATGCAGATTGTCTATCAATTGTCATAATCAGAGTATAGTAAGATTACACGAACATACACATACTATATACAAACATAATTAAAATGAAATCCATGTGTAAAAATAAATGGATAAGAAAATACAAAAATTAAACGAATACATATTTTTAATAACCTGGCTTTATAAAGTATATATAGCCTACTCGAAATGATAAATTCACCTTTGTTTTGTTTTAGTATATATACTTCATATACTTTACTGTATATACTTCCTATAAATACTTACTATATATATTTCCTCCTCGATAATGGCTTAGCTTTAGCCCAAAGCGCTCGGAGAGCTTTATATACTATGAACATCTAGGGGTTTTAATTTTTTTAAAAACCTTTTTGCATATATTTCATGAACAACTATTTTAGTAATAAATTTTAATGAATCATTTATGAATATTCATATTTTATATTTTATTTTTATTTTGTTTTTTGAAGAAAAAAAAATCGGACAAGCTACAGATGAACATACATGAATACAAAAAATACAGCGATCAAATTGAACGACTAATCTTTAGTTGAATGCTGTTAACTGGTATGGCTAAAATAACTATGTATTAAAAAAATATATAGATACTAAAATTTGTATGGTATATATTTTTTTAATTACGAGCAAAACAGATGTGTTCATCTCAATTGCAAGTTAAAAAATATTATATATTTGCCTTTCATCAGTAAAGTATCTTGCTTTTCATCGGTACCTGCAGAGTTGGATACCCTGCAAGTGTAATTCCCATTAGATCCTGAACCAAGCTTTGGTATTGTTAGAGTCGAGAGGTATTCGTCAACTCTCGCTATGGATATTTCTTGGTTATTTTGCAGTTCTTGGCCGTCTTTGAGCCAGGCGATGGTAAAAGGTGGGTCCCCATCAGTGACAGCACAAGCGACAGCAGTTCTTTTTCCAAACTTTAAGTCACCAGAGAAATGAAATGGACGAATATCGGGTTTTGTGGCACCTGCAAGTTTTGTATAGGATAAAGACACTTACAAATATTTCCTTATACAAAGCAAATTACAATATATAATTAAAATGAAATCTCAAATGAAAAAATAAATTGGAGCGACAATTAAAAAGATGAACAAAGGATATAATGCTTAAAGGAGGGGGGAGGAGGAGGAGTAGAGAGATAGATATAGGAATAAATTAATGCAAAAGTAAACATATGTGGATTTCAAGTGAATATGGTAGCAATAATGGTACATAATAATTTATTAACAAGATGAGAACAAATTAAAGATTAAATGCAAAAAATACAGGAATAATGAGGAAGTGCATATATAAATTCCTGTATTAAGATAATTAAAATAAATTATAAGAAATTGAACAGCTAAAAGTAAGCTTTATAGCTTACTTTTTGGCATTATTGCCAAGCAAAATTTACATTTTACATGATAAAGAGAGTACCATTAAAAATGCCAGAATATAAAAAAAGGTTATAAAACAATTAAAACTGAACGCGTTTTTAAAATTCAGTGAGAAGTAACGACTAACGCCTATTTAAGTTATTCTTGCATGTGCGAAATTTTGAATTTCATTACTTAGAGCTTACTTGTTTTAATCCCAAGTATCACCGATAGATAGTGCTGTGCAGTATTAAACTGTAATAGTACTGCTCAAAAACACATTGCAATTTTAACGCGAAGAGTGGCTCATTTTGGACCATTTCATTTTAATACCTAAATACCACATTGACAGCAAAATTTTAGCATGACATTTTTCCTTTTATTAAGTATGCAAAAAGAAGATTTTACTTTTATTCAAAAAAATTTATTTGGAAATTTTCGTGTCATTCAATCATTAAAAATTTTATGAATAGAAGTACTTTGCCCTAAAAGGGCGTACTTTTTTTTGTGTGTGTGCGTGTGTGTGTGTGTGTGTGGGGGGGGGGGGTCGTTTTAACAGCGATGAACAGATTGAAAATATGAGTGGAATTTAATGTATTTTTGTATCTTAGTTTCAGAGTACCAATAGATAGAGAGCACGTAGAAACATTTATCGGTAGTATTGTGAACAAAGAGCAAAATAAATTTGCGACTTCACAGCAACAACTGTAATAATTGTTACCGTTTATTCGCCATCGAATTCTTAAAACGTTCAACCAATCTTCTTACAAATTGATTTTTTCATCTCGTAAATAGAGGCAGGTATTTTCAAACACAATAAGATGCCATACTTACGTTTATTTAAAACACCTGACTCACAAAGCTATTATTTAATTTTTGACACTGACCAAAACTAATACATAAAATTTACAGATGATAAATAGAGGTAATATGCAAGTCAAATTTTTAAGAAAGCAATAAGTTTCAATATTTATATTTTGGAAAAAAAAAAAAAAAAAAAAAAGAACCACTTCCACACAAAATTTACAAATGCGTCTCATATTTTGAGACAAAATTTTTTAATTATAAATTTAAGTCAAATAATTAAATTTGCTTCCATAGCTATTTTTATTAGCTAAATATAAGAATAACTAGCATGTAATAATTTAACATTTTAAAATCTGATATTCCTTATGGGGAAAATGTAAATTAATTTATTGAATTCGTCAAAAAAGGTCTCTCTAATTTTTATGAGTCTTAAAAATTTATTTTCCTTAAAACAAAAATTATTCAATATTTGTAGCAAAACTATAAGAGTAACTGAACGGCATTCTAATCATTATGAGATGAATTTGTGTAGAATTATCTTGGTATGTAGAATTCTTGCAGTGCATCAATGGCTGAACCCACTAAATTAGTAAATGGAAGTAATGCGTTCGTAAACGATGCGTTCATAATGAAATAAATTCGATCATATTCTTAATTCGTAATCAAAATCAAATGGAAGCAGCATGGAAGGTGCATAATGTATTATTTGTATACTCATTATAAAGTATTGCTCCTTATAAAGCATTGCTATTTGCTATTATGGAACTAAAGAAAAACGCAACCCTTTCGGACTCCATTTTTTTTTTTGGGGGGGGGGGATTATTTTTACGTAATAATCTTATAAGTAGTTATCCAAATCACAAATGTTAAGGTTTACTGGAGTTTAATTACATAAAACATGAGAATTAGTGAAATCTAACGAATATAGTTATTTTGCGTATTGTTCATATGATTCGAGACTATGTAAGAACTTTTTTAAACGTTTGGAAAAAGTATTACAGCAGGATTAAACAGAGATAAACTTTCTCTTATTTTTCACTTTTTATCACATTATTCACTAGGAAAGTAGCCCTTATTTTAAATTTAAAGAGTGAAACATATTTGAAATAAAAGATTCGCCATCGGTGTGTTACCAATAGAATTAAGCAAGCAAAAAATAAATACTTAATGCTAGAATTTTGTCCTATTAATACGACGCCAAACGCAAAAGGACCAAACTTTGATGTATGAATATTATATGCATTGATTTTTGTTAGTTGATTGTTTTCTGCTCATCTAAACAAGGAGTTTATAAACTGATATTACATAAATTTTAAGGACAAAATTAGTGTGTTTTAATATTAAAAAATATTAGAACTTTAAAATTGATCAAGAAAGTGTACTGGAAGCTCATCTTGTTTTCTAGGTTCAAAAGACTTTAGACTTATAAAAATGTGTATCCGAGTTTTTTAAGGGGACAGTTTACCTTTTTAACAATTTTAATTAAAAAAAAATAGTGTTCAAATGGCGAACTCACTACATTTTAATGTTCAACTAAAAGTACATTTTGAAAAAAAAAAATTAACTGCCTATTTAATTAAAATTTTACATAAGTTAAAAAAATTAAATTTTTTAAAAATCCCTACTACTTTTTTAAATATTGATATTTTTGTCTATTTTTTTAAAAAGATTTTCAAATGTGTGTTACATAAGACTGCACATGGATTTTTAGATACATCTAATATTACATTTAATATAATTGTTTTACTGATACATATTGTGTAAAACGACGAAATCTAACACATCATGTACTTTTATTTATTTATTTTTTTTTTAATAACATAAAACCTGAAGGTTCATCCCATGCGTATATTTATCACATATATAATAACGAATACGTACAAAAACTTTTAGATCTCTGTTTCAAATACAAAAAAAGCCTTAGCATTTTTAAAACAGGAAAGTGAAGAAAATAGGCACAAGAGGAGAAAAAGCTTATTAGCCCCCGGTATGGTATGCTATTTCTTTCTCCCAGCTTATTTTGTATCGTCTCCACAAAATAACGTTACCTTACAGAAGCCAGCCGTAAAAAAAAGCAGTACGATTAAATACTCTTTAGCAATTTCTTTAACTTCTAAGCATCGCACATTTTCCATTTTTATACCGTCGTATTGGAAAAGAAAGTTCTTTTAAATGCATTATGTTTGAAAACCATCTCCATTTATTTTTGAGACATTAATTTTTTTGAAGTTTTTAGAGCCATTTTCTTAATATTGGTAACGGAAGTACTCCATTTCTGTAGAAAGTAAAGGAAAAATAGTTGTAAAATAGTAATTATATATTTTTGTTGCCATTTTCTCATAACAACCAAAAGAAAATGTAATTAAAATACGTGCTATTTTGAAAGAAATATAAACGAATGATTTCTATTAAAACAATGGAGCTATTATATTTAATTTTAAGTATCAATGAATCATTAGATAGCCCTTTTTTTTGTCGATTTTCTTGAATGGTGGCATCTTTTTGCTGCATTTGTGCCTTATTTCGCAATAGTGATGTGCTATGCATGTTTTACTGTAGGCGTTTAAGAGGATGCGAATGACGTCATTTTACATAAAGTAAAACGTGTGCTTTAATTCTTAAAATTGAAAACGTTTTGTACTGCAGTAGAGTCCCGCTTAACCGAGTTATATTTCTTCTGATGGACTGGTGGCTTCTATTATTATGAAACAGCCTTTACAAATGAAGTGTTGGGTGCAAAAAAAATTATGGCCATTCCCCCCTCCCCATTCTGACCAGAAAATCAGAGTTCTAACTTTTTACGGCTTCTCTTTCATCTTCACGTCACGCTTCATTTATAATGTCTGTTTCATAATAATAGAAACCATAGGCCCATCAGAAGGAAATGCCGGGGGTGACACTGAATTCTGAAAAAGCAGAATTCCTGTTCTCTAGTGATTATTTTAAAGTTTTAATTTGTGTGGGTCATTTCACTGGGTGCATTAACAAAATTTACAATATAATTGAGGTCAAAAGGAGGTGCCAAAATAGTCACAATTAAACAGGCTTTAATTTAATATTTAAAATCTACTTTTTGACCAATTTTGAAGTAAACTGTCCCCTTAAATCATCAGAATCTCCTTAAAGACCGAAGTAATTTGCTATTAGCTAAGCACAAAGGCTAAATTTCATGCTATAAAAATAAAAATTGCTATAAAGAAGTTCCTGCAAAAGTTCACATACCGTGTTTCCCTGAAAACAGGACCTTCCCCCAAAATAAGCCCATCAGTCATCTTAACAATAAGATGGTGCTCTGATTTTAAAAATGTACGTGATCATGATGAGAATTTGGAATAATGTGTATTTCAATCGTTCTGATTGGTAAAAATAACGACATTGTTGTAAAAAAAAAAGAAATCAAGCTAACTCTATTATTATTACTAAGTGCTAAAACATAAATGAAGCCATAATAATAAACGTACATAGAGTAAAAAGGTTGTCCAGGCCGGAAGTCTAAGCCAAGGCCTTTGGCTTAAATTTCCAATACTCTGCCCATTGAGCTACATGGACTGACAACCGTCCGACACAATTCACCCAGATAACCTACTTGGTAATAAATTTAATGTAAGATCCGGTCTTATTTTCGGCGAAACACAGTAACTTAAGTTAATATTTCAGTAGTAAATACTTTTAATGATTTTTTTCTAGTAAGTACTTAAATATAAACAAATGAGGCCAGAAGAAAATTCATCACCATTGAATAATCAATTTTTTACAAATTCACCAAAAGAATTTAACGTTGTTCATCAGGTGACTAAAATATATGAAAATTTGGAAATTCTTTCACCGTTATTATTTTACTGCATATATCTTGGCATTATGCTTATAGCTTATACATTTCTCATGCAGATTTGTAATTGTTAGCAGATTATAATTGCTTTCTTTACTTTTCGCTTGCATATATATTTTCAAAAAGTTTCAGATGAGAATAAGTTTTAAATAAACAGAAGTTAATGCTTGACATTTATGAATTTACCTACCAATCTTACTGAAGCATTTCAAATCTAATGATTGACGATTTGCTAAATCTTAAATTTATAATATCTTACAGATTTTTCATTTGTTACAATACAAGAAATGAATATATATTTTTTTTATATATAACGATAGAGATCATACATATATTATAAAGCATATAAATGCATGTGCATAAAATTATATCACAAAATATTTTAATGATGGTAAAATAAGCTTAGAATATTTTATTTTGTTATTTCGATTTTTTGCTTCGAATTAATTTATAGATAAATAATATTTTTCAGTAGAAAATACATCAGTTTACACTTTTGTTTTAAAAAAACTAAGATTTCTTTTCTTATATTTTCTCTGGTTAATGTATTTCAGACCGTTATCTGTCTGTTTATGCATTTAAATTATATCTGATCACTCCGTGAAATATGTACTATTAACAGAGAACGTTATGTCCAGTTTAAAAATTTAATTTTACTGTACATTAATAATAGACTTTCGATATTTGAGATAAAATCTTTATTACTTTTTCCAGATTTTAAAATATTTACAAAGGTTTTGGCAAAAATATTCTTTTTGAGCAAATCATCTTAATTATGAAACAGTTTTTAAAAATATAAATTGTGTCTGAAATTAGCTCATTAAACGTGACTGGATAGTTCAAGTCTATCTCTGAGACACATGAGCTTAATATATTATATTAATGCAAAAAAAAAAGCTGCACGAAGCCAATTATTTAAATTGACACATCGATGCAGTATTTAGGTAATATAACACACATCAATTGCGAAAATAGGCTTGATAGCGTCCATGAGAAATAAAGCATGGCGAGTTCAAGTTAAAAATGAATGTTCGTTTAATAGCATTCTTAAAAAAGTACATTCAGTTTATAATATAAAACACACTAGAAATAATGAAGAAATAATATTAACACTTACCATATAGAAGATGAAGTAAACTGCAAATCACGGAAGCTCGAAGGAAAAGCAAACTTTCTACACGCATTTTAAGATTGGTTTGGAGAAGTATTTGCCTTTACGAAGTAACGTCCAGATAACTTTATATCAAACACACATTAGCAACAATTTCAAAGTACAAACAGTAAAAATTTCATTATAAATATAAATACAATAGGAGAGAAGTAACTAGTCTGAAAGCTGTATTATGAATGAATGCAAAGAAAAAATTACGCACAAATTGGTCACATCATGTATATCAGAAGTCACAGTATACTAGCGCCTCATAGTGACATAAAATGAAATCAAAAGTTATTCGAGAATATAATATGATTTTTTCGCAAAATAATCCTTCTTTAATGAGCAAAAAAATTGCACATGCACACACCATTTGTGAAAATTTTTATGAAACCGTAATTTCTTCAATCATGTTAACTTTTGACAAATGTTTACATAGAAATTCAGTTTGAATTTATAATGGATTTGCTTAAATAGTTTAGTTTCAGAAGCTGAAAACCTATAAATTTGAAATCACAAATATATGAAGAAATTGATAAAGTTCTAAAGATGATTTAGAAATGAACATAGGTATATTCAACATATAATTCAACGTATACTTCAATATAAACTTTATAAAAAAGTAAGGTGAAAGGGAAAACATTAATGGGTAACATGGGTACATTAAAAACAAAATTTAAGTTCAATATATCGAGCGTGTATAACACGAATTGTCCATATCTCGAAGTAATATTACATTTAAATAATTTTATGCAAATCAAATTTTCAATAACTAACTATTTTCAGTTAGTGTCTCTATAAAGTAAAGTTTGCCAATGTTAAATGTAATATTTAATACGAAACATATATAAACATGCAACACATCCTTTAAACATCTAAAGGCTATAATTATTACTTAAACATTGCTTTATTCGATCGATAACGTTAGATTCTTGTAAAAAATTTCTGAAATTAGAAAATTAAAAAAAATTAAGAAGCGTATTATAAATGATTATATTAATATTTGCCTTTCATTCTTAAAGTATCTTGTTTTTGATCAATCCCTGCAGAATTAGCTGCTCTGCAAGTATAATTTCCATTACTCAGTGGTCCAAGCTGGGCTATAGTGAGCGTCGAAAGATATTCATCGACCCTGGCAATAGATATTTCATGACTGTTGGTCAATTCTTGACCATCTTTTAGCCAAGAAATTGTGAAAGGTGGATCTCCGTCTTTGATAACACATGCGACAGCAATCCTTTTACCAATCTGGAGATCGTCAGAAAAATGAAACTGCCGTATATCTGGGGGTTTGTTACCTAAAATGAGAAGCTAAATAAATATGGAGCGGTAATTTGAATTAAAAATTCTATGCAAAACAATAAAATAACAATTATTGTGAAATACAGTGTAGAAAGTTCATTATGTAAACTTGTGTATTTATACATAGGAGGCTTATTAGAAAAATAATGTAAACAACGAAATAATAAAATCGAAATTCATATTTTACTTCAGTAAATTATTTAATATACATTTATGAAGCATACAAGAGAGGGGAGAGGAGGCCTAGTATTTTCTAAATGAGTGTTAGTCTTATGTAATATTTTATTTTGTAAATTATTTAATATACATTTATGAAGCATACAAGAGAGGGGAGAGGAGGGCCTAGTATTTTCTAAATGAGTGTTAGTCTTATGTAATATTTTATTTTGTAAGTTTTTAATTACTATTTGAGTTTACGAAATAATTTAGTAAAATTGTTTTATTATATTAATTTTTTTACTAAGTGAAAAATTCTAAAAATTAAAATTGAACAGCACAAATTTTGTTCTGCATTTGAGATTCTTCATTATCAGTAATATTTTAATTAATTTAATTATCTGTATACAGGCATTTGTTTACAAAATATTTCAAATGAAACAGTTCATCCTTAGTAATAGGAATTACTGTACTATAAGACATATATACATACGCTTTTTAAATAAAAGGAAGAAATCTATTTAATATGGCGCTGTACGAGCAGATTAACACCTGATTATAGAAATGAAAATAATTGCAAAAAGAAATTTTCTTAAAAACACATTATTTCATTTATTAAAACTTTAAAATATTCTTAAAAATATATATATGCAAAAGCACAGAAATTTCGTACATGAAATAAATGTTTTTGAAATAATAATAATTTTTGGAAATTACACTAGTTGATATTGTTTACACTAATATTGCCCTTAATCTGTATTGTATTTAATTAAGAGTCAACAGCGAAGTAAATATATTGAGGTAGCTTTTAATTTTTTGTTAGTCTACTTAAAAAAAAAAAAAAAATCATTTATTGTCATACATTTTAGCATAAATTATTTAAGATAATAAAGGAAAAATTAACTAGACGTACGCAAGAACTAAAATTACTACGTTGCACCATTAGATTTTAAAGAAATGCTCTATAAAATGTATTAAACGAAAAAAAGACAAGTTATAGAATTTTTTTTGCGCTTTTCCTATTCTCAATTGTCATTAGTATTTTAACCCATCAAATCATCTATATATATACATATATATATATATGTAGTTTGTTTACAGAATATTTTTAAAAAGAACGAATATAACAAATGTTATGACTATTAAACTTTTTTGTAACTATTTGAAATAAAGACCTAGAGACCATGCTTAAAAAAAAAAAACACGCATATGCAAAGGATATGGATCTACTGATATGCTTTCCGGATAATCACAATTTTTTAAAGCATGAAAACAACTTTTTAAAGCATGAAATTAATGTAAAGCAGTTTTTATTTACATTATTACATTAACCCTTAACTGGAAACGTGCCGTCTGTGAGACGGTTGCGTTTACATACCTGCCCTTAATATTTTCTCTCTCCGACATTCAAAACGTATTTTTATGCTGTTATATTAAAAAATTGGTCATGTTAATGCATTACTATTAAAGATTAAATGTTTAAGTTCACTATTTCGTAAATTATTAAGTGTTCTTTTGTGCACGGAATTTTCACGTTTCTGGTTAAGGGTTAAATATTTAATAAATGGAGACTGCAGAATTATTTACTAAATAAAGCAGCATTTTAAAAATTGCATTGCACTAAAACAAATTATTGCTGGAAATACAATGAAAAATTAAACCTAGCCTAGTTGTAAAAGACTCTTTATTCCAATTTAATTGCTGTTTGTCATTTTTAATTTTGATACATAAACGACAAAAGATATATTTGAGGTATACAATAGAGTCTTCCTACATCTTTTGAAAATATTTAGTACAAAACAAGTTATCAGTATTTTTAGGGAGTAATTCACTAATAATTTACATACATGATAATGTTATCATGTCAAGATATTAATAAATGTGTAGTTATCAATTATATTTTTAAAATTAGATTGGTAAATTATTATTTGTTTAGTTATAATTTTTAAATATAATGTTTATTGGGCAGATAAAAATACAAAAAGTTTAGTTATAGTTTGCAGTACTTACCGAGTATGACAGATGCTGAAGTCAGAATGATCAACGTTGTGCAAAAGTTATACTTCATATTAATTTTCTACTTCATTGGTACTGGAAATCTCAAAATCTGTTCATTTAAATGGCTTAAAAAGGCAAAAAGTTAAAACATTATTTTCTTATTTTCAAACGTACGCACACACCACTTTCCAAAGAATGAGAGGAAACTGTTGTCGCTAATGTTTAAAGATTAAATGGCGTTGTACATAGAAAATTTCTATATAACATACAAATGAAAGTACTCATACGTGGGATACTAGCGCCACACATTGATGGGAAACGGAATGAAAAAGTAATATTTCAATGAGACATCACAAAATATGCAAATTATAAAATCAATTAATATCATACAAAATAGTACTATTTCTTTCTCGAAACAAACTTTATGACAAGTATTTCTATATCAAAAAATATTTCTCAAACAAACAGTATACATTGATTTGAATCAAGTGATGCTAGATCAAAAGTTTTTTTTAAATTAATCTTTAAAGTTTTTCTAAAATATAATTTTATTTAATATTTTATAATAAAAGCAAAGATATTTTTATTATTTAAATACAATTTAAATACACTGAAAAAACAAACACATTCATGTCTTTCTGCATTACTTTCTACTTTATTTAAAATCATTTGAAATATCATTATAAAAACTGTAAAAGAACGTTTCAGTTGTTTCATTTGCTTTTATTTATGAGCTTTGAAGGAAGAAAATGAAGTACACATGTTAGTCGAATTTTTTTAATGAAATTTAATCCATTTTTAATACATGTCATCTATTATTCCTCTCAAAAATAGTTTTCTTAAGATTTAGTAAAGGAATTATCGTATAAGTTCAACAAAATTGATATGTACTACGACAAATAACAAGTCGAAGAAATATAATAAAATCAAAGAAAAAGTAATGTAAATAAAAAAAAGCAGAAGTAAGACAAGTCTTGCTGGTAAGTAATAGTGGGCATACATAATATTGCTTGATAAGAATTAAATATTTGAAAACGCATAGGGATTTTCAAAATTTTTTGGTATATTTAAGAAAGCATTTTCATTGTACAACATTTATCTAGCTTCAGAGCTAAGAATTGCGCTAAAAGTTTTTGAATTGAAATTTCTGGGAAAATAAGAATTGCAGAATATAGTAGATAATAATCATAATTTACAATATACAATACAGAAGCATATTTATTGAAAATTTCAGAAGGGAACACTGTTACAAATAAATACATTATTCTGCACCCCCCCCCCCCCCTCCAGAAAAAATAGAATAAATAAATAAAAATAAATAAAATAAAAATAAGTTATACTAAAAATTATAGAAATCATTTTTGGAGAAATCATTAAAAGTTCATCGTCAAAAAGCATTATTAAATATTTCCTTTCACAAAACTCATTTATGTAAACACACTAAATAAATGAAATTAATTTAAAATAAATTATTAAAAAAAATAATCTAAAACAAATTTATATAGAAAATTCATCCAATTATATGCAAAATGTCAATTATTGACTCCCTTTCTTAATAACAGAATACTTTCGTGTTAAATACAACCTCATTATATCGAAGAATCCAAAATAAGTATTTGCTCTATGTTTAACTTAACAAATACAAAATAATTTATAAAATAATCACAATCTACATACATATCCAATATACATTTGCAAAAATATTAGAAAAGAGCGAGAGAGAATAATAAGATGAAATATTTCTTCAACTTTTGAAAACATAACGCTATTACATATACGATTTTGAATGAAACAATAATTACATGAAATATTATACGTAGAAAATCATTCAAAGTTGTTCATCGAAAAGCGCATAATGCTGACAAAGCCATATGTAAATCCTTAAAATTATTCCAATTCAAAATAAATATTTACTCAATATTTTTTATGGATTAAAAATAAATATTGAATTACTCAAAACGGATTTATATAGAGAAAAATACATAACATGGCATGAATAAATAAATGCAGTTTAAGCAAGTTTCGTAAAATATTTTAGCCATATTAATCTATTTGTATACGTGTAAAAGATAAATTAGTAATTCATTTGCTTTGATAACAAAATAATACTTCTTATGATACATACATATTCATTATATCCAAGATAAATCTAAGATAAATCTTTGCATCAATTCCAGCTAGATTTCATAAGTATGTAAATTTAAATCATCAAATCGTTTATTAATATATTTTGATACAAAAATAAAAAATACCTTTCATACTAAGTACATCCACCTGTTGATCGTAACCAGCTGAATTGGTGACTCGGCAAGTGTAATTTCCATTGTGTTCAGGTCCCAAATTAGTTATCGTTAAAGAAGAAGTGAAATCATCGAAGAGTTTGATATTTGTGTGTTTATTTTCTTCCACTCTTTCGTCGTCTTTTAACCATAAAAATGTAAAGGGCGGATCACCTTCGATGACAGTACAAAACACTGCGGTACGCATACCTGTTCTGTGATCTCCAGAAAAATGAAAAGGTTTTACTTTGGGTGCTGTAACAGCTGCAAATTGAGAAAGAATCTAATGAGTTTATCATTTGATTTCTAAAGTTGTTCTCAAATCAAAAGATGCTGTTCTATTCTACAATCATGAAACAATTTTTATGCATACGAAAGTTGTACGAAGGTTTAGAAAGATGTACGAAAGTTTTAGATATACCACTTAAAAGGGTGAGAAATTTTAAAGAATTTTTTTCTTATATGAAAATAATGTATGCTTTTAAAAATATTATTTAAGCACATTTTATAGAAAACAGGAAAAAGAGGTCATAATTTAGCAAAATATACTTGAATGTATTTCACATTCAATAAGAATTTTTTAATTAAAAGAAAAAAATCTTAAATTTTATGCATAAAAAAATTTAACTTATTTCGTCGCTGAAGTTGTAACTTATTAAACATGACTTTTTGAACGACTTGAAAATAGCCAACATTAAACATATAGAATAATTGTAGATATTCATTTATAAAATATATATTTGACGTAATGAAAAAGAACAAAATAGTGAAAATGTGGTAGTATAATCTTAAACAGTAGTATACAATAGTTGCCATAGAAAAGTATTATGCTTGTTCTTAGTATGCTGAAATGTATTTAATATTTAAAATCAAATACTAAACCAAGAATTCTGTATTTTATTATTATTACTGAAAAGTTGTTTAAAAAGATTAAACGTATGCATTCTGATCTTGAAACAGAAGCTTTACTAATTCAGTAATTATTACTCCTGAAGTAAAAATTGATAAATAATAGTCATACCTTTATTATTTTTAGGTTTTATTGATGCAGCTACTCTAATATTTTTACCCTAAATTTGTTTTTGGTTGAAAAAAAAAATATAGTAATGCTATAATTATATTAATTTTTTTTAACTCCACAAAAAAAACAAAAAAAAAACAATAGGTTTTGAAAAATCAATTTAAAGTAATACATGTTAATCAAAATCTACCATTTTAGCTTAAAAATAGAGTTGGTGCACGTTTTCAATTAAGAGCAAAAATAAATATATAAATTTAAAGAAGCTCACGTAAATATAAGAATAGATTTTAATACACATAAAAATGAAATTAGTTAAAAAAAAATATTAAATTCCTTGTGATCAGATGTTTGTGAGGTATTACAACTTTAAATTTTGTATTTATGCCGTAAAGTTTTACAAAATACGAAAAGCATTATTTATTAGTGTTTTTTGTTTTAATTTTCGGCACTTATTATGAACAGTTATACATTCGTCCAGTATATGTATTAATGATTATACATGAAAAATTTAAACTTACCAAGCGAGAAGCATACGTGTTGAAGGATGATACCTATCAGGAGAAACAAACATTCCATTTTCCACAGCTCAAATGGAGGGTATATTTTTAGAAGTATCACAAAATTATGCAACTTGAAAGATCAACTACATGTAAAATGTTTAGTAGAAAGTCTGGAAATAAGTATGAGTTTAAAAACTACTATAAATATAGGTTGGAAACTTAAGTTTAATAACAGATAAACATGAAAGGCTAAAGCCTTCTCCAGTAATCGGCTATTACCTTATAATACGTGCAGTCGCTGTGCGTAGTAATAAAACGCACACACATTAAGAAAACACGGTATACTAGCGCCACACAGTGAAGAAAAAAGGAAATGAAAATTATTTATTTTACAAAATGTTTTTCTTACGCACAAAAGTTTATGAAATATCATTTGTACGTAAGCATTACACATTTTAAATGACTGTATTCACCAAAGAATAATTGTAAAAAAAAAAATAAATAAAACAGTAATGCAAGAATTCTATATCAACGCCATGAACGGAAATGTTACTTTTGAAAATGATTCATTAATTTCATATTACATTATTTTCATATCGTGTGAAGAACGTCTTTAAATCATTCATTATTATTATTATTATTATTATTTGTTAACAACATAACAAGCGTTAAAAGAAAAGGAAATAAGAAAAATATGGAACACGGAAAGAATGTTCTAAAATACACAGAAATGAAATTAAATAATTGAAATTTAATTAAATAATCAATACAAGAATAAAAATGTCAAAAGAAAAAAAAAAATAACGAAAATTTACTAGATATCCGAATTTAAAAATATTTTTGTAATGTTTTTCACTGGCAGAAATTTTCATATACTTTTTAAAGGATAACGGCAAAGAATGTAATAAAGTAGTCTTTCTT
Organism: Maratus speciosus; assembly: GCA_963932465.1. Classification (NCBI taxonomy): domain Eukaryota; kingdom Metazoa; phylum Arthropoda; class Arachnida; order Araneae; family Salticidae; genus Maratus; species Maratus speciosus. The sequence continues at coordinate 14,013,912 of OZ010791.1, read as the reverse complement.
TTTTACTCTGAAAGTTTAAATATTCGTCGTAAATTTACCATATAACTATTGAAATCTGAGAAAAAAAATATTATAGATTCTCTCATCTTTTTGTTATGCACATGAATTTTATTATATAGTATATAAAAAAAATAGAGTATTAGCCAATATAAGTTTCGTTTAGACAAAAGTAATACTTCGAAATTTTCACTCAGAATCAAATGACAATCACGGAAAGACGCACTACAAAATTTTCGAATAACAATTTTTCGAAACATACTAGATACCGGATTATGTTTTACATTCCAATTATAACAGAGTTTTAGGTTCAAATTCGGCAAACTCCGTTACAAAATCAAAGCGCTGATCGCCATGTTCACGATGATTCATTTCTTTTATTTATTGCTAATGTTTACGCTACAGTGAAAGTAAAAATTAATTCAATTTTCACTCAGACACTAATTCACAATAAAATTTGAATTTCAAACACTAAAATATAAAACAAATATTAATAAATAAGGAATATTTTGCTTGTACTTTGCATAAGAAGCGTTACAAAACATTTTTTTCTTTGCTAAAACATAATTTTAAATACTACATATGTCATCTTTAAAGTAATTAAATTTATCAAAAATTAATTTACCAATTAAATTGAAACAGACTAAAATCTCGATTCAAGTGAGTGTTACAGAAGCATTTCTTACGCTTTCAGTCTCAATGTTGAGTTCAGACACTTTTCTCCGGCGGTACGGATTTCTGTGGCTCCGGGGGGGGGGGGGGCATTATAAAGTTCCGGGGAGGAAATTTCACCTTTTGACCATTGAAAATACAAAATCTCTAATCTTCCGGGAGAGGAAATCTTATTGTTCCGGTGGGGAATATCCCCCCCCCCTGAATTCAACACTGCCAGCCTGTCATAAGTACAAATCTCTACATTTAATCAGTTGAAATTTTATCGGAAATTAATATGAATCTTTATCATAATAGCATTCATAAAATATAAATTAATAAAACGAAAATCACCGAATCGCATTATTCAAATTCATATTATCGTATGCAACCACAACAATATAAATTTATTATCGTATCACTCCATTATTTCATTCACTACCACAAATTTTAATACAAAAAGATGCTACATATTTCATAATTTTGGTGGAAATTATTTGTAAAAAATTAACATTATGGTGTTTTATTTATTATCAATTCGGACGAAGTTAAGATAAAAAAGAAAATACAGAAATTTACACATTCTACAGAGATACTCACAGAGTCATCAAAAATAGGACATGTAATCTTATTGCATTAATAATTAGTTTCTCTCTAAAACCTAGTTACAATGACTCTGTAAATAAGTAATAAATAATTATAAAGTATACAAGAAATTCTTCTCTTAGCTAACGCATTACCAATTCCCATTGATTTTTTTCCTCTGCATGCATCCATATAAATTTACATAGTTTTAAAAAAAATTAAATTAAAAACCTATTTAACATTAATTCGGATTACATAAACTGAATAATTACAAAATTTTCTTTTTAAAAACAATAATTGATATATATAAGGAGTTAATGCTATTTAGATATGATTGCTTACTTGTTTATTTAAACAGGTAAACGACAGGTACTTGTTCAAAATTACAAAAATTGAGTATTACAAAAGTTTTGTAATCAAAATTACAAAAATTGTTACAAAAATTTAGAGTTAGTACATGCGGTTACACTGCTCCTTCGGAGCCCTTTTATAAAAATAATGGTATAAATGATTTTCACTACGTATATTTCAAATAGCTGTTAACAGATGTAGTAAAATAACAGAAAATAAACAGATTTAGAATCACATGACTTAATTTAACATTTTGAACATTGCATCCTGAAATTATTCATTCGAAAAATAAAGTAAAACAATTATATTTTAAAACTTGTATGCTTTGTATGCTTTTAAAATATCATTTATTTTTCTTCTTTAAATGAAAAGAAGAAAATAAATAAACAATATATATCAATTAATCGAACGTGTATGTGTAGTTTGTTATGATAAAATTTCTATATTGCACCTTATTTTGCAGATTCAAAATTCTATCAATTATCAAACATAATATTGAGAAAAAATTAATTCAATAGGATAACTAAAAATAATTACACATTAGACTAAGCTAAAAATTGGTGCAACTAAGCAGGAGAAACAATCCAAAAACATTAAACTTAAGTCAAATTAATTTATTAAAAAGGAGACCAGAAATTAAAATTTTTTGGACATTCAACAGACATTAAGGGTGTATATTTGAGAGTTCTGTTTTGCAGAAAATAGCTAAATAATATTTTACAAGCTAGTAAATATTACTAAAGTTGAATAAATATTTACATAATATGTAACAGATCTTTTAGAAAGCTACCAAACTTAAATTCATTATATAAAAAGAAAAAGAACAAAAAAGTATATAATAATAAAAGTCCAAATGTAACATTTTAAGTTCATACATAGAATGTAAAGCTTTATAATATTCTGATAAAAAGAACTCCAGTGTTATAAATACATGGACAATGATCTTGAAAAATTAATGAATTTTAATATATTACAAGACACTTTATTACATCATAAACATGAGTTTACCTTTCATACTTAGGATGTCCGATTTTTCGTCTATACCACCAGCGTTACTTACACGACAAGTATAATTTCCATTGTGCTCCGGACCCAAGTTAGTAAATGTTAACGTTGATGTAAAATCATCCATAGATCTTACGCTCAAATCTTTACTTTCTTGGATTTTATTTCCATTTTTCAGCCATTCGAACGAAAACGGCGGTTCACCATCTATAACCACACATAAAACAGCTGTTCGCATGCCTACTTTATGCTCACCAGAAAAATGAAAAGGTTTAACGATAGGCCTTTTTAAAGCTAGAAGTATAGAAAAAATACCATTCAGTATGTAATTTATTTTGGAATACATTTATGTTTTTACTTATTTACTTATTTTCTGTTATGTACATTCCTAATACCGGGATATAATTTAAATTAAGTACTAGGTATAAATGAGGGGCTCACAACCATAGTAGACCAAGTCCATTTTGAAAAAAAAAAAAAAAAAAGAAAGAAAAATGAGATAGTCCATCTAGAAGGTGCATAAAATTTGTTTTATCTACTCCCACAGTAAAACAAACCTGTTTTCACACACTTTCTCATATATAGCATCTTTTTGCAGACTTGGTTCACTGTGAGAGTGAATAAAACAAATTTTATGCACCTTTTAGATGGACTATATCATTTTTTTTTTCAAGATTGACTTGGTCTACTATGGTTTTGAGCCCCTCAAATACGACTTTGTGGCGAAGAGTTATTTACTTATATGTCTATACAGTATGTGAAGATATGCAATCTGTGCAGCAAGTAAATTCAGAATCAAATTTAAAATTTGTCATAATCAAGAAAATACATCGAATTTTTTTATTTTTAAGTTGTAATAAATAAATTATTTGTTCACCCTTTCTTTAATGGTTTCATTTCTTACAAGCATTACTTGTTTTAAGTGGTTTCAATTTTTTGAATTAATTGTGAAACAATTTTAAACCAAATTAATTTTATTTACGAGTTTTTTTTTAAATATAAAAACAGGCTGAAAATTTTAAATGAAAATGCTCTTGGTATATTAAATACATAACTGTAACATAAAATATTGACTGGTTTCTACTAGTATTATACAATGTTAACAAAAAATAAGGACTTAGAGTTTTAAAAATAAGTTTATTACCAAATTAACAACAAAAATCTCCTGCAAACAAAACTAGATTTGCAGGCATAAGCGACAAATTTTAAACATGTATAATATTTCAGACATTTGGCTGCAATATCGATCAAAATATTTAAATATTTTTCTTCATTCTTTCAATAATAAATAACTCATTTATCAGAGCATTTTTACTTTCTCATCAGACAAAATTCTCTTAAAAATAATTTCCTCATAAAAATATATGGTATTAAGTAAATATATTAAGTAAACGAAAAAAAAAAAAAAAAAAAAAAAAAAAAAAGGCCTGCAAAAATTTAACGTTCATCAACTCTTGTTGATATTGGATCTTTGAACTGTCTGTAAATGTTTTAACGAAATTACGATATTTCTCGATTATCGAGGTGTAATATTAATAGCTTACATTTAAATTTTATTTTTCAAAAACCAAGAAAATACTATCACCAGAAATATTTTAAACTATAGAACTATAACACCGATGCAAAATATGTTTCTAAGAAGCAGAAATCTAAATTATTTACAAACTTTTTCCGTCTACTATATACAATTTATGTTTTATACACATACTTAGAAAACAGTCCATAATTAACTATTACAGGAGTTATTTAATTATCAAAGAAATAATAATAAATTTATGAACTTACCGAAAGATAATACGGCATTCGTTGATGCTAGTGCTAGTAGGAAAAGCAAAGAATCCATTTTGAAAACGAATTCTGTTATACTATGCGAATACTATAAAAATGCAGAACTTTTATTATAATATTTAGATACAAAAATTATTCAGGTCTCTTTAACCTTATAAAAACAACACAAGTCTTTTCATTGATGAAGACGCCATTGAAGTCACAGTTCTATGGCATACAGTTTAGAAGTAAGAGTATAGAATCCAAATAGAGTATTTCCCACAGATACGCATACGGTATACCAGCGCCACATAGTGACAATGATTAGAATGAAATACTTCAAAATTTTATTCATGAGAAAAATGTTTCGTGTACTGTGCAAAATTTTAGATTTCCACGCTGTAATTTAAATAGTAAATGCACGATTTTCTTCCTTTTTTAACCGCGAAAGAAATACGTTTCGAATGTTTATAAATTGCTAAATTCTTTTGCCCTAAACAGTATTTGTACCTAAATCATTTAAAAATAATTATGCATATACAAAAATAAATACTACTGTCTTTTAAAATAACAGCATCGTTTACTTAAATCTGATGCGATAGTATTTAGAATTAGATGACTACTACCTCGAATATAAAATCAATTAAGACTTACAATTCCTCGTTTTGAATCAACAGGGCGATGTTATTTACGAAAATATGTTTATTTTATTTACAACTAAAATTTTCATTAATAATAAAAGAAAGCAAAACATTTCACATATTTATTTTAATATAATTAATACTGCATAAAAATACTACGTCTGATTTCGTACAGTTAATACACAGTCGATAAAGCAGCCATAGATTAGGCGAGATGATTTTCAAAATTCATTGTGTTTTAGGTGCACACACTAAGATAGAAACATATTTCATTGATCCACATATTAAATAAAATGTAATACTTTTGATGAAAACTCTCTTCACCATTTTGTTATTCTACCACTTCTCAGTTATTTAACACTAAATTGATGAAAGTTCACTAACTGAAAAAAAAATTATATCAGTGTTGCACAAAAGCATTCTACAAATAATCACTTCTCTCATAATCAGTGCAGCTTTGCAATCTTTTAAAAAAAAAAGAACCGGAAATCCATATTTAAAATCCATATTTAAAATTGCGCATTTTTAGAAATTTTAAGAAAACTTTTTCGCGAATCATGGCGATCTTTAGATTGAAAACTGATAAATAATGCGTAGTTCTAAATAGCCTCTAAATGATGATAAAGTGAAAATATTAGTTAGATATGCAGCAGTTATTCACTACTAACCTGAGAAGTGGATTTAAATTTTGTTGGATTGAAACTTAGAAGCAAAATATTTTCCAAGAAGAATTTTTTTTAAGTAACTTATAAAGACAATAAAAAAAAAAGCAGTAATTTACACGTATAAAAATATAAAACACATATCAAACACGTATTTGTAAAAGTTCAAAAAAATACTTTTTTCAAAAAATACTTGTTAAAGCAATTTCGTATAACCACTTTCAAAATAAAAGTTTCATCAAAATTGATGCACACTAACCGCATATAACACATTGCATATAGAATTACACTTCAATAAATAATCTAAAATATCAAAAGTAAATATTCTCTCGTTACAAAAGTGATGTAAACTGTTATTAAGATATAGTATTAAGTGAAATATTTCTTGAAAAATAGTCTAAGCATTAACAATAAGCATTTTGCATCATTTTCATACATTTATTAATATAAAAAGTATAAATCAATGACTTGTCAATTTTAATAAAAGAATATTGCTTTTTTAAATACATTCACACAAAACACAAATATTTACATCATTTCCTCTTATGTGTTATAAGTATACAGTTTTAAATTCTTCACTCGTCTAATTTTGCAATAGAAAAATATTACCTTTCATGCTAAGCACGTCCACCTGCTCGTCGTACCCAGCTGTATTGGTAACTCGGCAAGTGTAATTTCCATTATGTTCTGGACCTAAATTACTTATTGAGAGTGAAGAAGTGAAATCATCGATGAGTTTCACATTCAAGTGTTTACTTTCCTGAACCCTTTCGCTGTCTTTTAACCACAAAAACGTAAAAGGTGGATCTCCTTCGATAGCAACACAAAAAACTGCGGCACGCATACCTATTCTGTGCTCGCCAGAAAAATGAAAAGGTTTCACTTTGGGTGCTGTAATAGCTACGAAAGACAAAAACTGTAATGAGTTTTTGAATTATAAATTGGGAAAAAAAAAAAAAAAAAAAGAAAAAAAAGACAGGCGTTTTTTAATCTGGAAAAACATGATATAAACACGAACAAAAATATACAATAACCTCTTCAAGGTAATAAAGACTCCTGAAAGCGTTCATTATCAGTAGGAATCTTGGAAATCAATATATTTTCAGTATTTAAAGAAGGATTTAAAGAAGGATTTTGCTGCCACTGATTTTCGGAAGCATTTTCGAGCAGTTTTTAAAATGTATTCATGAGTTCTCTATTCGGAATACTATGTTTTTCGTATACTGTTCATTACCAAGTAAGCATTTCCATGGTCAATTAACATGTTTTTACAGACAAATAATGACATGTTTTTACAGATAAATTAAAAATATTAACATTACTATTAAAATTAATATTATTTTGTTACTCTTGCATGTATAAATTCTATTAAGCAGCTGAAAAATTTTTTGAGACTTTATAGAACTCTAAAAACATATTGTAGTTTCAGAAAACTAATTAATAGGGTAGGGGAGTACACAGTGAACCATGGTACATAGTGAGACAGCAGCCTTTTTGACATATAGTTATAACTTTTTCCTCTTAGCTGGAACACACACTGAACCACCTCATCTTATGAAACACGTGGATGTAGTTTCGGCACTTCGGTTACTCGCCCAACAAAATAGTAAGTAATTATTTATTTTACACGGGTTAAAGTTACATAAACGTCTATTTTAGACTTTATTTCATTATGGAATATATTTACTTAACCAAACCTGGCTATATCTAATGATAGACTATGTCGACAAAACGACACAAGCATTCAAAGCTATGAAACTGATGATGAAACAGATATGGCATCCATTTTGTTACAACGTAACGAAAGCACACAGTGAGACAAACAGTTGTGGTACACAGTGAGACGTGCCTCATTGTGTATCTACTATGTCCAGGTTCGGCGAACCTTTTTACGTGCGCGTGCCAAAAAGTCAACTAACAATATCTATCAACAGTGTAACGTGCCACAATTTGACATAAAATAATTTTGCACCGTACGATGTTTATAAAAACTCTAGTTAAAGAATCAGTTGCTTTCAAGCATTAATAATTTAAAAAACATTAAAAATCAAAATGCTATTTCTCTGTATATTGGAATAAGCCATTACATTAATGAAATTTTAATCCGTGAATATGATTTATTTATGTAATATTTTCACTGTAATAAGGAAACAAAAATACTAAATTTCATTTTAGAAATTTTTTACCTTAATATTAATACAACATCTAGTTATCTAAGTTGCATTAAACAATGTATCAATAAATTATTGATGAGATTTTTGTTGTTGTATGCTCGATGGAGAATGTTTATGCCTGATTCATATTTTGATAGTTTTATAAATATACATATAAATTGGATCCATTCTCGATCTTACTGCAGTGACTCTCTAAAAAAATTAATTTGGAAAATGCAGCTTTATAAAATCTTATAGAAAGGCAAAATGCATGTTGAAAACGCTGCATAACATCACACACACACACAAAAAATTCTTTCGATGTGTTAATTCAATCAAAAATAATTGAATGTTTTCTTTTTTCACGTGCCAGATAAATTGTCTTACGTGCCAACTCTGGCACGCGTGCCATAGGTTCGCCAAACATGTACTATGCGGTTCTGGCGTAAAAAAAGTTATTTATTAATAAAAGGGTTTTTTCTCTCTCTATCTCTGTGTGTGTAGGAGCGTGCGATGGTTAGTGAAATCTACTAAACGTAAGAGGCTGAAAGTTTGCATGAAGGTAGCCCAATGTCTGCCATTGTCCAACCGAGGCTCATATTTAAAAAAAAATTTTAATCTAGAAATATTAATTAGAAGTCAAACTGCAGAAAATTATTGATAGAGCATAAAAGTGTATGATTTATGAAAATATATACATTGTCTCATTATGTACCACTTGTGGTACACAGTGAGACAATTTTCGATACTCCGTTATGCTGCTTCTGTGCTTTTATAAATAACTTTTTTAAATCCATTTATACATTAATGTGTAGCATATTTGTGTAGCTTAAAGTTGTAGCAAATTTTTTTTCAAAAGATTAAAAATCGTTGCCATTTGTTAAGTAATAATAATTTTCGTCTCACTGTATACTACCCTCCCCTACATTGTAAAAACGACAAACGACTCCGAAACGTTTCCGAAAATCAGTGGCAGCAAAAGAAACTGTTTTTATATAGCAAGAGCTCAGATGATAAAGGTGGTATGTGACAAAAAAAAAAGTTAATCCTATGATTGAAGATAAATTAAGGGTCATCTCTTAAATTACTCTTTTGAAAATCCTAATACTCACAGAGATGTTAATGTATAAAATAGGTGTTTGACACTAAACTCAAATAGATATTTGAACTTTACAGCTCATGTTCTCAAAAGGATGACTATGAAACTTACCACCTTTATAATCTGAGCTCTCCATATGTTTCTTTAATTCTGGAAAACCTATTGCTTTCCGAGGTTTTGCTAGATAAAGAATGCTTATAGGAATCGTGGGCAACTCGGAAGGTGTTATTGTATTTTTTCGAAGATTAAGAAACATTTGACTTTTTTTTAAACAGTGCATGCACAATTTTAAGGCTGCACTCAGATTTAAAGCTGCTATTTTTTGTTAAAAAGTTAAACCATTTTCATATAAATATAAAATGGTCTATAAATGCAAATTCTAAATTAATGAAACTTTTCTTTTTAAGTTTATATAAAAGTAATGAATGTAAAAAACATTGTTAAAATAATGGGAAATTTATTATGGCATGTGAAAATGTGGTTATTCGCTGGCAACCAACTTTAGTCCCAGTTTTATAGAGAAATGAAAAATTATTTTCATTTCTTTGTAATGTAATAATCTAACTAAGTAATCTAACTAAATAACAAATTTAGAAGTGCGTATCCATGGATAAAACGGATATCGTTATTGTAGTAAAAAATATCTAAAATTTTTCAATGTAATGCAAAAAATTTGAGAACAGCTTTCGCAAAATAATTTATATTGAATATATATTCTTTTAGTTGCTGGATAATTTTATTTTTACGATTCCTGTTTATTTGAAGAAAATATCACTATACATACAATCGGTATAACAGTAAATCAGTGTGGTTCACTTAATGTTTACTTTTATGACATTATTTAAAACCGATTTCTGAATTAACGTCTCGTTTTATTCTATTATGATCGCTGACATTTCTTCCTAAATGCTGCAGTTGCAAAAAATATTTTAAAACTGTTCGCAGACTGCAAGCATTTTATTACTAATAATTGAGTATTAATTCTGAAAAAAAAATTAAAATAATTTATAAATGACAATTAGCCTTCATGAATGATATTGATCACATTAATGTTTTCACTCTGAAAATTGTAAATTTTGATTATTTTATAAATATCAATTTAAATGATTTAAAATAATTTGTTTTAAAAATTTTCAGCATTAATTTAACTATTTTAGCTAAAGAATGGTGTTGAACCTACTTATGACTAAAAAAAAAAAAAAAAAAAAATCAATACTAAGTTCAAGGTAATTCAAGTAAACAAAATTAAAACCTTTTAATATGCATAATGATGTAGCAAGTTTAAAATATGAAACTTTGATTTGTAAATATTTTCCTATGAAAAAGATTGCAATTTTAATAATTGCATCGAAATAAATCTTAAATATTATAACTAAATACGGAAAAGGGAAGGTTATCTTTTCTTTACACAACTCTATTCCAGCTTTTAAAACAATTGCATATTTATTCAGAATGCGTTAATTATTACTAGAAAAACTTTAAACTTACCAAACGATGAGCAGACATGATACAGAAAAATAACTTTCAGGAGAAACAAACATTTAATTCTGTATAGTTCAAACTGAAGATACTGGTTTTGAAACATCATTACAGGATTTCTTAATCAACTATAAATTGAATGTTAAAAAATATAATAGAATAGAATAAATATCCAGTGGCTGATTGCCGCTGAAAATGAAATACAAATGCTTCTAAGGAAGACTCCAATCGAATGTTACCAAATAACATGTCGCTGTTTGTGAGAGTAGAACGCACACATAGTAAGAAAAATGTGGTATACTAGCGCCACACAGTGCATGGAAAAGGAAATGAAAATTACTTATTTCGCAAAATATTGTTCTATAAAATAATAGCTCACAAAACAACATTTATCTGTATATTAAAAGAATATTACACAGATTAATTCAGTAGAGAATAAATGTAAAATAAAGTGAAAAATTTAAGATTTGGTGTAGAAATGTATAGCAACGCTGTGAATGAAAAGTTGTTTAAGAAAATGCAGCTTCACATTGATACAACACAATTTTCATCACCCTTTGTACATTTTTTAGGACCAGAGTGCTAAAAATCTAAAAGAAAAAAAGAACATCACTGTGAATCTGGAATTTCTAGTTGACATTTAAAAACTGATTGCGTAATTACGCATGAAAACAATTCACAACTAACCAAGAATATTGAAAAATTATGATGCAAAAAATATGGTTGAATTACGAGTCATTTAAATCATTAAAAAATCAGCATAAATATTGCGTTCAGGATAAAATTGCACAGGCATTAAAAAATAAGTCAACTCACACCAGCTCCATTCCCAGAATACCTTTTATTCCAAATAAAAATAGGATGATGTATATAAACATTTTCATAGCATTATTATGTGGAAGAGCACAAAATGCTCGCAATACGTGCAAAAATAAGGAATAAAATACAATTAACTTGTTTATTATACTTTATTCCCATTAAATATTCGCATATTATTTTACAAAATTGTGGGCAGAATGCATGAAAGTTTATGTGTGTGAATGCATACACAAAATCACTTCAGAAATAATTAAAAAATGAAAAATATATAACGAAGAGATAATCAAAAACGTATGTTTAAATATATTTTTTAATTATTAGTTAAAATAAGCTACTCTTACGCGTAGTTAATATTAAAACGAAGAACTTTTTTTAAAAATAAATTTGTTTTTCTGTGTAAAACAGATACAATCATTCTGTACAATCAATAAATAAATCAAAATAAACGCACAAATCCGCAAAGAGAGTAATCAATTCAAAGAAGTAAATTTTTCACAGAAATAAAGAAATAAATTACTTTATAGATCTTCAAGAAATTTATGTATAAAAAAGTCTGATTTGTAGAGCATTTTATAAATTGAAAAATACCATTATTATTTACCTTCTCTACACAAAAATATGAAAATTCACTGCAGTTCGTGCTTGGAAGGTGGAACATTTCACTTATTTTTAATTATTAGATAAAATAGGGCATTCTTTCGCTTAGTAAATATTAAAACTAAGTGTAGGTTTATAAAAGAATATGCATATTTTAAAAAATAAATTTGCTTTTCTGTGCAAAACAATAAGACATTCTGTAAAACATAAAATAAATACATAAAAAGCTTACAAATTTGCAAAACGATTACATTTTTCTCAGAAATAAAGATTAAGTTACTGGGAAGATCTTTAAGATTTTTTTTTTTTTTTAAATCTGCAATTTGCAGGTACAGGTATTTGCAGATTATAAATCTGCAATTTACAGATATTGCGCAAACATTTTATAAATCTGTGCAACAATTGACCAATAACAATAAATCAAAATAGTTTAATTTGGCTGTATGTTGAAACATTTATGAAGAGTAAAAATTTTCATTGAGAAAATTTACCAAGTGACGTTTCATAAAAGATTATACAGTTTTACATTCCTTTATTTCAGTCAACCATTTATAATAAGTATAAATTTTCATTGAGAAAATTTACCAAGTGACGTTTCATAAAAGATTATACAGTTTTACATTCCTTTATTTCAGTCAACCATTTATAATAAGTATGGATTTTATATTATTTCATTCAATTTATCTATATAAGTTAAATCACTGAACGTCACTGTTAGTTGTCACTGAAAGATTTTTACGCCAAAAACAATTAAAATGAACAAAATTTTTCTAACATAATTTTATAATTATTCGAAATGAAAATAATTTTAAGACACCAAACAACCAATAACAGACAATAATAATATTAAAAATAGATACTTCGTAATAAATTCTTTTTTATCACTAAACTGTACTACAAATTAATAAATTTTCGCAGTAGTAAATAAATATAAAAATAATACATTTAATTTACACCCTGCACTGATCCAAAGTTTAAAAAAAGAGGTAATTGAATTACAAAAGTGAATAAATAGAAACTTTATAATAATTTTATAATTTCTGCATCAATGTAATTCTAAACTAGTCTTCCTTTGCAAAAGAAGAATGTAAAATTTTTGATTCTATACGTAGATTTCATGTGAAACAAATGTTTTTTAAAAACAATAAAGTTGGAACTGGAACTATAAGGCATACTATAATGAACTATAAGGAACTATAATGTCAGAAGAACGTCTTTTTGTACGCTTTTTTCCCTACATATCATCCTTACACAATGCTAGAGGCATTGTGTACGGATGATACGTGAGGAAAAAAGCGTACAAAAAGACGTTCGTCTGACATTAGCCTAAGTGAGTTATATAAAAAATATTTTCCACATTTAATAAGACACAGTTGTAACTTGAAAACTGTGATAAGAGATGTAAAGAAAAAAAACCCCAACGATTTTCAACAAGAGCAAATTAAATGCTATTCTCGTCTTTTGAAACGACTTAGTCCGAGAAAACACTATTTTAAACAATGTTTTCTTCAGACAATTCATTATATGCAATCTGTTTATCCCTTATTATTAAAGTTTACATTCTCACATGTCACATGTATTTCATCATTAGAATCATGTTATTAATCTTCCCCTTACATATAACGAAATTTTAACCCTTCATTATTCCATTATCACACTAAAAACCTTATTACTAAATAATAGTTATTTTCATAATTTTATCTGAAATTGATTGCATTAAATTAGAAATAGTATGTTTAAAGTCACGCCCGAATATGAGTAAGGTTACCCCCGTCTAAGTTATACATTTCGTTTAAAAATTAAATTTATAGGTATGATAAGCGAATTAATATAGAGCAGACATCAAAATGCAATGATATTTACAAAATATTAGCAACAAGATCTAAAAAAATTATTCCTTAGAAAATGTGTTTTTCTGGAAATTGGTTAACTAATTTTTCTGGTACACGGATTCAATAATTAGAAATTCAAAAACTTGTGAAGCTCAATTAGTATCTATGAAATGAAATGTAAGCGTAGTACGACACATTCATTTCATGACCACATATGCTAGATGAGAGACTAAACATTAAGAAATTTAAAAATCACAAGATTAATTACTATCACTAATTAAATGTAATGAAAATTATGCTAAAAGAACACGATTATGAATTCTTGATTTATAAACAATTATTGACGTATGCAAAAAATTGATAATATTAAAAATTTATAATGAATTGTTATATAGATAAAAAAGAGAAATATTCATTACACAGTACAGAATCTAGTTATTATTTACAGAATTTAACTTAATTGTATTTGGAGAAAACAGCGCAATAAGTAATTTTCAAGAGAAACAGTTTAAATGGTCTTAAATATTGTATACAAAATATAAGTACAATTATAATGTACAGAAGAACTTACATCAATGCTAATTAAAACATTTTACCTTTCATACTCAGGATGTCCGATTTTTCGTCTACACCAGCAGCGTTACTTACACGACAAGTATAATTTCCATTGTGGTCGGGTCCCAAGTTTGTAAACGTTAAAGTCGATGTGAAGTCATCCAGAAGTCTAACGCTCAAATCTTTGTTTTCTTGGATTTTATCCGCATTTTTCAGCCACGAGAACGAGAATGGAGGATCACCCTCTATAACCACACACATGACAGCTGTCCGCATGCCTATTCTGTGCTCACCAGCAAAATTAAAAGGTTTAAGGATAGGTCTTTTTAGAGCTGGAAGTATGCAAAAAATTCCACTTAGCATTTAATTTCATTATTTACAGTTTTATGTTATTCAGGGAGTTCAGGACACAAAAATCTTCAAATTTACAAAAAATTGCTTTAAAAATTTTTAATTCTGCTTAAAAGGACGTTTAAAATCACGTTTCTATCTTAATTAGAGCAGGACATATAAAATTTTTTCGTTTTGGTTTCTTTTCAAAATCTAGCTTTCAAGCAATGGTTGTTATGGAAACGACATCTTGTAAAAATGTGTTTTTCTTCATGATCTCACCAGCTCTCTTATTTAAATTGTTATAAGCCAAGAACCGTTAAAGATAAATGGTTAGAACTTAGAACATGTCTTTTTCAATTGTTTTTACTTTCCTTTTGATTCAGAAAATTCGAAAAAAATATTTACTTTTTTTTTTTTTTTTTTTAAGTTACATCATTGTTTTACTTTAAATATTTTTTTATTAATATTTTTTTTAATGCTGAATCAAAATTAAAACACATATTTATGTTTATTTAAATGAAAAAAAAATTGAAATTCTCCAAATAATATTTTGAGTTATAGCAATTTTAAATTACCTCACTTTAATAAATTTAAATTTTTTTTTAAAAAATGAGAAGTTTTTATCATGTGATTTTGTTTACAAATGCTTTGGTGAACCATCGCAAAAAATTCAAAATTTTAACTCAAATAAAAATTATTTTAAAAAGCGTCCCGGACCCCCTTAAAGTTCTATTTCTTTGGGTCAAAATTTTTGATTATTTATTATTTTTTGTATATTTTAAGAATGTAGATTGTTGCTCTAAAACGGTTTCGTGATATTCCAATTCTTTACAAAGTATTTTGCTCATTGAAAAGATTCAATGCTATTGGAATTTTTTTTTTTTTTTTTTTTTCCCAAAACGGTGTTCTTCAAACTCTACCTTTTTTTTTTTTTCTCGAGAACTATTCGACTGATTTCCTTCACTTTTTATTTAAAAGAAAGTTAAGCTATTTTGCTGGAGTCCATACCACCGGAAAGTATTTTCATTGATTAATTATATTTTCAAGCTCGCGAAAGGGGACAGAAAATTACCATTTTTGTTCAAATGACCGCTACTTTGTCAAAAATCAAACTTTTGAACCAACCGTTGGTATAAGCTCCAGAAAACTGAATGCCTTTTCATGATAGTTCCGATAAGTTTCTGATGCTTGTGACCGGAGAAAAAAAGTTGCTCAATTGGGAGTTCAGGACATACACATACAAGTACACCCCGCAACACGAAGCGTGTTATTCATTTTTTACACACAAAAATTTAAGTATAATTGGGAATTGTCAATAAACATAATGCAAAGACCCGACGGTGGTATCTTTTCTTTGTAACGATTAAAAAAAAAAAAAAAAGTACATATCACATGCATTTTAGCCCAAAGAAGTACAACTTAAGAGGCTACTTTAATCAAACGAAAAGACCCGTTCGCTAATGCTAATCCTATGGAAGCAATTTATAAAGATATTTCGGTCGCATTTCAATATTTTTAAAGGATTTTTTTTTTTTGTATTGGATAGCCGAGATCGATCTGTACAAAGGCCGTTTTTTACTTTTTTGATTTTATTTACAGGTATTTTTAATGAGGACACTTTCATTTTCGGAACCGGTTTCGAAAGTGAAAACATCCTCATAAAAAAAATCAGCAATCAAAATCGAAAAAGTAAAAAGCGCCCTTTGTACAGATCAATATCAGCTATCCAATGCAAAAAAAATCATTTAAAAATATGGAAATGAGACCAAGATATCTATATAAATTGCTTCCATAGAACTAGCATTAGCGAGCGGGTCTTTTCGCGTGACTGAATTAGCCCCTAAAGAAGAGACTGTACTCTTTGAGGTAATTTTTTATTTGACTATTTTACAATACCTTTTTGATATATAATTAGATGTTTTTATCAAGGAAAATAATTTAATTTAAAAAAACCGCAATTCTTGTGGTAAAATTTTAAAAAATAAAACAATTTAAAAAAATAAATGCAAGAAAATCTTAAGGCTGCACTTCTACAATTTTGAATTTTTTGCAACGTTTTTTTTCCGCACCTTTCTTACAATAGTGCTCTATACTGTAAGGATCCGATTTCCAAAAAGTTGAATAGTTTAATTAAAAAAAAAAAAAACATCACGACATATGTAAAATTACATTAAAAATAATGACTATTTACTTTACATTTTTATTGTTAAAAATATATTTATAATTCTGAAAGTAAGGTAATTAATTTTATAAAATGCATCGTAAAGATCGTTCATTTGAAAAAAAAATCTATCAATTGAAAAATATATATAAAATTTTTGGCATTTTGATCATATAGATAAATATAGAAAAAAAACCCCTCAAACTAAGAAAAGTGAATTTAAAGATTGCAATTCTGAATCATTTAAAGGGAATTAATTGCAGTAAAAACTCTTTTTTGTATATTTTTAGCTGTTGGTCCTTTACTAAGCTTCTTTAGAATATATTACGCATGTCCATCATTTTAAACCCCACAAAATTTTGATACTTTTGCCTCTTTTCGAAACAGAGTACCTTTAAATGATAATATATTCACTAGCGAAAGAACATATGCGACAATAGATCTTATTTTTTTTCTCCATATCATGATCAAAGAACACAACTATAGTTTCGAGAGAAATTGTCAGCTCTTACCAGGTGATTAGTAGCAAAGAGTAGTTATCCCGACAAGTGTGCCGTTATAACTACTCACTACCACTAATCACTTGATGAGAGCTGATAATTTCACTCGAAGCTATACACTGTAAAAAAAAATCTGTAATCCTACAAAACTAGTTTTTGTAAAACTACAGAAATCTGCATGTTTACTAGAATTTTATCTGTAACCGAGTATAATATTTACCACTCGCATAGTAGAAATACATGAAATATCTTAGTCTCCCATGTCAGCCAATGAGAAAGGACTTCAATGATGACGTAATGACTATTCACGCAACCACAGAGGTGTTCAAGGTATCCATCTTGATTATGATTTCAAATTAGGATGTAAGTAAATATTTCGTCTTTATGAGTTAAATTTTGTTATATTTCCATTCTCCTTGATTCCTAATAAGTAAAAATGAACTACACAGTAAGACCGTTTGATTTCGAATTATAATGTAACATGATTTTAGCAGGTATTAATGCGTAATCATCCTATTATTTTATTGTTAAATATTTATCGTTCAGTCAAATGACTATTCTTTACATCAGTGTTTACTGCATGCGTGCAATTTCCAATGTTTTATGTAAAAAATAATATTTTATTGCAATATGGTTAGCAGATTAAATATTTTATTTTTAATTAGTGATGCAATGAATAGTAACCCTCCCCCCCCCCCCCTTTGACTGATAATGAAGGCTAAATATTCCACTATTCTTCTGCAGAATACTTAAAATGTATACCAAAATTATCTTTCTTAATATTAGAGTCGTGCCGTGTAATCGGTATTTATTGTACTAGATTCCGGCATCGGGTCGGGTTTACCTTACTTTTTTGGTTCGGATCGGGTCGGTTTGGGTTTTGAATCTTGTGTGTCGGGTTCGGGTTGACTGATTTTTCAAAAGAATGTCCAAAATATTTTTTTTCAGATTAAAAATCTAGGTATAGGGCAGATGTGCCAGCAATGGATAAAATTCAAAGTTTTTTGTTTATAAAAAAAATTTATACAATAAAAATTTTACTTTAAAAATTTTCTAAATAACACCCCCCCCCCCCCTCACGCTTACATGTTTTATAATCTGTGTTATTGTTGATACTCTTAATCAAACCAATTAGGAAGCAAAAAGTGATCCTTCGAAGTTCCACTATTTTTCATTTATGTTGGCGAACATGCAAAGAGCTGGTTTAACTTAATAAATTTTATATATTCTTTTACTTTCCTGCAAAATTTCTTTTTGTTTTGGTAGTAATAAAAATTTTTGAATATGATCATTCTAGACATTTCATCAATCGCACACTAGATGAAGCAATGGTAGCCCAATCTCCAGTTGAAAAAAGTTGCATAAGATTTCAATTGTATAAAGTAAAAGATTATTTCAAGATCAGAAGTGATTTTGCTTCATATACTTTTTATGCTTTCTGAATATTAATGACTTGTTTATGCATAGATGTAATAGTTTCCCTATTTATGGAACATTATACTGTATATTATCCATAATATAAACTAAGCCTTCAAGCATGGATTAAACTAAGCATGGCACAAATTTTGAAACTTGCAATTTCTTTAATTATAAAATTATTTCTGAAAATTATGTTTCTATATTGTTCAGGACATTAGAAAGTGTTTCATTTGGTATTCTATAAACTGAAATATTGTTTTTCTGTCAAACAAAGTTCATTTTCTTATTTTTGTAAAATGTGTCCCATTCCTCCATACTCTCTCCTATGCTTCTAACTCTGAATATTGGGCACTTTTCTATCTATACACACGTATCATGGGTATGTGTTTTAAAACTATCATAAATATTATACATATGTTTGCGTGTATATGAAAAATGAAATGTTGGTAAAATTTTTCTATTCCTAGATAAGGATAAATGGTTCTTAACTGTGCCTTAAATAAAAAGAATTTGTCACATTTCTTATATATATATTTTTTTCTTAACTTTTAACTCATGTTACCGGCCTCTCAGACCTCAGCTTTTTTTTAATTTTTATAGTTTTGCAATTTTTTATGTACTTGCAATTTTCAGTTTAACTACAAACACTACCGAAATTTTGTTCCGTTGTGAACTTTAGTACTATCACCAGACACTTTTGAATAGGTGAATTTTAATTATAACAGTCCTGTACAAAAAGTTCAGTACAAAAACACCATCCTATGAGTTAATCGTGCCTTTTATTCATCTTTCGATAAAGCGGTCTCACAGGCAACTTCACATTATTTGACTTCACACTAGTTGTGACAATTTCTGTGACATCAGTTAAAGGTTAAGGAGTAAATTTAATAATAGCTCATTCATATTGAAATATGTATTTATTTTATCTGAAAAATTGTTCTGCTCAAACTTTTTGTGAAAATCTTAGACTTGGAAAAAACCTAAATATAAACAACTGCATTTTAATTTTACGTGAGTTTCTGAGCGATAAAATGCCGAGTTTTTACTTTCTCGTGCAAAGAGAGATATAGGGTAGGTAGGGGTAAAGATATGAGGGGGGCAAAAATACGCACCGGCTGATTTCATATGAAGCAACATTTCGGCTCTCATGACTAATAGGTGGCAGTTTTGTTTCAAGTGTACTAGTCATTTGTTTAAACCTTTGATTAAAAGTAGCAATTTGTGCTAAGAAAATGAGGTAAGTTTAAATTTTCGAATTTTGATCTAATATTTTTTAAATTTCACTTTATTTTTTAGCTGATAGTAGGGGAGACCGGGGGAATGCCGCCAACCCGGGTTATACCGCCACCCCACCTAGTTTAAAAACTAAGGGCAGTTTGAGATAGTGAATGTGCCTGCACTATAGCGGCCAACAATATAAACAGTGCCTAAAGTGAGAGTGACTTTGCATCGTTCGTTTGTTCTAGTAAAAAATGTAGTTTTCATCTAGTTGCTTATTATTTTGGAGCTTTAAATGAGTAGAGATAAGCACCTTTTATTGTAACATTAGATATTTAAGATAATATGACCCGTAATCTACATGCATTCGCCGACATTTTGATGCAATGCGTTGAACAAGTTCGGTTCTTCTTTCGGCTTTGCTTGGGGATTTCCGCCATATTGTCCTCTCGGGGTAATGCCGCCGCCATGCAATCGGGTGAGAAATGGCCTCATTTTAATGTAGTGGAGCTGATTCAGCAGAGTCACTTTTGCAATATGAAGTAAATTGTAAGCTTAACCATTATTCTGCTCAATTACATTGCTTTCTAACTATTTTCAGTAGGTTGTACGTTTCCTAGTATCCATTTGATGCATGTACTAGGTCATTAAAGAGTGGCGGCATTACCCCAGTACAGTGGCGGAATTACCCCAGTGTCCTGGGTAATCCCGCCACTGTGTAGAGGTTTATAAAATATTTTTTTATGTATGCTTACTTTACTATTATGATTGCGGTTAAATTTATACAGATACTAAAGATCATGATTCAGCTTTAGAATTTTTACTATTAAAAAATAAACATTTTTTTGAGGTGAAAAAATTTAAATTCCCTTAAGGTGTCGCCATTCCACCGGTCTCCCCTACCTGGAATTTTTACAAATCCAAAATTTTAGTGGAGATCGAAATATTTTTAGCTTCTAAATGCCGTAGTTTACCTCGATCACATTTGTTTATACTTATAGGTAGCCGGTTAAGCAAAATACTGCAGAATAGGGTAAAAGTACGCATCCTTCTTGGGACAAAGATACGAACATGTTTAAGATATGGGACTTTGTCCTATCATTTTAGCTAGATTCAAAGCTTTTCACAATTTCTAAATTTATATTACATAAAATATAATAGCTGCTTAACTAATATAAGTTAGTAAACTACATTTTCCTTTTTCTAGTTAAGTTTTTTTTTTTTTTTTAATATAGAACGTAGGTATCTACCTACCTACTTTTAAAAATCAATATTGTTTCATGAATCGCTTTTGTTTTAAACCTTAATCCTTAACTCCTGTTAACGGTCTCGCCGATTGCTGCAATATTCAGTTTTCACAGTTTAACTTGTAATTTTCAATTTAAGTAGTTATGTTAGTTTAATTTTGATTCGTTTGGTAAATTAGAAGTATAGCTGAAGACTTCTGAATGCGGGAAATTTTACTATAATAGCCCTTTGCATAAAGTTTAGCGCAGAAACCGCCTCTTATGAGTCAGTCAACCATTTCATTCAATCAACGATTAAGCGGTCTCGGAGACCGCTTACAGTATTTATGAAACGATTTTTGTCACAACAGTTGGAGGTTAACTGCTATTTGCGATCTGGCAGACCGCTGTTTTTTTCATGGTCTAGTTTAGAATTTTCAGTTTAAATATTATCAAAATTTACAAATGCTTTTACATTACTCATTCATTTTAGTGAAAATAGGGGCAAAATCCGGCCGTAATGGGGGGGGGGGGGAATGCGCACTGCGAATATTTTGCCTCATCACTGCGTACTTTTAGTCCAACGAATAGGGCAAAGATACGCAGAGCAATTTTTTTTTTTTTAATTACAATTTCTCACGGAATTATAATTTGACAGAATGTCGTTTGATAGTGGTCGTTTGATAGTGGAACGTGCCTAAGGTTTTAATACAACATTTTAATCAGTCGTCACATAAGTTTAGATCAATGTGCTCGTTAAAAATCAAAATTAATGATAAGGTGCGTAACTTTAGCCCCCACCTATCCTACATCACTTAGGTGTGTCATGTGATTGTGAGCCATGTTGTGGACAACTTGTCAGCAAGCGCCATTGAGATCAACCATGATGGTGAATATCGATGGCGCTTTTTAACAAGCTGTCCTCACTTCAAATACTTGTGGGCATGATACCCACATATGTTTGAATATTAAAGCATATACATTTGTCCATTTTCCTACATAAAACATTGTTATTAGAGATGTAATTGTAGATTACATTTCATAATATCAATAAAACCGGATTTCCTTTCCTTTTATTTCGGGTTCGTGTTGAAATAGGCCTGGGTTGAGTTGCAGGTTGCCGGAAATTATTTTGGCTGATTCTGGTCAGGTTGCGGATCGAGGAAATATTTTTGGAGGGTTCAGGTCGAGTTGCGGGTTGACTTAAGTATAATATTCGGTTTTGTGTCTGGTGCAACTTGACCCGTGCAGGACTACTCTGTAGTCGGAAAATTTTCAATATATCAGGATTCGTACGGTCCTTAAAAGTACTTTCATTTTTCAAAAGGTTTTTTTTTTTTGTGCTTGAAAGTGCTTATTTTCATACAAATTTTTTTAAAAGACCTTTAAAGTGCTTTACTGTCATATTATTTCTTAATCGGGGGGTGGAACTCTTCTGCATTTCTTTTCATTTCTGATTTAAAAAATAAAGATAAAACCGCCATTGCTAACCTTTCTTCTGAAATTTCACCTCCCCTTTTTACTCCCTTCTCCACAATACCAAAGTTTAAACTGTTTAAAACTTTTTTTTTATTCTTTAACTGATGTTACCGGTCTCACAGACCAGTGCTTTTTTCAATTTTCATAGTTTAACTTGCAAATTTCAGTTTATTACAAACACTACTGAAATTTTGTTTCACTTTAGTACTAACACCACAGACTTTTGAATAGGTGATTTTTAATTATAACACTCCTGTGCAAAAAGTTTAGTGCAAAAACAACATCCTATGAATTTATCGCGGATTTTATTCATCTTTCGTTGGAGCGGTCTCACAGACCGCTTCACACTAGTTATGTGACAATTTCTTTGACATCAGTTAAAGGTTAAAAAAAAAAAATTGCTCTACTGTATTTGTTACTTTAAGTGAAAAAATAATCAGTCCTAAATTTCATTAACTATTCATTCCATCATATCCATTTCATTAAAATTTTATCTGAATTTCACCTTCAAAATTTCGTTTCCCCGTTTTCTTCACATCTCACAGTAATAATACTTAAAGTTTCAAAACTCTTTAAAACTGCTTAAATAAAAAAAAAAAAAAAAAAAAAAAAAAAAAAAAAAAACTGTTCTGTGCCATTTTATTGTCACAATAAATAATCAAGATTTTTCTTCCCACTCGAAATTGGCATCCCCCCCCCCCCCAAAAAAAAAAAAATAAAAAAAACTTAGAGCACATAGAATTTTAAAGTCTTTAAAACTCTTTATAGACCAGTTTTAGGAGAGGAAAAAAGGGCCGCATTTGGAATTAATTAGGGGAAAACTGGAAATTGTTTTAATCATTTTACTTAAAATCTAGAATGAATGTACTAAGTTTTCCCCCTCTTACTAGGTGAGTGGTTGAAGATACAGATTTATAGTCAAAAAACACATTTTTATTAATTACCATAACAATATCTAAAAAAAACTAACTCTATCAACAACATTGTCAATACAGATGTTGTAGAGGTTAAAATTCTGATTGAAATGTGTACTTAATATTTTTGTTGAATTTTTACAATTATAATGCAAAGTTTTGCCTAATTCGTTAATCAAGTGATTGAAGCCAGAACAGACGAGGTTATCAGTTCACCCTGTTTCTAATTTATATATATATTTTAATTTATTGAGGATTTTGTAATTATTTTAGGCTTTATTTTGGATATTTTCAGAGTTATGGCTTAAACTCTTGATTACGGAATATAGCCCAGTGGTAGGAAATGAAAAAAAAAAGGCCGAATTCGGAATTAAATACGGGAAAGCTGGAAATTGTTTTAATCCCTTCAACATAGGTCAGAAATAAACGTACTTACTAAGTTTCCCCGCCCTACTAGGTGCGGCTTTGCCGCTACGAACAAATAGATAACTTAAAAAGTGCACTATTTCATGATTTTTAGCATATTTCAAAAATGATTTGTAAATGATGGGAAATATTGTTTATGATCTCTGATATTGTATTTGAATTATGTGTCGTATTTAATTTGACATATATAGTGAATAACAGTGCGTATGTATCACATTTAAGGAGGTCGAAAATAGTGGGGAGGAGCGAGGGAACAAATGAGTGTGCAGGATTCTTGTCGCTAGAGGAATAGGTCAACCAATAGCACAATTTTAAACTTCGATATTTTACGAAAAGGACTAAGATGGTTTTAATAAAAATTATATTCGACTAGTATACGAGCATCTTAAGTTAAATTCATAAAATTTTAAAACCTTCGGAATATTGAAAAAAAGTATTATTAGTTAGCTTAAAGTTAGCTTTACGTTTTTTTTAAACTAAGGTTTAAGGCTGACGATATCAGTTGAGAAATGGCATGTAAAACGGCTGTCAATTATGTACCTCTTTCTCGATAACTACTAAATTATAATCCTCAAAATATACAAAATAAAGCATTAACATATTTACAGAAACATCTCAAGGGCCTCAACAACTTAAAGAAAATACATGTATGTAATAAACGGAGGCAGGGTGGATTGATAACTCTGTCTCTCTCCTGATTAGCGGTTAAGGCAAAATTTAGAAATAAAATTGCGGCCTTAATGTTCAGCAAAAATATTAACCCATTAAGCGCCGCTATATTAAGCACGTTAAATAAATAAAGTTTATTTATATATTTTATATATATAAGATGCCCCTATGATAAAGCAGTTGAAATTTTTTTAATAACTGTAACCGTTTAGAATGTATAACATGTTCCCGTAGCGGGAGCGTTGGCGTCTAATGGGGGTTGAACCTTCCTCTGAACTGCAAAGAAACGCGCGTTATTTTCTCCTGCCATAATGCAATTGCGATTAGAAAATTTAATAAAACTTCATTTTTAGGCATGATGCAAACAAATAAACATATAAACAATTACTAAAAATATATGGATTAAAAATTTAATATTAATATTCATAAATCACTTTCATTCAAATTTTTTAACGAATATTCAAAATATTTGAAATATAACGTCACTCTTTCTTTTTTATTATTTCACTACACATTGTCTATGCAACTTGAAAGGAATAACTCAGATATAACATTATGTTGTAATAAACACTACATGCACTTATGTATAAATTTGTTTTACACCTAGATTTCTGGCATATACTTATATTAGAATATAGTTGTTTTCATCGACACGTAACTGATATATATAACTCTATATATTCCTAAATGATGTTTTGAATTTTCTTTATTACCTGTTTCAAATAAAGTAGTTGTTTTACAAATGAAAATTGAGACATCTCTTATTTCAATATAATAAATGCTTTTCACGTTACTATTACCAAACATCGATTTTCAAATTATTTAAATATATATATATATTATCTCTTTAATAAGAGACCTGCATATATTTAAAAATCGATCTACAACAGTATCACCGTTAGTACAATTAATATAACATGAAACAATTTAGAATTTCCGTAATCCTTTTTTTTTTTTTTTTATTGTATATGAATCTACCTATGGATTTAAGTTTCAAAAGTAGCTGCCAACTACTACTGTATTATATCTTAATTTATGGTCAAATTTACTGTTACAAGAAATTACCAAAATTCTTTTTTAAAGGTTTAGTAATAACTTACTTCCATGCAAAACTCAATTTTTTATTCTTGCATTTTAATTGTAATTTAAAGATTTTTTTTCTGCGGATGAACATCATAAAGGTAATTTTTAAGGGGTTTTTTGTTCACAATGGTTCTGTTTTTCCGTATAATATTACGAATCCACATTCAAGCGAACTGACATACACTGCTTTTCATGGTTGGTTGGTTGGTTGATTGATGGGTACTCATTTTATTCAGAATCTCAAATTCTACAACATTTGTATTGACAATGTTTTTGGAAGCATTAATTGTTCCGAGATATTGTTAAGATAATTTAAAAAAAGTTTTTCGACTATAAATATGTACATATTTTCTAATGTTCACCTAGTACGTGGGATAAAACTTGGTACTTTCATTTTAGACCTAAACGGAAGGGATTAAAACAATGTCCAGTTTCCCACCCACATAATTGTGAGTTACATCCCCCGATCACGGGTCTTTGAAATAGAATTGTGACAATGTTCAACAAAAATATTAAATGGAGTTCTCATTTTACTCGGAATTTTAAGCTGACGACAAGCTGAACACGGAAATTGCAAAACCTAAGTTTCATTCCAGATTTCAAAGTGCTGCCATTTGCAAAATGACATCAGCGTTACGCGCAGATATATTTGTTTTTTATAATATTGATATAGATTTTATTTTCATATCAAAATCTTGGTGTTTTTTTTTTTTCTTTTCAAACTAATTTTTTTCACCCTTAAATCCATTTACATCTGAGCCAAATCAATACTCGATCATTTCAAAGCTACTGTATAACATTAAGTGTGTATTTTTAAATAATATATACGTAATGTGAGTCGTACAGTAAAATGCGCAGAAAAACAGAAAAGTGACTTCGGACAATGAATTTTTTTAAAAGATTAATTTTCTATTTTTTTAAATGTATTGCAGTATTTCAAAGAGAATTGAAAGTATATGCTTTTTGGTATTGTTATTATTATTTGGTATTAATATTCTGCATAATTTGATTTTTGGAGTCTTATATGTAATTTTGAAATATGCCTGGAAAGGGATGTGGGGTAGGGACAAGGTTCTTCCAGTATTTTAAATTCTTAAAGTTTGTCGTTATCATCTAGACTCTTTGAAATTTTTAGATGGTAAAAACATAATGCTTTCGTATCCCGAGTGAAAAAATATTAATATTTTGTGGGGAAAAGGGCTGGTAAAATTTTTAACACGATGTAACTCAGGTTTTTGCTTATTTTGTCGAAGTTTTTGCACATTTTATTTAGTAAAAAATATTTATGTTTGTCCGAATGTTAAGAAATTTTCGTAGGTAAATCTAAATCTCGCCTGTTGACTTGCTCTAAAAAGATTGTGTTAAAATACGGACGTTTAGTTAGTTTTATGGTAGAAAAAATATAGTCTTTGTGAGGCACGAAGTGACCTACGTTCACCAATGTATTTGAAAGAGTTAAAACTCATGTTTTTAAAAATCAATTGCATCATCAGTTAGAAGATTTTAACTTTTAGAGCATATATATATACATATTTGCCGATACTTCTAAAATATCATCCTGGAATAAATTGCTACAAGCTTTCGGAAAACTTTTTTGATCTTTTTTTCAGAACTTTAACTGCGAGGTGGGGAGAATATCGTAAATTTAATATCGGAATATATCAACGTGTTAATATTGGTGATATATCGCGATAACTACCGTAAAGTGTATGCGAATAGAAAAATTGCTTATTTTAAAAGATAAATGGCATGTTACCAAAAATTTTGGTAGAAACAGATGTAGGAAGGAGCTAATAAATGTCTCATGCTATTTTCTTCTACAGCATCCTTTAAATATATGTAGGGAAGGTGGGGCAAAATCGGGTACCATAAAAGTTGTTAGTCTCAAATGCTGTGAAATGGGAAAACAAACTTTGAACACTCTTTATAATGTAAAATGAATCCTTGGCTATAATAAAACGTTCTTTTCAAACAAAAAAATATATATATAATTATTTATATTAAAAAATAGCTTTTTTCAAACGTATGCAAAAATCTGGTTTTACCTCGCTGGTTGGGTAAAATTGGGTATTCATTTAAAACTACTGGAAACTCATTTTGGTCAAAAAGATCTTGCTTAATATAGTAAAAAATACATTTTAATTAT
Source organism: Maratus speciosus (assembly GCA_963932465.1). Lineage (NCBI taxonomy): Eukaryota > Metazoa > Arthropoda > Arachnida > Araneae > Salticidae > Maratus > Maratus speciosus. Next base: position 13,986,145 of record OZ010791.1, on the reverse strand, counting down.
TTTTAACAAAACGAAATTGCACATGTGTTCTTCCATGTGTAAAAAAATAATTCGTTGGCAAATTTTCTACGTTGTATAGGCTTGCTTACTTTACACTGTACGTTTTCGAGTTCTTTTAGCTTCAAAAATCACAGATGAATTTGTCATCGTATTCTTCTGCATTACTACATGCTTCGTGTGCCTAATCGTTTAATTTTAAACATCGTATTTGGATTTAGAATTTAAGTAAAGTTCATAGCAAAACATACAGGTTTCATTATCCTCTTCTTTTGAAGATGTGTCCGCAATCTTTTTTGGTTTCTTTTTTTCTTTTAAAGAAACTTCTTTTTTCGTCTTGCAGTTTGTTTGGCTTATTTCTCCTTAATATCTGCTTCGATCTGTAATTTATAGGGAGAAGAAATCAAAATAAGTTTTTCCCTTTCTTTACTCAATTCTAAAGCCTTCCTTAGAAGGGGATAACAACATTTTAGGCGAAATTGGAAATACAGATTGCTGGGCTACATAGTCTGAAGATGTCGAATGGATAATTTTAATAATGTATTCTGTTGATGTAACATTTTGAATGAGTGATGACGCCTGTGATTGTGATGTTAGCTGCTGCATCTGGAAGCAGCTCGACGTGAAAGCTGCTGGATGTTGTCAACTCGTTTATGTTCGGAAGGTTGAGCTCCATTATCCTGTGATGACTTTCATGGGTTTCTCTGTCACTTCCGAAGGAGCAAAAAGATGGTCTGGAAAAACATTATTGTAGGGGAAAATCCCTGTTTTCTCGAACCTTCTGATTGCAGTACTTACAATTGCTGCTCTCAAAAATGCAGTTTTAAATAATTTTCCAACTTGGTAAATTGTTATAGATCGCGCAGAGTTGGAAAATAACCACTTTTTCACCTCTTGTTCTTAGTATGAGCTTAGAGATGCTTGAAAGACACATCAAGGGGTTGAAATCGATGCGTTGCGTAAGGAAAGAAGCATATATAAATACATTGCTTTCTCTTACTAGATTAACTGGATTCTTTTATATGAATTGAACACCTATTAAGGATTTAAAGAACGGACTTTTCAGGACAAGGATTAGAAAAAATCTGTACATTTTTTAACCAAATAAAATGAAGACCTCTTTCGTAATCCATCCACTCCTATTATATACAGCAAATGAGTCTGGGGAAAGTTTCATTCATCAAGAGGGGTTTTTTTTTGCCTGTTTAATATTTGATAAAAAAAAAATCTGCTATAGATTATATAGCCTAGTTATATAGGATTGGGATTTTTTGGATTATTTGTCAATTTGGGCAGATTTTTTTTAGAGAAACAAGTCACGAAATATATTTGCATTTTAAGTGGACCCATAACGCAAGTTATTACACCTCAGATTAGAAAGTTATTTATTAAAATGTAATAAGCATAATATAAAATTATGCCTTAATTAGTACCATTATTTTGTTCATTAATAATTGCAAATTATTTAATTTCATAAATGTAAGTTAAAAATTAGACCCACTTTTTAATATAAAACAAAATCAAAATTAAAGTTTTTTCATTATAACTAGATAGATTTAGAATTATATTATAACTTAACAGCATTAAGAATGCAATTTAAAATTCCATGCTAATTTATTAACGTTACTAAAAATACATTCTATGAGTGTCGGACAAAATCGGGTATACCCAGTTCTGACCCACTCTTAAGTACCCGGTATTACTTCAACATAACAGAGTTTAAACATAGCGTCACTACTCTTAATGCTATAAGCAAAAGATCAGTAAAAATTTTAAAATATTATCAGGAAAGGAAATAATTAGATATAGTACTCAGGAATATTTAATATGCTGAAAAAACGTGGTTATACGCGTAAAATCTAGAATCAAATAAAACAATTTTTTAAGAGTAATTGAAACTAATTCCTTCACACTAAAAAAAAACCGCACACAGTAACGTTTCAATCAGCTATAAATGCCATAATGGTTACCGACAAGTTATTTCTCGTGTTGGCTGATAGACAGAAGTACAACTGAAGGAGGGATCTGCGCTACCCGGTTTAACCCACCTACCCTGTTTTTTACAACTCGCCCATATGTATATATATACACACATACAAAATAAAAAAAAATTTAAACAAGAACGTAAAATAATCAAGCTTCAACGACAGATTATAATTTTCCAACACATTCAGAATTATGTAAAAAAAAAAAAAAAAAAAAAAAAGTTTAATAAAGTTAAATATGATGGCTAAGTAAGCAAATTACAAAACACGTAACACATTTGAAAATTAAAGTTCAGCAATTATTATCAGTCATCGAAAAAATATCCGAATTCCTTTGTGCAACGCTATATATGATCTATACATTTGAATATATACCAAATAGTATGCTTAACATTAGTTCATTTAAGAAACGCATTTTCACAGTTGAAAATTCCCCTTCAACATATTTCGTCAATAAACGGAAATATATACATCTTTTTTGCAGCCTGTATATGATTTACAGATTTTATACATACGAAGTAAATAAATTAGTTAAATTAAAAACTCTTACCAGAACAAATAACGAACTTCCAGCAATTATTGTTTATTTATACAATACTATAAGCGAATCCTTTTGTTTCCCCCCATAAATAAACGATTAATGCTATGCTCATCATGTTCTATAGTAAGCATCTTTTTGTACATTTCAGTGATGTGTATCAATTTCTATATGCTTGAAATAGTGTAATATCATTCCAATATACTACAAATGATTTTTCCCTACATACCATTGAAATAGACCATAAAAAGTCATTGATTAAAATAACAAATTTTCCAAAAAAAATCAGTTGATTAAAATCATGATTTAATCGTTGATTAAAATCGTTAACACCCTATTGCAGCCAAATGGCAAGCATTAGTTTTTGTTAATCACGATTGATTGACGAATTTTTTCCCTCAACCAACTGACGCTTTTTGCAATATTTTTTTACATTTAAGAATTTCACAATATTTTTCTTTTACCTAACAAATGGAGAATTTTGCAGCTTTTTCTTACAAACTTTCTTTTCAGTTATCCAAAATTTTTAGCCTAATAAAATATAAAATTATAACTAAAAATTAAATAAACAGCACATAAAGAAAAACTATAAAATTATTTAGATATTTTAATTCCAATATTTCAATTGACTAAGGTTTAATGCAGTTTTATTTATTTTTTAAAATAAATAAAATTGTGTGATTTGTGTTAGGTTGCCGTTTTCTCCGAGACGGGAAAATTTAAGTTTATCTATGACCTTTTAGAGAGGGGGGGGGGGTGGTTACTGTTCCTGCTGACCATTAAATTTTCAAATTAGTGGTTCAAATGAATTTTTGGTGTTCTTGGGCCAGCGGACCACCAATGATTTCGAACACTGATTGATTTTTTAAATGCTGAAGATTTCCTTGTAAAAGAGATTTGAATTGATATACTGTTTAATTTTTTTATTAATTCCCCTGTGTGAAATTGGATTATTGTTATGTTTGCACAAGAAATATTTTATGTCTTAAAATATTTACTCTTTCATTTAAAACAGGTGGAGAATTTAACCTGATGCTTGGATCTATTTCATTTTACCAGACTTGAAATCCTGATTTAGAACATACTAAGCTTCAAGAATTCTTTTTATTTGATGACCTGAATGGTCAGAGAGGGGGTGCAGCACCCTCTTAAAACTGTATGAGAGAAACTGTATGTAAAATGATATTATATTACAGTAAATATTAGTCTGACATACTATACATATAATTTAATGATTATATAATTTGTATTTTCAATAAATGGAGCGGCATACCGCAAACCAACTTAAATGTGTTGCTATTTAATTGTGTCTGTAATCATTTCTTTTTCAGCTATTGCAAGGCTGCTGATGATGAATATTTTTCTTTTTTACGAGTATAGTTAAAAAATAAATAAATCGTCGTCATAGATTATCATTTAGGAATACTGAAAAAATACTTATATGTAAGAATAATTAGTCGCTTGGTGGCGACACTGCTGTTATTAAATTAACCCTTCAAAGTAAGTATTTAATATGTTGTAGAAATACATTGTGTATTTAAAAAAAAGCTTTAAAGTTTAAAGTAATACTTTTGTATTAGCTGATATTAGAGGTTAAATGGATTCTGCTACTTATAGCTGCCTTTTTAATTAAAACAATAATAAAAACAGGGTATGTATTTAAATCTAAAGAAAATTATTATTATTATTTTTTTTCTTTGTGAATAAGCAAACACTAAATGGACTATAAGTGTAACTGAGTGCGAAGAAATATTCCAAAATGTAAAAGGACAGAATGGTAATATTTGTGGGGAAAAAATGTAATAATTTTGTTAAATTAGATCAAAATGGTTTACATTTGTTTTTTAAATATATTTCAAAGACAATAGAATCAATAATTAAAACTTAAATAATTTTCGGTTTAATGAAAATAAAAAAAAGCTTTCCTACTGCAAGATAATCTCGCATAATCTGAAATTTTGTTTATTATTACACCATAAAATGATAAATTGAAAACCAAAGTGAGGGGGGAAAAAAGAGAGCTACAATCCGGTGTAACCATTCCCCATAAAGATGAGAGAAAATCCTGAATCGTGATTCAAACTTTTAGCAAAAAATTGGAATAGAGAAAACCTTGAATTATGATTTAACCTTTCACCAGAAAATTGGATTTAAAAACAATCCTGATTCGTGGTCCTACCTTTTAACAGAAAATTTGATTAAAAAAAACTAAATTATGGTTCAAACTGTTACCAGAAAATTGGATTTAAAAAAAAAAACCTGATTTATAGTTAAACCTTTTATCAGAAAATTGGATTTTAAAAAAATCTTGATTTATGGTTCAACCTTTCACCAGAAAATTGGATTTATAAAAAGCCTGAATCATTGTTTAACATTTCACTAATATAATGGTATTTGAGAAAGCACCAATAAACTGGTAAAACTTATCGCCAATATCTTGTTTGCAGCTAAATTTCACCATTTTCTTGGTGAAACATCACACTTTATTTTTAACAGTGTATCGATAACATTTTTTAAAAATTTAGGCATATTTTATAAACTCAGTAATGATACTTTACTTTCATTATTGTTTCTATTCGCTTTTTTAATTTAACTAAAAACCATAAGATCTGCTTCTGCTTATCTGCTTATTTACTGCTGTTGTTATAATGCTCATTTAATATGGAAATGATTTTGTACCTATTTGATTATCTACAGTGAAGCTTCCGTCAGTTTTTTAATGCATAACATACAAATATTTCTGGCAATTGCTGTGGTACTACTGAAAAACACGTCAGGCCATATTACATATTTTGATCGAAGGATTTTGATTTTACTGCAATATCTCTTGCACAAAAAACTTTCTGGCGAGAATACAAAAACTGTTTTAGACACAATACTAAAAAATCATTGGTAATTTTTCTGACGGTACTTTAATAAAGTTACCAACAATTTTTTGCTAATGTATATGTAAAGTTTTGGGTGCAATACTAAAAAAATTCATAGTAAATGTACTATGAAATCCTTCGCAAATTTACAAAAAAAATTCTTAGTCAATGTACTAAAAATTCCTTTGTAAGTGTACTAAAAAATCATTAGAAAATTCACAAAGTATTCTTTAGGAAACTACCTAAAAAAACGTTAGTACCTTGACTAAATAATCCTAAGTAAATTTACGAAAAATTCTTTAGTAAACTCCCTAAAAAATCGTTAGTAAGTTTACTGAACAATATTTAGTAAACTTATAAGGAATTCTTTGGAAAACTCTCTAAACAATCCTTAGTACGTTTACTAAAGTATCTTTCGAAAAATTACCACAAATTCTTTAGTAAACTCCCTAAAAAATCGCTAGTAAGTTTACTAAGAAATATTTAGTAAATTTACAAAAACTAATTAGAGAAACTCTTGAAAAACCGTTAGTAAATTTTCAGAACAATATTTAGTAAATTTACGAAAAAAATTTTAGAAAACACCCTAAAAATGGATAGTACGTTTACAACATATTCACTGATAAATTTACTAAAACTTATTTAGTAAACTCCCTAAACAAGCATTAGTAACTTCACTAAACAATATTTAGTAAATTTACAAGAGTGTTTTTGGGAAACGCCCTAAAAAGTCACTAGTACGTTTACTAAGCAATATTTAGTAACAGTTACTGAAGAAACTTTTGTAATTTTACACGATTATCTTTCGTTGTGGTTACATAAAAAGTTCTAGGAATCCCAGTTTCCAACAAAATTCTTAGTAACCTTACAAATTTTTTTTTACAGTGTAGTTGTGTTCTTTAACAGTATTTCTACCACGATTTTGTGTCTACCTATTTCTACGAAAGTCTGTCTGACACCTTTGCGTTTGAATGCAAATAACTACTAAAAATTTTGGAATTTCAAATTATCAGTTAGAGATAATAATGAGCAATATATTTATTAATACATTGAGGCGCATTTTTTAGAGATTATTTAATCGGGTTGTGAATTCTAGATTAATTCACCGATCTACAAAATTTAAATAAATATACATAAATGTAACCAGACATGCTTTACGTCAACAGGAATAATAATAAAAAATATTACCTTCATGTTTTTATTAGAAAGATAATCAAATATTTAAATATTATTTAACCAACAAACTTCCAGTCTCATATATAAAAATTCAATCTTTGTAACGAAAACAGTAATCATAAAAACAGCAATATAATAAAATTTTATCCTTATTCAATACCACAGTTTTTACACGAATGAAAACAAAACTCGTGTGTATTGAACTCTATCAGAATTGGATAAGAAGACGCGTTATTCAATTTTTTAGAACTAGTCACTGCATTGATCTATACTAAAATGCAACATGGCGAAAAAAAGGGAATATAAAAGAGTTATGCATCAACTCCTGTACTTTCCGTTACAACTGAAATTGGGATTCTCTAATATGATTATAATTAGTATGATGCTATAAAATTGTGTTAACATTTATATGCAAAATCGTTTAATGTTAGAAATTGTGAAATTCTTAGAAATTATAAATTATAAAATACTTAAGGTGTCAAAAAGGCACCTTTATGGTCGAATTAGGTATACCCTATGTACATTTTTAGATCCATATAGCTGGAGGAAAAGGATATCGCTGCATTACTTTAAACACTATTGCACGAAAAGTCAAAAAATTAATTGTGGAGAAATGATTAAACTTAAGGAATGTTAAAATCTGAAAGGTGTCTTTTGACACCTCTTGGTAGATATAGTGTTAATTATGATACGAAGGAAAAAAGATCTCTTGATATTCGGATTCAGCTAACTAACTTGAATTCAGTTTATGAACTTTTTTCTTTCTTTTCTTTTTTTTTTTTTGGTGGTGGGGGGGGGGGAAATGGGGAGGGGATGTGTGCGTTAACATAGCATGCACTAACATCGTACACCAACCAAGCATAAGAACTGCATTTTAATTGAACGATAAATTGATTTCGGTTAAAAAACATAATTGAACATAATTTCGGAATGAATTATGATCCTTAGTAGAAGTATCACTGTCTTATGTTAATAATAATTGCAAAGGAAATTTTTTTTTTAACAATCGGAAAATGTTTTATTCAAAAGTTTAAAAAAAGTTCTATTCAGATTCGAAATAAAATACACATTTCTTTTAATTTTTCACTGCAAATAAAACTGACTTTTAAAAATTATTGTTCGAATGGATATTTTAATATGTTTTTGAGCCATGAACATGTAGCATTCAGATAACAACTGATAATAAAAAAATTGCATAATTTACACGAAAATAAAGGAAAGTGGATCATTTGTTTGAAGTAAGAATATGTGGACATTTCATTCTTGATGAATAAAAACTAATTTCATATTTATGACAGATAATATTAAAAAGATATTTTTGACTAGAAGAAAGTTTAAAGATTTGAAAGCAACATTTCTTATAATTTTCACCTTAAAAATTCTAGTTTTATTAATGTGAAATGCATACAAAATATGCATTAATAAATATGATTCCGATGAAGCATAATATCATTCAAAAGTTATTTGCATATCTTTGCACACAATCGTAAAGTTTAAAAAATGGAATATCAGAAAAGTTTCAGTAGTCCTTAGTGTAAAAACGTAATGTTTATTATTATTTTAAATGCATTTCAATCAGGATTTTGCTAGAAATTTTGGATTTTGAATCAGTTGGGAAGCAGAATTTTAAATTCAGAAATTTTAATATTCAAGTTTATTTTTGTTTAAAATCAGAAAATTAATTGAGAAAAAACATTGAGTATATTATTCTAGCTCTAAACATTTTGACAGATTATACATTGTAATACAGCATTTTTAAAGTTATTCGTATGTGATTGTAACAAAAAAAAAAAAAAAATAATAATCATTATTCTCACAATTTTAATTTTACAACATTACTACTGATTAAATTTCTTTTAATTTCATTTTTTAATAAATAGTTGAGTATTCGAAGTTGTATTTGTTTATAATTTAGTTTAAATGTTCGTAAGAATGAAGTACTTTAAGAAAATATCTGCTCTCTGAAAAATTGTAGCAAGAAATGAATTTTGGGGGGAAAAAATTACAAATCTCCATCCATGTTAAAGTTTTAAGGTAGCATTTTTCAAACATTTGAATTATGTAATTCACAGCTAAAATTTAGTTATCGTTTTAAAGTAGGAACATTCTAAACATAGGGTTTAAAAACACAATATAAGTACGATATGTATCGATCAAAAAAAGAAAACAAATATAGTATATAACTTATCTTCAGATTATGTGATGCAAAATACAAATCGAAAAAACACTACATAAGAATTGCACGTTAGTTTCTCAAAAAGAGTTACAGTAAGCATTTAAGAGAAAAAAAAATACAAGAATCAGAGATGACACTTACCAAAAGATAGGACATTTTCCGACGCTAGAGCTAGCAGGAAAAGCAAACAGTCCATTTCGAAAATTGAAATCTTATCAGGAAAATAAAATATAAAAACAGTTGTTATAATAATCAAATACGAAAATCACTAAGTTCTACTCGTATTAGAGAAACAAATATTTTAAGAACTATGTAAGCCACATATTAACGCATAGCTCTCTTGCACACACATCAGATTTAAAGAGAGTTTCATAGGACAAACTGATATTCTTCTCATTTAAAACACCATACAGTATACTAGCGCCACATAGTGACCATGATGAGAGTGAAACTTTTTTTTTCGAACGATAGTGTGAAAAATATTCGATGTGCTGCAAAAAGATTTTCATACTGAACAATAAATAAATACTTGAATACAATGAATGTTTTAAAAAGCCATAAAATATATTTCGTGTATGTTTAAGACACAATGTAATAAGTAATAATTACTTCTTAAAAGTTGTTTTTTAAAAATAACACGCAGTAAAAAAAAAAAAAAAAAAAATTAAACATAATAGCAGCGTTCAGTGTGGAATGTATTTATTTGGAGTGTCGTACCCTGTTTAATCAAACAAGAAAGAAAAATCATGCTTCAAGCATAGATAATGAAACACTTTCCAACACTTCCTGAAATCTTAACAAAACTTCGTTATTTAGAGAAATAAGTTAAATAAGATAATTAGGTAAACATTTAAGAAAACAGATAAAACATTTGAAAAACTGATTTCAGCAGTTACCGTCTATAGACAAATATGTATTCCAATTCTTTTGAACAACACTGTAGGATAATATATATACTATATAATGCGAAATTTTAGTTTAGCAAGAAAACGCATAACAGATTGAAATTTCTCTTTCAGCAATTTATACTAACAAATGGAAACATACTTGAATAATTTTGTACAGCCCTATAGTTTACCTAGTATCTTTATTATACGCCACTATTTAGCTAAAATTTAATTAAAACTCTCTTAAAACTACTGAAATCACATTTCAGAAATTGTCATCCATAGTATCATCCATGTATCCAATTCTTTGCGTGGCTCAGTTTATCATTTTATCCATATTCTACAAACATTTCTTAGTAAACTAAATGCAGTTCAGCGTAAAAATGCATAACTCATTTAAAAACCACCTTTAATCAATTTACGTTCATACTCAGTAATCTTTACGAATTCTTTTGTGTAGCCCTGTACATCAGCTAAAGCACTTATAAACACCATATAGTTTACATAAATATAGTGAAACGTAAAAGCGCATATCATAATTAAAAATACGTTTCGTGCCATCATCGCTAATATACAGTACTTCGGATAAAATATACTATCTGAAATCTTTTGTGTGTCCCTATAAATGCTATGAATTCCGTATTATACATGAAGTAACTATAGTAACCCACACCAACGTATATCAATTTCATTATATATGAAATAGTTTAACATATTTAAAGTACGCCACAAATAATTCCCCACCTATACCATTGTGTAACGGAACTCTTGTGTAGCCCTGTAAAGAAATAACTATTCTTTGGACCGCATATTCTACAGAATGCATATTTTAGTGCACTTCGAAAATGCATATCAATTTTATTATGTTTGAAAGGGTGTAACATGTTTAAAAGTTGTTTGAAACTATTTTTTCGCGTTTCCCGTAATATAACGGAATACTTTTGACTGCCCCTGTAAATAAACTAAACATGTTACAAACTTCATTTGAAATAGGGATTGTGCTAGGGTAAGCATCAATAACATCCAAAAATTTCAGGACAATCCGAGTATATTGACGAGAGATAGAGCGTGAACAGACGGCCAGATAAACCGAAATTATAAACACTTTTCAACTTTGTTGGAAAGTGTTAAAAAATAATTTTTAAAAATCAAAATTTCAACATCTGTAATAAAACAAGAGTTTTATTTGTAACAAACTTGTATTTTTAATATACCGCAAAACGAGAATGAAGAAAATACTCAAAAAACCCCAATAATTCAAATAAGAAGCATAATGAGAAAAATATCTTAGACAAAATACAATGAATTCGACCTGCGCACATTCGGAGAATTATTTACTTGCTGGTGCACAAAAGCAAAATACTGTAAAATTGGCGCGCACACACACACACACAAAAAAAATTCATATTTTTATCAGTTATTGGATTTTACGGTCATATTTTATACATGTGACTAAAATTGATCGAGGTATCCATTTAAGGTAGAATTCAATTCAATACGAACATATAAGTCCAAACCAGGGTTCAAACCTAGCACATCCTGATTAGCCGCTAGAATACTAACTGCTAGACAAGCAGTGGGGAAAAACTTTCGATATAAATCAAAAATAATTCAAACAACTATAAACAAGTTTTTTTATAGTTTAGAATTTAGAAAGTATTTTTTCTACGAATTTAAGTGAGGAAAAGAAAACGTAAGCGCAGAAGTTATTACCGTATCGGAAAGAAATTAGTAGTCATAAATGACCAATGAGCCATGTTCGAAATATTTTGTCTATATTTGCACTTGAGATTATTTTCACTTTACATTTCAAAAGCATTCAAGAACAAGTAAGAATTTCCTTTATAATTTCCAAAATTTAAAAAAATCCCATGAGATACATAGTATTATCACGAAAATAAATCTAATTTAGAAAAATGGACATTTGAAAAAAAGTAACCACATATTATCTTTCGTTTTAAAAGAATTATCTGATTCGTAATAATACATGACGATATGATAAATATTAAAATATATGACAGTAAATATTTTCAGAATACTCCCCCCCCCCCCTTAATATCAACTTAAATTTAAAAAAACATACTTAGCAACAGCACTTCTCGTTTAGAATAGTTAATAATGATGAATTTCTGACTCAAATTTAAAAAATTTAATTTAGAAAAATGGACATTTAAAAAAAGTAACCACAGTCTCATTTTAAAAGCATTATATGATTCGTAATGATAATATATAACGATATGATAAACATTATTACAATATAACATGACAGTAAATACTTCGCAGTAGCATGCCCGTTTAGAACCGTTAATAATAATGAATCTATGACACAAATTTCAAAAACGGCACTCTGACAATATTAGTGTTATTTCTTAAAATTGACCTTTAAAACCATTGAAGAGTGATAAAAAAAATGTTGCACATACTTTTCTTCTCATATGAAAAATATAATACACACAAAAAAACAAACAATACATGCATATGTAAATACAGTAATGAGGTTACCTTTCAGGTTCAGAACATGCGACTGTTCATTTTAACCAGAAGTGTTGGTAATTGTGTACTTTGACAATATTACTGGTATTTTTTTACTCTCTTAAAAAGTGATAGATAAACAGAAATATAATGCATAAAAGAAAAAATAGGCATATAAAAGCAGTAATGAGGTTACCTTTCATACTTAGAACATCTGACTGTTCGTCAAATCCAGCAGCATTGGTGACTCTACAGGTATAATTACCATTATGTTCTGGACCCAAGTTAGTTACTGTTAAGGAAGATGTGAAATCGTCAAAGGACTTGACACTGAGGTACGTATTTTCCTGTATTTTTTCACCGTCTTTAAACCAGAGAAAATTAAATGGTGGATCGCCTTGTATAACTCCACACAAAACTGAAGTACGCATACCAACACTTAGTTCTCGAGAAAAGTGAAATGGATTCACTTTAGGAAGTGTTATAGCTAAATTGCAAAGACCAGAAATAAATATTTATTACTAAAAGGACTCATTACACTGTGTTACAATAAATAAAAAGAACGGCTAATCAATGTATACAATATATTAAAAAATCTCCAATTAAAATAACATACTACTCACAGTAATAAAATACAAATATATTCCAACAGTTTCGAACAATAAAAAACTTGCTCATCATCAGGGAAATATCCAGGAGGAACCAACACTTTATAATATCTACATTACACAATTTTCCTTACACATTACACAATTTTCCAAAATTGTGTAATGTATATATTATAACGTGTTGGTTCCTCCTGGATATTTCCTTGATGATAAACAAGTTTTTTATTGTTCGAAACTGTTGAATATATTTGTATTTTATTACTGTAAGTAGTATGTTATTTTAATTGAAGATTTTTTAATACATTGTATACACTGATTAGCACTTCTTATTTTTATTTATTTTTATTTACTAGAAATAAATTTAAAATGCCACAGATTATTTCTTAAACATAAATTTTGATTTAAACAATATTATAATTAATTGCCAGATTATCAGTATGAATAAAAAAAAAAGTCATGAAAACAAATCACCGTCTGCATATATAACGTCATAGCTGTCAATTTCAATTCAAATAAGTTTATTTCGAACCAGAAATTTGATATATGGATAAATGAATAACTATCAAAGTGTTATATAGATATTCTAATACAATTATCGTAAATAATTTATGAATAATATCGTATTTGGGAGATTTCTTTTTCTAAAAATTAAAGTTAAATTGCGATTAAAAAAAAAATACTTTATAAATTCTTGTTGATGAATTCATAAAGAACACAGTGGCTAAATTATTTTTCTGAACGTGGTATTTTAATAGCTATAAGAGATATAAAATGAAAAATAATTCATAAATATTTTTAAATAAAATGCAAATAAACAAAACAGTTTCTATTATTATATCCATTTTATGCTAAAACTTACAAATGTATGTAATTCAGGAATACTTCTCCACATAAAAGTCCACGTAAAATATACAAAAATAAAACTTAAAAATAACAAATTTTTAGCAGAAAATAGATTTTTTGTAACAAATAATTAGTTCTAAAAAAATTACATAATATCAGCCATGTATACTTTTTGGTGATAAAATATTTTACACATCTGAAATGAATATATAACAGAAATGTAACTAAATTTTCTTGTCTATTTTATTAAACAGAACTTTCTTAGTTTAAAAGCAACTTTGTAAATCAATTTAAAAAAAAGATATTTCTATTTCTAATCAGGTTTATGAACAGCAAACTATTTACTGAAGATTCGAAGATTTGTCAATTCGGAATTAGTAAAAGTTTTCGTAATTACTTAATGATTATCATTAGTTTGTTAATTTTTATCATTAGAGATCATCCCATTAAAATTCCTTGCACAAAATGAGATAATAAGTACCCAATAATAACTTTGAAAGCTTAAAACATAACTTAAAAGCTGTATTTAACAATATTTTTTATTCCGATATTCAGTTACAAGCTTTATTCGTAAAAATATTTAAGAAAGAAAAACATTAATAACGAAAATTTAAAGCACTCATGTTTAACATGTTTTATAATTTTCTATGCTTAAATACACATATATTTCATTATATTAGTTTAATAAAGTATTTATGAATGAATTCAAACTTACCACAAGAAAAGCATATATGACAGAGAAGTATGGCTTTGTGGAGAAAAAAGCATTTCATTCTGAAATCCTCTCACAGACAATAAGGTATGAAAAAAAAATAGTACTGTAGTTAATGTAACGAATATTGCAATCAATTTACACACATTTTATAGTATAAAGCAAAATATATATATATAGTTAATTTTTGTTCAACACACTGTTGGAACGTCGTAGAATGACTCCAGCTAGTGACTGCAAAAGGAAAACTTATACATGTCACTCCACAGAAAACATCGCGTTCCCATATCATGATGAAAACGGTATACTAGCGCCACACAGTGTTAAAAAATGAAACGAAGCTCTCTTTTCGCATAAGATTGTTAGCGCGTGATTGTAAAATAATTAAATCTACAACTCAGGTGCTTGAAAATTTAATTATCGAATAAAGAATATAAAAGATGTATTTCAGTTGCGCATGCTCTAATACAAAATTTACGAGAAGACGTTGTTTAAAAATTTCAATTATAAACACATATTATACGGATAAGTATTGAAAGTTAAATAAAACACAAGAAATTTGTTGCAATTTTTTTTACAATTGTTTATCGAATAGTTTTTAAATATAATATGTAATAAATGGTATGATAGAGTAAAACAAAAGTACATAATAAAAACTTAAAAAGAAATACATAAAGTAAGGAAATTTTAAGAATATATTAAACAGACAAATGAATACATTATTCGACTTATTCAAGTTATCGAATTACTTTTAAATCTCAAACATTAATTTTAAGAATTGATAAGTTCATCTCAAAATGGTCATTTTATTATTTGTACACTTTTAAAATATCTTTCGCTGGAAATTTTAATTTAAAAGCAGAGTAACACTTAGGAGTCAATGCGAAATTTATAAGAAGCAGGAATTCACAAAAAAGTTTACATTTATTCCCCCCCCCCCCCTTATATCCACACCTAAAATATTAAATTCTTGGAAAAGTTGATTTGCATATGAATCAAGAAAAGAAATAACGAAACACTTCATAACTTTGACAAAATTAGAGTATATAAAAATCGCTCAGCCTTGCTTTTTCTAGCACGCTGTTCCTTTCCCCCCCCCATCTTACACTGAAGAAGAATCTCGCTAGTAGATTCGAAATAGCTGTTTACTGCTTTTCATGTATTATTTGTGCATTTTTAAAAACGTTGTTTTTTCTGCTTTTTAAAATTAGAGTATATTAGTAAGATATTAAATGCCTTCTTCAAATCCAAGACGTTCTTTTCTGATACAGTCAAAACCCGCCATAGGGTCGCTATGATATTGGACATGTGGTACAATATTTTATAGTTTTTGCTTTAATTTCAAATGTACAATTTTACCTCTGTACTATCATCACACATTTAAGGACATTTCTGTATTGTTGCCTAAGTTACTCGATATCGTGGTTTGCATGTATTATTAGTTTACTCGTCATGTGTGTGACAAAGTCACTTACAATTTGTCAGTTCGAGAAAAAAAAAATGGATATTGATCAGTAACTTGCATACGATTCAGATAATTACTGACATGATAATGTTTTATCTTACAGCATATTTCAGATACATTAATGATAATACCTTAAATATATGTCACCATTGAAGATGTATTTGTACCCAACATCCAAGCGTCGCGAAATACACAAGATGTTGCAATATCCAACGATTATTTTGATTAGTAGTTTAAATAAATTGTGCTAGATGTAATAGACTAAGCAATATGTGGTGATCATGTTAACTAGAATACCTATGTTAAATTTTATGCTTGGCAAACACATTTACAAATAGGAATTGCATTAATACACAATCAGAATAAATCACAATTTCATTAATACATAATCGATATAAAATTGCGTCATTTAAATCTAAAATGTAATGAAATTTTTTTTTAAATGCATTAAAGATGATAATATAAAATATTAAATTACTTCAATATTTAATCAAAATATTTTATATCACTAAAAATGGGTCCAACATAAAGAAAATATAATTGTCAATTAAATTAATCAAAAAGAGCAATAAATAAATATTCTTTCGTATTACATTTTGTTAGCTTCAACTAAAGCCCAAGGATTTTCAAACTTAAAATATCTATTTTTCAAAAGAAAATCTTGAAAAGTTTTTATGTTGCATGAAACAAGTATAAAAAGAATCTTCTCGCAAAACTTATAAGGGAAAATACAGTAATGAACTAAAAGCTGTTTCTATGAAATATAATAAATTAAACATATCAAGATTTCAACAATATATTAAATGACCTTTCTTAAAAATCCTTTCAGTTTCTGTAGTTATCTAGAATCGACATTTCTTTAAAATATATAATGTGAACATTAAAAAGTGCACAATCTTACTTAAAAGGCGACTAAAATAATGAAAAAGATGTTACAAGTTTAAAATGCACATTTTATTTAAAACATCTTAGTACTCTCAAGCCTTCCAAACTCATCATCAGAGAATATCTTAACCAAATGTTGTTTGTTTATACAAATGCGTCACTTTGTTTTCAAAATGAGAGAGCCAATAATTACTGGAGTTGAAAGTAGAAGTAGCTACTTCTACTTATAGTGGTGTATATTTCATATACAGTGGTGTAATCTTAAAAAACTGGACAGTATACGTTATATAGGCAGTGGATATGTGCTATAGGCAGAAGATATACTCTAGAGAGCATATGCTATACCTTTATTTGAGAAACAAAAGGTATATGGAGCTTCTTAAAAAATTCAGAAGGTATACGGCGTATATTACTGGTATACCCTACACCCCTGCATATAGATAGTGTTTGACATTTCAGTAAAACAGTCGGCATACACACACAAACTTTAAAAAAGATATACATCAATTTTTTACGCTACATATTTTTTAAATATATATAGAGGAATAAGTATTTTCAGTATAGGTCTTGATTTTTATTCATCGTAAGCATGATTGTTTTGTTGATTTCACTGTTTCAGATATATGCGTAAATAATTATTCATAGATACAATGCTTGAAAGCGGGAAAATGTACTGGCAAAAATACGAGTAGGAAGCTATATCGTAAGAACATTTATGCATTAAAAATATTTTAGCAGAAAACTAGTAATAATATAAAGAGAACTACATTATTAATAATACAAAGAAACATAACAATGAAACAAAAATTGGATATGAGATTTCAAATAGTTCTGAAGTATTCAAAGTAAACCATAACAGATCAAGTACGACTTTATAAAAATGAAAGCATTACCTCTCATATTTAATGCATCAGATTGTTCGTCTGAACCAGCAGCATTACTGACACGGCACGAGTAGTTCCCGTTGTGTTCGGGTCCCAAATTTGTTAAAATCAACGTAGATGTGAAGTCGTCAACAGATCTAACGTTCAAATCTTTACCTTCTTGAATTTTATTTCCATTTTTTAGCCACGTAAATGTAAAGGGAGCATCACCATCAATAACAGCGCACAAAACGACAGTACGCATACCCGATCTCAATTCTCCCGAAAAATGAAATGGTTTGACAATGGGAACTTTCAAGGCTAGAAAAGAGCATTACAAAAATTAACGAATAGTTTTGTTTTTAAAATTTTCGAAAACTTAAAAATGCATATTTAAAATATCTATCTAGCCTTTAGATAATAACAATGCGGCTCGTATCTAACTTTAGAGATGTCGTTAATGACATTAATATTATTAAGGCTTTAAAAGTAATGTAGACATGATTATTTTTTTTAAAAAAAGGGAAAATTGAAAACAAAGAAACTGGCAATACAAAATTTTCTCAAAGGAAAAATTAGTTATTTTACAATATTAGTACATTTTTGTAAAAAACATTTTTGTTTTTAGTAACAACATGTCGAAAAAAAAATATTTCATTAATGCGAAATAAATCGTACTTAGGTAAAAATTCTTTTCTTTCTTTTATGATTCATGCATAGTGAAAAAGATTCTTCTTTAAAAATTAAGTACCAAGAAAAAATTAAATCATGAATAATCACGATATTTAAAAATAAATCAGTTGAAAATTACTATCTTCTATAAATTGACCTTTTTTTATGGAATTTTAGTCACAAAATACAGTAATTGCGAAAAATAACAGAATTCTGCATCAACTTAATCGATCAACATTTTTTATAAAAAGTTTTATACCAAATATTTGCAGTCTTTTCTAATAAGAAATGGCGAAGATTGAATTCCCAATACGTGTATTAAAAAAAAATAATGAACAACTTTTCTATATTTTTTAAACACCGGTTATTTATTTTAATAAACTGTATATCTTCATTATCTCACAATTTAAACCGTTCTTACAACTAAGCCACTTCGGCATCACGCATGAATATAAGTAGTTTTCAAATTTCCCTATTTATAATTAGGATTTATTACGATGATATGTTAAACCTATTTGCTATATAACATTAAAAAAATAACTGTGCACTTACCTAGCGACACTGTAAAAACTTGTAATAGCAAAGCTTGTAGGAGAAACAAACAATTCATTTTGTAATATTTGACGTCGGAAAAAGGATATATGTTTTAAAGATTTTAATGACTGATTTTTCGCACCAACAACGATTCACAATCACATATCATATGTAAAAAACGTTAAATAAACATAACAGCATGTTAAAATAATCCATTATGCAATACAATTATTCTTAAAGAAGTAATATAATCAGAATCAGTGCATAAACAGAACACAAGTTATGACATTACTGCCTGTCGAATCAACTCTGCCTGTAGTTTTTTTGAGTAAAAATGACCCATGAGATAGCTTTGAGATCTAACGGTATACTACCGCCACATAGTGACAGAAATCAGAATAAAAAGATTTAAAGCTTCGACTGTAGCACCATTATTCATGAATTTAGGAAGGTTAATCAGGAATTGAGGAATTAAAACGTATACGTATTTAGAGAATAGCACCTGAATACATGAAGCTTGTATTTCTCAGGAATAGTTCTAAAAATTTGTAGAAGATTTGTTTATGATAAACATATGTAAATTATATGCTCAAAAAATACATAATATTGCAAACACTTCTAAGTTTACATAAATAAGATGTCACAAGTCTTCTTGCAATAGTCTTACCGTTTAATACACAGTTAGGAGCAAATATCTATGAAATTTCAATGAAAGTTTTCATTTTACATAATAACTAGCCGTGTAACTAAAATGAACCTTTAAAAAAATTTTTGCAAGATCATTTCCAATAAGCATAAGAATAACTTCATTTGCAATTTCGTTGACTAGGTTTAGTGCCCCCCTCCCCACGAAAAAACAAACTTTATAACGGAAAAATGTATGTTTCATCCACAGTTTTAATTAGTGCTCGCGATTATACGTATAAAACGTATTATACCGATTCGGAATTTTGCATTGGTATAATATGGTAAAAGCGCTTCTCTACGTATAAGTTTTATGCGTATTACACGTATAATCGTGAGCACTAGTTTTAATAACCATATTTAAGTTTAAAATTTTAAGCAGTCATCTAAGCATGTCCCTCAATACTGATACGTAAATAAAATTAATGGCATCAAAATAGACTAGTATTTTAATTAATAAAAACGGAACGAAAGAAGCGATGGCATTTTTAATTATTATTCTTATGAAAATAAGTATAACATTAAATACCCTACTCATTGTATAACTATTCTCTTATCAAAATATTCATGTAACCATTATTTTGAATGAGAACAAAAAGATATAATTGGTACAAGAACTCGCATACATAGATATACTAACGATATGAATGTCTGAAAGGCGCACACAAGAGGGTTAATCAATTCTTGAAAAAAAAAATGCAAGTTAATGTGTACATTAGATATTTAAACATATATCTGTTTTATTTCATTGTTTTAGAATTAAGTATAGCCCATATTTAATAATTTTTTTAATGATAATGAAACATTGCACATATTAAGAATAATCAAAATTTCATAATTAATATTCCGATTTCCGACGAGTTTTAATTCAAAGCACTGTTTAAAAAATTTTCCTTTTTACTAAAGATGTTAAAGTAATACTACAGAATACATGGTAGCATTTATACCTTTTCGAAGATCTTTTAAGTGGAAGAAATATTTGAAGCATGAAAAGAATAAAAGCATAACTGCGAATGTGTTATTTGATATTTGCTTCTTGTGTATGCAGATTTGTAATATTATATTTATACGTTATTATATATGCTACTCAGCTAAATTTTAAAATAATTTTTCAATGGAAAAAAAGAAAAATTCATAAATTACACGAAAAGGCAACAAAAAATCTTCCAGAAATATTCATGTAATCATTTTATAAAGGCAATAAAATAAAAACAGATCATTTCACTAAGAAAGCATTAGAAACACTCACATGAAACTAATATTACTTTCATATTTCAAAATAATATTAAGAACATTTTCGTCATAAATTCAATATAATAGAAATTGTATTGATATATTTAAATAAGGGCCTTTAAAAAACATACAAAGCCATTAAAATGACTTACAAAATATTTACGAATATAAATTATCTAAAAAAGTGATTTGAAAATAAAGAGAAAAAAATAATAAGCAGGAAAGTTACAAGATACGTTTTGAACACAATACTCTTTTATTCAACATATAGCTTTGTTATAACTATGTGCCCTGTATTGATATATTTAAATAAGGGCCTTTAAAAAATATACGAAGCCATTAAAATGACTTACAAAATATTTACGAACATAAATTATCTAAAAAAGTGATTTGAGAATAAAGAGAAAAAAATAATAAGCAGGAAAGTTAAAAGATACGTTTTGAACACAATACTCTGTTATTCAACATATAGCTTTGTTATAACTATGTGCCCTACATTTCTTTTATAAGTTATAGCATAGCTATGAATTTCTGCGCATTTGGCCGCATATGTTAACTCCAATATTTTTTTGAGTAAAATTATAAATAGGTAAATCACTTTTATTTTTTATTTTTCATTGCACAATTTTTCAATTTACGACATCACTATACGTTTTATTATACAATTTTTCATTATGATTTTTCTTAAAATATATTTAAGATTTTACTTTACATCTAAACTAAGCTAATAAATAAACTACACATAAATAAAAAAGGCTAATTTACAATAACAAAGTTTACAATTGCCGTAAGGTTTTTTTTTTTTAATGCCCATTATTATTCTGATTAATTTACAAAACTACAGCGTTTCAAAAGCATTAATATTTTCCAGAAAGACAGAAAAAAAAAGCATGAAATTATTAATGAAAAATATTACACAATCTACAAATTATTAAAAAAAGAGCACTCGATTTATATTATACTATCATATTATTATAATAATAATAAACCTGGAGTGACTCCACTCGACTTTACAAACGCTTTATAGAATTCTTTGCATTCAGATATCCAAAAGCGAGCGAAAAATTATGGAACGCAACATGGACAATTTATTCTACTAAAATATTTGAATCATAGAAATGGATCTTCAGTAATCGGATTCACAGTACAAATTAGAGTCAAGCCTGAGCCATTCTGGCAATAAGTAGTTTCAAGTGTATGATAATTTCAACCCCCCCCCCCCACCCCTCCCGAAAAAAAAGAAAAAAAGTACCATTTTAGTACATTTTAGCATATTTTATAAAAGTATTTCGTTAGGGTTTTTTTTAATAGATATTTTTACTTTCTTCTTCAATAAAATACACTTTTACTTAGTAAAGGTATTTTTCTTACAAAACAAAGTAATTTTCTTTTACCTGTGAATAAAAAAATAAGGGAAAAAAAATTAAGTCACATTCTGGTGTAACACAGTTGTTGTATCAACACAAGCCGAACAGAAAGGAGCAAAAAAATAATTTAATTGAGGTATAAGAGAAAATATGAGTTATTGTAACAAAATGGTGAAAAAAATGGTTTAGATACAAAACTCGTCGGCTTATTTCTTCGAAATGTACATAGATCTTCTGACAGGACCTTGTAATGTGTTCACCAAATAGAAGTTCAATCGAAAGCATATTTCGTCTTCACTCACACACTTACATACATCATCGAAAAACCATCAAAAACGAGGTCTGGGGGATCTACAAATTCAAAGAAATTCTAATATACACGCATACATACACACGGGTTCATTTTAAAAATTGCGAAAACGAATTCAATGACCCTCAACATGAGGAAAATATACCAATATTGCCATAATCGTGTATTTATCATAATTACAATGGTTTCCCTACAGTGTATGTCCATGGAATATAAAGACTACCTTTATGCCGCCGCAGAATTCGCACAGCGCGGCTTTTCGTGTGTCCCGTGCCAATCCCTTTTACTTTCTTTTCAACACTGGACCACTTCCTGACACTTGACAGGACCGGAAAAAAATTAATAGAACCGGACAAATTTAAAAGCGATATTCATTATATTAAGGACACCGAAAAGGAGGGCTGGTTGGACCAAAGACTTTTAAGATACACAGACCGGCAATTCCCATTCAAAAGTATGCGAAATCATGGCAGCCATCTGAAGTAAATTGAAACACCTGAACCGCGAGGTTTGTACGTCAGCTGTGGTTATTTACCATTAAGTGCTATGGCTAGAATGAGCTTAAAAATTAATTTTTATCAATATATATGAAGTTTATGCCATATTTTTTTACATGAAGCTATTTTTTATATCTAAATATGCGTTACAAATATTGAATTTTCAGTAATAATGTTAAATAAAGCGATTTATTAATAATTTTATGAGTGGCATGTTTGAAAAAGAGTATCTAATTTTAACATGCCTTATAAACCTAAATAAAGGAAAAATTTATATGGAAACATTGTTAAAGATTATAATTCCACCTTTTTTTTTAAGTTTGACTTACAAAAGTAATTGGTAGGGAAGTTTAGATTAAAGGTAGCAACTGTGACATAATATAGTAATTTACAACATTTTAAATTACTTGTAAAGAAATCTACGTTTTTTAAACTAATTTTTATGCAAAAAGGTAATTAATAAAATGCATATTAACGAAAGTAACACTATATTTTTATCCTGGGAGGATGTTTATTGAAATACTTACTTGCTATACGAAAAAAACAAAAAATGGATGAATAATAAGGTATTTTTTTTTTAAAAAAAAAGGTCTAAATGAAATAGAGTAGACCAATACTTAATGATCCGCTATGAAAAAATACGCTGATAAAAGCATTTTCTTAGGTAAATTAAAATATAAAGCATATATACTGCCGTACAACAGCTGTGATGAAAAATCCTCAGTTAATCTGACAGTTTGCAGGTCTATGTATCTTAAAAGTCTTTGGGTTGGACTCTGGGTCCTGAAGCCATCGGAGGATCTTTGCGGCTTCGCCCTCAATGTAAACCTCCACTCTACAATTCTATTCTTTCTGCTGTATTTAAGGAATAAATAATTACTTTTATAATTGAAGTCTTTGAAGTATATTATAGAAAAAGAATTTCATTGTATAAATCATGAAATCTTAATAGACAGCGAAAACTGCTCAGTCGGATTCCAATCACTTCAATTTTCATGACGCAAAATTAACTATTGAAATAAACAAAATATAGTGATTTGGCAAAACGCATAACCGTAAAGAATTATGTAATAAATATTAAATATAGAAAACTTACCTAAAGAATAAAATTTATTCAATCATTCACAAAAACCACTCAGTTTAAAAATAAAGTTTTCTAGTAATAAAAGATTTCGATTACTGACAAAGTTGGCATTTAATTAACACATCGTTTCTTTTTAAATTTAAGGAGCAGTAAACAGGAATGTAATAAACACAAAACTTGTACATAAATTGGTGTAGTTTAAATATAAAATAGTGTAATACTATTAATTATTCAAAGAATTATCAAAATTTCTGTCACTTCAGACAGAGTTAGCAGCTTGATAAAAGAAGTTAACATATTAACTACCAACTATATATATTTTTTCGGCAACCAGCTTTCGTTATTATAGACGAAACATTCGCAAGAGATGAAAAGTGTAATACTATAAAAATTGATAAGTATAAAGTGATGATAATTTTAAGCTGCTAGAATTTACAGGATATAAATGACGACAACCTACAAATAACGACCTGCTCATCATAGGGTAGTTAATGTGTTAAGTTTCAGTGAAATATTGAAAAAGCGATTGATCGATAGAAAGAAATGCAGTTTTGAAGTACGCCCCAACCTATATTAAAGAAAACTGGCGAATGGATTTCATAATTTGAAATCTAACTCGATAATGAACATGGTTTTACCAACAAAAAATGGAAAAAAATTCGCACCTATTTAAAAAATGATTCATTAAACATATAAAAGAAATCGAAATCAAAAGCACATACTTTTAAAAAGATCATTCGCATTCCATAAGTAACAAAATGTATTAAATATCTAAACAAAGATATTTCAAAGTAAAATACAAAGTAATTCAAGGATAAATAAACTGGCGTAACCTGTTAAAATTGGAGTTAAACAAATTATAAAACACTTAACACACTAAATTAATATTAGTAAATATCGTAAAAAAGAGGGGGGAAATATTTCAAATATTTAGCTTCATACTAATTTCCGCGATCTTCTTTGGTATAAGAGAAAGTTGAAGTCTGTGACAACTATATTTACTTTAAAATTGTAATTAAACAGAATTATTGATATCGATTTTATTTTTAGAGAATTCATTTATAATGAGGAATATATACATTGAATACTACCTTTTTAAAACTGCTTTTATCCCATCCTTAACTTCCTGTGAAAAACTGGGACTAAGAACAAATTACTGAAATATTTTTGTCTGGATATAATAATATTATATTTATTTACATATAAGTGAATAATATTGCCATTAAAATAATCCAAAAATAGGAACAGTGTAGATAACTCTTTACCTTTCATGCTCAAAACATCAAATTTTTCATCCGTTCCACCAGAGTTTGTTACTTTACAAGTATAATTACCGTTGCTCTCTGGTCCGAGCCTCGTAATAGCTAAGTGAGAAGTAAATTCATCGATATTCTTTACCGATATCGAACTGTGATCTTTAATTAATTGCTCGTCTTTATACCATGCGAAACTAAACGGTGGATCTCCACTGATCACAGCACAGATGACTGCAGCTCGCATTCCCGATTCGAGATCGGAAGAAAAATGAAATGGCTTTATCTTGGGCTTCTTGGAGCCTGTAAAGAGAAACTATATGCACAATGCGAACTTCAATCAAAGACAATTTCTAATAGTTATACTTTCTGAGGAGTCAGGTATCTTTTAAAGTGTCAAGTTTTTTTTCTTCTTTTAATAGCTTATATATTAAGGGGTCTCAGGACTCAAAGCTACAAAATTTTCGAAATTTTATTTTTTTAGATGTTAAAATTCCTATCTTTTATGGAGATTTTGATATAATTATTTACTTGAAATTCCCATCAGAACAGAAGTTATGGCTTTTAGAATGATACCCGCTCAATGGCTGAAGCGGCATTTCCGAAACTTTGAAGTCATTTTTCACCAAATGACGTTTTTGGGCATACCCGCAGGATATTTAAAAAACTTCTGACTATTTTTTTCATGAAATTTTCAAACCATGTTTCACGTTAGTTTGTATAAACTGAACCTAAAATTTCCTTTTTATTCTTCAAAAAAACTTTTTTAGGTGATTATATTGTTGAAATTTTCAAAATTTTGTATTAGCTAAATATAAATTTGCATTAAAATATAAAAATGCTTTAAATACAACAAATCTATTTAGGTTCAGGGTAATTATTAAAATCTGAAGTATAATTAGGCACCAAAACTTTCATTCTAGTTGTAAAATTTATTTTGTAATCCTGTGCATAAGCTGTTATACCAATTTTCTGCTCGACAAATGTCTGATAGTTCGGAGTCCCCTATAAATACTCATTCTGCATCTTGCTATTTTTTAAATACATGAAATGAAAGAACATACTTATATCTTTCAACTCAAAATTGTGTTTTTAAATCATACATTTCAAGATAGTAAATGTTGAAAATGGCCTTTTTTTTTAGAAAAATTTCCAATTTTAAGAGTCCTGAGGCCCCTTAACCCTTTCAATGGTCAATTGTGAATATTAGTATAATTAGCGCGCAGAGGGTTCCATACAATACATATGAATTAGTAACTGAGCATTGAATTACACACATGTATCCTTAACCCCTTCGGGACGAGCGTCTTTTACAGAATTTTAATCTTTTATCACCGGTTTTTCAAAACAGAAATTTTTGCCTAATTGAATCGGGAAAATGCTCGGATTAAATAAGGCAAAATTTACAATAAAAATTTACTGGTGAGAATAATCATGGATTCTGAACACCTTACACGGCACGTATACCGGTCGCTTGTCTCCAAGAGGTTAACCCTTTTTATCATGACGGTACTTTAGTACCGTTAAATACAATTCCATGTAAAATTTATTTAATTCGTCTAATAATAAAAGTAGATTGTACTTTTTATACACAATAATTTGCTCAATCCTATTTAGAAAGTACAATGAAACAGTCGAAGCTGCATTTTTTTTTAATGGGGTTATTTTTCAACCATTTACCCGGGTGTAACTTTTATCCCATTAAGAAATGTTATACGAAAAATTTGCAACTACAGAACATTTCTCTGTTAGAGATAGGGTGACAATACATTTATTGACATTGTTCTTATAAGAATGGGGAGATTTCCATAACAGTATTTTTTGTTCATTAATCTCATTATTGTTCTCAATATATGCAAAAGGACCTCTTACGACTGATTTATTAAATGAGTTTTAATTAAAAAATATCTAAATATCAAATTATTATTATTATATAGGTTGTTCTGGATATCTTAGACATTAACGTAAATAATTATTCAGGTGAGGCAATTTTTTTTTATTCAAAATTCAGGATACAAAAAGGGTTAAAAATCGATTCTTCAGAAAAGTGTTAAAAGAAGCCCCATTCAAGAATTCACTTTAGAAGAAAGTTATGTCAAAAAAGCAGTTTGAGACCTTTATTGTCAAGTTTCACCAAAACTGATTTTGGTCATTGCACGAATGTTTTCCAAGAAATGGCTAGATAGAATATCATGAAATTTTGACTGAAGGTATAAGCCTTATTAGATGGACAAAATGACGTACTATTATGTTCACCAAGTAAGAAATTTAGAAATTATAACAATTTTTTTTTAAAAATTCAAAATATTCAATTTTAATTTTTTTTTTCTCAAGAACTAATTAGTTTTTTTTTTCTAGTACAGGCTACACAATACAGTGACACATATCTCTGCTCATTAAAGGAAAGTGGCTCTCTGTGATAATTCAATTATGCGAAATCCTGCTCGCAAGGCATTTAAGGCGAATTCATTTATTTAAAAAGCATTAAATTTTAAATTGAATTAAAAACTTTCTATGCATCTAGAGATTAACTGGAACATTAACAAATTAACAGAACGTTAATAATTGGGGCTTAAAACTTCATATTCAAAAATCAATCAGATGGGGAGATATTACAATCTACATTAGGGTCGCTTTTACATGTAATTTGTCAGCTAAAACAGAAGCAACCTTAAATAAGTAATTTCCAAAAAAACACCGTTTATCCAAAGATCTTAAAAAATTATCAAATTAATTCAGAAATTTATTAATTTACAAAAATCAATCCCGATTCGAATTATATCTTACTATTAAAGATGGAAAAAATTTACTTTTTAAGCGGTTTTTGTCAAAATTCTATGCAAGGATTACAGTTTAAAGAAACATCTGACGGACCTATTAGTTTTATACATACAAATATCTTTAATTAAAAAAACAATAAAACGAGTTAAAGTGTTCTTAAAAAGTGTAAAATACATATTACAGATTAAAAATACTTCAAAAGCAAATAAATGTTTAAAAACAGCTAGAGATTTCTAAAACATTTATTGTACTCAAGAGAAAAAAAAAATATTTATATCATTGTAGATTCCTGAGAAATAGCAATAAAATCTATACATGCTAAATATTATTAATGTAAATCGACAACAGTTTCAATTTGATAATGTATTCAAAATAGTCTATGGATAAATAAACACAATATTTAAATTTTCTTGTTATTCTAAATAGTTACTCTATTTCATAACAACAAACTTATTTACATATTTTTTTTTGGAGTATTTTTCTAAAATTAATTTAATATGCTAGACACATTTTTAAAATAATTTCACTTTTGATATAAATACATATGTTAAACAAGAAAAATGTACACAAAAAAAGGAGGTAAGCATAAACTAAAATTTTTTCATCGAAAATGCACCTTACAAATAATTCTACATATTAATAAAACTAACATTTACATAAAACACACTTTTCTTAACTGTAAATATATTTTTTTTAATTCAAAGTACCTTTTATTCATTAATTACTATATTTTTACTCTTTCATTTAATAAGTGGCAAATAGAAAAAAAATTCAGCTTCACACAGAAATATTTGCATATTTTTATAGCAAAATTTTGCACAAAAATCGTAAGTTATTTTGAATTTTTATAACGTAATGTTAATTTGACATACATAAAAAAGCAACTTTACTGCTTGAAACATAATATATAACATTGTTTAAATTTTAATATATTTTTTTAAATGTATAAAAACTTAACGATATTGTGTTTATTTTTGTAAATTTTGAGGAAATTAGAACAGGATTGTATATAGTTATAAAATTAATAAAATCATCTGAAATGTATATATTTAATTTATCAATTTTTTCCAGAGTTATTAAAAAATAGATTTACAGAAATTGCAAGATATGCCAAAAGTTAGTTTAAATATTATTTTAGTGCTAAATGAAACTTAAAGGCATTAAATTCTTTTAATATTGTATATGCCGATCTCGTTAGCCTATTTTACATTATTTTGCTGATTTAAACGTAACAGATGAATTGGTACGCGTGTAATAATAGCTTTAGGATTATTAAATTATTTCGAGGTCTTAACAAAATGTATAGAACACGAAATGCTCTGTAGATACACAATCTATTTTAAACATCTAAATAGAAGGTATATTAAAAATGGATTTCATTTACTTACCAAGTGATGGCATGATGCATAAACAGATAATAACTTGAATTTTCAGCGGTAGCATCTTTTAATCACTAAATGTCCGATTCGGATTAAAAACGTAACTAATATTAAATATACAAACAGATATTAGTGAACTTTCAAATAAAAAACGCTGTATTATCACAGACTATTTTATGAACGTAACCACCACATATATCAAACTGAGTTTCTGTAATCATCTACACGCTATTCTCCCATGTAAGATTTTTCACCAAATAGAACAACTAGCGCCACACAGTGACAGAAAACCGAACAGAAAATATAAATTTTAAGTTATTCACTTCCGTGCACACCTTTTTCGTATTTCTCAGATTTTCAACTTTTATAAAATTTAATATGATATAATGAAATTAAAAATACTGTAACACTACAGTGTAATATGACATGAAGATAAATTGGACATTAATACAATTAAAGTTGTAAAATTGAAATGAAACAGAATGGGTTACATGTATCTTGTTCTTAACTATGAAAACGTAATTAAACACAAAAGTATTTTACAGTAACCATGCTTCTAAATTTTTCGTACATACATACTCGTATAATTATAATTTTTATTTACATAAATACATATTGATGATGTATTGAATATGAAATAAATGTATGAAATAAAAATGCGCATTTAAAATAAATACTCAAATCAATAGAATTCTTTTTTGTATTTTTTATTACTCAAACATAAATGAGTTACAAAGTACAGAAGACTTACAGTTGCTCTTTCAAAGTGATTTTAAAAGGGGAAAAGTAAATATTCGCATTCAATTCTATAAATTACCTTTGAAAAACTGTATGTGTGTTGTAAAAAGCAACAATGGATTATAAATACAATAACACGGATATTATAAATTTTAAAATATGAGAACGTTTCTTTCATTATCTTAAAAATTAAATCAAACATCAAATAAACAAATAAATCAAATATTCATATCAGATTTAATAATTTTGAAAAAACTCATAAGAAGCAAAGCAAGTAACAATTAAATGGAATACAAAAATCTATTTAAAAAAACGAGCTTTATCGACAAAATTTCATCGTTGTAATTTTTTAACATAAATAAGAAAATGCAAAATTTTCATCGCCAATAAAGGTGATTTCTCATCATGTCCTGCCACTTTAGAAAAGCAACTTACAACGCAAATCAAAACAAGTACCAATAAAGTATGTAAAAAAAGTTCTATAAAGAGAAATTCAAGAAAAATTAAGTTTTGGCGGCAAAATTAATTTCGTTATCATTAATTTCTACATAAATACGAAAATACAAAGCTTTTACGGACAATAAAGTCGATTTCTCAGCAAGTTTTTCCAATTTTCGAAAGACAAGACAATATAAAAAACAACACAATATATTAGAAAATACTTTTTCTAAAAAATTAAATTTTCTAAAACTGTATTGAAGATAAAAATCACTGAAAAGACTGTTTTGAAATTTTGTAAATATATAAAATAAAAGTGCAAATATATTAAAAGCTAAGACAACTCAAAATTCCATAAATTTAAAACCAAACAAATAACTATAAACTAAAAGCACACCATTAACAAATCAACAAATAGAAAACATATATATGTATAAGATTGCTAATGCTAAAAATTTAGCTAACCCTTTTATATGTCGAAAACGTAAGATAACATTAATACGAAATATTACAATAAGAATTTATGACAATTCAAAGTGAAAGTAAATCAAAGTACAGTAAACTCTCTGTAAGGCGGACTCTGTAAGACGAAAATCTGTCTAACTCGGAAAGATTTTCAAATCCCTGCGAATCCATAGACAGAGTAAAATTTGTTTAAGGCGGAATATTGTCTACTGCGGGAAATTTTCTTTGTCCCGATAGATTCCGCCTTAGAGTTTACTGTATATATATATATATATATATATATATATATATATAAAAACACTAACATTTATAATTACATGCGAATTTGTAGCATTATAATTTAAATGCTTATATGGAACCATTATAAACCAACGCAATAGACCTTGTTCAATAAATGTTCAATAGACTTAACGAATGTATGAGTATTATTTTCTAAATACATATGAAAATACAAACCTTTTATGGACAGCAAAGCCGACTTCTCATCATGCCCTTCAGCATTAGAAACACGACACGTGAAATTACCGTTACTATCGGCATCCACTTTTTCTATCACCAGACTAATCGTGAGGTCATCTATTTTTCGGACTGCAATTCGGTGACTGTCTTGCAGTTTTACACCATCTTTAAACCACTCAAATTTGAATGGAAGGTCTCCGAAGATAACGGCGCACATTACTGAAGCCCTCATCCCCAGAGCAAGTTCTCCAGAGAAATGAAAAGGGTTTATCTTAGGCACAGATGCTTCTGAAAAAAAAATGTAGAAAGGCATTTTCCGCAAGAAATAATTTATTAGGGATTTGAATAATATACAGTAAAACCTGCCTAAAGCGACCACGTTCCGTTCCAATAAAGATGGGTCGCTCCGAGAGGAGGCCTGTTAATGGAAGGTCATGTTTAAATCTATAATTATTGAAAAAGTGGTAACAATGTTTCTAAAATTTATTTTTCACATTAGGAAAAAATACAAAAATTTAAGTATCAAAACAAAAGTTAATGACATAAATTAATGACTGCAGAGTTTAAAAAATGAATACATTGACGTTTGCTTTGATTTTACGGTTTTATCTTGAATAACTTTTATTTCCAAGTCCTTTCGAAGTTCAGTAAATAAATGCAATTTGTTTGGACGGGAACAAATGACGATTTCATTAATTTATCTATTTCTTTGAGAGTTCCCCGAGAGAATAGGGCAGGTGAGTTTATGGACCGTCATTCTTTTAATGTGTCACAGTTAAATTCATTGCCTAAAAAGGCACAAGGGGGTTTTAAACACTTAAAAGGTACTGGGATAAAAAAAAATCTAAACTTTGTTTAGAAGATTGATGAATAATACGCTCTCCATAATTATTTTTCTAATAAAACCTTCAAGCGACCCGGCAAAAACGAAATTTTCTTGAAAGAAATGGAGGGAGTTCATCTGGGATGGTCCCTGAAAGGAGGTAAAAGGAGTATTGAGCCTATGGGAATAAATTTCGTTCCATGAAAAAATGGTCATTCAGGGAGGTGGTCAGACAGGGAGGTTTCATTGTATTTGAATTTTAAAAAAGAAGCAAAAAAAAAAAAAAATCTTTTCAATAATTAAAACAGTTACTACTGCAGACTTGAGGGAGGCAGTGGGAGGGGCGAGAAGCACAGTAGAAAACCGGATTTTGAAATTCTATATTTCGAACATCTTCCAAATACATTACAATTTTTTTGTATTCATGTAAATTTAATTATGGACTCTTTTTTTTTTTTTTTAAGTTTAAATTCATACGATTTGGCATCAGTTGTTTTACGTAATTTGCTGCTATTTTGTTATGCCATTCATTTGCCGTTGGATTTAAATCTGAACTGTTACAAAAACCATATTAATGATGAAATGACAAGGTTTTCTTTATACTTACCTTTATATATACCTACCTATATACTTTATATATACCTTTATATATACACCTACCTATATAAAACTAATTAATAATGAGCTGATAAGTATGGTGACTCACATCAGATGATTAGTTCCACCCTAAAATTTTAAAATTACTTGCCGCCCTATAACAAAAAGAATTATTGTTTTTAAAATAGTATTTTTTAAGCTTGGAGAAAACTTAGAATACAATGCGGTATGCATCCTTTTTGATAATGTTTAAATATTTTGAGTGTTCAATAATCTTCTCAGTGTTGACATTTGACCATCTCCATGATAAATTATGTATCCTCATTCCATAACATAAGGAGAATTTATGTATGTTTCAAGAGTGAAATTTGTATTAGATCTTTCTATCGTTATACGTCTTACGCAGTGATTTCCACCAGGAAAAATTTATTATATTTCAATTCACCTGCAAATATACCTTCAGACTAATCATTAATAGTGTAAGATTAAACATTTCTTGCCAATTTAAGTCTTTTAAATCATTTTTTGTGTTTGTAATGTTTTTTTAAAGGATTTCTAACTCTTAATCTCATTTTATTTAACAACTATTGCACTGTTTTTGTGGAAATTACAATTACCGTAGTATTTTCCTTTCTTTATGTTGAAAAACTTAAATCAAATCGATTTCATAAAAAAAGCTTCATGATAACGCAATCTTTTGGTTTAGTTGAATAACAAGCCTGTCCTAAGCCATACTTGTTTTAGAAATTTAAAATTTTGCTAAAAATCATCTAACGAAAGAATCAGTTACATTGTTTTTTTTATATCATTGCTCTAACCAAAATATGTCTTTTTCCCGATCAAGAATAAACTTTTTTTCACAAATCGTCGATTTCTTTTTCCATATCTTACTTTTAAACTTTTCAAAAGTCTGTTTTCTCAACTGAATTGAAATGTTCAAATTGCTTATCAAAAGATCGTGTAAATAATACTAATTAAAAAAAATATATTAAAAAATTAAAACGGTGAAAACCGAAACAGAAATCAAAGTTTCGTGCAGCGACATTTTTCTTTCTTTTAAAAAAGTAAAATCTACTAGCCCTTAAAAAAAATACAGGAACGTTCTTGATATAAAAGAAATATTTGGAAATTCAGTGCAACCTCGTAGGTACCCATAGTTCTAAGAATCGTTCACTTATCTTCAGAAATATTTACGAAAAGAACCAATTAAGAACCACAGAAATAGTTTTCTGAAACTAAGAGAAATTTCTTTTTCGAAATTTAAGGAAGCAAAGTGGTCCCTTTATTTCAGAAAGTTTCTGTTAAATATTCGAAAGATATTGTTTCTGAGATTCCATCTTGATCTTTCTCTAAGCGGCTTCTCAAAAATAAGAAAAGGGTTTACGTATCATGAATAACAATTTCAAAAAAATTTTGCTATATCAGAGAATTTGTATGCGGTAATTTACACTATATTTAACTTGAATTAAATATATTAGTTAAATGAATATTACAAAAATATCAGTTAATCTAAAAAAACCTAAAATATTTTTGAACGGAAAAAGTTTAAAAAATTAATGTTTCGAACATATGTGCAATCGGATTATTAAATTTTTAATTGAAATGAGAGAAATATTTTAAATCTCAGCGTTACTATAAATCATAATTATGGAAAATTTCATAACTCGTACAGAACTGATATTGAATAATTAGAAACTAATTTTATAGGATGTAAATAGCGACACTAATTTATTTAATTTCTCTGTGAAGGATTTATTTTCTATTCAACAACTTTAAAAACATTTCTACAAGACCTAATTTTTTATTGTTTTATTATCTAGTCACAAAATAATTATAAATTAAATGACTATTTCAATTTGCAATAATGCTTAAAATGATTCTAAAGCAGTTTAAAAAGAAGTATATATATTAAAAAAGGGTAAAGAAAGAAAAATAATTTCAAATTGAATAAAGAAAGATTTTTAAATAATGCGTAAGTGCTCAAAACGTCACGGCGATATTATCTCACATCGCTATTAAATTGCTCATATACAAAGATTTTTAATGTATAAAGATTAATTTAAATAACTCAAACAAATTAAAGATTAAATTAATTAGAAAAATAAATCAATTGATAAAACGTAGAAGATTATTTTGAATGGCATGTTACTTCATTTTTTTTTTTTTTAAATATTCTCAAATGATAATTTTACTATAATTTTATTTTAGGCAAGTCAATTCAACAACAAACCTTTTTTTTAATAATCTAAGAAAGGAAACGGTAATCAAACTAAATGATAGAAAAAAAAATTTAAAAATATATTAAGTTTTAAATATTTTTTAGCTAAATAATGTGATTAATGCATTTTAATTTCAAGATCCTATATTATCAGTTTTAATAACATGCAATGTAAATAGAAGCACATGGAATAAATTATCTTTTTTCGGCGAACTCTTCCATATTTAAAATGAAGGTATAAAAAGAGACTACATAAAAAAAAAAATGAATAATTTTAGATTAAGTTTATCAATTGTTACATAATTTAAATCTACAGATACAATAAAAATACTGTGTTCAAAAATAACTACTTTATATCTAATGGAATATAGTTTCAAAAGAAATGTAGTAGGCATATGTACTCGTATTTAGAGCTACTCCGAGTGTAGCTTAATATTAGAAAGAGTGCAAACTTCAAAATTAAATAACTATTATCTAATCCATACAACATTTAGATTATATCATGAAAAAAAATATTTTATTTAAAATTTTAAACATTTCAGCTATTCTTGTTGCAATAAATGATACAATAATTAAAAAGTAATCACATTTTTTTAAAGGATTTCAAACATGATTTGTTCAACTATACTCCCAATCAGATTTCTATAATACTATTTTTTTCCCGCACAATATAGAAAATAACAGTATTTTGCTTCTACCAAAGAAAATTATTGAATATTGTGCTTTTAACTAAAATAGATTTAGAAATTTTTATTATTTTCTGAAATTAGAGAAGCAATATACTTACAGAACGCTGATAAAAATGTGACTATATATCATTATTAACCGCATGCATGCTATTGCTACATATTTATGTATCGTACATCATCATTTCGACCATTTTCAACTGTAAGCGAGCTTAAATTTTGCCTGGTGATATTTATTCCAATATATAGTAGGTATTTCAAATGAAAATCAAATTTCAATTTATTTTTGCTTAAAAGGCGCAAAGACCAACTTAGTGAAAAAGATTCCATGCCGGGAATCGAACCCGGGCCATCAGTATAGCGCACTGACGTTCTACCGCTAAACCACATGGAACGATACCCAGCCTGGAACTTCTCACTATTACAAGTTGGCAAGGCTACAAAACGCAGCACAAGATGGAATATTTTCCGTGAGCCACCAACATGGGGCAAGCACAGACACTTAATTAAATCCAGCATCGAATGAATCTATATTAATATTTGGAAATTTTTCCAGAGAGAAAACATTCGCCTTGAATACAATATTTCAAATGAAAATCAAATTTCAATTTATTTTCATTTGAAATATTGTATTCAAGGCGAATGTTTTCTCTCTGGAAAAATTTCCAAATATTAATATAGATTCATTCGATGCTGGATTTAATTAAGTGTCTGTGCTTGCCCCATGTTGGTGGCTCACGGAAAATATTCCATCTTGTGCTGCGTTTGTAGCCTTGCCAACTTGTAATAGTGAGAAGTTCCAGGCTGGGTATCGTTCCACGTGGTTTAGCGGTAGAACGTCAGTGCGCTATACTGATCGCCCGGGTTAGATTCCCGGCATGGAATCTTTTTCACTAAGTTGGTCTTTGCGCCTTTTAAGCAAAAATAAATTGAAATTTGATTTTCATTTGAAATATTGTATTCAAGGCGAATGTTTTCTCTCTGGAAAAATTTCCAAATATTAATATAGTAGGTATTTAATTAAAACAATCAAATAAAATTTATATATATATATAAAATAAAATACATATAGAAAATATTTAGCATTTTATACAAGAAAAATATTAAGTGTTTTACTCACCAACAGAGTTTAAAATCCATAGATGAATTAACACAAGAATTCTTTGGAAAAACTTGGTCCTCATTATAAAATAATGACCCGCTATCGTAGAGTTGATGGTTTTCACAGAATTCTTTAAAATTAACACTTACAAGCGCGTATGCGTCATTTCATACTAATATCACAAATGAACATAATGCACTGTATGTCAGAACCACAACGCAGGTTTCGCACTCAATGGATCACTAGCGCCTCACAGGAGAATAAAATTAAACTAAATTGCGACGAAAAAAAAAATTCATGTTTGATTTTCATTTCAAATGCAATATTATAATTATTTCTTTTAAAAATTGGTAAGTAAAAGTCGGTTTCACGCACAAATAAGGAATACACAAAATAAATATTCATGCATTAAAGTATAAGAGACATTTTTATAAAAATATCTTGAAGTGTATTCATTACAAATACAATACATACAGATACATCTTAAAATTCAAAATCTGAAGAACATCAATAAATATCGGTTAAAAGTAACAGCGGTAAAATAATCGGGTGTAACGTCAGGAAAAAAGGTTGAAGTTAATCTGATAATTCATGAAAAATCATGTTCTCCATAAAAAAAAAAATACTGAAAAAAAAAGGAAAACAATTTTCTCGAAAAACACGCAGATGGAAATAGATTAGAAAATATTCATTTATCGCTGCTGGTCATATAGCCTCAAAATATGCATAACTACGCTTGGAAAACTATAGTGTATTCTGTTGACAAAAATAATTGAAAAAGTTAATAAAAGCAAAGTTGATGGAAGTGAAAGTTTTATACAACAATATTTTTTTACTCACAGAATTTTTTTAGTGTTCGCTTTTTACGATATTGGAAAACTTCCTTTAATATCATTAAAAAAATGTGCAGTGTTTATTCAGAATGATGTTTGCCATCACATAAAGATATCAGCACCTGAAAATCTCCTTTTTAACATTTATTGAAGGAAACTTTGTAATAATTAGTTCAGAATAGACTCATGGATATAACTAACGTATAAAACAATCACATGCAAAATCACGAATTTCAGATATTCACCGTAAGTACAGGTAAAATAATCTAGATTAGATCATCGATTAAAACCTTTCTTGAATCCACCTAAATAAAATTATATATAATTTTCAAAAAGTATTCTTTCATAAAATAAAATTCATATGAAATTTATTTTAATAGAATGTTGGAATTCAGATGAGATATTAAATTTAAAAGTCATTTTACTAAAAATCTGAATAACAACTGTTTATTGAAAACTTTATGCATAACATTCTAATGCTGTCCTGTATGTATATCCTGCAAGTTAAGCAAAACATACAATATAGTCATAAAATAAGCATTCTCTTAAAATAACCTCATTTTTTAAATACTTATCCTGTATGTAGGTCCTGTAAGTTAAGCAAAACATACAAAATAGTCATAAAATAAGCATTCTCTTAAAATAACCTCATTTTTTAAATACTTGGATACAATCCTTTTACAAAGTTAGAATGCACAAACATACAATTTGATAACAAACAAGGCATATAAAACAGTCATAGTTTTAAAGCTTATATAAGAGTCTATACAATATACTGATAAATAAGACTCGCGTCTCTCAAAAAGTTGAGGTGATGGGAAAATTCATGTCACAAACACTTAATTTTGTTAAAAATTGTTTAAAAAATTTTAAATAAACAGTATTATATTAAATTTCTTATTGTTAACTAAGTCGTTGCTATGACATGAAAAGCTGAAAGAAAAATTAAATCATGATCTGTTTAGCCACACATATTATGGAAATTATCCACTCGCTCACTTTCCATTTTTTGGTGTGTGCGTGATTCTATCCTGGATTATGTAGAAAAAAATATATATACTACATATTAAGCCTTGATATTTAACAAGTGTCAGTCAACATAATATTTAGTCCAGAAACATATTTTAAAAGACTAATCTTATAACTGAAGTTAGAAGCCTTATATAAAAGGTACAGGTAAGCGCTTGAAAAAAATAAAAACGGCTTCAAATGACAGAAAAAGAAAGTTTTCGTTATTTAACCTCTATCTATCCGCACGTTATACAGTTTTGATATATGAAATAGGATACAAGACTTCATACATTTGCATTAATACATATAGTCCAGGCAATAGGGAATTTTACCTAGCAAAATTAATGGTAGTACTGGAAATCGGCTTTCTAGATGTTTTTAGGATCGCTGAATCCGAATTTGTAACTTCCCATCAAAATTTCTCCCGGCAACCTCCCCAAATTCGGGTAAAAAGCCCCCCGAAAGAGGTTATTAAAAAAATCAAATTTTATATTGTTTTAGAGAAAAAATATCTAGAAATTCAGAAAGTAGACAAAATTTCCAACAAATCAGATATATGACATTATGACTTAGGATGAAGGGGAAGGGGGATCTGCCTCGGAACATGCGCGCGGTGCTGCGTAAACTAAGTTGTCCAATTCCACTTAACCACTCACACGTTTACATTCGCCCTCCCATCTCCCCTCCGAATTTTCTCTATAAGGTTTACTTTAAGATTTTTGGGTCGCTGAATCCGAATTTTTAACTTTCCTCCAAAAATTTCCCCCCCGAAACCCCCCTCAAATAGTGGTTTTTAACTTAAATTTCTTATTGTTTTAGGGGAAAAGCATTACGAAATTCAGAAACTAGACAAAATTTGCAACAAATAGGATATATGACATTATGAATTAGGATGAACGGGGAGGATGAGGGCTGACTCTGAACATGCCCTGCGGCGCTACGTGCACTAAATTATGAAGTCCAGGCAATAGGGAATTTTATCTGACAAAATTAATACTAGTTCTGGATTTCGACTCACTTTATGTTTTTTGGGTCGCTGAATCCGAATTTGTTACTTCCCACCAAAATTTCATCCGGCAACCCCCCCCAAAAATTGATTTTTTGAAAAAATTTGGTTTTTGAGAAAAGCGCGCGGGGAATGTTCCGAGGCAGCCCTCTCTCTCCCCGTTTACCCTACGTCCTAATGTCATATATCCTATTTGTTGCAAATTTTGTCTAGTTTCTGAATTTCGTAATGCTTTTCCCCTAAAACAATAAGAAATGTAAGTTAAAAACAACTATTTGGGATGGTTTTCAGGGGGGGGGGGAGGGATTTTGGGGGTAAGTTAAAAATTCGGATTCAGCGACCCAAAAAACTTAAAGTAAACCTTATAGAGAAAGTTCGGAGGGAAGATGGGAGGGCTAATGTAAACGTGCGAGTGGTTAAGTGGAATTGCGCAACTTAGTCCACGCAGCACTGCGGCGCATGTTCCGAGGCAGATCCCTCCTTCTCCTTCATCCTAAGTCATAATGTCATATATCTAATTTGTTGCAAATTTTATCTACTTTCTGAATTTCTAGCTACTTCCCCCTAAAACAATAAAAAAATGGAATTTAATAAAAACCTTTTTTGGGGGCTTTTTACCAAAATTTTGGTGGGAAGTTACAAATTCGGATTCAGCGACCCAAAAAACATCTAGAAAGCCGATTTTCAGTACTACCATTAATTTTGCTAGGTAGAGTCCCTATACGGTCTATTGCATGGACTAATAGCTTAAAACTGCTTTGTGTTTAGTAGAATCTAAATTCCTTTTGAAAGTAACTGCACTTTCAATTATATCCGAAGACACCGAAAGCTGTATAACATCGCAAACTGTCAATTAAAATTAACAGAAACAATATCCCCAAAGAATATTAGTGTCAAAATCTTTTATAATGTTATTTAATTTTCTGATAAGAACAAAAGCTGCGCATTTTTTTTCTATGCATAACAAAGCATTAAATAAGTTTTTATCCAAATTTCTTAAATTATTCTTACCAAACTGCCAATTAAAACATGTGTATATGTACCTTTTAAGGATAATTAAAAGAATTAAACAATTAGAGTATTTTAAACTTATGATACAAATAAAGCCACATAGGTGAAGTATTTAATAGCATTACACGAAACAGTATTTTAACTATCAACACTTTAAAATTTAATATGTATGAAGCTTTTAATTAAAAACAATTTAAAAAAATGTACATTTCTTCACAGAACATTAAAAAATACTCCTTTTTTCTAAAAGTAAAGCTTGATATTTGAAATTGTTCAACATGATATCAAGCAGTGCATTGTTTCTCCAAGATATTCATAAACAAATTAGATTAACCAAATTATGAAAATATAAAACTGACTTAGAAAATCATTTTCTCTTTACCTTTTAGGAAAAGACTCTCAGAGTGCTCGTCGCTTCCGGCGGCGTTTAAGACACGGCACGTATAGTTACCATTGTCAGTCGGTCCTAGCTTCTGAATGATTAAAATTGACACAAAGAGATCATCCTGTGTACGAAAGAATCTGTTTTGACCCTGTTGGACCTCTTTGCCGTCTTTAAACCATCGAAATTGAAAGGGTGGATCGCCATCTATAACGGAGCAGGTCAGCGTAACACGCTTGTCAGTCTTCAATTCACCAGAGAAATGGAACGGTTTTATTTCGGGAATTTTTTGTCCTAAAGTTTGAAGCGTAAATGTAAACAATTTCTGACAGAGAATAAGAATTAAAAAATATTTAAAACAAGTAGTTATTAAAAAATTAACTTCAAATAACCTATTTTTATTCCAACAGCTACCCGTGTTTCGAGCCCGAACTTCTCAACACAGTAGATCATCGATATACCACAAGAACCAGTTATGACATCATGCTATTGAATTTTATATATTTTTAAATACGATGCGTATTAGTAAAACAGTATTCGAATTTGGATAATGATAAGTTTAAAATTTTAATGTAATTGTATAATAAGTAAACTAGAATAAAATAAAGTATATCAATGATAAAGTAATTATTTTGGAAAGAGAAAATTTCTTAACAGTTACTACTTAGTTCTTAGAGCAAATAATAGATTTAAATCTAATAGTAATTAGAAAGTTTGATTTTGAATCTTAAAACTCATAGCAAACAGAAAGCGTAATTTTCGATGAGCGCACATATTCCAATTTCATATGAGTATGGATTTTTACAGTAGCTGCAGAAAGAATGCACACAGACACATTCAAACACATACATACAAACACAACAACAACATGTATTGATAGTCCATGAAATCTATTTTGATAAAAACTATAAGATGTGCAACAGGAATCCTTCTAAACAGTTTATCCTTAACAAAATCAGTATCTATCCTAAAATTATACGTGAGCATCATAAACATTGATCTGTTTGATTAATATTTTACTTATTTGAATTTAAAATATTAATGAATAAAAAATATGTATCGCAAAAATTCGAAATTAATATAATTTACAGATTTAAATATACATAAGGAAATTTAATGCAATTTAGCATGCGTGCAGTTTATTTCCAAGGAAAAACGTGCAGAACGCTCGAATCGTTTCTTCAGAAATCAAAACTAGGACGAATTTAACAGTTACCAGCATCTTAGTACTTCTGATACCGTACAATTTACATGTAATAATCACCTGTTTAGTATATCATATGTTATAAAAGGTAAGATATAATATAAGGTAAAAAATTGTGCTTTCGTCGAAATTTTCATAGTCTTTACAAAACATTTTTCATTTATTATTACAGACATTAATTATTCATAATGATAAATTATATTTATGACTATGAGATGATATAGAGTATGACT
This sequence comes from Maratus speciosus, assembly GCA_963932465.1. Taxonomy (NCBI): domain Eukaryota; kingdom Metazoa; phylum Arthropoda; class Arachnida; order Araneae; family Salticidae; genus Maratus; species Maratus speciosus. The sequence goes on along the minus strand of OZ010791.1, from coordinate 13,943,671 downwards.
TTTTGTCTTTGAAATGTAACTCAAACAAAATTTGAGTAATCTGTATATATTATGCTTTTAAATATTATGCATTTAAAAATGAAATTGAATGCCAATAAACAATGCAAAATTTAAATCTAAATTTATCACAAATGCATATAAATAAAAATAGAGTCGAGTTACAGTAGAAGGAGAAATCCATTTTAAAGAAATTGTTAGTAACTCCTTTAAAATCTCTATAAGAAATCGAATGTATAAATATAATCTCAATTTAATTAATGATAAGTAAGTAATTAGTGTAGCTAGAAAGTAAATTTTTATTCATAAAAAATTGAGTTATAAGCAAAATTTCATTCATCCAATATCGGCCATCTCTTTTTTAAATAAATAATATATTCCGCGAAAATTCCTTATAATGAAGAAATGTTTGTACTTCTATCGGAACATTTACTGGACACACAATATTTCTAAAAATATATAACAAAATCGTTTTAACATATTATATTGCTTATATCTTAATTTTAATCGTTCATCATACAATATTGCTAATAATATAATATCGTTCTTTTATATATCGCTAATGAAATTTCCTATCGGTTGATATATAAAAAATTTACTTATAATTTATACAAACAGATTTATCAAAATGAAAATTCATCAAAACCGCTGTATTTTTTACTGCTATATATAAAGCAATACTAATTCAAAAATATTTAATTTGTTTACGTTTTAAGGTATTTAACATATGTTAATTGAAAGATAATATATCATGGCGCGAAATATTTTGAGAATTTTAGTATGGCAAACATAGAATGTACATGAGAAAATTTCTAAATAATATACTGAAAAAGATTTAATTTTTCAATTTCTTAAATGAACTTAGATATAGGAATTGTCCAATATTGTCTTGAAAAACAGGAATATAGGGAAAATATTAAACTATCAGTTTTTGTAATCTTTTGCAAGTAATAAATAAAAACGTACTTACCAGATGCTGGTAAAATGGCTGTGATGGCGAACAGTATCTTTAGCAAACAACACAATAACATCTTTCACTTTCTTTAGAAACCATGAAAAAAGTTAGAAAAACTATATCTTTATATTATTGCAATAATGTTACAAGAAATTCGTACAAAATTTTCTTTCGTAGAGTCGTGTGAAAGCGGAGTATCAAGCGTCATGTAAACCGTAAATCTGTTTCCCAGCATTATGCGTATTTTTTACAAATATACGATATTACAATGAGAACAGTATACTAGCGCCACATAGTGACAAATAATAAAAACAAAAGATATGATTAGTATAAATTGGAAGATATCGGGTTTTTAAAATATCGTTTTTTAGTCGAAAAATTCGCAAGTGCGCGGCATTGAAGAAATAAAAGAATACAGCATTTTAAATTTTATTAGATCTATCAACGATACTAAAATAAAATACACTATTCAAACAAAGATGACTTAAATTCACAAGAAAAAATGACGAACGGTATGTTATTTTCTTTAAACTTACTAATATCTTCTGGTTCTTGAACAAACAAAACCAAGTACTTGAAGAAAATATAGCAAGCGTGTGTTTCGCCCTTGATTTTGAAAAGTATAAAAGTTCACAAAAATGATTGCGCTATTTATAATGTAAAATTACATGTATTTTATTAATCATTCTTTACACACCTTTTAAATTAAATATTTTCTACAAATTAATGACAAACGATTAGATATGATAATGATAAATGATGATGAATAAAATGTGATAATGATAAATTAATAAAAATTAATCGTAAATGAATAAACTCATGAACAATAAATTACAGGCTGTTCCCACTAGATCGTTTACCTTTAAATGATCCAGATAAAACTCAGTTAAATATATACATATACACAAAAATATTATTAAACCAGGTAGCTTTATAAAAAGAAGTTTTGAGTTTATTTTTCTTCGTCAAGGATGTATGCTTTTCTTTCTTTTTTTTTTTTTTTTTTTTTGTAATTACTTAAAAGTTACATGTGTAAATGTTATATGAGTAACCAAAAATTTAACTATTTTTATACCCGACTAATTGTTTAAAATTAAAAATGTAGATTATATAAAAATAAAAGTTTACTATGAGCAGGGTGAGTGCAGTTTGCCAGAATTATTTTATAGAATATTTCGCCTTATTTAAATCACAGAAAAATATTTCAAATATACAATTAAACAAAGTGATTATAAAGTCTGCTATTTAAACTTTAAATAGAAATTTTGTAATCAGAAATATTGCTGTCAGACTCCTTGGGACTTCCAAGAAGAGTACGAACCTTGTATTAGTTACTCATAGATATTCTGGTTTTTCAATTTCAAGAGATTATAATAGTTGAAAATAAACAATTTATTTTAATAAATACTGTTTATACACACACACGAATGCAAATGCCGATACATACGATCCCTGCTTTTCCCCCCAAATCTTTATCATTTTTATTCAAACGCTAAGTGTTAATACTCTACTTACTACTTTTTAAATGAAATAAAATCTACGAAAATAAATTTAAATTTATCAATACAATAGGTTCTCCGGACGTTGCTTTATTTTTCTGTTTCAATAATATCCATATTACTGATGGTAATAAATGAAAAAACTGTCAAAAATACGATATTTTTTTTTAAACACCATAAACGTACACCCAACAAAATGGCTATAAATTCAATTTCAGCATACGCATTATTTAATACTTTAGATTGATCATTTTCAAAGAAAAATAGAATATTTTTCGTCTGAAACAATGTTCTCCATATTTACTATGCATGGAAACATTAAATTTTGTCAGGAGGTTGGAACATTATAAAAAATTAATGTTAAAGCTTTGATTGTAACATAACATTTTTATCGGAAGTCAAATATCATAGCCATGTGTAATTTTGAAACTATCGAATCGATGTTCATTCAATTAATAAATGTATTAAAGGTTAGATAATTATGAAAAATCAAAAAACAAAATAACACTCAAAATAATATCATATACAAGTCAGATAAGTTTATTAGAAATATTCTGATCTTATTTATAAAGCAAAAAGAATATTTAATAGCTGAAATTGTAAACCGTTACTCTAATTTTTTTTTTCTCTTAAAGGATTTTTTTTCACTTTTGTATATTTCTCTTAAGCTGATTTCTGTAAATTGTACGCCAAATTTATAAAGCAATAGCTTTATCTTTTTTGGCATAGCCATAGATACTTTTACATAGTGAAAATCTAATTACTATCTTAAAAATAGCAAAATATATAACAAGAATAATGAATTTTTTAAAGAACATATGCACATCGTAAATATAAGTGTAAATAGCATGGAATTATAAATAAACGCAATCTAAATGGCATTAAACATTATCGAATAGTAAAATATCGTTTACTTAAATAAAAGTAACAATTTAAATGTTACTGTAAATGAATCACAAAACATACCCTTCACAGATAACACAGCAGATTTTTCATCAGTGCCTGCCACATTAGTAACTCTGCATGTGTAATTTCCATTGCTGCTGGAATCGATACGCTTAAGAACTAAATTCATCGTAAAATCGTCATACTTTCCGATTGATACAACCGAATTTTCTTTCAGGACAACACCATCTTTCATCCAAGTGAAATCAAAGGGTGGTTCGCCTTGAAGAATAGAACACTGAACAGACACTCTCATACCGAGATTTAGATTTGGAGTGAAGTGAAAAGGTTGTAAAATCGGAATTGACGAGCCTTTAAAACATAAAAGAACAATTAATGAATGATGTTATCTACAAATACAGGGATTATGATAAATATTCTCTAATATTTCGAAAACATTAACCACAAAATCCTATTATATTTTCTAAAAGATAAATTTATCAATTTTTAACACCAAGTGAGAGATTGCAACATTATTACAGCGTATGAGCTACAGTAATTGTGGACTTGAATACATCAAAGCAAAAGCAACACTCATCATTTTGAGGTATTCTAAACGACACTATTTTGTTTAGTTTTAAAGCAAAGTTGAAGCACTTATAGTCCAAGAGCCAACAGCACAAAAACCTATGTTATCATGCACAAGAAAAAAAAAGTGTTTTATGGAAGAGTAGAAGTAGGGGGATCTAATGATCTATGTCTGCCGGAAGTGAAATGGTACCTAAGCCAAAAATTAATACCACCAATGGTTGACTCGTAGGTTTATCATTGTGTTTGTTCTACAAAAGGTATGAAAACATCGAGGATAGTTGTAGGACAAACACAATGATAAACCTACGAGTCAACCACTGGTGGTATTAAATTTTGGCTTATGCACCACTTCACTTCCGACAGACATGAATCATTAGATTCACCTATTTCTGCTCCCCCATAAATTAAAGGTTTTTTTCTTGTGCTTGATAACATAGGTTTTTTGCTGTCGGCTCTTGGACTATTAAGAGCTGCAGCAATAACGCTATATCCCACATATGTGATAAATATTCATTATATTCTCTTTCTTATACACAAAGTCAGACAGTTTTAACATATTTTAACGTTTCCAAAATGTTTGATTTTTTGGCGGTATATATAATACTTTTGAATCAAAATTTATCTTCCAAGAATTCATCTTACAAGTTCAAATAACAATATTAACCAAAATTCTAAATGAAGATGAATTGTAATATATTGCGCACTTTAAAGTAACTTTTTTTTGTCCATTAACCACCTATAAAATTCACTCAACGCATGTAAATAATTTTATAGTAGCGTATTGCAGAAGATATTTATAGAAGATATAACACTAAAGGAAAAAAATCAATATTATTTAATATGAGGTTTTAAAAATTAATTTGTTTTTGTTTATCCATCTACACCTGCAGAAGTAGATCTTGATCTTTTTTCCCTTTTCAATTAGATCCTTTCAAGAAAAGAACAAAGATTTTTTAAAAAGATAGATTAAAATTAAAGTTAGATACAGTTTCGAGAAGACTTATGTAAATTAAATGTTTTAATGACAACAAATTAAAAAAAAAAAAATCAAACCTAAACATCGGCAATAGTTTTTTTTTTTTTTTTCATATAAACTGTGTACATTTATTTGTACTTAAAATAAAACTAATTTTTTAACTTTTAATACTGATGTAATGATGAAAAAAAAATTTAGAAAAAGAAAATGTTTTTGCCTCAAATCTCATCTAATTATTTCATAAAAGTCCTCAAAAGTAAAGTTAAGATTAAATCTTCGAACGTAGTACAATTTGATATTTCAAGATACATTAGCAAGACCTTTCCTCACAATTTTTTATCTTGTTCTTTAATATTTTTTTTCACTTCCTTTTCTTTTTCACACATGTAATTTCATTTTAATTTTATATATATGTATTAGTTTTTTTAATCCATATTAGGTATTCTATATATAAATTAAACCTATGCTATCTTAACACTAGAGATTTTTGTCAGGTTTTGTTAAGAGAATTTGTTAGTTGTCTTGATTTTATATACTTTAAGCAATTCATTAATTTACTCTCAGTAAAGAAATAATGGTTGTCTCAAATCACATTCTGATTACTTCATAAAATTCCTCAAGATAAATATAAGTAATTTTATTTTTTAAGATGCATTTAGCAAAACTCCCTATTTTTTTCCCCCTTGCACTTTTTAATATTTCACTTTTCTTCTGTTTATTTTCATACATTTAATTTCATTTTAATTATGCATATATATATATATATATCAGTGGCGTGGCGTCCGGTCATCGCTGGATGCGGCGATGACCAAGCAATATTTTAAAACTCTTAATAAGCTTTTAAAACTCTACGATCCAGTTTTAGCAGAACATTTGGAGTTCATGTATAAGTGAAGGTAAGATTTAAAGTTTCTTTTTTGAACATTCAACCATTGAATTTTAGAGTTAATAATTTTTCACCACAAACTTAAATAATTGCGATGACCACCGAAAATTTTCACGCCACGCCACTGATATATATATATATAACTTATGTAACTCATTGTTTTACCCTCCTTATATCTCTTGATATTTTAACTTCAATATAGAATTTGATTACATATTACTCAGCAGAAGATGAAGTATAACTTCATTAAACCAATTTGTATTCTTAAATCTCCCTTAAAATTGAATCTATATATATTATTACACTATTTTTAATGAAAATTTATTGCTTGGTAATATATGGATAATAACCGAATTAACACAAATACAAATTATTTGTATGCATTTAAACGTCTAACAAGAGCTTTTAAATGTTGTATCCATCCATTTTCGTATAGAAATGTACTCATTTCTTCCATTAGAGTTGGAAGTATATTTAAATACAGTACCTAAAATAACATTTTACGAGTAAAACGTTATATAATCGCAATAACTACCAAACACAAACCACCATTTTAAATATTTTTTTATGTAAATTATAAATTTTTTGTAAATGTATTGTTAAAATAAAGCTTAAACTGGCTAATTTATTTAAGTAACTTAAATTGTGACTATATTTAAATTAATATATATATATATATATATATATATATACACTATGACGCAAAAGTTTAGACAATGACGTCATTCAGCTTTAAAATGTAGAATTATGACGTCAGAATTACAAAAACCTGTAAATATATTCAAAAACTGATTTAAAATGCTATGTACAAAAGACAGTCGTTTTATTTGCTATAATACTAATTTTTTTCATAAAAATTCAAATGTGCTTGTCGCAAAAGTTTAGACACTATTCTAAATTTCTTTGAATATTCGCTGGCATATGCAAATTTAGAATCGATGATGTCACAAATTTGGAGTACTTAAGTTCTGCAAACGATTGCGCTTCATAGTCGACATGCCGAGAGCTAAAGAAATTCAAGTGAATGAGGTTTCAAGGATTTGGCAGTTGAAAGGTGAAGGGAAGAGCGTTTCTGAAATTTCTGCTATTATTAATAGGTCAAAAAAATCTATTTATCGAGTTTTATCGAGTGGTTCCGAATATAAAGCAAAATGTCGGTCTGGGAGGCCATGTGTGACAAATGTACGAGAGGATCGCCTGATAAAAAGACTAGCGAGTACTCAACAAATGAGCGTACGTGGAGTTCAAAGCTCATCGGGACTCTCTGTATCAAAGGATACGATTCGTAGACGAATTTTGGAAAAAGGAACAATCGTTTATAGCAAAATGCAGAAGAAACCAGCTCTGAAACCACATCATAAGTTACAAAGACTTATGTGGGCTCGAAAGCATATGTCATATGGAGAGAAATGGCAGTCAGTCATATTTAGCGATGAAAAAAAGTGGAATCTGGATGGTCCAGATGGTTGTTTATCGTATTGGCATGACTTGCGGAAGGAACCTCGACGTTTTTTTAGTCGCAGACAAGGAGGGGGCTCGGTGATGGTTTGGGCAGCCTTTTGCTATAATGGACAAGTATCTCTGACCTTCACCAGTGGTCGTCAAACTTCACAGCATTATACACAGACATTAGAAGAAAACCTACTGCCATTTGCTGAGCTTCTAGGGGTCCTCAGTGGGAATTTCAGCAAGACAATGCTTCAATTCACACTGCAAAACATTCAAAATCTTGGTTTAATTCCCATAATATAAGAGTTCTCGACTGGCCAGCATGTAGCCCAGATCTTAACCCTATAGAAAACCTTTGGAGCATCATGTGTCGCAAAGTTTATAGCAACGCTAGACAATACTCTTCTGAAAAGGAACTTAAGACATCTATTGAGAATGCATGGTACGATATCGATCCACAAACTATGCAAGATTTGGTTTCTTCCATGCAATCTCGTGTATATGGCGTAATACATAAGCATGGATGCGCAACCAGGTTTTAAAAATTGTTTATTTCGATTTTATTTAATTTGTGTCTAAACTTTTGAGACAGCAGTTTATTTTTGTTACCATTTAATTTATTGCAATATGCACAATTCCACTTTTCTTTGTTATAAATATTGTTTATATGTACAGCACATTAATTTCAAGCAGTGATTTGAAAATTGAATAAATATTTTTCAAAGTATGTAAGAATTTCTTCATTGTCTAAACTTTTGCGTCATAGTGTATATAGCTTAATCGAATAAGCATGCAAGTAATAAAAGAAAATAAATGAGAGTGAAAAATGGAGATACTTTTTTCCTCTATTTATTCCCTTTACCATTTTTGGGCTATAATATTTATCACTTCGCATATTACCATCTACAAATGTAACATATTCAATGTAAGAACTGCAATTTCTTAAGGTATTCAAATGTACTCTATGTATTTTATTTGTTTTACTCTTTTTGAATGAACTTCTCAATGGAATTCTTTTAAATGGAATTTACTTTAGTTTTACAGTTTCATTAAGTTCAGATTGGCCTTTTCTTTTTCTCTTGCTTATGATTTTTCGAAATTTTGCTTGTTATTTACTTTCTCCAAAAGAAATAACACGAAATAATATCATTACATATTTTTAAAGCACTGTAGATTTGGGCTATCAATTCTTTTTCGTAGAATCCAGTAATAGTTCGTGTGTCTTAAAATTATACTACGGTGTTTAAAGAATAATTATTGAAAAATTTGTAACATTAAATTTTATTTTAATAATAGGATTTAAAATAACAAAAAAAAAAAAAAAATCTAGTAGCTCTAGAAATTTACATTCTCGAATCAAAAGGGTTTTAGGATTTAGCTTTACTTAGATAAATACAAATAGTTCTTTTCAAATCAGGCTCTAGGATTTTAAAAGCCATTTAAAAGCTTACACGGTTTTTTTAATAAAAAATATTGCATTAAATATAGGTACTCCAGGAAAAATACTTATTGAAATTAAAGTAAACAAAATACTTATTATATATCTATGCTACATTTTAGGAAAGTACATAAAATATGTTTGCAGGACCTTCAGTTTTTTTTCTATATTTCTTTTTAAAATTCTTATATTACGATCACATTTTAGAATTGATTACGCGCCCTTATATGTACATTTTCATAGAGAATCACATTCAAAATTATAAACAAATCAACATTTATTTTCAATGTATAGGGACAATTAACTTCACATATAAACACTATAAAGAATATTGAACTTAAAAAAATCACTTGATTCTATATATATATTAATCTTAAATTCATTTTTGAAAACATATCGAAAGATCTTACCATGCACAGTAAATCTGATGGCTTGGAGCAACATGGCACTTGTGAAGAATAAGAACGACATCGTGGACATTTCTTGTTTTCAGAGCATCAAAAATACAGAAGCTTCAGATTTTTACATCCATGTTAAACTGATAAATTAATAACAGGGTAAAGATTGTTGATCATAACATATCGCATGCATTCGAAAAACTAAAAGCGTACTCAAATAGGAAGAGACGCAAATTGATAGTAAGCCATATAGGTAACTAACGCCACATAGTAGCACAAAAGTGAAATACAAACTAAATAACAGTAATCCAGTCGCAGTTTTCTAATTAAATCATTTTTTATATATATATAAAAAAAAAATCTTAAAAAGCAGCATTAATGAAATCTCGATATATTTTAATTTCTTAGGTCATTTTAATGTAATATAAGTCGTTGCTATTTTACAAGAGGATTTTTCTAAAAAAAGCAGCAACAGATAAAAGTTCGATTGAAGCGATGCATCTAATAAGTATTATCCTGAAATGAATCATCAGAAGTAATTGTTAGTTATTTAATCAGTAATCTGGTTAATTGTCTTGCATATAAAAATATTTTCGAAATATTACATTCATGATTGTACAATGTACATATTAATATATGTAATACCATACAAATAATATTATATATCATAGTTGACAAGTTTATGCGACAAGAATGCATAAAAATAAATGTTGAAATATTAATATTTTCCCTTAAATAAACAGATAAAATGACAAAAGTAACATAATCTAATCTGTAAGAAGTTATATGCAGAAATTGTATAAACAGGACTGGAAACAACAAACTTTATACAATGAGAAAAAGTACGTAAGAGCACAAATAAAAACAATTACGAAAAAATTAACAATCCACATCTGTTTTAATAGTTTAAATTTAAAAAGCTTGGGGAAACAATACCAACACAAAACTAGATATCGATAACTCTTAATTATTAACTAATTGGCAGTAGAAGTATATTTGAATACTTGAAAATGGAGGAAATCGAAGATCCCCGAAGATTATCGTAAGATTTCATGGGAGAAAACAAAAGTAGGTGCTCGTTTCTTTTAAAATGTTACGAAATTTTTTCTTTATGTTAATTACATTCGAAGAAAGAATTGAATAAAGCTCAAATAAATGTGGACAATAAATAACATAAAATTTAAATAAGTGAGATGTGAACAAACCACAAATTCTTTGCTATATTGGAGTATAAACATTTAATATAGATTAAAATATCAAAAACACATTAAAATATTCATTCTACAGTTTCAGCACACCTCCATGGCCTTCCTCAGGAATGCAAGTGAACTAAACTTTATCTTTGACATTGCTGATCCAGCTTAGTTCGTTTACATTCTTGAGGAAGCCCACAGAAGTGTGCTGAAACTGTGAGAATGAATATTTTAATGTGTTTTTAAACTTTTAATCTATATTAAATGTTTATACACTAATATGGCAAAGGATTTGTGGTTTGTTCACATCTCGCTTATTTAAATTTGAATTATCTACGGTGTAATGGTCCAAAATTGTTTATAGCTTTAATAAATAATATATTTTAACAACACATTATTGTAAGCTTTTTACTATTTTTAAGTACATGTGACAATTAGCAGAGTAGATAAAATATTCTGAATTATATTTGGAAGAAAAAAAAAGAACAATAAATATTAAATGTAGACAGTAAAATTTTCACAACATACATTTTTTGTAAGTTTGTCATTATTTTGAAGTACATATGACAATCAGGCCTACAGATGAAAAGTTAATTTGAACAATATTTGAAAATTAAAAGTACATTGGAAACAGCTTAAAACGAAACTCGAGAGAATGGTAAAAATATTAGTTATACATACAAAAGTTTTGTTAAAACCGCTTTTCTTATAATATATTGCAATTTGAAGAGCATTCGAATTAAGATTTATCCTACTCTTCGTTTTAACAATATATTTAGTATATACTCGTATTACACGGATTTTACTGCAATAACATTTCTAGACTGGTTGCTTTATTATCCGATTTTCCCCCAAACTTTACATTACAATTTTCTCCTATGAACGTTGGTCCACTGTGCTTGAAAATAAGTTAATCGTAAGTTGACGGAGTAAAAGACTGTTAGATGTGTCGAATAAAGAGTAAAATTGTACGCTTCTTTTATATCTTTAAATATTAATGTAAATAAAAATAATAGGCACTTCGTGTAGTTTGTACTACATAAATTTTCTTATAGAAGAAAAACTAAAGTAGTAACGTGGATTAAATCACTAAAAAGCAAACAAGTAACGAAATAAATACAAATGGTGGATCTCTTAATCAAAAAAGAAATATAAGCACAACGTAAACTTTCACAAAACTAAGTTATAACATTACCGTTTTGTTTATAAGTGAGGTGAAAATGAGGATTTCGTTTTCAATAACTTTGATATAAATAGTACATTAATTATTCATGATAAAAGGTATTTAAGATAAAAAAGATCGACTATTATGCTATTTATAATTATTAACCTGCAAAGCACCAAAGAGTTATTTACTGCAAAAGTAATATGACAAAATAATAATACAAACCACAAGTAAAAGGAGTATTTCAAAAATAAACCATACCCTTGATTGATAAAACTGCCGATTTCTGGTCATAACCGAAGGCGTTCGAAACTCTACACGTAAAATTTCCATTACTATTTGCATCTACGCTAGATATGACAAGATTCAAGGTAAAGTCGTCGAATTTTTTGATAGAAAAACTCCTCGTGCTTTCCAATTTCTCTCCATCCTTAAACCAGGTAAATTCGAAAGGTGGTTCTCCAGCCATAACAGAGCACTGCACCAAAGCTCTCATGCCAGTAGTTAACTCACTTGAAAAATGAAATGGATTTATCTTTGGTGCTGAAGATTCTAAAAAATAAACGAATTAATAAACTCAAGACAGCTACTAAAAACAGGCTTGCCTTCAAGAAATTTTTATTATTCTGCCAATTACGATAAAGTATTCAAAATTAAGCCTTTCTGTTATTTTTTTTTTAAGTGTATGAATTTTCTTACAATTAGAAATATATATTCTATGGATTAATGTAATGTAATTAGTGCATTAATGTAATTATTTCCTAATGTAATTTTATTGCTGTTTTCATTTATCTTATTTGAAAAATTAAAAGTTTTTATCTTTGGTATTAAGGTTTCCGGAAAACAAACGAACTAATAGAAGCTTCAAGATAGTTACTAAAAATTGATTTTAGATTTTTATTAATACTTATTTCAATAATTTATTCAAAATTAAGTCGTTCTCTAATTTCTTTTAATAGATACATGGAATTCCTTGTAATTAGAAATATACTAAATGTAATTATAATTTCAACGATTTCTTTTACTGCTCTATTTTTTCTATAATTAAAAAAGTAAGTTTTAAAACATTTGCGTTTTCTATCATTAAAATTATTCATATAAAAATTTAAACGTAGATTCCAATTTATCTATTACAAAGAAAGAAAAAAACTAAAAGATCATATAATTAAAAAGATTTTGTTTTTCCTACCAGTATGATACCATGATAAGGTTCCACAAGAATATTTATGAAAGTATTCTTATTTTTTATATCATAAATATTCTTATATATAGTAATATAGAAAAGTTAAAATTTGATTTTCTAATGCGAAACAAATAACTTGAATTGATCATGTTTAAATAGGAATAACAAAAGAATTTTCTTCATGCATTTCCCCACAGAGAATTCTAAATCATAATATTTTATATGAAAAAGAAGAAAATAACCACCCTTTGTACTAAAATGTACTTTCATTCATTTTTTAAATATATATATTTATCTATACATACATACATCTTTATCTGTACAATGTGTACATGTGTAATAAATTCTCAAATTTTGTATGACCTTCAAATGTTTAATTAAACATCAGTTATTTTTATTTATATATTGAAAATAGATGAAAGATGCCAATTTAAATTATACAAATAATATTTGAAACGATTAACTTTTCAAAAAGTAACCATATTAAATGTCATTTCTCATGAAAAGAGTAAATATTTTCATTTGTTTTCTTGTGGGTATCTTTAATATTTTTTTAATAAATAAAATGAAGTCACGTTTAAAATGTTACATGTCCTCACTTCTAATCTAAATCCCCTCTTTGGAGTGTATTATTTTTGTGGTTATATCTTAATTTCTTCAATGATGAAATTCCAACAATCGATCCCACATTGAATTATAATAGAAAGCAACAAATAAGTAATTACTTTATTGCCTAATTTAATATATTTATGCAACATTTAACTAACTAAAAATATTTTTATTATTTTATCACAGTATGATACATATTTAAAATAAACTATCTCCATGTTTTAGAATATGTTAATTTCAGAATTGGGCAAAATATGTCTTAACTTTTGTAAAGAGCCTAAATTAATAAATGCAAGTTACAATTTTGATTTTTCAATCAGATAGTATTTTAGGAAAATAGGAGTGGTAATAAAAGCAAACTCATTCATTTTTTTTCTATGTTGAAAGGCATTTTAATTCATTTTTATTTCAAAAATATTTTTTTGATACCTTACAATCATTTATGACAGATTTACGCAATTTTAACGACCATAAAAACGTTAACAATGCACTTAAATAATTATTACAAAAAGTAATTCTTGTAAAAGAATCTAATATATATATGATCTCACTGCATTTAATAATTTATTTGCTTTACGTGTAAAATAACTGATATAGCAATGTTCATTTACTAAAAAAAAATTAAAGAAAGAAAAATATAGGATATAATTGGGAAAAAATATTTTGTATATTACATTTTCATACAAAATGTGCTATTATAAATTGTCAAGTTTTTCTATGAAAAGCACTTAGATAATCTTTATCACATTTAAATAAAAAGGAAAATATTATTTATAATCTTATACTTGTATAAATCTTAAACGGAAACTTTATAGAACAGAAAATACCTTTTGGTTTCTGAGACAAAAGCTTATATAAACTAAAAGAAAAGTACAACTCTATTATGTTTATAAAAATATTAATATAATTGTCCATTAAAATAAAGAAATGTGCTATTTTTTTTTTAGTAGCTTGCTTAAATAACTTTAAAAGAGATATGTAATTTTAATAATTAATTCACCAGTAGTGCGAAACATAATGCACTAAAGCTTGAAAATGAACTTTTGCACATCACATTCAAATAACTAGCGTCTCAAAACAAAAGATAGCGCAGCGTTTTTTTCTCTGAAGAGTATACGCTCAATCTTTTTATTAGATTTAAGTAAACTTGAAAATATATTTCTAAATATCTATTGTAACTTGTTTTAAAAAACCCGAAAAATTTCTCATTATAAAGCAATAGCAACAGATAATATATTTAAATATTACTAAAAACATACTATATTCTGCTTTCTGATAATCAGAAAATAGCTTTAGATAAAATTTTATACAGAAGAATAATAACTATAAATGCTAAGTTACTAAAGTCTTAGTTTTTAAAATTATTATTATACTTTTTGATAAGTTTGAGTTGAAAATAATTATTAGATTCTTTTTTCATGAAACGTAAGAATGCTTATTTGTATTTTAATTTTTAGAAGTGAGCAAAATCAAAAATCTCGATTCTATTACAATGTTTTTAACATGGCTGCAGTTTTAAAACAGTTTCTAAATATAGTCAGGTATGTAGATATATAATCCAGTTCAACCGCTTTTTTGTTTCCAGAAAATAGTTTGAAAAATACTGAAGTATTATAGAATTACTGTAATATTTTTATAAAAGGGTTAATAAAAATAACGACTTACCAATGAGATGCAGCAAACAAATCATAATCAAAATACGAAGAGCTATGTCACACACCATGTTATTCTTGCAATTGATTGTTTTTGATCTAGAAAATTGCAAGTCACTGAAAATACTAAAAGCTCATTCAAATTATTTACGTAATATTCTTGTTTCGAACAGTAATACTATTTTTATTTAAGGAGAATTTAATGCCACTATTGAACATTTTTCATGGCATCGTTATATCACTTTGCGCACTCGTTTGAGATAGTGTCTAAAGTAGCGTGTAGAGAATAGTAGCTTGGTTTCATAACATAATTGTGTTCTGGACTACTAGCGCCACATAGGAGTGTAAACATCAACTAAAATCCTGCGAAAAAATAAATTATGTTATCTGTTTTTAAAAGCACGATTTATTAATAATAAGTAAGGATGTAATATTTTAGAAATTATTAAATAATTAGGGTTGACAATTAAGATCTATATACAGCAGAAATAACCAGTACAAAATAAATAACATGACGGGAAATACAATAATCGCAATTTAGTATTTTATGTACGAACGTCAAGAAAATTGAAAATAATTGGCCGTTAGAAAAAAAAAGTTAAAACAATATATATAAATATATTTTCGGCGGACTAATTTTATTAATATACTTATGTAATTAGTGTCATATAGTTTTTTAATTCAATTGATTTAATCTTTTTTTTTACATTTTTTAATATTAAAAAATGATTTTTTTTTTTTAAATTGCGAAACATATGTATGCAAAATTATATTAAAAATTTACAATTTAACACAGATAATATGTATACGCGAATTTTTAGTACAAGATAAATAGTATTTTATACAATTCTTTACAAATCGCAATATGTTTTACAGAACATTTATAACGAAATCCTTGTATAAGAATTACTTTTTACGCTCCCCTTCAGTATCGTTATAAGCGATTTTCACTAAATGTATGTACTCTATTACAAAAATAGAGAAATTTTATTACTGACAATTTTTAAAATACTTTTAACGTAAAAACAAATAATCATGGAAAATATAACATCATGATATGTATGGCAGATTTGCAATGTAATTATGTGAAGAATTTACGATAGATCTATACCAAAATTTTATAAATATACATAAGAATTATGGTCTTATTGTACTTCAGTTATTCTTATCTGTACTTATAAAACAAAGTATAAAAATATTTCTATCCATTCTGTAAAATACAACATTATTATATGTATTTCAGAATTACCATTTAGCATTCCAGTCTATATAAATTTGCCAAAAATTTCTAAATTATACAAGTACTACATAACGGGTAAGTTTTGTAGCATACCTTAAGGCTGTTCTTAACTGCTCTGCTCAACAAGCGCAAAACGTTTTGACACATTTACAAATTCATTTTTTAACCGAAAGATATAAAATTGGAAAGCCTGGCCATGGAAGCGATTTGGAATTGAACTGTGTTTTCCATTTTTTCATCAATAAATCACCTATTGAGTTATAAGCGATTTTGATCACGTTACAAACACGTTTTTCGCCCGCTTTTGAGTGATTATTCTACTTTCGCGCGGAAATTCGGTTCAAAACATCCACTTTAACACTATTTTCTGAAAGATCTATAGAGTTTTCAAAAAAATGGAAAAAAAAACAGCTCGATTGCATAGTTTCTCAACAACACCACCAGCTAGTTCTCTTGCATTTTCGATCAAAAAAAAAATTAAACTTATGTCAGAAAGTTCCCCTTTTGTATTTAATAACACCCTTAACATATCACATAAAACTGTTATAACTTCCATAATGATGATGTATTGACACAATTTTCATACTTAGCCAATTATAAATAAAACAAAAATAATCACAAAAATATGTACAATTTAAAAAAAAGAGAGAAATTTTAAACAAGTCTATTAAATTCATTAAATAAATAGGGAAAATACATTAGAAATATATTTCTTACAAAATTTACAAATGTTTATAATTAAAAAAAATTCGTAGTAATTATCAGTAACAATTATTGATCTAATTGATAATCATTTTTTCTAAAAATCAGCAGGCAGTATTTTCGTACTGCTGAAAATATACTTAATTCACTTTTTTTTCTACACAAATTTTCATATACAACATACATACCATTCAGACAGCGATTTATAAAAAATGAGTCGCACAACATCTACGTAATAAATACGTAAAAGATCATTTCAAATCTCAAAATCTCCTTTTAATTATCTACATAACAAAGTACAATAACAAACACTGTTTCTGTATTCCCTATTCTTCAATTTTCATGAAAAGATCATTTTCCATAGATAGTTTTATATTTATATCTTAGTTTGTAATCAATATATAATTTGATTTTTACACAAATTTTTACTAATTCGAAGAAAGTTCTTAAAATCGTAATCTTTACATTGCCTATTATTACTTAATGTCATGATAACGCATATTATTTCATGCACAGTATTTACTTATTGATTCATTTTTGCTATCACACTTTATGATCGATGAACAACAAGCATTTGTAAATAGTTAAACGAAAATCATCAGAATATTATTAAGTATCAGTCTCCAAAAATAACTAAACAAAGCATCGTTTGTTTAGTTAAAGCCCACCCACCTACCCAAACAACACACACACACAGAGAGAGAGAGAGAGAGAGAGGGAAAAAAGTACGAAGCAACGATTTTTTATACGATTATTTACGGAAAAGCTTGATTTCCGATACAATATCGGAAATAACTATTTCCGATTTTTAAACCATATTATAGCATTTTTACTTGTGAAAAAAAAAAATCTGAATCTGTGTACATAAAAAATAATTTAAATTTATATTCTTGGAAACGTATTCTACGCCATGATGGAAAAAACATGTTCAATAACTGAGAATTCTATCAAATATTTTTAGCTATAAACAAACTTTTTGAATGAATATAAAAAAACTTAAAAACCCATGCGTATTTAAATATTATAATAGCTAAATATGCTCTGTAGTTTACATCGCATGTAATGAATTTTTCGTTAACAGCAACTGTATAACAATAATAGGTTTATTACCATCTTTTCTGAATAATTTCATTCAGAAAATCTAATTTTAAAGGCTTGACATAAAATTTACATTTTTTTTTTTTTTTTTTAAATGACAATAACAATTCTGTAATATTAAAAAATATATGAAAAATATTTCTTCTTGAGTATGTTTAGTGAAACAATCTTCTAAAATAATAGGAAAATGAACAATGAGTTAATTGTTTAATGAGCAATAAGAATTTAATGCGTATGCTTGAAGCCGCTTCGGTCGAAAAGGGAACCCCGATTATGGAGGTTAGTCAGGAAGAATGCCCCCGCTTTGATTACTTTTACTTAATGAATGTTTCTTTTAAAAATTTCCGGCGAGTTCTGCTTGGTCGCGCTTTCTGACAGTTTTCCATAGTAGGAGTTTTTTCGAACATGGCATTTCACGATAAATATAAACGTAGATAGGCACAGTTGCCACCTCATTTCTCATATATAACTTACATATTTTATTATGTCTTAGAAAATAATAAAGTTTCATCCACAATGAAAATAATTAACAGTTAGATAATTAAGAATTATCATTTTATGGTTGCAACAGCAAAAACAAAAATATGTTTAAAGCACTTCATGAAAATAATTAAACACATTTCCGTCACTTTGTCAATAATAAAGAGTTGTACATTACATTTAATGGGCCACAAAAGATATTTAGCATCCCAATAGTCTCGGCAGCAGAACAAGGATATTTTACATTAAAAATACATGATTTCGCTCCTATTAATTATGAAAACTTTGAATCGAGAAAATGATCATAATACATCTTTTACAAAAGTCACTTTCATAAGCTTATGATTTCAGTGAATTAAATCTGCAAATTCAGTTACCAAAAGTTCCCAATAAAAGTTTCTTAATATTTATAAAGTTCGAATCTAGGAATACATTCTGAAACTAAATAAAATGTATAAATGTAAAAATCGAACAATAAAAAAAAATGGATGAGTAAATCAACATCTTTAAAGTACGTGTAAAAGTAAAGTACATCATAAAGTATAACAATATTATTTAGCAATACACAAAACTATTACATGCATTATTTTTTGTTAGACAACTCAATTACTTACGAAAATATACCAGCACTGTATAATAAGTCTTCTCAAATATCTATAGAAAACAGCCATCACATTGGATAAATAAATCAAAACCCCAGTATTTTGTTCAAATGCGCTAAACAAGCTCTGTATAAATTTAGTATTAAATATGAGGTGAAAAATATTCGTTACCGACTTGTAAATATCAGTTTGACAAATGATAAAATTGTGTACTGTTATAAAGCCCTTGATTAATGTTTACATATAAAGGACTTATAAGTCATATTAAAAAAAAAAAAAAAAAACGACAACTTTATTCTAAAGTTTTTTGCTGAATTATAAAAGTTTTAATAAATCAAAAGTTAAGAAAAGCACATAAGAGTTAATTTTGTCATATATCAATATGCTTTAAATACGGAAAAGAAATATTTTTGACTTGTGAATATTTGATGCACTGGTATGTTGTAAATTAATGTATTATAAAAACACTGCTAATATATCATTAATAATAAATAACAGATTTTGAAAAAAATATTGAATGTAAATTGCAACATCAAAAACAATCAAGTTTTAAAATTTGATTAATAAGAAAAAAACTACATTGCAGAACAGTAATAATGATATTAACAATAAAAACAACACGGTAGTTTTAATGTTTTTGTAATTACTGACAGAAACATACCTTTCACAGATAACAGAGCAGATTTTTCATCATTTCCTGCCACATTAGTAACTCTGCATGTGTAATTTCCATTGCTGCCGGAATCGATATGCTTAAGAACTAAATTCATCGTAAAATCGTCAATTTTTCTGATTGATATAAGTGAATTTTCTTTCAGAACATCACCATCTTTCATCCAAGTGAATTCAAAGGGCGGTTCACCTTGTAAAACAGAACATTGAACAGACACTCTCATACCGAGATCTAGGTCTGAGGTGAAATGGAAAGGCTGTATTCTTGGAGGCGAGACTTTAAAACACAAAGACAAAATAATAAGCAAAACTTCTGAAATAATATTCAGCTAATATACAGAGTGTCCATCTAAATATCATCTAATAAAAAATGTAAATACTTTGCATATTAATAATAATTAAATTGCCTGGTTTTTTGTTATCTGATTGAGGAATGCGCCGGATTTATAACCAAAAAATGGCATATGACACCTATTCTTTAAAATTTGCCTCAAA
Source organism: Maratus speciosus (assembly GCA_963932465.1). NCBI lineage: Eukaryota > Metazoa > Arthropoda > Arachnida > Araneae > Salticidae > Maratus > Maratus speciosus. The sequence goes on along the minus strand of OZ010791.1, from coordinate 13,923,506 downwards.
ATGAAAAAAATACCAATATTTTCATAATCTGGTTTTTATCATGATTACTGTACTTTCCTTACATTGTAAATGTACGAAAAATAGTAAAACAATTTCAATAAACAAAAAATCATTGATAATTCTTTCCCTTCTTTAACTGTGATTTACTTGAGGCAAGATTTCAGATTATAATAAAAAAAAATAATTGAGTTACATGTGCTTCTTTCTGATTTTCAAATTAGTATTTATGTAGCCAACAGCATTCAGAATTTGTAGTGCTGTTTGATGGCAAGAATTCCTTCGGATTTCCGAAAATTTCGATCTATTTTAAATTATTGGGACAAAATTCTGTATTAATTAGTGAAATTCACAATATATTGAAGCAATTTATTAGTATCTTAAACTTGTTACATGCGCTTCTCAATAGAATCAAGATGCACGAATTTAGTGAATTAAAAGCAGCATTCAGTCTTATGATGTACTGTAAATAATATCCTTTGGCACATTTCTAAACAAACAAAGCACACGAACTCTTATAAATGTAATCTGCCATCTGTTGGTCTTAATAAATTTCTCAGACAAAAATAAAACTAGCCAATTTTATAATATTTTTAGAATTTATTTTTGGTAAATATTTAGTACACTGCATATAATATAATACAATGAAATTCGTCATTCGTTTTGCACTTTAAGAAAAAAATGAATGGTTAAAAAATTACCCTAAATTTAGCCTAATCTTGGATTTAAACGAGGCAGAATATCATGTAATCATATCAGAGGTTAATTTTTCAATGAATATATTTTTGTCTATTCATCTACTTCAATAAAAATTAACTTTTTATATTTATATGTAATAGATAAGGCTATAGATTAGGATATTGTTAAAAAGATTATCATATTATAACAGATACAAATTCCCTTCTCCTAATCCAGATAATCATTTTGCTAAAAGAGCAAACATAGTAACAAACAATATATATATTTTTTAAAACACGAGTGCATGACTAAGTGAAGGTTTATCTTGTCTTTAAAATAAATTTAACTTTATACATTTTTATATGTAAATTACGACGTCTTTCTGATATGAAATTAAAATTTTAGGATAAATATAATAGAAAAATATTCTTTTGTCTCAAAATAAAGAAGGACATAAAAATAAATATAAAAAATATTCGCGCGTTTAGTTTTTTTTTTGTCTTCACATTTCGCAATCTAATACTATGTAAATAACAATAAATAAAAGTATTATAAACCTGAGTAAGTACTTTATAGAAAAGGCCTTATTTAAAAGCAAAAGGTCAAAAAAGATTATTTTTTATTTAATTACCGGGCTCAGCACGATTTAAAAATATAAACATTGAACATTAATAATTAACTAAAGAATTTATATGTGGCTAAACATTATATTCAAAAACAAGAAATTAACTCTTCACATTTTTTTTTTTTTTTTTTTTTTTTTTTGTCGTCCACAACTAATTTTTACTCTTAGTTATTTTAAATACATACAAATATATCTCACCTAATAATAATAAAGCTTATAGTTAACAGATTCACACACATTATAATAAAAATTTCCAAACTTTTTTTTTAACAACTGCATAATAAATCTGTGAATACTGTTTAATACTTATTGCAGTATCTTAGGCCTCAAACGCCCAATCAAAACATAACCGGAAATGAGTTTCAAGCTAGAAACATATTCCGTTATGTCTAGCCTTATTTAATATTATTGTTTTAACTTAAAATATTTGACATAACCAAACTTAAAAAAAAATAATAATAAATAAGTTACTGAAAATATAGCTTAAATTTAAACCATCTGAAATCAGAGTACATGACGCAATTGAATTTTCATTAATATTTTTAATACTGAATCACAGGTATGATATTCGTGGATCTATGAATATTTCTTGCATTTCTCTCGAAAGATCAGTGCACATTTATGTACAGGAGTAAACTTATACACATTTTTTTACAAACAAAATTACGCGTATTTATTCTTATACCTAAAGATAAATATTCATTTGATTATTTCATTTGCGTAATAAATGTTTTAAAAAGTACTTACTGTTAAAATGAAACTTTTTTTTAAATGTTAATTACGAAAGCATTTAAGTAGTAGTAGCAGCATGTTTATATATTTTCATGAAACATAATGAAAAAAGTAAACATTTCGTAAACGTTCCGTTTAAATGATAGTAATGCATTTCATATTTTAATTGATATTTTATATATAATCGTTATCGGAAGATTATACCACAAATGTTTGTTACACAATAATTAATTTATCAAGCCTAAATTCATATAAAGAGTATGTTTAAAGTTCTTACCTTGCAGTGTAGGTCTACTGGCTTGAAAGAAAATTGCTCCCATGAAGACTAGGCACAACATCTTAGCTTTAGAGAAGCAATGATAAAGATATTTTGGATTTTTGCATTTATTCTTCACTGAAGGTATCGCAAGGTATGAATTCGCGATCCTGATACACAATACGCTTGGAATAAACTAAGCGAATACTCCAAGCTGGGAAGATGCAAAATAATACTACGCGATTTAGACAACTAACGCCACATAGTAGCATAAAATGTAAATATAAACCAACTTAGAAAACTCTTATGACATGGATATGCATTGATATTGATATATTGGCATGCCATTGATTGTTTTATTAATTTAATAATAATAATTCTTTGAAAACTGACTTTAAACAGTTTGTATTTATTGTTTGTAAGTTTACATTTTACACGTAGAAGACTTAAAAAGTTATATGTTTCAATATTTAAGTAATTTTTTTCAGAAACAAAGAATCGGTCTCTTCATTATAAATCTTATACTTTCACTTCTTATAAAGATAATTAACGGATATTTGATATAGCAAATGAATTGTTTACTACACATAATACTTATTGGAAAAATATTGTATTTGTGATTATATGCGTGCTGTAGATGTAGTTATATAACTAATATTTATATACGTGTTGTAGTTTAATTTATAGTTTTTTCCGGAAAGGAAGCAAAAACACATCGCTGGGAATAGTTTCCGAAACTTCAACTATGAATTACTGTAAAAATGAACACACACATACACACACACAAATTTTATATGTTGTGTATTATTTCTATTTTATATCCTATAAATATTTAAAGAGGTTTTATTGATTTTTCCATTTCATATTATTTGTTTTTATTCTGTTTTCATTTTTAATCTATTCACTTGATTATAATGGTTGTTTGGGCACAGGGCAAAATAATATTAGCTTTAGCTTATTTTTCTCACAGAAAACAACCATATTGCTTATATCATTGAATTCTGTGCCCATGATAACGTAATTCAATATATAAGCTTTTCCATTATTTGTCGGTGTCCACTTTTCTTTTTTCTTCCATAATAATTCTATAATAAATTATTTGGCACTTTTTTTTTAAATATATATATATATATATATATATATATATATATATATATATATATATATATACTTATAGCTTTAATTCACAATATTACGGTTTTTGATGGTGGTAGGTTATATATATATATATATATTTATTTATTTATTTATTTTTTTACAATGTTGTTTTAAAAGCAAGTTACGGGTGCATTTGTCAACTATGTAGACAAGATGAATCCTGCTTCGGAGCGTCCCTTGTGTCACACATAAGCAATGTTATAGAAATAAAAAAATTTAAGCAACACAAAACTGTAGAAAATAAAAATACAGAAAATAATAGAAACACTATTGTAGATATTTCATGCTTATATAGTTATTTAAAACAATAAATGTGTTACGTTTCAAAGATTAAAAAGGAAAATATTTCATTAGAAATCTACGAAAGCACAAATACGAATCATTAAAAATCTATAGTGCGAATGATAGTACTCCTTATTTTCTTAAAACACCCTCTCTTTCCAAGAAATTAACAAATGTATCAGAAATATTTCAAACAGACAGAAAATGCTAATTTCTCTCAAAAATGCAAATGTACAGCATCAATTGAGAATTTTATTGATACATGAAATGAAGAAAAAAAAGCATTGAATATATTGAATATGAGAATTCATATGACTGATATAAAATTTAAATATGATAGATTAATTATTTTTAATAAATTCGGAATCACTGTATTTAAAAACAAAAATATATAAACACTTTTAAAGTTGCACGCCTGAATAATAAACTTCTTGTAAAAAATAAAATAAGCATTCACACATTGCTAAAACAGTCTTAAAATATCATCGCAAAAAATCTACAAGAATTTCAAACAAAATTTTAAAAAATTACTCCATATGAAAAATAAATTAATTTTACTCTGCGTAAAGAATGAAAATTTTAATTTTTGCTTATAACGAAGTATTTAATTGAAAAAATAAATTTCAATAAATCTTTTGATATGAACAGAAGAGCAAAAATTAGATTTGATATAAAGTAACTTTCGAAAAGTATATAAAAGTTAAACAATGAAATTTAACAAATAAGTTAAATAAGAAAGAAAACACATAATGTATAAATTTTTAAAACAAAATGGTATAAGAGGGTTTTTCACCTTTTCTTAAAATATTTTATACCTTGGGAAAATAAAAGTAAGCAACATTTTAAAAGAAAGATTTTATTTAAAAACCAGCTGCAAAAAACTTACACTAAAAAATTTTAAATACATAAATTTCATATTGAAATGTTACGAAACGAATACTGAGCATAACTCAAATTAATATTATTTAAATAGCAAACGGTAGGTACAAAATCATTTTTTTTAATTTCAGTTAATTATAAAGACATCAATGCATGTTACTGCATTGATGTTCCAATTTCATACAAAATAGTTCTAATTTTTATTTATTATTTCTTTTTATTTCAGTTGTCATAAGTCAGGGGTTGATATGAACGCGATTCAAGGATATGATGATGAACTATATGAACCCGGTGCAACTTGACTATGATTCAACTTGGACATGGCGAATTTATGATATTAGTTTGATTTCCTTATATTCAAATTTCTTGTCTCTAACTTTTTGTCTAAAACTTACTTTTTACTAAAAGGTGTACAAAGATATCGATAAAACATCTTAATAAATTCTCTCGTTTATCATCTCTATGGATTCGACGAAAAAAAGAGACATTTTGATATCAGATGTCCGTCCTATTAGATTTTTTGTGACACTTAATGACCAATGAAACCCAGATGATTCATATATTCATACACTAGGTCTATTGTCATTTTATAATCCATATCAGAGAATCCAATGAAGTTCAAAAACGTTTGTTCCGAACGTACATACATGTAGAAAATGAGAAAGCGGGATTCTCCCCCCCCCCCCCCCCTCGCAGTCTTAGGTCCATCTTAGGTAAAAAAAGAATTTAAGCAAATTGTAATACAATAATACATAGTCATTTTCAAGTTTAAAAAAAACAAGAAAAGGGTATTTCACTATTTTCTAAAATGTTTATATTCACGAAAACATTTTAGATCTTTCAGACACTAAGTAACCTATAAGGAAAAATATTAAGTAAATGTCATTTGGCAAAAATGTTTAAAAAATCTTTGCCGAATTTGTGCAATTGTCTTGATGAAATACGATACGAAATGCTAAAACTGTTTTACCATTTCTCAATATTTATATATCTTAGGAAAGTAAATAAACAATGTATAAACAATAGCAACAAAAAAAGTAAAGGATCCATTCAAGAAATATCTAACTTGTGAACATCTGTAAATTTTTAATTTATCAAAAAGTTTATACCCTGCAAAAATAATGTTATAGGCAATCATAGTGTAATGTCACTACATCAAATTAAATGTGAATAACCAAACAATCACATAATCACACGCTTCCATCATTGGATATATATATATATATATATATATATATATATATATATATATAATGTGTGTATATATATAACTTCATCATTGAACAATATTTCAGATTACTGATTGCTTGCAGCCGCATTCGAAGCTTTACAGGTATAATTACAGTTGTGTTCAAGATACAGATTAGGTATGTCAAAGTTTGAAGTACTAGTAATTTGAAGTAGCATTTATCTAACAGATACTCAAAGAACTAATTTTTAGTTATTTTCAGTCTTTTGACAAAACAAACTTGAAATGGGTGGTGGGGATCACCATTAACAATGACATATTTTTAGACATGACCGATGTTTTCCCTCCCAGGCATCAAGAACAAAAATACCATAAGCAAATTGTACTTTGTAGTTACACATTTAATCAAAGTGACGCAGTGATGTTTACCACTTGAAAAAAAAAATAGTTAAGATCCCATATAAGGCATCAAAAACAAATATACTCAAATTAAATATTTGTAGTCGCTTTTTAAGCAAAATGAGAATTATTTCACTTTTTTTAAAAAATATGCTTGCCTGAAGAAATGGTAAGCAACATATTAAAAAGGCTAATTTATATCAAGAAAACATTAAAAATTTTGCAATATGTAATCATTAAACATATTATATGTATTAGATTACACTTTATCACTTCTCAAAATCTTTTTACATTATACGAATGGTAAGTAATGTACTGACATTTACATGAATTATAATTTAAATAATTAGCAAATCTTACTCTTCATCAGCAACATTTCTGAGTGCTGATCACTGCCTGCAGTATTCGAAACTCTGCATGTATAATTTCCGTTGTGTTCAGGACCCAAATTAGTTATATCTATTTTAGATGTGTATTCATCAATGCGGTGAATATTCAAAGAACTACTTTCAGTCAGTTCTTTTCCGTCTTTTAACCAAACGAAGTGAAAAGGAGGATCTCCATCAACAATGGCGCACATCACTGATGTTCTCTTGCCTGTTTTCAAAGCACCAGAAAAGTTGAATGGCTTGATTTCAGGTCGAGATGCTCCTACAAAGTAATTCATCAGAAACAGTATTTTCATGTTTCAAGATACAGAGTGTCCATGAACTTTGGCAACAAAAAGAGGAGTGATAATAAGTATCAACATTTACAGCGTTATAGTCAACTTATTCAGTCAGAAATACAAGGTTTCCTATCATCTTCGGTCCCTGGGCCCCCATACGGGGACCTCTGTTCTTTTCCTTATAAAAACTATAATGCCCGATTTTTTTACATTTTCACATCACTGCTAATTAGCTGAATGTTTTTTGCGTTCAAAGTTAACGAATAAATGACAGCATCTAAACTGATTCCCACATAAAATAAATGTTATTTTCATCTGAGTTTGCAAAATGCCTAAAAATGCCCAAAAGACACTATGACCCAGAAAGTGAGTAATTTTCATAAGTATTTAACTTAAATCTATTTCAATAAAAAATTGAGGATTTGCAGATTATTTACTTGTTTAAAGCTCTTAAATTTGTGATGGCGTTAATTTTAATTAATGGTTATTAAATTGATGTTTAAGGGATTCGTAGTTTAGATCTATATTTTTGAACCTAAATTACTAAGCGCCTAAAGGATCCATTTCAGAATAGATATTTTTTATGTCATGTACGATGTCATTTTGTTTGGCAAAAACCAATGAATAAGCATTTGTATTATTATTTTAGCTTCGGAACCGAAGAGGTTAGATCAGTCAAAACAAGGATTTTCGTTCATAGCTTGAACACTAAAGGTGTGCCCCAACAATATTTTCAAAAGATTTTTTGTGGGAAACAGATTTTTTGCAACATCACGAGAATTTTCGAAATTTTACATCATTTGGTCAGTGACACGTTATCTATTGTCAGCTATATTCGGAAATACTGACCGCCTAGCTCAGTGTTGTTTGGACAGGAGGAATGGCCGTTTTTATTTATTTTATATGAATTTATTATACTTCTCAAAACAAGTTAACAAGAAGTGTCTAAGTTTTCCTTAATGTCTTCATTGTTGTTAAGATTATGGGCGAAAATTTCGGATCGGATTAATATGAGATACACTGTATTTTTTATTGAATATGTGAATTATACGGTTTGAGTTATTCAGTTCAACAGCGTAATAACAAAAAGAGGATAAATCATATCAGATTGAACAAATTTAAATACTTTTAAATATTGCCCATGAACCTCAAAATCTATCAGCCTTTCTGTACATAATTAAAAACCCATATATACCTAGCATCCCATGTTTAGGACGCTTCATATTTACCAATAGCATGAAAATTTCATGAAATAATTGTCTATAAATGTCTATCTGTTACCGAGAGATGACAGCACACGATTGATATTTAATTGCTAAAATGAAGACTGTTTTCGATGTTCATAGATTTTTCATTGCTCAAGATGGCAAAATGCAAGTTTATATGTATTTTTTCTAATAAAGATCCAAATAAAAAAGTTATATTTTAGATTCTTTGAAATGCGTATTTTTTTTATTTAAAATTATTTATTATAGCCTATCTTCTGTTTTTTGTAACGTCCCAATTATAGGGCGTTAGGCACGAATGGGATATGCTTTTATTAGCCATTACAAATATTATAATTTATTAGTCATTACACATATTAACTATTATAACTGTTATGTATATTCCCTTATTTCGGAAGTTTACATTTTTTTTTTCAAAAAAAAAAAAAAAAATTCTTTGAGTATTTAGTATTTTTCCAGTTTATTTTGCAACATTTTAAATTCATTTTATCAGCAAAGTTGGGGGAAAAAAAAACAATGTCAGGCATAAATGGGGTAAACTGCTCCTTGTTTCTCCCCCCCCCCCCCGATCATTCAAAGGAATTCATAATTTAGAATACTACGTTTTAAACATATAGTAATTACAGTTTTAACTTTAGAGGCTTTATATTAAGAAAAAAAGAAAAACGAAATGTAATCCAATAAATATGTAAAATGCATTTTAAACAAAACAGTATATCTTTTAATACAGTATAATATACGCAATATATTTATATAATACAATTTAGCTATGAAATATCATGTTTTGCTTGTTTAAAAATACACTTAATCTAATATAAAAAATGAATCGTGTTAGCTTGAATAGTTCCCCCCCCCCTTTTATTTATTTATTTATTATTATTTATTTATTTTTTTTGTAAACCAAAATACATTACAGTAGAACCATTAACTTTTATAATAATTCATATTTATATTAATTTAAAGGGGTCCGGGATACAAAAATCTTCGAATTAAAAAACATTGCATTAAAATCTTTTTTTTTTCTGCTTAAAATGACGTTTAAATCATGTTTTTATCTTAATTGGAACAGAAAGTATTAATTTTTTCGTTTTGGTTTGTTTCAAAATCTAGCTTTCAAGCAATGATTTTCATGAAAACGACTTCTTGTGAAAATGCGATTTTCTTCAAGATGGGGTTTTTCACAATTTCTCGTATTTAAATTGTTATAAGTCAAGAACCGTTAAAGGTAAATGGTTCAAGCTTGGAGCATGTCCTTTTTCAATTGCTTTACTTTAATTTTGATTTAGCAAATTTGAAAAAAAATTACCTTTGAAAATTTTGATTTTTTATCGTTTTCTTTTAAATTTTTACTTTAAATATTTAATTTTTATTTAAATTAATATTTTTAAAAATGCTGAATCAAAGTTAAAACATATTTCTGTTTATTTAAGTGAAAGAAAATTTAAATTCTATAAATATTTCGAGTTATTTTAAATTACCTTACTTTAATAAATTTTTAATTTAAATTTCTTTTTAAATTATATTTCATAATGTGATTTTGTTTACAAATGACATGGTTAACCATTACAAAAAAAATTCAAAATTTTAACTCAATAAATAAAAATTTTAAAATGTGTCCCGGACCCGACCCTCTTAAAGCCTTAAAAAATGTTATTGGATAACAGCAAACTGTAAAATATATACATCATGTATTTATATCTTTAAATTCAGATTATTATCATTAATAATAACTTTTACTTAAAAACTTGTTAAAAGTGTCATACAAAAAAAGCCTTTTTTACTGTATAAATAACAAGAAAAAAAGCAGTCTTAAGATTCTATTAAAAAAGGGGGTAAAAAGACATGACTGCAAATTAGTTTTATTAATTTCATAAAAACGGTAATTTTAAATTTTCAAAAATTCACAGTCGTGTTCTATTCATATATGAGGCATTCTCATACCTTTGACTTTAAAGTCCCTAAATAATAATTTTTATTTTAGTACATATTCATGGTTTTTTTTATTTATTTTATTGAAAAAACATGCCATTGCATGATTGTATACCAATATTAACGAGATAAATAAGTTTTGGACGATGTTAGGTGTCAAAATGTACCATGCAATTTCTTACCGTTCCATGTCCCTGATGATGATTTTTAAGTTTTGAGCCATCTGTATAAAATTGTTTCAATAAAAGTAACTCAACGTAATTTGTTTTCGAAACTGGGACAATTGTTTTACATAAATATAAGATAAGAAAAATTAACCAGCACACATTTTGGCTTGTCATTATTTGTTTAACAGTGTCCGTGGATTTTAGATTTCTTACCATCTTCCCTTAATAAATTTGCATAGAAAATAACTCCAGAAGCAACCACGGAATTTTTTTTCAACGTTTTTCTCATGCAGAAGTATGCTAGAGAAAGAATGTCTAAAATTCTTTGACAGGAAATTTACTGCAGAATTTAAATCAGCATTTAAAAATCAATTTCAAGTATTGGGGCTCTCTAGTGGTAGTTTTACCGTGCCCAAGGTTTATTCCTGTACTTTTTGAGGTCAATTTTTTAAAAAATTTAATCCAATGTAAATAACTGTTGCTAAAAATCAAAGAACATTTTGTGGCTATCTCTAAAAATAGATGGCAATTTTCCTTACCATCCCATCCCATCCTTTTTCCTTACTGTCCCTTCCTTACCAATGCCGCTCTATTTCAGTATTAAATGGATCGCAAGGATCTGAAAGGAACTCTAAAGTTTAAAAATGCTGTTTTTGCTTTTTTTTTTTACGTTAAATTTCACATTCTTATTCATGAAAGTTAAAATTATATGAGAATGGCTCAGGTGTATTTTGTTATAAACCATCGTTTTTAAAACTTAAGTATTGAGACCCTCGAAACATTCATAAAAAAAGTAAATAGCCTGTTTTATTATACTGTTTTAATGAAATCTTAGTAACTGATTCTTTCAAAACCTTTATCATTATATATATATATATATATATATATATTATGTGTGCGAAAAGTATTTTCTTCAATAGTACTATCAAAAACAAAATTAGTTTAAAATAAATTGCGTATGTTTCAAATGTAAACCCACATGTAATAAAGCTTTCAATGTACAGTCGTGGAAAAAAAAAAAAAGTAAGCACCCCTTACTAACTCTGCAAAAAAATATCGTAGAAGAAAGTTACTGGTACCACACGATTGGTAATAAAGTCTACTTTTAAATGATGTAAATTTGCTTAGGGGGCCATCTACATATTAAAATTAACCATAACTTTGTTTTTTCCAATAGCAGTGCACATTTCTGACAGCATAAATGAACTCTACACCCTTCAATTAGCATAAAAACAAATTTTTATGCAATTCGTACGATAAGTTTCCGAGAAATTATTTTAAAACGAGCGTATTTTAGGGGCTGTATCCAAATTGAAGTTCGGTACTCGATTGTTAACCGAGAGAGCCCCTTCTTGATCAAGGCATCTTAAGCGTCACTCAAGCAGTCATTGAAGACTGGTAGATTACAGGATAGCATAAGAAATTTCAGAATATTTAGTCACTTCTATCATAGATGGCCCCTTAAACCATCATTTTGCCGTTTTTTAAACATAATTTGAAACTACTTGGAAGAAAAATGTGAAATTTTGGATTTCCATAAAGCAGGACTTCATAAATCTAAATCCATCAAAAAAATTGTAGGTTGCAATTAATTTTTTCGAATATTAATTCCATAATTCATAATTAATATCATAAAATTATAAAAATTGCAAATTCAATGTATTTATGTTTGGGTATTTTAGTATTATTGCTACACAAAAAATTAGCACATTAGGAGTATAATTTCAGGAGATACTAACAAAAATATGAAAATGTAATTTAACATGAGAAGCACTAAATTTTGAATGTTTATAATTCAGAGACTTATCATTCAAATGACTTGAAATTGGGTGTCTAGGCATAGTTTGAACCGAAGATTTGAAATATCTCGTTAAAATTGGGTATTGCCATTGAAAAAAAATGAAGTTGGGGCTCGTTTTAATATGTAGATGGCCCCCTAAACAAATTTTCTATATGTCATTTAAAAGTAGACTTTATTTCCAATCGTTCGGTACCAGTAACTTTCTTCTAGGATAATTTGTTGGAGTTAGTAGGGGGTGTTTACCTTTTTTTTTTCCCACGACTGTACAAGTCTTAGTACATGTTTACGTTTACTTATCAGACTTACATTGACATCCATACCAATTATGTAATATTTGATTATTATTATTTAATAACATTTCTTAGATATACATTTTATTTTTTAGGATTAACTGCAACCTCTGGTTATATGTGCACAACCAATAGTTGGAAAAATAATGCTCTAAATATTTAATTGTAATTACCTGCTACAGGCCTGACCATCTCTGTGATATTCTTACCGTCCCAACTATTTTTGTTTGCAGCCATGAAATTCTTAGTAAAATATTTTAAATAACAATGTTTTTTTTGAACCATTGTTGGTATATATAATAAATTAGCATGCCGGAACATGTGTGTTACAAGTAAATAATAAAATAAAATGATCCAGCATAAAATAATGTAAATTTCTAAATTCAGCCTTTAAGGCAATGTTATACCAATATTTTGTGCTAAAAATATTACATTGTTATTATTTCTTATTTAAATGTTCTATTGGTACTATGCGAATTCATTATAAATAAAAATTTAGAAGAAAATAAAAGTTAAAGCATTTTTCTATAATTTCAAAACTTTATTTTAATTTCACCAGGTTTTTGTTCCTGAAAGTTAAAATTATGTGAGAATGTCTCATATATACTATATAAAATTATATAATAATCTGAATAAATCTTTATTGTATATTATAATCATAATTAATCATTCAAAAATTCAAAACATTAACAAATTTACGGAGAATAGTTGAAATATTTATAAGGAATTTCAAAGTGCTCAAACTTAAATATATTTTATAAATTAAATATATTTGTATTTTACACGACTGAACTGTCAGAGTTAGCGGTACAGCTTCTATTTCCTTAAAAATTTTCTACGATTCGATTCATATAACATGAGAAGAAAAGTATAGGTATACAGATTTAGAATTTAAGCTTAAATTTTGTGATAATTTTCCGGGTTTTAAAATTTATGTATCAGAATTTGAAAAATAAAAAGGAATTGAATGAAAAATTATGAAAGTAATAAAAGAAACTTACCTTGAGATAATCCAAGCGTTATAAGTAATAGGACGCAATGTAGAAGCATTACTGTTTGAATAGAAATTCTTTTAAACACAATTCTGAAATAGATTCCGTGCTGGCTGCAAAGCTTTAAATTAAATTTTAAACAATGCTTATTACAAAACTATGTATGATTTTTAATCCGATCTCTACTTAAAATGGATTAAATATCACGAAACAGCAGTTTTATTCTATGGCGTGTATATGATTCAAGTTCAAGCAGTAAAAACAGAAGCTATAGTTTATTACACAGATATGCTGCACTACCGCCACACAGTGGCAACCAAGCAAAATAAAAGTTCTGTGTTTAAATGATATAGCTTTGATTGTTTAAAAAACATTACAAAGCAGAATATAGTAGAATGCTGTAAAAAATTAAACTATTATTTTTTAAGTAATAAAAAATACAGTGAAAGTGCTTTAACAATGAATTACGTATGCTGCTTGTATTATATATATCTTGAAATGGTATCTTAGAATGTACAGACACAGGATCAATTCAGAAATTTTCTAAAAACAAAATATTTGAATAGAAATTTAATTTTAAAAAAATGCATACGTAATTTAGAAATGTCGTAAATATCCATATTTCATTTTGTAAACAAATCATTTAGTACTGTACATTGTATGCAATATAAAAATTAATAATTGTAACTCATCATTTGCGTGAATTAAAATTTATTAAAATATTAATAATTGAGTCAAATATTTTTAATTGAAAAAATATATATAGCAAAGATATGCCTCTTTTCTTGTAACGCATTACAATTAAAATATTCACGCATAATCAAAATATTTTATAATAGATGATAATTCAGAATATTTAATGTACAATACACAAGGAAAAAATATATACTTACATTACTCTGTAATTTCATTTATAAGATGTATCATTAAAATTCAAATTTCTAAAATTTTAAACTTGCCGTTCGTCCCTATTAAAAATCTCATAACAGGAGAGAAAGACAAAAGATATCAGCTGTTGAGTTTTATCATCAATAATATAACAAGCGAATTTTTTTTTTCGTACACGTACACACACACAGGGTTCGTACGGGTCCTGGAATTTTCAGAACAAAGAATTCTTCGGTACCAGTATTTTCTTATAGAAAATCTCTCCTCAAATAAAGCTAAATTTTTTGCGTTTAAACTAGATTTATTTTATTTTTTAAATGATACTGATATTTCGCCTGGAAAATAACGGTACCCGTACGAACCCCGATTGATAAACCCCGATAAGCTTTAAATTCTTCTTAAAAGTATCTGCTGTTGAAAAACAATCCAAATCAAAACATCAGAAAATACACATTAAAGGAATTATATTCAATAAAATATTACTTCTGAAACATCAAATATAGATAGACTCGTTCAGCATATTTAATAAAATCAGAATTTCGTTAATTAATGACAGAGATCCATCGGTAAACGTTCAGTTTTCTATATCTTTAGGCTGGCTTTTATCACGTTACATTATGTATTTTTACGAAAATACACATTAGCCTGTTTTAAGCAATTATTTGAATCATAGATAAGACTAAATTAGTGCCCTAGAACAAAACGGTAATTAAGTCACAATTGTATAATTCACAGAACCGTACTTCGCTTTTTAATTACACATAAAAACAATTATGTTATTTTGAGTACTTTATCAATGAAAGTAATGTGCATTGAATTATGAAGCTTTAGTTGAAATTATTTTTCTTTCTAGATTTAGAGTTCATAGTTATAAACCACACAACCACACATTAATATTTTCCATTTCATTGCAAAAATTTTATTTCCCTACAGTTTGAATAAAAAAAATGCACAATGAATTTTATCAAAAGTTATCAATGATTTACAAATTAGAAAGTTACTTGAAAGCCCTTTAGGTATTTATCAGTCATTGTATTATAGTTTCATAAAATGATATAAAAGATATACAGTCGTTTAGCTGATATAAAAAAGTTCCCGAAATTCCAGGAATGCTTTACATTAGAAAATGACTGATTTTCAAAGACAAATTTTTATAGCTCTATTCGATAGTTAAATCACTAGTGATCACCACTAAGCCAGATAAAAATATTATATGACAGATTAATATTGGGTGCAATATATTGAAAAGTAGAATATCATAAAATGAAGAAAATAACCAAGTCAATTTTAAGTATCAGAAAAGTGTTAAAATTAATATGTATTAGTGAATTTCCAGAAATACACTTTTGAAATCGGATACAAATAATATCGGAATTTTTTTTCGAAAGGATAATGCTCGGCCACACACAGCAAGGGTGTCACGGGAATGCCTCCGCTTACGCCGGCTTGCCAGGTTGGGCAACCTACGAGTTTAGCTGAACTTGAGTCGATTACAGGAACTATGGAATGAAATGACGCAGGAGACCATATGGTACCTGTATGCATCAATGCCCACCCGTATTGCATTCTGTATTCAAGCTAGAGGTAGCCTAATAGGATAATAAATCGCCATTCATTTAATTATAATGTAATAATTCCTTGCTTTAATTTGTAATCACTAACTGATATCAACGTTGTACTCGTTATAAAACTTGTTCCAATTCTGACAACTCTTTTTTGGTACACCAAGTTTTATGGCAATGAATGTAATATCGGAAAATTTTACATGTTCCTTCAGAAGCTTGGATTAACAAACAATAATTGCATAAACGTGCAAGTTAGAATGCATCGATGATGCTGCGAGAAAAACAGACAGATAAAATATCACTAACAGAACTTTCAAAATCATTTCAAACTACCCTTGATTTAACATTATCAAAGTATCATCATTAATTCCTGAAAAGGTCATTTTAAATTTGATAAGCTTAGATAGCATAATAAACATTTTTTAGCGCTTTAAAATAAAACATTGTAGATTAAAATTCGGAAAATCTTTTTTCCGCTCTTGCATTGGATTTATTATACATGCAACATTTATTATTATTATACTGAAAAGAAAATTCACCCAAGTAATTTTCCAGAATACTAGTCACATGTCTACACATCTATTATTCTAGAATATAACACGAAAAGTCTCATATTTCGAAAACGTTCCTATCAGTTCTTTGACAGATGATTCATTTTTAGTGTAAAATAAATATTGATCCTGTTACCTAAATAAGTTTCTCAACACATTAAAATAAATAAAATACTTCCAACTTATGAAATACCTCTAATAGACCTCATACTCCAATATTTTATAAGAACCTCATCATGTAATTGTGAAACAATTCTTTATTGTAATTTTAAATGTTTTTTGAGCCTTTTATGATGTAATCCAAAGGAATAATACTGTTTATATGCTATAAAAGAACCACAAGCTAGCAATACGGCTATTTTGATTGACCTATTTTAAAGTCTTGGGGATACATATACTTATAAATATATGCTAAGTACATAAAATTCTTTAAAATATATTATTTGCAGATATTTGCATGAATATATTAAAATAGTCCCGAAAAATGTGCATGGTATAGATATTATTTACGAAGTTGTGTGTCCTTTATCTATATTACGCAATGCACCAGGAACTGAAGAGTTCATAAATTAGTTTTTTGATATTCTCCTATATATGAAATCCAATAAAATGTATGTGCATATAACTTTTCAAAAAATATTAAATAAAGGCCGACTAATTAGAAAAAAGAACTTACTTTTCATGAGTAACATTTCGGAATGCTGATCTATTCCTGCAGAATTAGAAACTCGGCAAGTATAATTTCCATTGTGTTCTCCGTCCAGATTAGTGATAGCTAAATTAGAAGTGTAATCGTCTATATTTCGAATGACCACACCTTTGGTCAGTGAAACATCTCTACCATCTTTAAACCATTCAAAGATGAATGGGGGATTTCCATGTGTCACAGCACAAATAACAGATGTTCTTCTACCAGTTTTTAAAACACCAGAAAACTGGAATGGCTTTATTTCAGGTTTAGTAATAGCTGAAAATCATATACGGCATCATGTTAATTGAATAATGCATAATTCATTTGTTATTAAAAAAAAATTACATCAGTGATTTAAAATAAATGTAAGTAATAGTACTATATTTAATTGCATATCTAAATGTTTATCTTCTAAATTTCTTTTATAGTAATAAAGTATTCTTAAAGTTTCAAACGTTAAATGTGAAATTACCTGTTGTACAGAAGACACAAGATTGCTAAAACAAAGATAAGTTAATATGTGTAACTTGTATAAATACCACGGAGGGAAAAGAGTATTTTTCATTTAATTCGCATTCATTTTAACTACTGCAATGTACAAAAAATATTAAAGTACCAAGCAGGCAAAAAATTATGTAATTAGTTAAAAATTCTTAAGATCTAATAAATATATATTATTACGTACGTGGATAGTAATGAATTATGTCACCTGAAAGTATTTAAGATATTAACACACAGAACGTATCTTTCAGTGTTACTAATTTACACATTTTGAGTCGACATTACAATAGAATGATAGTAATATACGTGTCCACATTACTATCACGTAGACGTAATCGTAAAACAGATTCACTAGTATTTGCTATTTGGAGGTAATTTGAATATTAAAGTTTTAATATTCAAACACATTAACTCAATATTAGTCCTAACTCCATACACAATAACATTTAATTGTCAAACTCTCATCTAATTGTGAATACTCATATGAAAGATTATATTTACTATATATCTTCTTTGAATTTTTTAAACATCTTCTAAATTTCTTTTCATAGAGATGAAGTGTCTTTAAATTTTGAAAAGTTAAATTTGAAATTAGCTGTTTGTAATGTCGACTCAAAATGTGAAAATTAGTAACACTCAAAGATAAGTTACGTGTGTTAATATCTTAAATACTTTCAGATGACAGAACCCAGCGGCTATTTATGACAGGAGCGTTGAGGTAAAGCTCACTGTATCAATCCTGAATCGACCAAGCGGGGTATCCAAGTCGAATCTACGTAACTGTTATGCATTTAACATGCCTATGTATTTAACATCACTGCTACGTGCCCGAGGCAAAAATAATATTTGGGCCACTTTCTTTCAGAAGAACCTCCAACCCCTCCTCCTCCTCCTGAGAGAGTTCTTTTAATAATCAATGCTGTCCATGCCTAATCAAATTTCTCCACCACCCGCATTTAACACGTTAAGCGCCACGTCAGCCACCGGTGGCTGACAGCGAACTTTCCGTTTAAAACGCGTCATTCACCGATGGCTGACGTCTAAAATATGATGCAAAGCTGAAAAAATGTACATTGTTTTAAATAATTACTGAACAAATATTTAAAATTTACCTACCTTTTATTTATTACAGGATTACACTTTCTTAAAAATTACTTTAAACATTGTAAATTTTCAGTGCTTCAGTGTCGGTCAGCGTGGCACTCAACTTGTTAACACGGCATTAGAAACGACCTTTGGAAAATAACTTCGATTTTACCGACGTATTAGAATTAAATAGCTATTAAACAAATATACTCCTGTTGAAAGAATATGAAATTATTCTACCGCTGTACACATTAATTATTATACTATTGGTTAGCTTTGGTGAATTCGGTAAAGAAAAACTAAATTATATCAAAAATTTTGGAAAAAAGCTGAAATATCGTAAGAAAATAAAATAGTTTGTTAAATTCTTCTAAACTTTTAATAAAAATATTGTTTACAAGGAACACAATTTTGTTTCTCTAAAAATTTTTCTCATTTCGTATACATAAAATCATTCTTTTACAAAAAATAATATAGTCACAATTTATTTGTACACTGTAAATTAACACTTTATTTAAAAGTTTCATACTCTATTTTAATGTATAATTTTATTCTGTGTATTTAGCAATACTAATGGGTGAAAATATACACAGTTTTTGCACGTTTCGTACATCTGAATACCACTATTTTCGAGTAATCTTCACTTTATTTGCAGAATTTCTGACCTAAAATAAGGCAAAATTATTTTCAGAAATAGTGTTGCTCAAATGTAGAAACCGTGTGAGTTTTGCATATATTTTTACACCCCTGATCACTGAAGTATAATCTATAATTTTAATCTAAAAACAAGGCTGGATGCCAAAATAAGAAAAGCGCAAGACCAGCATGCAAACATTTTCAAAATTTTTAAGTTAATATGGCTGAGTGCGATATTAATTTAAAATTCCCTTTTTATTATTATTATAAATTTTTAATAGTAGTAGTATCTATTTTTTGAAAATAACATTTATAAATAAGTAAACAACAAACGCCAGCATAACATCTATAAAAAATACATGAATTATACGCCAATAATTTACGTATGTTTTATAACTACAGAATGTATGGGGAAAAAATGTATCAAAATACTTCTTAGATTGAATAATTTATGTGGATATACATGCATTAATAACATGCTATTAACATTAGTAATACGTTATATCTTTTCCTCTGAATTCTGACATTTTTATATATCATTTTATTTAGAATCAAAGTTTGCTTTTGTCTACAGGTTAGTTGAACTTAATAAATACATTAAATGAACAAGATTCCTAATGTAAATTAAATATTGAATAATATTTTAATAAATGAAAATAAATACATTTTTAAAAAAGATTTTATGTGTATAATTCATTCGATTTAAACACAATATTTTAAAGTATGATTTTTTATGAAATTTGTAGTACATTATCTGCATAAAAATATGTACTGCATTTAAAGTACAACTTTAAAAATTCAAAGTTTATTTCAATAAGCATGATCAAATTTTCAAGTAGTATTTTTAAAACTTGATTAGAATTCAATCCAAAGCTGAAATGTTTAAAAAATGATAGCGAATATTAATCATTCAACAATAATATTTACTAAAATTAAATAGAAAAAAATATTTCTGAAATATGCTTTTGATAAAATAAAAATGCCTTAAGATAAATAAAGTTTAACTCAATACAGATCGAAATTTATAGTTCATACAGCTATTAAGCAAAATGTTACTCACCTCTAATAAGATCGACGCTAGACAAAATGAGTAATAATTCTAGAAATGGCATCCTTTTTTCTTTTCTGTGAAAATTTCCAGGAATCCTTTTGAATAAATTTACTAAATTCTATGGTAAATCACATACAAAATTTTAATAACATTTCACACGGCTTATTACTTGTAAAATGAACTATGTGCTTTGCAGGATGGGAAATTGTTGAAGAGTGAAAGTATAACTGAAGAAGATCAACAACAAAAATGACGATATGGTAAGCTATGAGACACTAGCGCCACATATTGATAAAAAACTAAAGTAAAAATTACATATCTATTCAATTTCAAATAGGTACTCAAAAGAAATTACATTATCTTTTTATAACAAAAACACTGGTTCATTAAAGACATGTACTAATGAAATTTTTTTTAAGAAATTGCTTAAAGACTGCTAAAAAATATTTGATGTAAAACTATATATGCAAACTCATGTAAAAAAAAAAAAGGATGAAACTTGTCGACATGAATGTTGAACTGATTTAGAATCTAATTTTCGATAAATGTATTACATATTGAGTATTAAACGAGTATTGTCTCACGGCGACATATATCGCGTCGGAAATTTGGTTTAAAACGTCCATTTTGGCAGAATTTTCGAGAAAATCCTTTTAGAGAAAAACTATTCGATTTCATAGTTTCTAAATAAGAGCGCGTGCTAATCTAGTGAGTTTACAAAGAAAAAACAAAAAATCAATCCAGGAATGCTTCAGAAAATTGCAAGTTTAATTTTCAACCTTAACAACAACAATAATAACAGTAATAAAGAATGATGTAAAATATAATTTCTGTGGAAAAAGTTTTACATTTTTCAAAGTGATGCGAAAAACAACAACAGGTGAAAAGGCAGTTATTCTTTTTAAATGAAATTATTTCTTTTCTTTATTTCTATAAGAGGAATCTAATGCCAACATTAAAAAGGGGTCCGACAAAAATAAAAGCAATAATAAACATTTAACGAGAAAGCGTAGTATGAAATTTCGGTATTTCTAAACAAAATATTGCATATACCATATACTGAAGACTACGTTTTAATTTATAGTGGATCACACACGGTCGCATGGATTTTTTTTTTTTTTTTTAATCAAGTACATTTGATCGATATTAATCCAAACATTTGACAAATCACTAAACATTTATTTAAGAATAACGAGTCGCAACCCGTCGAATTTGACGAATAAAAATATTTAAAAAGAAATGTTAGATTGAATTTATAAAAAAACTTACAAAAATAACAATAAATAATCAAGCTTTGAACATTACAATTGAAACATTAAACTTTATTCCTATAAGCAAACAGTAACATGTAATTATAGACCAAAAACCATATTTTCACCTTTATACTTGTAATTTCCAAAATAAATTTGGTTTTCAATAGTATCTTTCCTGCGTCAGACAAACAAAATTCTTTAGTATAATCTTTAATACATTTTTCTTCTTTGATTTTATACAATTCTTCGTAAATTAGAAATGTCTCATATTTTGTAGTAAAGCGTTTATTAACATATCATAATAAACTTGTGACGAGAAAGCGTAGTATGATATTTTGGTATTTCTAAACAAAATATTGCATATCTGAAGACGATATACTGAAGACGAACATAAGATACTGAAAACTTCATATATATATTTTTATATATATTTGCTCTCTTTTTAAGTACAAAAAAAGGACTTTGAAGACTTTTTTAAATTCTGCAGCCAAGTCTTAATAATAAATATCATAGGGAAAAAATCAAAGGCAATCTCTCATTTTGTATAACTAGATATGAAAGAAGGTAGCAATTCTGATTTGTGTTTCAAAACTTATTTTTAAAAACAGCATGTAGCACGCCATAATGAATATTAAAATTAATTAGTAAGCATGAAAAATATTTTGAAATTTTATCTTTCCGTTATTATGTATTTTGCAATTGTATTTTAAGAAATTCATTTTTCACATTGACAATTTAGTTCGAAATATAGCTGCATCAAAAAGGTATGGCAGTTTATTATTAGGTATAAAAATTAACATTATACTACATTAAATTACCAAAAACCAAGACAAATACTGCTATTTGATGTGTTTGAAAGTTTCTTTCACGTGAACTTTTGAGAAATGCTTCATTATATATTTAGACCTGTGACATCTCTTTTCTGCCGCCCTCCCCCCAAGAAAAAAGAAATAAAAAAGATGGTTGTTGTACAATAATTGTTTGAACATATTAAGTATCACATATTAAGAAAAAAATAGTTACTTCTTTGAAAGTTATATTGAACTCAAAACTGCATTTTCAAAACGACTCCAGGAATTCTTGAAATCACAAGATACATTTGAAGAGCTCTGGTGATAAAGGCGGTAAATGACAATCATTTTGAGAAAATTAGCTTTATAGTTCCAAGTATCTATTTGCGTTTATTATCAAATAAAATTTCTGTGAGAATTAGGTTTTTTCAAATAATATTTTAAATAGATGACCATTGATTATCTTCAATCATAGGATTAACTCGATTTTTTTATTTTTTAGCATACCACCTTTATCATATGAGCTCTTCATACATAACAAGAGAAAATGACAAATTTATGCTAAATTGAATAATGTAACAAAATGTTTTGAAAATTTTAGAATTAGATTAAGCTTTCAAAAATCTAAATATTAATTTGTTTAAATATTTTATTTTCCAGCGATAGCAAAAAATATTATAAACACAATGATCCAATTTATTTTATATCTTCGTAATCTTATATTTTCTCAAAAATATTTCCGTTAATACCAAGTTTTCTCGTCAATATACTTGCTTTTCATGAACACGAGGAGCTCCAAGTTGAAGTTCACTGGTTTGATTCAGTAAGAATGTAACAAAAAGGCTGAGCGAGACTTGGAAATAAAAATTTCACAACAGGAATTATTTTCTCACAAAAATCTTCCCTGAGAAGATTTTTTTCCTACAATGATTAAGAATGAACAATTTCTTTATAAAATATTTTAAAGATTGGGTATATCAACATAAATTCATTGAATTCGTTGTTAATAAGTTTATAATTAAAATAAATTGCAGACATTTTACAATTAAAATGTAGCAATTTATAATATTTTTAGTCAGATATGTTCCACTTCAAATCCGCGCATTGAAGAAAGCATAAATACAATACATTTAATAGCGCCAAGTATCCAGGTTCGATCCCTGGTCTGGACATTTTTCGCTCTGTTGGAATAAACTTCAACTGTGCTACTCCAGCTTTGAATATAATATATATTTAATATCTATATTTTCACAAAGGCAAGTACATGAAGTAGAAAAAATCAATTAGTAAAATGATTGTGCTATATATATATATATATATATACACATAAATCGTATATATTTTTTAAACAATAAAAGAATTGTAACGGTTTTTCTGTTTACCTTGCGAAGAGACAGGCTGTTTACGGAAACAGAACTAAGAGATTGCAACTTTAGTTGATATAAATAACAACGCACTACAAATAATAAAATTGTACATGATTATAGATAATTTGTGTGAGCATTTTAAAGTATATAATTAAAAGAGACAGTGATTGATATGAGAAAGCACAAATATAATTCAAAGTATTTTTTTAACTATTATTCCAGAATAATATAACGATCAGTGCAATCACTATAAAAGTATAAATATCAATAAAAGAGCGTATAAAGATTTTCATTACCACTAACAAAAATACAATATTTACAGGGAAATTTATTAAAAGAATTAATGCAATTCACAAAAAAATGGAAAACATTTCTTTGAATATAATTATTTGATGAACCGACGTTCAGACAAGTTTGAACACAGCATAGACAGGACAAGCTACTATATTTTTAATTATTTTATACAAATAAAAATTTAATTCTGAAATTTTATCGAAGCGAAAGCAAAAATATTCCACCGACAGTACAAAAAACAACGACAGTACAACGAAAAAAAAATTATAGACATAGGTATGAAGATAATTACTTTGATATATAAAAATTTCTCATTCCTTACTTTTTATAAAAATATTCTTCAAAATGCAAAAAATTCAAACTTAAATGTTCTGATTTCCATATGTTTAAATTCCATACAAAAAGTAATAATTCGAATTGAGGTTGTCGGAAGTAAAATATATATGCTTTGATTATTACAAGGGAAAATGGCGCTTCTACCCCCCCCCCCCCCCCACACACACACACACACAGTTCTAAAAGGAACATCCGAAGTCGCAAAACAGGCATTTTTTATTATCGAAACAAGCGAAATTAAGGTAAATAAATATATGTTATAGACGCGCTCCCAACTGGATATTTGGAGAAGAGCTCCATTTGGTATTACTCAGATTCTGACATTCAGCTCCTTTAACCAAAAACCTATTTAAGAATGCATTTATTATGCATATAATATTTATTCAATTTTGCACACATTGCTATTTAACACGGATGTAAATATAAACTTTTAAAAAACAAATAATATAAAAATAACTCATTCCTTACTCTTCATGAGTAGCATATCCGAGTGTTGATCCATTCCGGCTTGATTAGAAACCCTGCATGTGTAATTTCCATTGGATTCGGGTCCTAGGTTCGTCAGTGCAAGGTTAGAGGTAAAATCGTCTATGGTGCGGATGGTTATCGAATTACTTTCAGAAAGGGTCTTGCCGTCTTTCAACCACACAAATTTGAAAGGAGGATCTCCGTCAATCACCGCACAAATAACTGAAGTTCTCTTGCCCATTCTTAAGCCTCCAGAAAAATTAAAAGGCTTAATTTCTGGCCGTGATTCCCCTGCATAAGGATAACAACATTTATCCAAAAATTTTGTTTTTAATATACTGATAAAGAAAACTCAACAGGTATTTAAAAAAAAAAAATTAAAATAGTTCAAGAACTTCTTTAAGCGATCATATATATTTTTATATTATCAGCTAAAGTTTGATAATTTTCCATTAAAAGCCTCCTTCAACCCTTTCAGAGATAAGTAATTCTGATGCTAAAATGTTGAAATCAGTCAATGTCTCTCCGGAATTTAAGAATAAATTGATTTGGAAAAAATGCTATTCTTCACTTATAAAAAAAGAAAAAAGAAAGAAAAAAATCCGGTACAATTTTGATTGTGGGGGATTAAAATTAAGTACTATAAATAACATACCATCGCTCTTAACAGTCATTTCTTATGTAATAACTAATAACTTTTAAATTGTTGTAGCGTCGCAAGCAATGAAAATTTACATAAAAACCAATAAATTTATTCACATTTTTTACAATGGAGTGAAAGAAAGTTTGAAGATTGTAAATTATCATAATGAGTCTATTTTGATTTGTATCCTCTTTTGCTAAAATATACCAACTTCGTTGACGATAAAATGGGGTGTATTTGAAAAATAAAATTTTACAGAAATCTATGAAAAATTTAACTTAATGTGAAATTTATTGACAACGTTTTTTTAGACATTTACTATAAATGTGGAAGAATTAACATTTTTCCCCTGAAAGTATGAAGAGTTTTAAAAGTTTCTACAAAACAGATTATGTGGATATCCCTTTTTATTAGATGTAATTACCGGTGGAAATATCAAGGTAGAATAACTAGATTTTAAGTAAACAGTCTTAAAAATCCCATAAAAATTACTCTTAATGTTACTATCCTAAAGATTTATTTTTAGTAAATATTTAAGCAGGATGATACGCGTAATAAATAACAGCATTCTGTTACGACTTCTCGATGCACTTTTATCTCTCCATCCTTTGTCTTATTTCTGTTCTAAATATCTTCGGAAATATTTTTATATTTATATGTAATTTTCATAGTCAAACCACAAACTATTAGTAAAGGATGGTTCATAATGTTCATAAAAGTAACTTTATTGAAATAATTTAAGTTAAATTTACATTAACAAATAATTAAAAAATGTTTCGATATATTGTAGCATGCAATTAAATATAAATGTCTTTCACAGTTAAAAAGCATCATTACAAAACAATCTATTCTTTTTTAACAATTTACTTAAGGAAACCAATGTAAAATTACTTATTTGGCTAAAATAACAGAAATTTATGTCAGTGAAAATCATTTTCAATTATTTATTGTTGGCGTGAAAACTAAATCGTGGATATTTTTTTGCGTCTATGGAAAAACTATAATCTTGGAATTATAAAACGCGATCATACAATAAATTTTATCGTAATGTATTTTCATATTTATCGTTAAGCTTATAAAACGTATTTTTAAATTTTAAATATACTTAAAACTTACCTTTGACTGACTGAAGAATCAATAGCAAAACAGCTACAATACTATAAGATATATTTACAGATTTTGATAAGTACTCCATATTAAATTTCAAGCCAAATCTCTATTTCCCTATATCAGAAACAGAAATTAAAACTTTCGTATTTTATGATGAATTAAGAAGCTATAATTACTACAATAAAAGTAAATAACATTTCACTGAAACAACACAACCACACACATTTACACAAGCGTTTGATTCTGTCAAGCATTAACAGGCTTCCAAGCTGTAAAGGCACACTGAAAAATAAATTACTATGAGTACGGACTATTAGCGCCACATAGTGGAAACCTGAAGAATTAAAAATAAGAGAAATTTGAAAAACTGAAGAAATATAAAAGACTAAATTCTAAATAGCCGTCAAATTCTGTATTTAACCTAACTGCGCTTATCGCACTAATATATATAACGTAATAAATTATATTTTTGAGTTTAAGTTTCAAAGATTTGCAATGAGATTTTTTTCAGAAATTTAAATGAACAATATTATCATAAACAGGATCCATGTTTACCATAAAGACTGTAAATATTATTAAGCATAAACAAATATTAGCAATATTTTTTTTAGACCAACATAAGTGAAATATAGGACGTACACTATTGGAAAAATTATGAAACATGCTAATCAGATCTTCAAGGTCGTTTAAAAAATACATCAGTGTAATATCTATTATAAAGTGAAATTTATGATTCGCATAATAGAAAAATTATTAATCCATTATAAATCCATTTAGAGCAAAAAATAAAAGATACCGAAATCCACAACACTTTTTTATATTTAGGGGATTGTCTATTATCTTTATTATTGTTCTAAATAAGAAATGTGTTGAAAAGGTAAAAATTTATAGTTGATCAGCTTTTTTTTTTTTTTTAACAGGGACCCAAAAGGGACGACTGCACCGCACAAGACATCAGATTAAAAATTTGTATCAAAGACTAACAAATAAAGTTTTGAAAATATTGCAGTGTTACAACAAGTAATTTTTAAATGAAAAAAATTGACTGAAAATACGCCAGTTACTTCTTTTTTTAATCCAAATGATTCAGCAAAATACAATGTTTATTATGGTAATTTTTTATTGTTATCTACATTCACAAAAAATAACATTTTGCTAACTTCGTTCGTGTTTTGGACGCAACATATTTTTTTAATATGCATCTGTAAAAAACAATATACGATACGAAGATTTATTTTTAGAATATAATTTATTATTCTCTATCTTAATTATTTATATGTAATATCATAATAAGTCAAATTATTTGCATTTTGAATCTCTTGTTGCAGAATAATCACGAAAATACCACATCAAACTGAACAAAAAGAAAAGGGAAGCACAAAATATTCCATTTTTTATGATATAATGAAAGTATTTCGACATTTAGTGTCGTCTGATTTCATGTAGAATTATTCCTAATTTGTTTCTTTAACTTATTTGCTAATGATTACCATTTTATTATGATAGGTTGTACACAACTGGTAAGTTTTTATTTCAATATGTACTTTTTTACATAACCAGCTTTTAAGCATTTTGGAGGTATGCGGTTGTTCCAGGAAACATAGGCTTAATAACGATAGCCTCTGACACTTGGGTAGTGAAGAGAGATATTTATTAAAATTGACCTTTTAGCTGCGAATTCAGAATCTTACGTTATTCAAGGTCAAAAACATTACCATCTTTTCTACGTACAGGTGGTAATTAACAAACGATTTAAATTGCTCAGTATGGATGCTTTCCGATCTGTGAAATAAGAAATAAATAGGAATTAATATTAAAATATGTGCAAACACACACAGACTAATATATAACACCTACCTTTGAATAAAAAAATATCCGATAAATTCGTATAACAATAACCAAATCACTAAATGAAGATGGCATGTAATATTATATATTGTTATAGTAAAACATTTATGTAAAACATACACACATTATATAATAAAGACGAAATCACAAATATATAAACAAATGGCGAAATTCCAATAGATGAACAAAACATGAACACAGGAAACCAGCATGTAAAACAAAAAACCATGAATAACCCACAATCATCAGAGGTGCTTGCCGACTAATTCATAGTTAAGATGCGTTATTTCATCCAATCTTGTCGGCATTAAGCCTAAAATGATATATACACACACACACACGCACGCACGTGTGTGTGTATGTATGTGTGTGTTACGCTGTAAATGCGATGTGTCATAAAAGACTTACGGAGGAGTTTTTTAAACTTCAGAAAATGTTTTAGAAAATTAAAAAATAATTAGAGAGGTATTCCAAGCAGCTTTATCACAAATATAAGAAAAAATAAAGAAGCGATTCACAAGCGTCAAAATGTGTGCAGGTACATGGGTTAATAACTACTTCGGAGTAATGTTTAAATTACCACTGGATTGATAACTTTTTCAAAACTTCATAATAGACAATGCATAATATTGTTCCTGCAATACATGTTAGAATAAGAAAATAGGTTTTTCAAATGGATTACAGGAATCAAACTTAAAAATTCATGTGTAAAATTATTTTTCAAAAATCCAAAAGAATTAGGGTGATTTCCCCAGATCTATAAATTGAAACACTGAATTATGATAGACAGGATGCCAGCAAAGGATATAAATTCCCTTTTTCCATTTCCAATTGACAAAATAAAAAATAAATAAATAATAATAATAAACGATCATTCAAGTTTCTAGAAGAAAAGAATAACAATATTAATAAACGATGATGGACGCTTCCAGAAGAAAATAATTCAGAAAAATAAATAGAAATATGTCACAGTAAATACTATCCCGAAGTAATTAAAATTTATCATTTACATCCCAGGTGCTAAATGAGAAGTATTAATCAGTATTATTTTCTTTAAAATAGACGTATTTTCCGCCTTTTATAAAAATATTTAAATATGTAATTTGAATAATACACTTGTGTTCTTCCTTGTCTGTTTCTAGACTTAATTATTTGTATTCCTGAAATACAAACATCTTTAATCCCAAATTTAAATGTTAAGACTTAAATACCAAGTATGTATGTAAATCTTGGTCAACAGCTCCAGAGCTGAGAAAAATAAATCAGTTATTGAAAAACTTCTTATAAAACTAAATATAAAATATGACAATATACATAATAATAAATTCATTATTTTTCCATGCTATAAGCATATCATTTTATTAAAAAACTCGAGAATTATGGCGTACAGGAGACTAATAGAAAACTGAAAAGAAAAAATCTTTTATAAAACACAAATTAAAAGCAGCAAGTACATAAAGTTACAAAGCAGATAAAGGATTAGACACTTCATCACATACAATGGAAATAAAATGCAAGTATAACTTTAAATGGTTTACAGATTATCTTTTAACTCTATAAAATAATAAATTCATTGTGTTTATTTCAATTTTTTTCTTTATCACTTTTAGTGATATCACTTACCCTTCAAATGCAACATATCTGAATTTTGATTCCATTGCAGAACCATAATAAAATTCCGAAATACAAATATGCTACTAAAATTAAAGAAAATACTCTGGATATTAAATTTATGCTAGGAACTTTTCATAAAGTTAAAATTGCAAAATAAAAGTTTAATTATTGGATACAAAAATTTAACGAAATCAACAAAATAAAACTTTTTATTGTATCTTGGTAGTTATTAAAATTAACTATTCTTACTCTTCATGAGCAGCATATCTGAATGCTGATCTGATCCAGCACTGTTAGAAACCCTGCAAGTGTAGTTTCCGTTATGATCAGGTCCTAAGTTTGTTATAACCAAATTCGATGTGTATTCATCAAACCGACGAATTGACACGGAATCGGTTTCAGTCATTTCTTTTCCATCTTTAAACCAAGTGAACTTAAAAGGTGGATCGCCGTCAACTACAGTACACATGACAGAACTTCTTTTACCACTTTTTAAGGAGCCAGAAAAATGGAACTGCTTAATTTCAGGCCGAGAAGTACCTACAACAATGAAGTTCGTTGATACAAAACGAGAAATTACGTTGATTTGATATTATGTATGAAAAAATCTACATGCTAAATCTAATAACAAATCGGCAGTCAATTAAATTGATCATAAAACTTTAAAGTAATCATTCTGTAAAAACATGCCAGTTATCAGTACCTTTAATTTCTATAATAATTCAATAATGTCTACAATTTCTATCATAACTTTTCACTGGCAAATTATTTTTGAAAAAGTAAAAATTTAAGTACAGTAAAACCTTGATTATACGAAGGAATTGGGACCTACCCTCTTTCGGATAATCGAGAACGTTTCAATTTTAAGATTAAGGAGAAATATATGTGCTATTTCTTATTATATTAACAAGTTTTAGTAAAAATAAAGCAATAGCAAAATAGAAACAAGAATAATTTACCAGAATTTTATTATGAAATTAAATATCTTTTACATATTTCACAAGGGTTTGAAACTGTTTTGTTTGTCGCAGTTTCGGTTGTCTTTGCTTTGACGCTCTATCACGAAGTTTTTTTTAATACTATTAGTTGACCAGTATCACAGTCTCTTTTCTGCTCCAGCAAAGCCAAACCTTTTTCTAAGCATTCAAAAGCTTCAGAATTGCTAACTTGTTAGTTTTCTACGTTCCACGCCGCAGCTTACGGGAGCTGAAGTTCAAAAGAAAGTAAAATTCAAAGGAATTTTAATAAAGGGGATCGGAAATATGTATATGTACTCGCGGTTCGGAAAGGACCTCTTGCACAGAAGGAGTTTTTATGATAGTTTAAAAAAAAAAATCTTTCAAAATGAATTTTGGTTAACTGAGAGTTTCGGATAAAAGAGGTTTTACTGTAATTATATTTAGTTATATTCAGGGATGGGCAATTTTAAGAAAATCTTACCAGCCAGCATGATGCAACGTGCAGTTGAAAATTGTTACGACGAAATGTAAGTGATTACATAATAATTACTCTTACCTAAATACATTTCATATCTTTCTATAAATTTGACAAATATATACAACAGGAAAAAATTAAGTATAAGACAGTACTTAGTACCATGTTTACATCACGTTAATTTGGAAAGTTGCAAAATATATCAAACTAATTTTAAAAAAAGTTTTTTAAATCTATATCCTGCACGTTTAAAAAAACTAAAAATTCACTGGCCGTGTTAGAAAATCTACTCTCCAATGGGGAGTGAAATGATGAATTTCCCCACCCCTGGTTATATTTATCATATTTATCATTATTTTAAGCGAAATTTCATTTCACAGAGTATGATATCGTTACTTAAATTAAAACATTTATCGGTTTTTTTTTTTTTTTTTTTTTGAAAAAAATATTTTAAAAAAGGGCTGACTAACCTTTTAACAAGTTTTTTTTTTTAGTATTTTTTTATGCTGCTTTTAGAGGTTATTTAGAGATTTACTTTGAGGATCAGATTACCAAAAGTTAATCAATGTAAGACAAAAAAAGACATGCTTAAAAAATCGAGCAAAAAAGATTATTTTCCTTAACATTTTTACTTCAAACCTGATACTTAATTTCATAAAACACACCATAACAAACATTAATAAAAATCAGTAAAACGAGGCATATATGTTGAAATATTAGTATTTGGAAACAACTGATACATTGAAAAAAGACATATTGAAATATTTTTTTTTAATCATTTAAAGGACAAAACATGCAGTAAAAAAGCTGTTAGACATTTATAATTATAGGGTCTTTACATAGAGTATAGTAAGTATATTTTAAGCAAAAAATGGAAGATACTGTCATTGTTTTTCGCCGAATGAAGAGCAGAAATATTTTTATCTTCTTTCTTACATGGAAAAGTTTCGTTCAATTACTGAATTTTTAACAGAACAGATTATTTTTCAGTTTATATCTACATTGATCTATGGTCTTTTAATTCATTTTTTAAACTAATATTTCTATGTTTTGATAAAAAATACAGTTTAAGATTGTCATAATAGGAAAAAAATGTAAGCAAACTATATAAGAAATGAACGATAATTATTATCAACATTAATATTGCCGCCAATATGTTTGGCCAAAATATTTCGGTAGAAAAAAAAATTAAGTAATTATATTTATTTACATTTACCATTCTTTTCCAACTATGCTGTTCACAGATTTTTTGGCTTTAGAATCAAAAACTTAGGATTGAAGGAACCTTATAAATCTTCATCTATAATTTTGTCAAGTGTTTAAAATGTAACAGTTAAAATTCCAAGTATTAAAATGTGTATATCTCTTATATAGATGCTATTAAATATGTTTTTAAAAGCCCTATTTGGTTTATTAAAAAAAAACCTTAACATACTACTTCCATGATAAAATTTTGGTTTATTTAAAAAAAAAAAATCCTTAACATACTACGTCCATGATAAAAGTATAATTTCATAACATTTTGAAACGATTAAATTTTTTTAGATTTAACGGCTAAGAATGTTAAATAAAATTAAAATATACAGAAAGTAAATAAAATCATTCTATGATAAAATGCTAAAAGCAAACTAAATCGCAGAAACTTGTAATAGCATTTTCCGAGTTATACAGAATATTAAAATAATAAAAGTAATAATTTCGCATAAAATAGTTACTATAAAAATTGCTCAAAATACAATATAAATATTTAAAATTGCCAAATAATGCATTTTCCCTAAAAATAATTATAATACATCCCTAAAAATACCTAAAAATAATTATTACATCGACACGCTGAACTATACCTAAGCAATAAATAAGCGAGAAATATTACTAGAAAATAACGCATCATAATTTTCATTTATTATTAACAAAACCTTCATTGTTATTTATATTAGTTTTTTATTTAATAATATCAGATCTTTTTTTAATTTGTTCTTATTTATAAAGTGAAAATGAATGATGCATTTTAACATGTAAAAAAATTGTTGATTAATCACCTATCATGTCATACTGAAAACAAACCTATTATGATAAAATTCGGTTTATAAAAATGAATAATTTAACTTTTAAAGTACATGAATTTTACTTATTAAAATACTTACAAATTATTATTGCTTTTAATTTTCTCACAAAATGTATACATTTGCAATTTTAATTTATATAATGTTACAAAAAATATTTTTCCAAATATATTTAATAGGAGCTAAATTGCTGTATCGCATAATTCTGCTAATTCAAAATCCTACAATGTTTTAAGTTAAAAAATGCAATCAAAAAGCTTCATTTTTCATACTTTATGATTGTAACTATTAAAACAGAAAATGCACCGATAGTCAATCAATGCATGTAATCAAACTCAGACCATCTCATTCAAAGTATAACTGCTATTAATTTAGCAACTCAATGAATTTTCTACATATTTCCAAAATAACAATTATTTCAGCAAGAAAGTAAAATATTTCTTACCTGTTATCACTTGAAGTATACCACACAAAATGACGAAACATGGAGATATCATTTTTTAATTATGTAGTCCAACTTGAACTTCCTATAAACAACATGTACTAGAAAAAGTTTCGATAGCGATTAAATAATCAATACTAAAGACAAAATTCAAATCAAAATATAATTTCATAATACATTTGTGATGTAAATCACAATGACGTTCCCGTGGATAACACAGTTTACACTCTGAAAGATGGTAATGTTCCAGAAAAATGTCAGAAAAATGTTCCATGTACAGAAGCTACAACTGAATCATAACGGGATCATTAGCGCCACATAGTGAGTTTAAATGAAACAAAAAGCTTTGGGATTTTAAGAATATATAACAAATAAACGATACAAAAAGTTTTATAATTTGAAAGTTATACAATTACTAAAAGCCTAAAATGTTCAACAATATCAGTGAAGATCAACCACAAAGTATATTACAATACACAAAATATTGTAATATACCACAAAGTATATTAATAACAATCCCTAAATGATGCAGGTACTCTTTTTTGTAAAGCAACAATTTATTTAGATAAATACGAACTTGCACAATATTAAAGAGAAGTAGAGTTTTTTTAATTGACATCTTGATATTTAGTAAGACTCATTAATTTTCTTCGAAATTGTAGAACAATTAGTAAAAGAGATTTAACAGTTTTATTTAAAAAGGCCAACAAAATTATGTAATCAATATAACGTATATGGTAAACAAGTGCATTTAGCATATGGATTTGTAATTTCATTTTATTGCTATAATTTGAAAAATAATGCTGAAATATTTTAGCAAGGTAAGTAACAAGATATTTTTCAGCCTCTTCAGAAGATTCATAAATCAACTAATTAAAAATATCTTGCGCGAAAAGAAAAAAAAATTATTTTAAGCATAAAAGTGATGCTTAAATAACCGCTTATGGTAACCATACTTATAATATATATAGTATGCTTATGCTATAATAAATGCTTTAATTTTTCGTATTCAGTATACATTTTTTACTTTAATTACAATAAATACTTTTATTATTTCAATTTTTGGTGATTGCAACACTATATTTATAAGGTAAATCACTTTAAATTAAACATTATATAAACTTCAAAATTAGATCTGTTTGTTAGAGACGCATCAATGATAGATCTGGATTCATAGAGATTTAAACATTTATTTTTCAAATTAGGAATAATTAAGGATTAAAAAAATTCTCAATAATATACTGGCAATAGTTAAATAGCATGGGTAGTGCATTTGAAACAGGAATATTTTATTTATAAAATAATTCAAAGAAAATAAAAAACATTAAAATGGATAAAATAATTCAAAGAAAATAAGAAACATTAAAAAATATAAAAAAAAAAAATCAAAGAAAATCAGAAACATTAAAATAGATAAAATATTTCATAAATCTGCAATAAAAAAAGCCTGGAAACACACACAGCATCAGGATTCCAACAAGATTGATCACACTATCGTTTATAAAATATTAGAAAACGTAAATAGTATTTTTCTTTTAATTGCTAATATAAGAAGACGTAAATTATGAATGCAGAAAAAAAAAATCAAACATTTTGTAAAACTGTGCCGTGAATTATGCGATGTTCTAGATAAATTATAAAAAGTAATACTAAAAATTCTGATAGCAAATTTATTAATGGAATACATTGTATATTGTAGAATGTAACCAATGTCTAGTATAAATTACCAACATTAAACTCAGAAAAAAATGAAAATTCCATTAAAAAACTGAAAACTAAAGAAAAGAAAAAACTGAATAGTTTTATTTCAAAATATATTTGAAACTGAATCAGTCAGTTATTTAACAATTAAGAAAAAATCACTTAGGCTAGATCAAGCAAAAATGATTTAATAAGCTTCAACACATTTGATAATAAAATTTATGGTATGGATAATGATATCTAAAATAAAGAGGACGATTCAATGAGAAACGGACAAAATGTCCCGCATGTGACGCTAACACAAATACTTATAATTATTAACTTATAAGTTAAAATATAAACTAGACATTAAAATTAACGAAAATAATCCATATTAGCATAGTTGTTTTAATTTGACGATACAATAGCATTGTTAAAACAGCAGTAATATGCAGAAAAGCTGTTCTACACGTGATATGAAATGGCCCTTTAATAGGCTTAAAAATCTTCACATATTACACCCTAGACCTTAGTAAGCTCAAGCTGCCCGTTTTTAATAATAAATAAATCAAAAATAATGGATAATAAACATCTCCACATTTTAAATCCTAGACCTAAGTAATGAAAAGCTGACAAAATGTCCTGCGCTCAACACTTACATAAATCCCTATATTTATTGACTTATAAGTTGTTAAAACATAAATGATACATATAACAAAAATTTAGATTTTCATATCAGCATGGTTGTTTTAATTTAGGATATAATAACATTTTTAAAACAGCAGAAATATGTAGAAAAGCTGCCCCACATGTGACACGGAATGGCCCAAGAGTTATTTGCCATACCATCATATTTATTCAATAATCATGATCATATATTTTTTTTTCAGATTTATAATGAAATCTTATTTAGTCGCACTGCTTTAGTAAATATGCAAAAGTAAACATACTACTGTAAACTACTTAATGTAACTGAAGAACAATAAAATTTAAAACTGCATTTTCAAATTATGAAACATTATTTGTAAAACAAAATGCTAGAAGAAAACAAATAATATTCAAAAGTAAAAATAGAAAAATCCCATATAATGCTAAAGGTATATATTTTTAAAATCACCATTATTATATAACTCTTTGAGGCATTTTCAACGTAGGTTATATAATAAATTCTTTAATTTTTCATATTGAATATGTGCCTTTCAATTTCAATATAATTAAATGCTTTCATTATTTCAATTGTGATAACTGTAACACATACTGATAAAGTAAATCACTTTAAATTATATATTACATAAATATAAACTGCTATATTAAATATTTGTTAGACACACATCAGTAATATAGAATAATTTCCCAGAGTTTTTCAATGGTACTCTGGTAGCTTTCAAGCTACCACAATTTTAGAATAGGGAAAAAAAGTACTTATTTAATGAAAGAAATTGATAAAATAATGCGAAGATTACCTTTCGAAATTTGACGTGCGATATGAATTTCGACCAAAAAAAAAAAAAAAGTTGAAGAACCCCTAAATTGAACTTTCGAAAAGAAATGATCCCCTCGAAAGAGAAAAGAAAATCTATATAAACAGATATTATATTATACGTGAACATTTTTTTCGAATTATTCACTTTTATCACCATTTGTATCATTGTGAGCTGTACAATATTATGAACTATACATTTATTTTAATAAAGAACTGAAAGACTGTGCCCTTACTCTTCATGAGTAGCACATCAGAATATTGTGTAGTTCCAGCGACGTTTGAGACTTTACACGTGTAGTTACCATTCGAATCGGGTCCTAAATTCGTCAGGGCAAGATTAGATGTATAATCGTCAAAGACTCGAATAACTACAGTACTGCTCTGTGCTATTTCTTGGCCATCTTTAAGCCAAGTGAATTTAAACGGTGGCTGTCCATCCGTTACAACGCAAGTCACCGATGTCCTTTTTCCAGTTTTCAAAACTCCAGAAAAATGAAAAGGTTTGATTTCAGGTCGAGATTCTCCTAAGCAAACAAGAAAAAGGTCACATGTTTAAAATTTTTGTTGATGATAAATTTTCTATCTTTAACAAAAATATAAGTGCTTAATATCAGATTGAGATTATCTTGTACAGGCCATTAATACTTATATTTGTTTTTACCAGATATAAATGTAATTTATTAATTAAAAAGGAAAAAAGTTAATTTTCGTGTAAAAAATATATACCATAAAATACCACAAAATTTTTATGAATAGTTTTTATAATGGAATATTTTCATTAAAAATAAGTAATGTGAGAAGTGTCATATAAGCACGCTTTTAATATGAAAGTAAAAAAAAAAAAAAAAAAAAAAAAAAAAAAAAAAAAAAAAAAAAGCATTAGTTTAAAATGGGTATGCTTGTAGCTAATTTTCTAATAAATCTTTCTATAGCTTTTTAAAGATTAATACACTTATTTTTATTGCACTTATTTTCATTGTAAGTCTAATACACTTTTTTCTTCTGTAGAAAAGAATGATGCAATTAATGTGATGTTATGTTAAAGAAATTTGAATCTCCTTCAGAAAATAAAATACATGCAGTGATTATTAAATGAAATTTTATTGAATGCTATATTTACAAATTTTTAAACTTTTTTTGTACACAGTTTTAAACGTATTTTACATTTGTTCTATAAGTTCTCATTTTTATTTTAGTTTCTTAAAAATTCAAATTTTCTCTTTTCAGTTTCAAACATTATCTAAATCAGAAAACAGTTTAAGGTGCTGTTTATTAAAATGTTTATTTTAATCTTAAAAATTAAACTTCGCTTATAAAATTTGTTTATTTTAGTTTCTTAAAAATTCAAATTTTCTCTTTTCAGTTTCAAACATTATCTAAATCAGAGTTGGGCAAATTTGTAATCCAATTATCTGCAATCTAATTACAGTTTAATTGTATGTAATTATAGTTAAAATTACATGCCTTAAAAAAATCTTGCAGTATTGTAACCGGAACCGCCCCCATCCCATTATTTGAAAAAAATTCTGTGTTTCAATGTGTGTAACTATAATCAATTACATGCAATCAACCTGTAATTACGCTGCAGATAACTGAGATAACAAATTTGCCCAACTCTGATCTAAATAAAGAAAAATAAACGGTCAAGTGCGAGCATTACTCGCGCACAGAGGGTTCCGTATATATATATAAAGTTGCTAAAAGAATACTAAGACTTTGTAAAAAAACTATACAACGTAGGGTTGGGTATAACTGTATATATTAGAAAAGTGTAAATATGTATACCATGAAAGTTCAAAGAGATATGGAACCTAAATAATATCAAATATAGCTATTCGTATAAATATTTTTTTAATGTTATCCTAATCTGTTTATGATGAACTTAACTCGGTACTGACAATAAAAGCAGTGCATAGTTAAACTTCATTTGGCATTTCATGAAACTAAATTCAGCGTAGTAATAACCTTTATTTCTACACTGTAGCTAAAACAAAACCTTTGTTCAGTTTAAATTTGGCATTGTGCTAAGCGCGCTTCGAATTAAGGTCTCAAAGTTGCAACGCCGCCTTTGTCAACGCGGCGATTTTCCAGATAGGTATTTAACTTTTAAAGTCACTCGAGGCGTATTGAGAGATACAATCAATGCAAACTATCGCGAATCCTACAGTATTTATGCGATTCATTCTAATTAAATCTTTCGAGGGCGATGCCCTTAAAAAACGGACACCTAATTTTAATTCCAAAACAGATAAACGGCACCAAGAATATTTAATTAAAATTTTCCTTTTATCATGTATACGTGAAAATAAGCAAGTTCGCATTTTCTAATAAATTCGTTTATAAATTCTGGTGTCAGTTCATTATTTCATAAGTTTATAAATAGAATTATTCCGTGCCGGAAATGATTAAGTGGTCGCAGGACTCTTAAAGCTTCAAAAGTTAAATTAAAAATTTTTTTAGATGTTAAACTCCTATCTTTTCTGAATATTTTGATATAATTGTTTCCTTGAAATTCCCATTAGAACAGAAGTTTTGGCTTTTAGAATTATACCCGCTCAATAGCTGAAGCGGCGTTTCCGAAACTTTAAAGTCATTATTTTTCAAATGGCGTTTTTGGGGCATAACGCGCAGGATACCTCAAAAACTTCTGAATATTTTTTCATGAAATTTTCAAAACATATATTTCATGTTAGTCTGTATAAACCGAACCTAAAATTTCCTTTTTATTGTTTAAAAAAAATATTTTTTTAGGTGATTTTAGTGGTGAAATTTTCAAAATTTTGTATTAGCTAAATGCAACATTGCATTAAAAATACAAAAATGCTTTAAATACAAATTTATTTAAGTTCAGGGAAATTATTACAATCTGAAGTATAAGTAAGCACCAAAATTTTCATTCCATTTGCAATATTAATTTTGTAATCCTGCGCGTAAACTGTTATGCCAATTTTTTGTTCGACAAATGTCTAACAGTTTCGAGCCCCCTATAAATACTAATTCTGTATCTTGCAATTTTCTAAATGCATGAAACGAAAGAACATACTTATATCTTTCATCCCAATTAAAATTGTGTTTTAAAATCATGTAAATTTTAAGGCATTAAATGTTGAAAATAGTCTTTTTTTTCATTTTTTCCACTTTTTAGAGTCCCGAGACCCCTTAAATTAGTATGTTTTCAACAATTTGACGTTTATTGCTTTTATACTGTTACTGGACATTACATTACACATACATATCATTAAAAGTTGTTAACTAGGCATAGAGTACGCCGCCCTGTCCTTGTGTATGTCCAAACTGACCGTACCTTTAAGGGTTAATATCTCGGCTAATTACCGATGATTTTTTTCGAAAATCATTATCAACAATGCTTTTATTCTTCTGCAACGATAGGTATATTCAGTGATGCTCAATAATTTTTCTGAATGCCCGTAAATCGAAATTTGTGTATAACAGAAAAATGCTAATTACTCAAAAACTATGTGACCTAGGGTAATCGCTATAATTTTCCGGCAAGGATTATATTAACGTCTACTACCTCTAATTTTTTCGTAATTTTAGTTTCAGTAGATTCGGAATTAGATGGGGGGGGGGGGGGGACATTTTTGCGCTACATTTTCAACAATATCTTTGAAAATACCTAAAATTAAAAGGAATGTATTTTTGAATTCAGCGTTACAAAATCTTTCACAGGACACCCCACATGATATACAAAGAAAATATTTTTTTTTCAAGTAGCATAATTAGCCCCTCTACTTTACTAAATATATTTATGAATGTTTATTAATCTGAAAATATGTATGTGGGTCAATGGTCTATTACTTCCCCGAATTTGAACTTTCCACGTTCCATAGTTTACGAGTAAAATGGCTGTGACAGACAGACAGACGGACGGACGGACAGACACAGGAGTGATCTTATAATGGTTCCGTTTTTATTTTTTAAGTACGGAACCCTAAAAACAGTTTAAGATGCTATTTATTAAAATGTTTAACTATTTTAATCTTAAAAATTAAACTTCGCTTAAAATATTTGTTTAAATAATATCTTTAAAAATAATTTTAAAACCAGAACAGTACAGTTAATTGAAAAAGAGTTATTTAAATCTTTCAAAATTACGCAGTTCAACTTTACACAAATAACTTGTACACAATTTTATAAATATATATAGATGCTAAGTATACCAAATGTGACAGAACTTTTTTTTACCATAAAATAAAACACCTTAATTAAAATTCATATAAAAAAGCACAAATAAATGTACTAAAAGTACTTGCATACTGGAATTTTAACTTCCCTTTAAAATATCTTAATTATTGCTTTTGCATCAATAGGAAAGGAAATTTAGTTTTATATTTTTGAAAATACCCTTGTGAAATTACAATATAAAATGTAACATAAAACCTATTTTTACTTTGTTTATTTTATGTCTCATACTGAGATATGTCAGAAAATTACGCATACCTTCAGATTATGTAACTAAAATAATTTATGCCTGATATAAGCGAAGCAATTTTTTTTTATATATACGTCTTAAAATCATGCATGAAATAAATATAATTTAAATCATATATTGAACATCTTACTAATTAAATTATCTTATGTATTCCATAAATTATATTACTTCGCGTTTATTGAAATTTTTCGTAGAATTACCTGTATACACATTTTGAATGGATGCAAATTTAAACGCAACTTCTGTTTTCTAAATGTTATATGTATTCTACAATTTTTAGAGTTTATCGTTATATATATGTAACACTTTTTAAAATAACAAACTTTGTCAATTTTTCAAATACAAATGTTTACAAATTATTTATAAGAAATAACTTTAATTTATCTATTTTCTTAAGATAAATATTTAATTTTTTTCAGATTAATCTCAATAAATAGCACATGTAACAGTTTGCTTATGATGCATATTTATTAAAATTTCTGTTATAAAACTTGTGATACATATATTTAATATGCATGCTATATTTACTGATATGTTTAAATTTCTCATGTTTTATAGTAAAAATTAGCTGATAAAGAAAACTACAGCGTTTACAGAGAAAATTATATACTTATTTATATTACATTTCAAAATGCTATTAAATATTTTAGAAGAAACATGAAGCTGCTTTTAGAATCAAAATTCAACAGTCAAAATCAAGAACGTTATTTTAAAATTCGTGTATTTGCTTTTTATCTTCAACTATCATGCAGAGATGATAGTACATAGGAACAATTTAAAGTTATGGAAAACTGAATTTATTTGAAACTTAAAATAAATTATGTCATTAAAGGCATTTACAGCTTATAAAATAAAAAGTTTTTCACTTACCTTTAACAAATTGGATGAAAATGAATGCTAAGAAGATAGAAATGTATAGAAATTCCATATTCAAAATCCAAATGGCAGCCTGGGCTTTCTTTTTTCTTTTAAAAAGTGAAATGTTTACGCATCTGTAACTAATTTAAACTAAAATCCTCAATAAAGCTTATACCTTCAATGAAAACTGTTTCTGAATGCAGAAATCTTTGAAAATAAACTGCAGGAACGCTGTATGAAGTAACACTATAAGATAGGATATGCGAAGCTGGATTACTAGCACCACACAGTGACAAGAATACGAATTAAAAACATTTTTCGATTAAATCTTGAATAAATTTTCATTAACAAGTTATTGAAAATCTAAAACCAACAAGTTTAAAAATAATAAGTTATTCGGAAACAACATATTTAATTTATTAATGCAATACTTCATAATTTAACATTAAAAATTTGAACCATGCGTGTATAAATAAAGTTCAGATAACTAAAATTGCACGAACAGTATTTAAAAAAAAAAAAAATACAATTTCCCCTCTATATTATAAAATAAAGTAGAACCAAAGGATTATTTTCCTTCTTAAATTTTTCTAGGGCTAAATAAAGGTTCCGTTAATCATGAAATATAAGGTACAAAAAACAATGAGAATTTTCATAAAGGTAATTATAATTATAGTAATCATTACTTAGAAATTATTTATTTTTCGAAATTATTTATTATTAGAAATTATTTATCTTTCGTAGATAATGTTACACCAGCAATATTTTTTACAAAACGTCACAAAAATTAGGAATTTAAAAAAATTAAGCAAAACCCCTGCACTTAACATAAATTCTAAATAAAATATTAAGTAAAATTTAATTTTCTATTTAAATTGCTAACAATATTCCAAAACACTTTATCTTCTATAAAAGTAACATTACATTTAAAGTAACTTATAAACGGATTTGCCAAACCGATTGGCGGCAACTATTTTACCGATACATCAAAAAATAACTACGAAAATAACCTAGATTGAGATAGAATGTCAAATCACATTTAACCGATTCCGGCACCTTACAAAAATTTCATTGTTTTTATCAAGATATTCGAATATGCGGAACTACTTTGAATAATGCAAATTAAGAAAAGATTAGAGCAACACCAATCAAATTTCCGAACATTTTTTTACAAAATATTATGCGTTTAAATAGGTAGTGATATAAAAATAAAATATATCCTAATTTTATGAAATTAAATGTTTTAAGTGGTAAAAATGACCTGATGTTCTAAAGAAAACGCTCTCTTTCATTTTAAAGCTGAAACTTTTTTTTTATTATTATGACACAGTTCTCAATGAAATTTGATTCCGCTCGAGCTGCAATTATGGCCTGTAAATTAAAATAAATAAATATAATATTAAATATAAAATATAATATTAAAATTATATAAATAAATCTTACTCATAGTTCGACCGCTTTTAAGACATAAAATATTAAATTCAGCAGAGATTTTAGAAATATTTTGACAAGTGAGAAAAAAAAGACATCCTTTAAGAAGAGTACACAGAAAAAAATATGTTAAAAATATGAATTTCCCGAGAAGATATTTTAAATAGACGAATGCATCAAAAATCCATAGACTTAACATTACGGGGGAGAATTCCGAAGCTGAGTGACCAGCCCCCTTAACACCCAAATTGTTTTAAAACTTTATTTCGTCGGTACGTTTTTAAGAACATGTTTACAACATCGAAAATTGAGAATTTTTGAAGTTTCTCATAATACCAAAGCAAATCACTTATAAAATAGACAATGGAAAAAGTAGCTAATGCAACCTGTTTCGAAAGAAATACTCTTTTTCATCAGACGCAAAGAAAGACCTATCATTATGAGAGCAGAAAGAAATTTTTTTTGCCACTCTTTTAGTGGTAGTAATTACTACAGGTCATACATACACATCAATTATAGCACTTTGTATGAAAAAAATGACTTATTCCAGAATCAGAAAAATGTCGTAGACTCCATCTGATGCCGAGAAAACTTGAC
Organism: Maratus speciosus; assembly: GCA_963932465.1. NCBI lineage: Eukaryota > Metazoa > Arthropoda > Arachnida > Araneae > Salticidae > Maratus > Maratus speciosus. The sequence continues at coordinate 13,879,105 of OZ010791.1, read as the reverse complement.
TAGTGGAATGCAAGACAGAGAAGGAATGCTGTGATGCACACATGTGCACAAAAGAACCAATAGGTCTCAATAACGGATTAGTATAAGGTAGGTGAGCCAAAGGTGGCCATAGTTAAGCTTTGAGGTTGTTTTTTTTTTAATTTTCTGGTTAGGCGTATGTGGCTGAATTTTTGTGTAAAATTTTACACTTATCTCTAACACATATCAAGTATACTTTTCTTTGTAAAGTAAAATTTAATTATTTTTATAAAACAATTGCAAAATTGTAGCTTATGGGCTACCTTTGGCACATAGCGTTCCAAAGGTAGCCCATGTATTGAAATCATCTTTAAAATATGAAAAAGAAAATATTCGGCAAACAATTTTTACTTATAGAAGCGTCTTTCTTCTTAATCTTTTTATTTTCTGACACTTCTGAGACTTTTTGACCACTTTTTGTGCACGGTAGGTCAGAGCTTTTCTTCTGCGAGTTACTCATCCCTTTTAAGGGATCTCTGGTATTCTCAAGTGTAGAAATTGCTAGAGAAGTCTGATAAGTGGTAATAAGTTTTTTTCAGATATTCAAATAGAAATTTTCAAAAATACCCTTACTACATCGATTTCCATATTTGTTTCTTAAGGTGGCCCGGGTGTCGGGCCACCTTGGGAACATGCATATGATTGCTAATTGCACTACGAAAAATCATTCTGATAGAGTTATTAGAATTGAAGTAGATGTGGTTAAAGACAAAAAAAAATAAGCTTTAGGAGAACGTATCATAGCTCAAATTTCTAAGAATTTAAACACATAAATTAAAATATCTTTTTATCAGAAAATTAGAACGACTATTCAACTGAAAATACTGCATACACTGGTGGCCGATTAAGGTAATTACTTCAAATTTAGTCACGTGCACTACAGATACATGATTTACAATGTAGTAAACAGTAAAAAAAATCTGTAGTTCTACTGATGTAAAGTTACATGCTTACTAAACTTTCATCTGTAACTGTACAAAAAAAGCTGCAAATCTACAAAACTAGTTTTTATAAAGCTACAGAATACTGTAACTTTACAAATGAATCTGCTAAAATTACAGTAATCTTACTAAAATGTTATCTGTAATCCTGGTTTCAGTTACATGAAAGCTCTTGGCAACCCAGTTTCCTAAAAAATTCTTAGTAACCTTACAGATTTTTTATTTTATGCGCAAAAGTGTGTGTTACATGAATTTTTGTTGTTGCCGCTACATAAAATGTTTTAGGAATCCCAGTTTCCTAGAAAACCTTTAGTAACTTTACAGATTTTTTTTTTACAGTGTAGTGCCATTTTGTGATTAAAAGTGAAATTAATGACCTTAGAGAAATTAATACCTTAGGAATACTGGCTACCTTTGGCTCCCCTACCTTATTAAAACAAACTGAAGCTATTCTATAGCTATAACACTGGGCGTTAATGGGTTAAAGCTGTTTTAAATGTAGAAACAGTAAGGTGGACTCTGGGGGAAACTGAAATCTGTCTAACGCGGAAATAGTTTAAAGTTCTGCAGAGCAATTTCCAATACACTAAACTATGTCCAAGACGGAATACTGCATACGACGGAAAGTTTTCTGGATCTCATCGATTCAGTCTTATACAAAGTTTACTGTATTTAGTCATTTTTTCTCAACAAAATGCAATACTTAAATTTCCACACGCTTTTATCAGAAAAATAAAACTCACAGTATCTTTTTTTTTAAATAAAAAGATGTTCATAAAATACACAATAGGAACTTTTAAAGCTCACTGTTTTACATAAAAGGCGACTAAAAAAATGAAAAAGATGTTACAAGTTAAAAATATGCATTTTATTTAAAACTTCTTAGTACTTAGTCGGCCTGCATGTCCCGAGGCCATCAGGAAATATTTTAATATCTAATTACTGTTCATTTATACAAATACGTCACTTCGTTTTGAAACGGGAGAGCAAATAATTATTAGAGTTGAAAATAGAAGTAGCAGTCCCTTGATTGAACTTAAGTGGAGAAAAAATATATATTAACTGCAGTTCCATTTATTTTATTACATCAGTTTGTTCTCACACTTCAGTTTCATTTTTAAATGCGTAGCTGGACAGTTGAAGTAGCAGTGTTTCAGATAAAATTTGCGTAGAAGAAAATATTTTAACTGCCGTACCATAATACCATTTTATTTTTAAAAGATGTTTTACTAAACTCAGCCACTTTCTGGTAAAACGTTGTATCGACATAGGATGATCATGAAAAATAATATTTGATTGAATAACTGAGTTAACGAAGAAATACTTATCATTTTCCTTTGGTTCGAAAATCTTTTGCTCCTCTGTTCGAAAATCTGTACAGTTCTTCCTACATGCTTGCCAAATGGAAGCTGGATCAAAAACATCACTTGGCCGCTATAGTGTTCACTCAGACACGCATACATCATGATTTCAATATTTTCAATGTCGTAATGATCACAATGCAGTTTTTATATTACACAATGCGTATTTAAAGTAAAATCACTTAACTAATAGTTACTGTGACAACATCAATGAACAGTTCTGAATCCATTTTCTGAATTTTGGATAGGCAACTTTTAAGATTGATAAACCATTAGTCAATACTTAGTCATGATGAGGAAGAAAAATTACTAATCGGAAGATTAAAATCTGCATGCAATACCTATAAAGTGACACTTTTCATAAAAAAGTTTTATGCTTAAAAAATACATAAAAATGGCATTTTAAAATACATCAAAATATTACTTGAAACTTTTAAGCTGTTGCAATTAATACTCACTGTTAAAGTATACTCGGGTAATGGTCAATGGAAGAGGGGGGGGGAACGACATAACATGATGAGCATTTAATTTCAGTCATATTATACAAAAGTTTAAAAAAAAAATTTTAAACATAAATTCACGTAGTGTCACAAAATATGAAATGTGTCGAAACTAAATTGTCAGTTGTGATTATCAGTCATCGTTATAAAAAATTCAATAGTTATATATGTTTTAAATAATGTAACAGTTGAAATTATTTATTTTTATATTTAATATTTTGCGACTGTATAGATCCTTTATTTTTAAACATTACGCAGAGATGCCAATAAAATGAAACACAGATCACCATTTATTTAGTATAATTGTATAAATATAAATCATATACAATTATTTCACGTGAATTAGTAAAAGTACGCATGGTAAAAATTTCATGTCTTAATTTTTTTAATCATGCTAAAATATATTTTAGCTTGGATTAAACTGAGATAAAAATATATGTATATATATATTTATGACCTTGTTTTTGGAGTTTTAAAGATTTGTAGCAAAAGGTGTCTTACTGAAAACGCAGAGTTCATATAAAATATAAAGATATCAACACATAAAGTAAAACAATAATGCTTAAAACATCAACTGCTCAATAAAAAAAAATGTAAATTGACAAAAATTTAAAAATTAAACAAGAAGAAATAAAGATGAAGCATTTTGATATGTTTCGATAATACAAAAGAGAACCAGGAAAAGTTACAACCTGAATTTAAACTATGTATATCTGGAAAGAGTAATACGGTTACAGATGATCTTAAATTTCTGTAATTTCATTGAATAACAATCTTTTTTAAATTTAGTTTTCTAGCCTCCCAGTATTTTCTGCGAGGGGCTATAATATTTCAAAAATATCGTTTAATTCTTTAAACTGAAAATTACAGATTATCCTAAAAATAACAAACATAATACAAAAATTAATAAAGACACACAACCTTGCTTAATGGTACACAAAACACGAACTTTAATAAGCTAAAAGATTAATTCTACGTTTCGAGCTGTTTCTACAGCCGTCTTCAGGAAATACGATTGTTAAATGGCTAAAAGCTCAGAGATGAAGGCTTCCTGTGCGAGAGACAGTCAAATATTGACTAAAGATATGAAAACAAAAATGTAGTGGTGCCATCCAGTGAAAATAAATAGTTATTAATGAAATGAGTTCAAATAAATCAAAAGCTCAATTGAAGAAACCACGAGTGTCGCACATTCAACTAAGTTTTCATTCAAGTTTTTGGCAACATGATTCAAGTTTAAATTGAAATATTGCATTTAGATACAGAATTATGACTATGATATTATGCCAGATTTTTTGGAATATTATAGGATAAATTATCGTTCTGGCCCTCATGCGTAGATGGCGACACTCGTGGTTTCTCCAATTGAACTTTTGATTTATTTGAACTCATTTCATTAATAACTATTTATTTTCACTGGATGGCACCACTACATTTTTGTTTTCATATCTTTAGTCAATATTTGACTGTCTCTCGCACAGGAAGCCTTCATCTCTGAGCTTTTAGCCATTTAACCATCATATTTAATGAAGACGGTTATAGAAACAGCTCGAAACGTAGAATTTTAACTTTTAGCTCATTAAAGTTCGTGTTTTGTGTACCATTAAGCAAGTTTGTGTGTCTTTATTATATTTTATGTGCAATTGTCCAGTATATGTTATAATACAAAAAATATCTATGCATACATTACCCACCTCTCATTGTCAATACATCAGATTGCTGGGCTGTTCCTGCTATATTGGACACAATGCAGGAGTAATTTCCATTATTTTGTGGACCCAATTTCGTGAAGGCCAAATTCGAATTAAACTCATCTAAGATTCGGACATTAACGCCTTCTCCTTCCATCAACGGCATCCCATCTTTTAACCACTTGAACGTAAAAGGTGGGTCGCCATCGATCACTGAACAAGTGATCGAGACCCTTTTTCCTGGTTTTAAACCGCCAGAAAATTGAAATGGCTTGATTTCAGGCTTTGTAATACCTGTAATTTAATAAATACAAACAGTGGATATGACGTCAAAGCTGTAATATGCCAATTGAGTCAAAACAGAAGTTATGACGATTATTTCTTTAATTGTTGATATAAATATAAACATACTTATAAAAAGTATACAAATCGAGGATTGCTTTTAGATAGGGCATTTGTTTTATAGCGGGTTGTATACATATTAAAATAAAATAATTTTTTTTACAACCCCCTTTTGCCATAACTTTAAGTTGGTAAAATGTCATCCTGTGTCTAAGTACAACATTAAAAAACGTTCTTTTACGACTAAAACATTAAATCCCATTAATTTTAGATGTTTTCCTAACACCAACAACGGAAAGATGCAACTTTAACCCAGGAGAACGCGCGCATTTCGAGGTTAATAATTGATTTTACTTTGTCACCAATAAATACAAATAATAATCGTCATTTTATTTAGTCTGAGACAATTGTTACAAATTCTGCGAAAAAATAAGTTGAAGATTACTTAAAAAAAAAATAGTGGTGACAATTGTAAAAACCATACGCACGCTGGGTCTATCAGACCTGGCGCAAGTCCTCCCGGTTTAATGTCAAAAATACTAGAAATTTATAAAATTCTGTGTCAAAACTCGATAAGTTTTGGTCGAAAAGAGATGAAATTGTTTAATGTCGTTCTTAGACGCAGAGAGGAATTTTTATAATGAAACTTTACAAGAAAAGGGGACATCTTAAAAATTAAATTTCTTATTTTAATATGTATACGGCCCTTTGTGAAACAAATGTTAATCTAAAATCTGTACTTTATCTGTGTAATTTTCGTAATTGAAAATCATCGTCGATTTAATTTATAATCGCTATAACCGCTGTTTAAATCGGTATAATGAATCATTATAGTGTCTTATACAAAAGACAGTCACAAACAGACAGTTTTGAGTCAGTCAAATTGCTTTATTTCTTTTAACTTTAGAAATATTTCTATTTTGCTGTTGTTTTTCCTTTTCTAAGGATTACTTTAAAATCTTGGTTATTAGATTGAATTTATCATTTAGGATATACAAATCCTATTCTTTAAAATAATACTTTAAAAAATTATGTTTGAAGAATTTTTAATAAATGCAAAACACTAACTAGCGTTAAAGGATTGGGAAAAGGAAGTAATGTTAAAACTAAGTAAAAAAAGAATTCAATTTTATTTATAAATAAATGGTATGTGTTTATTTTCAAAGCGATATGCATAGATGGATTTCTAATATTGAAAGAGATCCCAGTAACGTTTATTTCGTGGACAGTTCTTTCATATATTTCTAAACTATCATTGACTTAATACTTTTGTTTGTATTAATTTTTAGTCGTGTGCACGAATAACAATTGTCCATCTTATTTTCATTGAGTCGTGATATACGATTCAAATATAAATTTACTTTATTTAAGTGCTCAATTTAATAAAAAAAAATGTAAATACTATATATATATATATATATATATATATATATTACGAATGTATAAATATATATAATGTAAGTAAGCACACATGTACATCCGAAGAGAGACATAGTATTAATTAAATCGGGAAAAAGATGAAAAGATGGAAAACTACAAATACAGGGTTGGATTAAATGAATGACCGGATTTTAAAATTTTATATTTTCAAAAGTATTACATATATTATAATAACCGATATACAAAAGTAAGGAAGAACATTCAAGTTTTTTTTTTTTTCCAGTTACAAATGTTCGATGTGCGAACCTTTTGTAATACGACAAACACCTAATGTGTAATCAAGATCGTTCCACACATTTAGCAGTTTTGTTCAGTCAACGATTGCTAATGCAACACTGATGCATTATGTACATTTTACGGTGCATCAGTGCTGCATTATTTACTATTTTAATGCATCCGACTATACTGATGACATATTTTCATATATAACTTATGTGTGTAATAGTTTTGAAAATATAAATTTTTAAAATCCGGTCAGTTATGCGAATCCTGTATATTAAAAAACTAATGCACCACTGTATAAAAGCCTCCGTATAATTACAAGAAATATTTATTAGTTAATTAACTAACTAATAATCCTCATCGTTCTGTTATCTTTGCAAAGTGCTATTCACTTAAAAGTTAGTTTTATTCATTGCATTTATTTCAAGAACTTAAGTGGCCTTTAAGTGGTTTAGCCATTAAATCTAACAAATGCGGTTGAGTTGTGTACTATACTGAATAGTATAATCTGTTTCAGGTTATTTTTATTTTTTTTTTTAATTGTATAACATTAATATATGCTAAATATTTTAAAGATATTTTTACTGGAAAACCTTTTCAGGTATCTTTTTCTTCGATCGTTTTCTGTATTCCAAAATTAAAATAACTAACATCTATTCCTTATTTATTCATACTCCTTTAAATTTATCCTCTTTTTTTAATTTTATACTTCATTATGAAATGTTGCATAGTAGATCACGATAGTTTTTAAATTCTTTTAGCAATATTAACACTTCAGAGTAGATTATAACATATGGTTTCTAATTTCTACAATATGATGCTAATAAAGCGAAAACAATTACTTCATATTGGAAATGTTTTTAAAACAGAACCAATATTGCAGGTGTATGGGAGATTATAAGCATTATTATAAAGTTACGTATTTCGCCAATGCTGAAGCGTCATTCTTAATATTTCGTATATGTCAAAATATGTTTCGTATATGTCAACGTTGAATATATTGTTTGAAAATGTTATATATAGCCAAAATATAAACATTACAATATTCGCGAAGTTTTTTTTACAAAATTACCCAAGTTCTTTAACAAGACGTCCAGAACTCATTTGCCATGAAAAGAAATAAAATTTTAAATTACGCTGAATCTTAATTTAACTTTTTCTAAGAGCTTAAAAGATCAGAGTTTTGAATATGAAGTTACATTTAAATTATTATTTTTTAATTTTATTTATTTCATGATAGTGTTGTAAATCATAATAGCTATAAAACATTCATTGAACTCATTAACTGCACAGTATTTTTATTCTTTTTTTTTTTTTTTTTAGCATACGATGTTTAAAGCCTATATCCTATTTTCAAGTAAAGTTCAAATTCTGTTGATTTGGTAATCATCGACATAATTACGTATAATAATTTTCAAATCATTATAAAAACGTTTCAATTCTATCAGAATTCCTTAAGCAGGTAGGATAAAATTTTCATTTTAAAACTACCAAACCTTTAATCTGAATTATTTAACAGGCAGTCAATTCTAATTCCAATAAAATTGTCATATCTGATAAAACCATTATTATAAACATAAATGACAGATTTCAAAATAAGATTATCAGTAATCAATCTGTAAAAACAGCTTGAATTTATATCAATTATGTTACAGAAATATATAATAATAAAGTAATAGGTAATAAAGTAAATTAAACTTACCTTGAGAGGCTTTAATAAGCAGTAGTAAAAGTACGCTCTGTACAAATAGCATAATCAAATTTAATTACAGTCTTAAAAAGCTGTAAATACGCGCAAAAAAAAAATTAATTCCGTTTTTAAATTGCACTCTAATAACTTATTTTCTAAAATTGACAGCAATATATCAAATAAATATAAAGATAGCTTTCAACGAATGAACATACAGATTAATGGAGTCTGAATGACACAGTAAATAACAGAAGCTGAAGCAAGTTTTACATTTATGCAGCACTAGCGCCACACAGCGACAGTAAATTAAGTTAAAAGTTATAATATAAAAATTAAAAATAGCGAATATTTTAAAATTTGCTCAGAATCTTTGTAACATAAACCGTTCTTCTTAGCATATATTAAATGGGGAGGAGGAGGGTGAAGCAAGAAGATACCTGAAACGAGATTAAACAAAGTACACGAAAACCAAGTACATTAAAGTCAAATATTGTAAACTGTAAAAACTTAAGCCAAATACATTAAAATCATGGTCATTGGAAGTATTTTATGAAAACGGCTTTTAAAAGTCAAATAATAAATTGCACAGAATCATTTTTGTGTTTATAGAATTTTCATATACATAAATATTAACCGAACAAATGAAAATAGATTATTATCGCAATACTGATAATAGAAAAGTTATTTGTTCAAAATTGTTTTTTAGCATATTTATGGTATCTTAAACAATATATTAAATTTATAAATACTTCACACAGCATATGAGAATAACTAAAAAAGCGCCTCATTCAAGTCTTGCGTAAAATAAAAATATTTAAAATATAGTAAAAATATAGTAAACCATAAATGTTGAAAAGCATTTTCAGAAGCATAAAACTAAAACACACTATTTGAATTGTTCACGAGTTATGCTACAGAAATTCCAGACCAGAAATATATGATTTAGGTGACCAAACGTGGTCACCTTAATCATGTGAAACAGAAACAACATGAAATGCCAGATACAGTTTAAACAAATAAATAGTACTATAAACATACAATATTACGCACAAAATACGCAAATAACTTTACCGTTTGTTTTTAAAGAATACAATACTTATTCAATGCTGTGGTAGCAACAATACAAATAACATCTTAAATAATGTATAAAATTTCGATTAAATCATGCAACAAAAAATAATCCCAAAATATATGTAATATGTATTAATCTAAGCCAGAACAGTATTTTCTAAAATAATACAGACCCAAGATTATTTTTGTGGGCATTAACCAAGTAACGTGCTACGAGTATATAATATGGATATAGAATTTATTACGCAATTATTAGGTGGTATATAAAAGTGTAGGAAAATTTTATAAATTATTATGCAATATATATGACAACCGCACTTGAAAAACCTTTTTATAAAATGCTTGGTAATCAAAAATTTAGACTAAATGTGTTAAGCAAACACGTTTATAAGTAGACATACATATTCAAAATATGCAATTTCAGTTGCAACAAAAGTTTTAATAAGGCTGATGGATCTAGAATTCACATTTTGGTAAATTTGGGTAGTAAAATGAAAAGGTTTGCGTACAAGCCAACTTACAAAATTTGTAACATCCTTTAAATTGTGCGACATACTTAAAATTTGAACTCTGAATAGTTATTGTTACTGAACCATGCTACCATATATACAATACATAGTACCATATTTTTAAAACATCTGTAAAAAATACATAAACGGTGTTTCTTTTTTTTTTTTTTTCAAATATTACCTTTTCAATCACTATTAATTTGAATTTTAAAAAAAAATTGCGTAATATTTCTAAAGATTCACCACAATTCCTGTTTTCCATATACGGTACTAAGGAAAGTCCCATAAGAATTTATTGAAAATTGTGTTCAGAGTTGTTTCAAGAAATTCTGTTCGTTTGCTTTGAAAGTAAAACCTCCCTCTTAAAAGAAGTTAGCTTATGAAAAATCTTTTTACAAAGCAGACCATCTAATCAGATTTCCAAAAAGATCAAAAATTGTGTATTTTCTAATTAATAAATAATTTTAGGAGAGACACCAGATTCTAACTCAATATTCTTACTTTATTTCCGGAATTCTTTAATTTCTAAATCTTTCATTATTTTCTATAGTAGTTTCACATCTCCTTTTAGAATAAAATCAGTACTTCTACACCGCGCCATTTAGAGAAGTCACACCTTTCACTTCCCAGTTTTTTTTTTTTACTATTTCTCTGCAATTTTTGTGCCACAATAACGTGGTAGCAATCGCATAGTTTTTACGAGTCAAGTGTTTGGATGATGAAATGTTTCTTTGAAATAAAACAATGATACAATTCCTTGAAAAATAATCTGAAAATGCAGGAAAATACATTAAATAAACTTGAATAGCATAGCAAAGAACATAATGAATTCGTATTTGTAATTACTATTTCCAAAATATTTTTTAGATAAATACAAAATTTCTTTCAATTATTTATAAGAATATAAAAATATCATACAATAGTATTTTTTCTTAAAAAACGATAAATAAAATAAAACAGTCTGAAAAAAAAAATTAACGCTGATATTAATGTAGTATTAAATTGGCGAACATTAGCAGTTTGGTCTCATTTTACATTATTTCGGTTTATTTGTATAGCATTTGTAATCAGACTTTTAAAACTTTATAAACGAGAATTCACAGCACAATCCAGGAAAGAAGATAATTTTACTATGCTTTAGATGAAAAACTGTCGCGTGTTATAATATTTTAGTAGTTTTGTAAATTAACACAAATAATGAAACGTTCGTTTTATAAGTAGGCCGCTCTTAAAAATTGTTTTGTTAATACATTTATGACATTAGAACGACATCGTAATTACATAAAAATCATTTAAAAACATTTTATATCCACATTATATCTAAAAAGATACAATGAATATGTTAAGAAATTTAAATCTAAATAAATATGCGAATTTAAATTGCGCCACATTTCAAAATTTGTAAGCTAAAGTGCTCAACCCCTAAGGTCTTACTATTTTAATAATCCTTTATTACTGGCGAATATTAAAGTATGGAGCTCATTATTACATCTTTGAATGGCATTTTGTGCATCAAAAGAATTTTATACCTGATCAATATCGACCGATCAGGAAACGATACCATAGCAAATTAAACCACTGAATATTTTTTACTTTCGCAGATTCTCATCCTAAATTTATGTTATCATTCGGCCTATTTGTGATTAACATAGTAAAAAATAGAAGAGTTTTTTTTCTTTTATTAATGACATTCTTTAATATTATATATAAGTAAAGATGTGGCGTTCTTGTTTATATGTGAAACATGCAATAATAAATCGCATTAGTTTCGTAGTTTTTTTTTTTTTTTTTTTTTTTTTTAAACTTTTTTTTTAATACTTTTCAATCGATACAAATAAGAGCAAAAATTAATTTATGGTCCTGCAAAAGGTTACGACTATAATAATACACAAAAAATTTGGAAAGTTATTTAACATCGACTACTAATAATACACATTATAATTATTTTAATCACTAAAAACACACACACACTTCTTTTTGTCCTTGAGAAAACTTATTCTTTATTTAATATTGTTCACTTAATATTATTAAATTGTAATTGACTTAATATTCGACGACATAACTACTACTGCTAATAATAATAATAATAATAAAACAGTATCAATAACTTTTAACCATCGATTATATAGTTCTGGTTCGATACTGGCCTCTAAACTTTAAAAAGAAAACATTGAATTAAATTATTCACATATGTATTGCACTAATTATTTCATTTTAAACATAATAAACATCAATATACGCGAAAACTATATGAAGCAAGTGCACCATATACTAATTAATATATAATTGAAATGTCATAGGGGAAAAACGATGACAATCGTAGTCACGTGGTGTTACATGACAGTTATTGATTGTACTTTCTTTCGAGAACTTCAACTTTCATCGTTCTTCTCTCTAAGTGTGTTCTTCAAAGGATTACTACAATTTTTGTCCCGGTCCAAGATTTCAATAGTGTGAGTATGCCTCTCAAGCCCAAAAATGACACTGTCATCTCAAATTTTACAAAAAGAGGACTATCATTGTTCCCCCCCCCCCCCCTGAGTCTTCAGTTCTAAAATTATTTTTTTTTCTTTAATACATATACATCATTGTTACAGCAGCTCCCACAATTACGATTACGCCAAAGTCGTAGCTATGCTCTTCTATAATCACATAAACGCTATATATATACATATACGTTAATCACACGTATACATAAAATGCTCCTATATCTGCCCAATACAATTTATATTTATTATATATATATGTGTGTGTCAAATATATCATATATACATTATATACAAAAGTAATATTTACATGTTATATGACATATGTCATATATGCGACATATATACGACTTTTTTAAAACCAAAACTAAAATAGCATAAATCTTACTCTGCATAAGAAGACTGTCCGAATGTTGATTCGTCGAGAACGGATTCGACACTTTACATGTATAGTTTCCGTTGTGCTCTGGTCCTAAATGTGTAATTGCCAGCGTTGAAGTGTAATCATCTACATTTCGAACCGTGTAAGTGCCGCTCTCTGCTATTTCTTTGCCGTCTTTTAACCAAGTGAACTTAAACGGGGGATCGCCGTCTGTAACTGCACACATAACTGACGTTCTCTTTCCAGATTTAAGAACTCCGGAGAAATGAAATGGTTTTATCTCAAGTCTTGTTTCAGCTGAAAAAGTGAACATTGTCAGGGCTGCATGTGAGCTATATCGACATTCTAAGACAGTGGAGTAATCACAAATGTATAAATATATTTTGTTAATTTTATTTCAAATATTAAAGAGGGGAAATTTAATTGCCTAACCTTTTCGTGATCTAATAATGGGACATTCTTTTGAATTTGTTATTATTCTGAATTTACAGTTATTATTGCTGTTATCTGGATGTATTAATGGTAATATGCAGTCGAACTCGTTTAATACGAACACGTCTAAAACGAGGACACGATTAAAACGAGCCATTTGCACTTTAAGGATGTAAACTATATTAAAATTTTCACGCTTTTTACGAGTTATAAAAGCTGGATCATGGCTCCATTTCAATGCGAGTTCGGCGAAAAGTAGGATTAATTAGGAAATAAATATCTTTTCGAACAGTGTACTCTCTCATCGATAATATTTCAACATTACAACAATCAAAATGTAGAAATTTGCCAGTTTTACCAGACAGAATTTCAACTTTCAAGGAATCCAACCTTCTATCCCCACCCCCTAAAGATCCTGCCTTAAAAGAAAGAAGTGGGGGAGATAACATCTCAAAAACTGTCACTTTGTTAGACTAACGACTAAGCCATGAAAACGAAAAAACATAAAAGAAAACCTTTGTTTCTTTAAATTGGACTCTGGGCCATATTAACCAGCCTTTCCATGTCTCTTATTTCACCGATTTTGGGTTCTTCCGTGAAAAAAAGCATTACTCTCGTTCGTGGCCTTTGGAATTACTAGTCCTTCAGAGGCTTTCAGTACTAGGATTTTCTGTAAAGAAAAGACCCGTCGAAATAAAACGACACTCAAAAAGGTAAGACTGAGTATATTATGTTAACTTCGTGATATAAAGTTAATTTTAGCATTGAGATAAATAGAGCAACTAATAGTAGTTTAATTATATGTATGTTTTTATGTGCGTTCGTAATCTAATATATAAAAATGAAAATTTGTCTGTTTGTAATGCTATACAAATCCATAGTTTGGAAGCGAGAATTCCGAAATGTTACGTATATGTGTATTAAAACACGACCGATGCAAGTAAAGTAATCCGGAATCGAAATAACTTATAGTTCATTTTTAATTAATAAAAAACCACCCATTTAACAGCAATTTCCTATCAAATTTAACTATTTTTCGTTACAGAAGTTGTCAAAAATTAAAAATCCACAATAAAATTCTTATCACAAACATTACTTTTCTATTGCAAGACGGATTACATATTACGTACGCCACGCTTCACTAAAAAGCTGTAGCGGGTATTACTATATTTTTTTTTACCTCGCATGCAAATAATTAGAGTTAAACATTACGTACGCCACGCTGCAATAATAAAAATCTTTAGCGGGTATTACGATAATTCTTTTACCTCACATGAAAATAAATAGACATTTAATTGTGTATAATTATTACAAATTTTTAAAAATAAAGAAACATTTTATCAGAAACAACAACAAAACTTTTTATTCTATTTATTCCCTTATTCCAAAGATATCGTTTTATCGTCTGCGTTTTATCGTATAACACGGTAAATTAAATTTCATTTTTTAAAAAAATGCACAGTAGTAGAAAAATATTTTACTAAATCGAATAGTTATTTTTAATTTTGGTTTTAGAATTAAATTCATGAACTCCCGTGCATAGAACGGGTTAAACAGCTAGTATATATACGTAGCACCTAGTGTCACCGTCTGGTCCTCCTATAACACCGCAAAAACGACCCAATCGAATGGTTTGCAGAATAGATAGAATCGTTGCAGAATTGTGTCGAATCCTTTCAAATTTGATGAAAATCGAATCAAAAACTTAAAAAAATATTTTAAAAAGTTTTCATTCTATTCAATCCCATCCTACATCATTAATCATAGGATATCATTGAATTAAACTTAAAATTACACTATATGCAAATTACTTAAAAGATGAAAAATATTTAGAAAGGTGTTAAATTACTTTGATATTTCTTAGTACTTTCAACTATATACACAGCCTTCATCAGAGAATAGAAAATACTTTTTTATTCTTTTCTATTTTCTGACGAAGGGCTATGTATATAGTTGAAAGTACTAAGAAATATCAAAGTAATTTAACACCTTATTAAATATTTTTCATCTTAAGTAATTTGCATATAGTATAATTTTAAGTTTAACTTTTTAAAGATTAATTTAGCATTCTATTAATTTATTTGCTAATATCCCATGAGTGTTATTTAAGATGAATCCTATTATTTCCGTATGAAGTTAATACACATAGAATCGTAATAAATTTGTATTCGTACATTTTTGCATAAGAATGCAGCAGCTATTGCACCCAGATCTGACTATTTATAAAACTAGTTATAGTACGAACCGCATTGGCCACGTTTGGCGTACAATTTCAGACTTGTTAAAATTTTTATTACCTACACGGGTATTATGAGTAACGTTACAGGGACTTTTATTCTCGTATTAACAGAGTTCGACTGTGTGTCTTTACAATTACTATTTTCGCCTCATTTATGTTTCAGAATTTAGTTAAAGGGGAAAAAATGACATTTAAAGCTTCATGCACCGTTGCTGACATTTTTGTTTTCTAGCATGTTTCATTCTTTTCAAATTAAAAATGGGGTCTGCTTGTCCGAAAAAATAACATGATAAAAGTACTGGGAAAATGTTATTACTATTTTCGCCTCATTTATGTTTCAGAAATCAGAATTTAGTTAAAGGAAAAAAACAAATTACATTTAAAGCTTTATACACCGTTGACAATTTCGTTTCCTAACATGTGCGTTTCATTCTTTTGAAATTAAAAATGGGGTCTGTTTGTCCGAAAAAATAACAAAAGTATTGGGAAAATGTTATTTTTGTTTAATTCTGTTGTAGTGGACACCTTTTTCCAAATGTCTTCGAAAATTCTTTCATAATCTGTTGCGCATGTATCTATCTAATAGTAGACACAATCCCTGACACGTTCTTAAGATTAAAGTAAATCTTATATTTTGCCAATTGATTAGCAACTTTAAATTTTATAAAAGGTTTTTTTTTCTTCCGAAAATCAATGAAATAATTGGATTCGTAAGGGTTAAAAGTAATTTTTAAAAATAAACTAACTTTACCGAGAAGAGAAAAGGTAAGGATAAATCAAATAAAGTATTTTATGGTAATACTTTTTAGAAAATAATCATACGAATGTATCAATCGAACTGCATATATTCTCAACTGTTTAATAGTTTTGTGGGCTATAGTATAGCCAGCCAAATACTGAAAAAGTTATACAGAAACACATATAAAAAGTACCTTTCTAACTAAAAAACTAATCAAAGTGGATCAAATCTATAAAACTTTTTTAAAAAGGTATACATGTATGGAAAATTACTATAAAAATTAATAAATTAGGAATAAAAAGTTCTATATGGTTTCTAACAAGAAATCTATATTTCAATGTAATATAAAATAAAAACTTTTGAGCTTGTTTCAGATGATTACTGAAATATTTGTATTAATTTAAAATTTAAAATACAAGCTACTATTTATGTCAAAAATTAGTAAATAAGGATATTTTTTTCTGCTTCAACTACTGAACGTAGTCGACGGTATATTGAAATAAAATAATGCAAAAGTTTTGGCAGAAATACAGTCTAGCTTTTACAAACGAAACTTCACATAAATTGACATTTGATTTAAAAAAAAAAAAATACTAATAACCAATAATATAAAAATTCTTCACTTACCTTTGATAACTTTGATGAAAATGAAGGATAAAAGGATGGCTATGGTAAATATTTCGGATTTATGCAACAATTCCATATTTAAGACGAAGTAAGTAGTAAGTATTATTTCACACAAGATGTAAAATAGTTATACAAACGATGACTGACTCATTTAGACGTTAAAATCATTAATAAAATACAAATCTTCGCCTTAAACTGCTTCTGTGTGGAACAAATCCTGTAAAACATGCCGAAGAACGCCATATAAAGTAGGAGTACAGACAGAAAACACATAACTGGAGCACTAGCACCACACAGTGGCAAATATCA
Organism: Maratus speciosus; assembly: GCA_963932465.1. Taxonomy (NCBI): domain Eukaryota; kingdom Metazoa; phylum Arthropoda; class Arachnida; order Araneae; family Salticidae; genus Maratus; species Maratus speciosus. The sequence goes on along the minus strand of OZ010791.1, from coordinate 13,862,106 downwards.
AAACTAAAAATATTTCAATAATCTATGATGTCTTTTACTTTATAGAATTACTATTACTATAATACTACAAATCTAAAATTATGTGTATTTATTTGAGTGTAATAAGTGATTAATGAAGAACTTTTAGTTTACCAACACAATCATTTTATACATGGCAACGTGAGAATTTAAATATTTTAGGCTTAAATAAAGATAAAATAAACATGAGTTCTGTAAAAAACAATTAAAAAGGTATGATCTATTTTTCCTTCCATATCATAAATAATGTGGTAACACATACATATATATATATATATTTTTCAAAATATCTTGATGAATAAGAAAAAATGCAATTATTCAAAAAAAGAAACATTTTTTAAATACACATATCATATGAAGAATGCCTATTTAATGAATTCCTGTTTCGAAAATACATTTTTCAGTCATTCATCACAAGCCATTATAAATAACCAAAAATAAAATATCACCAATCTGCACTGTACGTTAATCAAAATAATCATGTCTTGGCTTTAGAACAAACTCTACATCAAATGTCAAGCTATATGCAATTCCCTGTTAAAAATTGTTAATTAACATCAGAAAGTATTTCTATTTCTTTTATTCAATGTGTATTACTTTATCACAAGATTCAAAATATGGAGAAAAACCTTTCCACCACGCCATTCATTGGTGTGTGTTAAAATCTTAAACCATGTATTTCAGTAATACCTAAAGACGATCAATTAAATCAAAGTTTAAAAATCATGTGAAATGTTCATTTGTGAAATATGTAAATATCGCTCGTATTGAATCAAGACGTACGGATATGTATCGTACAGACTATCTCGCTGAACTATAATTCTGTAGAGAGAGAATAATAAAAACCACACTTTCCAAATGTTTATTGAGAAAAAGAAAAAAAAACGAAAAAAATCCGTTAGATGTCTTATCTAATACGTGGGAAATAACTTTTATTGAAAACAGATACTATAAATATAAGCCGTTTGAACTTTTCCATTTTTATTAGTTCATTTTCCCTCAATTCCGGCATAATTTTCAAATCTAAGCGAGAAAAAGCGCAAATTCCGTGAAATCGCGCAGGATTTCAGGCAATTTTAGTACCGGTATTTTTCGGATTTTTGGCGAAAACTTTTGTACAGTGCGAGAAACTTCAGAACGGCAATAAAATAAACGCATATGCATATACTTGTGTTGCATTACCTTTCATGCGACTGTTTGGTATATCAAATTTCAGTGTGTTCAGAAGACTATATTTGGTAAATATTTTATAGATATTCCACGGCGCACCTACAAATCTGTTAAGATGTGTGCAGGGTTTATTTTGCATATTTATGTAAGCATGATATTGTATCACCACTTGAAAGATTCAGTACAGCTTGTAAAATAATTTAATTAAAACGCAATTCAGTATAAAAACACAAATTTAATGAGCACTAAAAAGCAATTTATATACAATCAAAATAATCGTACCAATTCTCCACACTAGAACTCCACAAGCCAAAATCCTGGCTCTTTTCATATAATCGCATTTGCCACGGGCTTGCAGCAAAAATAACTCTTTTCATACAGAGCTCTTCAGAGAGCGACTTTCGCTCCCTCTCCTACGCTATTAATTCAATGATATCCCATGATAGGTAAAGATTCTAGGTTGCCATGGTGATGACGTCCTATTTAAGGACGAGTCCTATTATTTCCGTATGACTGAATTTAACCTATAGATAATCGCAATAACTTTTGTATTCGTGCCTTTTTGCATAAGAACGCAATAGCTATTGCACCCAGGTCTGACTATTTATGAAACGAGTTATAGTACAACGCACCTCATTGGCCACGTTTGACTTGCAATTTCAGACTTCTTGTCCTTCAGCACATTTGAAACTGCACTTGGATGTCCGCCCCGCGTCTTGATTATGTTAATTATAACAAAAAAAAATTAAAAAATGGATTTATTAGCACGAACAAAATTTACTTTCTAAGCGTATAAGTGTGAAAAGAAAACAGTTTGTTTCAATGTGTAACAAATAGGCACCTTTAAATGTTATTGGTGATCTTTTAAAAAAATATGTATAAAAAAATAATGCTACGGGAGACTATTTTATAAGATGATTTTATAAAATATCGTCCTTGTTAGATCGGATTTCGGAGCAAAATCTTCCGAGGGTGAACGAGGATAAGAGGATGAACGACTAAAATCTCTTTATCAACTGCTAGAATAATTTAGGCTTTAATATTATCCTATTCAGAAAAGTACACTTCAAATATAGCATTTTGGGAATACAAATAAAGCCATTGCGTCTGTTGGCAGTCCCCACACGAAACTAACAAAAGACAGTTTAATTAAAGAACTTTAAATATCAAAACTTAATATTTGCTAAAAGGGATAAAAATACATTCACAAGGCAAATAAACACCTTTATTTATTCAGATCGACATGTTTCATCGTTCTGACGACGACATTCTCAAGATTTATACTGATACAAATATTTTCGCAAAAAAATTTAAATTGGAAAACCGGTAAACGAAAAATCACGCGATCTGATGCATAATGAAATTGACTGCAATATTAAAAACTGATATTTGTGAACGTGAATTATTTTATACTATTGTTTCATTATTCTGTAGAGCACCTCCTTCCAAATTTTACGAAGCTCATGGAGGCTGAATCATTGCATATTATTCTCACTCCATAAAATGATCTCTATTGATTCTCGGATAATGGATGGCAAATAAAATCTTGATGGATAAATTATTCTACTACTTTTTAAATTAATCTGTAAAGGTTCTTTGTTATATAGTCCAGTAAAAGCTTTAATGAAGTTATCTTTAAATATTTAAACGGCACACCTAAAACACTCTCACAGAACACTAATGATGCCACTGGTTTTTTTTTTTTTTCACAATGGTTGGAAAATTATTTTCCAAATGCAGTTCGACAGGATGAGGGGAAGAAACTCATAGCCTGAAAAAAATATCTATATATAATAAAATATACTTATTACGTAATCAGAAATATTTAAAAAATAATCAATATGTCATGAAGATATGTTAATTACAATCACATACATGCAATCCAAAATGTATCTGAATCAAATTTATACAATATCATGATTTAAAACAAAACCTCACACAGATAATTAAAAATATATTATAGAAAGTACAGATATTCATTATTATATCTATTGCGAATACTATTTAAATTCGTCGTATATGATCTTTTTTTAAATACATATTACTATCCAAATTTCTTAACACAAAACTCTGAAACTACAAATAAAATTATGATATCAACAAATACGCTAAACTAGTTAATGGAACTTTAGAAAATTACGGATTACATGTATACATGGAAATAGATATCATACAAAGCATTCCAAATGCACGCGTTTTATTAATATACTTGTATTTCTTAAAATGCCAACCTATCAGTCAGGACATCTAATGCTGACCTTTTCTTACTGTACAAATACAACGCTAGAATAATCAGGTTGTTTTTATTACCAGTTTTCGCAATATTTATGCAACAAAAAAAAACTAGTAATTACTGTAAAATTTTATTTGCTAAATCAAACCATCTTTTTCTGCTTCACCAATGGCTTCGATGTGAAGCCGTATACAAAAATAATTCTACTGTAAAAGAACATGTAATAGTCCATTAAATTGCGCAAAATTAAAAATTACAGTATATGACAACGGGAGTTTACGGAGTGTTTCAAAAACTTCCTATACTTTACCAAACTCTCACAGACATCCAATTCATAAGCTGGTCCTGTTATATTGGATACAACGCTAAAGTAATAAATGTTTTGTTTTTCAGATTTTACAATATTTGTACTACAAGAAAATTATTAATTACTCTAAAATTTTGTATTCTCTATCAAAAGCCCGCTTCCCGCTTCTCCTGATGCTTCGATGTGGAACCATATGCAATAAAAATTTTACTTTAAAAAAAAACAAACATGTAAAACAGTTCATTAAATTCCATAAATACAAAATTACAGATTATTCTACAGGACAACAGGGATGGTACAGAGTGTTCCAAAAAATCCCTATAGTTAACTATCCTCTCACAATCAGGACATCTAACTGGTGAGCTGTCCATGCCATAGTGCATTTAACGCTGGAATCACAATATCTATTCCAAACGGAAATGTCAAAATATATATTAAAATATTTGTTTGCTTAAGAGACGTTATTAAAAACACATTAAAAACCTATATTGACATGTTTCAACTCTTTCACTGAGTCGACATCAGAATGTATAATAGAAATTATAAATACGACTCGGTGAAGGAGCTGAAACATGTCAATATAGGTTTTTAATTTACTTTTAATGTGTTTTTAGTAACGTCTTTTAAGCAAATAAATATTATAAGTTTTGACTTTTCAGTTTGGAATATATATTGTGATACGGTTATTAGTGGACGTAATTAAGGCTTATTACTCATACTGCCACTTATATCTGTATTGCTGGAATAATCATTTTTTCTTCTTTTTTTCAGTTTTCACAATATCATACAAGAAAACTATTAATTACTGTAAAATTTTGTTTCAGGTATCAAAAATTCTTTTTGATACCTCTCGATACCCGATTTTGATTCTCCCGTGGCTTCGATGTGAAACCATGTATAAAATTTTTACTTAAAACAAACATGTAAAACATCCCATGAAATTGCATTAATTCAAAATTACAGATTATTTCTACGTGATACCAGGTATGGTATAGTGTGTTCCAAAAATTGATTTATACATTACTAACCTTTCATAGTCAGGACATCTGACTGCTCAGCTGTTCCGGCTACATTGGACACAACGCAAGAGTAATTTCCATTGTTTTGGGGACCCAGTCTCGTGAAGGCCAAATTCGAATTAAATTCGTCTAAGATTCGAACATTAACACCTTCTCCTTCAGCCAACGGTATCCCATCTTTTAACCATTTGAACGTGAAAGGTGGGTCCCCATCGATGACCGAACAAATTATCGTGACTCTTTTTCCAGGTTTTAAACTACCAGAAAATTGAAATGGCTTGATTTCAGGTTTTGTAAGGCCTATAATACAATAAATACAGTATATAATAAGTGAAAGCCTTAATGTAGTGTATGAAAATATAGAGAAACAAACAAAAATCAAATTATTTTTTAATTTTCGTAATACTGAATTAGAAATATACTCGTTGTAAAATCTCAGTTAATATTAGTTACTACATTGAATTTATCAGTTACGTTTTATACACTATGTATTTTGAAGGAATACATTTAAGAAAATATATTGTATAAAAATATTGAGTAACAAATATTTTTTTTCAATTCTTATAATACTTTTGAATTAAATCTGCTAATTATTGTAAAATCTGAATTAATATTGCTTACTCCATAAATTTATAATTTAGATTTTATAAACTATATATTTTGAAGCTTTAAGAAACTGTCTTGGTGCATTTTCAAATAAAATTGACTAGGATAAAATATTTTTAAATGAAAGAATGGGGAATATATTGAGAATATTTGAACCAAGTAAATGGAAATTAAATTTTATTTGTGAATAAATAACGGGAATTTACTAATGTACTATTTACTAATAACTAATTTATAAAGTAACGAGCATGGCATGCTAATAAAATTTCACAATCACATTTATTTTAATGACAGCGCTTTCATATATTTCTATAAATCCACTGATTTATTAATTTTATTTGTTTTTTAAATTTCACGAAATAGTAAGTATCCTATCCTATTTTCATTTGTGCACGATTCAAATATGATTGCTAATTTACTTATTCTTTAAATACTCAGTTTTATAAAATGAATGCAAATACATATAATTATGAATGTGTAAATGTAAATATATACAGCATAATCAAGCAAATGTATGCATACAACATATATATTCAATCGAGAGAAAGAAGAAAAATTAATATCCTCAAAAACCTTATAGCTGTTTTTAAAGAATTTAAAATGTTACAAGGGGTTTTTTATTAGTTAATTTTCTAAATAATTAACTAATTAGCAAATAGTCTTGATCGTTCTGTTGTATTTCCAAAGTACTATTCACTTAAAAATTCGTTTCATTCATTTTATTCAGTTTAAGTAGTCTTTAAGTGTTAAACCATTAAAATCTAACAGATGCAACCAGAATTTTGTCCTGTACAGAATGAGTTCATCTGTTTCAGGTTATTTTTTGTTGTCTAACGTTAATACATACCAGGCATTTGTTACTGAATATATATATATTTCCTCAATATTTAGTCCTTGCGAATTAATATCTTTAATTTCATTTATTTCTTCATATTCTTTATTCAAAAATGTTTTATCATAAATCAAGTTAATTTTTTTAAACCACTTAGCATTAACCCCTGACTACCCAGAAAAAAGTGCAAAATTGTAATGTAGTTTTCTCTGTAAGTATTTAAAAATGCTAAAAAGGATGATTTTTTTTCCTACATAACATAAAAACTTAATAAAATAAAATCCTTGATAGTATTAATCATTACTAAATATTTTAAAACTGCATTGTATCTTTAAAATTACATTAATTGAAATAATGCTCTTATTGCAGTGAAACCTACAGCTTTGTGAACGAATATATCAGTTCACGGCGCTGGGAAGGTTTTAATAACATTTCAGAGTAAAACATGTCTCAAAAAGGAATTTTAATGGTTTATTCCAATAACACTAATAAGATTTTCGTTTAATAAAGATAGATTCCGTTAAAATTTCTGATAAATTAAATTTATTTTAAGAATTTGATACTTACCTATGTGTTGCTTATATATAGTTTTAAAAAAAACAGTTTAAGTGTAAAAAAATTTAAATATAAATATTTTTAAATGTGAAAAATTCAACTTAACTTCTCACCTAAAAACACTAACAGATATTGACACAATACCGGGTTTCAATTTCTTGTTTAACAAGGCAAAAAATTTAAATTGGAGTAATTCTTAATTTAATGAAATGTTTGGTTATTTCAATATTTACCTATATTTTGAAAACAAAACTAATCAATTTCACTTATCAATATAAATTTTCTTTAATAAGACAATTTTTTAAAAAAGAACACAAACATATCACAGACAAAAACTACGCACGCAATTTAAAATATCTTCTCAGTGATCTTAAACATTTTTGTAAATGTTTATTTCTCAAAATCTTTTTTATGCCAAAACAAATAATTTTAATATATTGCAATAATTGTTTTTAAATTTAAAATACTGGCAACGTGAAGGTAATAAAAAATAACAAAATTTCACACCGGAATGTTTCATTAAAAATCTGATATTGCGGTTTCTTATGAGGCAATATTTTCTTTTTAAACCAAATATTTCATCAATATCGACGCTTCGTTCTCAATACTTTGATTATTATGCTAAACCTATGAGCTATATAAGATATTGCCTACATGTATTTAAAATATAATCATCGCGATATTTATAGTATTTTACAAAATTAGCACCAAACCTTAACCAGTACAGGTTTGCTATAAAAATGAAAAGTATGTGCTACAAATTTAAATTATGCTGAATGATTTTTACATAAATTTTCTAAGCACTTATAAGATAATAGTACTTAAAATATATCAAAAGAATTTAACTAGCAAATACAGTAAAAGATTTTTAATGCATTTTTGCTATGAAATTATATTTTAAATGCCTATTTTTTTTATAATATTTATTCTCTTTTTATATCTCTGGTATTGTGAAGATGGCGGATTTTTTTTTAATCCTTTATTCTTTCAATTTATCAAATAGATTTTTTTTTCACTAGAACAGCATTTAATTATTTCTAAAGCTTAAAAAAAATGATTTTTACAGCACACGACATTTAAAGCCTAGTTTCTATTTTATTGAAAATCTAATTATAATTAAATAATCTTTCTTGATAACAACACTGTTGTAAGTATAAATGACTTATTTTCAAGAGAGACTTTTTATCAATAGTTAATCTAGTGAAAACAGATTGATTTTAGTTATATTACAAATATATAAAACATTACACACAAAAAGCATAAAGTCTTACCTTGAGATGCTCCAATTATCAAAAGAAACAGTACGCTCTGCGCTAACATCATCATCAAATTTAATTCCACTGTTATAGACTTTTGAACATACGTTAACTAAATTTAATGTGTTTTTGAAGTAACTAAAGAAAACTATTTTCTGAAGTAGAAAAAAACATTTCAAATAAATATAATGACAGCTTTCAACGAATAGACATACAAAGTAATGGAGTCTCAGTAAGACAGTAAATAACAGAAGCTTAAGCAAGTTTTACATTTATGCAGCACTAGCGCCACACAGTGCCAGTAATATAAGTTAAAAGTTTTGTTATAAAAAGGTTAATGGCGAAAATTTTAACACTTAAAAACCCTATGACCGTCCAGGGATTTTTCCGCATTGTTATAAGAATTCTTGTAACTCCAAGGATGTATATGAGGACGTGAGTTTCAAAACTCGCATTAACCAGAAAATCAAATTCAGAAATAGCGAAAAACCTCCGATAGCATCCATTAGTTTTCATTGTAAACTAAGATTTTACAATGCCCCAAATACACGATAAAACTAGTTTTTTAAAGATTGTACTTTTCGATGCAAGTTTATCAATAGAATAGATTGATAGAGAAAACACATTATTTTTTAAATTTTGGATAAGGCGAGTTTTGAAACTCAGGTCCTCATATTTTTTAATCGTCATGTGATGCAATTATAGCTTTCACTTCTCTTCATTTAATGTACTTTTCAAAACATAATTCTGGGTCATTCCATGGTAACTTACGTTACATTTAGAATAATTTGCTTCAGTAATTTTAGTGATATAACACCAAAAATAGAATTCAAAATATAAAGCTGACAATTTATTAATTAAACCTATTCCAAGTTCAATTTAGATTAAATTTATCTAATTTTTGTGTTATTTATTTAAATCTGGCAGTTAAATTTACTCAGTAATGTGACTGACATTACTGAAAAGGAACATAAGTTACCATAAAAAATATAATTTTCAGTCTCATTTTCTAGGTAATTTTCATTCAAATTGATATTTGGATAGGTTTAATTAACAAATCATGTCAATTTTACATTTGAATATATTTTGGCGTTATATTACTAAAATTACTGCAGTAAATTGCTCTAAATATAACGTAAGTTACCATGGAATGACCCTTCTGTTAAAAATATTTTTGTCTACAGCCAATTTAACAGGATTTCGGTAATATACAAACCAGTCGATTAAAAGATTAAGAATATTTATCAAACAAGCGGGATAAAGGGACAGAGAAATACATAAAACCAGTTGAAACTAGCTTACTAAAACAAAATATATTTAAGCCAAAAAATGTAAAGTGAAGTACATTAAGCTAAGTACATTGAAACCAGGGACATTATAGCTATTTTATGAAAATGTCTAAAAATTTCAAATAGTAAAATTATAGCAGGTTATATTATTTACAGATTTCATATTTGTCTTAACTGAATTTTCATATATATAAATATTAATAGAATAAATGAAAATAGATTACCATCGCAATACTAATACAAAAAAAAAAATGTTTAAGTTTGTTTATGGCATCTTAATTATTAAATTCATAAATAAAACACACAATAGATAATACTAACACGCATACACATACGCACGTACAAGGGAAGTTGTTAATGTGTATTATTCTTATCAAAAATAGGAAGAGTATTAAGTATATTAAAACATAACTATTGAAGAATAGTTTAAGAAGCATAACACAAAAAGGCAATGTTTCATTTAAATTGTTTTTTTGGAATTTATGAGTTGAACTACAGAAATATCAGACTGGAAATTTTTTGGGACATCATATGCCAAATACAGCGCAGCCCCGATTATCTAAGGAATTTGGTGGCAAGGGCACCGCGGATAATAAAAATCGCGGATAACCCGAAAAAGACTGAAAATGGCGGTGCAAACACACACACACACACAAAAAATAAACATAAAAACTGTTTTAGTGTTCAAAAAACATAAAACGTTTAAAATACATACATATGCACTGTATACATCAGAAACAACTGCTTTACGTCTAAATCACAAAAAAAAAAAAGAAAACAGTAAACAAGAAACAATGCCATACATACTGTACAAAAAGAGCCGAGTTACACCTTTAAAAAAAAAAAAAAAAATCAGTTACTTGTTTTTGCTTCTTGCTTTGGAAACACCTTTTCTTTATTCTAAATTGTAAACTATTGTTTTTCTGTTAGTATGGAATAATTTTTATCTCGAAAATGAGGTTATTCTTGATGTGCTCTCTCGGAATTTATCATAGTCTTATATTATTGTTAAATATTTTAATTGCTGTGTTTACGTTAGTTTAATAAAATCAAGAAAAGACAGACTTTATATCTGATATTTCAAACATGGCAACCAAATCCAGAAGTATTCTTCTATTACTTTCGAATACATGAATTTTTCTGTTTATATTTATTAGTAAGGCTTATTGTATTTTCCTTGCTACTGGCTTGAATAAAAAAAAAAAAATCGTTTCGCGGATAAACCGCACCGCGGATCATCCGTTCGCGGATAATTCGAGGCTTTACTGTACAGACAAAATAAATAAAGCCACAGATATACAGTAGTACACTCTTATTTAAAAGCGTACAATTGATATGCATTTAAAAATATTTATATTGAATACGAATAAAAAAATTTGTGTTTCAGTTGTTTTATTATTTTTTTTAACGTTATCAAAATATAAAGTATTATGAAAGTCTTTCCAAAATAGAAAGGATGTTATGAAGACATTTAAATTGTGTATTTGCACTCCAAAGCTCTGTTAATAAAACTGTCAATTACCTTTCAAAGTGCACTGCCGACTTCGTTTACAGATATTTAGATTGAAAAAACATATTTAAGATATTTTCACTAAATATATATTTTTTTATATCTATCTCTTATAAAATAGACAAACTACTTCTTTTAGACGTGGAATTCACCAAAAATATTTTATCACTTTTTCACAAATGAAATAAATGCGTCAGTAATATAAGTATAGTGTGAAATCCTTAATTAGCGAAATGTATTACCGAGATAAATTAACGCCATAGTTGCTAAAAAATAATTCGAATCAGGATACAAAGTATAAATACATCCACACACATTAAATACAAATCAGTAACATAAAAAGTAACATATAAATCAATGTCAGAGTTATGAAATTCTTTAATCTAAGAAAAATTTTCTTTAAATTTTTTTACTAACTATACTTCTAGCATGGTGAGATTAACATACTAAATAATAATAAACATAATAAAAATTATTCTGAACTCACAAAGACAGAGGGATTAATATAATTAATAATCATACACTTATCCCATATATGGTCGCTTAGACTAAAATGTATAAAGGAGGGAGCGTTTAAAACATATAAAAGAAACGTATAAAGTGTTTAGCGCTAAGATTAAAACAAACAAGAATGAATCTGAAGTTTTTATAAAGCTCCTTTGAGTTATTATAAACATTTTAGCCCACTCGCCCACCCAAGTCTAACAGGAAATCAGTGGTTTGATAACTTCTTCCAACTAACTTTTACTTTGACTGAAGCTTTCAGATTTTATGTGTGGCTTCAAATGTTTTAATTTTTCAAAACGTCACAGAATAAGATTTTTTTTTTCAGAACTGAATCTTTCCACTATATTTTTCAACATCAGAAAAACTGAACACTTCTGTTTGAAAAATAAATGATCTATTTAAAAATATTTTTACTGCGCTCAAAAACCTTTTGGTAAAGTATATAGAAGTTAAGTATATTAGAACACGCCCCAAATTGTATTACATCAGTCAATGGGTTAAATGAATTTTAAAACATGTTATAACAGCATTTTTTTTTAAGTTATGGTACTTGAAACTATCGTCAGGTAATAAATCGACATAGATTTTTTCAATTAATTATTTTTGATTTTGTACGCGTTTGTATGATTCATGTGCTATAAGACCTTCCTTCGTGCCAAATTTAAAAGTTTTGAGTCAAACGGAAGTACCCTATAATTTTTAGAATAAAAATTACAGGATTATCCAAATGCAGGGTTAGCCTAAATGATTCATTAGGTTTCAAAACATTGTATTGAAAGGTATACGACCAATAAAGGCGGGTGATACATGGCAAGATACATACACTCACCAACTTTAAAAGCCTGACTCGTGGCTCGCGTGCAGGAACGCATCACTACTGCTGTGACGGACATTAACAGAAACATGGTATTGAACGTATGGACAGAACTGGATGACCGTTGGGATGTGTGCCGTGTAAATAAGGGTGCACACATTGAACATTTGTACCATGTACAAGAAACTGTGAGTATGTATAGTTTCATGTATCACCCGTCTATGTACGTCGTATACTTGTAAATAAACAGTCTTTTAAAACCGGATAAATCATTTAGGCTAACCCTATATATAAAAGCATATTAAAAACAGTTTTCGATCAAATTAATAAATTAAGCATATTTTCCTTTATTTTATTCAAATTCATCAGTACAATAACTTCGAAATAGACGATGAAAAATATTACAATTCAAGGAAGCGCAAGAAAATAGCCCATTTAAATAAAAAATTTAACTTTTTTAAATACAGAAACTCCCAAATTAATTCTATGATTCAAATTCAATCTGTTCTAGATTAACAACAAAATATACTTTTAAACCAAACGTGGTTTTAAACACGTTTAAAATCAATTAATAAAGTCAATATATTTAAGAAAAGTGCTCAAAAATAGATTAAATAGAAATTAATTTTTAAAAAAATTTCCCTTACATTGTAACTCACAATTACTTGTGAAAAAAAAAAATCATTGCAAGAAATTTTAAAAGTTGTCAAGAAATATGTAAACATTGACAGTCTCTGATTATATTAATAAAATAAATTTTTTTTATCGAAATTCATCAGTGCAATAATTGCGAAACGGATAATAAATATCACAGTTCAATGAAGCAAAGAAAATTTAACCCATTTAAATTGAAAATTTAACTTATTTTATATAAAAAAAATTTATGATTCATATTCAATCTATTCTAGATTAACAAGAATAAATACTTTTATATCACAAATACTTTTAAACGAGCTCAGAATCAAAGTCGCTACATATAAGAAAATTAAAAAACAATGTTCAAAGTTAGATTAAAGAGATATTAATAAGCATTTTCCCCCCCTCATACTGTACCTCACTATAATGTAAGGAAGTATGACTTATAAATTAAATATAAATAAATAAATATATATATATATATTTATTTAAAATTTAATTGTCCTTAATGCAAAATTAGCAAGCTGTGCTAAAACCGCTCTATCCCCGCAGGCCCTTCTATTTTTGTCATCTTCCATGCCAATTTAACTGCTGACTTAATAGTAAAGTATGGAATTCAATATCACATCTTTGAATGCCATCGCTTTGTGCATCAAAAAGAATTTTATATCCGATCAATATCTGTGGATCAAAATGACGTGTTGGAGTTTTAATCATTGAATTGTTTTTTTTTTTTTTTTTTTTTTTTTTAGTTTCGCAACTATTCATTTTAAAATGAAAGTTATCTAAACTCTTTAGATGAGTTTTTTCCATAGCAATAATAAAAAAATTGCTCAATATGAAAATGCAAGAACTTATATATGAAAGGACACTTTAGATGAGTTATTTTTCCCATAGCGATAATAATAAAAAATTGCTCAATATAAAAATGTAAGAAAAGGACACTTTAGATCAGAGTTCTTTTTCCATAGCAATAATTAAAAAAATGCTCAATATGAAAATATAAGAACTTATATATGAAAGGACACATAATGCTAAATACTTTAATTTATTGCATTACTCATGACGGTTATAATAAGACATACACAAAGAATATAAAATAATTGACAAAAAATACGTCATACCGCTAGGAACCATAATTTTGTAAATAGCTTTGAATCATATCTGTGGCAACGGACACTTTATATCAGTTTTTTTCCATAACAATAATAATAAAAAATTGCTTAATATGAAAATGTATGAACTTATATATGAAAGGACACATTATAATGCTAAATACTTTTTGTAATACAATTTATTGCAATACTCGTGACGGTCATAAAAGACATACATAAAAAAATATACAATAATTGACGAAAAGTATATCATACCAATAAAAACCATAATTTTGTAAATAGCTTTGAATCATATCTGTGGCAACAGACACTTAGTATATGTATTATGAGACCAATCAAGCATTTAATAGCGATTTTAATTATGTGTAATATCATATCCGTAAGATCTGTTGATATATGTGCTTTTAAACGCAGTGATATATGCGCGTTTAAAGCACATCTAAAAGAGGAATAAATAATGTATGTGTACGCCAGGTGGTTATTTTCTTTCTTTTTGTATATGAGAAATGAGTTTTAATATGAAAAATGAAATTTAATGGAATTGATACAGCGCATGTTTACATATACTTTTGCATTAATATATTTTTTTTTTCATTTTTTATCAAACATCTAATCAATCATAGTCAAGCCATCAGGTATACATTCATAATGCAGTTATAAAAAGTTTTAAGCAATTACAAAAACTCCCATTTTCAAAGACATCTCTCTTTGCATTACGCATTTATGAACTTTAACTTTGATGAAATAATATGAATATCGTTTTTAAAATGTGGAAAATTATCAACCTGAAACTTGCCTTAGCCAAAAGAATTTATACATTAAAAGGCTAAATAACAAAGAAAATGAGTTTCATTAAAGCCTTGGATAGTATTATGTATCTTAACTTTTAGGTACTTTATTGCATTAAGAAAATTCTGAATTTGTAAAAATTAAATTATTTTCAATATAAACGATAACACAATCAGAGCCAATATCCAAATATTACAAATACTGAAAGTAATAATTGACTCATTTAATAATTGACAATATATATTAATATTCTTCTTAAAGATCATTTTAATATACATAAAAACTCGTAATAATATATAGAAATACATTAGAATTCATATTGAAAAATATTTGTAGATGGAAAATAATTTCATTTTTTTCACTTGATAAGCATTAAAATCTTTTACACATCACGAATACATATGCATAAATATGATGTAAATTAATATTTAATTTGGAAATGAGTTTTCAACAAATAGTTGAAAAAAAAATAATATGACACATATTGTAATTAATGAGAAAAGAATTATATAAAACTATGACACATACTATAATTAGAAAAGAATGATATAAAACTGACACATACTGTAATTAATGAGAAAAGAATGATATAAAATAATATGACATACTGTAATTAATGAGTAAAACAAATGGATGAGTTTCAGACTGAGCTAATTTAACATTTGTAATCGAAATCAATAATTTAAAAAATACCATTTCTGTATTTAAGTAAAAAAATCTGAAAAAAAAAAATAGTTTTATAAAAATTTATATCCATAAATAGAAAATAGATTTACGTTACTAAACGAAATGAATAAACAAAAATTAAAAGTCACTTTGCGACGAGTAGCTGTATTATAAAAAGATATAAATGCAAACATTGATGATAATAATAAAGGGTATTGACATACACAACATATAAATCAATATAAATTACACAGGCCTGCATTGAAAAAACTGATAAGGTTAACAGTATGCTATTTTGGACACAGAGCACGAAAATATGCTAAAATTGCGTATCACATACCAATTTTTTTACTAACTCGATTTTTCTCTACTTGATGAAAGCACATGTCGATACAGTATATTTGACTGATTTAATCTTTGTAACTTTATTTCGGCAACGCTAGGTTATTTGTCGCTGCTACTATTGTTTACATTTCATAGCTGTGTATTTTTATTGTAAATTTGTATCTTTTAAATTAATTTTAAACTTTTAATTTAACCATTAACGTACCAATGCCGCCATATAAGCGGCATTGGCACCTTTACCAAATTTATTCGCTTGGCACCACTTCTTTTTAAAGAAACTCTTACTTGTACTTTGACAACATGTGCAAGAAAAGTTTACTAAAACATTTACTTTTAAAATATAGTGGTACGAATAGAATATAAAAATAAAATAATGCATTTAAAGCTACGGTCCAATAAGGGTTAATTTTGGTGAACTATGATAGTATTATGGCTACACGTGATTGCGTTAATTTTTCGGATACTTCAGTTACATTTGTGGTGAATATTCTATGCATTTTGTAAAATGTTGGAAAACTGTACATGATGGAACAAAAATGAGCTCATTTTTGGAAACAGCATCACAAAATCTTGTAAAACCACCACAGATTGTTTAAAAAATTTTCACAAAAGATTTTGTAAGCAATTTAATTGAATGAATATATAACAAAGCAATGTAGTTGAAATTTTTTATTTGTGTGATATTTTATATAAAATGTTACTATTTATATTATAAATAACATTACAGTAACTATTAAGTTATAAATCTGTATAACTAAAAAAATAATCTTCAGATATTATTTACCAATTCAATGTAAAAGTAAATTGAAACGCTATTTTAAATGACTAATATCGTAATCATTCAATATTTGCTATTTAAGTAAATCTTTTTACTATTTAATTTATTAAAAAATATTATCTATCAAACGTTTAATATTTCACTGTTCAGCCTAAAGAGATAAAATTTCTCTTTCTTGTTTAATGCAAATCATATGTCAACAGTGAGCACATATCTTTCAAAATATAAAAAATATGTTAAAAGTTTATGTAATTAAATATAAAAATTGATAAAAATCTCCATAAATCTGTTATAACTAAAAAAATAATCTTCAGATATTATTTACCAATTCAATGTAAAAGTAAATTAAAACGCTATTTTGAATGACTAATATCGTAATCATTCAATATTTGCTATTTAAGTAAATCTTTTTACTATTTAATTTATTAAAAAATATTAACTATCAAACGTTTTTAATAATTTTAATATTTCACTATACAGCCTAAAGAGAAAAAAAATCTCTTTCTTGTTTAATGCAAATCATATAATGTCAACACTGAGCACATATCTTTCAAAATATAAAAAGTATGTTAAAAGTTTATGTAATTAAATATAAAAATTGATAAAATAAAAACAATTTATAATGCTATCTAAGAATACCACAAATAAGCAAAATAACTTCTACTTTACAAATACCGATTTTTAATCCAAAACTTATTAATCTAAAATTATGCACATATTTATTATAGAATACCGCATGCATTATTATCTTTTTAATATATATAATGACCTTGTACCTTAAACATAAAATTCACAAATGTTTGACACATTTTCAAAGTAAATTTTAATCTTAGGCGCATGAAATTATCAGGTTCTCTTATTCAGAAACGATGAAATTTTTCTTTCTCCAATAAAGATACAGAATCTTTCAGAAAAGTCTGACAAAGTTGTCATTCGAACCAAATTTCTGGATGTTACAGTACGTGGAAGGTCGTCATGAGACTAATCTCTTATAACTGAAGATGATAAATGAGTTATGACATTTATCAAAAACTGAAAATCGCCACTCGATTACAAATCACTAATAGTCGGGCCGGTAAATTTCATGCTTTAAAGTTTAAAAATGAATTCCTGAATGCAGCAGAAAATTTCGTGTTTTGGGAGGGAAAAACATTTGGTACTTTTCCAGTATAGGGCCGTTAGCGGTTTTTTAAAAGCTTGGGGCAATTCGAGTTTCAGAAAGTAAGATTTGTTGCTAAATTATACAAACATCGATGTAAACAAATCTAGTGAACATTTTTGCTTGTTTATATATGTATTTATCTATGTAAGCATTTTATTTAGGTATATATAGCCGTATTTTATATACAATTTACTTCCGCAGGGCTCGCAGCGTTCCTAAAATTTTCGCACTTTGCTACCACTAAATTAAAACGATAATCTTTGTTGTATAATTCTATTATAAATTTTAAAAGAATATACGATGAAGAATTCTTATTTAAAATACTGGTAGAAAAGTGCGAAAATTTTAGGAACGGTGCGAGCCCTGCTTCCGTTTGTATATAAAAATAGATAAATGTCTTCTTTATAAATTGTATAAAATGTGTATAAGAAACAGGGAATAGGTTGCCAGAAAATACGTTTCCAAATTTTCTTCTCTCTCCAAGGCCATTTTCTCTATCTCGCCAAACCTCCTATACTGGAAAAGTACAAATATTTTTTTTCGAGAACCACTAAACAATAAAACAAAAATTGCTCATTCCTTACTCTTCATGAGTAGCATATCCGAATGCTGATCCATTCCGGCCCGGTTGGTAACCCTACAGGTGTAGTTTCCATTCGATTCGGGCCCTAGGTTCGTCAGTGCGAGGTTAGACGTATAATCGTCTATAGTGCGGATGGCAACGAAATTACCTTCCATGAGTTCTTTGCCATCCTTCAACCAACTAAATTTGAAAGGGGGATCACCGTCAATCACGGCACACGTAACCGATGTTCTTTTGCCCGTCTTCAGCCCTCCGGAAAAGATAAAAGGCTTGATCTCTGGACGGGAGTCTCCTAAATTTAGGACAAACAATATAAAGTTTCAAGAAGTCTGTGTACAGGAATTGCTCATTAAAAAGATGTTAAAATTATTTTATTCGTACTTCTACAAGAAACTTACTTATACAGATTATAATTGAGGGGCTCACAACCCTTGTACATCAAGTTAATTTTGAAAAGAAAAAAAAAAGAGAGTCCGTTTAGAAGGTGCATAAAATCTGTTTTATCCACTCCCACAGTGAACGAAGTCTGTAAACAGATGAACAGAAGTGAGAAATTATGTGAAAAAAGACTCTCACTAGATTAACTTTAACACAATTATTCTAATTGGTAAAATAAATCATATTAGATGTAAATTTCAAACTGGGCGAAAAATGTCTGGACCAGGATTCGAACCAGGGATGTCCCTGGCTGAAGCCGCCAGTGCTCTGCCATCTGAGCTATCCCGGACGAATCTGGTGGAACTTTCTCACCCAGCTAACCTTAATGATTATAGCATCTGGTCTGAAACCAGGTTCAGCTCAACAGAATAAATCTCAGGTAATGGAATTCCAGAAAACGCTGGATACGAAATTACACTAGATTAACTTTAACACAATTATTCTAATATATCGCCCAGTTGGAAATTTACATCTAATATGATTTATTTACCAATTAGAATAATTGTGTTAAAGTTAATCTAGTGTAATTTCGTATCCAGCGATTTCTGGAGTTCCATTACCTGAGATTTATTCTGTTGAGCTGAACCAGGTTTCAGACCAGATATTATAATCATTAAGGTTAGCTGGGTGAGAAAGTTCCACCAGATTCGTCCGGGATAGCTCAGATGGCAGAGCACTGGCGGCTTCAGCCAGGAGATCCCTGGTTCGAATCCTGGTCCGGACATTTTTCGCCCAGTTGGAAATTTAGATCTAATATAAAAGAGACTTCGTTCACTGTGGATAAAAGAGATTTTATGCACCTTCTAAATAAACTACCTCATTTTTTTGGTCTACTATGGTTGTGAGCCCCTCAGTTGTGAAATTAAAAAGACACCATTAAAAAACTATGTTAACCCTTTGTATCAACATGTTGAATACCTGTAACATACCCAAAAGTCAATGTCCCTTATAATACAGGGTGCTTTAAAAAGATAATTTTGTCTATTGCTGCTATTTTCTAACACTGCAGTTAATATAAATTGTTCATAGAATGCTTAACAGACGGCGATACTCAGTTGATTTTTCATACCTAAGTTTCATTTATCACTTCAGCAGTTTCACGTCATTATTGCTAAAACGAATTTCATAAATTTTGGTAAAATTAAAAGGCTGGAGACGTTGAAACATAGATTTTGCATAAAGCTATATTTCTATAAATTTCGTATTAAGAAATTGATAATACTTATGAAAAGTGTGCCATTTTCTGTTTATTGCAGATATTTAAAAAAGTACCTTATAGTCGATAATCTTTTATTTTTATGTTCTAAGTTTTTAAAATTATTTTTTACATGCTTAAAATAATGTATTCTAAAACCCGAATAAATATTTTCAAATCGGAATTGTTGACTCAGAAAGGGTTAAGAGAATAAGCAGGTTTCAGCAATATACAATATATATCAATGGATTGGATTTATCTTGATATAGGGGAGAGTGGGGTTGATTGGGAGAGTGGGACAGTAGGATTTTCTCTTTATGTATCATTCTAAACATTTCATCAATCACACACTAGATGATGCAATGGTACCCCAAGCTTCAGTTAAGAAAAGTTGCTGATCTGCATAAACTTGCAATTGTATAAATGAAAAGATTATTTCAAGAATCAAAAGTAAATTTGCTTCATATACTTTTTATGCTTTCTGCATATTAATGACTTGTTTATGTGTAGATGTAATGGTTTCCCTACTTACGGAACATTATACTGTATATTATCCATAATTTAAACTATGCCTAAAAGCAGCATTTTTGTTTATACAAGAAGTTTAACATAAAAGATAGTGCGGAGGAATGGAATATGCCAATAAAGGGAGGAATGGGACATGTCCAGTTCCTTCTTTTTAATAAGATTAATGTAAATTGCTAGTAAGCAAATATTTTTAGAAGGTAATATATTAATTATAACATTGATAATATTCATAATATTCACTTACTTCAAAATGTAAATAAATTGAACTGGTGATTTTTTAATGTCTTCTGCGACTGTCAATCCTGAATTTTCCTTCCAGTGATGCAGATACTAAAATTTGATATTGAGGCACAAACATTATCAACCTACAATCTTTGTTAGACTGTATATCTAGCCGACACTATACTATTTGTGCCTTATAGCTTTGTTTTGTTTTATAGCTGTTCCATACCTCCCTGTTAGTGGGAAGGTATGGGGCTCATTTTGAAACTTACAATTTCCGTAATTATAAAATTGTTTCTGCTAATTTATGTTTCTGTATTGTTCAAGGACATTAGAAAGTGTTTCATTTTGTATTCTATAAATTGAAATTTGTTTCTGTGTCAAACAAAGTCGATTCTTATTTTTGTAAAAAGTATCCCATTCCTCCCCACTCTCCCCTATATCATGATAGCTATCTTCATATCTATCATGATATATATCCAAGATTTATTTTTGAAATATCATGTTTCATATTTTCGATATTTTGATTTGAAAATTTTTCAAAATTTCATTGTATATGATATTTTCAGTCAAAAAAAAAATACTTTTCCAAGATTTAAGTTTGAAGCTGAATTTTTAAATGTAGAACCAATAATTTTGTTGGACAATATTTACTTAGAACAGCCATTGAAGATAAGGGTCTGTGAATGTGTAACTTTATCATTTTAGGGGAGAGGGGTTAGATATCGTAAGATAAGAGAGGGGTTTGCCTTTTGATATAGTTTCCATTTTTTATCTAACTACACTTATTTTTATTTATTTATTTTTTTTTTTTTAGTAACTTTACATAAAAATAGTCCGTTACCTTTTATTTATTTTTATATTTTTTAAGAAAATAGAAAGCTAGTATTAAAACCATTAAACGTTTATAAGATCAAAGAATACGAGCTAAAAGATCTTAAAACACCATCAAAAACTTTAAATGCTCATTTAAATTTTTGATGGTGTTTTAAGATGATCTTTTAGTTCGTGTTCATAAGATCATTTTATTCTGAAATTTGGAATGTCCCAACGTTTGGCATTCCTGTTTTTCTGCCATATGCGCATATAATTCGCTGTTAAAAAAACCATTAGCATAATATGTTAGAAATGATACTTGCGTTTACCAGTAAAGAAACAGAAATAATGTTATCCACCGTTTTGTTAAGTTCTGTTACACTCCTCGGGCCAGGCGCGGATCTACGGGGCCCCCAAAATCCACCGATTATCGCGAATTTCGACAAATGGTCTCCGAAAAAAACCAATTTCGTGAATTGTTCGCAGGTCAAAGGGTCGCAAAAAAAAACGCGAATTTCGTCAAAAGATCGCGCAAAAAAGGCCAATTTCGTCAAATGATCGCGAAAAAACACGAATTTCATCAAAGGATCGCGAAAAAACGCGAATTTTGTCAAAGAAACGCGGAAAAAATGCGATTTTCGTCAAAAAATCGTGCATTTCATCAAAGGACCACGAAAAAAACGCAAATTTCGTCAAAAGATCGCAGAAAAAACCGCGAATTTCGTCAAAGGATCGCAGAAAAAAACGCCAATTTCGACAAAGAATCGCGCAAAAAACGCTAATTTCGCGAAAGAATCGCGAAAAAAATACGCAAATTTCGCCAAAGAATTGCTGAAAAAACGCGAATTTCGCCAAAGGGCCGCGGAAAAAACGCACAATTAGCACAGGGAAGAGATTCCCCTAGGTGCGCATTCACGAAAGGGGGGGGGTCGATCGGGGCAAAGAACAACAAGTTTACCAAGTTGGTTTATAAGAAATCAACACACCATACCCATTTTAACTGACTGGGATTAGGATATAATCCTCTTTTGTTCATTCATCAAATACCCTTGAAATTTACCAATGTGGGTGGCAATAACAGTACATTTTTTACACATTAGTGGCTGTCTTCAGAAAACATTAAGATGCTTGAATTTTTCAAAGGACCTTTCTTTTTCTTGTTTCTTTCTTTCTTTGGAAATTGTATCAATCCCATTCTTTTCTCAAACAATAAAGCACTCCTCAAAAATATTGTTATACAGAAATTAGAATTGTAGCTTCTTTGAAAGAACGAAAAAGTTTCAACACTTTAAAGGGATCCGCATAACGTTGTCAATTTATGTTGTAGAGATTCAACAAAAGGTACACGAAGTGGCATCGTCCCCCACCTCAACCCATAGTGTCAAAAATTATGTCGCCATATGCCTTTTGACTGGACATAATCCTATTTTGTTCACTAATTGCCGAAACGTCAGTGAGATTTACCATTGATACCCGAAACGTGTTTGGTTTTCGTTTGCTTGTCTGTTGTTCCGCGAAAACTGCCGTTAAAAGCGTTGGATTCATATCATTGGTCGCCCCCTCCCCGTGGATGCGCTCCTCCTGATGCTAATTGTGCGTTTTTTTCCGCGTCCCTTTGACGAAATTCGCGTATTTTTTTCGCGATTCTTTGACAAAATTCGCATTTTTTCTGAGATCTGTTGACGAAATTCGCGAAATTAGCGTTTTTCCGCAATTGTTTGGCGAAATTAGCATTTTTTCCGCAATTATTTGGCAAAATTCGCGTTTTTTCTGCGACACTTTGACGAAATTCGCGTTTTTTCCGCGCTTCTTTGACGAAATTCGCGTTTTTTGCGAGATCCTTTGACCTGCGAACGATTGATGAAATCGATTTTTTTCGGCAACCATTTGTCGCAATTCACGATAATCGATGGATTTATATTTTTTGATCCAAGGGGGTGGGGGCGATTCGCGCCTGTGAAAAGGTATAATCACCACTTAGATGATACATTTTGACTTCAAGGATGTTAAGGCCCTTCAAATTTCTGAAGGGGATCCTTTTTCAGAGATTACCCTCTTTCAGAAATCTGATATTAAAAAATAAATGTGATTGTTATGTTTTTCAGCTACGATAATGGGTTCTTATGTATTTTTTAGTGCTGAATCCAAAAATGACCATTTTTTACCATACCATCACGTCAGGATTTTTCACAAATCGCAAATTTTTAAATAGTCGAAATATTGCGAAAATCTGCTACTATAAAATAGACGTAACTTTTTTTCATAATAACTTATTTTTTTGCTTATACTATGGATTTTTACAGTTAAACATGTAAAATATTGTGTACTTAAAATCCTTATACTTTTATTCCATGCGTGGAAGTTTCTTTGAACCGCTCATGCTCTGCTTCGTGCTTTTCTTTTAATCTTCTCTATGGGGTTTATCTCGGTATCCTCTTTTATTTTGGCGGTTGATAAAGCTGAGAAATTTGTGGCAGATGTATTTAAAAAATTTACCTTCTTTTGTTAATGCTTTGAGAGATTTTCGCTATTTTTAGCCCCCGGTACGGTATGCTATTTCTTTCTCCCAGCTTATTTTGTGACATCTCCAAAAAATAACGTTTCCTTACAGAAGCCAGCCGTGAAACAAAGCAGTAAGATTAAATACTCTATAGCAATTTTTTAAACTTCTAAGCATCGCACATTTTCAATGTTCATACCGTCATATTCGGAAAAAAAAGTACTTTATAATGCAATTTGTTTGAAAACTGCATATCCATTTATTTTTGAAATATTATTATTATTATTATTATTATTATTATTGTAGTTTTTAGAGCCATTTGCTTAATATTTGCAACGGAAGAACTCCATTTCTGTAGAAAGTGAAAGAAAAATAGAAATTATATCTTTTTGTTGCCATTTTCCCATAAAAACTGGAAAAAAAAGTTAAAATACGTGCTATTTTCAAAAAATATAAATGAAAGATTTCTGATAAAACAGGGAGCTTTTAGAAACTAAATTTCATTTTAAATATCTATAATGATAATACAAACAAATGAAGGCTTGTGAATCTTTAGATGGCCGATTTTTAGACGAGTTTTTTGAATGACGAAATCTCTTTTTTTTTTGTGTGTGTGTGTGTGTGTGTATTATTCAGCGATAGTGACGTCTTAAGCGTACTTTACTGTAGATGTTGTTTAACACTGGATCGCAAATGATGAATTCTTCAGCGGATGTGGATGGCGTCACTTTATGTAAAATAAAATCGCATGTTATAAGTCTTAAAACTGAACTACAGTAGAGCCCCGATTATCGGAGTTTCCACTTTCACCGAGTTATTTTCTTCTGATGGACTGATGGCTTCCATTTTTTTTTTTCAAAAAAAATTATGACCCCCCCCCCCCCCATTCTGACCAGAAAATCAGAGTTCTAACTTTTTACGACTGCTCTTTCATCTTCACCTAACACTTTATTTATAACAACTGTTTCATAATAATGGAAGCCACCAGAAGAAAATGATCCATTCCAAAGGTATAAGTTCGATTAACTCGGATAATCGGGACTCTACTGTATCTATATTTATATACATATATTTTTTTGTCATCGGGGCGGCACTAAATTCTGAAAAGCAGAATTCCTGTTTTCTAGTTTTACTTTTTAACTTTGAAATTTACGATTTGCAAAAATCGTGACGTGATGGTTAAAAATGAAGGTCATTTTCGTATTCAGTGCTAAAAAATACATCAAAATCCATTACCAAAAGTTAAAAAACACAATCATCGCAGGCTTGTGTTATTAATGTTGTTCACTATAACTAAAAGAACAAAAAATAAGATAAATAATTACCATAGTACAAGAGTAAAAAGAAAAAAAATAAGACATTTAATAAATAAATTCTGTTATAACGTTTTTAATTTTACGACCTAATAAGTAGCAATAAATCATATTTTGAGAAGGCGGTATTATATAATAAGAGTGTTGGATAACCGAGTGTTTCGGTTAATCGGACGTCGGATAATCGAAAGTCTAATATTTTCAAATCGCATTAATTATTTCATATTCATTTAAAAATTAACTGCAAGGAATGATTTCAGCAACAGAAATTATGACTACATTGACTATATGTCACTCGGGATCGCCCCCCCCCCCCCCCCAAAACGATTCTCTGGATCCGCCCCTGCCTCGGGCAGAGGACAAGTGCAAGAAGACAATATTACTCTTGAATGCATTATGTAACAATAAGCTATTATTGAATATTTTAAATAATAACTACCTACTTAGATGTTATTTTATATAAATTTGTTTGGTGTATTAATATTTTATTGGCTTCTTAAATCCATAAAATATGGGGACTCATAAATGTATAATCATATGTGTATGTCACTGCAAACGTATGAAAAAGAATGCAAAAATAAATATAATTTTTAGACATTGATAAGGATATCACCGGGGTTGGTTGGGGGGGGGGGGGGAGGTGTCTATAAATGATAACTAAAGATATAAGGGGGGGGGGGGATCCAAAATTAGCAAAATATTGATAACGTTATATATATATTACATATAGCCTCTAAACTGTCTAATTTAGATAAATTATTTAGATTTATTAGAAAAAACTTTTTCTGGTTTTTGTTTAGTAAAGTTTAAACTGAACAACAGATTAGGGAATGAAACAGCATATTAGGTTACATTTATGTTTACACTTTTCAATAAAAAATTATTTTATATTTAAAATTTTATATAAACAAAATTTTCTTGATATTAAATTATATAATTTGTTTTTGTCGAGTGTAAAAAGGAAATCGTGTCTGTTTTTAATTAGTTTATATTCAATTTTTATATGTAAATGAGAAAAAAATACATTTGAAATGTTTTATTAAGTTTTTATGCTAAGTGCAATGTGTTTTATTTTCTCATTTATATTAAGTCTGAAAATATTTATAATCCTCAATAAGTTAACTATTTTGAAAATGTCTGACATATATAAAAAATATCCGATATATCAAAATATCGGATATTTTTTTAATATTTTGGAAACAAACCCTGAGATTACGTGATGTAGTATAATTGATATATTTTTTGAAACAAAGCAGCCTCCAATCATTTATTTATCTTTATGTATTTATATTAACTTACTTATGTATTTACAAATGTGTATTTACTACCATATTAACTGCTATTATATGTTTGATATGTCACAATGATATTAAAACTTTAAAAATATATACAGAATATTTCAACCTAATACATATTAAAGTTTTTAAAAAATTAAAAAACAAACTATATTTTAAAATAAAAATATTTAAGTGGTCATTTTTAAGACTTTTTGAATGCGAAGAAAAAATTATATAAAACATATGGCAGGGTCTTAGGAATATCATTAAAATGTTCTTTTTTTTAGGAAATTTATAAATGCACATTTTAACTACCATTATAAACCATTATTTTTCTCTTGCTAGTCATTTCTTTTATACATAAGCCAAGTATAGTTCTATAAACACAAAATTTCTTTTAATAACTAAAAGTTTACTAGAAGAGATTTTTAAAAAATGAAACAGTAAAAGCAATGATTGTTATTAAAATAATGGAATGGAAAAGATGGGTATTTCAAAATACCAAAATAAATCTTTATAATAAATGATATAGAAATGTTTTTCACGATTTTAACGAAACGTGTCTTTCCTTGACTATTATTATTCAAATAATTTATTTTAACTAGCAATAAATACTATATAATGCAAATGTCTATGAGAAAGAATACATAATTAAATTATTCGTTAATCAAATAAATTATTTTAAAGGCATAAAACAATTTTATCAATCTATAAAATTAACGAATAATAAAATCCATGTAAATATTTTTGTTTAAAGAAACATTACTGATCTACGTATCAGAAACATAATATTTATACGTATTTAATTTTCATCTAATAAAACAGAGTGCCCTTTTTATAATTTATTTGCAATTTTAGAGATGTAAAAAATATTTTGACTAAACAGATACTAGTTTTCCGTAATTAACAAGAATACGTACAAATATTAGACCATATAGGTATACGTTACTGTGTTACCTCTGTATACGTTAATGATATCTTGATGCGGCAGTCTAATTAGACAAAATTGCATTACATTTATATAAGTTAACGCTAATATCTGTAAATATATATAAAATGCAAATAAATATAAAATGCAACAAACTCACCTTTGGCTATCTGCAAGACAATCAGTAAAACAGCCATGACTTTGGTGAACATATCCGTAAACTGGCAACCGTTTTTAATTTTAAGCGTGTGGATCGTAGCATACCTGCAGCTCATGTTAAAAGCTTAGTTGATTGATTTAGTATATCAAAACTAAACAAAGTTATAAACGAATATTAAATAGTACAAGAAAATCGCGAAACAGGTGAAGCGTCTTGTTCAACGCATCACTAGTAGAGTCATCAGAGATACAACAACTGTAAAAAAATACAGAAATCGCATGAAGGGGATAATGGACCACTGGCACCACATAGTGGAGAAATAAGGAATTAAAAAATCAGATTTTTAAAACAGTTTATATGAGGATGTGAGTTTCAAAACTCGCCTTATCCAGAAAATCAAATTTTGGGAAATCGCGAAAAACTTAACTGCATCCATGGTTTTCGTTGTAAACCAAGATTTTACAATGGCAGAAATACACGATAAGACTTTTTTTTTTAGATTGTTGTTTTTTTTTTTGTTGTTTTTTTTTTTTTTGGGGGGGGGGGGGGGTGCAGGAGTACCAGTAGAATAGATTGAAAGAGAAAACACGATTTTTTAAAATTTTGGATAAGGTGAGTTTTGAAACTCACGTCCTCATATCTAAAATATAAAAGTAAACAGTAATTCACATTATAATATGCTATGAGATTTTAATATAATAAATACAAACATAGAACGCTTGTGTTAAAACTGTCTCGAATTTGTTTTAACAGACAATCCAAAGTTATCAGATTCCATGTTCCATCAGAATTTTCAGTTTAATTTTCCGAAATGGGCGCGTTATATTTTTTTTATGCTGATAATTCGTAAATAAATATTCTGCACTTTCTTATATAAATCAAAGAAAGGTTGTTACTACAGTTTCGTGTAGGGGAGACCGGGGGAATGGCGACACCTTAAGGGAATTTAAATTTTTTTACCTCTAAAAAATGTTTATTTTTAAACAGTAAAAATTCTAAAGCTGAATCATGATCTTCAGTAGCTGTATAAATTTAACCGTAATTATAACTAACATAAGCACCTATAAAAAAAAAAAACTTCTTTGAACCTCTGCACAGTGGCGGGATTATTCAGGATACTGGGGTCATTCCGCCACTGTATCGGGGTAATGACGCCACTCTTTAATGACCTAGTAAATACATAAAATGGATACTAGAAAACGCATAACCTACTGAAAATATTTAGAAAGCAAAAGTAATTTATCAGTTACAAATTAACTCAAATTGAAAAAGTCAAATATAAATTTATTCAAAACTTTATTTTTTAAACTAGGCGGGGTAGCGGCATAACCCCGGGTGGCTCTATTCCCCCGGACTCTCCCTATACAATTTGAAATATTAAATTTTTGTACGACATAAAATTAAAAATATTACTTCGAAAGAGTAATATTTTTAATTGAAACACATTGAATATCTAAACAGAAAATGTTAAATGCTCCCAGAATGCAAGTGTCTATAAACATAGGGGGGAACAAATCACATTGAATTTAGCGGCGATAGGGGAGACCGGGGGAATGTCGCCACCTTAAGGGAATTTAATTTTTTTCACCTCAAAAAAATGTTTATTTTTTAATAATAAAAATTCTAAAGCTGAATCATTATCTTTAGTATCTGTATAAATTTAACCGTAATCATAACTGTAAAGTAAGCACACATAAAAAAAATTTACTTCAACCTCTATATAGTGGCGGGATGACCCAGGATACTGGGGTCATTCCGCCACTGTATCTGGGTAATGACGCCACTCTATAATGACCTAGTAAATACATAAAATGGATACTAGAAAACACATAACCTACTAGAAATGTTTAGAAAGCAATAATTTATCAAAATAATGAATAATTACAATGTTCCTTAAGCTATATTTATTAATGTGTTAAGCTTACAATTTAACTCAAATTAGAAAAATCACCCTTTACCATGGTGGCGGCATTACCCCCCCAAGAGGACACTATAGTGGAAAACCCCCAGCAAAGCCGAAAGAAGAACCGAACTTGTTCAACAAATTGCATCAAAATGTCGGCGAATGCATGTAGATTACGGGTAATATTATCTTAAGTACCTAATGTTTCAATAAAAGGTGTTTACCTCTACTCATTTGAAGCTCCAAAATAAGAAGCAACTAGATGAAAACTAAATTTTTCACTAGAACAAGCGAACGACGTACAACAAAATCATTCTCACTCTAGGCACTGTTTCTATTGTTGGCCGCTACAGTGCAGGCGCAATCACTATCTCAAACTGCCGTTAGTTTTTAAACTAGACGGGGTGGCGGCATAACCCCAAGTGGCGCCATTCCCCCGGTCTCCCCTATACGTAATTCAAAATCAACGAAACATATCGTTTGTTCCAGGGATGGCGAAGCTATGGCACGCGTGCCGAACTTGGCACCCACGAAAACTTTACTGGCACACGAAAAAACTTAGAATATATTCAGTTTATGGAGAATAATCTATTTTATGTTTTTCTACAACAAGTATAGTTTTTTGTAACGGGTATATCATTTGCTTTAAAATAATCCGTTACTTTTGAATGAGTTAAGGTATTATAAATTTCAATGATAGCGCCCTATAGCGCCATTTTCTCGCCAAACCCTTTAACATATGTTTTTCAAATAATTTTGCTTCTCTATCAAATTTCAAAAGGTATTACTTTTAAAAATTTATTTTAAGAGATAGTTTGCATAGTAATATACCTAATTGATATGCTTCTACTTCAGCTTAGGTTTTAATTAATTTAGGTTTAGAGTTTTAAGTTATTTTAGGTTTTAAAATATTTGGGTTTTAATTTTGAAAATTTAATGTTAACTGTTAGTGTAAATAATCAAGTATCTATTTAACCTGCTTCTACGTTACGAACTAAAAATGATCTCATTTGGAAGTATACAATAAAAGAAAAACTCATCTATAGATTAATAAAGCGAAATTCTATGCAACATGGCTATATTATTGAGTAAATGCAGCATAATAAATAAGCTAGGAATCGAATTTATTATAAGTGTAAAAATATTTAAGTAAAAATTCTATAAAAATTAGTTATTGGATTTTATCTAAGTTAAAATGTTTCTGGCACGTTAGAAAGTCGGTACATAATTTTGAAATTTTTGGCACGCGCGCTCAAAAAGGTTCGCCATCCCTGGTATATTCTATGGGTAATATTTGTCTTATTGTAAAGTTTTCAAGCAAAGATATGCATTACCAAACACGATACATCTGCAATATACTACAATAACAAGCAATATAAAGATAAGTTTTGATTTAGAAATACAAAACTGTAAAAGAATTTTTAAAATATTCTGGAAAAATATATTTTATGGATTATAAAACGCATAGTGTAAAATTTTATCGACATTAATCAGGATTTAATTTATCTTCATAAAAATATTAGTTTATATAGACACACGCTTTTCAGCTTTGTTTTAATCATTGTTGGTGTTGCAAGAATTTTAAATTTTAAGATTGTTATATGAATGTGTTAAACATGAACGGAGTATGAAGTCAATGGATAAAATATTTAGACTTGCCTTTTACGAAATTACCTTATTTAAATATACGCAGACTTTATAACCATATTGAGAATTTAGCTAAAAACCACTTACCACTCTAATTGCTTATAACATTTTTATCACTTAGTTTAAATATCAAACACGATCAAAATCAGAAATAAAAAATTCCTAAATATATTGAATTATGTTGCAGATCAACTACAAATAAAATATTCCCCACACCCACAAAAAAAAAAATCTTGAAGTCACATTATACACACGCAGACACAAGCATCATTGAAATATTTCAAGAGTAGAAAAAGGTGTATAACTTCATTTATGCAACTGAAACAAAATCGCTCTCTGGCAATATATCGTAATTATCTTTCATCTTTTAAAATATAAATTATTGCTATTACCGTGACCACTTTCGGCAAAAAAATTCCACGATCGAGCTAAGAAACAAAAATTTGAGGTTCACAAAGACATTAAAATGCATTTCAAATAAATAAAATACAGTGGACCAAGAGTATATTCAAACACTTAAATAAGATAATTTAATAATTCTGTGTTGTACAGCTCATTTTCAATATGTATAAAACTATATAGTCCGAGGAACAAACATGTTCAATTTTCCTCGTGATATATATATACTATTAATATTAAAGGGGCGAGTGGATGAACAGAAAAAAAAAATCAAAGACAAACTCTTTTCAACTAGGTTGAAAAAAGAAAATCCCTGCCGGCCCGGCCTACAAGGCAGAGGTAGATTTCGAAGTCAAATATACTAATTTCACAAACAAAAACTAAATCGTGATTAGAGATAAATCCACTTTAACAATTTTATCTGGCCGCTTTTGACGAGTTTTTATTTCATTTTTATATAATAGCTGGTTTTATCAGAATCATGTCAGGGCGGTATTCAAAAAAATACTTTTCCATGCTCAACAACTCGAAATTTTCTGGCTTAATTCCAGATTCATTTTTAATTTTAAAAAAAAATATGAAACTTGCTGACATGATTTTTGAAGAGATTTATAAGCGACCCGAGTTTTTATTTTTTGTTCAATTAAATTAAAACTTGATATATAAACAATTATTTTCTCAGAAGGACAATATTTTTCGTTTCTAACACAATCGCTTCGGGAAATTCCGTTCAAAATGCCCACTTTGACATCATTTTTTGAAATATATTCTGCCTCTATCAAAAAATCGATAATTACGGTACATTATATAGTTTTTGAATAAGCGAATATACCAATTAAATGTGTTTGAGAGCAAAAATGAATTTAAAAATGAGTCATAAAATAAGCAGTTTGGATTTGAGTGCATCCTTAATACAATGATTTTTTCAACACAATCCGCTTCGATAAAATCGGTTCAAAATGCCCTTTTTAACAGCATTTTGAAAAATATATTCTGCCTATCAAAAAATCGACCATTACAGTACATTATATAGTTTCTGAGTAAGAAAACGTACCAATTGGAAGCCTTTCAGTGCAAAAATTAATTGTAAAATGAGTCAGAAAATAAGCAGTTTGGATTTGAATACGCCCTTACCAAGATGATTTTTTTTCTTCAACCGCTATGCATTTTTAATTTGTTTTTGCTGTAAGAAATGGTCCTATCCAAAACTTGTCTATATAGATGTTGTAGACAATATTAAGAAGATGTATGGTAAATTCATGGGGATTTTATATCTTTTGAATTGACGGAGTTATGTATTTTTTTCTTCTTCAAAACCCCTTTTTGTTTTAGTTTTTATTTTTTTTTCGCGGTACGAATTGGTCCTACCAAAAACTTGTGAATATAAAAGTTGTAGATAATGTTAAGGAGATTCATGATAAAATTAATTGGATTTGATATCTTGAGAATTGACGAAGTTATGAATATTTTTCTCCCAAAAACCCTATTTTTTGCGCCCCTTGAGCCCATTTTTAACTTTATCAAAAATCTGTGATACATAAATTTTTGGCCCTATTTTTAGAAGTAATAAAAACTTTAAACTGATTTTATATGTACAAAAATTAAGAAGTTATGGGGGGTTTTCTGTTTTCACAAAACCCCTCCCTATTTCCATCCCCTTGGTCCGATTTTGCCCATTAACGAACCTGAACGAGATTTTATGTCCATTGATTTTATGTATCAGTTTGGAAGAGATTGGTGCAGAATTACTAAAGTTATCGTGTCCAGAAGAAAGTGATATAGATAGATAGATAGATAGATAGATAAAGTTTTTTACTGAGGGTGGTTTTGGGTTCTAGAGGTCATGATCGGTGTAGATCTGCAAAAATTTTTCAGAAATTCCAACATAGGAACGATCCCAATATGTAGTATTTCATACGAAATCTACCTAAAATGAAAAGAAAATATGGGTAACATAAGAGAAAAATCCCTCAAAATTTCATTTTTATATTTCAGATATTTCATTGTAAACATTTTTAACAAGCACATTTGAAATGAGAAACAAAAAAAATGTATGATTAAATACTTGATATCAAAAAATTCAGTAACAATCAAGTACGAAAAAACGTAAAGCATTTAAAGTAACAGGATAACTTATTTATGGTTAAATCTTTTAACTAGAAAAAAAGAGGAATTCTTTAATATATATATATTGCAAGGTGCTTACACTGCATAAAATCCTATATCTTTATTAAATGCAATCCTTTATCGTTTACTATGTTTAAAACGGGAAGCTAAGAGAAAAAAAAATCTATATAAATTAACTAATTAGCATCATTTAACAATATGCAAATATTCAAAAGGGGAAAAATGTAACGCCTATAAAGTAATATAACTTTAAAAATTTTCATAATTGCTTGGTAAAGATGTTTTAACTAGAAAAAGAAGTCAATTCTTATAGAAAAAAAAAAGTGTTAGTTGCTTACACTCAAGGAGCTTAAACCAAGGAGTTAAACCTCCTTGCTTACACTGCATGAGTAACATGTCTGAATGTTGCACAGTTGCATGCGCGTTTGAGACTCTACAGGTGTAATTTCCGTTGTGTTCTGGACCCAGTTGCTTAATGGCTAAATTGGAGGTAAAATCATTACGTTACGGATGATGTAGGTACTATACCTTCCACCATGTCCTTGCCATCCTTTAGCCATGGGAATTTAAACGGAAGATCGCCATCTGTAACTGCACACATAACAGAGGTCTTCTTTCCCATCTTTAAAGTTCCGGCGAAATGAAAAGGCCTGATTTCAAGTCTTGATTCAGCTAAATATAGAATTAGATAGGAATGCAGCATTCGATAAAATATTTCAATTTTTATCAAAAAATTAGCCACAACACGAAAATCAAACTACAAACAAAAATATGCAACTCCTCCACTGGTTCGTGAGTTACTTACTTAGTGTGAAAAAAATTGTAAACTAATATAGAGTTAATTAACCGAGCGACCAAGTTATTCTAACTAATTTGTGGAATGCTTGCGCTACCTATAAAAGATTCAAAACAACTTATATTAGCAAAATTTTGGACAAAATACTCTAACTCATCCATTGGTATCGCTTTTCAAATTTTAAAAAGTTAAAAAATTACATCATATGTAAAAATTATCTTATACAGTCAGAATAAATAACTTTTATATATTTTATATATATTAAAAACTAACCTTATTGAAAAATAAGTAACATCTTAAATTATTTTTCTTTTTGCATATGTTACTCTCTTTCGTGAAAGTTAACAATTTAAATTAACCTTGGGTGTTATGAATGTTGTAAAAATTGCTTTCTGCTAGGTCTTTGCCATCTTCAAGTAACATAAATCTAAACAACCGATCGCCATCTATCATGGTGCACAGTAACAGACGTACTTTTTCCAGCCTTTACAATTCCAGCCCAGTGATGAGGCACAATATCGAGTTTTGATTCAGTTAAAAATTTAATACAAAGTATGATTTGAGTATAACATGCAAGAAAAATCTACGAAATTTTTCATATCAAAACTATCAACTATATAGGGGAAAGTAGGGAAATGGCGCTCACTTAAGGGAAAACATGAATAGCTAGTCAAATTTAAAAAACAATATTTTATTAACGAAGTGTAACTCCAAAGCATAAGGAACAGTTTACAATCAACTAATTTTCATAAAAGTTTTAGGAATTTTTTTTATCGTTTTATTTAAATGACCATCGATTGAGCGGTAATGACCGATATGGTAGAGTAATTGCGCTCAGAGTTTGAATACAACGTTTAAGTAAGACAAAAGTCACATATGTAGTTGTGTGGGCTATTCACACCACTGCGACTTTTTACAACCACTTTACACATATTGTGCACACATACTGTATTAGACATATAGTGGGCTACTTTTTTTTATATTTAAGTTTTTTTTATTTTCACCACTTTTTTGAAATCGTAAAATTCTCCTTGTTTAATGACATATTAATAAAGGCGAAAACAGGGAAATTTTACCATTTCAAAAAAGTAGTGTCAATCAACAAATTTGAATTTAAAAAAAGTTGCCCACTGGCAACACTTCTTCTGGAATTCCACACGAACGCCATTACCCGTCATCGCCATGTTGGGTTTTTGGGTTTTATTGCATTATAATTGGGGTAACAACGCACTACAAAAATAAATAAAAGCATGAAAGTACAGCTAAATGTATATATTTTGTAGACATAATGAGTAAATTAATATTTGAAAATAAGAGTATACACTTACCTTCAACTTAGATGTTGTAAAATTTTATAATAAAACAACTTCAAACTAATAACTTGAGGACACAAAAAATACTTTCCTTCCGGCGGGCACTAAATCCTTACTGGGAACTCAGGATGAAGCTCACTAGGTGCCAGTACCGATCGCACGTTTTCAATTCTATTCTGTTTAGAGATATTTGGTGAGCCGTATTACCTTTCTGATCGTCATTACCCTACTTTCCCCTACGAGAAAATTTCAAGTTCCAATGAGTGAAAAATGTCCAAGCTAGGAGTTGAACATGGGACTTCTGGCTTCATGTGCCAATGTTCTGCCTACTAAATCATCCCGCACAACTTTAATCGACATAATTCACTCAAATAGTCTGTTGGCAACAGCATCGAGTCTTCAATATCGCGCATTTCAACAGACGAAACCTCAGGTTTAGGGATTCCATTAATAATGAATATGCAATTATGAAATTAATTTTATCTCAATAATAAATTAATGAAATCTTACGGGAGAATTTCATTTACTTCTAACTGAATGAACACTATATAACTACTGAATATATAATCTGTGAAACATTCATATACATCAAAAGTATCAAAATGAAGCTATCAAAGTTTCAATAAATATATTGCCTATATTATCTAAACTGGTTTAGAATCATGTTTTCTACCCCATGATCCATGGTATATTTCAAGTGATCTTCATTAATGGGGCATTCTCACACTCTTTTCACTTTCATGTCCCTGAATAATATTTTTTTTATTTAATACACTTTGTGTTTTTTTATTTCATATACTGGGGAACATCCCATTGCATGATTGAATAACAATATTAACGAGATAAATAAGTTTTGGACGATGTTGGGGGGTCCAAATACCAGGAAAACTCTAATGTCCCGTGTCCCTGATGCTGATTTTTTTTAGTTTGGAGCTGTCTGTATAAAATTGTTTCAATAAAAGTAACTCGATGTCATTTTTTTCCGAAACTGGGAATATTGTTTTATATAAACATGTTGCAAAAAATTATACTGCACACATTTTTACGGTTGATAATATTTTTTGAACTCTGTCCCTGGGTTTTTCATCCTTACCGTCCCTCTTGCTAAACTTATACAGAAAATCACTTCAGATGCAGCCACAGAATTTTTTTCAAGTTTTTTTGCATGCAGAAGTATGCTAGAGAAGAAATGTCTAAAATTCTTTGACAGGAAATTGACTGCAGAATTTAAATCAGCATTTAAATATCAATTTCAAGATCGTGCCTTTATGGGTAGTCTTACCGTCCCCAAGGTTTATTCCTGCACTTTTCGAGGTAAATTAAAAAATATATTAATTTAATCCAATGTTAACAACTGTTTCTAAAAATCAATGAGCATTGTGGCTATCACTGAGTCTTAACATGATTTTCCTAAAAATAGGTGGTAATTTTCCTTACCGTTCCATCCTTACCGTTCCTTTTTTTACCATTTCGCCCCTTTTATCCTATACCATAACCTTTTTTTACCATTTCGTCCCTTTTATCCTATACCATACCCTTTTTTTACCTTACCGTCCCCTTCTTTAACACCCCTTTAAGACAATGTTATACAAAAATTCTGTATTGAAAGTACTACATTGTTATTATTTCTTATTTGAATGTCCTGTGGGTACTATGCAAATTCATTATAAGTAAAAATTTAGAAGAAAATAAAAAGTTATAGTGGTAAAATGGTAAGGAAAATTAAACTCAACTTAAACCTCAGTTAAATAAAAAAAATTTCGCTGCTGACCATTTTTTCTTTATTTTGAATCATTAAGGCATTCGTCTGTCAGATTAAAATGTTATTTTAGCAAGTTTAATTTCGCAAGATTTTTTTTTCCCAAAGTCAAAAGATTGTGAGAATGCCCCTAATACGAAATGCTCTTTTATGTAAAAAGGACTTGACCCATTACTTTCAAAACAAAATCAATGCTTGCGCTTTGAATAAATTAACTATACGTCAAACGTGGATAAATATTCAAAGCTCTTAAGTCACTAAAATTTTAAACTTCTTGGCCTCGTGCATCTTTCTGTAGATAGTCATTTTGCGTATATTTCTAGTTTCCAATTTAGTAATTAATATTTATACTACCTAATTTCGAGTCTTGATTATACTGAAAATAGAGTATTAAATTGTAAATGAATACAACATTCTAGCCAGCCATGTCAAATATTCATCCATTATCAAGAAAAAAAAAGAACCTAGAACTTATATTTTTCATTAGTGAAGAAACTTTAATCAGCATGCTAAAAATAACTGCGCAATCACAGTTGAAAATTCCCTTTCAGCAATTCCCTCCAATAAACGTAAATGTACTCAAATTCATGTGTGCAGCCCTGTTTAGGATATATAGAATTTAAATATGCCAAGTAATATGCAAGACAATATTTAAAATTAAAAACGCATATCACACATAAAAACGCGCTTTCAACAATTATTGCTCGAAGGCAAAAGTGTAACAAAATTCTTTTGTGTGTCCCGATAAATGAACGATATATGCGCCATATTCTATAATAAGCATATATTAGTGCACCCGTGATGTACATCATTTTCGATAAATAAAAACCACAGACATGTTACATTTGGATTCTTAATTAACACATTAAAATTGATAAAACTTCAGATATTTGATAAAATACTTAAATACAATAAAAATTAGACATTTCGGAATCCCTTATGAGCCTATAAGATTACAAATACACAAACAATCAGAAAAAATATCAAACTCAATCAGTTAAAGTTAGAGTAAAACAGTACATTCAGGTGGAATCAGGGTTGCTTCATTCATAGGCAATTCAGTCAGCTTTTTGAATTACTCCTCACTGTTAAAAATCTGCAGCTTTAGCTGCATAGTCACTCCACCGCTTTTATACCACCGTTTTTATTCTATTCTGACCAATGAGAATGCTCCATAGTATAGTCAAGTAATCGTTTTCTATAAAAGTGGTGGAGTGATTATGCAGCAAAAGATACAGATTTTTAACATTATAGAAAAATGCGGCTATTGTAAATATTGCAATTTGACTTAAATATCTGTGCATTCGCAAAATGTGGAATAGGATCAGGCTATGGTGCCTAGAAGATATAGTTTGCAAATCGGCCAACCAAAAAGTGTAAAAAATTGTATCCCATGAAGGTTGAACGATGCAGAACGATAAATGGCGATTGCAGCGACACCTGGTAGTTCAAACGTAAACATTGTATAAGGATTCCATCGAGAAAGTTTTTTGGCCAGTGAAGAACTAACAGATATCGCTGTTATTTGTATTTTAGCATCGTTCAACATTTATAGGATACAATTTTTTAGCACCTTTTTAAAAGCATTACAGGAATAGTCGGTTTCCACACTGCATCTTCTAGACGCTGTATCTTCAGGCTCTAATATAGATACAACAATTTTCGAGTTAAGAGTACCTGTCTTAAATGAGTGCTTATTCTCCTTTAATCTTATGTTAAGAGTACAGCCAGCCTCGCCAATATAAATAGAATTACAACACATTCGACATTTTCTTAACATACATCTGACCTGTGTGCTTGGCGTCAAGCGCCCGCTTATAAGCCATCGTCAGTATATACAGGGACGAGATAGCACACACAAGGAAATTTACAACACAGATAAATATATCCGGGAGCTTCACAAAGGGTGTGCAACAGAGCCAGCGGGATTCGAACCCGCACCTACCTACACTCGGAAGCGATTAGCAATGTGATGCCTTGACTCTCAGCCACGGTGGCCCCAGAATTACAACTTTGACATGTATTTTTTTATGTATGACTCTTTTCACATCTGACCAGCTTTAATATATATATCTATATATATATTGAATTCTGAGGCATATGAGCAGAATTAATACTAACGCTACAGCATTTACAAGATATTGTGTGGAAACAGACTATCCCAGTAATGCTTTAAAAAGTGCTGAAAAATTGTATCTCATAAATGTTGATCTATGCTGAAAGATAAATATCGATCGCAGAGACATCTGCTAGTTCTTCGCTGGCCGAAACTCTTTCTCAATTGAGTCCTTATACAATGTTTACGTTTGAACTATCAGATGTCGCTGAGATCGCCATTTATTATTCTGCAGCGTTCAACATTTATGGGATACAATTTTTTAGCACTTTTTGGTTGGCCGATTTCCAGACTATATCTTCTAGACTCTATAGTTAAGAGTATGGCCAGTCCAAAAACTTTTAAGATACATTGACCGGCAAACTGTCAGTTTAACTGAGGATTTTTGATCATAGCTGTTGTATGGCAGTATATATGTTTTATATTTTAATTTACCTAAGAAAATACTTTTATCAGCGTGTTTTTTATTGCGGATCATTAAGTATTAGTCTACCCTATTTCAGGCCTATTTAGGCCATTAAAAAAAAAAAAACTTTATTATTCATCATTTTTTTTTTCCGTATAGCAAGTAAATATTTCAATAAACATCCTCGAAGCATAAAAATTTAGTGTTACTTTCGTTAATATGCATTTTTTAAATTACCTTTTTGCATAAAAATTAGTTTAAAAAACGTATATTTCTTTACAAGAAATTTAAAATTGTGTAAATTACTATATTATGTTACCGTTGCTACCTTTAAACTAAACTTCCCTACCAGTTACTTTTGTAAGTCAAACTTAAAACAGGTGGAATTATAATCTTTAACAATTTGTTTCCATATAAATTTCGCCTTTATTTCGGTTTATAGGGCATGTTAAAATTAGATACTCTTTTTCAAACATACCATCCATAAAATGATTAATAAATCGCCTTATTTAACTTGATTTCTGAAAATTCAATATTTATAACACATATTTAGATATAAAAAATAGCTTCATGTAAAAAAATATGCCATAAACTTCATATATATTGATAAAAAGTATTTTTTAAGCTCATTCTAGCCATAGCACGTAATGGTAAATAACTCACAGCTGCCATAAAAACCTCGCGATTGAGGTGTTTCAATTTACTTCAAATTATTTCCGATGGCTGTCATGCTTTTGAATGAGAATGGCCGAGGAATTCCCAGTCTAGTATCTTAAAAGTCTTTGGGCCAGAATCGCCAAAACAGATAGAATTACAAGTTTGACATGAATTTTTTTTATATATGACTCCTTTCACGTATGATTTAGTATTTATATTTATAACCAGTTAAAAAAATTTTTTTTATTGAATTCTTAGGTATATGAACAGAATTAATATTAACTCTTTTAAACAGTAGTGATATTTTCTCCGAGATATCTTTTTAACACAGAATAGCTACGTAGTCTTTAGAAATTCACGCTGAAACGGTGCGGGATGTTTATTGGCTGTTATTATTGGAAACTCTGAAAAAATTCTTCGTTATGAGATCACTGTTTAACAGAGCGCTTAAGTTCTATAGTCATGACATCACTTTTAACAATGAAGGGAAAAAAATTCATGGATCTTATGCATAACAAGTATCTACTTCGACGGTGTCGAAGAACAGGCCTTATTCCACCTGAATGTATTTTATTCTTTAACTGACTGACTTCGGTTCTTTTTCAGATTGTGTATCTGGTAATGATGAAGGATCCAAAATTGAATCCCAAAGGTCTAGTTTTTATTGTATTTAGATTGTATTTTAGTTTTTTATTAAATGTCTGAAGTTTTATCAATTTTCGGTATATTTGAAATAGTGTAACATCACAAAAATACATGGCAAATGATTTTTATCCATAGAACCATCATGTAACGAATTTCTTTTGAGTGGCCCTGTAAACGAACTATAAATGATGCACTTCATTTACAATAGTGAATGTGGCACAGTAAACCTCAATAACATTATATCCACTAAATGACAATCCGAGTCGATTTAGGCGCGATAGAGTCCAGACAGACAGACGGCCAGGAAAACCGAAATCATAAACACATTTCAACTATTTTGGAAAATGTAAAATATACCTAATACTATTTGAATAAAAACACAGTTTTTTAATGAACGTTTTCCATTTTAGATATGACGTCATAGCGAGTTCACACACCATCTTGCCCCCTGTCCCACTTTGTGAAACCGCCACCTTCTCTCTCCTGAAATAAGACTCAATTAATGGATAATCCCCAAAATGAATTACTTTCGGAATATTTAATCTTTTATATATAAACATTAAATATTGCAATGAAGTCAAATAAAATTTTAAACCATTTTTCGCATAAAGACAATAACCCAGTCACGCACATTTATAGAATTTATATGTCTAATAATCCAAACAATATTTAATAATTTATAAGGGAAACTAAAATATTAACATGACGCTTACTTTAAGCTTAGAAATGCAACTAAATAAATCCATTTGCTATATTTACAATAAACTATTGAATGCATCTCTAATCATTGTTTTTTGTTTATTGTTACAAAAATATTATCAGTAAATACTCCAAGAATACTGGTTTAGGCTGCTGCAGATAAGTAAATAATGTTTTATTTTTCGATAAATAGTCCAGTAGAGATATGCCAAAAAAAAAAGGCCTGTCCTTGCAAAAATTCGGTTACTATCAACCGGGGCCACTTTTTCCTGGTTCCACTCATACTTCCATTATTAAAAAATATTATATGTGATTTTTCAACGTCGAAATGGAGTTGTAAACAATTAACATGAAACAATGAAGCAAACTGTATGGTTTTTAATGTGGAAATTTTCTATTTTTTTATTTTTTAACTATTTTTAAAGTTTTGGAACAAAGTAGCCCCTGCTGGGGGGCTTCTTGGGTCCATTCACTTAGTTTTATATAAGTTGAATATATTTCATATGTAAATGAAAACATTTTTATTGAAACTCCCTTTCAATAGCATTTGCTAATAAATTAACGCTGCAAACTCTATAAACAAATGTTTTTTTTTTTTACATTTAAACACAATAAACAAATTGTTAATATTAAAGAAACAAAAAACAGTTTTCGTCATGTTATCCCCAGCAACTGGAACAAAAAACAATTAATGTAACATTTTGTTACAGTAACATTTGAATTTTTTTTTTTTTTACTTAAAACATGTTTTAAGAGATTTGATTGTATAAAAGGCATTTCTAAATAATTGGGGCTATTTTCGGACCCAAAAAGGTCTGGCACAAAGTAGCCCCGAAATACTAGTTTTCATGTTAACTTTATGAAAACGCAAACATTTCCTCTCAAAATAAACAGTTAAAGGAAAAACTATGATCACACATGGGTTACAGGTTACTAAAGGTAATATTTTCACACTTACCTTATTTGTAGCTCTTATCTAGATTATTGCACTATAGAAAGTTTGGAGAGTTAAAATCTACACACGAAAACAGTTGTTTACAAACTACTAACTAAAAAAAGTTGTCACTAAAAAAAATTTAAATTGCCCCCAAACTATTCAAATACCCTAAAAGTAGGGTATAAAATATTTTTAAGGGCAAAAACTCCAAATTATCTTGTATTGTTTGTTCAATACAAAGAATGAAAACTTTTTTTTATGGGATGGACCAAAGTGGACCAGGATTGACGGTAACTCTGATTTTCGGGTATAGTGTATAGGTTGACCCTCTAATGAAAAAAAAAACAAGTTTTCGATCTTCTACTCCGTGTGCGTTTTTTACCATATCAAAAAAAAAAAAAAAAAAAAAAATCGGCACTTTTTTTTATTTTTCTTGAGTAACTCGGTTTTAATGCATTTTACAGAAAAATCAACATTTGCAGAAAATAAAATTCTCTATAACACGCACTATTCATATTCGTAAATTGTCCAAACAGGAGGCGAGATACCGAAAATGGGGTACAATTTGCAAAAAGTGAAAAAATAAACAAATGACGTCAGTTTTGCTTTAATAACCCCCCCCCCCCGCCCCCTTTTTCCGTTTTAGAGACAAAAGTGCCATAATAAACTTTGTAAAGTATGAAGCAGTCTACAAGTTTCATTCATTAGATCATTAATTATTCCTAATAGACTCTAAAAATCAGAGTAACACGGTTTATGGTTAACTCTTTATCTACTGCATTATGATCTACTGCAATTTTTTTCATGCAATTTTTTTTTTCAGTTACTACAATGAAAATTAAAGGATAAACATTTAAAAAAAATAAAGAGAAATTTAATTCCTTAGGGATAATTAATTAAAGTGGTACTTTAAAGTACTGTCAGTACACTAGGACTAAAATATCATAATAGAAAACCCACAAGTTATGTCAAATGGCACCAGAATTGTGGTAAAATGTTTTAGATTTAATAAGTATGTGAAATAAGCCTTCTTCTTATTTACAAATAAATTTTTTGGCAAATCCCGGTGCCAATCATTTATTTCAACACTTTAGCATTGAAAATGCTTTGCTCCTGAAAGAGTTACCTTTCCCTTTTTTTTTTCTCTCTTTTCTTTCTTTCTTTCTTTCTTTCTTTTTTTTTTTTTTTTTTTAAAGCTTTCGATCTTGTTAGCAGTCTTTTAACTATGCGACGTCTATATTACAGGGACAACATGTTCTCTCGCATCTCTACATATGTAATACATGAATTTACATATGCCATTTCTAGCACACACACACACAAAAAAAAAAAAAGCCGGTAACACAACTTTTTCGATTTCTTATAAAAAATTATAATGAAACAGAAAATAAATACTAGGAAAATTATTACTACA
Organism: Maratus speciosus; assembly: GCA_963932465.1. NCBI lineage: Eukaryota > Metazoa > Arthropoda > Arachnida > Araneae > Salticidae > Maratus > Maratus speciosus. The sequence continues at coordinate 13,817,721 of OZ010791.1, read as the reverse complement.
TTACATTTTAAAGCAAATGAAAACGATGGATAACTACACAGACGAAAAGTAAACAAGAAGTTTTTCTCCAACACCCATTGTACTGACTGTACTTATAAGTACCACAGACACAGAGTAATTCAACTGTTAAATAAAATACATACACCGTTCACCTAAAATAGCTAGTCAAATTGTATACTACACAGGCGAAAAGTAAACAAGAAGTTTTTCTCCAACACCCATTGTATACTGACGGTACTTATAAGTACCACAGACACAAAGTAATTCATCTGTTAAATAAAATGCATACACCGTTCACCTAAAATAGCTAGTCAAATTGTATTCTAAGATCATAATGAACACATAAAAAAATCCAACACTTATCTTATATCCTTTACTGTGTTTGCAGCAATAAAAAGACGAGTGTGACAATCTGTACAAAATGTCGGCACAAAACACATCGACTGTCTCAAAGATAGCCCCCTTCCTCGCTAAAATAACAAACCTAGAACTACTGTTACCCTGTATCCGGATATAGTGAAGTTAAAAGAGGGTTTTTGCAAAGTACCATTAGAATATTAGTAATATTCTTTATAAGATGAAAGTTTAAAGTGAGTGGTAAGTACCGTCAGTACACTGTTAAAAATTTGGTACAACGTTGAACCAATTTTTGGTGCTGCAGTAGCTGCCACCATAAGATGGTGAAACATTGTTCCAACATTTGGTTCTAAGGATGAACCATAAGTTGGTGAAAGCTTGAACCATACGTTGGTGAAAACCTTGAACCATAAATTGGTGAAACGTTTGACCGCAAATTGGCGAAATGTTGAACCATATGATTTTTGTCCCCCCCCCCTCTTTCATAGGTAAAATATTTTGCTTTTTTTTAAAGATATTCTGTTTTAATATAATTTAACGTGAAATATTTACGGTCTCTCCAATTAATTTTTGTTGGAAAATAATTTTCAAGATCAGAAACCTAGGTTTATTTAGCAAATTTTAAAATAATTTAATTATACGATAACAACATTGTTATTTTAAATATCTTACACAATAATTTATAATTGATATCAAGGTATACCTGAATCTGAAGTTTGATGAAAATTCGTGCTTTAGTTCTTGAGATACAGCTTTAGTGGAAATTCTGAAAAAAATACCATAGCAATGCCACCTGTTGAGCGATTTGCACCAAAACATAAACAGCACTCATTCGTATCAAGGTATACCTGAATCTGAAGTTTGATGAAAATCCAAGCATTAGTTCTTGAGATAGAGCTATTGCGAGAATCGCAAAAATGCAGCATAGCAGCGCCACTTGTTGAGCGATTTACACCAAAATGTACAAAACGTCAAATCATGTCAAGGACTAATTGAATCTGAAGTTTGATGAAAATCCATGCATTAGTTCTGGAGATTGAGCTATTGTGGAAATCGTGAAAAATGCTGCATAGCAGCGCCACCTGTTGAGCGATTTGCACCAAAAACTAATCAGCCCCCATTTATATTAGGGGCAAACTGAATATAAATTTTTATTAAATTCCGTTCATTAGTTCTTGAGATAGAGTGCCCACAAAATTTGTGTCATATATAGACAAACAGACTCACAGACAGACATTTTGTAAAAACATGTTTTTCGGAATCTCTGACCCCTAAAACGTGTCAATCCGTCGAAAACCGAAAGTCGAAAATTTTCACCAATCCAATACTTTCTTCTTGTAAAGATCGAAGGAAGTAAAAATATGTTTGTTATTTTTTATTTTATATAAAAAATAACTTTTTAAAAATATTCAGCTGCATAACAGTGTGAACCTACCTAGAATTTTATCCAATCATACACATTTTTCTTATTCATTTATTAAATTTAATTTGTTAATGGATATTTTAAAAAATTACACAAATCAATAGTGGTTATCTTTATAAGTATCGCTTTCAATAATATTTTGCTTTACTCAAGGCCTCTGTAAGCATCCGTGCCCAGGGCGTCAGGGCCCCTAAATTTGTAAATGGGTCCCTGTCCTTTTTGTTTGTTTTGTACCACCGGTTCCAGATGCGTCGCGATGGGGGGGGGGGGGGGGGGGTAGGGGGTATCCACCTCCAATATAAGTGAACTTGGGAAATTTGAGCTCAGAGTTGGAAAATTCTAGATTTTTTAAAAGTTTTTCTTTATTAAAAAAAAAGATAAGAATTTTTTACTGTTTTGCTGACTACCTTTCAAGAGTTCTGTAACAGTAAAATTTTCAAAAGAAATACAAAAAGTGCTACGAAAATATCATGTATCTACCAGACCTGAATTCCCCTACTTTTGTACATCAGCAGTGTCTCTAATCTATTTCCTCCAAAAATGTGTTCCTTTCTCAAAAATCTCAAAACATCATTTCATATGAAGTACGATTTCATATGAAGTACGATTATGACTTGTACATAATAGAAGACAAAAACTTTTATTAAACAAACCAATAATTATAATTTTTATGTTTTTATTTTCGGTATTTTTCTTTGGAAAGAATTTTTTTTTACGTTTAAGTGTCATTATCATTAAACACACATTGTACATATCATTTTAGTTGGAAGCAATTTGCTCCAAGTTGGAAAATTTTTGAATTCCCCCCCCCCCCAAAAAAAAAAAATAAATAAATAAATAAATAAATAAATATTTGTAGCTACACCCCTGACCGGTTTGACCCTCCTCTCTGCGGCTGCGGCCTGTTAACCTTCTCATTTAACTGTTACCTATTTACGCAACCTATAACCACCCTTTCTGGTTTTATGATTCATTATATTCTAATAAGTTTATCAAAGCGCAAATTTTACGTTGTAAAGCGGTTTCAGAATACGTGATGATGTAGCCTGTGATGTCAGTTTCTCAGCTGAGCACGACCCAAACAAAGGATCTCTCCCTTCCCGCGCTTTCTGACGACCTTGATGAAAGAAAATCCACGCGGTCGGTGACAAAGGAAGTAATGCAGTCAAACTAGCGCACAGGCTCAAAAGGATAAAACCAGTTCACGAACGTTGAAGAATTCTTTCTTTTCTACTTTCATGCGTATGAGGTTCCACAGACGTTCGAATCGAAGCAAGTAAAGACACAGAGTATCTCTGATGTGAGAGATATTTTTAGGACTTCGGTCGGGTTCGCTTTAAATGTTTCGGCTTCACCAGGGCCTGGGCCTGACTAATGCACGGGCAAGCGGGGCAGCTGCACGGGCCACCCTTTTAACCCTTTATGTACTGAATTATGAATTCATGAAAATTTTATCTTCTAAAGCATTTTTCGTGAATTGTTTAAACTACATTAAAAGATTTACATAATCATTTAATAAATTTTAGAAGGATTGTAGGATTTAGAAGGATTCATTCAATTTGAATTTATAGGAATTTTGTGCACACTTTATAACGCCCCTCATATCATTTATTTTAAATATTTTTCTCAGTAATTTGTAGAATTAGGAAATGTACAAATAGAATGTTCTTACAATAGAAATATAGAAATATTTCCGAATTGAAAAATTCACCCCCCCCCCCCCCCAACGCCAAGAAAGCTAAAAAGATGTAAAGGCAAAAGAAATCATCCTTTTAAAAATCTTTTGCTTTGTGTAACCCATCATACTTTTGGAACAAGATAAAGTAATGTATCTATAACACATTCTAAATTGTATTACAACTAATCGATACATTAAATGAATTTTATAACAAGTTATTTTAATGGTACTTATAAGTACCGTCACGTCAGTAATTTAAAGGTTTAAGGAGGGCCCCATGAGAATAATCAGGATTTTCATTAAAAAGTGCCAAACGGTTAAAATTGGCCAAAAGTGATCAAAATTCATACATCTTCAAACATTTAGGAAGGGAGTGCGCCCCTCCCCCCTACCACTCTCTGCTTACACACACACAAAAAAAAAAGAAAAAAAAAACCTATATCATTAGAAAACTAATGATAAAAATTTTAGTATAACAACTTAGTATTCTATTGTTTTCAAAAGAAATTCTTTATGGATGTTTTCCTCGTAACGAGGCAAGTTAAAACCATTAATCACCCCTCATTGGGGGGCATTTTCTTTTAGACATCTTATTACATATGTAGATAAGCAAAATAAAAGTTTGCAAACATTATTTGTCATATATACACATCCTGCCAACCAATCCATACTTTTTTCTACTAGCATTTTTTCTTAAAGTTCTGACCCTCTTTTTGTATGATACCCTGTATACAGATGTGAAAGTGGATAGTACCAGTTACGAAATTTATGCATACATACAATATGTATGAAGTTTTGTACTAGCCACTTTCACATGATTCGCGAACGATTTTTATGGATAGATAGAGTAGAAGGGGCCCCCTCAAAATGATGCTTGCCCCAGGGCCCTAGGTAGCTTAAGTCTTGCCCTGGGATTCGGGTTGGGTTTTAATTATTTCGGATCGAATTCGGGTTCACCCAATTATTCAAAAGAAAGTCCTGATTATTTTCTATAGTGGAAAATTATACGTTTGGATGCTAATGAGTATATATGTGTTCATTTTTAAACAAAAAAGATAAAATCGATATTAGAGATGTGATTATAGACTACTTTTCCATAATTGAAATAAAATAGAGATTAATTTTCTTTCACTACGATTCAGGTGGTTTGAATATTTAGATTTTGGGTTCGGGTTCGGTTTCGGTTTAAGTAGAATTTTCGGGTGGGTGCGTGTTGGGTATAATCCGCTCTGCCCAGGACTACTCCGAAGTTAAAGTCGGGTATAATAAAGGGCAGTGTTGAAGGGGGGGATATCCCCCCCCCCGGAAAATTTGAGATTTCGTGTTTTCATAAATTCTTCCTTATAAATGCATTAATATTTATGTTATGGAATTGCTAACTATTTAAAGAGCAAAAAAACTAAATGCCAAGAAAAGCATATATTTTAGTCACATAAGTGCTTTATCAATTCAAGACATTAAAACAGATGGCAAAATAGGCAGAAAATTTGCTTTTCAGAAAAATTGAGTTAGGTTTTTAGTGCTCTTGTAAGTCTAATTGATGTTCTTATATTCAAAGTTGTATAATATAGACTCACGCGCGAACGTCGTGCGCGGAAAATTTTTCGAAAAATTCTGAATTTCGCGGAAAAAAAAGTTAAGAAAAAATATTTTTTGTTTTTGTAACTTTTTTTTAATACCGAAAATTTTGAATATTCCCCAATTTTATATACGATTTATGTATTGTTTGTCCACAATTCACAGTTTAAAGACTCAAAACATTGTTGTGACACCACAGACCCTTTTATACTCGCTTTTATTTCTATTTCCCGCACACCCCCGATCGGTTTTCCATCGGCAGCTGCAGTGAATTTTTAGCCAGGCGACGGCGGTTAAATCGAATAATTTCGTAGTGTTATAAGAGTGGCTGATATTTTGTGTGAAGAGATCACACTATTAAGGATTGGGCTGTTCCTAAATGCACTGACAAAATAATTGGAAAGAATTCACTCCTTCCTATCATGAATTTTTGAATCATGACGTAATAAAAAAAGATTTCAATCAATAAAGTACTATGTCAAGTCATATAAATGGACAAAAAAAAATGTATGTTTTAAAATATTGTTTGCTTAACCTCTTCGTGTCATATAGAGTGTGTATTTCCTACCACTATTTTTTAATTGTAAACTTATACAGTGGCCTCCCTCTTAACCGGAACTCCGCTTTAACCGGCTGACTTTTTTCCACAACATAAGGCAAAATTCAAGGAGGACGACCTCAGGAACTCAGCTAACTCTTTCCAGTTGAAGTGCAATCCCGAGGGAAAGGAAGTAAAATTCAGAAAGGAGAACGCCTGTTCTAAATGGATACGCGTTGAGAATGAATACGCGTGTTGAATTCAGGGTGTGGGCCGGGGGAGGGGAGGACGTTCCCCCCAGGAACAATGAGATGTCCCCTTGGAAGATTTGAGATTTTGTGTTTTAATGGTCAAAAGTGCAATCCCCCACCCAGAACTCTGTAATGTCTGATCTACCTGCAAACTGTTTTGTACAAACGTTTAAAAAGCTTGAGGGCTGAGAACGGATTACCGTAGATGTATAAGAGTTGCTTGAGTCTGGTAAAGATCTCAAGCATGAAACATTATTTGACGAGGATATAATTAGGGCAGTAACTGATGTTGTTCAATACGAAGACGATCCTGATGATGATCCAGTTAAAGTTGACACTGCTAAAATTCCTCATACGGAAGGGGTAAAAGTAATAGAGTTGGCGCTACACTATATGTTGAGCAGCGTCTAACAGCTTCCTTGGTTAAATTTATGATGTTAAAGAGATGGAGAGATAATGCTGCAAAATGTTGGCTTCAACAGAAGAAGGTCGCTGATTTCTTTATGGTTGATTAACTTAAATACATATAATGTAGAACAATTTTAACTTCTTATAAAGATGTGTGACACAATTTCCAACAATTTAATTTGTGTTAAATATTTTTCATTATTTGTTATCAGTGACATTTTTCTTTCAATTCCGTTAATTATAACTAATATTCATTTCACAAAATATAGAAAATATGTTCTTTTTTAAAACTACCCAACTTTAAAAACTAAATGCATTCTTACGGGTTTAATTAATCAAATTACGCAGATATTATTTACATTTTTTTTATTTCTCCGCTTTAACTGGTTTTTCTCTTAACCGGCTTACCCTCAGTCCCATGTAGGCCGGTTAAGTGGGAGACTACTGTACTTGATTGCAGATATCCCAGAATTTCTGCAATTAAATTAGGCAAATAATTCTGCTTTGAATTTTTGATGCTAATACATTAAAATTGTGTACCGAATGCTCGTTGCAAAGGGGCTAACTAAAGTATATTTCGAAAAATAAATAAATAATGTGTACAAAAATAGTTCTTTTTATCAGATCAAAATTTCTTCAAAAGAACATCTACTGAAACATTTTGAATATAAAATTGCCATATTTTCCGATGTATAAATCAACTTTTTAAAATAAAAAATTCAAAGCGATTTTGAATACAAAATTGCCATATTTTTCGGTGTATAAATCAACTTTTTAAAATAGAAAATTCAAGGCTCGACTTATAAATCGAATATAAAATTAAATATCCAACGATCAGTTTGTAGCTGTTGAAATAGTTACAAGATTAAACATCGATTTTTTCATTATTATTGAGATCCAAAAAATCTTGTTATTTACAACAGATTTTGCACAATAATCAAAAACTGTTATTGTTATTTTCCATAATTATTGTTATAAAAACATAAATTTATTTTTAGAAAAAAAATTAATATTTGACTTAGAGGGAAACTCATAACAATGAAATGAACTAGACAACGGAAAGTATAAATTATTGTATTTTCAAATACTTTAAGAAAAATATCAATACAAAGAGGGATTTAGTTTTAACATACAACCAACATTGAAATTTATTTTTTTATAATCGTATTATTTTATAATGTCATATATTAATCATAATCTTCATTTGCTCTACCAATTTATTTACAGACATTAAAACACACTAAGATATCGTAGTTTAACATACACCAAAAAATAGTGTACATGTCAAAAGTTTAAAACACATATATACTCTAAAACATACATTTAAGAAAATGTATTGACAGTTAATATACACTGCTCAAAACAATTAAAGGATATTGCAGTTTTAGGTAGATTTTGTATCTGGTAAACTGTTTAGCTGATTGATACATGGTCGACAGACATAGTAGGTTATATGAGAATAAATTACACATGTTTGGCAGAAAAAAATGCATTTTATTGCGCATTTGTGTACTAAAGGAAAAAAACACAATTTGTGCATATGAGAGAAAAAGAATAAGAAAAGGTGTTTTCTTCAAAGAAAATCATTTTCAGTAGGGGTATGGTTTCCACGGGCGGCCAGCAACGTTGAACACCTTTGAGGCATGGACTCAATGAGGCTATTAATGACGAGTTGGGGTATTCTGCCCCACTCTTCCAGAAGAGCTCTTTCCAGTTCTTGGAGAGTTTGTGGGGGTTGTTGGCGGCCAGAAACTCGTCTTCCTAGAGCGTCCCAAACGTGCTCGATTGGATTCATGTCTGGAGAACACGCTGGCCATTCCATTCGAACGATTCCTTCCTCGAAAAGGAAATCCTCCACAAGGTTTGCACGATGTGGCCTGCAGTTATCGTCCATTAAAATGAAGTTATCTCCGATTGCTGCAGCGTAAGGGACTACAATAGGTCTGAGGATCTCATCCCTATATCGGCGACCAGTCAGAGCTCCATCTCGAATGATGTAGAGGTCAGTGCGCCCGCCAATGGAGATGCCACCATACACCAACACTCCTCCACCGCCAAATCTGACACTTTCGTGCACGAACGCAGGATTATTCCTACTGCCACGGTCCCTCCAGATGAAAATACGCCTATTATCCGGATGCACAGAAAAACGGGACTCATCAGAAAACAGAATATTGCTCCATTCATTTCTCCTCCAGTTGACATGCTCGGTTGCTCACTCTCTGCGGTCGCGACGATGCCCTGATGTTAATCTAACACATACCATCGGTCGGCGAGCATACAGACCTACAGCATGGAGCCGGTTTCGGACAGTCTGAGTTGAAATCATGGTGCCTGTAGCCGAGCGAAGGTGTTGTTGGAGAAGAGTAGCGTTCATGGTTCGGTGTCTCCGAGCTGTTAACGCTAAATACCTATCTTCATTGGGCGTTGTTGCCCGTCTACGACCTTGCCCTGGTCTTCAGCCTGCACATCCACTCTCCAAAAAATGGTTCCAGATCCTGGAAATGACACTTTGTGACACTCCAATGGCTTGCGCTACTTCGGCTTGAGTTTGGCCCCCTTCTAACCTACCAACAATTCTCAAAGCTTCTGAATCTGTCAAATGACTTCGCTGAGACATCGTACTCATCGAAACAAAGCAATCACTGAATGCCGTTCATCCTTGTCTTCATTCTCTTTTATCCAGTTGAGAGTCAAATTTCATTCGCTGCCGCTGAAGCGACGTTTTTGACGTCGAACTCAAAATTTGCATACTCCACAGTTTGAAAACCAGAAAAATTTGCATTTGTGATTCTCTTCTTCTATTTTCGGCAAAAAAAAATTTCGTTTATTTTATATAAAACTTCAAATATCCTTTAATTGTTTTGAGCAGTGTATGTGACAATTAATATATGTGACAGTTTTAGAGTAGATATGTGTTTTAAACTTTTGACATGTACACTATTTTTTGGTGTATGTTAAACTACGATATCTTAGTGTGTTTTAATGTCTGTAAATAAATTGGTAGAACAAATGAAGATTATAATTGAAATTTATTTTCTCAAAAAAAAAATAAATAAATAAATAAAGCATGAATTCTTTCATGATTTAAGTAGTCGAATTCATGCACCAAATACATCCAAAATACTCTATTTCAGATTTAAAAGAAATAGAGTCGACACATCCATCAGAAAATACAATAATTTCACATCTCTCCAAGAACTGATTAATATTAATAGTGCTTCCTCATTATGATGGTCCCTCGCTGCAATTGAAACTCCAGCAAGATTATTACCAAGTTTGATTTTCAGAAAATCAAAGCTTTCATACAGTTTACACATGTACAGTCATGGAAAATAAAAAGTAAACACCTCTGCAACAAATTATCGTAGAAGAAAGCGACAGGTACCAAACGATTGGAAATAACGTCTACTTTTACATGATGTATATAAAATTTTCTTAGGGAGTATATACATATCAAAACGAACCCAAACTTTATATTTTTTTCAATAGCAATACTCACGTTTGACACCCTAAATAAATTCTACACCTTTCAATTAGCCTAAATCCAAATTTTCGTCCAAATCCAAATTTGTACGATTCGTTTACAAGAAATTAATTATTTTAAAGTGAGCCTATTTTAGGGGCTGTATCCAAATGGAAGTTCGGTATTCGATTGATGAAATGCTACAGAATGACTATGCCACTTCTATTGATGTATTATTTCTGGCCCATATGACCATTTCACTCGCTTAATAATGTTTCGACTATTGACAGTCCAAATATTTCAATAAAATGAGAAAAATACAATTTTTTTCACATGATGCTTTTCTGCACATCTTAAACCATCAACCATCATTTTGACTTTTTTTTCCTTTTAATGATAATTCGAAAACTATTAAAAGAAACATTTGAAATTGTGAATTTGGATAAAGCAGGACATAATAAATATTAAATCCATCAAAAAAATTGTTTGTTGCAATTCATATTTTTTTTCGAATATTAATTTCATAATTCATATTATAGAATTTTTAAAATTACAAATTCAATGTATTTATGTTTGGGTTTTTTAGTATCATAACCACACACAAAATTATCACATTAGGATTATAATTTCAGGAGACATTAATAAAAATATGAAAATGTAATTCAACATGAGAAGCTCTAAATTTTGAATGTTTATAATTCAAAAACTTATTATTCAAATGACTGGAAATTTCGTTTCTAGGCATAATTTGAGCCGAAGATTTAAAATATAGTGTCAAAATTGTGTGTTGCCATTGAAAAAAAAAACAAAGTGAGGTCTGTTTTGATTTGTAGATGGCCCCCTGAACAAATTTTATAAACACCATTTAAAAGTAGACTTTGTTTCCAATCGATTGGTACCAGTAGCTTTCTTCTACGATAATTTGTTGCAAAGTTAGGAGAGGGTGTTTACTTTTTTTTTTTTTTTCCCACGACTGTACCCACAGCTGTGAAGAAAAAGAGAAGTGACTATTTTCTAAATATGAATGCAATTTGGTTAAAAAGAGGTCATCTACATATCAAATATTACATCAACTTTCATTTTCCAAGTAGTAACAATCTCAACTTATGTAAATTCCTTGGGTCAAAGAAGTTTGGAAAAAGGAATAGTTTATATACTTTTAACTAGAGATGAAAATTGGGAAATAAAAGGTAGGCGTCAAATAAAGACTACTATAAACGACTTAGGAGTAAAAATTTTTAGCTGCAATTTCTAAAATGTATTTTAGGTAGCTTTCTTTACAAAAAAGCTACCTATTGCAGCCGTTCGGAGGAAAGCGATTTCAAAAAATTTTGGTATATTTTCATCGATCATGACCCCCAGACCCCGAAACCAGCCTCCGTTCAAAATTGATATATATATATATATATATATATATATCTGACCTATGTCACACTGTAACTCCCGTAATTATGAACCGATTTCGATGTAATTCGGTGTGTACATAGTACATACCAATGTCTCGACCGAGTTCGTTGGCCAGCTTCATCCGCCGTTTTGTTTCAAAATGGCGGCCATTTAAAATTTTTAAAAAAATTTTAAACTTGAAATGTGGTACCAAAAATTTAAAAATGGGAAAATATTTTTTTCGTATGTATTTGACCTTTATACAAAGATTCCGGAGCAGTTTTTGTTTCGTCTATATCTTAAAAAATGGCTGAGTTATAGCATTTTGAATTTCTAGCGTGGCTGACATTTTGAAACGTCCTGAATTTTGTTACGCGATAAAAGGCGTATTTATGAACCGATTTGGATGTAACTTCGTTTATACATAGTACATACCAATGTCTCGACCGGGTTCGTTGGCCAACTTCACCCGCCATCTTGTTTAAAAATGGCGGCCATTTAAATTTTTAAGAAAAATTTAAATTTGAAATGTGGTACCAAAACTTGAAAATTGAAAAAATATTTTCTTCTTATGTGTTTGACCTTGATAAAAAGATTCGGGAGCAGTTTTTGTTTCGTCTATATCTTAAGAAATGGCTGAGTTATAGCATTTTGAATTTCTAGCGTGGCTGACATTTTGAAACGTCCTGATTTTTCTCACGTAATAACAGGCGTATTTATGAACCGACTTGGATGTACCTTTGTGTGTACATAGTACATACAAATATCTCGACAGAGTTCGTTGGCCAGCTTCATCCGCCATCTTGTTTGAAAATGGCGGCCATTTAAAAAAAATTAAACAATAAAAAAATTTAAATAAGATACCAAAATATTGGAAAATGAAATTTTTTTTTTTTGTATGTGTTTGACCTTAATACAAAGATTCCGGAACAGTTTTTCTTTCGTCTATATCTAAAAAAAAATGGCTGAGTAATAGCATTTTGAATTTCTCTTGTGGAAATTTTTAAGAAAAATTTAAATTTGAAATGTGGTACCAAAAATTGAAAATTGAAAAAATATTTTCTTCTTATGTGTTTGACCTTGATAAAAAGATTCGGGAGCAGTTTTTGTTTCGTCTATATCTTAAGAAATGGCTGAGTTATAGCATTTTGAATTTCTAGCGTGGCTGACATTTTGAAACGTCCTGATTTTTCTCACGTAATAACAGGCGTATTTATGAACCTATTTGGATGTAACTTGGTCTGTACATAGTACATACCAATGTCTCGACCGAGTTCGTTGGCCAGCTTCATTCGCCATCTTGTTTCAAAAGGGTTGCCATTAAAAAAAATTAAATTTAAAATTCAAAATGAGGTATTAAAAAATTGGAAAATGAAAAAGATTTTTTTTATGTGTTTGGCCTTGATACAAAGATTCCGGAGCAGTTTTTGTTTCTGAAAATTTGTTCTTTTGTTGATATCTTAAAAAATGGTTGAATTATAGCACTTTGAATTTCTATCATGGCTAACATTTTGAAACGATCTTGTATTTGTCACGCGATAACACACGTATTCGCCTATTTCGATGTAAGAAGGCATGTGGATAGTGTACATCAACACCTCGACCAAGTTCGCTGGCCAGATTCATCAGCCATCTTGTTTCAAAAGGGCGGCCATTAAATTAAAAAATATATATATATGTAAAGAAAGGTGCAAAAAAATTAGAAATTGAAAAAGGTTTCTTTCTGAAGTATTTGATCTTGATATAAGGATTCAGGAGCATTTTTTGTTTGTCTTTACCTTAAAAAATGGCTCAGATATAGCAGTTTCAATTTCTATTGTGGGTGACATTTTGAAAAATCTTTTTTTTTGCATGCGACAGCACTCCTATATATTAACCGATTCCGATGTGAGTGAGCATGTGCACAGCAATTACTAAGGTCTCGACCAAGTTCACTGCTTAGCCTCATCCACCATGTTGTCTTAAAATGACAGGCACTTTAAGAAATTGCCGAATTTGGCAGCCAAATATAAGTTACTTTAAAGAAAAGCAGCTTGGATAAAGCTGACTAATTTCGCGAAATTCTCATTCATTATACTGATAAAAATTAGTATTGAATCTCCTATATTCGGTTTCCACTAAATTGAGCTTCGTGTGTTTGCATGATATAAGTTGGCTTTTTTTAAATAAGGATTATGAAAGCTACCTCTTCCTCCCGGCACTGGCCGGAAGGACATTTTTAAATGGCAACCCTTTTGAAACAATATGGCGAATGAAGCTGGCCAACGAACTCGGTCGAGACATTGGTATGTACTATGTACAGACCAAGTAGCATCCAAATCGGTTCATAAATACGCCTGTTACCGTGTGACAAAAATCAGGTCGTTTTAAAATGTCAGCCACAATAAAAATTCAAAATGCTATAACTCAGCCATTTTTTTAGATATAGACGAAACAAAAACTGTTCCGAAATCTTTGTATTAAGGTCAAACACATACGAAAAAAATCTTTTACATTTTCCAATTTTTTGGTATTTCATTTTAAATTTAAAGTTTTTAAATTTTTTTTAAATGGCCGCCATTTTGAAACAAGATGGCGGATGAAGCTGGCCAACGAACTCGGTCAAGATATTTGTATGTACTATGTACACACCAAGGTACATCCAAATCGGTTCATAAATACGCCTGTTATCACGTGACAAGTATCAAGACGTTTCAAAATGTCAGCCACGCTAGAAATTCAAAATGCTATAACTCAGCCATTTTTTAAGATATAGACGAAACAAAAACTGCTCACGAATCTTTGTATCAAGGTCAGATACATAAGAAAAAAAATATTTTTTTCAATTTTCTATTTTTTGGTACCACATTTCAAATTTAAATTTTTCTTAAAAATTTAAATGGCTGCCATTTTTAAACAAGATGGCGGATGAAGCTGGCCAACGAACTCGGTCGAGACATTAGTATGTACTATGTACAAACGAAGTTACATTGAAATCGGTTCATAAATACGCCTTTTATCGCGAAAAAAATTCAGGACGTTTCAAAATGTCAGCCACGCTAGAAATTCAAAATGCTATAACTCAGCCATTTTTTAAGATATAGACGAAACAAAAACTGCTCCGGAATCTTTGTACAAAGGTCAAATACATAAGAAAAAAATATTTTCCAATTTTCAATTTTTTGGTACCACATTTCAAATTAAAATTTTTTTAGAACTTTTTAAATGGCCGCCATTTTGAAACAAAATGGCGGATGAAGCTGGCCAACGAACTCGGTCGAGACAGTGGTATGTACTATGTACATACCGAATTACATCCAAATCGGTTCATAAATTCGAGAGTTACAGTATGACAAAGGTCAGATATATATAGATCAATCTTGAACGGAGGGTGGTTTCGGGGTCTGGGGGTCATGATCGGTGAAAACATACCAAAATTTTTTGAAATCGCTTTCCTCCGAACGGCTGCAATAGGTAGCTTTTTGTAATGAAAGCTACCTAAAATGGCTGAGTTAGAGCATTTTGAATTTCTAGCGTGGCTGACATTTATAAACGTCCTGAATTTTCTCACGCGATAAAAGGCGTATTTATGAACCGATTTCGATGTAATTCAGTGTGTACATAGTACATACCAATGTCTCGACCGAGTTCGTTGGCCAGCTTCATCCGCCATTTTGTTTCAAAATGGCGGCCATTTAATTTTTTTTTTAATTTAAAATTTGAAATGTGGTACCAAAAAATTGGAAATGGAAAAATATTTTTTTCTTATGTATTTGACCTTTATTCAAAGATTCCGGAGCAGTTTTTGTTTCGTCTATATCTTAAAAAATGGCTGAGTTATAGCATTTTGAATTTCTAGCGTGGCTGACATTTAGAAACGTCCTGAATTTTCTCACGCGATAAAAGGCGTATTTATGAACCGATTTCGATGTAATTCAGTGTGTACATAGTACATACCAATGTCTCGACCGAGTTCGTTGGCCAGCTTCATCCGCCATATTGTTTAAAAATGGCGGCCATTTAAATATTTAAGAAAATTTAAATTTGAAATTTGGTACCAAAAAATTGAAAATTTAAGAAATATTTTTTCTTATGTGTTTGACCTTGATAAAAAGATTCGGGAGCAGTTTTTGTTTCGTCTATATATTAAAAAATGGCTGAGTTATAGCATTTTGAATTTCTAGCGTGGCTGACATTTTGAAACGTCCTGATTTTTGTCACGTGATAACAGACGTATGTATGAACTAATTTGGATGTACCTTGGTGTATACTAAGTACATACAAATATCTCGATCGGTTCGTTGGCCAGCTTCATCCGCATCTTGTTTCAAAATGGCGGCCATTTAAAAAATTAAAAAAAAATTTTAATTTAAAATGAGATACCAAAAAATTGGAAAATGCAAAAGATTTTTTTCGTATGTGTTTTGCCTTAATACAAAGATTCCGGAACAGTTTAGGTTTCGTCTATATCTAAAAAAATGGCTGAGTTATAGCATTTTGAATTTCTATTGTGGCTGACATTTTAAAACGACCTGATTTTTTGTCACGCGATAACAGGCGTATTTATGAACCGATTTGGATGTAACTCGGTCTGTACATAGTACATACCACTGTCTCGATCGAGTTCCTTGGCCTGCTGCATTCGCCATCTTGTTTCAAAAGGGTTGCCATTTAAAAAAAAAGTTTAAAATGAGGTATTAAAAAATTGGGAAATGAAAAAGATTTTTTTTTTATGTGTTTGGCCTTGATACAAAGATTCCGGAGCAGTTTTTGTTTCTGAAAATTTGTTCTTTTGTTTATATCTTAAAAAATGGTTGAATTATAGCACTTTGAATTTCTAGCATGGCTAACATTTTGAAACGATCTTGTATTTGTCACGTGATAACACACGTATTCGCCTATTTCCATGTAAGAAAGCATGTGGATAGTATACATCAATACCTCGACCAAGTTCGCAGGCCAGATTCATCAGCCATCTTGTTTCAAAATGGCGGCCATTAAATTAAAAAAATTATATGTATTTAAAGTGAGGTGAGAAAAAAATTAGAAATTGAAAAAGGTTTCTTTCTTAAGTATTTGACCTTGATAGAAGAATTCAGGAGCATTTTTTGTTTGTCTTTATCTTAAAAAATGGCTCAGATATAGCAGTTTCAATTTCTAATGTGGGTGACATTTTGAAAAATCTGATTTTTTGCCTGCGACATCACTCATATGTATCAACCGATTTCGATGTGAGTGAGCAAGTGCACAGCAATTACTAAGGTCTCGACCAAGTTCACTGGTTAGTCTCGTCCACCATGTTGTCTTAAAATAGCAGGCACTTTAAGAAATCGCCAAATTCGACAGCCAAATATAAGTTACTTTAAAGAAAAGCAGCTTGGATAAAGCTGACTAATTTCGCGAAATTCTCATTCATTATATTGATAAAAATTAGTATTGAATCTCCTATATTCGGTTTCCACTAAATTGAGCTTCGTGTGTTTGAATAATAAAAGTTGGCTTTTTTTAAATAAGGAAGATGAAAGCTACCTCTTCCTCCCGGCACTGGCCGGAAGGACTTTTTAATATTACTGTAATATTATATGCTACTTTTAGAAAAGCACAAATACTAGTTTTTATTTAAAATTATCGAACTGTAAAACTCATGTAAAGCATTTTTAATTATTGCTATATTTATAAATTAATAGAAAAATGCATAGAAATATATAGAATTTAGAACTTGATAACTTCTCAGCAAAACAAAAACAAAATTTTATCCAGTGTTGATAATTACAATTAAATTTAGTTAAAAAAAAACAAAAAAAAAAACATATAATACATCTACATTTGTATCTGATAACATGAAATCTAAAGGTGCATTAATTTTTTTGTGTGTGCTTAAACTGTTAAAATAATAGTTAATAAATGTTTTTAGAAAAAGCTAGGGGTCCAATTTGATGAGCGAAAATAATTTTGTAGTCGTCGAATGTAATAATTCGGTTGCTTTTGATGAATAATGACTGCTAAGTTCGAACACTGCTGTTAACTGCATTCGATATTCGGAAAGAAGATCCATAGTTGAGTGGTATCTCTTCCATCTCTCTGCAACAATTTGGTGATAAAATAGTGGTGCAGTTTATTATTATTTTATTTATTTATTTTATTATTATTCTTTCATTTACAATTTTCATTTCTTTGCCATTTTTGGATATTTTATTAGGAGGTGTCTTTTGCTTTTTTGTAGCAAGTCTTTTGCTTTTGAGTAGTATCTCCTTCACTTGCATGTTAAAAAAAAAAAAAAAAAACTAGTAGTAGTAGAAATAAACTCAATGTATTCCTATTTTAACTATACATAAATATTCAAGATGATGTTTCTTTGACAATTTTACAGTCAGAAGCTCCATTTAAATATTACACAACCTGGATGTTGTGTAGGTAGGATCTCCAGCTTGACTGCAACTCTAACCTTCATAGACATCTATAGACCTCGTCAAAACAGTGTTTATAGATAGGGACTAACCATTAAACACAACTTAAAAGTCATCAATACAAGTAAATAAAAAAAATAGGTAAGTGATATAAAAAGTAGTTTTACATTGATGAGAAATTTGTAATTAGTTTGCCTTTTACACAGTTGGATTTTTTGATTTTTTAAATGTAACTTTTACTTGTTAGCAATTAGAAATAAAATGTTAGACTTTGTTTCACAAAAAAGCTTCATTCATATAGTTTCTGAAATAATCAATTCAAGGCTTATGATATGTTTTTAGTTGGGGAGAAAATATTAGTGGAGATCATTGATAATTACTATAAAATTCTTACTTAACAACTATCATTGTTACTTAAACTACAATCAATAATGTGGATGATTATATTTTACAAATGAATAACTTTTTTAATGGACAAAATTGAAAGCAAGCAACAACATGATATAAATAAAGGTTTATTCAAAATGAATTCATAAAATAGTTCACATTCAAAAACCACACAAAATACAACAAAAGAATGGACGGTTGTGATCAATATATTTCACAATCAGTTAAACAAGTGTGTATATTTATATATAAGACAATATTTTGATTTAAAGTATATGTATTGCTGGAAAAGTTTAACATACTGGATAACAATATAAATAGTTTTTAAGTATGACATCTTATAGAAATAACTGCAGATTGCTAAATGATGCCATTAACTATTAGTTATATCAGCAATTTTATTTGTTTTCCAACAATATTTCTTAAATTGTAGTCCAAGAACCCCAAAGTATCTGCAGCACATCTACAGGGGGTGGTCTGTAAAAACATTTTATTTATAACTAGAGTCTGAGACAAATCTTCCAGTAAAATGAAAGAAAAATTAAAAATACTGTTTGAAAGTAACAAATGCAGTATAATTTGTTTATATGAGCTGCTGGTTTTGAAAGTGGGGCAGTCCATTTTACATCATTGCTAGATATTGAATGATTTGCATTAGAATGAGTTTTAAAATATTCATAAGCAGTCAGTCATACGCTTATTTTACATTTTTGTGGTCATATTTCATGTAAATTTAATAGGCAATAAAGGTTATCCATGTCAACTAAAAAGAAATCATGGTTTTGTTCCAATTGACTTGCCTCATTTTGAATTATAATAACAAAAAAATTGAATATTTTATTAGCATATTTCATTCTTCTTTAGCAAAGTTACAATAAAACAAAAGATAAAGTTTATAGGAAAAATTGGAAAAAAATATTCAGTAATAAGTCGTATGCCTATAATTATATTTGTTAATTTGGATACAGAAGATTTTTATAATATTCATGATGAAATTTTGATTGTCCTTTTTAATAGGGTACAACTTTATTCAAAGTGCACTTGTCTGACATTCAAAATTAACACATTTAAAATACCGTTGTTGACCCAATCATTGATTCATAACTGACGCATAAAGATAAAAACAAATTTTATGTTCATTTGTAATAAGATTTAGCTTTAACTCATTTCTTTCACAAAACGGACTTGGCCCAAATTCAAAATTTCACACACCACTATTAGTTTATGTATCTTACATTTGTTAGCATAATGTCAGCCTTAAATTCTGGAGATCTGGGAAGACTGAGATCCATGGTAACTAAGATATTAAGAGCCACTGTTTTACAACATTAAAGGCAGCCAATTGCAATTGTGCATATTATTATTTTTCCCCTTTTGAATCTTCTTTTTTATATTTTGCATTCAATATCTGCAAAATCAGGGATAACAAATTTTTTTTTATCCCTTTCAACTTAAAGTGGAAAATAACTAGTGATGATTAAACCTTGAAATAGGATGATTAAGAATTTTGCTAGACCAGCCCAGTGATGTTCTTTCTTTCTATAACTCCCTCTCCCGCAATCAATTTCATTTTAACTTGCTTAAATTCCTGAAAGAAAAAAAATCACATTTTATATAAAAGTTTTTACCCAACTCTCCTATCATTAAATAAACAGAAATCCTCTTAAAACTTTGTTTATTTATATAAAGTTTTTTCTATAGAAGAAAAAAAAAGGGAAAGAAAAGAGAGAAAACTTGAAAACAGGAATTCTGCTTTTTCAGAATTTAGTGTCGCCCCCAATGAAAAGAATATATATATATAAATATAGATAGTACAAAGCATAATTCAGAGCTCATACTTAAAACACATGCTTTTATTTTAGATAAAAGGATGACACTCTCATCCGCCAAAGAGTTCCATATTTACGATCCAGTCTTAAACAACATCTACAGAAAAGTATGCATAGGATGTCACTATCGCGGAATAATACATAAATCCAGCAAAAAAGCGATGTTGTCATTCAAGAAACTCGCCGGAAAAAAAAAAGAATATTATGATTCATATGTTTGTAACATTAATATGGATACATAAAATTAAATATGTTATAATTAAAAGTTTATAATAGCTGCATGTTTTATCAGAAATCAGAAATTTATATTTTTTCAACATAGCACGTATTTTAATTACAATTTTTTTTCAGTTCTTATGGAAAAATGGCAACCAAAAGATATATTAATCTGGTATTTCCCAACTGTTTTTCCTTTACTTTCTACAGAAATGGCGTACTTCAGTTGCCCCCCCCCCCCAAAAAAAAAAAAAAAAAACTACAACAAAATGAATATCTCAAAAATAAATGAAGATGCAGTTTTCAAACAAATTGCATTTAAAAGAAGGTTATTTTCTCTATACAACGGATTAAAAATTGAAAATCTACAATGCTTAGAAGTTTAAAAAATTGCAGTTGAGATTATCCCGTACAATGATACATCTGCTTTGTTTTATGGCTCGCTTATTTAACGGAGCGTTAGTTTTTGGAGACGACACTTTAATTGCTGGTCGAAAGAAATAGCCTATCAGAGGCTAATAACTGAATGCATCAAAATAGTTTGAACAGTTAAATCATTCATTGTCATATGTCATAATATTTACTTAAGGGCAAAGTTGCCTCCTAAAAATCAGATTTAATGGTTATTTTGCAAATTTGTTACTCAGAAAAGAAAATTTCTTTACTATTATATTTCAATTTTAAGAAATCTCGAAACATTGCTTTTTCAGTTTTCAAATACTATTTATGTAT
Organism: Maratus speciosus; assembly: GCA_963932465.1. NCBI lineage: Eukaryota > Metazoa > Arthropoda > Arachnida > Araneae > Salticidae > Maratus > Maratus speciosus. The sequence goes on along the minus strand of OZ010791.1, from coordinate 13,797,086 downwards.
GTTTTGCATACTAATGGAAACAGTCTTGTTGACCAGTCTTTGGCTACTGAGTAAATTGTAACAACAAGACAGAAACTTGCTATTAAAAAAACATCACCTGCTGGTCAACGATACTAACCAAAATTTTTTAATTCCAGCTTTATTTCAATTCATTTACCCTGTCTGAGTTCTTGATAATATAAATATTTGATATGGAGAAAAAAAGAAGCTTCAAAACAGAAAATGGTTTGAAATCATAAAAAAAAACTTTGGGGAATTCCACTTTTAATTACATCAATATTGGTATAAACTGAATGTTTTTTCAAAGGGAAGAGGCTGCGGGCGGGAAGAAACATACAAATGTGAAAAAGAAAAAAAAAATAGTGAATATAGTAAAAACACCACTTAAATAATAATAAAAAAGAATGAAAAATATTGGTAACAGGTAAATTTTAAAAAGCACAAATTAAACAACCATCAAAATGTGAGAATGCAGATAAATATACATACATTATATAATTATTGCATACATGCACATAATACAAAACTTTTAAATATAAAATAACAATTCAGTTAAAGTACAGTAGAACATTTTTTATCCGAAACTCTTTTAACCGAAATCCATTTTTAAAGCTTTTTTTTTAAGTGAAAACTTCTTTAGGCGCGTTGAGCTTTTTTTGAGATGGGGGAAAAACCACTGATTTCGAGACACTGTAACGTAACCGAAATGCTAGCATTTAGACACATAGACACTAGCGCGCCAAGCGGTGAATGACAGGAACTTTTCCCTCTTCAGCTCAATCCGCAAAAGAAGAAGGAAGCTAAAACTCACTTTTTCTCCCGGCATATTGCTAAAACAAATTATTATTTTGTTTTTCGTCAGTTAAAATGAATTATACCGTATTCGCGACCTACCTATTTCGTGTAACTAAAAACCGATAACGCTGTATTCTATCGTGTTGATGGTCTGGTCAATGACCAACAGTATTGGCAGGAATTTCGATTACAGAAGATAAAATACGGGGCACAGATATCAGATATGCACTTGGGTACCTAATTGACAGCAAAATGGCGTTACTTTATTTTACAAGGTAACCCGGCTACTGTTGCTTATTTATTAATAAATTGTTCATTTACTCTTTTTTTTTTTTTTTTTTAATTGTACAATTGTTTTGTTCTATAGTTATTAATGAAATTACCGTTTATTTATTGTTGTTTACTTTTTAAAACAATAGAAAATAATTTAAAAATATATATTGTAACTGGTATTGGAAAACGAGCTTTCGCCAAATCGACGTTAAAAAATCGCGCCAAACCTGGTTCGTATATCACATCTCTGCCAAATTCTCGGTTTTTTGATTTTTCGACTTTTTATCCAAATTTTCCGGATTTTTTAAATTTTCCCTTTCATTGTATCCCAAACACTACCTTCATACCAAATTTCAAGATTCTAGGGATACAGGACGTACCTCTGAGTTTTGATGATCGGTGAATCAGTGTCGAAAAGGGGAAAGTTTAAGTTCATATATCGTCTGAAATAAAAAAGATAGAAACGTGAAATTTCAGCATTTAGTTCCATTTCCACATTACTTTAGATTTACGAAGTTTCAAGTTTCTGGGAATCACCAACATAAAGATATTGGGGGGGTCAAAAGTACCCTGAGTTGCTTCCAGAAAAAGATGCTTACGGCTGTGCTTTCAAGACTTGGCAGGGGCACTGCCATGTCCCCAGATGCTTTCATTAGTGCTGCTACACAATTCAACGCATAAAACATTTCCTGACGATTAAAAAAAACACACACGTAATTGTTGAAGTTTTCACTTCTATTGGCACTCCCGGAGTGCCACTGTTTTTTTTTTTTTTTTTTTTAAGCTATCACATTGCTTATGTACAAAATCCATTTTGAAAGCTTTTTTTTTTTTTTTAACTATCATATCCCTATTGTACAAGCAGTCCTTTCCAAACCCCGAGTACATATAAATATTTTCGATCCCCTTTCTTAGAACTTCTTTGAATTTAATTTGAGCTCCCGTAAGCTGTGGAGTGGAACGAAGATAACGAACAAATTAGCAATTCTGAAGCTTTTTAATGTTTTGCATCGCTGGAGCAGCAGAAAAACTGATACTGGTGAACTAATAATATTAAAAAACTCCGTGATAGAGCTTCGAAGCAAAGGCAATCAAAACTGTGGCAAACAAAACATTTTTTCAAGTCTTTGTGATACATGAAAAAGGTACTTAATTTCAAAATTAAAATTTAGGTAATTTATTCTTGTTTCTATTTTGTTATTGCTTTATTTTTTATTAAGCATCTGTTGCCATAATAAGAAATATTGCATTTTTGTCTTTAAACTTAAAATTGAAGCATTCTCGATGATCCGAAAATTTCGATTTTTCGAAAGAGGGTCATCCCAATTACTTCGGATAATCGAGGTTCTACTGTAATAGCATAGTTTCATTTAAAAAATAATTTGAAAGTGGAAGAATACTATGGGAAACATTTTAACAAAACACATATAGAGAGAACAAGTTTCACAAATTACTATTTGAATTTGGAAATTAAAAAAAAATTTGGATGTTTTGATCAATTAAAACTTGATAACACACCAAAACACAAAATTACCAATAAAAATAAATCAAATAAATCACCAATCAAATCTTGAAACAAGGAGGGGAAACTGAACTTATTCTAGATTAAAATAAATTTCATACAATGACATTTCAATAACTAAATATGAAAATGTATTTGACGCATTTACAATATTGTGCTTCACAGATTACATTTTATACTATAATATAGTTATCAATATATCATATTTCATACCAGTAAATTCATTGCGATTTGGAAAATTGCATTTAAATTTTAAATGTTTTTCAGATTGTGATAGTTTTTTGAATTATCTAAGATTAACTTTTTAAAAGTTTGAAGTAGATGAGAATTTGATTCTTGACCATTTTGAGATTTTTTTCCCCTTTATAATCTAGTCTATCACAGTCCAGTTGGAATATAAAATATTTAGGAAAAAAGCACTTACAGAACTTCTAACATTAAAAGTAAAAGTGAAAAATTATAGCAACAAGAATAATAATATTTATGCATGGATAATGGCACACTTTTCCATCTCAAATTTACACAGAGTCATCAACTGTTCTGGAATGTCCAGATATTCACCATAAAATGTAACAGACTGTCCCATGTACTAGAAAATAACCAAGAAACAATTAAAAGAAAATATTCAAAACTTAAAAAAAAGTAACTCTTTATAGCAAACAAATATAATATGGCACAAGTAAACAGTACTGTTGCGGTCAGTGTTGTAGTTGGAAAAAAATATTTGTGGGAACTCACTTAGAGTAGATGTTGATGCTACCGTATTTTTACTAAGCCAAATCCAATTTAAAACATTTAGCCAAAAGCCAACTTTTTTCAATTAACAGTTATAATTATTACAGTAGACTCCCTATTATCCGAGTTAATAGGGACCAAGTTCACCTCGGATAAGCAAAAAACTCAGATAAACCGGATTTACACAAATTGTCACAAACTAAGGGAAAGAAATATAAATTTTCACTTTATTCGTTAATTTTTATGGCACTAGTAACATATCTTTGATGTAGATATCCGTTACTTTTAAGAAAAAGGGAGAATAAAATTTTGTATTTGAAAAAGCCCTTGATAGTTTTTTGTTTGTTGAATGTCAATTTTGCAGGGTTTTTTTTTTTTCTTCTTTTGCTGCAGTATTATGCTACTGCATAGCTACCAATTTCTAAGATTTTTTTCTTACCACTAAATTTTGCCTAATTCAATCGCCGAAATCTAACAATTGTTAACGATTAAATATGGCAAAAATTTTTATTAAATTTTAGAGGTAACAAAACCGTACAAATTGGCAGCTAAATGATTCTATGAGTGTCATGAAAATTGCAGGTGTAACCTCTTCTTTCTGCTCAAAGTATTAAACAGTTTTTTCAATCGAACTTATACCTTTGAAATGGATCATTTTCTTCTGATGGCTTCCATGAAACATCCATTATAAATGAAGTGTTAGATGAAGATGAAAGAGCAGCCGTAAAAAGTTAGAACTCTGATTTTCTGGTCAGAATGGGGAAAAAAATGACTATAATTTAAAAAAAAAAAAAAAAAAAAAAAAAAAAAAAAAAAAAAAAATGGCCATTTTTTCCCCCTATCCTGACCAGAAAATTAGAGTTTTAACTTTTTACGGCTGCTCTTTCATCCTCACCTAACACTTCATTTATAATGGATGTTTCATAATAATAGAAGCCATCAGTCCATCAGAAGAAAATAACTCGGTTAACATGGCTTATGAATATAAGTGAAATGGATCTTCTTAAACCAAACATAAATTACTGTTTTGCTTAAAAAGTGCTTATTTGCGATATATATATATATATATATATATATATATATATATATATATATATATATTTTACGGTAACAAACCAAATATTTCTGGGAATGGCGTTCCCACCCAACTATAGCACTGATTGTGGTTTAAAGGGACCAGGTAAGCAAAATTCGACCCAAAAAAATCTATTTCTACAATAAAGAAATAAGGCTGCAAAAACGAAACTTGAAGGGTCGTATGATATAGAAGAAGATGACAGTTAAAAATATCAATTAAATCTTTAAATGAGTTTTTTGCAAAACTTGGATTTTTCAGTTTGGTGTTCCTCTTTTTACAATATCTATGAAACTTAAGAACTCAGATTTTTAATAACACTTACGTTATATTGTACACTTTAACACATGATTTGTTGAAAATTATTTATTTTTAGGCAGTGGAATCTTATCAAAAATGCTAATTTAAAAATGATTTTCAATAAATAATTAACAATAAAATTTCAGTTTCACTTAGAAAGAAAATGGCCTGTTAAACTACGTAAACATATTATTTTAACTACCTTAAAAAATCTAGACCTCTATCTATCACCATTTCTGAGAAAAAGGTACATAAAGTTGGTGAATTTAACATGCCAGAGTTAGGGCTTTGCTGGTCCCTAAGAAAACAACAACAACAACAAAAATCACAGGGTGTATGCATAAGAGGTTCATAACCAGAGCACACATGCAAATAGGTTCTGATGCAATCAGAATATAGGCACAGCTAAAAGCAAAGTGAATGTAAGATTTTACCTTTCTTTAAATACAGAAGTTACATGCCCTACACCACTCTATAACCTCCACTACATACAGGATTGTAAATAAATTTATTTTGTTTTATTTCTGGTATACAACTAGATACAAAATATTTATTTAATTCAGAAACCGGGAAAAATAATCATAATCACATCTGAATAGTTCTATTCTTGCACACATATTTAGGATACATCGCTGATCTATAATTTGTACAATGCAACAAATTTTGGGATTTCATGAAAACTGATTTAGAAAAGAAAATACTGAAAAATGTAAAAGTCAAATAGGAACATTCTTTTGTATACATAGTAAGCATGTCAAGAACCAACATATATATTTTACTTTTCATACAGATTTATTAATGTCAAATAATAAGTTTTGAGGAAAACTTATCAGAACTAATAGTTATTTGTCATCAGCAAAAAAAATGAAAAAATAAAGTGAAAAAATGCATAGATAGACAAATTAACAGCCCGACACTATATCGCTTATTTTGTTTTCAGACTGATCCAGACAATCAATTAAAAATGAATAAGATAAAAAAATAATTAAAACATTGATAAGAACACACAATTAAAATTTTAAAACATGTAACATTCATAGTTTTATTAAAAGAGTTTTCCGGGCACCATTTCATTCTAGCATTTAAAAAAAAGTATAAAAACTTAATTAAGTTACCACAGCATCAATTATTAGTTTAACATTTGATATATACATTTTACATTTATTTAAAAAAATATTTTACAGAGCTAATATTAATTTTTAAATTAACATTCTAATTTTCTTTACTTTTTTTTCATTTACTATGGGGCTCAGCCCCCTACGAGCTACGCTCGCCAACCCCCGTCCAAACACCGCAGACTCTAAATGCACGCTAATTTGATCGGCTTTAAAAAGATTTCGAAAGATTGAATTATAATTTAAAAAACAGTGGCGATCTCCCAATAAACGGATTTCTATTCATTTCTCTTTGATTGGGGAATTTTAACGCCAAATCCACTGCGGTACTACTTGATTATCCAGTCGACCAATTTCGCCAAATTATACAAATTGACATAATTTTTTTTTTAAATAACGAAAGAACAAATAAATTAGTACAACATTAATAAAAATACAAATAAAACGTCGAAATAAAAATAACTTGGTGACGTAGACACATGTAACAACATTTCAAAATTAGCTAACATAAAAGGAATTAAGTAAACAGAGTCTTTGTCTCCTGGTATTTTTTAACAAAGCGAAAAGAAAGTTCTTTTAAATGAGACATTTTAAATTAATCGTTTTTAATCTGACGTAATTTTGACCAAGCTATTATTTCTCTTTTAAATATTCACATGAAGATACTTTTGTTAGAAATGAAATATTATTTGCGCTTTCCTAACAAAAATAGTTGAAAAGATCCTCTCAAAATATCTGATAAATGTCTAGCGCAATTTCTAAATTTAAACTGTTTTGTAATATTATTTTGTGTTCATTTTATGTAATAACTGTAATGTGACGTAAATATGACGTAATTTCTCCTATTTAAGACTTCTAACGCATGTTAATGAATTTATTATTTTAAGATATCCTTTCTCTTTAAAAATTCACGTGTATACTTTTTATGACGTAATTTTTAATAAGTTCTTGCTTTTTGTACATAGTTATTTAATTCTAATTCCAAATGATTTTTCCTGTTTATAATAGTCACGTGTAAATAACTTTTTAATTTGAAGCAAACATTTGTTTCCGTTGTTTATACAGTTGGCAACAGGTTAAATTAGTACAATTTTCTAAAATAAGTAAAAAATATCTCTTGAAATGCTGAAAATTTGAATTTAAAATAGAAATGAAACCTCGAAAAATGAGTCAAATTAAAAAATTAAATGAATTCTGCACACCGGGAAATTATAACATATAAAATGATCTAAAAATTATTAAATTCTGATGTATAGTCTTTGCTCCTATAAAACTTTTTTAGTGGAACGATTTTGTCCAACTTTAGCATTAAATGTCTCTTAAAATAATTCTTCGATTTGAAAACTGTCTGCATCAGCGTGTTTATCAAACATTTCTGTATAATACTACCGATTTTCATATTTTTGTATGCATTATTTTTCTTAATATTAACGAAGAAAGACCTCTGGTCACAAAAAATTCAAAACCGGCGGCGGCGGCAGCTACTTTTTTTTAGAGTAGAGAGATTTTTTCGAAAGAGTTCTCAAAGCACTGAAATTTTTATGTTAGGAGCCATTCATCCATTAATTACACCACATTTCAAGATGAGGGATAGATGTAATCTGAAATGTTTAACCCTCTTTGATTCTAGAAAAACACTGTAGTGAAAAAAATGGTACAAGATATAGACCGGAAGCCAGCAGCACAGACAAACACCTCATCGAGTTCACGGATGAAATTCTAGGATTAGTTAAATCTTGATTCGTATAATTAAAATGCAATCGGTCTGCCAAGTCATATCTTAGTGGAAAACACCTGAAAACTCGATTTTAGTGGCTGACTCGTAAGTTTACCATTGTGTTTTCCTGCTCCCAGTCCTCTGTGTTTTCATACTTTTGGGTGCAGGAAAACACAACGGTAAACCTATGAGTTGACTGCTAAAATCAGGTTTTCAGGTGTTTTCCACCAAGATATGACTTGGGAGACCGATTGCGTTTTAATATGCGTATCGAGTTTTAACTAATCCTAGAATTTCATCCTAACCTACTCAACAGGTTAATTAATTCTTTTAATTGTGTTTACTGACCATGCCTTCAAAATTTTTCGATTATTTACAATCATTTCTTTCCTTTTTTTCCCATCTTTAATGTGCCTTTACAATATAACTCTGACAATTTGGATTGATGAACATACTAGACAAATTGTATTGCCAAAATCGTTTTTCTTTTTCATTTTCATGACTTTTTGAATATGTATATTATTGTGTATAATCCAGCTAAAGGAGGAAAAAAATGGTACTGATAAATCCGTGAGAGAAATGATGTGTATTGACAGAATCTTAAGGGGAAAAAAAGAAATCTTTTTGGTAATTTACAACATTAAGATTTTTTTAAATGATTTATTCTTTAAGTAAATGTATACAATCTGCATTTAACTATTCAAAAATAATTTTGAATATATTAATGAAATCAGTAAACTGAGAAGTTATACAGAAGCAATTAATGCAATAAAAAGTTTGTTAAATCAGTAACTTAGTGGTTCACACAATTGACAGGAGTCAGTTAGCATGTTCTAATGTCACATCTAAAATATGAAATTAAATAAGGATTGTCTGCTAGAAGCTTAAGAAAGTTTATTAAAAGTTTATTCACAGTAAGATGCTTTTAACGGTTTACTTAAACAAAATGTGTTTAATTATACCGCATTAAAATAGCTAATAGTTATAAAATCATAAAAATAAATAAAATTTTACTTGCATAGTAAAAAATATAATGATATCATGAAGAAGATTTAAAAAAGTATCTATACACAATAACTTAGTTTAATTAAATTAGCATTGTTAATCAAAATAACAAGAAAAAGAAAGAAAGAAATGAAAGCAAAAGAAAACATTCATTTGCATTACATATCATACAAGTAGTACCTAAATAATATATCAAAACTTTGTCAATGTTGAAATACTTCAAAGAAAATTAAAAAGAGTAAACTAACAAAAAATACTTAACTATTTTGAGATTCATAATCAATTAATCCTTACATGTTTACATGCATAATTAGCATTTAATCATACATATCTGAGGAAAACAAAGTATATGTATAAAATAAAACATAACTTGCAAAAATTATTTTCTTACATTTTCAAAATAGCAAACTTGATCTTGCCATAACTTTTTATTTAAATATCACTATGCAAGCTTGCAGATGAGAATAGATGACCAGCATATACATGAACTTCATAATAACTAATGTTCATTAACATTTTCACTTGTAATTCTCAGAGGTAAGTTAGAATCCCACTTAATAGGCTGAATTTTTTTCTTAAAATTTCGACTATCTTTTTATTTTGGTGTAGAAATGGTGCTTTGCGAAAGTACAGCAGCTAATATTTTTTAATTTTTAAAGATTGAATTTACATGTTTGCACAAATCAAAGTTTAACAGCATAACGACAGGCTTTAATATGAAATAAATAGAAGTGTAAAATATATTTCCTTGCGGTAAATAATAAGCACATTAAGACCCTACTACAATTCACATACATTTCATTTTTTACACAGATAATTTTTTATCAAAGAATTAGATTTGCTATTATATTTTAACTACATTACGTTTACTAAAATTTATTTTTAACTATTATTAGCAACAACAACAAATGAATTTTCTAGAAATTAATCCAGCATAAGGCAAAAAAAAAAAAAAAAAAAAAAAAAAAAAAAAAAAAAAAAAAAAAGTAAATTTATAAATTAAGAAGAGCAGAGAACCACAAGGAAATGATGTTCAGCAAAAGTATGGCAGCTGATATTTATTATTCTTTCATAGATCAAACAGACTTGAAGTGTAAATATTTCGTAAAAAAAATATAGGTACTTTTAATGAATATTACAAAGATTTATCCATAGAAGGCCACAAAAAAGCCACATTCACATCAAATGGGGAATTTTCATCATCCTCTTCATGTTCGATAATATCACCATCATTAGAACCAGTAAAACTCTGTAAGTGTAGTAACTCCAAGAAAAAGATGAAAACTGAAAATTAACAAAAGAGTAAAAGCATTAAGATAGAAAATATAACTGCTAAACATATTACCATTTACAGTACAGTCTCAAAAATTCACACAGCCTGGGACCAGAGGCTGTGTAGATTTTAGAATTTTGCGGATTTTAGAGTTTTGTAGATTCTGGCTTATTTTTTTTTAACATACCTTTTTTATTTCCAAGAAGAGAATGTAATAATTCAATTTAAGCAAATCAAATTTTGAATCTCTTATTTACCTGTACATTATCCTTTTAATACCCAAAATTACTTTTTGTTACAATTTTTAAACATTTCTTATATAGTCCTTTGATTGCGAACTTCCATTTCCTCTCCTTGAAGTTTCTTTTGAATTCTGTCAATAGCCATTATTTCCCATTGGTCTATACAACTCTGCTGCTCAAAGAACTTCGAAATCTTCACCTAAAACCAAACCCTCTTCAAAAATTAGCTTTGGGTATTTCATTTTGGCTTTAGATTGTGGTAAGGTTAGGTGAAAAATCTTTATCTTCATCCTCACTTTGGATAAATAAAGAGCCAGGCCATATTTTATGTCATGCATTAATTAAAGCATTGCATGAAAATAAATTAATTCTCTATTTTCTGTAGCAACCGATAGATGCTGTCACTACTAAAACTTTTCTGCGCTTGTTTATATATCTCGTTGATTTCTATTATTTTACATTTTCTTGTATGTAAGTTTCTGTGAAATAAAAGCATTTTATATGTGTAATATCCTGTGTCATTACTATTTTCCCATAAATTTACATTACAAATTGTTTTATTTTCTTTCACTGTTATTTGGAATAAAGATTACAAAGAATACTTCTTAATTGCAAATTTCATTGTTTACATTTTGAAATGCGTGCGAATTTCGGAAGATTGTGGATTTTTGAGACTGTATTGTATTTTTTTTAGTTTAAAGCGTGGGCGCCAACTTTATATATATATACGAGGACATGAGTTTCAAAATTCGCCTTATACAAAATTTAAAAAATCGTGCTTACTCAATAAATCTATTCTATGGGTGAACCTGCATTAAAAAAAAAGCACAATCTGCAAAAAAACTAGTTTTATCGTGAATTTCTGGCATTGTAAAATTTTGGTTTACAATGAAAACTAATGGATGCAGACAGTGGTTTTTTGTGATTTCCAAAATTTGATTTTCTGGTCAAGGCGAGTTTTGAAACACCCGTCCTCATATATATAATTGGCACCCATGCTTTCAATTTTTTTTTTTTTTTTTTTTCTGAGCATTAGAAAATAAAACAACTTCTTTTCTAACCCAAAAATTATTTTCTACTTTTTACTGTATTTAAATAGACATACAGTAGAGTCTCGAAAATCTGCACTTCTAAAATCTGCAATCCTCTGAAAGCTGCATGCATTTCAAAACATAAACAGTGAAATTTGAAGTTAAAAAGTATTCTTTGTAATCTTTATTCCAAATATTAGTGAATGAAAATAAAATTATTTTTAATGTAAATTTATGGGAAAATAGTAATGACACAGGATATTATACAAATAAAGTGCTTTTATTTCACAGAAATTTACACAGAACAAAATTTAAAACAATAGAAATCAATGAGAAATATAAACAAGCCCAGAAAAAGTTTTAGTAGTGGCTTCATCTAGCAGCCTCTATGGAAAGTAGTGAATTCATTTATTTTATATTTCATGCAAGGCTTTAATGAATGCATGGTATGAAATATGGCCTGGCTCTTTATTTATCGAAAATGAGATGATAATACAGATTTTTCAGCTAACCTTACCATAAGCTAAATCATCTGAACTATGTTGAATTATGCAAAAAAATTCAACCCAGGTTCACAACAGCTTTTAAAGAAGAAGAAATTGTTGAATGGATGAATAATCATGTTGCAGATGAAGAAGTTATTTCTTCAATAATGAATCCACCTCAAGACAGTGAAACAGAGTCTAACAGTGACCATGAGGGAAAAAAAATTGAAGAAGGTTTGGTTTTAAGGGAAATTTTTAAAGTTCTGGTAGACCAACAAGAAATAGTGACTGTTTGCAGAATTCAAAAGAAACTTCATCAAGAGGAAATTAAAGTTCTCAAGTAAAGGACAATGCAAGAAATGTTTAAAATTTGTAATAAAAAATAATTTTGTATATTAAAATGATAATGTAGAGGTAAATAAAATAGATTCAAGTTTTTATTTGCTTAAATTGAATTATTACATGCTTTTCTTGTAAATGGATACAGGTAAGTTGGAAAAAATAAATCATCTAAAATCTGCAAAATTCTAAAATCCACACAGCTTCTGGTCGCAAGCTGTGTGGAATTTTGAGACTACTGTATATATATTTTCCTACATTAATTTTATTTATTACATGTATTTTATTTCTTTTTAATTTACTCTGAGAAATCAATTCCCAATTATGTTAAACCTGCCACATTAGTTACTTTAATATAGCAAAGAAATACTGAGATAGATTTAAAAAAAAAACAGCAATCTTCGAAATACAGTCACTTTATCCTGCTCCCAGTGGTGGCCGCTATTCGGAGGTTTTACTGTATATATTTTCTACATTTTTGTGAATGTTAATGAAGGCATGTCTTATTTATTATTATTTTTTTTTCTTTACATTTATTTTATTTCTTTTTAATTTACTCTGAGAAATCAGTTCCCAATTATGTTAAGCCTGCCATGTTTTACTTTAACATATTGAGGCAAAAAAATTGCTGAGATAGATTTTTTTAAAAATCACGCTTAAACAGTATTCAAAAAGTCATAAAAAGGTCACTAAATTGAGCTACAGTTTTCCAACAAATTTCATTCAAAAGTAAAATTTTCTCCTTATTTGATGATATATGAATTGAAATTATGTGCTATTTAGAAGGATGCATGAATGATAAAACAGCAACCAGTTTTTTGGCAGACGTCCAAAAGTGGCCTACATGTTTCTGAGATAGAGAAGCCTATAGGGAAGAAAAGTAAAGCACTTTGTTGCTAAAAGCTAAAAACACTTCAACAAGAAATTAATGTCACTTTATCACAGAAATTCTACAACTTTAAAATTATTAGGTGCAAAAAAAAATTTAACAGTGAAAATAGTGTCTTATTTAAAACGATTTTCTTATAGCATTGTTATAAAAGCCAGAGAGGCAGTGACCTTTTTTTACTTAACCTTTTTATACAAGCTGATTTTCAAATGTGTAATTGATCTTAATTAATCAATCACAGAAAAAGCCAACACCTGTCACAATAGTAGTTGATTCAGCTTTAACAACTGAAAAATCCCTGAATCAAAGGAAAATGAATGGCAACCTGATTACAGAAGATTGCCAATGGTCATGGTAATATCATTCAATAATCTATAATCAAGTATCTTTTTTAAACAGAGCAAATTAGCATATTTTTAGAACCTGCAGTGTCTGGACAAGGGTTGGCAAGCATAACTTGTAAGGGACAGAGCCTCCTAGTATTTTAAGTATCTCTCTATTCTAAAAAAAAGTAACTACCGCTGTCACCGCCGCCGCCGCCGGTTTTGAATTTTTTGTGACCGGATGTCTTTCTTCGTTAATATTAAGAAAAATAATGCATACAAAAATATGAAAATCGGTAGTATTATACAGAAATGTTTGATAAACACGCTGATGCAGACAGTTTTCAAATCAAAGAATTATTTTAAGAGATATTTAATGCTAAAGTTGGACAAAAACGTTCCACTAAAAAAGCTTTATAGGAGCAAAAACTATTCATAGGAATTTAATCATTTTTAGATCATTTTATGCGTTAGAATTTGCCGGAGTGCAGATTGCATTAATTTTTTTATTTTGACTAATTTTTTGAGGTTTTATTTCTATTTTAAATTCAAATTTTCAGCATTTCTAGAGATATTTTTAACAGATTTTAGAAAGTGATATTAATTTAAACTGTTGCCAACTGTATAAACAGCGGAAACAATAATGTTTGCTTCAAAAAAAATATTTACACGTGACTATTATAAACAGAAAAAAACATTTGGAATTAGAATTAAATAATTATGTACAAAAAGCAGGAACTTGTTAAAAATTATGTAATAAAAACTATAATTGCACGTGAATTTTAAGAGAGAAAGGAATTTGTAAAATAATAAATTTATTAACATGCGTTAGAAGTCTTAAATAGGAGAAATTACGTCATATTTACGTCACATTACAGTTCTTTCATAAAATGAACACAAAATAATATTGCAAAACGGTTTAAATTTAGGAATTGCGCTAGACATTTATTTGATATTTTGAGAGGATACTTTTCAACTATTTTTGTTAGGAAAGCGCAAATAATATTTCATTTCTAACACAAGTATTTTCACGTGAATATTAAAAAGAGAAAGAATAGTTTGGTCAAAATTACGTCAGATTAAAAACGATTAATTTAAAATGTTTCATTTAAAAGAACTTTCTTTAACTTTGTTAAAAAATACCAGGAGACAAAGACTCTGTTTACTTAATTCCTTTTATATTAGCTTATTTTGAAATGTTGTTACACGTGTCTACGTCATCAAGTTATTTTTATTTCGACGTTTTATTTGTATTTTTTATTATTGTTGTACTAATTTATTTGTTTTTTTGTTATTTAAAATAAAAATTATGTCAATTTGTATAATTTGGCGAGTGGTTTGGCGATTTATATAATTTGGCGAAATGGGTTGACAGGATAATCAAGTAGTACCACATCGGATTTGGCGTTAAAATTCCCCAATCAAAGAGAAATGAATAGAAATCCGTTTATAGGGAGATCGCCACTGTTTTTTAAATTATAATTCAATCTTTCGAAATCTTTTTAAAGCCGATCAAATTAGCGTGCATTTAGAGTCTACGGTGTCTGGACGGGGGTTGGCGAGCGTAGCTTGTAGGGGGCCGAGCCCCCTAGTATAAATAAAAAAACCATAGACCTGCTGTAAGAAATCTTGAACTTACATAGATCTATAATGTTGCATTTGATGATTATAAAGTTTTAGTTTATACAGTAAAGCTTATTAGAAGGAAAAAAAATACATAAAATGTAACAAAACTTCTATATATATAATACGCTAACGTACGTGGCACAGAAATCGTGATTATTTGTTATTGTTTAATGGCAATGCCCGAGAAACGTATCTCATTGGTTATTGCGTAAGAGTCCTTTGGCAGGATTTAGGGCGATCGGGTTTGTTTACCTTTCGCTTTTGTGGTGCAATATCTTTCGCTGCAATTATGTAGCTTCAAAATATCATTTGAAATGCCCATAAAAAATCTCGGCGAATGCTTGAAAGTGAAGAAGAAGCCGAATTCGAGTCAAATCGAAATAGATTCGAAATCCAAATCGAATTGATCATGAACGCCGTTAAGCGATCGGCAAAATAGGCTTAATAACTGTAGCATGCACTGCACAAGTTGCTTTTGAAATCCAAATTCATGATTTAAACACTCCGGGGCATGCATAACTGTGGGTGAAACATGCAATTTCTGCAAAGCACTGTATTGGAAATGCAAATTAAACAGCAGCAAGAAGTTTACAAAATGTTGTCATGACATAAAAAGTAATTTTGTACGGACAGGTAGTTTTGACTGTACGGACCTGCGATACGAATTTCAGGTTCATTTAAGAATATTATTACGGGCCCCCCAGAAGTAAGATACAATAAAACCTGCTTAGGTGGAAACGAAAATGACTAGTGATAAATTCCGTTTTATGCAGGTTGTTTAAATTGAACAAAGCATAATAGCATTTTTTTAAAATTTTTTTGGGGGGAGGGGGGAGGGGGGAGAAGAGCTGGAACCTTTTTGTTTCGTTTATTGCAGGATTCTGTTATAAACAGGCTTTACTCTATTAGAAAATGAATTTGCTGGATGGTACTTTAAAAAAAAATCTATATAGTAATATTTGCTTACAATTTTGTTATTTTTTTTTCAGTATTACACTTTATGTTGTATTTGTAATTGCTTTTTCATATAAAGATTTTAAATAAAAAATTAAATTATTGAAAATATAATTACATTTTAATTAAATTCGTGAGTTAATTTGGAATAAAAAATTTTAAAGTATGAGACATATAAAAATTAAAAAAACTTAACCTTTGACTTTACACAACTTTGGAACTGAACAAGAGTCGGGCCCTGGTAATTTGCATAGTCTCCACCCTCCCCCCTCTGTACGGAGCTGCGATAAAAATTTCAGATTCATTTAAGAATATTATTACGGGCCCAGGCAATGCCGGGCAGGTCAGCTAGTATTTTAGAAAAACAACAAACTAACAAAACAAAAATAGAACCAGATATTCTATTGTTTTTTTTTTGTTTTTTTAAATACTTCCTTTTTTATAATGGCCATGACATGACAGAGAAAACAGAAAGTTTGAATTTGCTAAGAAATAGAAAATTTTCAAAAGCACTTTCTACCAACTGTAATTTATATTTTAAAATCTTCATCAGATTGTTATATTTTTATGAAACAACAATGTATCAAATACAAAAAACATTTGTCCAATATTTAAAACAATTTATAATACATAACAAACATATATAAGGGCTCGAAAAATAGCGTTCCCGGGGAACCCTGAAATCATTTCTGGGAACATATTTTTCCACTCGGATTCCCTACCGGGAACCTAAATGGAAGCGCTCGCAAGTCACCGCAGCTGCCGCCATCAGCAATGATTTTTTTTCCTCCTATGGACAGCGGCGATTTTTGGAAGGGGGAGATGAGACAAAGAACGCATGGAGTGCCGAGCACAGGCGGGAGTTACATTTCCGTGCCTCTGTGTGTGGAGGAGAGGATTTCTGGGATTTCTCCTCTCTGCTTTGATTGTGCACGAATTAGCTGCGCTCTCGTTCACCTTGGCACCATAGCGCCGTGGGCTATGTGTGAATTGACGTCATACATCAGGTTTGTTTTCTTATTCACTTTAACACACATGGTTTTTATCGAATCTAAATGGTTCGTTTGTTTAGAATTTTGTCAGAAATGTCATTTTTAATAATGATGCATCAAATTCTGTACAATATAATTGAAATTGAAAAAAAAATTTTTTTTTTTGGAATCTTTAGCATGTATAGTAGGGTGGTCCTTAAAAAATTAACTTTTAAATTTTCTATGGGGCACCCTTCTATTTTGTTCATGAATAAAATAAAGACTTCCATAAAAATTTCAAAATTTTAAAACATTTTTTAAGGGTCGCTACCAAGGTTTGAATATTTAAAAAAAATAAAAAATTTACATTTTGTAATTTAATAATATATTATTAATACAAACCCATAGTCATTACCAAATTGAATCATGGTATGATATTGGGCTTTAAAGACTGTCATTTCTTTCAAGTTTCAACATATTTACGCTGTCAAAACACAGACAGGAGTATTTCATGTCTACACTCTATTTCATCTCAACTTGGCAGTTTTGTCAAAGGTAGAGAATCTAACAACCCACCTTGAAAAATAGTTCTCTGTTATTTTTTAATCTTAATAGCTAAAATGCGTAAAAATTTGTAAAATAATGTTTATAAATTATAGAATTAGATTATTTGATATCCATAAAATGTCATACTAAATGGACATAATCGTATCAGAAACCGAGCAAACAGAGCCCAAACCTTAAAAAAAGAGTTTTCGGCAAGCGTTCTTTTGACTGTTCACTGGGTTTTCAAAATTTTAGAAGGCATTTCAGGATCTGAAAATGTAGACATTCAGATTATATTTTCAGATAATGAGAAAAGATAATATATCTCATTATCTTTTCAGGAAAAGGTATTGACCAGTTACTTGTTGTTTCAAAACTTCAATCAGGAACAGGTGAGGCAATAGCTTCTGCTGATAATGAAATATTGGAGTCATGGGGAGTACCGAGCAAGTAAAATGTATGAGTTTTGATATAACCTTTGTTAATACCGGATTATCAAGTGAAGCTTGTCCTCTTTTGGAACAGAATATGAACAAAGAAATGATTTGGATTGCCATCATCACATCCTTGAAATACTGTTTTTGTTCTTTATCTTTTGTATGAAGTTTATTATATTCCTCTATGAGTGCTATCCCACTTTTGGTTACATCATTAACAACTTTGACCGAAGTCGCTAGTGCTTTACATGTCTTGTAAGATTCATTTTCATTCCAGTTAGTCTATTTCAAAAAAGTGTGAAGGTAAATCTATAATTTAAAAAAAAACCTCAGAGTGCTGCTTGTTAGAAAATCTTGCAAGTCATTTTGGAGAATGACATCAGGATCAGCACATATACGTTTCAAGGGTTCATAATTTTCTTCATTTTTAAAAGCATGCACCATTTTTCTTTTACTTTCATAAAAGACATTATCATCGAAAACTGCAAAAGTAGCTAGTTCTTCTGTGAAGTACAGAAATGTCCTAGGAACTTCTTCAAAGCACAGAAAGAAATGATTTCATTTTACGTTTTCGTCTTTTTTCAAGTTCTTCAGGAGCAATAAATCATTGGGCCTGATACCAGCTGTGAATGTAGATTTTCACCACAAATGAGCAAACTTGATGAACTCCAGATTAGGGATTGACCGAATCAGCAATTTTGCCGAATACCGAATACTTGAAATTTTTTAATACGCATTTTTGCATATATTAGCTTTTTTAATAAGCTTTAATTGAAATTAAATTCTCAGTAATTTAATTCAGTTACATTTTTATTCTAAAATCTAATTACACAAAAAAATTTAATGACTTCTTTCCACTCACAAATTCATTAACCCATCACTTATTTTTTATTATTTTATCACTAGTCAATACCCAAAAATAACCTATGAAAGTATTAAACTATACAGGGTATTATTAAGGATAAGGATTGTCAGAAAAACAAAAGTTCATTCAAATAATAAAAAAACAATGTTATCATTAATCTGATTTACTGATTGTCTAACTCTAATTATAAACATATTGAATAGGGATGTTCTCAAAATACAAAAAGTATTATATAAATTTGTACATTTAACTATTTTCTGTCAAATTATTGCTAGAATATTTTGATTAATATTTTAACATTCTGGTGGTGAAGATAAGAAATTTGAGCGATTTTGATATAATGGTTATAAAAGTGGATAGGCATAGGGGTATACTTATTTGATGTGTGTATTTCCTTTAATATACGCCTTAGATATACCGATGTGAACTCTGATATACTTATTTGATGTGCATATTAAAGAAAATACACATTAAATAAATTTAAATTTAAAAAAACTAATATAGAAGTAAGTAAAATTAAATGATAAGGGAAAGATGCGCATCTTCCTTACTTTTTTTTTTCTCTGTTGTAGACAGAGTTCTTTTGATTTCACACCGATGTAGACTATTTTAGGAAGGAAAAAGTTTTTTTTAAATAAAAAATGGCCTTTGACACTTGTTTTTTGTAGTGCAGCTGAACTCTGAACTCATCCACATAATATTGAAACTCATTGTTTAGCCTATTCTATTGCTAAGTAAAAGAGAATTCTTCTACTTCTAAGAAAGTACTTATCTGCAATTATTCGGCCGAATACTTAAAAGTATTCGGCCGAAGCTGAATATTCGGTTTACATGCCGAACCACCGAATACCGAATCAACTATTCGGTATTCGGTCAATCCCTACTCCAGATTCTTCCTGCTTAGAGAGTTTAAACTGATTTCTAAATAAATAAATCTTGAGCGAGTATATGGCCTTCACCATCCATGGAACCCGATACAATCCACCTGGCGCTCTAATGTAAATGCCTCTTTCGGGTACTCTTCCTAAGAAAATGATGGCAAGCTCTATCAGTTCCTTGTAATCGTCCCTTGGTTGAAAAATCATTAAAATGATTGTGAACAAATTCTGTAATTTCTGACGCATTATGTGTTATTTTTTTCACTGATTAAATTGTCAGTTATGGGAGTCTGAAATATGCCATGATCGATAGACATCCAAGAAATTTTAAATTGTTTCAATAAAAGTATGTCTGTTCCGTTTGAAACTCAGAGAGACTTAAAAACAACTTCCTCAAGCATAATTTCAAGGATTTGATGATGGCAAGCCAAATCATTTCTTTGTTCATATTCTGATTCAGAAGAGCACAAGCGTCTCCTGATAATCGGGTATTAACAAAGGTTATATCAAAAGTCATACATTTTACTTGCTTGTAATCCCCACAACCCCAATGTTTCGTTAACAGCAGAAGCTATCGCCTCACCTGTTCCTGATTGAAGTTTTGGAACAGCTAGTTAAATGGACAGTACCTTTACCTGAAACAATAATGGGTAATCTGTCTACAATTTCAGGTCTTCTAAAATTTTGCAATCCCAGTGAACAGTCAAAAGAACGCTTGCCCGAAACTCTTTTTTAAGTTTTGTGCTCTGCTTTTGATACGAATATGGCCATTTAGTACGACATTTTACGAATATAAAAAAAATCAAATCCTATAATTTATAAACATTACCTTATAAATTCCTACGCATTTTAGCTATTTAAGATTAAAAAATAACGGAGGACTATTTTTGAAGGCGGAATGCCAGATTCTCTACCTTTCACAATGCTACCAAATTGAAGGGAAATGGACTGTCTGTGTTTTGAAAATAGACTGTGTAAATATGTTGAAACTTGAAACAAATAACATTCTTTACAGCCTAATATCATACCATGACTCAATTTGGCAATGACTATGGATTTGTATAAATAATTTATTATCAGATTACAAAATATGTCAATTTTTAATTTTTTTTTAAATATTCAAACCTTGGTAGCGACCCTTAAAAAATGTTTTAAAATTTTGAAATTTTTGTGGAAGTCTTTATTTTATACATAGAACAAAATAGGAGGGTGCCCCATAGAAATTTTAAAAGTTAATTTTTTAAGGACCACCCTAATGTGTAGTAAATCTGACAATTTAAAAATTAAATATTGTATACATATATTAATTATTTGTTCTGTATGCGTTTGAATAAATTAGTAAATGTAACATGTAATGCTTAATCTTAGTGGGCAAATGTAATGCAACATTTCCCTTTTAAGTTATACATCTATAAGAATATGAAGGGAGGGAGGAGGTGCTTTTGGATAGAGAACAGTCAAAACATTAATTGATAAACCAAAAAATTAAAGTTTTTGTTAAAAAGCAGGAAACCAACATTTAAAAATGCACAAATAATAAGGGAAAAGCAGCAAAGAGCTGTTTCGAATCTACTAGAGAGATTCTTCTTCAGTGCAAGATAGAGCAAGACATAGCGTGCTAGAAATAGCAAGGCTGTGCTCAGCCTTGCTAATAATTTTATGTACGTATGTACATAACGCGATAACTCAATAGAAATATTCGATTTGCTTCAAATTTATTATTTATTTATTTTTACTTATTCCTGACAAACAAATAATATATGATCCTACACAATTTTTCTTCCAATTTTTTTCACAATTTCTCTTTGATTTTAAAATGTTTGTTTAAGAATTTAAGAAAATTTTATTCATTTGTTTTAATTCACAGAAGAAGCCATGAAATTTAAAATTTTATTAATTAAAAATGTTTTTATAACTATCCTCTTCTTAAATAACTCAAAGCAGATTTTTTTCAGCATAAAATTTACTTGAAAAAAACTCTTGTTTATTAGAATAAAAGTTTGCATTTTAAGTATTATATAAAATTGTTTTAAAATTTAGCATTTTAATGCCTTTAAACTTTGAAATATAAAAGTATTCGACAAGCCGAATGTTCGGTATTCGACCTGGCAGTTACTATTCGGTTCAATATTGGCCAAAATCACTATTCGGTGCATTAACAAATTATTAACAAATTTGTTACTTTAAACAGATTTTCAGTGATATGAAGGCAGTGACATGAAGAATTTTATAAAATTAAATCTTATACTATAATGCAAGCAAAAATTGTGTGTGTGTGTAAATTTTATCTTAAAAACGGCTCTAACGATTTTGATGAAATTTTGTATTTTACCATTTTCGGGCATGATAAGACCATTGGACTAGGTCACGTGTTCCAGAAAATTCGATTAGTGGGTCATTTTGGGTCGTAATGGGTCAAGGTCAAGCTAATTATATCTAAAAAACGGCTCAATCGATTTTGACCAAATTTCACATCCAACTGTTTTTCGACACAAGGAAACTTTTGGGCTAGGTCACATGTTCGAGAAACTTCGATTAGTGGGTCATTTTTGGGTCACTATGGGTCAAGCCAATTTTATCTAAAAAACAGCTCTAACGATTTTCACTAAACTCTATATTCTACAGTTTTGGATTACGGGAAAACTATTGGGCTAAGTCACATGTTCGAGAAAATTTGATTAGTGGGTCATTTTTGGGTCACCGTGGGTCAAGCTAAGTTTATCTAGATAACTTCTTTAACGATTTTGACGAAATTTTGCACCCTACTGTTTTCGTGCACAAAAAGACTATTGGGATGGGTCTCGTGTTCGAGAAAATTCCATTAGTGGGTCATTTTGGGTCATAATGGGTCAGGGTCAAGTTAATTATATCTAGAGAATGGCTCAATCAATTTTGACTAAATTTTGTATCTAACCATTTTCAGGCACGAAAAGATCATTGGGATGGGTCTCGTGTTCGAGAAAATTCGATTAGTGGGTCATTTTGGGTCATAATAAGTCAGGGTCAAACTAATTATATCTAGAGAATGGCTCAATCAATTTTGACGAAATTTTGTATTTTACCATTTTCGGGCATGATAAGACCATTAGGCCAGGTCACGTGTTCGAAAAAATTCGATTAGTGGGTCATTTTGGGTCGTAATGGGTCAAGGTCAAGCTAATTATATCTAAAAGCGGCTCAATCGATTTTGACCAAATTTCACATCCAACCGGTTTTTGACATGAAGAAACTATTGGGCTAGGTCGCATGTTCGAGAAACTTCGATTAGTGGGTCATTTTTGGGTCACTATGGGTCAAGCCAATTTTATCTAAAAAACGGCTCTAACGATTTTCACTAAACTCTATATTCTACAGTTTTGGATTACGAGAAAACTATTGGGTTAAATCACATGTTTGAGAAAATTCGATTAGTGGGTCATTTTGGGGTCACCGTGGGTCCAGCTAAGTTTATCTAGATAACGGCACTACGATTTGACGAAATTCTGTAATCTATCGTTTTTGGGGCACAAAAATACCATTGGGATGTGTCACGTGTTCGAGAAAATTCAATTAGTGGGTCATTATGGGTCAGGGTCAAGCTAATTTTATCTAAAAAAAAGGCTCAAGACATTTTCACAAAATTTTTTAATATACGGCCGTTTCAGGTCATGAGAGGACCATTGGGCTAAGTCACAAGTTCGAGAAAATTCAATTAGTGGGTCATTTGGGTCATTTTGGGTCACAATGGGCCAGGGTCAAGCTAATTGAATCTAAAAACATACTCAAAACATTCTGACCAAATTTTATATTACGTATACCGTTTCTGGGCATGAGAAGAGAATTGGGCTAAGTCACATGTTTGAGAAAATTCAATTAGTGGGTTATTTTGGGTCACAATGGGTCAGGGTCCAGCTAATTGTATCTAAAAAACGGCTTAAACGATTTTAACTAAATTTTGTATTCTATCGTTTTCGGGCTCGAGAAGACTATTGGGCTAGGTGGAATGTTCAAGAAAATTCGATTAGTGGGTCATTTTGGATCACAATGGATCAGTGTCAAGCTAATTGTATTTAAAAAGCACTTCAAAACATTTTGACATAATTTTGTATAATACCGTTTCCGGGCATGATAAGAGCATTGTGCAGGGTCGCATGTTCAAGAAAATTCAATCAATGGGTCATTTTGGGTCCTAATGGATCAGGATCAAGCTAACTGTATCTAAAAAACCGCTCAAAAGATTCTGACAAAACTTTGCACTACACCGTTTCTGGACAAGATAAAACCATTGGGCTGGGTCGGATGCTCAAGAAAATTCTATTAGTGGGTCATTTTGGTGATAATGGGTCGGGGTCAAGCTAACGGCATCTCAAAAAGGTTCAAACAATTTTGGCAAATTTTTTTTGTTATACCGTTTTACAGTACAAAAAGACCATTAAAATAGCTCACATCTGTTGATGAATTTCGGTTATTGGTTTTTTGAATCAACGTGGATCAAGCTTATTTTACCTAGAAAACGACTGACGATTTTCACTAAATTTTGTATTCCATCGTTTTCAGGCTCGAGAAGAGCATTGTGATAGGTCGGATGTTCGAAAAAACTCGATTAGTAGGTCATTTTGGGTCACTATGTTTCATGGTCAAGCTAATTGCATCTAAAACAGCAAGAATGATTCAGTGGGAGAAATATATTGAGATAAACAGAAAGCTAATTTTGACCGAGCTTAGCTCGGTCATTCCTGCTAGTACATAAATAAAACAACCAAATCAAAAATAGGAACACTTACAGCTGATGAATCTTGGAAAAAGGCACTTTATTCTGATTGAATGTGGATACATTTGCTTCGTGCCTGAAAGGAAGAAAAAAACATTTTAAAAATACTGTGCAGAATGGGCACATTGAAAAGAAACAAAAATTTTATGCATAAGTTGGCTATTAAGATATAACTGAGTCAGTATATTTAGAAATATAGTAGAGCGCCAATTATTGGACCTTCAATTAACCGAACTTCCAGTTAACCGAACAGCCCATTTTCCCCCAAAAAAATTTTAACTGAACTCCCAATTATTCATTGACTTGGAATAAAATTTTAAATAAAGAAAAAACTGATAGTGGATCAGAAAATGAGGAATGTAAAACAATAAAGGAGATGGGAAGAATCCTAAGCAATGAAGAAAATGAAATGAACGAGTGGTTAAATAGTGAAGTACGTGACCCTGGATATCAGATTTTAAATGATGATGAGATTGCGGATGAGATTCATGATGAAAAAGAAATGGAAGAAAATGAAAACAAATGCTCTGAAAATAACCCAGATTCATCCCATAACGAAGCCTTTGAATGTTTAGAAACAGCTATGAAATGGCTCGAACGGCAGAAGAATGTTGATCCTATTCAACTAACATGGCATAGAGGTCTACACGGGCCCGAGCTTGGCCCGAGGCCCGTACCCAGCCCAGCCCGGCAAAAAATTGAAAGGGCCTGCAGGACCGGGCTGGGCTGATAAAAAAATTAATCGGGCCTATCGGCCAGATATAAGAGTTCAACCGAAGCAGATAAAATACGAGCCATTTTCAATGAATATGATTTTCTCAAGAAGTATAAATGTGTGTCATAAGCCGATGCGAGTTTAACAACATCAATACAGAAATGTAACATGTCCATCGTAGAGATCGGCATCGTACAGTTACTAGATGTCTGACTCCGGGTTTAATTTTTTTCAGCAGACTCATGCCGAGACGGAACTGGTCTTAATCGATCTCAGGATGTGCAGGACAGGCATTACGTTTTGTAAAAGCATTAATAGTGATAATGAACTTATGTTAACAGTATCTTTGGAAATATACCTTAAAGTGGTTCTCATATTCACTGCTCAACAATATGAAACTTTCAGACACATTTTCTGACTCATTTTTAACTATAAAAGCAGGCCTGACTATTGAAGGCATTTGGAAACGAATAGCTTTTTCCATATTTGATAAATTACTCACAGAGATAACAGAGATTCTTGTCGTGTGACTGTACGTTTTTCTCCTTTCCTGTGCTATCTCTTTCGGAAATTCAATTCAAAACGCTAACTTTGGCAGTATTTTCAGAAAGATATACTGCTTTTATCTATGAAAAAATGTCATTTACATAGTTTCTGAATAAGCACCTGCCAATCTTACGCGTTTCCGAAAAGAAATGAATTCATAAATGTGTCAAAATGTAGCCCTTTTAGACTTGAGAAAAGCCTTAAAAATGAGAGAAATATTTTCACAAATCTACTTTTTATTATACAGCTTCAAAAGTTATCATGTTTTTAATCCTTTATTCTGAACTGCATTAATCTTTTAATTAATCCTTATTTGAATTTTGAAATGTCTGTAGAGACGATGACTAAAACACTGTAAGTAATCGTTAATGTTTACTATTGTGGGTTTTCTGTTTTGCGAACACATAGTAATCTAAAATATACTGTAAAATGTTCCCATAAATATGTATGTAGTATTCATTAAAAGAATCTTAATTGTATGTCAAGAAAAGACGGATTTATTTTGTAGAAATTGAGTCGGGCCAGGCCTGTTTTCACTGATTTTTGTATGGGCCGGGCCAAGATAGCTTTCGTTCGGACTGGGCTGGGCTCAGGCCTGGAAATTCTGGCCCGTGCAGACCTCTAATATGGCAGCATTGAAAATAATGTCTTCATTGAAGCAAGCAACAATCAAAAGCTTTTTTGCTTAAATTACGTATAATCTCTGGGGTTCAGAAAATAATAAAAAGAGGGAAAAAAAATGAATAATCAAACTGTAAAAAAAAAAAAAAAAAAATTCAGAAACTGACCTAAACCTTCTAGAGCAACGGTAAGAGATTTTATACAAAAATTTGAAAGGTTTTAGGTAATTCTGAGACAGATTTATTTTCCCCACATTTATAATCTGGGTTTGAACACCAGTGAATATTGATTCATGCAGGATCCAGAGGTGCCCCTCCGCATCGAACAGGCAGAGTGTTTGACACCATTAACGGTGTGTTTGGAACCCGGGTTATTGCTTATCAATACCCGAACAACCATCCTGGTGCATTGCATTGGCCACCTTATTCACCGGATATGAATCTGTACGATTTCTATCTTTGGGGTCACATGAAAGACTTGATGTACAAGAAGAAGCCGACAGACCTCAATAGCCTCAAGGAATCCATTACTGATTCATTTGCAAGCATTAAAAGAGAAACACTTAAACAAGTCTCTGATAACTTTGTGACTAGGTTGCGCTACTGTATCACCTCTGAAGGTTCTCATTTTGAAAACCTTGTGCATTAATTACCTTTTCAACGCTCTTTTCAAGAAAAAAAATTTGCTGCGCTATCTGCATCGATTCTTGTGTTACTTCATTTTAAAGTTGTAGGTTAATTAAAAGACACCTTGTATATCATGTCTTTTTTTAAGAAGAAATGTGAACACGATCAATAAATACACAATTTTTTAAAAAGACAAAATTATCATTTCGCACAAAAGTTTAAAACTATAGAATTGCTGGTATAATTATATAATAAAATCACTTATTATCATTAAAGCAAAAATGTATATGCTTAAAGTGATAACATTATGCAATAATGACTTACAAATACATTTTAATAAACCAATAAACAAGTTTTATACATTCAATTGGCAAGATTAATCAAGATCAATATTAATTATTTATCAAGATCAATAATTATAAACTATCTATGCACAATAATTATAAACTATCTATGCACAAATACAGTAGGAACCTCTTTTATCCGAAACTCTTTTAACCGAAATCCAGTTTTAAAGCTTTTTTTTTTACTATCACATTTCTTGTGTACAAAATCCATTTTGAATTTTTTTTTTTTTTTTAACTGTCATATTCCTTGTGTGCAACTGGTCCTTTCTGAACTACGAGTACATATAAATATTTTTGATCCCCTTTCTTCAAGTTCCTTTGAATTTAACTTGAGCTCCTGTAAGCTGCGGACTAGAATGAAGAAAACGAAAAAATTAGCTATTCTGAAGCTTTTGAATGGAGCAGTAGGAAGACATTACCACATGTGATACTGGTGAACTAATAATATTAAAAAACACTGTGATAGAGCTTCAAAGCAAAGGCAATTAAAACTACGAGAAACAAAACATTTTTTCAAACCTTTGTGATATATATAAAAGGCACTTAATTTCAAAATTAACATTCAGGTAATTTATTCTTGTTTATAATTTGCTATTGATTAATTTTTATTCAGCACTTGTTACCATAATAAGAAATATGGCATATATTTCTCTTTAATCTCAAAATTGAAGGATTCTTGATTATCCGAAAATTTCGATTTACCGAAAGATGGTCGGTCCCAATTACTTTGGATAATCGAGGTTCTACTGTATTTGAAAATGAACTTGGTAAATAAAAACCACAAGATTACATGTATAATGAAAGCAGATACTTTAGAAAGGTCAACTGTAGAAGTGAAAATTATTTTATCATTATTGTTTTTAACTTTTTTAACATTTTGAGGTCAAGTCCGAGTGTCTCTCGGGATCAACTTTTAACTCTTTGAGCTATAAAAGTACCTACTCTATATGTTCGCGGTCTTTTCAGATACTATCCACGAACCTTTTATTTTGAAAAATATATATATATATATAAATGGCAGAATTAAACAGAAGTAAGTATATGAAAATATCTAAAATCAAGGCTTAATTTGAACTTATTGTGAACCTTGTGGTGGTTGTTCTTTCTGCTTTAAACTGTACCACACAAAGCAAATTTTACTAAATAATATTTATATACAAATAAAACCTATCTTCAAATATTGGTACAACATTTGGATAAGTTTTTATTCAAGTCTATGTTAAAACTAGTCGTTGGGGGCCACCGTAATACTTACCCATCATGCATATACATAATATAAAATATGAAAATAAAAACATGTGATACATGCTAAGCATTGTATCATGTTACTTTTATTCATAATTTAATTTACTTGGACTCCCTTAAATATAATTAATATAAGCCCTTAAGCTAATATTACTTTTTGTTGCATTAAAATATCTCAATTTGTTGATTTTCTGTAAGCAAGTAAACACTAGGTTTACAATGGAAGTCTATGGGAATTTGGCGAAATATTAGAGATACCGCCAAGTTGGCTTCACTTTTGGTGCTATATCACCGAGTTGGTAACAAACATGGCACAATTGGGCGACAGAACAGGGTCCTCCCAATGGTAACCCCCCCTTATAGGTATGGAGATACATTAAATTCTTGACATTTATGATAAGCCATTATTGGCATTAAATCCGGCGATAGTTTTTGGGTCAGCGGGATAATCGAGTAGTACCAAATTGCGTAAAAAAAACATCCTTATAACTCGAAAAATTATAATCATATTAACTAACAGTTTACTGCATTGGATTAAGCGTCTCATTTCCAATTAAAATATATCTTTGAATTGAAATTTGAATGAAATACAGGGTCATGAAAAATCTAAAAGGGTGAAAAATATGATTACAAATATCTCGGCAAATCATTATCCGATCGACTTCATTCTTGATGCAAAATTTATGTTTTTTTATTGTCTTTTATATTCACTCCTTCAAATAAACAATTTTGAAAATTTTTGTATACCTTTTATCAGAACAAATATTTCGAGAGTCCGAAAAAAATAGTTCCGGATAATCGAGGTTACTGAGTTTCAATAGGCTACTTACCGTTGTTACTTCTTAAGTACACACCCAATTTCAAGTCTCTATCTCAATTTGTTCGGGATATAGAGCGTTTACAGACACACACACACTCAGACGGACGGCAAAATTTTTTTTCTAAAAATATGTTTTTCGTAATCTCCAGTGTCTGAAACATGTAAATCTGTCAAAAAAAAAAATTTCGATTTTTTAAACGATTACAAGACTTACCCTATACTACGTATGATGGGTAAGCAAAAATGATGTTTTCTTATGTGGAACTTTTCTTTTAATATCAAATGTGCTTTTATGAATAATTTCTCATTCAATATTAATTTTTAGTACATTTAAACATAGTTCTTTGATTACTAACAAGAACAGATTGAAGTTTATAATAAAAAAAAATAATTAAAACACATATCTTCCAAGTATTTTTTAAAAAGTCCTGAAAAGTACACAATACTCTCAGTCCAGAGGGAGATATGCAGTTGAAATAGCTCAGACCTCTAACTGTCAATCTGTAAAGCTCCAAATGTTAAGTTACTCTGATATATCGTAGTAAGAAATTTTATTAGAACACCACGAGACCACCAAGTTAAAGTAGTAGTACTACCTAGTATGCGCTGCCATCAGGTGCAAGCACATTAAATACATTACATGCCCCTTTTTTTAAATAAACAAGAGAGTTATGAAGGCAATGTATATTTAAAAAGTATTAAAAATTATAAATCATTTAAAGTTCTAAATTTAACATATTTTAGTTTAGTTGTCTCTATAGCGCTGAGGTTTTATAACTGTTCTTGAAGATTTCCGTAGAGGCACTTGAGGCAACACCGTTTATAACTTAGCTGTTTTATTATCTATTGTATCTATTGTACCTGAATCTGTAGTTGCTGGATAAAAATCTTTTACTGTTCTCACAGATTGACTTAATTCGGATTTATCAGGGCGGATGTAAAATCTGTTTCTTCTGTAAATATTACCATCTATCCCTTTAATAATGTAGGATCGAGGTTGAGGACCAACCTGAATGACAGTTCCTTGCTTCTATGGTTTGTTCATCTTTTGGCGAAACCAAACTCTTGCCTTATCTTTCAAATTTGAGAGTTGTGTACTATGCTTGTTAGCATATTTATTTTGAATCAGCTGTCGCTTCTCTACAGACTCCTTTCCTTCAGCTAACGGAAAATTTGGCTTAAGTTTTTCTGGATGACATGGCAAAAGAGACCTCAGTCGTCTGTCCATTAATAGTTCAGCTGGAGAGGGAAGATCTTGAGATGGTTGAATACGATAGTCTAATAAGACCATATATAGATCTTTTCCATCATGTAATGCCTTAATTAGGGATTTTTTTATTGTTTGCATGGCTCTTTCAGCTTGACCGTTAGCTCTAGGAAGTATGGTGATGTGAGGTTATGTTCCACATTCCATTCTTTGAAAAAATTTTTTACTTCTTCTGAATTGAATGGTGGTACCCCATCGCTGACTAACTCCTCTGGAATTCATGTCTTGCAAAAATAGATTTGAAGGCAATTATGACATTTGGTGCATTATTATTCTTAACTATTTGGACTTCAGCATATTTTGAGAAATAATCAATTAATAACAGATATTGCTGGCCTTTTAGATAAAAAAAATCACAACCAACCTTTTGCCAGGGCTTCTCTGGAACATCTTGATCAAACAAAATTTCCTTTTGATTGTTACGCTGATGCTGCTAGCAAGTTTTACATTTCTCAATAAAAGTTTCAATGTCACAGTTCATTGATGGCCAATAAAAATATTCTCTTGCATTCGTTTTACAAGTCATTATACCCCTATGTGTTAAATGCAACTTTTGTAATATTTCTGCTCTCGGAACCTTTGGCACAACAAGTCTTTTACCGCGACAAGTTATACCTTCATCTGTGCAGTACAATTCTTCTTTGCAATGCCAATAAGGCTTAGCGTAATTTCGTGCATTTTTTCTTTCAGGTCAACCATTTTGTATGTGGTATAAAACATCTTGCAATTCATTGTCATTGGTTGTAAATGTTGCATATTCTTTCCACTTGTTTACTGATGCATGAGATAGTAGATTTATCTTAACACTTGTGTCTCTGATTCTTCCTCATCGGCAAAATATTCTTTGACTAACTGAGCATGAGAAAGTGTATCGGCTATCAGAAGAAGTTTTCCGGGGACATATTCAAGCTTGTAATCATACCTATTAAGCCAGAGAAGCATACGTTGAAGTCTCGGTGATATGGCATCATACTGCTTTTTGCTTAATCCTAACAATGGCTTGTGGTCTGTCTGCACTTCAACTGGTCTTCCATATGTATAATAATTGAAATGTTCAAGGCCAAAAATTACAGCAAGTAACTCTTTTTCGATTTGAGCATACCGTTGCTGTGTTTCAGTTAATGATGCAGAACCGTATGCAACTGGTTTATTATCTTGCAGTAAAACAGCTCCCAAGCCATAACGGCTGGCATCCACGGAAACGGTTACAGCTTTGTCTTTATCAAAATACTGTAAACATGGAGCTTGTACTAAAGTTCCTTTTATTAGTTCAAAGTCCCGTTGAACATTTTCATCCCACAACCACTGTGTATCCTGTTTCAAAAGCTGTCTCAAAGAATGGGTTAGATTTGAGGGATGAGGCGTAAACTTAGCTAAGTATGTTATCATGCCAAGAAACCTTTGCAAGTCTTCTCGATTCTTTGGTGCAGGAAATTCAATTATAGCCATTATCTTTTTAGGATCTGGTTCTATTCCTTTGTCAGATAATATGTGGCCTAAGTAATTCACAGAATATTTTGAAAACTGGGTCTTTGCAAGGTTAAATTTAAGATTTGCTTCTCCAGCACGCGTTAAAACTTTATGTAGTAACTGGCAGTGATTTTCATTAGAGGGTGTTCCAAGGGCTAGATCATCAAAGTAAGGGTTTACTTCAGGCATATCTTCAAACGTGTTCTCCATAGCCATCTGAAACTCTTCTGCAGCATTATTAAGCCCAAAAGGCAGAACTAAATATCTGAACCGTCCCCAAGGTGTTGTAAATGTAGTTAAATATGAAGATTCTCTATCTAATGGCAATTGCCAAAAACCATTTTTTGCATCTAGGATAGTAAATATTTTACATCCTTGAAGTCGTGCAATAAGACTATCAGCTGTTGGTATAGGGTAGTAAGGTCGACGAATTACTTCATTTAGAGACCTTGGATCTAAACAGATACGCAATTTTTTTAGGTGAGTTAATGACGACCATATTATTTACCCATTCTGTTGGTTCATCCACTTTTGCAATTATTCCAGATTCTACCATATTCTGTAACTCATTCTTTACTTAGTCATGTAGAGCTAGTGGTATCTTACGTGGGGCTGCTATGTGAGGAATATAGTGGTCTTTTAATTTTATTTTTACAACACGGTTCAAGCGACCAATTCCTGTAAATTAGGGGTGCACAACCTTTTTAAAAGAAGGGCCACTTACAAAAATTTCTGGGTTGTCGAGGGCCACATTAATAACATGGAGAGGATTCTATTTTGGGGAGGTGATCTGTGGCCTATAATCAGATATAAATTATGGTTTCAGAGGAGGGGGGGGGGGGATTTTACTCCTCTAGGTTCCCCTACCCAGTCAACATACCCAATTTAGTTGGCAAGGATATCTCAACAGTTTACGTTTGTATATGTAAAAGAGAGAGAGCTAGGATTATTTAGATGGAGTGATAATATATTCCTTGACTATATCGGGGGGAGTAAATTTTGTGGTAAAAAACAAACATAGGCATGAAAGTGTCTAGTGCAGAAAAAAAACATGAATTTCATGAACGAAGAAGGGGGAGGAGGAGAAGATCATAGAAATTTGCGATTGTGCCTTGCATCATCAACGAAATTCGTGATTTTTCGCACTAGATCAACAAAATTTACAATTTTTCTGAAGCCGGTCGACAATTTCGCCATTTTTCCACACATGATCAACAAGATTTACGATTTTTCCGTGCCTGATTGGCGAAATTCACGATTTTTTCATGTCCAGCGAACGAAATTCGCTATTTTTCTGAGCCCGATCGATGAAATTTGCTATTTGTCTGCCCCTAATCGACGAAATTTGTGATTTTTCCACATCCAACCAACAAAATTCGAGATTCTCAACTGACTCTGACGAAATTTGCAATTTTTCCTCGCGATAAACTGACGAAACTCACGATTTTTCTGAAGTCAATCAACAAAATTTCCAATTTTTCCACACCTGATCGACAAAATTCGAGATTTTTTTTCGTGCCCGATAGACAAAATTTTCAATTTTCCATGCCTGATTGAGGAAATTTTCAATTTCTCGGCGCCTGGTCGGCGAAATTTGAAATTTTTCCAGCGACAAATTGATGAAATTCGCGATAATCAAATGAAACACTCGATTTTTCCGCAGACGATCAACGAAATTTGAGATGTCTCTGCTCCTAATCAACAAATTTCGCGATTTTTACGCATCATATCAACGAAATTCATGATTCTTAATTGACTGACAAAACTTGCAATTTTTCCTTGCAGCAAATTGGCGAAATTTGCGATTTTTTCTCGCGACTGACGAAACTTCAGTTTCATTTTCAATTCAGAATCAAATTTTCAATTTTTTCCGAGGCAAACGGACAAATTTCACAATTTTTTTCTTGCGACCTATGGACAAAAATTGCAATTTTTCCAGTTATAAATTGACGAAGTTCGCGGGCCACACGTTAAGCGATCGCGGGCCACAGGTTGTGCATCCCTACTGTAAATACATCAGAAAACTGCTGGATAATATCTTCAGGTGTTTGATGCAAAAAAGTATACATGGGCTTTATAACATTATTAAGTCTTTGGATAAGTTCTAATTTCTCACAGGCTTTGAGCCCTAATATTGGACTAGCATTTAAAGAGGTTACTAAAAATTTACATTTCATGTCTTTCTTTAAAGGTTTGCAATTAAGAAAGCACTCACCTAGAATTGGTACAACGTTGTCACAGTAATCCAGTATAGGTTGTTTGCATTTTCTCAGCATTGGCTTTTCACTCCATTTTAATATTTGACTCTTTGGAATAACATTGACTTGAGAACCTATATCTAGCTTAAATATAACATCATTTTCATTTACTTTTAATTTTTGTAGCCAAACAGAATTTGATTTTTTACTCTCAAGTTGATTTATATATTTCAGTTCACTCAAATAAACAAACTCTGTATCACTGTCATTATTCTGTTCCACTGCATTTAGTCGACGCACCTGTTGACTATTGTTTACTTTATTCCGACATACTTTCGACCAATGATTTTTTTCCTTCACAGTTTCTGCATTTTGTACTGAAGGCTGGACATTTCTTTGGTTCATGAGATCTGCCACAGTATTTACAAAACATTTCTCTTTTATGATATCGTGCACGGCCATCCATCCACTTCATTGCATCGACATTCAATCTGCTGATTTTATCGCACATTTCCACGGCCTACATTTTACTATGCTTGGCTGTTTTACATTCAGTAACAATTTCTTGCAACGTCTCCTTCTTTCTACTAGTTTCGCGAATTAATCGCTCTTGTAGCGATTTATCAGCCAACCCTTGAATGATTTTACCACGAAGCATTCGATCCGCAAGGTTGCCGTAATTGCATTCAATAACGGCTCCACGTAAACATGAATAATAGTCCGCAAATTTTTCTTCACTTTCTTGCTTGATTTCTAAAAATTTAAATGAAGCATATATCTCATTCACATAGTCCTGAAAATATTCATCAAATTCGTCCAAAATTTGCTTCAATGTTATTTCACTGGCTCCTCCTTCTGGCTTCAGATCAAATACACGAAATTGCTTTTTTAACTCATCACTGCCAACATGCCGAAAGAGCGCTGTTTTTGTTTTTTTGTGACTCGGATGGATTTGAGCCCGGTTCAAATGCTGCAATATTAGGTAAACTTCCTGCCATATTGCTCCAATTTTTTGTAATATTTAACAAAAATACATGGGTCACTATACTTCTGACACCATGATATATCGTAGTAAGAAATTTTATTAGAACACCACGAGACCACCAAGTTAAAGTAGTAGTACTACCTAGTATGTGCTGCCATCAGGTGCAAGCATATTAAATACATTACAAGGAGTCTGATTTATTGCATATGTTCTCCTTGAGCATATATATTTCTATTGATTCTCTGATAATGGATGGGGAGTAAAAAAATGATGGATAAATTATTTCACAATTCTTAAGATTGATTTAGACAGGCTCTGTGCTATGTAGTCTTGCTAAAGCTGTAGTTCTTTTGTTGTATTTGATATCTGCTATACATTCTTTTATTCTCGTTTTAATTTTTTCATCTGTCATTCCTATATAATGTCACAATGTTCAACCTGCTTTCGTAGGATTTGATATACACCTGATAGAGCATACGAAACTTTTTGATCTATTTATTAAAAGGTATTTATAAGACTTTATTGTGTACCATTATTACTTTAAGCATGTGCAAAGAATGAAACATTCAAAGAAGCAATTAACAGTTTGGACACTTTGAAGTGGTATTTGATGGCTTGTGATATTAATGACATTGTTTTCACAGATTCAGGAAAAAAATCGTTAAAGAAGTTTGAAATACAAAATCAAAACAAAGCAATCAAACACCTATAAAAAATATCTTATAATTTATCTATACATTTTGAATAAATGAGATTTTTTTCTTAATTACAATGCTTGTGATTTATAGTAGTACATAAATAAATAATCAATTTTTAGATAATTTATTTTCTTAAAGCAACAAACATTAACGATTAACATCATTTTAAAGATGAGTGGACATTGTTCTTTTTATTTATAGGCATTTTTTAAATTTGTTCTTGTATAAAAAAATTCTTTTGATTATCCCAATTTAACGAATAAAATTGCTAGATCCGAACAAGTCATTAAATCGAGGTTCGACTCTAGTTATGACTTACAATGGGTGAGACTTGGGTAGGATTGCCAGATTCATCTTAGAAAAAAAATGGAAGATTTTGATTGGCACTAGTTAATTTTGGTTTTATCATGCTATCGTCCTTTTTTATACTATACTAAACTATGTAGAATGTGTCGGTAAGGTTTTTGTTAACAATTTTGTAAGTAAGAGAGGTTATTAATTAACCAATTTAATAATTATTTTCAACTGCATTCATATTACATTATTCTATTACCATTGTTTAACTAATTTTGCAGTTATATATCCCATTATGAATGATAAATTAATTGTTTGTAAAAACAAAACTAAATCGAAACATCCAACAAGTCAATGATAATCATGAAAATTTTAGTAAATGTTTGTATGTAAGCATAAAGAGAGATAATAAATGAAACAAAATATTAAAAGTTAAGATACAGGTATACTAAATTAAAAGCTTTATAATGTAGACACTTTTAGTCCGTAATAATCTCAAGTTCAGATGATCTAATGATGATCAAATGCTACCCAAGAATTTGTGTATGTGCAGTTAATATGACACAACTCTCCCAAGATTTTTGTCATCCTACTGTATTACATTATTGTAAAAACAAAATTACATCGAAACATCCTACAAGTCAATGATAATCATGAAAATTTTATAAATGCTTGTATGTAAGCATAAAGAGAGATAATAAATGTTTAAGTAAAGTATTTTCATCGGAAACAAGCTATTTTTACATTTGATATGCATGTGTATATCTTTTTATCTACAAAAGGTGTAAATTTTAAAGCAAATTTTAAAGCAAACTGAAAAATAAAAAAATTCTTGAAACTATCAAAAGAAAGATGTAGTAGAAAAACTGAAGATATCGTCGTACGAGACACATTTAAATATACACCGTATGATAGGCCTAAAAAATGCTAAAAAAATGTACAACTTACAGGAAAAAAGTACAAGCTGGCAACCCTAGGCTTGAGTGTATGTATCTGATTGCAATAGAAAAAGATCAATTTACTACCAAGAAGAAAAAAAAAAAAAAGTAAATGACCTAAAATGTTGCTTTATAGAAACAATTTAAAGTTTTGCTGAAGGTTATGGTTATTGCTGAATTATCTTACAACGGAAAACTGAAAATAAGGAAAGTAGAAAAACTATCAAAATTAACTACAGATTACTATTAGAAATATATTTTAACACCTGTTTTTTATAAAAGACATTCCATCACTTTACCCAAACACTCGTCATTGTGTTAAGTTCCATCAGGATAAAGCTACCAGCTATACCTCTAAATCTACTGCTATATTTTTAGTAAAAAATGAGACATGAAACTGGAATTGAGACAATTCTGTTTAAATGCATCCCACTTAGATCTCCTTTAGATTACCATGAATTTGGTCTTTTTGAACAAGCCCTTGATAAGTGGTTGGTTGGTTGAATGGAGTTTTATGGCACAAAGTCCCTTTAGGGACATGCTGCGCCAAGACAAAGTCAAAATGAAAAACATATATATAACCCAAAAAATTAAGTAAAAAAAAAATGACTAATAAAAGGATGAGAGAAACAAAAAATAAATAAATGAAAACACTAATATGTATAATTAAAACCATTTGAAAGAGTGAAAAGTTGATAGTTAAAAGACCAAAGTATAATAATTAAAAACTGTGAAGTTAAAAAGTAATACTTGTTAAAATATAAACAAAGTTTCAGATGACGTACAAATACTACTAAAAAAGAAGTTTAAAAATCACAGAAGTAAAAAACAATGTAAAAATAATTAGGTACAAATTCTTCAAAAACTGCATTTTCTTCATCTGCACTTGATTCATATGATTCCGATTCCATTGCTTCATCCACATAGTTTTGCAGCTGATCCTTTACATTAGTAACTGATGGGTTTGGCCATTTGTTCTTGTTCTTTTTCTTTACAGTTTTCCACTGTGAAGAACCCCAAATTGTATTTCTCTCTTTCTGTATGCAAGTTTTTTTGCTTGGTTTGTCAGTTTGACTTGTATCAGGTTTATGTGATGTTTTTGCAGATGTAACAGCCTTAGTCTCAGTCTGGAGTTCAGATGACTTTTTGGATTGAACTGAGGGTTTTTGTGACTGACTAGTTTGTAACAGGTTCTGAGGATGGTAGCCAACGTTCTAATTTTGGCGTCGCATAACATTTAGAACCACAGCAGACATCATGAGTTTTTATCTTTGTGGTGCTGAGTGGTACTGTCATAGGTGAGTTATTTGGTGGAACGGAGGAATCGGTCTGGGTGCTTATGTGCCTAACAGATTTTGATTGTTGTTTGAGTCCTTGATAAGTGGCATCTCAAAACATCCGATAGACTCTGGAAGATAGTGGTCAAGGAGTGGATTAAAATCTACCTTGATATTTTAAGAAAAGTTCTTTTAGCTTGGAAATCTATATGTAATATGATAAACCAGGTCAACAAAAGGCCTATCAGATTGAACTCATAAGAAAATAAAATTCTTATCTTTATTTGTGTATTTTATTTTCCAATTAGGTAAAAAAAATGTGTGAACACCCTCTGTTTGTACAGATATATTGCATTTTCAAATATGGTAATATGGAAAAAGATTTTCATGGGTAACAGCTCAAAGCACATTTCACTATTTTTAAAAAGGCAAAGCACTGCATTCTTAAACAATATACAATACTCTGGTGGCAACACTACTTAGGTACAAATTTGCCAAAGGCTATAACTGACAATAGCTTATGTTTAATAAGCAACTCCTTAAATTTGTATCTGCAATAATATTTTATGGAATGTTCTGGTTTTATCCTTTTGAACTTTCAAGAGTATCAATGAACAATTTTTTCTTTTTTTCTAAATACCATATGTCAAGATAGACATGATCTTATTTTCACCTTAGAAAATGCATTGACTTTTTTAAACAATATATTTTTGCATTATTATCACAAACAAGTGCAATGTTTTTGAGTAAAATGAACAAACATCACACATGTATTTAAAAACTTGAGTAGTTTGTTAATGAAGCAATATATGAACTTCAAAGTAACAATTCAAAACACGGGGTAAATTGCAATCTGTCATTAAAAATCCTCCCAGTGAATTTTACAAGAAAATGCCAATTCACTGAACTTTGATTAACCATATTTTCAATTGTCTAAACCTCCAATAAAGATTATTCAAATATTGGCATGTGTGAACCAAACCCATCCTGACAGGTTTAATTGATTGGCACACTACTGCATTTAGAAATGGAGCACTGTGGATGGACTAGCAAAACCAACAACCCCCCCCCCCCCCCCCCACACACACACACCAAAGAAAAAAAAATTAAAATAGCCTAATCAATAACAAAATGCTTAGAAAGCAAACATAGAAATCATTTTAAATAAAAATAACAATGCACAAAAAAGGTTTTTTTTTTTTTTTTTTTTTTTTTTTTTTTTTTTTTTTTTTTTTTTTTTACAATGTAGGCTGCAATGAAAATGAAAATATCAAATGATGCAGTTTAAGGCAGTTCTAAAAAAAACATTTTTCTCCACTCAATAACACAAAACTTTCTCACAAATTTTCATACTCATTTTTAAATGTAAAATGAAAATATCAAATTGTGTTTGTAAATGCATGAAATTGGTTGGTGCTCAGAAATGAAAATATCAAATTATATGATCATATCAATGAAAATATCAGGCCTGCAAGTGGCACTTGCAGGCCTGATATTTGAAGTGATTTGGAATCAAATGGTGCTTTCCATTTTTTGATAAATAAATTACTTATTGAGTTATAAGCAATTGTTATCACAGGACAATAGGTTTTTCTAAACTTTTGGTACTTTTGTAGCTAAAAATTCCGTTAAAAATACCCTCTTTAAGAATATTTTCTGAAAGATCTTCTACCTTTACCAAAAAATGGAAAACACCGTTTGACTGTATAATTTCTGAGCACCAGCCAATTTCATGCATTTACAAACACAAATGAATTCAGAAATGTTTTAGAAAGCAGCTTCTTCAGGCTTGAGAACAGCCTTAAGATGAAAATATCTCATTTTAAGATTTCTAACAGTGCTATCATTAAAAATTTTGTGGAATAGCAAAATAAAAAAGTTGCTGGAAGCAGAACACTTATTGAAATCAGAAAAAAATTAAATCCAATAAACTTACTGTGTTGATTTAGCTCTGAGGCTGTGTAATTCAGCTTGAAGTTTTGTAACCTTGTCTTCAAGGACCGATTTTTGATGCTGGGAACATAAATCTTCTAAAAGAGTTTTTCCAACAGGATAATCGGAGGATTTATTGGGGAAAACTTCTTCGTCATTCTGAAGTACAAAAGCAAATCTCATTACATAAAAGAAAAAGAAAAAAACTGTGAAACATATTCATTTTATTAAAATAATACACATATCTTCTGCCTATTGTAACAATAAGACAAGGTAAAATGTGAAAAGTACTTTTGAGAAATGTACCTTTTGGAAACAGAAATTAAGGCTGCTAGTTACTCAGCTTCTGAATTCCCCTCGGTAATGTTAAGTCTATGGCGTTTGATGCATTCTTATATTTAAAATATCTGCCCAGGGAAATAATATTTTAAACTTCTATTGTTTGTGTACACTTCCTAAAAGATGTCTTTTTTTCTTAGTTGTCAAACTATTTCTAAAATCTATGCTTAATTTAATATTTTGTGTTTTAAAAACTGACGAACTGGGAGTAAAATTTTAACACTTCCTATAAAATTAAGCATAGATTTTAGAAATATTTTGAGAACTAAGAAAAAAAGAGATATTCTTTATGAAGGGTACACAGAAAAAAGAAGTTAAAAATATTAATTTCCTGAAGAGATATTTTGAATACAAAAATGCATCAAACGCTCATAGACTTAACATTATGGATGGATATTCAGAAAGTAATGTGACTAGCAGCCTTAATGTTCTCAGCAGATTATTTTAAAGTGTGCAGATTATTCTGTAAACTTAAAAAAAAAAAAAAAAATGCTGAGCTTAAACAAAATTGCTAAAATTTACATTAAGTCTCTAGATGAATTGTACCTTTTTATAATATTTTTTAAGTGCAAATTTTGCTTATTTTACTGATTACTATTATTTTTTCTGACAGTAGCTTTTGTCCAGCATTATTGGGTTGCACATAAATTTTGGCTCTTAGCAGACTGACACAGGACATTCCACAACTTTACTGAGTTATTATTTTTAAACTGCTTATTGCAATATAGGGCCCCAAATCTAGCAAGTTCAGGATCTAAGCCATTCAGAACTTCCGAATTTTCCAGATTTTAGATCTGAACTGAAAATGATAAAAATTATAATGAACAAAAAAATCATGTTATATTGTCTTCTCCAGGTAAAAAAAAAAAAACAACCAAAATCTAAAACAAAAACATAATTTGGAACATGAAATTTTATGTCCCAAAAGCATCTGAAACAAAAGTATATATATATATATATATATACACACTCTTGCCTAGTGCATGGGGAACGAACGCGGATGGGCTTCCTCCAACCCGCTTGGCCAGCATGGAGGAATTTGGCCACCTACACCCCTTATTTTACCTTGAATTCACAAAATAAATCACGGCCCTTAATTCCCGGCGGTCTGAATGTTCCTGGTTACGGCAGCGATCAGAAAGACATGAAGACAGAGGGTGCTAAGAATAACCGGGCTTGGCTAGGCTGCCATAAGTTGATGACCTTGGCTACGTATAATGGACGATCCCTATCTTCGGAAAATCGTTTACAGGAACTTGAAGAAGAATTAGAAAGAATCAACTGGGACATCCTAGGATTATGTGAAGTAAGAAGAAAAGGAGAAGAGAAGATAGATCTTGCCAGTGGACATGTATTATACTACAGAGGCACAGAAGATGGAAGAACAAGCGGTGTAGGATTTCTGATTCATAAAAGGTGGAAGAATCACATCGTAGAATATGATCGATAGAGTTGCAAGGTTAGTAATAGAAGTGTCCAGAAGATACAAGCTGCAAATTACCCAAGTTTATGCACCAACAGTAAGCTATACTGATGAAGAAGTTGAGGATTTCTATGAAGAAGTAGCTTCAATGCATCAAAAGGGAAAATGCTACATAAAATTAATAATGGGAGACTGGAATGCTAGAATTGGGGAAAAAGAGAAAGGTGAGTTATCAGTAGGAAATCATGGATATGGGGTGTGAAATGAAAGAGGAAACAGATTGATTGAGTTTGCAGAATGTGAACAGTTGTATATCATGAATTCATTTTTCAAGAAAAAGCCACAAAGAAAATGGACATGGCGTTGTGCAAATGGCTCAACAAGTGAAATCGACTACATCTTAACAAACAAAAAGCATCTTATTCAGGATTGCAGCGTTCTCAATAACTTCAATACAGGAAGTGATCACAGGTTGGTTAGATGCAAACTGCTGTTAAATACTAAAGTGGAAAGAATGAAGCTTTTGCAACACTCAAAGAAATCAATCGATATAATAAATATTATGAAACATAAAGAAGAATTCCATTTGGAACTTAAAAACCATTTCCAAGTACTTCAATCAGCTTTAGAAGAAGAGCAAGATGTTACAGTAGCGAACAAGAAACTAACCAGTAATCTACAAGATATTGCAAAGAAGATAGCCGGCGATGCACAAGTAAAGCAGACAAAGAAAATAACAGAAGAAACAAGAAGATTGATGAAGAAACGCAGAGAATTTAAAATGAAGAAAAACGATCCTAAATCAAGAGTTGAATATGCTGAATTATGTAAAACGGTAAGAAAATGTGTTACAGAAGATATCAGAAAATTTAACTCTGATCTTGTCAAGAAAATTCTAGAAGATAACAAAAGTTTAAAATCAGCTAGGCGAAAACTTTGTGTTGGAAGAAAAAGTATTTTTGCACTAAAGAGGGCAGATGGAACAATCACCAAAATCAATAAAGAAATAGTACACATTGTCGAAAATTTCTATAACGATTTATATAAATGTGAAGATCAGAGGGAAATCAACTTATGTGATCCACGAGAAAACTTAACAGAAACCGATGCCATAATCCCAGTGACGACAGACGAAGTTTTATAAGCCATTAAATTTATGAAAAAAGGTAAATGCCCCGGAGAAGATGGAATTACTATCGACCTTATCAAAGAAGCAGGAGAAGAATTTGCAAAAATGCTATCCTTACTGTTTTCCAAATGTCTCCAGAAGTCAGATGTACCAGAAGATTGGAATAATGCTGTGATGGTGCTACTTTACAAGAAAGGAGAGAAGGAAAACATTAAAAACTACCGTCCAATCAGCTTACTGTCAGTGATTTATAAAATTTTCACCAAAGTTTTTAAGACAAGACTTGAATCAGCTCTGGACTCAGCTCAACCTAGAGAACAAGCAGGATTCTGAAGTGGATTCAGCACAATGGATCATATCCAAACGGTAAGGGAACTCATAGAAAAACATAAGGAATATAATTTACCTCTTTGCCTTGCCTTTATTGATTATGAAAAAGCATTTGATTCGGTCTACACATCAGCAGTAGTAGAATCTCTGGAGGACATTGGTATAGACAAACCTTACATCAATATTATAAAGAAGATTTACAAAAAAGCAACAGCAACCATCCGCTTGGACAAAGGAAAAGCAAAGATCAAGCTTGGAAGAGGGGTAAGACAAGGAGACACCATTTCGCCTAAGCTTTTTACTGCTGTCTTAGAAAATATTTTCAAGAAGCTGGATTGAGAAAACAAAGGGATTAGAATAAATGGGGAATATTTAAGTCATCTCCGATTCGCTGGCGACATTTTAATTTTCAGTAACAGTCCTGAAGAATTGGAAAATATGCTAAAAGATTTGGCAGAAGCTAGCATTAATGTGGGATTAAAAATAAACTTGGAAAAGACTAAGGTGATGTTCAATTCATTTGCATCAAAAAAGAAAATCGTCTACAACAACACTGAAATTAAAGAAGTGCAAAGTTATGTGTACCTTGGGCAAGAAATATCATCTGATAATAGTATCATGAATGAAATCAATAGAAGAATAAGAAATGGATGGAGTGCTTTTGGGAAGAACAATATTATTCTGAAGAGTAGCATGCCCCTGTGTTTGAAAAGAAAGGTATTTAACCAATGTGTTTTGCCTGTCCTAACTTATGGAGCAGAAACATGGACGCTAACAAAACGGATGGTACAAAGATTACAAACAATACAGAGAAGTATGGAAAGATGTATGCTAGGTATAACTAGAAGAGACAGAAAAAGAATAACCTGGATAAGAAGTCAGACGAAAGTTTTTGACATCATTGAAAGAATTAAACGGTTAAAATGGAAATCGGCTGGCCACATCGCAAGAAGACAAGACAATAGATAGAGCACAAACACCCTACAGTGGTATCCCAGAGATGTAAAACGGCAAAGAAGACGACCTCAAGTAAGATGGAGTGATGAAATCAGAAAAGTAGCCGGTGTAAATTGGATGACTAAAGCACTAGACAGGAAACATTGGAAAAATCTGGGGGAGACCTACATCCAGCAGTGGATTGAAAACGGTTGATGATGATGATGATGATGATATACACACTAGGGTGCAAAACTTAAGCAACGAACACAAAATGTTAATTTCTAAACACGCGAGTACTGAAAAGAAAATTCTATAAACAGAAAGTGTAAAAAATGGGTGTTATCCTAACAGCATAGCCAGCCTATAGGAAGTCTCATAGCCAACAAAGGGTCACAAGTGTCACAGTCACTACAATGAACTG
Source organism: Maratus speciosus (assembly GCA_963932465.1). Taxonomy (NCBI): domain Eukaryota; kingdom Metazoa; phylum Arthropoda; class Arachnida; order Araneae; family Salticidae; genus Maratus; species Maratus speciosus. Next base: position 13,752,380 of record OZ010791.1, on the reverse strand, counting down.
AAATGTGATATCTTTCATTCATCTCATTCTTAATCTCATTTGATCACTCCACCGAGAAGTCACCATGACTGCTGCTTTGTGACAAGTCACCAGATAACTTTACAATGAAGTCACCTTGTGACCCCCATCTGAACGTCATTTGGAAACTCCATTGTAAAATCATCACGATAGCTGTTTTGTGACAAGTTCCCAAGTGATTGAAAATGAAATCGTCTGGTGATTTTTCACAAAGGAGCGCAATGATGATTTCACAGTAGAGTCTCGGTCACCTGAAAGTCACCATGTGACATCATTGTGACATTATTTTTAGACTCAGCACAATTCAATGCTCACAATGATCTCAAAACTGTCTTCAAATGTCAGTCACATGAGAATCACAAGGTGACCTCATTGTAATTTTACCTGGTGACTCATCACAAAACAATAGCCTCAGTGGAGTCACCATATGACGATCATTTTAGAGTAATAATGAGACGAATGAAAGATCCCAATTTTTGTGTCTCCATAGTGACTGTGACACTTGTGGCCAAGTGTGACATGAAGGAGATGTCACATCAACTAGGTGTCTTGTAGATATAATACCTATTTGCTACACCTGATGTTTACATAATTTACTTTTGAGTACTCACATGTTTAAAAATTAGCATTTTATGCTTGTTGCTTAAGTTTTGAACACCAGTGTGTAGATATATATATGAATAAACTCACTTATTTAACTTATTAAATTACACTTTATTTATACAATTCATTTTCAATACCACAGATAAGTTCAGTTGTTTTTATTGTTTCAGTCTTTCTTCTTGTATTTTACATAGTTGTATAATTTGTCCATCTGAGATTAAACTTTTCTTTCAAGTAATTGTTTAGTTAAGTCAATATGCATATCGATAAAATTGTTGTGTTTTCTTGTATTTTGTGTTGCTCTTCATTTTAATCTTTGCTATTTTTTTTGCCTAGTGCCGACTTGTGGGTAGGCTCTGCAGAACTGCAACACCCCCTATTTGTATTCCATATCATCAATAACATTCGATACAACAAGACTTTTTCTCTTTAATTTTTTCTTTATACTTGTACATTACGTAACCCTTAAGTTTCATGTCAGCCCTGTAGCAGAAACATGATAACACGGCAACATTGTTGCGCAAAGGAAATAGACCCTAGTAGAAAACTTTAATTTAGCAGATAGAAATATTATTTCTCACAAGGGAACCACTTTTGGTGTTGCTCGCACCTAGCATCGAGACCTGGTGCGTTTTGTAGCCCCCTATAGATAAAAGTTAGAGAACCGATAAAATTTCTCTGTTAAAATCATATTTTATATACTTTTTTATACTTTTAATTTTTTATTATTACATTTTTATTTGTTTATTTCACGGCAAAAGTGAGTTAAGTCGCCAAATATGGTGCTACAATTTTTCCGATCGCTTTATCCAAAGAGTAAATATATAGCACATATTACTAGTATACAGATTGCAATTTTTAAAAAAAAATAATTGATAGCATAAGAAACAAATATTAGGTTTTTATTTCTTTTTCTATGCAGACGATAAATATGTAAGTAATAAATATAATTCTATAAAAGCTTCGAAGATCATTGAAAACTATTTTTTAGTGAAATACAAAATAAGCAAACAATTTTCTTTTGAAATCGAATGGAATAAAGTTTCGAATGTTTAAAATGAAATGTTGCTGTATTAAATGGTCCTTTGGTAAAAGTAATCATAAAGTAAATTAATATTTTTACACAATTTAGAAAAATTACTGTTGCTAAATATATTGGACATCTCAATTTCTAGCCATTACAAATTCAGCTATGACATTTGGCTAGGGTTGTCGTAAAGCTCTACTTTTGAAAATAAACACCAACTGTTTCCCTGCCAAAAATATTATGTATATAATATAATGTTGTAATTTTTCAAAATCAAATTCGTGAGTTTTTGAAGGAATTTTCGAACTTTTTTAAATATTTTATACTTATTAACTAATTTTTATTTTTAAATGATTTTCTTTAAAAAAAATTCAATGTTAATAGTCCGATAAGTGGTCTCGAAAATTGCATTTTCCGAAAGTTATGCTGCTGTAAAATCAAGAAATATTATTTTAACAGGAAAATTTTATCGATTCTCAAACTTCATAATATAGGGCTTTAAAATGCACCAGGTCTCAATGCTAGGTGCGAGCAACACCAAAAGTGGTTCCCTTGTCAGAAGTATAACAAAGAATATGTGTAAAATGAAAATCCCTCTAACCTCCAACCAATTAATTGAACTAATTATAGTTTTCAAATCTGTGGTGCATTGTCACATATTGCAGTAATTTAACATCATACTAAATAAAAAATCTTAAGAAAATTATTGGGACAATTTATTTTTACTAATGAAAGAAAGTTTCTTTCTGTGTGGTTTGTCTGTCTATTGGCAATGGCCAGTGAAATCTACTGCATGCTCATGCTTGAAAATTTGTATGTAGGTAGTCCAAGGTAGGTCCACCATCTAAGGATATCAATTTGAAAATTTCAGAGCATAAGTAGAAAAATATTTTACATCACATCAGTGCATAATTTTTTTTTTTTTTTTTTTTTTTTTTTGTAGAAATCAGGTAGTAATTTGTTTTTATTACACAAGTCTGCGATGGTTATGTTGCTTACCTTTTGATAATTCATTTTTATGTATTTTTTAGTGCTGAATCCGAAAATGACCTTCATTTTTAACCACCACATCAGGATTTCTTACAAATCATAAATTTCAATGGTAAAAAGTAAAAAAATAGAGACCATATGATACTGAAAAATACAGGAAATGGTTGTGTTTCTTAACTTTTGATAAGAGATTTTTATATATTTTTTGGTGCTGAATTCGTAAATGACCATTTAAACCATCAAGTCAGGATTTTTTTGTGAATCATAAATTTCAAAGTCAAAAAATAGCAAAATTCTGATACTATAAAATAGATGTGATGGTTGTTTTTTTTTATTTTGATAATTGATTTTTATGTACTTTTTAGCACTAAATCTGAAAATAACCTTCATTTTTAACCAGCACGTCAGAATTATTTGCAAATCATAAATTTCAAAGTTAAAAAGTAAAAAATTTGCAAAATATCCAGATGTGATGGTAAAAAATGAAGGCCATTTTCAGATTCAGCGCTACAAAATACGCAAGAATCAATTATCAAAAGGTAAGCAATATGACACAACCAAATTTTGCAGGCTTGTGTTATAGGAAAAAAAAAAATAATAATAATAAAATAAAGTTGTGCTAATTTATGTAGTTTTATATTTTTGTTAAATAAAAAAAAAAAAAAAAAAAAAAAAAAAAAAAAAAAAAAATAATGCAATTCAACAAATTACAATGACCATTTGGAAAATGATTTTTTCAAAGACTAAAATTTAAGACATAAAAAATAGCACAGAGTTGATCATACATTACGTACGCCAGGAATTAAACATTAATAGTGTTATGACACGTAAAAATTGCAAGAGACAGAAATCGCCTGCGACTCGTACGTATTATCCACCTGAAACTTACATATTATCCAAACATTTCATTGGCTGTTCGGGAAACGGCTTTTTCATCGCCAGATTTCCAAGAAATCTGACGGCCAATTTTAAATGAAATTTATTCCTGAAACTTCTAAACATCCCACAATATTACTTTTTATATTGTCGTATAGAGAAAAAAATGTACTTTTAAATGCAATTTGTTTGAAAGCTGTATCTCAATTTGTTTCTGAGTTATCAATTTTTTTTGTAGTTTTTATTACCTTTTTGTCATAGTGGCAAAACTCTGTTGAAAGTAATGGGAAATACAGATTACTGTATAGACCAATCAAAAACGAATAAAAGGATGATTAAACCAATAAAAACCTTCAGATATGCTTTTGATTTCCCACCCTGACGAGCACAATAACCATTTTTCCAAGTGGTTAAAAAACTAATGGCAACAGAAATATTTTCATATAAAATCTAAGAAAGAATAATGAAGGTAACTGATATTAATTAAAAAACTGATGAATAAAGATCTTTTTCCGCAGATTGGACTATCTCCTAATACCATTTCCGAAAGAAACGGGAAGAAATTAAGAACTTTTTCTAATCAGCAAAAAATAAGACAACTAAATAAGATATCAAATTGAAAATTTTAGAATATAAGTACAAAAAGTTTTTCCATCAGTGCATAAATTTTTGTGAAAATTGAATGTAAATTTTTCTTATTAATAAAAAAAACTCATGGCACTAGAAATATCTACTTACAAAATCAGAATAGGGAACCATCATGAATAGAGGATCACAAAGAAAACTTAAATTAATGATAATTATTTAACTCTTTAACCGATTTAGACCACTTAAGACAATAAAAATACAAATATCATATATTCAACTTTGCGGAGGAACTTCGCCCACTGCAGATTATTAAGAGATAAATGATTCGACAAGAAATATGTCTTAAATGTAATATTACCAAAATTTGGGAGGAAGATGTATTTAGTTCTGCACCTTGAAACCTGATATTCGATTTTTTATTAGACTTTTTAATTTAATTTTTTACACAATATTTAGTGTTTTTTTACGCTTTGAGGCAAGTTTTCTACATTAATATAAAGAATCCGATTTTAATCTTTTAGCCCAATATAGTAAATTGTGCCCTCTTTACAATAAAGTTTATTCGGAATTCATGCAATTTTTTTTTTTTTTTTTTTTTTTTTTTTTTTTTTTTTTTTTGCGATTTTTAATACTTTTTATGCATCTTGCAGCGATTTTTTGCCTTTGGTAAAAAAAATTCGATTTCAAACTTTTAACCTAATATATTAAATTTTGTTCTCTATGATTTTTAATGCAGTTTCTAGCGATTTTTAGCAATTTTTTCGTTCCACATCGATTTTTTGACATTCATAAAAGAAGTTCACTTTACCTCATTATAGTAAATTTTGTCCCCAGTGTTTTTTCAATATTTGGCATTTTTTAATGTGATTTTCAATGTCCTTTCGAAGAGCAATTTTTGAGAATTTTTTATGTAATTTTTAGGCTTTATTCACATTTCTCAGCGATTTTTCAACATTCATAAGAGAAATTCTGTTTCAATCTTTTAGCCCAATATAGTAATTTTTGTTGTCTGCTATTTTTGATATTTTGGTGACATTTTATGATTTGCTGCAACTTTTCCACATTGGTAAAAGAAATCCCGTTTCAATCTAATATAGTCCAATATAGGTTTTTTCTTCTCTCCCGGGAAACACCGGGTGGGCCAGCTAGATTATTATAAATTACTGTATGCTAAATAATTTCCACAATGCTGATTTATTAAATTTAGGTTTTTGACTTTTTTTAATATGCAATTTAAAAACATACAGTACATATAAATAAAATCATAAGACAAAACACAATTTTTCACCTTGATTCAACATAAAGTATATAATGTGAATATTAAAAAGTCCACAGTTTTACTTAAAAGGCGACTAAAGTAATGAAAAATATGTTACAAGTTTAAAATGTATATTTTATTTAAAACTACTTAGTACTTTCAAGCCTTCTAAGCTCATCATCAGAGAATATCTTAATAACTAAATGTTGTTTATCTATACAAACACATCACTTTGTTTTGAAAATGAGAGAGCTAATGATTACTAGAGTCAATAATTAGTAGAGTACTGCTACTTCTACTTTCATCTAATTAAATTCAATCCAAGAAACTGCTACTGCTACTTCCACTTTCAATATTTCCTCTAATTAAATTCAATCCAAGAAACTGCTACTGCTACTTCTACTTTCAACTCTAGTAATTATTAGGTAGAGTCTAGACTCAAACCCTGGGAATCACAATGTTGGCACATGCGTATCTGCACTCTTGGCTTTTGTCTACTTCAAATCCAGATCGAACATAAACAAGGGATGTGACGAATAGTGATTTTGTCAAAATATTGAATATTCGTTCAAATTTTAAACGAATACCAACGTTTTTTCCAATAAAGATTTTAATTTTATAATGTATATTTATATATATAGAACTTAAAATGAAAAATGAATAAAAAAACGCATTTTGCCTCATGAATAAACAAAAAAAAGCTTTAAATAATTGTTTCTAAGCTTAGACTATTCCTTAAACTTATAAAACACTAAGTATACTAAGTTCATAAAAATACATAATTCGTAATGTCTTAATTTCCTTTAATCAAAAATTTTTTTGTAAGGTGGGGGGGGGGGGGCAATCAGTGCTTCAATATATATATATATATATATATATATATATATATATATATATATATATATATATATATATATATATTTATCCCTAACTAATTTTTTTATTTGGTGTATACGAGTACAAAAGTAGTAAAATAATATTAACATTTTTATACCAATTATTTATTTTCCTCTTTACATTCTTTTATAATAATTGTTGTGCAGGTGCCATTTTTTTTTTAGTCCTGATTTGCTATAAATTTATTATTGCAAAAGCAGAATGAGAAAATAACATATTGGCTACTTACTCTTTTACTTTCAGAAATTTAATATATTTGCTAAGCTTATTTTATTTTACATAAAATAATGAATAACTTGATTAAAGGAAATTAAGACATTACAAATTAGGTATTTTTATGAACTTAGTATGCTTAGTGTTTTATAAGTTTAAGGAATAGTCTAAGCTTAGAAACAATTATTTAAAGCTTTTTTTTTGTTTATTCATAAGGCAAAATACGTTTTTTTATTCATTTTAAGTTCTATATATATAAATATACATTATAAAATTAAAATCTTTATTGGAAAAAACGTTGATATTCGTTTAAAATTTGGACGAATATTCGATATTTCGACAAAATCACTATTCGTCACATCCCTTGTTTATGTTCGATCTGGATTTGAAGTAGACGAAAGCCAAGAGTGCAGATACGCATGCGCCAACATTGTGATTCCCAGGGTTTGAGTCTAGATTCTACCTAATTACCGTAATTTCGGGAGTAAGCGCCGCACCCGACGTAAGCGCCGCACCCGACGTAAGCGCCGCACCCGCAATATTCCTTCTAAAAAAAAAAAAAATTGCCGTACGCGCCGCACCTGGCATAAGCGCCGCACTAAATGTAGATTAAAGGCCTAAACTTAGACATTTAAAAAAAAGAACAATTAATAACGCAATTAAAATTAATTTAATGTTTTAAAGGATTTTTAAAACATAAAATGACTTACTTATTTAGATTTTTATTCCCAAGGACTTGAGGAGACATCCGTTGGTTATTTATAATATAACCATTCAGAGCGCAGGATGCGAACCCTTCTCCTCATGGCGCTCCACGTTTTTTAAAGTGGTCGGCGCCACTAGGCACGCTTTTTATAGTGGGTCGCATCCACTATTCAGCAAAATCAAAAGCCATCAAATTCACTCAGTTCGCTGTCTGATTGGAACAACTTTCGAATATCGTCATTCAATTCGAGGCTATTTTCATCATCGTCCGACAGCTCAATATCCGTATCAGCATCCTGACTCGAGGGAATTATTTCTGCCGCTGCGAATCCCGAAATAATGGAACTCAGCTCAACGGCATTCCATGCTGCCGACACCCGTTTCGCCACTTCGGCGTACGACGCTTTCTTCAAATTGCCGCCTTTAGTGTAGGAGTGTAAACCACTTGACATCCATGTCTCCCATTGCTGTCGCATGTGGTGTTTAAAAATGCGATTTGGTATCAAATCTAAGGGCTGCAATTTTTTAGTAAGCCCGCCAGGAATGATTGCCAGAGATGCAGCACATTTCCTGGCCGCTTCTTTTACAGGCTCCGTCAAGTGAGCCGCCATGGAATCCATTATCAGCATTCTACTTGGTTGGAAAAAAGCGCCTTTTCTTTTTTTCCACACTTCAGAAAACCAGTCTATCATCAAGTTTTCATTATTCCATCTTTTTTCGTTGCATCTTATTACAACATCCGATGGAAAAGTCTCCTTTGGTAAGGTTTTCCTTTTGAAAATTAGCATAGGCTTCATCTTTTCGCCACTCGCGGTACACGATAAAACGCATGTGAATGAAGTTTTTTCATGACCCGTAGTTGAAATGAAAATAGAATTTTCTCCAGTTGAATTCACAGTTCTACTTGGGGGGCAATCGAACGTCAACGGAACTTCGTCCATGTTGATTAACTGGGAAGGCTTAAAATTCTTTTCATTTTTCAATTTCATTACAAACTCCAGGAATTTTTTTTTCTTTTCGATCCAGTCAGCAGGGAGATTTTGTCCCACACTTGTCCTTTGCCTCACGGACAACTTGTGTCTCTTCATAAAACGGAAACACCAATTTACGTTTCCTTTGAAATTTGAAATTCCCATATCAGCAGCAATATTTTTAGCTTGCATTCGAATTTTCACAGTTGAGATTGAAAGCCCTTCTTCGCGCTGTTCTAAAATCCACTTCTTTAGATTTTTTTCCAACTCTGGCCAATGAGCTGTACCGCAACGTCTTGCTTTTTTCAATTTCGGCATTTCTTCAATAGCTGATTTTTCTGATCGCCATCGGCGAATGCATCTTTCGTCTATACCAAATTCACGTGCTGCAGGACGATTTCCAATACTCTCTGCTTTCATAATCACTTGTAATTTAAATGCAGCAGTATAATTTCGAAGTCGCTTGGGAGCCATCTTAAAATATACCAACAATCAAAAGATTAAAAAAGATTGAAAAAATGGCAAACCACGCTGAAAACGAACGACACAAGTGCGAATGCGATGTATATTGTATATAGCAATAGCCACATGGCAATAGCAATGAGAGGGGACAGGCAAGTATCCAATCAAATCGACTGACCACTATGTTTCGAGCAAAGAGCAACCCACTTTTATAAAAGGGGTGAATGGATAAGTTAAGAGAACAATGAGGACAAAAAACTTTACTCCGTGAGACAGAACGGGCCAGATATATAATGCACGATAGACAACTTTACAAAGTAGTGATGCAAACCAACGACGATTTTTATTTTTACTTTCTACCCCTTTCCCTTTTTCTTTGGAGTTTCGTTAGACTTTATTCTATCATTTAAATTTACGAACGTAAATGATTAATTTAAATAGAAAACTATTTTCAAAACATCAGATAATATTGACACTTTGTGAATGCTTAAATCGCTAAAATAATAAAGATGGATATTACCGAATTTTTTTACCTTTTCCTTTGTTCTTATAATGGATTTTACTTTTTATTTTATTTAATTCTTAATTTCTTCTCTAATATTTTTTTTATTTAATTCTAAAAGGATTACAACCACTCAGTGTTGAATTCAGGGGGTGATCCGGGGAGGGGGGCACATCCCTCCCCAGAAGATTTGAGATTTTGTGTTTTCAGCAGTCAAAAATGGGCAATCCCCCCCCCCCCCCGGAGCCACACAAATCCCTCCCGGAGAAAAGGGTCTGAATTCAACACTGCAACCACTTAAAACTATAGCATCCACTTTACAATAAAAACATTCCTCCCGAGAATCCACTAAAAGAAACAAGATAAACTGTATGAATCTTCATTACTACTCATCTACCATCTTCCTGCCATTCGTTAAACGCACACTAGGTTAGTAGGTCAAAGAAGGGAAGGCGATATATAACTATCTACTGACCGCACTTTATATCATCTGGAGAAACAAAAACAATACAACTGACAGCTTCAAACACGTGCAAAGATGACGACATCATTATGTGGTAGCTGTTAGGATTACGTCATCAGGTACTTAGTGGAGTTTTTCAAGAGACAGAAGAAAGTAAACATAGGAAAAGTACGATACGTACGTTAGGAAAGTAGATAAAGCAACGTTATTTAAGAAGAGAAAGAAGGAAATAAAGTTAATTTATTTTAATGCATTGTGTATTACTGTAAATAAAAGTACTTTAATAAAAGAAATAATGTGAATAAGGATAAATAGGTTTGTCATTAGAGGTAAACACGTACGGTGACAAGAACAAATATATTGCTATCAGGTTTAACTTTTTTCGACATTCTTTATAAAAACTTAAAAAAAAAAAAAAAAAAAAAATTGTAAGCGCCGCACACGTTAGAAGCGCCGCATCGGCAATTTATTAACTTTTAAAGTCATAAGCGCCGCGGCGCTTACTCCCGAAATTACGGTATTAGCTCTCTCATTTTCAAAACAAAGTGACGTATTTGTATAAATAAACAACATTTAGTTATTAAGATATTCTCTGATGATGAGCCTGGAAGGCTTGAAAGTACGAAGAAGTTTTAAATAAAATGTATATTTTAAACTTGTAACATCTTTTTCATTACTTTAGTCACCTTTTAAGTAAGATTGGGGACCTTTTTAATGTTCACATTATATATTTTATATAATACATGGTTTATGACATATTAGTTCTTCAATGTGTTTTTCTAATTGTGTATTGAATAAATTTATCACTCATTTCTACTGTTAAAAAATAAGCACATTGCAGAAAATTTTTTCAATTAATGAGGGTTGTTGCTGAAAGTTAAAAAAAACTGCCACAATGTCAGTAGATACCCAATAAATAAAATAGTTCATGAAAAATTACAAAAATCCTTGCATGAAATTGCATATTTTAAGGTTCCAGCAACACTATATTTGACTATTGTATGTGCTTGCACATATTTGAGACAAAAAACAATTTATTAGAGAGAGATAGGCACTGTGCTTTTTGCAGTTCTGACAGCATTTTTTCTGCTGCTGCTATAGAAAAAGCTATCGTATTATGTAAATTTTCAAAGCATGGAGTAATACTTATTAACAGTAGATAAACAATTTTTTTAGGATGCAAAAAATAGAATTTTCCTAACTAGTTTAATTTCATTTGATTTAAAAAATTAAATCAAAAGTTTACAGTGCATTTTGGAATGCAAAACACAAGAGTCATGTGAAGTTTCAGGTATATTCAAATGCGTGCTAAAGATTTTTTAAAAATTTTCAATAAAAGTAATTTTTCTGAAAACATTCTCAAAATTAATGTGTTTTAAACTCCTTTTGGTGACTATTATCAAGAGAGGTCCTATAATTACAAATGAACACAATTATAGCAAAATACACTATAAACACTTCAGAACAGCTCATTTTTTTAAACAAAAATTTTAGAAATTAAATTTTTAAATAGATGACAATAATTCATTATGATAGAAAAGTCTCACAAATTATGTTTTTCAGCAAACAAGAATGAAATAAAATAGACCAATGTAGTGACAACCAATTATATTCAACCTTTTTTTAAAAAATCATGGGGCAGAAATTTATTTTTCTCACAAATACACTATGGAATATTCTAAATAACATTAAAGTTTTATGTAAATTAAAAGAGAACATTTTAATAAATGCAAGGATTGAAATTAAAGATGAAAAGGTATTCGAAAAAAGAAAAAGAAAGAAGAAGGGGTGGAATACCATATTTTTGCTGTTGTTATTTTTAAAAAGACAGAGAGAGAGCTCTAAAATAGATTTAAAATAAATTAAAAGCAAAGACTTCTTAAGGGCATACAGAATATCTTGAGAAGTAAAATGAAGCAGTTTTTGCGAAACATGCATTTTACTTAAAAATAGAGATGGAAATGAACATTTATTTTACAGTAAACATACACAATATAGCCCATATATAAATCAAAAGAAATTAATTTCACGCATAAATTAACTTTCAAGAACTAATTAACTTTTTACATATCTCTATGAAATTTTTTAAACAATATGTCTGTTCGGTATACACTTTTCTAAAAAATTGTTGAATATATCACCTTAAAATTTGTTGTGGTGTCAGAAAACATACTATTTGAGAATAATATGAAGCCATTTTCATTTTGGCTTAAAAGAAATAAAAACATTTTACTAAAACACTTTGAAAATTCAAAAAAATTTAAGAACATATTTTTCATTATTTAAAATTTTTGTCACTCAAACCCATAATGTTAAATACTTTTAAAGGAACAAGTTAGTTACACAATTTTAGAAAGTTTCAATTGTTTACCTAAAATAGGATTTTAGAAAAGTGTACCAAAGCATAAAAAAACACATTTTAAAAAAAAAAAAAAGGCAAAAAAATATGTACACACCAGCAGTGCTTAAAACATATTATTTTAAAACCTTCTTGTGCCATAATCTTTTAGGTCCATAATCATTTAGTTCTATTTTTTAAAGCTGGTAATTAAACACTCAAAAAGTTGAACAATTATATGTTTCATGTGTCCTTAATAGATTTCTTAATTCACAAAATGTAAATATTTTATGACTTTATAAGGTGAGCAAACATTTAATAAAGATCAAAAGCTAAATTTAAAGCTAAAGCTAGATCTAAATTAGTTTAAGTCTTAAATAGAAAAAAAAATCTCCATCACATGATATTCTTTACACAAGTAATTGACAGCATTTCAAAAATTTTTATAATGAAAACATAATGCTCACAATAGTAAAAATGAATAAACAAAATAAATAAGACATATCTGGGGGGGAGGGGGGAATCACCATCATATGATATTCTTTACACAATTAATAGAAAGCATTTCATAAATTCTTAAAATGAAAACACACATAGGAGAATACCAGGTGATTCATTTAAAAACGAAAATTCAAACAGTCAGAATAAAAGAATCATAAATAATAAAACCTGTTGTATGTTTCTTGAGCTACTTTGAAAGAGTTCTTGAATCGATTCAGTCAGTAAAAAATTTTCCCGCTTGTAGAGCTTTACTTCATTTCTTGCCTCATTTTTTTCAACAATGAGCTTGCTGATGTCATTTCTAGCTTCCTGATTCTTTTGATGAAGTACCTCATTCATCTTAAGCAGTTCTTGAATTCTTGAGTTAAGCTGAAAGAGCATAAAAATACATTTTGATATAACAATAATAATCTGTGAAATTCCCAATAAACTAATAAATAAAAATCATGAATCACATGCAGACAAACACTTTTCAACATTTTAAAACAGATACATTAAGTATACTATTTCTGATTGATAAAAAGATATAAGAAGATTAAAACTTTAAAAACAGTAAAATAGTTTTATTTGACTGTTGACATGTTTCGACCCTACCTGAATCATTTTCAAAAACAAATAAATAATAATATTCTGAAATTGTACGACCTATGATGCAATGATCTGAAACGCCATCATTCAGTTTTTCATGTAATGCACGTTATTTTTTAATTTATTTGAATGTTTATTTCTATTTCCGTAACCATTGACTAACTCGAGCCACAGTTTTGGTAAGTGAAATGATGCTGCATCGTTACCTATGGAATTTTTACGTGTTAGAATCTCCATTGTTTCTCTTATACTGGATGGATAATATAGATTGGAGGGAAAAATTATCTTGCTTTCATTGAAATTTATTGGATGATTTCTTCTCGATTTAATCTTGCCAGGGCTGTGGTTTTCCCATAATATTTAACCACTTCACTGGCGACAGGTATGGGAAACAGTGCTTTTACCCCCGAGCTATCTCGGAACAAACTATGAAGTGGTTAATATCAGCTACAGGCCCCTTTTTTCTGTACTTAAATTTCCTTCTAGTCATTCCAATATAGTAATTCTTCGATCCGTCTGCTCTAATAAATGGCATTTCATATACTCCTGAATAATTCTCAAAATTAATTGGATCAATATAAGTGCAAATGATACTCTTCAATTTCAGAGGTGGTCAATGAAATCAAGATAATTTTCCCCTCCAATCTATATTATCCATTCATTATAAGAGAAACCAGATTCTATCACGCAAAAATTCCATATATAACGATGCAGCATCATTTTAATTACAATAATCCCTTAACATTCACGAGGGTTAGGTTCTCAGAAACCTTTGCGAATGTTGAGACTATCTTCCCGTGCATAAAAGGGGGTCAGGTTTTAGGAATTTTTTTTCATTGAAACGTAAAAATATATTTATTAAGCATTAAAAAGTACATGCTGTAAATAAATTTGAATAATTATAAACAAATTGTACAAAGTTAGTTGCTAGTTCATGGCAGAAAAAATAGATTGATATAAGTGTGATTAAAAGAACAGATCTTTTGTTTATGAATTTCCATATAAGGAGAAGTTGCGGCTTCGATTTTTCTTTTAAATTTAAGATTCCTCACCAGCAAAGAATAGCATTCTATTGTTTTTTTTTTTTGACAAGTTGTTGTTAAAGCTTTAAAATTTTTCTCATATAATTTTTGCAGAAATTTTTTCACTTGCAATAAAAATTTCGAATTTTAGAAAATTTAGGACTTTTTTTATTTTTAGAATCAAGTCATGTTTCGGTTTTCTCAGAGTTATTGATGTATATTTTGCCTCAATACAAGGGTGGAAATTCTCGAAACTTAGGCTATGCAGTGTCAAATAGTTTAAGGAATTGGTGAAACACAGAGAGTTTGCTTTGAAAAAAAAAAAAAATATTCTTTACAAAACAAAATTCGCGAATAACCAAGTTCAGTATTCGTGAATGTTGAAACGTTCTTCATTTTTTATTTCGCGAATAATCAAAACTTGCGAATGTTAAGGGATTACCGTACCAAAACTGTGGCTCGAGTGACTCAATGGTTTTGAAAATAGAAATAAACATTCAAATAAAATAAAAAAATAATGTGCATTACGTGAAAAACTGAATGATGGCTTTTCAGATCATTGCATCATAGGTCGCGCAATTTCAGAATCTTATTATTCGTTTGTTTTGAAAATGACTCGGGTAGAGTCGAAACATGTCAACCGTCAAACAAAACTATTTTACTGTTTTTTAAATCTTAATTGACACCTTTTTAGCAATTAGAAATAGTACATTATTAGAAGGCGTTAATCTGTTATACATTAGATACATTAAGTTAAACATTCTGAAAGCATCCAATAAAACATCGTATTGTCAGCTAGCTCAAATTAACTCATACAAATTTCACATTATTTCAAAATATCAATTTCTCAACTTTTCAAACTTTTAAAATATTTTGTATTTCTTCATAGTAAGACGGCACATAACAAATCGAACAACACATATACACAAAAATAATAACTGGCGCTAATATAACTTTTTACATGTTAGCACAACTCAAAACAGAACAGAACTAAAAACTAATAGCATTTCTTATTGGGCAAAGCTCACGGAAGCCGGTCACGTGATTGCCGGTAAAGTTTATTTTTTGGAATGGGTAGCACACATTACAGTATTCATTTGTATATTTTGTGCCCTCTTTTTCACCATTTTTTCAGTTCTAAAAAATAGGGATGATAAAATATGAGAGTTTATTTATAGTATTAATTTTTTCCAAAAGACAACTTAGAATAAAACCTTCTATAAGCAGAATATAACATTTTAATAAATGAATAATTCAGATTAAACAAAATGTAAAACAGTTTCAAAAATTCATAAATATTGTTTATACTAGAAGAACTGGGAATATATTTTTTTTTCAGTTTTCTACAATAACATATGGAAAAACTCTTTTATGCTTTGAAGCATAAAAGACTCCTTTAGAATAACACAAAATTCACCTTTAATGGACCACAAGCATTACTGACGTCATACAATGTCACGATGGATTATAGCCAATCAACTTCTTGATTTTTCCCACAAGCGCTCACCAAAAGCCAATCAAATACCCCAATGCCTGTGGGAAACATTGCAAGCTCCACCCAGTGCGTGTGGTCAATTACTTTTCTTAGAGGATATTACAGTTTATGCTAATATCAAATAAGAATTTCATTCACTCCCAATTCTCCTCCATCTGTCCCTTTTACTGTTTTTTAATCAACAAAACTCTCTAGCACAAATAAAGAAATTTCAGTGTAAACAAATCAGCACTTATGTTTCACGATATTGATGATATTGCCTTGTGAGCCATAATAACCATCTACACACAGGTCTTTTGCAGTTGGAGGAAAAAGATCACATTAGGAAAAAAAAGGGGGGAATTCTAATTAACCAAACTAAAATATTGAAAAATGAAAACTATAAGCATATGAGCAGTTTTATTATATCAAATAATCTCATAACCTAGATGTAAAAATTAAGCAAATCTTTGTTTTTTATCAACATTTTTATTCAAAAATACAATATAGGATGTATAAAATAGGAAGAGGTAAAATTTACAAGAGTAAAAAAAATACTTTTAAAACCTCGAAGATGCTCTGAAAAAAGCACCTATTTTTATTTTATTAATTTATTATTATTACAGATTTCATTAAGAGGATGTTAAAAAATTCTCACAAGTTAGAGCTTACAGATAAACGAAATTCAACTATTAGATACTTTTTAAATAGTCTTTGCAGTTTGAAAAATGGATAAAATAATAAAAAGGTATTTTAAATAGTGACTTCCAGAAGATAACATATTCCAAGCTTTTTGTGTAACCCATGAGTTACAATTGTTACAAATAAATTGTATAAATGAGTTACAATTGTTACAAAGATCCTTCCTTAATAAGAAATAAATTACATTCTACTTTATTATTACATTTAAATTTCTCAGTTACCTGAGCATTTCATGAACGTTAAAGAATGAACGCACAAAAAGGTGGAAAAATACTTAAAAAAAAAATTTATCCAGAGATACACAATATGCACTATATTTAGTAACCAATTATACTAGTAAATCTGCAGCTCAGAAGCCTCAACGTCAGCTCTGCAAGTCATTGTTTTTAGACACACTTTGGTAATATTCAATTTCCTGCAAACCGCAATTTAAAGTTTCCAAATTATGTAATTATTTATAAGAATAAAAAATACGAAGTTTTCCAACATTAGAAGCATTAAATTAAAAACGTTGTTATGGAAGGATATTTTGAAATTTTCATGAACTACTAATTCTGGTATTTTTTAAAATAATAAAATTGATTTCTCCAGGGAGAGGGACTCTGCCCCCCTGTGGTCTCATTAATTTACATATGTAACTTTTCATTGATTGCGGTAATGGTTATCGCAAATCTTAAATTTCTTTTTACACTTCCGAGCCTTAATTTTCAATACTGGTGGACGGAAAATGATTTACATTGACGCAATTATATTAAAAGTTTAGGTTTTATGAATGAAAATGTAATTTCCTTTTAAAAATAAAATAATTTTCATTTATATTTTCTGAAATGAGACGGCATTAAGAAGTAACACTCGTCATAAAATATTTTTTCAGGCAATCTAGTTAATGCTTGGTTTTTAAGAATGAAAATATTTATTTCCCGATACAATGACGTCATTTTCGACAACGATAATTTTGCGGTGTATAATTTTGATATTTACTATATATTTGCTTTTCAAAAGTTTTTTATTTTTTCATTGAAATTTTCAATTAAAAATTAACATTTCTGTTAGCTGTGTGCAGACGATAAACCGTGAGGTATTAGTAACATTTCTTTTAATAATAAGAATTAATATCATAACACAAGCCCTTTTTATTTCCACCTCAAAGCATATTCGTTTTATTTTTGATATATGAGATCAAATTCACATTCTTTTCGTATTTTAGTTTTATTTCCAATATGAAGACGTATTCATGTCTATTTTTTATTTCATTTTCCTCTTGCACATGAAAATCTTTCAAACCAAAATTAACTGTTTAGGATAAATTATTATTCTTAGGATCGGATTTTCTTGGCAACGGTAAAAAAAAAAAAAAAAAGAAAAAAAGAAAAAGAAAAGAAAAGATAGTTACATTTTATAGCAAAATGTCGATTTATTCCTTATGAAAATAATGAACTTCTTAATTTAAAAGAAAAATATTTGAACAAAATAAGTAGAACATAGTCTTGCTTTATTTCTGGGGTAAATTCCATCTATATGTAAAGTAATAAAGGCATTAATTCGCCCCTTTTGACTTTGATTTGACTTCAAACAATTACACATACTTTCACAATTATGATATTTTTAGGTGTAGTAGTTCCGTTGTTAGGCAACAGTTAAAAGAAAATAAAAACAATGAAATATGTGCTTTGAAAAAAAAAAAAAAATTTATAAAAAGATATATTATTGAAACACACATATAAAATCCCTCCATAAGTTAAACACTGAATTTAAAAACTCTGACAAATGTATACACAAAATTTCAAACTAATATGAATAATGTATGGTTCTAATTAGGAAATTTCATTATCCATAATTTACCATTTAAATCCTTCAATAATATGAGCCATTTCCTTTCAACAAATAAAAATGGAAAAATCATCTGAATTGCTGGAAAGCATTAAGTCGCAAAATAAAATGTTCTATATATTCCGAACGAATGAACCAAATTTAACCAAAAACTATACAGCTAAATCCGAGGATTTTACCAACATGCATCCTTAATTTTAAGCTAATCGGATGCTTTTTATGGCAGTTATCGCAGAACAAACAGACAGACAGACAAACGGAAACCAAAACTTTTCGTGTCTCCACAGTAAGCCTTCACTGATGTTTCGGCAATAAGGCCACATGTCACCAAGCACTTTCGATTTCAGATATTTTATTGAATATCTAGAGAAACACTTGACAAATTCTTCTGGAACTTCAGAAATATAAAAACATGTTTAACCTCATATTTTTCTGTAAAAGTTTGTTCACTACGACAATTAGAGGACCAACAACAGATTCAATGACAATAATAGTATTTTTGATCATCCTGTAAAAAATGTATACATGTAGCACATATAATCATGGAGATATAAAGGTTTCTTTATAAAATTCAAGAAATTTCTGCATGTTTTTTCATTTATAGAGTACAATGTTTTCGACCAAATAACAACTTTCAGGAAACTTGACTAAATACAATTGAAACAATATACTACATTTAGAATGTAAACATTAAATATTTAAGGAAATGTGTGCATTTGTATGAAATAATTTTTAACTATGCACATGCAAAAAAGATAACAAACACTTTTTTTGTATAATTTAGTAGCTAATTATATAGGCAACTTATTTAAAAAAAGCCAGCCAAATATCCTGAAAATTTAGAAAGATATCAGCGATATAGTGAGCTCAGTTGGCTTGGAAAAGTAGCCAGATGATAAAACAATTTTCCACAGTCCTTTTTTATTAACTGACATTCAACAAAGGAGTTAGTGCTTATTGAATATCAATGCACAGCTTTGAACAGATGCTTTGATTTTGCTGATTTTATTTTTTTTTTTATTTTGGTTGGAATGGTCTTGTTCAGGAGATTTTCCAAGAAGAACAAAAGCATCAATAAAAAATGAAAATGAAAAATAACAATTTGTGGAAAATCACTTATATTTTACCTACTTTTAAAATACAAATGAAAATCAGCTCACTATTAATGCCAATTATCTTTCTAAATTTCCACAAGATTTGACTAGTTTTTTTTTTGTACGAGTTGCACTATATAGTTGAATGCTAAATTACGTTAAAAAAAAGTTATCTTTAGCACATGTACAGTTAAAAATTATTTCATACAAATGCTCATATAACATTAAATATTTAATATATTTATATTCCAAATGAAATATGATGTTGTTTCTTATTTACTGTACTTTGTCAAGTTACCCAAAGAGGAATTAAATTTGATTGAAAACCATGCATGCTATAAACGAAAAACATACGGAAATGAATTATTTTTTAAGTAAACTTTTATATCCCCATGAATATATGTGCTATTCTTACACAAATGTTGTACAAGATTCATATAGTCATGTGCTACAAGTACAAACCATTCTGAGCATTTTATTTCACAGGGTGATCAAAAATATTCTTTTTTATTGAATTTGTTGTTGGTCGTTAATTGTTCTAATAATCAAACCTTAACTGAAAAATATGAGATCAAACATCCTCTTTATATTCCTGAAGTGATATAAGAATTGTCAAGTATTTGTCTAGATATTCGGCAAAACAACTAAAATTAAAAGTTTCCAGTGACTTTTAGCCATATAGTGTATTTCAATTCTCTTGTGTAGATTTGTAAAAGAACTATAACGGTTATGAACTATTAAAACGTTTGGTACTTTTCGGTTACCGGGCGCCAGTGTTATATATATACATATGTATGTATATATACATATGTATATGTGTGTATATATACAACAAATGTACATAAATACATATGCATATATACATATATGTATGTGTATATATATGTATATATAACACTGGTGCCCGGCTAACCAAAAAGTACCAAACGTTTTTATGAAAGTTAGAAACAGACAAATCAGAGTTATAGACTTTCAACTTTGGACAATGGAGGAAAATTCAGGTATAAAAAGTATATGAAATAAAAATCCTTTTTTAATCAAAATAATACATCAACAAACAAAATTATAGTTTTGAAAGCAATTAATAAATGGCTCTCTTCGTCAAGTAAAGCAGACTCATGCAAGTCACAAAGATAGAAGTGAATCTGCTTCACTTCTACCCATATGATAAAAGTTTGTTGGACTTCACATAATGTTCAATGTCAAAGGAGAATTTTTACTTGATATGGTTTTCAACTTTGTTGGAAAGAATCATAAAAACAAAGTTCTGTAAATTACAGTTCAATTTGAATCAAATCAGTAAAAAACATTTTCTTTTTCAATTATTATTTCATTGTTATTCTTTTAGTTATTATTTCCTTGTTCCTTCTAATTATTAGTTCCTTGATCCTTTTAATTATTTCTATTAATTATTATTTGCATGTAATACAAAAAATTTTCTTTTGTAAAAATTACTTTTCAATCATTCATCCATTACAACTGAATATCACCCAGCAGCAGCATGTGATTGTAAAGTTAGGTAAAGAGATAGCAGAGTAAAATGTCAAATCTTACAAGAGGGGAGAGGGAGCAAACTTCAATGCCCTCGTGAATTTACTGAGAGTACGAACAGTAGTATGAAAAAGAACAGCAGTATGAAAATGTATCATAAATTTTTCAACTAAAGACTGTAATTTTTTAACTGTGCTCAAGTCTGTCTTAGTTTATTTTATTTGGTGTTTTAAAGACTGTAAGCTTAGTAGAAAAAAAGTATATTTATGAAGAAGTAACTACAGACGAGCCTCATTATCCCGACACTCTAATGGCCAGAAAAAAGTGTTGTCATAAGCGGAGTGTCGCGGTAACTGGAGTTGGAGAAAGATAAGTTTATAAAAAGCTATATTTTTAATTAATTTAAGACAATTTTAAATTCATAACTGTTCTTGCAGTTTTAAGCAATAAAACATTATTATTAAACAAAATAAACGCAAAAACAAAATTGAAAAGAATAAAAATCAGATTTATGATGACTTGTTTTTTTGTTCTTACATGAAATATTGATGAATTAAGGTTGGCTTATCCCTAGACGTGCTCCCTACAATTTTTTTTTTTTTCAATGTTATACAATGAATTGTAATCAATATTCGTTGTTTCAGAAATGGATGTTAGATAATTTCTGATCGTTTCAATGCAATGCAATGGGTTTTAGTCGAATGAAAAACGCCATGTAACCGCAAGAAAGCTCCGCCTGACCTAAACAAAAGGACTGCGAGTAGACTGATATGTTTATCTGAAGATTAAGTGGGTCATTCATGGTGTATGGCTTTACTTATTCAGATAAAGGATTGAAGTAAAAGTTCTCACTTATCTCAATGAGTATTTTAGACACTTTTGTGAAAAGTTTGTCTAAGATATTTCTTACCGCTTAATTTCCGTGCTTATAAGACAGATTATGATAATTGACAATTTACCCAAACCATTGAGATATCCGGAGTTGAAAATTATTTAACGACGTAAAATCTGGAGTTTATTTACAATAAAATCATATACAGAATATCAGGACTTTGAAAAACTGACGTGTTAAGCGGGGTGACGTGAAAACCAGGCGTCGGGATAACAAGGTCCGACTGTATTTATTAAATCCTGCTTACATCTTTTCTAATAAGCCAACTTTCACATTGAAACAAAAATTTTTAAACACTTAATTATGTTACAGGGTTCGTAAATATCATGATATTTTTGAAAATATCAAAAATATCCAATATTTTGATAAACAGTAGAAGATCTTTATAACGCAATTCCATATAACGCAATTCTCCATATAACACACAACTTTTCAGACATAAACAATGAATTTTGCAGTGAAGAAGCACCTAAATTCCCACATTGTAAAAAATTGTTACTCTCCAAAAAACTAAATTTAATACATTTGTTTAACTTTATCTCCTTATTTTAGAACTTTTTCATGAAAAAAATTGCTATTACATGTTTTTGAAAATGAACAATATAATGAATGATTTGGGTTCAGGTATATTTGGGCCATGTTTATAAAGTATATTTAACAATATGTGGAATGATCTGTATAATGCAAAAATTTATAATATGGACAAGGAATGCAGTATAAAGATACTGTAATGTATTTTAATATATTTCAGACATATTTGGCCATATTAATGAGGTAAATTTAATGATTTGTGAAATGTGATCCATATAACACAAAATTCTATATAACGCACAACCTTGCGTTTTTAGGTTTGTGTTATAAAGATCTTCTACTATATCCGATATTTTCGATATATATTCAATATTTTCAAAACAGTCAACTTACTGCTGATAATAAATATTTTCAAGCATATTATAAATTAGAAATTAAAACATATTGCACTTAACATGAAAACTTAAACAATATACTCAAAGTGCATTTTTCTTCTTAACTTGGAACAAAATTGAAGATCAACTAATTGAAAATAGAAGCAATTTGCTTCATACACTTACATAATAAAAAAGAAGAAAATGTTATAGGATTTAGTATCAACTACCAAGAAATCAGAAATAAATTTATAAAACAAAATTTAAATACAAAATATTGTTATAATTAAAAATTTTCAACGTAAGTGTAAGCTTATCTTATTTTTTATTCCCTAACATGCTGTACAATTTAAACTGAACTAAATCAATACCAGAATATAATTTTTTTCTAATGAAGCTGTATATATAACTGAGTATCTAAATGAGACAGTTTATCTTTCAGTGCCTGTTCTGAATTAATTATGTCACTCATAATCTACAGTTAAAAGTATAAAATTCAAACATAAAGCTTGGAAAAGATATTTGTTTTGGCTAAAAAAGTCACTATCAGAGACAAAAATTCTTTATTTGCAGAACAACACAGTCAATAACAGTTGGAAATTTCATTTGCACTTGTTTTGACTGAAAATATCAAAAATATCTTGCACAGTGATACTTTGAAAATAAATATCAAATATAGAAAAATATTGAAAATATCACACATCTTGATATTTTTAAAATAAATATCAAGTAATAGAAAAACATTAAAAATATCAAAAATCTTGATATTTTAAAAATAAATATCAAATATATACAGTAGAAGATCTTTATAACGCAAACCTAAAAATGCAAGGTTGTGCGTTATATAGAATTTTGCATTATATGGATCACATTTCACACATCATTAAATTTACATTATAAACACGACCATATAAATCTGAAACATACCAAAATACATTAGAGTATCTTTATACTGCACTTCTTGTCACCAGGAATTATCCAAATTATAAATTTTTGCATTATATGATCATTTTATATTGTTTATTTTATAAACATGGTCCAACTATACCTGGACCCAATCATTCATTATATTACTCATTTCCAAAAATATAATATTTATTGTAATAATAGCAATTTTTTTTCATTAAAAAGTTTTGAATTAAGGAAATAAAGTTGAATTAATGTATCAAATGTAGTTTTCTAGAGAGTAGCAATTTTTACGATGCGGGATTTCAGGTGCTTCTTACCTGCAAAATTCATTGTTTACATCTGAGAAGTTGTGCGTTATATGGAGAATTGCATTATATAGAATCGCGTTATAAAGATCTTCTACTGTATCATGATATACCATATATCATGATATAAACTTCTTCAAAAAGTTTTATATTTTAAAAATGAAAACATTGTATGTCAATCTAATTGCAATTTGTTGTGTAGATAAATACGGTATTATGGAATGATTTGAGTCGACAGAGTATTTTGGAATGGAAAGGAAAAAGGCATTTTTGAGTTTTTTGAAATGAAAAGGAAAAGTACGTTTTCTAGTAACAGATATGAGCAGAGGATGGTTGTGAAGTATAAAGGGGACTCTTAATTTCGCAGTGTTGGCTTCGCAGATGATGGTTTCTTTGAAATTAAATTGGAGGGAGGGGGTTTCTGATGTTAAGTTTTTGTTAGGGGTGGACGGAGGGTGTATTTTTCTTCTTCTTCTTCTTCTTCTTATTATTATTTATTTATTCTTTTTTTTTTTTTTTTTTTTTTGACATTGTTACGTGTTTAGAAAATGAGAGCTGGGAAGATCTTTTATTTCTGTGAATTTATTTTACTGAAAAAGAAAAACAAAGAAAGAAAATAGCATCATATAATTTGTGAAGACACTTAATTTTAATACAATTGTAATTAATTTGAAAAACATATGGCTGCAATGAAGTCAGGTTATCAAATTTCTCTTTTTTAACAAACTTTTAAAACTGTGTTATTTTTATACAAGGTATCTTTTATTATAGATTACCAACAGCTGATAACCGTTAGTTTTAGAAGTGTAGTTCCAATTACAAAAATCTTTTACATTTTCTTCTGCATCGTATAAAAATCGATTTATGTTAAAATAATTAAATTTTAAATAGTTAAGAAATTACAAATTTTATACAATGCCTGTGTCCCATAAGTTTTATTTTGAAAAAGATCTTCCATATTCTTACAAGTAAAATAGTAAAAAAATGATTCTTCTATGATTAAAACTTACTTTAAATTTTGTGAATTTTCAACATTTCAGTCACAGTAAATGGAAAAACATGTTTTTAGTGCCAGAAAAAAACTGAAAATGCATGAAATTCAAAGCTTCATAACTAGATAAATTTTTGTCTCACAAAAATTAAGTTTTTAACCACAAACTAATTTAATGGTGTGGATTCATTTCAATAGAAAACAGCGTTTATACTTACATCCCAAAATTATTTCAAACATTTTGTTTAAATATCTTCTAATTAAAACATCTGTTGACATCATACGCAGCGATTAGTTATTAGGGCGGAGCGGAAAAATGATTTTTTCGAAATTATTTTCCCGCTAGCGCGAAAAAGTTGTGGAATGGTCTCAGAAATATACTCACAAAATTTTAAAATAATCAATAAATATCTTCCGGTTCCAGTTTAGGGTCTAAGTATGCAATTTTAGCCGAAAATGTTGTAAATTTTCACATTTCGGTAATATTTTTAACTTCCAACTTTTTCTTTGCGCTAGCGCGAAAAAGTTGAAAGAATATATAAGGAACATAGGTCCAAAACTTTAGAGTAGTTAAAAAATATCTTCCGGTTCCAGTTTTGAGGTCAAAATATGGAAAATTAGCCGAAAATGATGTAAATTTTCACATTTTAGTGATTTATTTAATTTTCCATTTTCTATTCCCGCTAACACGGAAAAGTTGGAAAAATATACAAGAAAGATAAAGTGCAAAATTTTAGAATAATCAATAAATATCTTCCGGTTCCCCTTTGGGTTCTAAATATGAGAAATAATGCAAAAGAGAAGAAAATTTAGGGGTCGAAACATAAAAAAAAATGGAAAACTTTTTTGCATAAAAATTTATTTATTTATGGAAGCTTTAAACATTTCTTTTTACAAAATTAGACATTCGTAAATAATAATTAGGAACATTAAACAATAAATCTTATTATTCACGCAATACACAGACTTTGTATAACTAAGCGTATTTGGAGTTCCA
Organism: Maratus speciosus; assembly: GCA_963932465.1. Lineage (NCBI taxonomy): Eukaryota > Metazoa > Arthropoda > Arachnida > Araneae > Salticidae > Maratus > Maratus speciosus. Next base: position 13,726,768 of record OZ010791.1, on the reverse strand, counting down.
GAATAAAAGTTGCAAATATGCATTAAATGCATTTCATTCACTTGTTTCTATATTTTTCACTTTATACTGGTTTTTGGTTTTAAACGATGGCATATCACGCCTTGACTCCATTTTGGATATGATGTAGCCATCACGCTTTTTCTCTTAGATGACTGCAAGGGAAGCTTCTGTTGTCAGTTTTACTCAGTTTAACACATTAAGTGTGGCACGGAAAGTTTATGTTTCCCAATCAATGGCGATACCGGATATTCGCCAGACTTTTTCAGTTGCATTATGTGTTCGTTGTACAAGTGAGTTGTATATGGAGGTTCCGGTAGTTGGCAATTCTGCCAATCTATGAGATCCACCTAACATTTAGCTTTAAAGTTAAGTGCAAGAATTTGGAACATACGAACTCCTGCTCTCGATTTACCCCTTGTTTTCAAAATCCTAAGTTCTCGCACATTCTGCTTTGGGTCAACAAGCATTGCAAGGATTATTGCTTCAGGATGACCAAAATAACCATTTATCTGGGTGATGCGATCCATAACTAGCTTCAGATCATCTGTAAGATAATGTGAAATTTGAATTGTTTTCCAAAAATTTCGTGCTCCATCTGTGCAATTGGAGATTTGATTGTAAACCACGCAGGTGCATAAACTTTTATGATAAACTCACAATCAAATCGCATGCCAATTGCACAGATGAAGCACGAAATCTTTGGAAAACAATTCAAGCTTCACGTTATCTTACAGATGATCTAGAGCTAGTTGTGGATCGCGCCCCCCAGAGAAATGGTAATTTTGGTCATCCTGAATCAATAATAATCTTTGCAATGCTTGTCAACCCAAACCAGAATGTGTGAGAACTTGCGCTACGTAGAATTTTGAAAGCAAGAGAAAAAACGAGAGCAGAAGTTCGGGTGTTCCAAATTCCGGCCTTTAACTTTAAAGCTAAATCTGACGTGGATCTCATAGACTGCTAGAATTACCACTAACGGAACCTCCGATTACTACTCACGTGTCGAACGAACACATGAAGAAAGGTTTAAAGCTTCCATAAATAAATTTGTATGCAAATGTTTTCCACTTTTTTTCTATATTTCGATGCCTAAATTTTCTTCTCTTTTGCATAATCTTTCCTATTTAGACCCCGAAAGAGGAACCGGAAGATATTTATTGATTATTCTAAAATGTTGCACTTATCATTCTTGTATATTTTCCCAACTTTTCCGTGCTAGCGGTAATAGAAAATGGGAAATATAAAAAATCACTAAAATGTGAAAATTTACACCATTTTCGTCTAATTTTCCATATTCTGACTTCAAACTGGAACCGGAAGATATTTATTAACTGCTCTAAAATTTTGAACTTATGTTCCATATATATTCTTTCAACTTTTCCGTGCTAGTGCGAATAAAAGTTGGAAATTAAAAATATTACTGAAATGTGAAATTTTACAACATTTTCGGCTAAAATTGCATACTTAGACCCTAAACTGGAACCAGAAGATATTTATTTATTATTTTAAAATTTTGTGAGTATATTTCTGAGACCATTGCACAACTTTTCCGCGCTAGCGGGAAAAGAATTTCGAAAAAACGATTTTTATGCTCAGCCCTATTAGTTATATGTTACAAAAATAACAGGTTGTTGGAACCTGTTACCTGTGCAAGTGTGAAACGATGGAACCTGTTAACCAAAATTATCTCTATTTCCCATCTCTACTGCTACCTATATTTTGAGATCAAAACCTTGCTGATAACTTAAGTGATGTAGCAGATTTAATCTTTTTTCTTTTTGGGGCCAAAGTTACCCCAGTTGTTGGTACCTTTTAGTCTATAATTTTTTACTTTTATGTTCTAAAATTTTCTAATTATTTTTTGCATGCTCAAAGTAAGGTTTTCTGACATCTGTGTAAATATTTTTCAAATTGGAGTTGTTGAGTCACAAAGGGTTAATCTATTTATAACCAAATAATTATAATATTTCAAATTAATTATTTATACAGTTTCAAAATAATAATAATATAATTAACTCACCTTTGGTATAAATAATACTATTTTACTCATCCTCAGTAGCACTAACTTTTTTTTAAATATTGTGTGGGCTTAAAAATTTTTGGATAAAATAACACATATGATTTTTTCCCTTAGCGTGTATGTCTGCGGAGAGAAGAGGGCGGGAGAGAGCGAATGACTAAAGATGATTCGAAATTAAATTAATTTCTCTAAGCAAATTTTCAAGTTATTATAATTTAATTACAATTCTATAAATAATTTTATTAAATTATATTTTTATAAGTTCTTTCTTATAAACACATTAATATTTATTTTAAATAACATTGGAATGGCTAACTATTGAAAGTGCAAAAAACTAAATGTCAAGGAAATCATAAATTTTAGTCACCAAAGTGCTTTATCCATTCAAGACATCAAAATGGATGGCAAAATACGCAGAAAATTTGTTTTTGAGAGATATTTAACTGTACATCTGCTGAAGGGGTTTCCAGTGCTCCTGTAAGTCTAATTTATGTACTTACTATTTTTTAAACAAAACTATTTTGAGAACGTTAATAAAACCAAATTTCATTTCAGCGATTAAATAATTACAGAAGTAAAAAATTATGAATTAAATCAATTGAAATTGGGTGGGCTTGCGCTCCATGGGTCCATATAAGTTGGCATCCTAATATTTCATGACAGATAATTTTTATTTTTAAAGATTGATTTTAAAATGTAATGCTGACAGCATTTCAATAAAGAAATAGACAACTTTTGTTTGCACCAGGCAACAATAAAATAAAAGATTAAGAAATACAACTAAAGATTTTTAACATTAAATCAAGTTATTGTAAATTTACTCACTGCACTTATCGTAGAAATATTATCTTGCAGCTGCTTATCTTTTTCTTTTACACTATGCTTTAATTTATTAATAATTTCGGATTGCTGTTGAATAGCTTCATTGGGCTTATCATCTAAAACAATAAAAAGTATAATGGATCATTATTTATAACATTATTAGAAAGAAAAAATAAAGTTGACACATATATTGTTTAAAAGGAAAAAAGAAGCTGTAAGCAATGTTTAGAAATATTTTTAGAAGCATATGAAAAAAGTCAGAAATTGTACATCAAATATGACAAACAAGGTGCATCCATACTATAATTAGTTTTATCAACATTCAAATCTGGGTGCAATTGCTACTGCACTTTTATTCAAAAATGCATGAATACAAAATTCATTACAGTTATATATATTAAATTTAGTAATATGAGAAGAATAGGACTCCCTTTTAAATAGGACGTCATCACCATGGCAACCTAGAATCGAGACCTATCATGGGATATCATCGAATTCATGACATAGTATAGGATTGAATAGAAGGAAGAGAACTTTTATGAATATCATTTTAAGTTTTGATTTCATTTTCATAAAATTTGAAATGACTTGACACCATTCCGCAATGATTCTGTATATCAAATTTTAAACCATTCCGTTGGGTAGTTTTAGCACTGTTATAGTCAGACAGATGGACGAACCAGACGACTATAGGTTCTACATATTTATATAATTACAAAATCACCTAAAAAGTCTAAAGAGAAAAGCTGTTTAAAAGATCTTGATGCCTTTTAATGTATCAAACACGAGTTAAACCACGTGAAAATTCTTATTTATTGAGATGCTGCACTGTTTCAAATTTTGTTAAAGTTTGGGTAGCCATCTTGTAATTTTAAATATATTTTGATACTTGTTTTTTTTTTTTTTTTTTTTTTTTTTTTTAATAAGAGCTTATGGCATACCTTAAGGCCTGCTTTAAAGTTGTTCTCAAATACAAACTGAATATTCTGACACTGGTGTTTTCAACCAAATTTCCAGACATGATAGCTCAATAAAATTTGTTATGAGACAACAATTGCTTATAACTCAAAATGTAATTCATTCAATGAAAAAAAAAAAAAAAAACTATTTGATTCTAAATCAGTTTTTTCTGTCATACCATCACCACTGTTACCAAGCATTATAGTTGGCACCAAATCAGTGCTGTAGTTGGAAAAAAATATTTGATAGAGTAGATGTTGATTTCCTGGATTTTTGCTAAGCTAAAAGCCAATTTAAAACATTTAGCTAAAAGCCGACTTTTCTTAATTAACAGTTATAATTATTATGTTCTAGTTTTTATAGTATTGTATTTGTATAGCATTTATCTAAAAGCAATATTTCATCAATCTCATAGTAATATTTTTTATTATGAATCAAAATTTAATTGAAATAACAGAAATAAATCCATTTGTTACTTACTGACACATCTATCCTAGAAGTTTCTATAAAGAACGATAATGCGAGGTGTTTTCTGTGCTCTCTGATTTACGACAAGCTGTCCCATCTGCTAATCTTCTTTCTAAGAAACCAAGTTTTCATATATGGTTCAGGACAAAATCGTTTTAAGTGAGGTCCTACTTGGCTTATGAATATAAGAGAACTGACTCTTTCTATAAGGGGTGAATTTCTCGCATCGCTCATGATGTTATCCATACAGCTGAATGCTCCTTCGCATTCAGATGTTGAAATGGGCATAGTTTTCACAGTCTGAAGAAGACGATTTAGCTCTCTAGGCTCATTTCGCTTGAAAAGAAAAAGGGTTTGTGCCCATACGCGATTTTGTTTCCTTTTTTTTTACAGTAACAAATCAAATATTTCTGGGAACGGCATTCCCACCCAACTACAGCACTGCACCAAATGAAACATTTGAAAAAAATTAACATCGTTCATGTGAAAGTGATTATTTAAAAAATATAGCATTTCAAAATCACAGATTTTCATGGACTATTATATTAATATAAATATATACTTAAAATAAAAGAACAAATAAATATTATACAATAAAATAAAACTCAATCTGAACCAGGGTTTGCCTAAGTGGGCCCGCCCAAAAAAACCCACCTGGGTTTTTTTGGGCGGGCCCACTTGAAAAAACCCAAGAAAAACCCATTGTGGTTTTTTTCAAATTTTCTCGTGTTTTCACAACTCTAACATTATTTAATCTAAGGTATGAGAATAGGTGAAAACTGGAAAATTGGGTTAATAGTCAGTGGCTGTTAGACAAGGTTTGCTCTAGTGGGCCCAGCCTGAAAAACCTGCGAAAGTTTTTTTGGGCGTTGAAAAAACCCATTGTGGGTTTTTTCAAATTTTCTTGTGCTTTCACAACTGTATCATTATTTAATCTAAGATATGAGAATGCAAAGATAAATGCCAATTTAAATATATTTCAAAAGAACCAGATTTAAAGGAATTTCTAAACAGAGATAAAATGACCAAAAAAAGAAAAAAAGAAGGAAGATTTTCATGTTTGTAATCTAAAATGTATCTAAATGTTTTAAATCTTAATGCATGCAAAAAGATCTCACTTGAACCCCATCCTGATTGTTTGCATTGTTATAACTTTTAAGATTAATCATCCCATTTATTATCCTGCTTCAATGTTCAATGAAAGTGTTATATAGGAGTTTCCAACACAAAAATGGTTCAAATTATGGCAAAAAAGAGTGAAACAGATAAAGTTTCCTCCTGGATTTTGCCAGTTTTTCTTTTCTTTACATTCAATACGAGCTATCTCTGGTTCAATCAAACAATACGTTTCTACGTTTGGTTTGGTTTGGAGCAAGTTCCGTAATCATTTTGGAGTTGATAAAACAGCAAAGCTAGCAATAAGTGTGTTGCCATTTGCGATCTAAATTTACAAATATCACAGACACTGACTTCCATGACAATCTGATTTAACATTTAATACTATTGCAATATATATGTAGCAAATTTTGCTAAAATTTTCAAATATATTTTTATGAATCCCATTTCTTTCGAAAAAAAAAAAAAAAAAAAGTCTTCAACTGATTTCTGATTTGAAGCCAATAAAAGAAACTATACAAATTTAGCATGTTTAACTTAAGGTAAGAATTATATAAAGAAATCCAGTTGTGGTTCACTTAATATATGCTTAGTGCAGCAAACTAGTCCCATGAGAATGAGATACAGATGTACCTTTTAAATTAATTTGACTTTTTTTTCTTTTTATATATCTTTTGTTAATTCATAATTAATGCAAAATTATGGCCAGGTTTTACTGATAAATGGAGAATTCAGGTATTATGTATATGAAAATTAGAAGTTTAAAGTGTTCTCCAAAAAAATTCTATAAAGCCCGAAAAAACCCGGGTTTTTTTAGAAAACACCCGAAAAAACACGGGTTTTAGACTACTGGGCCCAGTGGACTGGGTTTTTTTAAAAAAACCCGGGTTTTTTCTAACCCTGATTTGAACTGCCTTTATTCCTTTGTGTATTAAAAAATTTACTTGCATAGTAAAAACTGACTCACTGCTGTCTGTAAAAGAGAACCCTGACTATTAAATATTAAAAGTACTTTTCAAAATCAAAAGAATGCCTTTAAAAATTTTTTAATGTGCTCTTAACAATCCAAAATGTGTCCTTAGGAATCCAATAAATGCTTTTCAGAATCCAAAAGTTAAGAATTAAATAATAGTGTCGCCTTTCCCATACGCAACACCCTGCTCTTTTTTAAACCTGCAGGAAATTTTGCATTTTAGAATGGTGTTGTTATAACAAAAAAGTACTGCAATGTCTTCAAGTGTCACGCTTTTATGTTTAAAAAAGTCCTTAAATGTATCAGAAACTTTAACCCTCTATGCTCTAATGGTAAAGTACCATTAAAATAACTTGTTATAAAATTCATTTAATACATCGATTAGTACTAATACAGCTTAGAATGAGTTATGAATACTTGAGTAACATGAATACTTTAGTTTATATTGTTCCAAAAGCATTATGGATTGAACAAAACAAAAATATTTTTAAAAGGATGATTTCTTTTGCCTTTGCATCTTTTCGGCTTTCTTGATGTTGATAGATGGAGGGGGAGGGGGGGAGTTTCAGTTCAGAACTATTTCTATAGTAAGAACATTACACTTGTACATTTCCTAATTCTACAAAAATACTAAAAAAAGTATTTTATATAAAAGATTTGAGTGGAGTTATAAATATTGCACAAAATCCCTATAAATACAAATTTAATAAATTAATTTTAATTGGCAAAATCCTTCTAAAATTTATTAAATGATTGGGTCAATCTTCTGATGCAGTTTCAAAATTTCACGAAAAATACTTTAGAAGATGAAATTTTCATGAATTCATAATTTGGGACATAAAGGGTTAATGGGATATATATATATATATATATACGTGTTAACGTGAAAGACCGAAATTGGAGAATGTCGACTTTCACCGGTGAATGTCAACACATACCAAAAACATTGGTGAAAGACCGAATATTTTATTATATTCTTGTACATTCAGACCATCACCGGTGAATGGCGACAAACACAGATATGTTCTGGAGGAGGTCGGAAAGAGAAGTGGTGTTTAAGAGAGAGGCTACAGTCTGTTGCCAAATTCTTTGTTCTACTGCGAGTCACTTAGCTTTGTCAGTTTTATGCAAGGTTTGATGATGCGCTCAACGTTTTCTTAAATTTTATTTTTTTATTCAATACCCTAATTTATATTGAATGGATACTGCAGTGAGTCGTGATCTTTTTTTTTTTTTTTTTTTTTTTTTTTGAAAAATTAATTACATTAATTGGGAGGAAACGAGAAAACACTTGTTTTTTTTTTTTTTCATGAACAGTACTCTAACATACTTTCTGAAGTGTTTTCTGCTGAAACTAAGCGCAAGCACACATATTCACAATACCTACTCTTTTCAGATTCGACACTGGTATTTCTCACTGTATTTTTCTGGTATGAAATGTTGAATATTCTAAATCACTTAAGTTTTGTTATTATTTTCGTATATTAATAAAAGTATTCTAATCGTAATAATATTATAAATGTGGAAGTGTGAATATGTTTGGCTAAAGTCAAAATCAAAAACGTTAACTATGTTTTCATGTATTTATTATCCGTTATATTGATTTTTTTTCCAATGTTTAAAATTTCCCTAACTTACTAAACTTTAAATATTTTATTTGCTTGTAATACATAAAATAAAAGTTATAAAAATAAAACCTACTTTCAATCAAATGGAGGAATAGAATATTATCTTGGGTTTGTAATATTGTGGCATTTCAAAGAAACAAATATGAAAATTGATTTGACATTAAAGTAATAATAGGTACAGCAATGTTAACCTCATTAAAAAATGCACCTGATGCTAAAATGCACTAGTGATTGTGTTTCTGGATTTTTTATAACCACTATTTCATTCCAATAGTAATATTCTCCTTACAAATTACGAGATTAAAGAATGGGACATATTAAAGAATGCGACAATTACTATTTGGAAATAGCGATTAAAAAAAATAAACACAATTTCCCTGAAAACCAGTATTAGTTATGTTGGCTATATTGTGCTAATATTTGCATTCATCACTATCAGTGTTCTCAATTTAGCGGAATTCTGAATTTGAAATCTCTACCAGTCATTTTAAACAGTATTTTCTCTTTATTTGACCGGCGAAAGTCTACCATTAAAAAAAGCGAAAAGTACTATTACAAATTTCTGATATATATTTTCAATACAAAAATACGTTTAATTTTAAGCATTGATCCCTATCACTGATACTTGAACTATAATACCAATATTGGCAAAATATTGGATTTACATTGGAAATATTTGTAATAAAATGTCAATACGTTAAATTGTAACTATCTGCAGCTAAATGTCAATATTGCGAAAATATTTACTTTATGTTGGAAATATTTTTAGTGAAATTCCAAAACATTTGTTGCCAATTTACAATTTGCACATATTTGAGCAATATTGAAAAAACATATTTTGCAATTTTACTATTAATATTTCCTTTATAAAGTAAATATTTTTGCAGTTTGGTTGTAACTTTCATTTTCAAACAAATAAAATGAGTAAATTTTATTAAATTAAGTGAAAATTTTAGACATTGGAATAAAATGAATGTAATGCATAATGAACACAAAGACATTTAATTATCCATTTTGACGCTTACTTCAGCCAAATATTTGCACACGTTTACACTTATAATATTAAAAGAACTAGGATACTATCATTATTACATAGAGATAATAACAAAACTAAGTGTTTCAAAATATTCAAAATTTCATCCCAGAAAAATATACTGAGAAGTACCAGTGTCGAATCTGAACCAAGTAGGTATTGTGAACATGCATGCAGCACACCTCTGGATTACAGACGATTGAAACGTTTTATGATTTAAAATTTAATGATCAAGCCTGAAACACGGAGAAGTAAATGCAAATTTCCAACATATTCAACATTCACCATTAGTGCATGGTGAATGTCGACATTTGCCGGTGTAAGTCGGAAATAAGGATATTTAACAAATATTTTGAATGTATACCAAGCAACTATATGAATGTTGACATTCACCAGTGAAAGTCGACATTCTCCAGATTTCGGTCTTTCACGGTAACATATATATATATATATAAATAGCTCAGCTCAAACTACTGAATCTATAATTTTGAAAATTGGGATAAAAATACTTCTTATGACATAGAGTGCCGCTAAGAAAGGATTTCCTATAATTCCACCCCTAAGGGGGGTAAAATAGAGAACGAACTTTTAAAATATTCCTTAAAAATCATATTTTATCTTTATTTTTCAACTGATAACATATTTTAGTGTATTTTTGTATGCTGAATCAAATGGTACTAACCAAATTCCTTAAAGTCCAATAGTTCGTGAGATATTTAAAATTTTTCTAATTTGGCGATGTCTTCGGCGCCAAAACCTCGAAATATTTAACATTACAAGTGATAATTCATCCATATTTATTCAGATTGTACATCCATTACTGTAGCAACGGAAGGAATTCAAATTAAATCTTTTTGTGAATTATTTTGGTTAAAGAATTAAAACGGCTATATGAGTTTGAAAAAAAAAAAAAAAAAAAAAATTACAAATGCCTTGGAAAAAATATATATATATATATATATTGATTTTATTTAAAATACAAGGAAGCGATCCACAGAGAAATTAACATTATAAAACAAAAATATTAAAAAATGAAAGCAATGTTTGTACGACTTAAAAAAATTTTTGGTACTTATATATCCGAGCCATGTCAGATACAAGACAATTACACTAATTACAGCAACCTTTATTTTTTGTCCATTTGATAGTTTATTTATTATAGTTTTAAATTTATTTTATTATTGTAGTTTTTTTTATTATTATAGTTTATAGTATGTAGTTTTATGTTATATATTTTATTTATTTATTTACTTTAAACAATTTGCCATTTTTAATAAGGATATGTGTTTAAGAATGTTAAATTACTGTTTTGAACATAATTGGCAAACGATAAACAAGATTGGCAATTGTCAACAATTTTTGGCGATCTATCTCATGGTCCAGATAATACCATAGTCCAGTACCACTTTTTTCAATGGAAGAAATTGGAATTGAAATAATGCATCGTGATTTATCGTTTGCTACTGGATAAGAAAAAAAATTTGGTACTTTTATGTCAGCTGTGTGTAAATATCGCCATTAGCATTTTTAAAATTGCCAAAAGCAGTAGTTACATTTCGCGTATGTAAATTAAAAACAATTCTTTGTTTTAAGTTATGGCATTATTTCCTACTAGCCGCCCTTGGTGACTAGTTTGGTCTCCTTTAAATCTATGCTAAGCATTGTATCATGTTACTTTTATTCATAATTTAATTTACTTGATCAATCCTTCGCCAAATCGGAAAGTTCTGATACAGAAATCATGAACTCGGTATTTTTATGTTAGCCGAGTGCAGGTGATAAATCGCCAAACATTGTACCCGTCGTATTTTTTCTTATTTCATTAATTTCATTTAAAATATAATACTTTCACTCATTTTATTTAAAATACATAATTTTAATTTAAAACTGAAATGATTAAAATTTATGATTCTCAATTTTCTCTTATTTCTTAAAAAAAAAGAGAAAGTAATGAATAATACTATAAACTATGACATTTAATTTCAACATCAAAGCTTTGTTTAAATTTACCTCGCGAAAAGTTGTTTATGACAGTCGCATGCGATGGACTATTATAATACTGGTGATATGATGGCGATGGAACAATATCTGGCGATTTATCACCTGCACCCGGCTAACTTTAAAAATTACCAAATTGGCTGTTTGGGATATAAAAAGTGAAGCGGTCAACCCGGAACTATTGATGACAGTCACATGACTTAGGCTATTATTATAGAGATAATAATTGTCTTTCTTTTCAGTTTAATATGAAATTAGCGTAAGGCATGCATTTTAAATGAAATGAGTGAAACGTTTATATTTTGAATGAAAATAATAAAATAAGTATAAGATATGGAAAAAATCTTTGTTGATTTATTCCTTGCGCCCGGCTAACATAAAAGTATCACAAAAGCCCTATATTTGCCTTTCTTTGGGTAGTTAATCATGGGATTCCTGGTTAATCTTCCATAATCAGAGACCTCGCCAATTGGTGTATTAGCTACAATGTTTTGAAAGCATCGTTTACGTATGAAGCGAAAACTTCACGATAAATTCTATTACAGAAAATCACATCATCATCATCTACTACATATTTAAAACGGAAATTTGCATTTCATTCCGATTGTTTATAATATTTTTATAGGACATGCCACTATTAGTTAGGTAATGTTTCTGGAACGAGTTTTGTGTATACACAGTATTCTATGTTGCTTAGTTATAGAGATAAAGGAAAAAGTTCAAAAATTAAGTGAACCTGATTATTAAAGGTTAGCCTTTTAAAAAACTTATATTGAACAGATTTTGATCCAAGTGGCACTGTTATATAACTTTTCACGAAATTATAGTACATAACGTTTCATTATATGTTGCTTAGTTATAGAGCTATTGGAAAAGTGATAGAGAAAGGTTAACGCAATTGTTAAAGATACATTTACTGTAATTACATAAAATGGAAATTTGTCTTTCCTTCCAATCGTTTATAATTTGAGTTTTCCTGGATGTATTTTGATGGTACTTAACACTGTTAGTTAGATAATTTTTTGTGGATGGTTGGTACTTCTTGCATGGATGGTACTTCTCTGTAGCGAAATATTCTTCTAGGTTATTGTTTTTTCTGAAGCACAAACTTGACAACAAATCAGACTGCAGAAAATCACATTACAAGAGAAAATTCCAAAACTAGGTGAACAAGATTGCGAAAGATTAACTTTTTTTTTTTAAAGTTCTACTGAACGTATTTTAATTGGAGTTGCACAATTAGGTAATATTTCAGGGATTGTTTCAATATTTAACATATCATTCTACATTTTTAGTTATGGAGCTATGAGGAAAGTTCTCAGTGGTGTAGTTGTAAAAAAAGTAGGATAAAATCTACATTCAGGGGTTATATACTAGAGAGTATATATGTTATAGCTATGGAGGGTGTGTAGAGTTTATTAAAAAATCCAGCAGGTCTACGGCGTATAGTTTATGCTACATTCCTGAAAGTTCTACAATCACGCGTTAACGCGATTATGAAAGATATATTTAACTATCTATTCCACATATAAAATAAAAAGGGTAATTTCAGACTGATCACTTATAACTTGAGTTCTTTTGAATGAATTTTGAGAAGACTTGCATTGTTAGTTAGATAAATTTTCAAGAAAGGATTTCAGATGTATCACATATCATTCTACGTTGCTTAGTTATAGAATTATGTGCAAAAGTTCTTTAATCAGACACCCTATTTGGAAAGATTAGCATTTTAAAAAAATTTTCAGGGATGATTTTGATATGCTACATATTATTCTTCTGTTCTTTTCCATATTCAATTGTAAAAATCAATTAAAAGATTTGCTTTTTAACAGTCCAAATTTTGTCTGAGACATTAGAAAATATAAAACTGTTATGGCATTCATATTGTTTTCAGCAATGCATAAGATCATTGGAGATAAATGTATATATTGCTATAAAACACAAGATCAAATACACCGATATATTTCGTTTGAAGAAACTGACCAGCGTAGCGGGCGAAGGCTGCTAGTATTACATAAAGCCACAAAAATGAAACAATAATCAATGGCAAAATTTTGAACCTGTGCATCAGTTTCAGATATTTGTTTCTGTTAAATTAACATTCTTTTCATTTCTAACTGTTTACTGGTTGCAACTTGACATTGATTGGGAGGCAGGGATGCCATAACTTTCTTTTTAGGTATTGTACTTCCTGGAAGAATCTGTTAAAACAGCAAAATATGAAACTTTATGCTGAAAGAAAAATTATTTGGAGATGCAATTATCAGAAAATGCAAAAAGAAGGAAGGTGTTGAAAAGTGTTTTCTCAGAAACATGTGACAAATCCATTCCATAATTTTTTTTAACTTATATTATTACTGATACCAGGTTTTTAAAATTCATATTTAATAAGGTAGTATCAATATGAATTAATAAATAATGAGTTATCATTTTTGATAAACAAAATTTGATAACATTGAGTATGATTATAATCACAACAGATCTTATCTGCTGACTAAAACAATAACATCAAGAGATAAACATATTGAGTATAAACACTATGTTTATTGTTTGTTTTTTTAAGCCTTAAAACATTTATGCCAGTATTCTTTTAAATAAAGTATGAATGTTTCATTACAATAAGTGCTTCAAACAATCTTAATAATAATAAAATATATGTAACCAGACTATTCTGTAGATTCCTGGTTATAATTGGCTCTAGTGATAAAACAGATGTATTATGTAATTACAAAATATCATCAACAATTTACAAAAAAAAAAAAAAAAAAAAAAAAAAAGAAAGAAAAAATAATTCCATGAAATGTATTACTTTACTATAAAAAATTTATAGCACAATAAAAAGGGTTAGTAGAAATAATTATAAGTTAAATGAATTTAAAAGATGGGGCTAATTTAAGAGGGAAATACCCTCTTTATATTAGAATTTAAGGATCTTACACATTATCCAATCCAGAAATAAAATATAGTCAACTGTTATGAACATCAAATCTCAAAACTCCATTGTTTTTGTAACTCTTAACTGTTGTAACAATTAAGCTTATTTGTCGATTTATCATTTGCTAAAGAAAAGTGCCTTAAAATTAATTTATTAATTTACTAGCTGACTCGCGTCGCTCGGGCCTGTGGTAATATTTTTAAATGAACCTAAAATATATATGATTTTATATCTTTAACTTGATTTTGTCTGAAATACGTACCCGCTCACTGTATGAAAATGGAGAAGAAGCTTCTAATTGTTGAGATTTGTTATGTAAATTTTTTTCATGATTTTTGTAAAATTATATGGGCTAGTAATGAATAAATTAAAACTTTAAAAAGCCCTCTACTGATAAACAAAGTGAGTTAAGAGGAGAGGAGTGAGTGCTTAGTAATGTACAGGCTAAAAGTTTTAAAACAATATGTCACATGAAAAAATTCATTTCTGGACTCGTGGGGGGGATGCCCCCCCCCCTAACAGTCTGAGGTTAAAACTACACCTCACCAATCGAAAGACCGTGAAGAGTTTCACCTTCGATCAAGGCCTTCAAATGAGGTCAAATCTTGTTGTAACTTAATTATGAGCTGAGTTTGAAAATTGACCCCCAGGGTAAGGGGGGGGGGGCAAATTAGAGTGAGGGGGGTAGAAAGGTTCATAATATGAAAGAGTGGTCCGAGGGCTTTTCAATGATATATCACATGAAGGTTTAGCAAGCATGCTGAGTACGCACTGCAAAATCTTGCAAAAAAAAAAACAATCTCAAATCATTTAGTTTCACATTCCACCATCAGGAGTGAACTCTATTCTTAACAAAACTGTTTCTAAACGAAACTCCGTTAAGCAACCTACCTGTAGATGTCTTAGACAAGGGGCTGGCAAACTTAAGCAAAAATTTAAGATATTTTCTAAAATTACTATTCAAAAATACAGTATGGAACAATTTATCCGGAAACCTGTTAACCGGGAAACCAGTTATCCGGAATGATATTTCTAATAGACTGATTTCAGAATCATTGCAGAAAAAGGTGTCATACACTGCCAGTTTGACATAGGCTTTGCCTGAAACAATCGTATAATTTGATGACAACTAGTATTTGAAAAGAAAATATTTAGTTGTATTTTAAATGTTTTAATTTTTATGCAGAGGAAACAGAAGAATTTTTGTTCCCAAGGGATTCCCATAAATTACCTTCTTTTAAACTCTGGTTTAACTTTTCATCGTTCTTGCATTGATTTTTAATCCAAGTAATCTAATAATTTAAAATCAGAGATAATGCCACAACCAATACATATTCCACAAAACTTATCAAATGGATGCTGCTTTAATGCACAACCAGTTAACCGGAATACATCTGACCCCAAGCATTCCGGATAAATGGTTCTGTACTGTAATGGTAAGTACACTTTTGAAATTTTTATGTTAAATAAGTAATATTTATCCAAGGCTCTGTTAAAAATTCGCATCTAAAATGGTAGAAAACGGGTTTTAAATATTTGATCGCCCACCGCAAAAAAAATTATCCCCCCCCCCCTGAAATTTGTTGCTCCCTACTTTTTAAAATCTTTATTATGCATTATAAACTATCTGAAAGTTCCAAATCGATTGGTTCATCAGTTTTCATAATTTTAACAAATTCGTGTTTCAACAAAGCATTTCTTTTCCTTTTTGAAAATCGAATTTTTTTATAAAACAAAACCTTGTGGATCGATTTTTATAAAACACACAGACAAACAGACACGCAGACAGCGCGAAACTTTCTTTTATTAGTAATGATAACTAAGTTCTAAAAATATCAAAATGTTATATATTATTATTGGAAACACACCTGTATATATAACTCTTATAATTCTAGCATGGCAGGAAATCCATTAACAGAAAATTTTCCAAGTGTCTGCAACAGATACTTCAAGGAAAGAAAATAATCTGCAGGTAAAATATTTTACAATTGAATCGTTAATTAATCAAATAATCACTTATCTGTGACATCTTTATGCATTTTAATTAATAATAATCTTAAGTTTTTGTATTAAATAATAAAGAGCTAAACATAATACAAAGCAAAATACAGGTTTGATAGAAAAATAATCTACAAAAGAGAAAAGAAAATTTGTGACTCCTGTCTTGAACTCTATGCTACCGGGGCAGGAAGTGAGTGAAAAATCTATTACCGTATTTTCGGGCGTATGAGCCGCGGTGCATACGAGTTTGAAAGTATAAAATATTCTAAGTGCGGCTCTTACGCCAGGGCGGCGAATACGATGATTTTTTTTTCTTTTACAGCAATGTCTTATGGCTTTTTTTTTTTTTTTTTTTTTTGTCAAACCGATATTTTATGATGCCATTTTCCCCCCTTTGATCAATAGTTTCATGCTCTCGAATTGGTACCAAAATTTTAGAAAATGTCCCTCAACCGTAGATGTCCGAGAAATGTTATTTGTTTTGTTTATTTTTAAACAATCAGCGGGATGAATAACATCTGTCTCACCGGTTCTCAAGTTAAAAATGATTACATTTTCCGCCCATCCGTCAATAATTACTTTACCCTCCGGATACTGGAATGTACAGCTGTCGCGACTTTTCTTCTAATAAACACCCTTTCCTTCCACTTGCAAAGCAAAACGGCTCACAGAGTGCTCACTCTGTGAAATTACTGGTCTCTAACTAGAGAAATACCAAATCCCGGCATAGAACTTTTGTGGAATGGGTCTCCTAATACATAGTAAAAACACTGAAGAGCAAGATTTTTCTACATTTTTTTTTTCAGTACCAGACTCTATAAACTTGGCCCCTAAAATAGAGGCCGTATCCGACTCGACCAGACAAAATGAATTCAAACTTTGAAACCGGCCGGGTCAGCAGAATTGGTACAGTTTTTTTAATGAGCCGGATCGGGCGAACAACAAAAGAAACAGTCCTGACCAATATAACAAATTAAGTGGGCCGACTTCCGCGATATAAATATTGGGCTATTTTGCTCGCGCAAAAACACCGGCTCGTTAATGTAAATCCTAAGAAAGAAATTTTTTTTTAAATATGTTGTTCGCATTCTATTATTTTTAAATGATTTTTTTTGCATTGGATAGCTGAGATCGGTCTCTACAAAGAGTCATTTTTACTTTTTCGATTGTATTTAAAGGTTTTTTTTTTTTTTTTTTCCTAGAATACTTTTACTTTTGAAACTGATTCCGAAAATCGAAGTATACTACGAAAAACATCTGTAAACAAAATCGAAAAAGGGTCTTTTTAGAGATCGACCTCAGCTATTCGACGCAAAAAGAAAATCATTTCAGCATATTGAAATGCGAATCATGTATTAAAAAAAAAATTCTTCCATAGGATTAACATTAGCGAACGGGCTTTACCCTTGAGTGAAGTAGCCGAACCATAGGGCGAAAAAAATCGGCCCGGCCCGGCCCGGCCCGTACAAAAAATAAATTAATTAATTAATGGCAGTGCTTAAAAGCTAAAAGTTTGTCCTGGCCCGGAAAACATTTAAAATCTCGGCTCGACCCGACTGAATTTCTTCAAAACAATGGTTTTTACGCTGATATGGTTAAAAATTGTTTCGTTACGAAGAGTTCTCAACAAAAATGCTTATTTTATCTTTTTTTTTTCATGTTTATAATCTTTATTTTTAAAGAAGCGCCTAATAAAATCACTCAAGTATGCATTTATAACTAAAAAACTAGCATGTAATTTTGTTATCTCTTGACTCAACTAAAAAGATAAACACACTTGATTTCAAATTCACTCCATCTCCTCGGACCGAACGTTCTCTGACACATTGCCCTATGACCTTGACGTGTAATATAGGTGAAAATTAGCGGTCGCCACTCGCCACGTGGCGATTAAACTGGTAAAAGTGGCGATTAAAAAATCGGTCATCGATCGCCACCCTAGTCGCCACTTGCCAAGTGGCGATAAAAAATCTGTTATCGATCGCCAAGTGAAATATAGCTTTTTTCATAGAAATATGCATCTCTACTTTGATTACATCTAATTAGCAAACTGGTTAATTCTTTTTCTTACCGGATGCAAGCAGATTACAATAATTTAGCTCTATTTACAATATTTCAGCTTTTCGCCATTGCTCTTCAGTTGGATTATTTTTTCAAGAAATACAGTTTTATTCTGCGAAATATATTCATCAGCTTTGATTCCACATGCATTTCAAATAATTTATTATTTGATTTTTTTTTTTTTTTTTTTTTTTACTGTATACACCTAATTGTTGGAATTTTGATTTAGTTATTTTTTATATCAAGAAAGTAATAGTAATTTAAATTGATAATAGTGTTTATGAACATATACAAATAATCTAAAAATATTTTCTAAAAAATTAATGTAACAGATTCTGTGGTTTTAAAGTAATTTTCTTGAATTTTGACTGCTTCCCTATTCTTATCATGGATAGTTGACTGGTATAAAACTCTGACTTATAGAAAAATGTGAATATATACAACGATTATAGTTTATGTAGATGTCAAGAAAGTTTGAAACATTATAGTGGCCACTAACTTTAAAAAGTGGCCACTAATGAAACTGAGTCTACCGGCCACTGGCTACTAACCCAATTTCCCAGTTTTCACCTATAACGTGTAATAGTTTCAGTTTTGCTTCTTTGAAAAGAACTTTGAATGCAGTAGAAAAAAACGAGGTAACGAGATAAGAGATTTTTTTAATGCAAAGTGGATTCGTAAATTTTCTTCTCTTTCCTTAAACTTATTATATGATGATAATTATTATGAAGATATATATCATAACTTATGATGAAAAGGAAAGTCTAAATTTTGAGCAAGAAATATTTTTAAAACTTACAAAATTATTTTTTCAAGAAAAGATGCGTATGTAGCAAATAAAAAATAAAATCTGCCACAAACAGAATCAATGAAAGAGTTATCAATAGGTGAACTGTTTAAAAAAAAAGAAAAGAAAAAAGGAGAGTTTCTAGTTATCCTAAAGTGGTTTCGGCAGTGTGAGATCTGCACGGGCCGGGCCATACTCTTTTCTGAAGGTTCTGTCCGTGCTGGGTTAAGGCCTTACTTTTTCCTGAAAGATCGGGCCGGGCCGGACCTAACTTATTTTTTCTGTACAGAGCCGCGACTGGTTTCATTCCTAGTCTTCACGATCCAAAATTTTCAGTCCTAGTTTTGAAAAAGCCCGTATGAAAATCATTGTCTCGTCGTGGCCTGGTCCGTTCAAAGGTCAGTAAAATTAGGCCTGGGCCAAAAATGTTTGCAAAAAATGCATACATTTTTAAATCGCCATTATTTTACAATTAAACATTAAAAATTTATTCTTTTTAAAGAGTAGTAGATTTCATACGCTTATTAAAATATAGCTTAATTAAAATATAGTAAAACGAGTGAAAGAACCTGCCTATGAGACGGAATCCTGTTTTAAGCTGAACAACGTGTTGAGGATCTTGTCTATAACGCTTTTTTTTTTCTTTTTTATCTTAGCAGATTTTACTGTATAACATTTTTCAGATTTTTAAAACAATTCAACACATAGAATTTGGATTAATAATAGTAATGATAACTGAAACATTTACATACAAGAAATAGAGATTCATTAAAAAAATAAATATCACAACCTGCGGCACTTCATCAATGTTTTGTAGAAATTCACTCGGGCTGAGCCGAGATTTTACTTTTTTCCGAGCCAGTCTCGGGCCGGGCCGAACTTTTAAATTTTTTACCAGGTCGGGCCAATATTTCTTTTGTACGGGCTGGACCGAACTTTTAATTTTTGTATCGGGCTGGTCCGTTCCGAATTTTTTCTGCGAATCAGGCAGTCCCGGGGCGAATTTTTTATACGGGTCGGGCAGTCCCGACCTAGAATTTTCGGCCCGTGCAGACCTCTAAGTGTCTCTATACGATATTTCAAGACCTCTAAAATCCGGAAAAGCCGCGGTCGAAACGATTCCGGAATTTAGATTGTACAAATATCAGCTCCTCGGGTGCGGCGCTTACGATGGTGCGGCGTTTACGTCGATAAACTTTTTAACAGATTTTCATTGGTGCGGCGCTTACGGTGGGTGCGGCGGGTATTCCCGAAAATACGGTACTAAATTTCATCTTTACATACACAAATCAAGTTACATGAAAGAGTATAAAAATGACAAGTAAAATAAACACAAATCAATCTTTTAAAAAGCAGTAGAAAAAGTGTTAACCTGATTTCAAACTGCTTTCCTTTCTATCAGCAAGATGGTTTCGTAATAACTCATTTTCAGATTTCAGAGTAGACAATTGAGACTTCAACTTGACAACTTCTTCTAGCCACGATTCCTCGCTTTCTTCATATATCTGATTTCAAATCACAAACAAGAGGAAAATAAGTAGCAGAAAGGAATGACACATATGAGGGTAAGTCAATAAATAGGTCACAAACTGACATGAGAGGTCGGAAATTAGTAGTAAATTGTTTCCAAATAGGCCAATAGATGGCAGCATAATCTAACTATAAGAGGTTAATTTCGAATTTATAAGACAGCAGTTGTACAAGATGAGCAGGGTCGTTCAAAAGTTATTGACGAAGAGTAAAGTGGTCGTCCAGTTGAGACTGCAACAGAAGAATCAGTGTGGCAGCCCAGTAGCAGAATTTTCGGTGTTAATCTGCAGCAAATCAAAATTTTATCTGCAACCCAAGAACGCTGGACCAAATTTACTATGATAAGAAATAATAAATTAGAGTAGCTCATAAAATAAGCTCAGTTTTGCATTTACAAAGAAAATATAAGCAGAAAGTAAAATAAATATAGAAACAAAAATTTTATTTTAGCAATTTTCCTTAGCCCAGTTTTTTAGAAAGTTGTTAGATTCATCTGCAAGGTATAAAAATGATCTGCAGCGCCCGCTGCTGTGCTGCACTCTTTCTGCTACCGGGTGTGGAAGGTTGAGGAAATGGTTGCTATGCTATCTATTGTTATTCATATGTCAGCTCTAACCATTTCCCCAACCTTCTGCACTGATTCTTCTGTCGCAATCTCAACGGGATTGGGATGACCACTTCGCTCTTCATCACCAACTTTTGAACGACCCTGCTCATAAGGCATAGGGTTACTGTAATGATGACGTTCACATAGCGACATACCAAATATAAAATTTGATTTATTTAGAAGATTTCGCACAAAAGAATACTAATAGTTTATGTATTTAAATGCAGAATTATTAAATTAAACCATAAACAGATATTTTTAAGATATTGCATAATTTGTGAATAAAATGCAAGTATTTTAAATGTAATAATTGAATTTATTAACCATGTTGGGAAACGTCATCGGCTGGCAATTGTACAGCACATGATGATAGAAAACACGATGAATAAATTAATATTCCATCGATCCACAATATATATTAAAGAACACATAAATTGTTGTCTGAAATCCGTTTTATTAAAGATACATATTAAGACAGACTTGAACACAATTAATACAATACCCAAAAGGAGTGAAAAATTAGCCAGGGACAGTACTCGAACCTGGGTCCATAGCATAACTTGCTGTTGCTCTAACCACTAAGCTACCCTGGACGATATCCTAGCCCAGAAAATTCTCACTAATAAACTAATAAAACATAGGTTATGCACCACTAATAACCCATGTTTTTCACTGTTGTGGATCAATGGAATATTAATTTATTCATCATATTTTCCATCATCGCGTGCTGTGCGATTGCCGACCAATGACGTTCAACAGAATGGTTTCAATTATCTCTTCTTAAAATTTCAAATCCAATCAGCACCTGATATGCCACTAGAAATGCAATATTTCTGGAAATGGTCAATGATTTGACTAAATTATGTACAGAGAATTTCAAGTCTGTCCAATCTTGAGAATAATGCACTGTGAATTATATAAACATTTTAAAGTATTTTTTAAAACTTATTTTATTCTAATTCCGGTAAAATAAAGAATTTTATTCAGAAAATTTCTATATAACACTTTAAAAATACTACAAACGTTAAGCCTAGCACTATACTCATTTTATCCCATTTATAAGATTTAAGATAAAACAACAAAAACTAAAGACAATTTCTTGTTTGTAATTTGGAAAAGTATTAGAAGTGCTTAATGAACAAAATGAGATAAAACAAATGAGTTTATATCAAATATTATGAGCTGCAGGAAGAAGTTTAATCAGACCACATGTGGCATGAAATTGTCCTCAAATGGTTTTACTGTTGCCACTCAAATAGAACAAACTATAAAAATAAAGTAGGAGAAAAAAGCTTAAACATCAAGCAATCATATATAATTTTGAAAACTATAAATATGTTAAGAAAATTGAAAAAATTAAACAATATTTTCTAACTAACCATTTTACCCCACCTGACCCTATACAACTAAGGAGCAATTCTATATAAGAATGCATAATGAATTCCTCTGTGAATTCATTATGCATTTACTACATTCAATTCATTTCATTATGCATTTATTGCAATACATTACAATGAAATTATTTAGAATTAATTTTAAAAAAACACAAAATATTCATCTCCCATCTGGAGCTTCTTTTCATCACCCTTCTTTTATGTGTTATTAAATTATTCTTTTAAAGTTTCAAAACTATCTTTTTTGATTTACAGTCATTGTAAATTCCTGTTAAAGCATTTTTCTCTGAAGAGATTCACAGAGGTGAGGAAAATGCTCTAAATATTAACCTACATATTTTTATTTTTTTGAGATTTTTTTCTTCTTCTTTAAATCAACATCTGTTGCTATAATTACATAA
This sequence comes from Maratus speciosus, assembly GCA_963932465.1. Taxonomy (NCBI): domain Eukaryota; kingdom Metazoa; phylum Arthropoda; class Arachnida; order Araneae; family Salticidae; genus Maratus; species Maratus speciosus. The sequence goes on along the minus strand of OZ010791.1, from coordinate 13,704,034 downwards.
GCAATTATATAGGCATATATCTTAGTATTGATTGAGTCATCTTGAATTACAGTTCACGGATGTAAGAATCTCCAATGAACATTGATGCTTTTCTATAACAAAATCTAATACCTGAGTATAAAAACAAATTTCTGATTTATAATTTAACAGCAAACATACTGACTAACTTTAGCATCAGGAGAAACAAAATCTGATGATAATTTTGCTATTTATGAACATGAAAATGCAACTTAATGTTTGGTTCATGGAGGTGAGAATTTATTGTGCAACACTCCTTTCCGTACTCGGAAATCAAACAAAAATACAAAGAAAGTAATTAACTATGCTAAGTGACTTTGCTCTTGAGATAGTAGTAACTAGAATAATAATTATTTCACTATCTTTTTTCAATTACATAAGCAATCAAACATTTCCGTTAGTAACATTGGGTGTGTGACATGACAGGGGTGGGTGAGATCTCACGTATACTGTGTACTTAGAAATAAAAAACATAAAGTAATTACAAAAAATGTATGCACACAACACATTTAATCTTCTTTCACTTTCAATAGAAGCATAAATTAATTCAAAACTGTTCATGCCATTTACTGAAAAAGGCTTTGTGACTGGAATGGTACACTTTTTGGAGAATGACCCACCTAAGTGATTTATCGATTCAAGACATTAAATAAAACAGATGATAAAATAGGCCGGAAATCTGTTTTTGAGAGATATTTAATAATAATCAGGGGTGGGGAATTTCTAGAAAATCTTACCAGCCAAGGATTTATTTCACTAGCCAGTAAAATGCAACCTACAGTTGAAAATTTTTATGACAAAATTACGCAACTCAAAAATAGTTGGTTACGATTACTATAATGCATTTTCATATATTTTTTCCCTATAAAATAAGAAATATAAACAAGAGATGAAAGTTTAATATAAAGTAGAACTTCGTATCATGTTTACATCGCAGTAATTAGTAAAGTTGAAAAATATAGCTAACTACTAAATATACCTCTATAGTTTGCAGTTTTCAAAGACTATCTAAAATGTCACTCGTCCTGTCAGAAAATTCACTCGCCAGTGGCGAGTAAAATGATGCATTTTCCCACCCCTGATAATAAAACATCTGCTAAAGGGGCTTTCAGCACTCTTGTAAGTTTAATTGATGTCTTTACTATTATTCAAGCAAAATTATTTTGAGAAGGTCAATAAAATGAAATTTTATTTCAGTGATTAAATAACTAAATGAATAATAAAATAAATCAATGGAAATTCCATGGGCAGAGAGATCGAATTATTGGGTGGGCTCGTGCCCCACAAGTTGGTGCCACTGAACATCATATTAAAATTGCACAAGTACAATAAGTTCATCTGGTACTTTTTGGTTAGCTGGGCGCCAGTGTTACATATACATTATGCTATGCATGTATACCTATTTATACATATATATGTATATTTATACATATATAGAAGCTATATGTATATATATGTGTGTGTATATATACATATAGGGTAGATGTGCCAGTAATGGACACCCCTTGATGTTTTTGGTTCATAAAAAAATAACTAATAAATATTTAGTTTTAATTATTTTTTTTATAAATAATTCCCCCTTGCATGTTTTATAAAATTGTGTTATTGTTGAAACTTTTAATCAAACCAATCAGGAAGCAGAAAATAATGTTTCAAAGTTTCGCTGTTTTTCTGTGAAAATCTTAATGAAGAGGCTAAGAACTGGCTTCATTTAATTAATTTATTTATTTTCTTGCAAAATTTGAATGTTTTTGTTTGAGTAGCAATAGAAAACTTAGAATTTTATATACTAATGGCCATTTACAAAATTTAATTTATTTTTAAGGTTTTAAGAGGGGGTGTCCATTACTGGGATGGTCAATTAGTCATTTTCCAATAATGGACACACCATATAGACATTGCTAAAAATGCAATTTCAGTAATGTTTATAGTGCATAAAATATTTTGACTTAACTGCAAACTTAAATAAAACTAAATAATCAAATTTAATTTTTAAATTACACTTACCAAAATGTAATAACACCAAAACTTTTTGTTTAAGAGCACAGTCAAAGAGGGGCTCATAGGGCTTAATCCCCCTCTGTTTAAATAAAAATAAACTAGTATGTTGTGGCCATCACAAAACTTTCTTCTATATAAATCACATCAATTAAATCATTTAAATAGTACAAAAAATTTCATCAATTTAGCACCAATTCATATCAAAGTGTATCTGAATTTGAAGTTTGATAAAAATTCATGCCTTAATTCTTGAAATAGAGCTATAGCGGAAATTCTGAAAAATGTAGCATAGCAACGCCCACCTGTTGAGTGATTTACACCAATACACAAACATCAATAATTGATATCCAGATATACATGGATCTGAAGTTGTTGAAAATTCAAGCATTAGTTCTTGAGATAGAGCTATTGAGGAAATCACAAAAACAGCATAGCAGCGCCACCTATTGAGCGATTTACGTCAAACTGTTTAAAATGTCAATTCATGTCAAGGACTAACTGATTCTAAAGTTTGATGAAAATTCATCCATTAGTTCTTGAGATACACCTATAGTGGAAATTCTGAAAAATACAGCATAGCAGCACCACCTGTTGAGTGATTTACACCAAAATGTCAATTCATGTCAAGGATTAATTGATTCTGAAGTTTGGTGAAAATTATTGCATTAGTTCTTGAGATACAGCTATAATGGAAATTCTGAAAAATGCAGCATAGCAGCACTACCTGTTGAGCGATTTGCAGCAAAACACAAACAGCACTAATTCATATCAAAGTATACTTGAATCTGAAGTTTGATGAAAATCCAAGCATTAGTTGTCGAGATAGAGCTATTGCGGAAATCATAAAAAATGCAGTATAGCAGCGCCACCTGTTGAGCGATTTACACCAAAATGTACAAAACTTCAATTCATGTTAAGAACTAACTGAATCTGAAGTTTGATGAAAATTGGTGCATTAGTTCTGGAGATTGAGCTATTGGGAAATCGTGAAAAAGGCTGCATAGCAGCGCTACCTGTTGAGCGATTTACACCAAAAACTAATCAGCACCCATTTATATCAGGGACTAATTGAATATAAATTTTTATTAAATTCTGTGCATTAGTTCTTGAGATAGAGCGCCCACAAAATTTGTGTCACATACAGACAGACTCACAGATGCACAAACAGACATTTTCTAAAAACAGGTTTTTCAGAATCTCTGACCCCAAAAACATGTAAATCCGTCGAAAACCGAAAGTCAAAAATTTTCATGAATCCAATACTTTCTTCTTGTAAAGATAGAAGAAAGTAAAAACAATTGAGTTACAGAAGCTATTAAAAATCTATTTTCTGTCTTAAATGTTTCCTTAATCACCATTGAAAAAAAAAAAAAAAAAAAAAAGTAATATTAATGAAAATCACAGGTAATATTCATGAAACTAGTAAATCTGCAGATCAATGGCCTCAAACATCAGTTCTACATATACTCATCAGTTTAAAATATTCAACTCACAATGTCATTTCTTTCATACTTGTAATATTAATTGCTATAAATGATATATCAAGTAGTCTCTGGAAGATTAATTGTTGAAAATAGTGAGACAAAACTAAACACTAATACTCAAAAACTATTTTTTAAATTACTATCGCCCACTATTTCAATAATTTGATAGCTGTAATTGCCTGATATTTAGTATTTTAAACTATGCATCAAAAATAATTAAAAATCGATCTTCTGATAATTACAATAATTCATGCAAAGAGATTGATTTCACAAATTGATTGAAATATTGAAAACAATTGATTGTCATAAATATTTTATAAATTACTGGTATCCTAATTGTTAAATTTATTTGAAAATAACTATTTTGTTTCATTAGTATGTATTCAATAAATTCTGGTTGTAAATACAGTCATAAAAACAATTATATTTATTACTTTTTATGGGGTGTCCATTACTGGAACAGAGAGTGTCCATTACTGGGCTAGAGGGTGTCCATTACTGGGCTTTTTGGTGTTTTGATATATTTCTGTTATTTAAAATTAAATTTCGATTCATATTGGGAAATGAGACTATAGGAATGGTTAAATATTGTTGATAGGTTAATATAATATTGAAAAAACAGGAATATAATAATTATAACTATTAATAAAAAAATAATTTTAAAAGAAATTCCTTAAGGGTGTCCATTACTGGCACATCTACCCTATATATGTATATATAGATATACATACATATGTATATATAACACTGGCGCCTGGCTAACCGAAAAGTACCGTTCATTTCCCCGAATTTGATACCATTCCTTTGAAGATTTCAGTTTAACTTAATAATCACATGACCAATTCTGAAGAAAATGCAGAAAAAACAATATTTATTTAAAATACATATTTACTTGTTTTAATTTGCACTTTTCCTGCTCATTAATAATCCTTTCGCTATACAATCGTAAATTATTAGATTTCAAACTTCTTAGTTCAGCTTCTAACAGTTCAATTCTCATAATACAATTCTCTAAAATTTCGAGAACATTTATTACTTTTTCAATAACGGGTTTCAATACATTAATATCGCATAGCAATACAATTTTTTCAAATTCTTGTGCGATAGTATAAGCAAAATCATAAACTTGATTCAAATTAACATCAAATGTTTGTGAATCTGACATCGTAAATACACAATTTATTAAAAATTATACGAATCTACAGCTTCAAAAATAATTTCTTTTAAATTGTTCATATTTCGTCAGGAAATATTTTACAGTTCGAATTTAGGAAGAAGTTTTTCCTTAATAAATAATTTCATGATCTGTCGCAACCATTATTGTTTTCGTTTCATATATTGGTTGAACAATGGTTGGTTGCAAGCTGTAAGAAAGCCCAGGTGTGAATTCATAGAAGTTGTTTAAGATACATCGATCGAGACAACCGGTCGGACTTATGGAGTAGGCTCCTTTGGAGCAAGGAATTTTTAAACAAACGACTAAGGCAGGCATTCAGTTGTCCGCTAGCGCGCACTAAATGGGCCAGAAATCCTTAATCCCGAGTGAATTCTCAAAATCGCTATTCAGATGTCCATTTAGCGTGCCCTAAATAAAGATTGGCGCTCGAATTTAAGGAAAGCTAAAACGCTGTCCTTAAGTTAAGGAATGGTAGTTTTCGACGCCATTATTTTCTTCGCGCATTTTTAAAAATTGATATTTTTGATTATTTATTGCACAGAAATATAAAAGAGGTTTAAATAAAGCAATAAATTTTTGTTGCATTCATCGAAAATATTTTAAAGGTTTTTTTGGCATTATCAAGTATTATTTTTTAACTTCGCGATGTTTTCATGTCCGTAAACAAACTGTATGTTTTATTAATTAATGTATACTACAGATCTGTAATCGGTATGTATTGCTTTTATTTATAATCGTTAGAGTTTTGGGATCATATTAACATGTAATTTTATATATTTGATCACGTTTTCGTAATTTAAATTTATTATTATTATTTTTTTTTATTTGTGCCCTTGTGCAAATTTGAGATATCCTAACCATAAACTACTGTATAGTTTCATGTTATACATAACTTAATTTATTTCATTGCTTGTCTCGATGCTATAAACTATTTATTTTATCGACAGATCGAATACGCTATGTACTGAGTTTTATATTTTCTAAATTAAATATTTTATACATTCATTTAGCATGAAGTTTGCTTTTAATTATCGCTCTAAAAAAAGTTATGCAGGTTAGTCCTATGAAGTAAAATGTATTTCTAAAATATTTCTTATTTTGATGAGTTCAATGATTTTGTTTAATTCACAATGTTTCTGCATCTTGGCTTTCTTTCTTTAAAAAAAAAAAAATAATAATAATAATAAATTGTAAAACTCAGGATAACTAAATTAGAATTCTTCAGACGATTATTTTATTAAACATACACGTTTTATATTTTAAGAAATATTTCTGAAATAATGCATATTTTAATTTACCAATATGCAACTACCTTATTTTCTTTATGTTCCTATAAAATGTGTTTTCATAATACTTCACACACACTCACCAAAAAAAAAAAAAAAATTAAATGTTTATTTGAGTTTTTTACTTTTTTTTAAGCAGCCAATATTGCCCTTTATTAAAACATTTAATATGCAAACACAAATCTTCCCATTTCTTTAAAGTTAAATAAACATATTGTGAGTCAAAAATTTAAATTTTACTTAAATGAAATTAAAACAAAACACATTTTATAAATATTGTGTTGATTTAAATTTATAAACTATGTGCAAAATAAAATCTACTTTGCATGTTTATTTATAAATAATTCCTTACAATGTATTAAACCTTTTATCTTAAACATAGATCTAAAGACTGTTCATTGAGTTAAAAAAAATTTGTTGTTGTTTTTCAGAATCTTAACTTTGTGGTCTTCACAAGTTAGAATAGTCTTCAATCTACTCCGTGAACCTGTTGTGGCCAAAAAAGTGTCACAGAGTGCATGGTTTGTATTATTAAAATCACCATTCCTCAGTGACACTTCTCCGGACAAATTATCTGCATATTGATGAAAGCTCAATCTCAATGCTTTGCAGTTCTGACTTAATTCTCCATGGTTGTGACTAGCACTTCAGGTATGACTTCAGATGTTAATATTATATTCTTATTATGAAAAGTAACAAATGAAACAACAAATCTTAAAATTTTGTTAAAATTGTTTGGTATACTTTTCGGTTAGCTGGGTGCCACTATTATATATACATAAATATGTAGTATGTATATATGCTTATTTATATACATATATATGTATATATATATTAGAGATGCAACGAATATTCGGCCTGTCTGCCGAATATTCGGCCTGTCTGCCGAATATTCGGCTTCGGCCGAATATCAAGTCCATTATTCGGCCTTGGCCGAATAATACTGTAATAAATGTTTTTATATTTACACGGTATAACTTTTTAATTTGACAATTTATATTCATCATGTATAATGAAAATTTTATTTGAAATTAACTAACCCATGTTTTTTCATTAACTTTCATACCTCGAATGTGTTTTATCTACCCATTTTTATATAAGAGGTTAATTTAGGAATCATGTTAAAAAAAATTTATGCTGTATCAGTAAGTACAAAAAGTATCTGCTTGTAATAAGCTAACATAATCTGTTAAATTTAAAATTAATTTATTCAAAATTGTTTTAATACAGTTGTACAAGCAAATTCAATTTCTTTTATCATAATGGGAAGTTTAACATTTATCTCTTGTTACATAAAAAATATTTCTTTCAATAATATTTTGAATTATACCTATAAAGAACTCTAGTGCTATCTGCTGACAGCAAAGAAAAAAAAAATAATGATAATAATAAATGATAAAAATGTTTTTGTTAATTGTGAGCTTTATAAAGTCTACAATGATTTCTTTCCACCATTTTAGAGGATATTCCTTTCTATCAGTGGTTTTTCTTAAGATATTAAGATTTCTTATTTTTTATTTTATTTCATCTGAAAGTTGAAACTTATATTTCCTAGTACTTTTCAAATTTTGTCATTATTTTAAAATGTAACAACAACACACATAATATTTATTAAAATATAACTAGGCAATACCTGATGAGGAACTTTATTATTTTTTTTATTAATATTCTTTATTAATATTTTTTTTTTTTTGGGGGGTGGGGGTGATATATAAGGCAATTTTTAGGCCGAACATAGCCGAATATTTTTTCAGAGTAAAATAATGCTTTAAAAAATTAAAAATTTGTATATAAATAATTTTTTTAAAGAAAACAATACATTTTAATTGTGAAATATACAAGAATTGTGCATATAGTGCATACTATATTTTATTTTTAGGTAAAAATAAGTTCATTATTCGGCGGCCGAATATTCGGCTGTAACTTGGCCGAATATTCGGTTATTCGGCCAAACCACTATTCGTTGCATCACTAATATATATATGTATGTATAGCACTGGTGCCCGGCTAACCAAAAAGTACCGATTATTTTATATAGATTATAAAATAAACAACTGTCTCAGGAACAGTAAAGTGACATTGATTACCAGTTATTTTAGAAAAAAATACTGTTAAAAGTCTTTGCTGGAATATGTAGATTACTCGGCATCCTATACCTTATCTATTTATAAAAAAAAAATTGTTAAAATTTAACTTTTTTGTCGCTAAATACAGAGTAAAGTTACCCACCTTTTTAAGAATGGCTCAAATATATTTTCCATGTTTAATACTATTGTATTCCATGATTGTAATAGTGTCCAATTTATAAAAGCTATTAAAATTCAATGCAAAAAACCCCCCAGAAAACCACTGTTAGCAATGTTACTTCAAGTAGGGGAGACGGGGGTACCTTTGAAAACTGTAAATATTTTCCTTTAAATAAATTATATTTTTTAAATGTATACGGCAACACAGTACTACTGTTTCAATGTAACAAGAATACAAAGCTTTACTATTTTGCATGCACACTACTGTCTAAGTAAGATATAGTATATTTTGCTTTCTTGAATCTAAACAAAAAAAAGTTGTAAGTGTTTTGTTGATAATCTTATATCCCTAAAATTATAATTTACTATTTAATATCTAAATAAAGATGTTAGCTTTAACTTATAAGGTTTGTTTTATTTAAATTCTCAAACCTAATTGAGTAAATAGTTGTAATGCTTAAAGTCCATGTGATGGGGCATCATTGAACAAATAAAACTATGAAGTAAAGAGTTATAGACATATCTAAATATTATTGTTGAATTTTTTTTTTTAAATATGAAAATTAAGAGATTAATTGTTATTATGCTTAATATGAAAGTTGTACTAATGCAGGGCTTCAACTACAGGCAAATTCAGGACACGCAACAATAATTCATGATTTAGCAGATCTGTCTAACAAACCCTATACTGTTTCATTTACAATGGTAAACATTATTTCTGGATTTCATAAAACAGGGTTTTATCCATTTTATATAACAATTTGAATGTAAATGATTTCATTTTAGTTCAATTTCATGCAAAAAGAACTCTTCATTACGTTGGTCAGATTAAATTGCTTAACGTCTTTGTAAAAAAGAACATATGATGTATTTTTCCAGATGCATCAGATACCAATTTGGTTGATTTTAAGGATGCTATATAAAAAAGTTGTCACAATTAAACGAAATTGGAGGGTTGGGTTGGGTTGATTTTTGACGGCCAATTATCTACACGAGGGATATAGGCCCAGGGGGGGGGGGGGGGGGTGCCCTCTGTGGGGGTCTTTCTAAGGGAACCTAATCCGTATTTACGCATGGAAAATCCACGGCTCGAAGAAAACCACGAAAACTCCGAACGATTAGGCCGACGGGCGCGATTGGGTTTGAACCCAGCACCTCCCATCTACCAGCTTCGAGAGCAGAACCTCTCGGCCACGAAATTGGAGGGATCCTCTGTTCTATCTCAACAATGTGCTTTGATGGATACAAAGTTGGTTAAATAATAAAAATATAGTAATTTCAGTTAAATGTAATTGCGTAATTTTATTCTTATTATTTTATACTTTGGAAAGATCAGTTTTTAATAAAAACTGTCAATATTTTCATATTTTGTTTATTTGTTCAAAGGTGCCCCTAGCTTGTTAAAAGGTACCCCTATGTGGGGCATGTTTGAACAGAAAACCTTCATCTTTTTAAAGCCTCACAACATATTTAATTTATCTGAAAAACTGTAATTTTTTATTTCATATGATGCAGAATTGCATTCTTTCACTCACAAAATATTTAAAATTCAATAAATATAACTGAAGTAAAAAATATGTGGATTTTTTAAAAAAATGTTCAAAGGTGCCCCCCTTTCCCCTATTATGTCAGTGATCTTAAGTCAGGTTAATTATTAAAAATTGTTATGTTAACCTGGTATTTTTATATTAATACATAAGCATTATTTGAGTCTAGTTGTAAAATAAACAAAAATGCTTAGTAAAATTCTGTGTGTTAGTGTTATTTTGATTAATTGTTTTAGCAGACTATTCATTCAAAAATATTTATTTATATAATAACTGCAATATTTTGTAATTAAAAAAAAAATTGAAATTCACCCCCCCCCCCCCATTTTTTTAAGAAATGGTAAATCTTTCAGAGTTCATTATTGCTAATTTTAATTTTATATATTAAACATTTTGCATCTTTATAAAAATAATATAATTGTCTATAAAAACAGACACTGCATTTTTCCATATGCTGAATTATAGAAAATTAAATTGCCTAAATTAAATAAAAACCCCAAGTATTATATTGGTAAAACTGATTTTATTTTATTGATAGCGTTTACAGGTTAATATCTATATGTATTCTATTATGTAAGATTGCAAATGTCTGGGTAAAGAAAAAAAAATGTTTTCCTCTACTTCTCAGAAAATAAATATAAAATTTAGGAGTTGATGCAAGTGCAAGGTTTTTCTCTTGGAGCCCATTTTCTGAAAATAAACATTATTCTAATGAAATATAACATTTTGTAATGAAAGATGAAATCCAGTGATTCAAATCAAGCATTTATTAATAAATTATTTAATCCCTGCTAAAGTTTTCCTTCCTGGTAGAGTTGTTTTGTTTGCAAATTAGATATTTTACAACCTAACAATCGCAAAAAAAAAGTATTTTTTATGGAATGAAATTTTGTGAAGGTTTATTCCTAAATATCTTTTAGCCATGGCCAAAACCTTTTGCTTGAAAAATTTAAACATGAACTCAAATAATTAAAAATGAACATCTTAAAATATATATTTCAGGAAATAAAACTTAAAAAGAGTCTGTAAATAATAACAGTTATTATTTCCATTATTTAATTATGTTTAAAAAATAAACAAAATGTTTTACTTTTGAACCATTTGTAATTCAGGAATTACTGGAATTTTTAAAATCTGCACAATTTCCTCTGCTTTTTTTTTTTTTTTTACATACTTTTTCTTTTCAATGATAATAATGAACAGAATAGTAGCAAAATTCAATTTCAAAAAGCGTGCAAAACTAAGAACGTCAGATAATGTGCTTGATTGATTGATCGACAGCGCAGCGATTCTGTGTGCTGATTGGTTTATCGTCTGTGTAATCGGTATCATGTTCCGAAGATTGACGAAGCCAGATCGTAGATAAGGAAAGCCGAAGCTTGTTTAGGCAGACCGGTCTGAATAGCGTTTTAGGAATCCTTAAATAGTGATCGCTAAATTTAAGTTAAGAATCGCTATTTAGTAAACCTTATTCAGTGGACATCTGAATGCCTGCCTAAATCTCCTTATCTTTCCACACAATGGCTCTCGTAAGTCGTAATAGGAATACACGTCTACAGAGTGGTTCAAAAGTTCATTGTCCAAATGGCACGTATGTGAGTGTCAGGTCCAAAGACTTTTAAGATACATAGACCGGCAATTCCCATTCAAACGCATGCGAAATCATGGCAGCCATCTGAAGTAAAATGAAACACCTGAACCGCGAGGTTTGTACGTCAACTGTAGTTATTCACCATTAACGCCCGTATTCACCAAAACTGGTTTAAACCTCGGATCACGGAACTCCCGGTTCAGAGTTAACCCCGCGTTAACTCTGGGTTAAAAAATTTCGTATTCACCAACCTCGGATTAGCCGACCCGGGTGCTAACCCAACGAATTTGTAACAAGCGTTCTGATTGGTCGAAAAGAGGGTACGTAGGGTCAGAAATGTAAACAAGAGTTATGTGTTATTGATTGTGCTTGTTGATCGTCGATATACATACATATGGTTTAAAGTAAGTAATTATACATTTTTATTTGCTTTTTGATAATTTCATCACAAGTTGTATAATGATTACTATGTCCTCAGTTTAGAGTTATTATAGATGTTTTCCCGATCTTTTTAATGTACTTATTATTATTTTCAAACATAGTTTCAGTTACCTAACATAAAATTCAAACACATTGCAGCATCAGCGTGTATTATTTCTGTTGGGATTCTCTATTTTAAAGTTTTTTCAGACTATAAAGAATAAGCATTTACAAATTTATAAGTATTACTGTTATTCTTCTGTATATATATATATTTCAATAAGTGATTAAACTTTATTGATTATTACTTCGGATTATTAACGTTAAAAGAAAAAAAAATCTTAATATGTATTGTTATCCCTAACATTGATGAATCAAATTCCTATAAAATTATGGAATAAAGAAATAGTGACTGACTATATGTATGCTCACCCATTTTAATTTAGGTAAACAATAACTTTGAACAAGTTTATTGATAGTTGAGTCAAATAACTTCTTGAAAAAGTGTATTTTATTCAGGTATGAAAATATTCTACTGCATTTTAGAGAGGGTTTTATTCTGATAAATATTAAGAAGCAATTTAGTCCCTTTTCAAGACCCCCCCCCCCACCAAAAAAAAAAAGAGGGAATAACAAAAACAATTTAGTTTTTTAGCTATAATTTTGTAAATTGATACAAGGTTCTGCTGTGTAATTTTTATTACCTCCCCCCCAAAGTATGAGCTTGGTTACAATTAATCTGATTATTTTCAAGATTTGTGACAGCAATAATACAATTCACCTTCAAATGTAATCGAAAAAAAATAAAGAGGCCACTTCATTTTGGCAGTTTTTAAGTGTGATTTTAAAACTATTTTTACGATACAGAAGGAAAGTATTTTTGATTCATGCATTGATATCTTAACATTTTTTGAGTTATCAAAAATAAGTCCTTTATGAAATTTTTACTTTAGAGAAAAATGATAAGTTATTATTTTGATGTTGATATTTATATGTATAAAATTTTATAAAATATTACGAATTTTCTTTTCAGAGGCAGTTTTTCAACTGGAGATTTTTATTCGTTGAATGGGTATTGCTTTCTGTGTATTTGTTGTTTTGAATCGTACACATAGGCAATATTCTTTCAAATACTGCTGATAATGAGTGTGGTTGACAACACCATTGCTGTTGTCGTGATTGGATGGTGTGCACATTGCCCTGACATTAGATATGACAACAGACCACGACAGATACTTGACTACTCCCTCTTATCTGTAAAGGTGTATCAGCGATTAATCATCAACTTGTACAATGCCAATTACTGAGGTAATCAATAACATTATTTTTGTACGTTTTCTTTCAACTTGAATAAATTTCAATTGATTTATCCTATAGCAAGATAGCACAGTATTTTTATTGTTGTATATTGATTATTGTATATTATTGATTGTTGTATTTTATTGTTGTATATTTTTTATTGTATATTTATTGTGCAGTATTTTTATGCAAATATATTTTTATTTCATAATTTTTCATTTTAGTTTAGAAGCTTTTTAATGTTTTATCTTTCATGAGGTAGAATAAGTTTTGTTAAAATTCTAATTCGACAGGAACCTTTCACCTGATTCATGAAAAATTGACACTGTGTTGCCAAATTTTATGCTCACCAACTATCATGTCATTGGCGAAGGGGGGGGGGGAGGGTGCAGTTCTGCCCCTCCATGGATTTAAAAATTTTATTTATTAAACTTTTCTCATCTCTGTTGATTTAGAAAATGATTACAGCCAATTCTGTGAAATCCACTAATGTACAATCCACAGACGTCTATTATCCGCATTGTATGTTAGAATGTAAACAATGTAATTATAATTAACAGTTAAACCCATAAAGTTAAATTTGGTATATTCTTTTCATTTATCAGTTTTCCAATAAACAAATATTTAAATATAAATTGATATAAATATTTAAATTTCCTTGAGTAACAAAATTTTATCTTGGAGTATGAACTAATGAGTGTTCATAGACTACAAAAAAAATATATATATATATATATATTATTGACAACAAATCAAAACTACCATTGTGTTGTGTCAATTTTTAAAATGAATAATCGATAAAACTTATACATAATTTAATTGTTATTTAAATTAATTATTAAATATATTAAATTAATGTTGCATTATGTTTTTCTTTTCTATTGTAATTTTTGTTCAGAATTATTGTAATTCTTGTTCCTAATTTAATCAGGCTTGAAAATAAAATGAAAACAAAAGGATGATCTACAATCCACAAAACCCTCGGTCCCTATGTGTGAAGATTTCACAGAGTTCACTGTATATTTATTCTTCCCAAAAGCCTTAAAATAATTAAACCTCAAGAGAAGGGAAAAAGGGGGGGGGGGGGGGGCATTTTGTCTTGCAAGATCTCTTGTACAACATTCTTTTTTTTATGTTAATGTAGAATGCTACCTCAAATAATAATTATTGTTTCCCAACTTTTTTATTTAATTAAGAAGTCTTGATTCGGCTTACAATTTTATTTTATTTTATACATGAACTAACATAATGCAGCATTTTGATTGGATGAGATTTCCTGTCTGTCTATAATCAAATGTTGAAATGTCTGACAAAATGTTCGGTTGATGGACATTTTGGCTAACAAATATGATTCCAGAACGAATTATTTTGTTAGATGAGGTATCATTGTAATTAAACATAATCACAAATGGAGTGTTTAAGGGGACAACTTCCCATAATAATAAAATAGTTCCTTATTATTTTTGTGCCTCCTCCACCCCCCCCCCCCAAAAAAAAAGGAAAGATTAATATTCCCTCACTGTTAAACTGTTATATCGCTTTTTATGTTAATATGTTTAAAAATTGTTGTATATGCAGTTATAACAAAAAGTTCTTAGTTTAGCATTTTCCATATCTTCCTAAATGTAGGATATTTTTGCTGAAAATTCAGATTTGACAGCAAACTTTTCTTTGATTTCTGAAAAATTGCCAATGACTGACCATATTTTATGCTCAAGTATCATGGTCACTGGCAGGGCTGGGATCTTTTGCCCCTCCTTTGCTTTTAACTCTTTGAAGGGCAGTGATAATGCAGCATGACCACCTAATTTTAATTGCAAAACTGACAATCTACACCAAGAATATTTTAATAAAATTTTGCTTTGACAATGAAAGTGTGTAAAAGCAGATTTGTATTTTCTAAGAAATTTTTTCATAAAATCTGGTGTCATTCAGTTATTTCATCATTTTATAAACAAAATTTCCCTGCCCCTCAAAGGGTTAAAATTTATTTCGGAATTTTTGTTATCTTTGACGATTTAAAATATGAGTATAAATTTTTTTCTTTAAAAGACTAAATAATTAACACACTAAAAGAAAAAGGAGCTAAATATATTCTCAGGGAGGGTGCAAAATTCCCCTGAATCTCTTGTGCAATATTACTTTTTTTCTTTCTTTATTATGTTCATGTACAGTAATACCTTGGCTAGTGATCATTGTTTTCTCTGTTTTTCAGACTTGGCTAAGAAACACTGATTTGTCTTACTTTTTTTTTCTTTTTATACACAAATTAACATAATGTAGCAGCACTGCATTTTAACTGAATGGAAAAACAGTTTCGGTTAGTGAACAATTTGGTTAACACATGCAATTCCTGAATGAATTATTTTTGTTAGCCAAAGTATTACTGTATTTAAAAATTTACCTTAAACAGGGTGTTCAGGGGGGACAGCCTCCCCTGATAATTTTTTTTTGTTCCTAATTATTTTCAGTACCCCGATAATAATAATAATATAAATAGTAAGATTAATATTCCTTCATTGTTAAACTTCTGTAGTGGTTATTATGTTGATATATTGAAAGATTGCCCTACATGGGATTATCTATACTAATAAAAGAAAGTTTCACTCTGTGTGTCTGCGATGGCTAGCGGAATCTATGGCACATGCGAGGCTGAAAATTTTTGTGAAGATAGTCTAAGCCCTTTCCTAATGCACCTGAGACTAAGAATTTTTAATTTCTAATAATCAGCTGGGATAATTAAAAACTCACAGGCCGCAAAAAAAAATTCTTTCTCAATTTCTTCAAAAAGAGGGGAAGAGTTTATTAGAGTTTGTAGTTCACTAGGTTGCCACCTTTCAAAGTACAACAGGAATTTTCAAGGGACACTATATATTTTTTAATATTGCCTTTATCGATTTGAAATTAACACACCTATGTATATTTTTTGACGACAAATCTAAATATCTAATTCTCTTTGAAATTCAACCACAATTAACGAATATACATTAGTTAACAATTTTAATTTTTCGAGTGTTTTTTATCAGGCAGCTGTTTATAATCATTTGAGCAGCACGAGTGCAGCAGATATAAAATCAAAATATGTAAAATTTATTTTAAGAATATTATCATGTGCCTGGTTCAGCTAGTAACAATTTTTTAGTTTAGCCTATTTAATGTCTATATTTTCTATTTTCAGAAATACTTGTATATGAACAACCAGCATTTCTCTGAACTTTGAGCATGGCGATTAATTGAGAAATGATATTTTGGTCCAGTTTTACAAAAGAATCACTGAAAGCACACAAAGCCTGCGAACTACAGGCACATCAAGTTTCAAGTGTAGTCCTATCTATAATTTTTTTTCCTGCTTGTATCCATGTCATATGTGTCGAGGAAAAAAGGATAAATTTGTTGTAAATGAATTAAATTTTGATTCTTAGAATGACTTTACCTAAGCAGGAAGGCATGTAAAATTGTGGATTTTTTTTCCCTTATTTATTTATACTGGTAATTTATAATAAAGAATATTTTTTCTGATATCAGTGTTACACATTTTATTATACAGACAAATCCAATTACAATGAATGCAGCCACAAAAATGTGTTTGTTGTATGACATCATAGATATTTTTATTCAATAGCATCCCTTTGTGGTTTCTACACATGAAAAGAAAAGAAAAAGAGTATTTTACAACTACCGTTACGAGCTGCCTCATACATACAAAAGTGCCTCTAGACTGTGCCAAAGCCTAGAGGCCCTGGCTGTAAGGAAATTTTGTTAGAATCAATTTAAATTTCATGTTGACAAGCTTCGAAGATACATAGAATTCTAAAATATTTTACAAATTGTGTTTAAGTGTAATTATGCATTTTCACTTCTTAAAATATTTTTTAAATAATACTCTAAAATTGCAAAAAGAAAATTACTGAAAGAAGTGTACTGTGAAATTGAAAGTAGCTTAAAAAAGGTAAGATGTAAAGATTATTCTGTATGTTCAAATAAAAAAATTAAGGGCTGCTGATTGGAGACCTCTTTGAAACACTTGTTATGTGTTACATTTATGTATAACATGAAGGAAAACTATAAAATATAATTTTTATATAAAATTAAAACATTATTGTGCTATATATATCTAAAGTTAAAAAAAAATAAATAAATTTTGTTTTTCTTTCAAAATCTTGCATATTATGTATTACTGTTCGTTTAACGAACATTAATTCCTATCAGCATGACACCTATGTACCTATGTATGAAAATTCTGCAAAAGATTAAAGAAAATCTGCGATGGTCGTCTCCCATTTTGAACTTTCTGCTACTGGTGATGCATAAACTTAATAGACCACAAAAGGTTAAGTATGGCATTATAAAACAAAACATTAGCTAATCTTTTGAAAATAAATTAAGTAATCAGATGACTATATAATATCCTATATAAATCTTAAAAGTAATGAAAGCTGACTTATTTATATTAAAAAAAAAATTGTTTGACATTTTTTTTATTGAAGTTTTTACAATCAAAAAGTAAGATTTTTTTTTGCAGAATGACCAACAAAGGAAAATAAAAAAATTTTGTTTTTGATTGGTATTTAAAGCGGCTTTCAAAAATGAAATATTTCCACGCTCAACAATACAAAATTTTTCTGACTTATTTTTACAATGTATATAAGCATACAATTGGTAGGCACGATGATTTCAGTCATTGGAAAATGAATATAATTTTTCATTTTTCAATAAATAGATTATTACTGCTTGATTTATAAGGCATTGTCTCATGACGACTTTTGCTTTTATCGAAAAACAGAAAATGTTAATCAGTTACACACTTTCTGAATAAGAGAACCAGGCATGTAGTGAAGAGTATATAGCATATACATTCTGTATTTTATTTTCAAAAACTCTGTGCATCCTCTGTTTCTCAAGTAAAGCTATAAGCTATAAAGCTATTTTTTGAGAATTTAAAAAAGTGTAACAATTAAAAGTTTTTCTGTTAACGATTTTTTTAGATTTTATTAACTGCTTTTGATTTTTTCACAGGTACACTATTGTACAATACATATATCCTTTCCCTATGGCATACGATCTCTGGTCTTTTTATGACAATACTGAAGAGCAACTTCCAAATGTCCTGCGTCTGTGATTAAAAGTGACTTTGTGAATGAGTCAGAAAATATCAATTTTGAATCAGAGTCAGTTTTACAGAGTAATTTAGTGAGGGGGTGGGGGGTAATTTAGATTATTGATTATTTATTTATTGTAATTACAAAATAATAAATACAAGAAAACATGTTAATATGATTAAAGATTTTAAACCTTATATACTCTGCTAGGCAAAAAAAAATTTGGAAAAAGGAGGAAATAGTGAGGGGCAGTCACAACTCCTTTCTGATTGAAAAAAATTCTAATGAATAATTTATTTTTTAAATGTCGACATATACTAACAGTTCAGAAAAAAATTTATAACTGTTGATATAAGTCGACATTTTAATAATAAATTATTCATTAGAAATTTTCTTCAATAAGAAAGAAGTCGTGACTGCCCCCCCCCCCCTCTCTAATCCCTCTGTTCACATTTTTTTGCCTGACAGAGCATATAAAGTTTAAAATCTTTAA
The DNA here is from genome assembly GCA_963932465.1 of Maratus speciosus. Classification (NCBI taxonomy): domain Eukaryota; kingdom Metazoa; phylum Arthropoda; class Arachnida; order Araneae; family Salticidae; genus Maratus; species Maratus speciosus. The sequence continues at coordinate 13,685,373 of OZ010791.1, read as the reverse complement.
TCATATTAACAAGTTTTGCTCTATTTATTATTTTGTAAAATAAATAACCAATAATCTAAATTATCCCCCCCCCCCCCCTCACTGAAATCTATGCTTTGACTTTTTGTCCCCAAACATATGTTTAAAATCACTAAAAAAAAAATTATACAGTACATTATTCCTGAGTATGGAGACCAAAAACATGCAATAAGATTTTTATGATATTGAAATCTGTTGCAGAAGTCATAGTAATTTTCTGTCATAGAGTAAAGTATGTTTTAATATGTGTTTAGTTTTTTCGGTTAGCCGGGCACCAGTGTTATATATACATCTATATATGTGTATATATACAATATATGTATGTATATATAACACTGGTGCCCGGCTAAACGAAAAGTACCGTTTTTTCCTTTTTAATACATTTATATTTTTATCAAATGATGTTTAAGTTTTTATTTTTAGCAGTGCCGCAGCAATCCTGCTACATGGTGCAAAAAATTAAGTTAGTTTTCTTTAGATTTATCACTAGTGCATTATTAGGAATAACTGATAAATTGTCTCATACTAAGGCATTGCACATATCATGCATGCTTTGGTAAACAGTGATCCTATTCAATATTTTTATTAGAATCTATTTCAAGAACAATTTTGTGTGTATCAATACTCTAAAATTTATTTTAAATTAAAAGCACAACAACACTAAGTGAAATCCTATTGAAAGCAGCTGATATTGAAAGTACCCTTTTTTTTCAGGAACTGCTGAAATGATTTCAGTAATTTATTTTATAGTTTTGGCAGTAGAAAAACTAGGGTCAGGTGGGAGAAAGTGGTCATAAAAACAGGCTTTTCTAACTTTCAGAAGATATAAACATCAGAATTTCTGTAATGTTTCCTAAAATTTTGGGTGCTATTTTACATTACATTACTCTAGAGTACATCCATATGCATTTCAGAAATATTTTTGGGGAATAACACATTTTTATAACATATTTTCAGGCATGTTTTTATGACCACTTTACCCCAGGGGGTGGGGTTTTCTCCATACAATTAAGAAATATATACAAGAAAGGAAAATTTAATATAGAATATAACTTGTTTATATCACAGTAATTTGGAAAGTTGCAAAGTATAGCTAACTAGTAAATAAAAAATAAATAAAAGTTATCAGCATATTTCTATAGCTTCCAGTTTTTGAAGACCAACTAAAAATTCACTTGAAGAATACCTAAAAATTCACTCACCAGTGGCGAGTAAAATGATGTATTTCCCCTATCCCTTTGTATGAGAAATTTAATAAGGGTGTATAAAATACATTATATAACAGTAAGAAACTGGTAATTGAGAAGTTGAAATATCATACGAAATTTGGAAATGCCACAATCATTATAACACTTGTATGAGCAATTCGCTACCCTGAAAACAAACATTTAAAAGTAACTGGATACAGCAAGCTTTAAGAATCTCAAAAATACTTTGAACTCAATAATGCCGCATTCATTATCATAGATGGGAGAAAACATCATTTTACTTGCCACTGGCGAGTGAATTTTTAGATAGTCTTCAAAAACTGCAAATTATAGAGGTAACGCCGAAAACTTTTTTTCACTAATTAGCTATATTTTGAAATTTTCCAAATTACTGCAATGTAAACACGGTATACTAAGTTCTATTCTATATTAAACTTTCCTCTCTTGCATATATTTTTTTATTTTATAGGAAAAAAATTTATGAAAATATGTTGTAGTAATACTAATCAACTATGTTTGCAATTGCATAAATTTTGCCATAACAATTTTCAACTGTATGTTGCATTTTTCTGGCTGGTAAGATTGTCTAGAAATTCCCCACCTCTGATCATTATTATGCATGTATAAGCACTTTGCTCCCATCAAAAGCCAACAAAATAGAAAAAATCACTAGATGCAGCAATCTTGTTTGAGAATATAGCCATGTGTTTTATTTCCTACTTCATAAATATATCATGCAAAGAATGAAGAGAACATTACTAATATATTTTTAACTATAGATTGTCCTACATATTATCAGTTACAATGCAAAACTATTGCGGATGTGAAATATTCCATCATTCTATTTTGAACCTTCCCTCTACACCCCCCCCCCCTCCTCCCCTCATTTTATAAAAAGCAGAGATTCCCGTATTACATATTGGATATCTCTGCATTGTAGTTTTGTAGTGATGAGGTCTAATGACATTCTATTTTATCCTCCTAGAACAACCACTTCAGATGCCAGCGCTGGGGAGATTCCTAACTATATAAACAATATGCTACTTTTTTTCAATCAAATTTTTTTATCTGCATCAAATAGACAGCAAAATTATGCAAAAAATAATTAAATCTTAATTATTATGAGTGATTAAAAAATATACATAGAATAAATACTTTTAAACATATTTCATTTGTAAAAAAAAAAAGTTTTTGTTATTTTATTATTATACATACTTATATATTATTATAATGCACTTCTAAAATCTATCCACTTTTACATTTATCGACATATTTATATTTTGAGAAAATAATGGTCAAGAAAGTTGATTCACTAAACCAAATTTATTCAAACACAGTAAATAATTTTGAATTTGCCTATTTCAAAACCGAAATTTTTTTTAATACATCTAGACAACAATTCTGTTTGTTTAAAGTATATTATCTCATAAATTTGCTAACACAAATACAACATGTCTCAGATACCTTTGGCAAGATTTCAGTGTTAGAAAGATCTCGCATAAGTTAAATAAAAATAATCGTAATGCAACACTGACTAAGAAAACCTTCATTACTGCAATAAATACATAACAATTAAAAAAACTGACGGGGTACTTACTTGAAATACTAGTAATTTAATGTGCTTTTATTAGAAAAAAATTGACAAGTAGTAAAAAAAGACAAAATTGGATTTTTTAATAACATCTGAGCATTTATTGAGAATATTTACCTCCCACCCCTCCCGAATGAAATTCGAATACCTAAAAAAAAAAGGTTTTTTTCTCAGTGACTTTCGTTGATTCGTATTATTACAAAACACGACCTCCACGGACATTTTCTCCCGACCTCCCTGGACATTTTCCCTTCGAATGAGGACTATTTATTTTTGTCGTTTGGCAACAGAAACTTTTTGTTTTGTAGATCGAACGAAAGAACGATTTTGAGATGTGGGTTTTTTTCCCCATCAAACATGTTTTTAACAAATTCGAGATTAATTCATCGTATGTATATAATGTAAATATTTTTTTTGTATAAGTGAGCCATATAAATAATCTAAAATGAAAGAGGTGTTTCTTCATTTCCGACTACTTGATGTGAATTATTTTTAATTGCCGAATCTATCCTGGAATTAATAAGTTCTGATTCTAAAGAAGGCGGCCTACCTTGGATCGGTAAGTATTTTTACTTACCTTTATAGATTTATATCATATGTTTTATTGTGTATCTGACATCTAATGGCGCCCGTAACAGCGACTGCCTAAAATATTTGAGTCAGAATAAGAATTTCGTTGAATTAGAATCTTTATTGAAGTGCTTTGTTTATATACGATAATTGCAACCATTTTTGTTTTTGATAAATTTTATTAGTTATAATATTGATTTAATAGAATGGATGCAGTTAATAAAACAAAACGCACTACTGTTAGGTCTCAAACTACGAAATTAATTAATAGAATAGAAGCGGCAATTTCAGAAAATAGTGCCGATGAAGATACATTAGAACAGTTTCTCGCTGAGTTAGATTTGAAAGAAAAAGAGCTTAATTATCTAGATACTGAAATTCAAAAATCTAGTAAATTAGATGAATTAGAAGCTGAAGTTTTGAAATGTGATGAGTATAATTCGAATTTGGTAATTTGGAAAACGAAAGTAAAAAGGGCTAAATTGAAATTAGAAACTAAACCTAATTCGAATGTTTCTACTACAACAATAAACAAATCCGACGAAACAGTTGTAATTCGGGGGTTAGAATCCATTCGCATAAATTTACCCAAGCTAATAATTGAAAAATTTGACGGCGATCCTTCGGATTGGCAAAGATTTTGGGACCAATTCGAATCTACAATTCATAAAAATGCAGAATTGTCTGAAGTAGAAAAATTCAATTATTTAAAGTCATATCTGACTTCAAATGCTGCTAACTGTATAAAAGGTTATAGTTTAACTAATAGTAACTATTTATCTGCAATAGAAACTCTAAAAGAACGTTTCGGTAAGAAACAATTAGTAATTAGCTCACACCTTCATAAACTTTTATCACTTAATTCAGTAAAGAAATCCAGTGACGTTTATGCACTCCGCAAATTGCTGGACACTTGCCAGACCGAAATCAGAAATCTGAAATCTCTCGGATTGGAGATTGAAAATTATTCAGCGTTACTCTCTCCCATTCTAATTAAATTATTACCTTCTGACATAGTGTTACAAATAACAAAAAAATGTGGTAACGATGAAGAATTAAAAGTTACCGAAATAATTGATTATTTGAAAATGGAAGTTATTTCCCGAGAAAGAACTGCTTTTTTAATTTCTAATCAAGAGTCTTCGAACGCAGACATTACGTCTGGGAGGCCAGTGCGCGACAAGCAGTCGCCGAAAATAATTCCTTCAGCATCTGGCTTAATAAATGAAACGGTATCATTTTCTAAACAAAGTAAATGCCCGGAATGTAAAGAAAAACATTTTTTGATCGAATGTGAGTTATTTAAAAATAAATCATTACAGGATAAAAAGGAAACTTTAAAGCAGTACGGTTACTGTTTTGTTTGTCTCAAAAATGCAGGGCACATAGCAAAATATTGTAAAAAATTTGTTAAATGCAGCAATTGTTTTAAACGGCATTATAAAATTTTATGTCCCGAAAAAGAAAATGCCAGATCACAAGAAAATAATGAAAGCACGACATTATCAAATAAAACTTGTAATCGCGCAGTATTAATGCAGACTTTAACTGTCCGTTTAGAATCAAAGGATCAAGATAAACACTTGTTAGTACGCTGTTTGATAGACACAGGTAGTCAACGTTCTTATCTGAGTAAAGATATTATTAATCGAATGGGATACGAAGCAATAGGAGAAGAAAAAATGATTCACGGTCTTTTTGGTGGTATTCAAGAAACACACTTTCATAAGCGATATAAAATATATTTAAGTAATTTAGAAGATACTTTTAAATGTAATTTTGATATCTATGATCAAGACAAAATATGTACTGAGGTTCCAAAAATAAAAAATGGGCCTTGGATAAAGGAAGCTAAAAAATATGGGATAAAATTTACAGATTACGATGCATATACAGGGAAGCAAAAAGTTACAAATGCACAAGAAATAAGTTTACTTATCGGAGCAGATATTTATGGAAAGTTATTAACGGGGAAAATTAAATCCTTGGATAGTAATTTAACTGCTATACAGACCAAATTGGGGTGGACATTGATGGGTAAAACTAATGAAAAAGATACAAACGATTCCACAAAAATTGTTTTATCCTTACATGTAAATGAAGCAAAACTCACAGATTTATGGCGTTTAGACACTTTAGGAATTCTTGATCCAGGTGACAAAGGGTCTGGTTTAGAACTCGAACAAGCCGTAAAAGAACATTTCAACAAAAATATTCATATAAACAATGAAGGACGTTATCAGGTTAGTCTTCCATGGATTGTTGGTCACCCCCCTCTCCCCAGTGCTCGGAAAATTGCAGAACGTAGATTAAAAAACTGCGTAGATTCATTAAAGAAATCCGGCAATTTAGCTGCCTATGAAGCAGTATTTAATGAGTGGCTTCAAGAGGGCATTATTGAGGAAGTCGAATCAACTCCAGGAACGGGAGCTGAATTTTTTCTGCCACACAGAGCAGTAATAAAAGAAAATTCCACTACCCGAATACGCCCTGTTTTTGATGGGTCCGCTAGGGAAAAAGGCTCACCCTCTATTAACGATTGTTTGTTGAAAGGCCCCAATTTAGTAGAACTTATCCCTTCATTGATAAATCGGTTCCGATTGAAGAAAATTGGTGTAATATCAGACATAAGAAAAGCATTTTTACAGATTTGCTTAAATGAAAATGACAGAGCATTTTTAAAATTTTTATGGTGGAAGGAGGGAAATTCTGAAGAAACGAAAATTTTCCAACATCGAAGAGTTGTTTTCGGGCTTACATGCAGTCCCTATTTATTGGGAGCAACTTTGCAACACCACTTAAAAAAGTCACCTCCCTCTATGCAGGAAACAGCTTCTAAACTTTCAGAATCCTTTTATATTGACAATTGTGTCACTAGTGTTGACAATGAAAAGCAACTCAATAATTTTATAACAGAGTCAAAATACATTCTCAGCCAAGCTAAATTTGACCTCAGAGGTTGGGAACACAGTTACTCTAACTCCTCAATGAAACCAGATTTTTCCTTAGAAAACAAAATTGTCCCAGTTTTAGGCCTACGATGGCTGTTGCCCTCAGATGTTCTTTCCATAGATGTAAGGGAAATTAATAAAGATGTTGAACTTATCACTAAAAGGAAAATATTGTCGGAAGTTCATAAAATTTTTGACCCCATCGGTTATACCTGTCCAGTAACTCTTTTCCCCAAAATACTTCTACAAGATTTGTGGAAAAAGAAAATAACTTGGGATTCTGAATTACCAACTCCGATTGCCCAAAAATTTCAGAAATGGAAAAATCAATTGAGCTCACTTAAAGATATTGCTATACCTAGATGTTTAATAAGCGACCCAGATAACATCGGTGATTTAAGTTTGCATGTATTCTGTGACGCGAGCAAGGTAGCTTATGCTACATGCATATATTTACGAAATGAGAACGAAAAATCAACATCATGTCAACTGATCCAAGCACGATGCAGAGTAGCACCGCTAAAATGTGTTACCATCCCCAGACTCGAACTCCTCGCATGTACGATTGGTGCACGATTATCTAAAGGGGTTAAGTCCGACTTAAAATTAGAAAATCTTCCAACTTTTTTCTGGACAGATTCTAGTAATGCGCTGTACTGGATAAAAAGAAGTGAAAACTGGGCTCCATTCGTATACAATCGTGTTAAAGAAATTCGATCTCTTAGTAATCCAGAAAATTGGCACTATGTGCCTGGAACTCTTAATCCAGCCGATCTACCTTCCCGAGGATGTTCCGCGGAATCCCTTAAACAATCCCTCTGGTGGGAGGGACCTGATTGGTTGAAAAAACCTCAAGAATTTTGGCCAAAAAGTAGTTTGAATCCCGATTTTGAAATAATTAACTCTGAAAAAAGAAAGACAGTTGTCAGTGCAGTAAATATCTCTCAAACTCCAATTGAGTTATATGAAAATACATCTTCATATTTGAAGATGATAAAAGTTACTGCCTGGATGTATAGATTTTTTGGAAATATCAGAAAGACACCGAATGAGCGAAATTTAGAGAAAATTTTAACATCTGAGGAAATAAATCACGCAGAACACGTCGTATTGAAATATGCTCAGAGATATTTATTAAGTGAATCTAAACCATGTTATACCTCTTTACAGACTTTTACTGATGAGGAAGGTCTAATTCGAGTAAAAACACGAATCTCTATGCGAAAAGATTTCCATTCTTTCCGGTATCCGATAGTTCTGCCTTTCGATCATAATATTACCTATTCGCTCATAAGAAGAAAACATATTGAACTTTTTCATGCAGGGATACAAACTGTAATGTCAGTTTTGCGCGAACAATTTTGGGTATTAAGATGCAGGCGTACAGTTCGAAAAATTATAAAAAGTTGCATGACATGTAGACGATTCACTGCCTCACCTGCTGAGACACCTACTGCCCCTCTCCCTGAAGAACGAGTCAAAGATGCTTCAATTTTTGAAAGTGTTGGTCTCGATTTATGCGGACCGTTATTTTTAAGAAATGGCTCGAAAGTTTGGATAGTTCTTTTTACGTGCGCCATATTTCGCGCAATTCATCTTGAATTGGTATCTTCACTTTCGACAGAAAATCTTCTATTAGCTATGAGAAGATTTATCTCAAGAAGAGGGAGACCCTCTATTATTATTTCTGATAACGGAAGAAATCTAGTGAAAGCATCATCAGAATTGAAGTCTATAAATTTTGAACGCTTGCAAAATTTTGCTATTGAACGAAAAATACAGTGGAAATTTAATCCACCTTCAGCTCCCTGGTGGGGAGGTTTTTTTGAACGCATCATAGGAATGTTAAAAGGTATTTTACGAAGAGTGCTTGGAAAGGCCAGCCTAAATTATGAAGAATTATACACCGTGTTATGTGACGCGGAAAGTGTAATCAATTCTAGACCGCTGACATATATCGCAGATGATGATGATCTTGACCCTCTTACCCCCGCGATGTTCTTGCAAGATATCAAAGATTCGAGAGTTCCTGAATTTGACATAATTGATTCAACAAAAATGAAAAGAAGATTTGCTTATCAGCAAAGAATCCGAGAACATCTTAGAAAACGCTTTAGAATAGAATACCTGGGGCAACTTCGAGAAAATGCGGGAAGAAATAGGGAAACTGAGTTAAAAAAAGACGATATTGTCTTAATTGGGGACGATAATTCAAAACGTATTAATTGGCCTTTGGGAAAAATTGAAGAACTATATCCCGGCAAAGACGGAAAATTCCGGGTAGCCAAAGTTAAAACCAAAACGGGTTCTTTTTTGAGACCCCTTAAAAGACTATATCCTCTTGAAATCAATAATGAACTAATGCCTCCTTTTTTAGTAGACAGAATTCCTGCTCCTATAGACGACGATTCTGTTCCTGCTCCTGTGCCAGAGTCTTCAGATCCTGCCTCTGTAGTTGAACCTTTGGATAGCGTCTCTGTTCCTGCTCCTGAGCCCGAGTCATCAGATCCTGTCTCTGTAGCTGAACCTTTGGATAGCGTTCCTGCTCCACTGCCAGTGTCTTCAGATTCCCCTTCTGTAGCGGATCCTCTGGATATCACTCCTGCTCCTGTGCACCAGTCTTCCATACCTGAGGATGGCAATCGACGATCTCGAGCTGGTAGAAAACTGAAACAGCCGCAACGACTAAATTTATGAAGTTTTGAGCTTCATCATCCTGAACCTCAAAGGTGGGAGGATATTACAAAACACGACCTCCACGGACATTTTCTCCCGACCTCCCTGGACATTTTCCCTTCGAATGAGGACTATTTATTTTTGTCGTTTGGCAACAGAAACTTTTTGTTTTGTAGATCGAACGAAAGAACGATTTTGAGATGTGGGTTTTTTTCCCCATCAAACATGTTTTTAACAAATTCGAGATTAATTCATCGTATGTATATAATGTAAATATTTTTTTTGTATAAGTGAGCCATATAAATAATCTAAAATGAAAGAGGTGTTTCTTCATTTCCGACTACTTGATGTGAATTATTTTTAATTGCCGAATCTATCCTGGAATTAATAAGTTCTGATTCTAAAGAAGGCGGCCTACCTTGGATCGGTAAGTATTTTTACTTACCTTTATAGATTTATATCATATGTTTTATTGTGTATCTGACACGTATATTTATTAAGAAAAACAAATCACAGTTTGATATTATTCGGCCCTGAAATATCCGCTGAATTGAAATAAATCAATGTAAATTGTGTATCCATAGAATATGTCTGGACAAACACTCAAAACTACTTATTCTTTTCCATTTTTAATCATTGCTGTAGAATGAGATGATAAAAATTTTAAGCGGAACTGTCATCCATCTTGTTTGTTTATAAGTTACTACGCATGCGCTAATCCACGTTCACAGGCGATCCGAGAGTTAACTCTCCGATTTCGGAGGATTAAAATCATGGGGTTAAAACCAGTGTTAACTCGCGAATTTAGCTTGGTGAATACCGATTTTGAGATAACCCAGCATTTAACACTAACTCGGGAGTTAACCCGCGTTGGTGAATACGGGCGTAAGTGCTATGGCTAGAATGAGCTTAAAAATTAATTTTTATCAATATGTATGAAGTTTATTGCATATTTTTTTTACATGAAGCTATTTTTCATATCTAAATATGCGTTATAAAGATTGAATTTTCAGAAATAAAGTTAAAAAAGGCGATTTATTAATACTTTTATGGACGGTATGTTTAAAAAAGCGTATCTAGTTTTAACATGCCTTATAAACCTAAATAAAGGCGAAATTTATATGGAACCAGATTGTTAAAGATTATAATTCCACCGTTTTTTTAAGTTTGGCTTACAAACAACTGGAAAGGAAGTTTAGATTAAAGGTAGCAACTGTAACATAATATAGTAATTTACAAAATTTTAAATTACTTGTAAAGAAATCTACGTTTTTTAAACTAATTTTTATGCAAAAAAGGTAATTTAAAAAATGCATATTAACGAAAGTAACACAAAGGCAGGCATTCAGTTGTCCGCTAGCGCGCACTAACGCTCGTATTCATGAATAACTTCGACCGAGGGTTAAACCGCGGGTTCAGTAACCCCAGGTTGGTATTTTCAACCGGGAGTTGAAAACTCGTATTCACCGTTTACTTCGGATGAAAAGTTACCCAACTCGGGGTTTCTCGACCTAGGTTGAACGAAATGTGTTTATTGGTTAAAAAAATCACATGCCTTGTTTGGTTTCGCGTCGAGACTTCGTTTGTTTATGTTTTGAAAGAAAAACGCCGATTAAAAGAAAAAAAAAAAAAAAGAAAGAAAGAAATGAACGATTCAATGTAGTGTTTTTTTTTTTATCCCACAAAATGTATGGACAAAATAAAAACCTGTAATCACTAAATATGGATCAACTTAATTTAATTTCTTGAAAGTTTTAATATTTTTTAAACAATTATTTTTTAAATTTATTAATGAGTTAGGTTAATGATATGAAACGTGTCAACTGCTAAAATAAATGTTAAAAGGTTCTTTTTCAAAATAAATTTCCGCATAGTTGCTAAAAAATGGAACTTGATTTAGGCCAAAACTATTGAAACTTGATTTGAATAAAAACTAAAATTTTATTTCAACAGCAATTATGATGATTTCTATTATTAATAGTTCTAGTTAGCAATTAAACAATTTCTGATAATGAAAATATTAAAATGGAGAAAAAGGGGAAAAAAATTAAGAAAGTAGTCTGTTGTACTTTATATGTACTATTTCTTTTATTAGTATAGATGATATCCCAGATGTATTAATTTTATTGTTTAGATTTTCAGCGAGCTAATTAAAATGTTTAATTCTAATTAAATTAGATAGTAATTAATATTCCAGGTTGACAGGAAAAAGTAGTGAAATAATATTAACAGAACTGCAGAAAAAGCGGAACAGGTGATCCTAGCGGTGCCCTGGCACCAGGTACCAAGCCGCAGAGGCGCTCCATAGGCGCATATAGTTATCACTTCCGAGCGATTGATAAACATTTTTCATTTAACTAGTCGCTAAATAAAATTCTATACTTCCTTTAAGTTTAAACTGTGTGCAGTGGAGATATTCTATAAGATATTATTTTAAGGAACACAAATATTTTAAACTTTTTAAGACTACTAGAGTATGAATTTCCATTCAACACATATAATCGAATAAGGCCTTTCCTAAATCATGATAAATGTATTCTGAATACTATCTGGACAAATAAATGTGAAATATTACAGAAAGTTGAATTTTTATCGACCAGCTTTTAGGACCTATCCCTCTCCAGCCATTTGTATGAGAATTTTTCTATTATCACATTTACAAGATCAAAACTATTCACTTGATCATCTTTGACTATTTTTTGATAAATTAGCCTAATAATTACGAAATATTATTACATGCACGAAGACACTTGTTTTTGGTTGCAGTGTTGCATTTGAAAAAATGTATTTATTTAGAAAATGTTATTTTATTTTCTATATTTTTTCCAGCTTCTTAATTTCATATTTTTAACTCATTTAGATATCACTTCATTAGATGTAATAAGAATCTCATTCAGAATAGAAATTAAAAGTGGGATTCTTTTTTTTTTTTGATGACTGATTAATGATAGATTTCTAAACTAAATTAGCAGAATAATGATAGTTTGTAATCTAACAAAACAACTCAAATTAATTATTAATAATTTCATATAATTTTACATTATCTAATAAATGAAATAACTGTCTGTTGTTTGTGAATCAGTGGAGAAAAACAAGTTCCCATTTGTACTACCCTACCCGTTCCCTCTATTTTTTTCTCTTTTTTGGTGTCATTCTTTAATTAAACGTTTCTCAAGATGCTGTGTAAGATATAGAAATAAAAAGAAAGTTTAAAGTACATATTACCAAAAATAGAAGAATATATGTAATCTCATACATACACACATATATATGTTATCTATACATTTTTTGGCTGGTTTGTTCATATTTATACATTATATCTCCTTCATTACATCTTGAATTGTTTGCTTTCATAAATACTCATGATCACGAAGAATTTATTTACCTTAAAAATAGTCATCATAATAGTCTAAAGGGCTGATAAAAATATTTTTGGTGTGGGGTTATTTTAAAAAAAGTAAAGTTTTTTTTTTTTTTTTTTACCAGCGTATTTCAACCCTTTAGTAATTTATTTTAATTTAGCTGTTAATTAAGAAGCAAAAATTATAAGTGATCTCTAAAAAAAGTCACAATTTCAGGAGGTAACATTGAAAAGTTATTCATTTTAGGATTTATTATTACTATTATTATTTTCGTATAAAATAATACTAATGCAATATTTTATATTATGTATAATTTTGAAATTAAAATACAGTTGAAAAATAAATGCAATAAAAATAAATATTTCAAATTCCACAAAAATTGGGAAACATACGTAGAAGCTTACAAACAATCGTAAAAAAAAAAAAAAAAAAAAAAAAAAAAAATCAATAAAGAAATAAAACTCAAATTGTTTAAATTTTAAGTTAAAATATCTAATTTATAGATCTGATTTATATTTATCTCAGTTTGTACATAAACAATAATATATCTTTTACACAACAGACCCAAAATTTAATTTTAAAACATTCTATAAGTACTGATCAAAAATCTACAGAGAATCTATGGATATTCTAAGATAATCTGTGTATTTCTTTACTTAAACAAAAATGCAAATTAGCCTGAGTCTCACATTTTAATTAGAACTTATGCAAGTATGGCGTTTATTTCGGTCCTGTTAAAATACATTTGTGAATTTTTTAACATCAAAATTGCAAAAAATAAATGACCTTAAATGCGACAGTTGTTACTTTAGAAGCAATTATTCGGCTGTTTAAGTAATATTGGCTATTTTTAAGGCAAATAAATTTTTCGCGACCACGCGTATTTATGTAAACAAACAATTCAACATGTATTCAATATATAGAGGCTATATACATAAATATAAACAAATCAGATAAAAATATTGAAGATAATTACATATATATGAGATTACATACCTTTGCATTATGTTATTCCGTTTTATTTAATAGTAGAACTTCTATATTTTACACAGCACATTCTATCAGCTTCAGCACGCCATTGTAAAATGGCGGTCCTCTCCCTCTCCTCACTCTCACGCTTGTTTTTCGTTAATACGCATGCTCGGTTGAAAAATCCTGGGTTGAACCACCTGTAGACCAAGGTTGGGTTACTGAACCCGGCGTTAGATTGCAACCTCGAACCGGTTCAGTGGGGTTGACGGTGAATGCCATTTGAGTTTTCAACCCGGGTTTTCTGCATAACTCCGGGTCGAAGTTATTCGTGAATACGAGCGTTAATGGGCCAGAAATCCTAATCCCGAGTGAATTCTCAAAATCGCTATTCAGATGTCCATTTAGCGTGCCCTAAATAAAGATTGGCGCTCGAATTTAAGGAAAGCTAAAACGCTGTCCTTACGTTAAGGAATGGTAGTTTTCGACGCCATTATTTTCTTCGCGCATTTTTAAAAATTGATATTTTTGATTATTTATTGCACAGAAATATAAAAGAGGTTTAAATTAAAGCAATAAATTTTTGTTGCATTCATCGAAAATATTTTAAAGGTTTTTTGGCATTATCAAGTATTATTTTTTAACTTCGCGATGTTTTCATGTCCGTAAACAAACTGTATGTTTTATTAATTAATGTATACTACAGATCTGTAATCGGTATGTATTGCTTTTATTTATAATCTTTAGAGTTTTGGGATCATATTAACATGTAATTTTATATATTTGATCACGTTTTCGTAATTTAAATTTATTATTATTATTTTTTTTATTATTTGTGCCCTTGTGCAAATTTGAGATATCCTAACCATAAACTACTGTATAGTTTCATGTTTATACATAACTTAATTTATTTCATTGCTTGTCTCGATGCTATAAACTATTTATTTTATCGACAGATCGAATACGCTATGTACTGAGTTTTATATTTTCTATATTAAATACTTTATACATTCATTTAGCATGAAGTTTGCTTTTAATTATCGCTCTAAAAAAGTTATGCAGGTTAGTCCTATGAAATAAAATGTATTTCTAAAGTATTTCTTATTTTGATGAGTTCAATGATTTTGTTTAATTCACAATGTTTCTGCATCTTGGCTTTCTTTCTTAAAAAAAAAAATAAAAATAAAATAAAAATAATAAATTGTAAAACTCAGGATAACTAAATTAGAATTCTTCAGACGATTATTTTATTAATTAAACATACACGTTTTATATTTTAAGAAATATTTCTGAAATAATGCATATTTTAATTTACCAATATGCAACTACCTTATTTTCTTTATGTTCCTATAAAATGTGTTTTCATAATACTTCACACACACACACACAAAAAAAATTAAATGTTTATTGGAGTTTTTTACTTTTTTTTAAGCAGCCAATATTGCCCTTTATTAAAACATTTAATATGCAAACACAAATCTTCCCATTTCTTTAAAGTTAAATAAACATATTGTGAGTCAAAAATTTAAATTTTACTTAAATGAAATTAAAACAAAACACATTTTATAAATATTGTGTTGATTTAAATTTATAAAGTATGTGCAAAATAAAATCTAGTTTGCATGTATATTTATAAATAATTCTTTACAATGTATTAAACATTTTATCTTAACCATAGATCTAAAGACTTCATTGTGTTAAAAAAAATTTTGTTGTTGTTTTTCAGAATCTTAACTTTATGGTCTTCACAAGTTAGAATAGTCTTCAATCTACTCCGTGAACCTGTTGTGGCCAAAAAAGTGTCACAGAGTGCATGGTTTGTATTATTAAAATCACCATTCCTCAGTGACACTTCTCTGGACAAATTATCTGCATATTGATGAAAGCTCAATCTCAATGCTTTGCAGTTCTGACTTAATTCTCCATGGTTGTGACTAGCACTTCAGGTATGACTTCAGATGTTGATATTATATTCTTATTATGAAAAGTAACAAATGAAACAACAAATCTTAAAATTTTGTTAAAATTGTTTGGTACTTTTCGGTTAGCTGGGTGCCAGTATTATATATACATAAATATGTATGTATATATGCTTATTTATATACATATATATGTATGTATAGCACTGGTGCCCGGCTAACTAAAAAGTACCGATTATTTTATATAGATTATAAAAAAAACAACTGTCTCAGGAACAGTAAAGTGACATTGATTACCAGTTATTTTAGAAAAAAATACTGTTAAAAGTCTTTGCTGGAATATGTAGATTACTCAGCATCCTATACCTTATCTATTTATTAAAAAAAAATTGTTTAAAATTTAACTTTTTTGTTGCTAAATACAGAGTAAAGTTACCCACCTTTTTAAGAATGGCTCATATATGTTTTCCATGTTTAATACTATTGTATTCCATGATTGTAATAGTGTCCAATTTATAAAAGCTATTAAAATTCAATGCAACCCCCCCCCCCCCCCCCCAGAAAACCACTGTTAGCAATGTTACTTCAAGTAGGGGAGACGGTACCTCTGAAAACTGTAAATACTTTCCTTTAAATAAATTATATTTTTTAAATGTATAAGGAAACACAGTACTACTGTTTCAATGTAACAAGAATACAAAGCTTTACTATTTTGCATGCACACTACTGTCTAAGCAAGATATGTATATTTTGCTTTCTTGAATCTAAAAAAAAAAAGTTGTAAGTGTTTTGTTGATAATCTTGTATCCCTAAAATTATAATTTACTATTTAATATCTAAATAAAGATGTTAGCTTTAACTTATAAGGTTTGTTTTATTTAAATTCTCAAACCTAATTGAGTAAATAGTTGTAATGCTTAAAATCCATGTGATGGGGCACCATTGAACAAATAAAACTATGAAGTAAAGAGTTATAGACGTATCTAAATATTAGTGTTGAAATTTTTTTTAAATATGAAAATTAAGAGATTAATTGTTATTATGCTTAATATGAAAGCTGTACTAATGCAGGGCTTCAACTACAAGCAAATTCAAGACACACAACAATAATTCAAGATTTAGCAGATCTGTCTAACAAACCCTATACTGTTTCATTTACAATGGTAAACATTATTTCTGGATTTCATAAAACAGGGTTTTATCCATTTTATATAACAATTTGAATGTAAATGATTTCATTTTAGTTCAATTTCATGCAAAAAGAACTCTTCATTACATTGGTCAGATTAAATTGCTTAATGTCTTTGTAAAAAAGAACATATGATGTATTTTTCCATATGCATCAGATACCAATTTGGTTGATTTTAAGGATGCTATATAAAAAAGTTGTCACAATTAAACGGAATTGGAGGGATCCTCTGTTCTATCTCAACAATGTGCTTTGATGGATACAAAGTTGGTTAAATAATAAAAATATAGTAATTTCAGGTAAATGTAATTGCGTAATTTTATTCTTATTATTTTATACTTTGGAAAGATCAGTTTTTAATAAAAACTGTCAATATTTTCATATTTTGTTTATTTGTTCAAAGGTACCCCTATGTGGGGCATGTTTGAACAGAAAACCTTCATCTTTTTAAAGCCTCACAACATATTTAATTTATCTGAAAAACTAATTTTTTATTTCATATGATGCATAATTGCATTCTTTCACTCACTAAATATTTAAAATTCAATAAATATAACTCAAGTAAAAAATATGTGGATTTTTTAAAAAAATGTTCAAAGGTGCCCCCCTCTCCCCTATTATGTCAGTGATCTTATTAAGTCAGGTTAATTATTAAAAATTGTTATGTTAACCTGGTATTTTTATATTAATACATAAGCATTATTTGAGTCTAGTTGTAAAATAAACAAAAATGCTTAGTAAAATTCTGTGTGTTAGTGTTATTTTGATTAATTGTTTTAGCAGACTATTCATTCAAAAATATTTATTTATATAATAACTGCAATATTTTGTAATTAAAAAAAATTGAAATTCACCTCCCCACCCCCCCATTTTTTAAAGAAATGGTAACTCTTTCAGAGTTCATTATTGCTAATTTTAATTTTATATATTAAACATTTTGCATCTTTATAAAAATAATATAATTGTCTATAAAAACAGACACTGAATTTTTCCATATGCTGAATTATAGAAATTAAATTGCCTAAATTAAATAAAAACCCCAAGTATTATATTGGTAAAATTGATTTTATTTTATTGATAGCCTTTACAGGTTAATATCTATATGTATTCTATTATGTAAGATTGCAAATGTCTGGGTAAAGAAAAAAAATGTTTTCCTCTACTTCTCAGAAAATAAATATAAATTCAGGAGTTGATGCAAGTGCAAGGTTTTTCTCTTGGAGCCCATTTTCTGAAAATAAACATTATTCTAATGAAATATAACATTTTGTAATGAAAGATGAAATCCAGTGATTCAAATTCAAATCAAGCATTTATTAATAAATTATTTAATCCCTGCTAAAGTTTTCCTTCCTGGTAGAGTTGTTTTGTTTGCAAATTAGATATTTTACAACCTAACAATCACAAAAAAAAATATTTTTTATGGAATGAAATTTTGTGAAGGTTTATTCCTAAATATCTTTTAGCCATGGCCAAAACCTTTTGCTTGAAAAATTTAAACATGAACTCAAATAATTAAAAATGAACATCTTAAAAATATATATTTCAGGAAATAAAACTTAAAAAGAGTCTGTAAATAATAACAGTTATTATTTCCATTATTTAATTATGTTTAAAAAATAAACAAAATGTTTTACTTTTAAGCCATGTGTAATTCAGGAATTACTGGAATTTTTAAAATCCACAATTTCCTCTGCTTTCTTTTTTTACATGCTTTTTTCTTTTTCTTTTCAATGATAATAATTAACAGAATAGTAGCAAAATTCAATTTCAAAAAGCGTGCAAAACTAAGAACGTCAGATAATGTGCTTGATTGTTTGATCGACAGCGCAGCGATTCTGTGTGCTGATTGGTTTATCGTCTGTGTAATCGGTATCATGTTCCGAAGATTGACGAAGCCAGATCGTAGATAAGGAAAGCCGAAGCTTGTTTAGGCAGACCGGTCTGAATAGCGTTTTAGGAATCCTTAAATAGTGATCGCTAAATTTAAGTTAAGAATCGCTATTTAGTAAACCTTATTCAGTGGACATCTGAATGCCTGCCTATATTTTATCCTTGGAGGATGTTTTTTGAAATACTTACTTGCTATACGAAAAAAATAAAAAAATTGATGAATAATAAGGTATTTTTTTTTTTTTTTAAAGGCCTAAATGAAATAGGGTAGACTAATACTTAATGAACCGCAATTAAAAAAATACGCTAATAAAAGCATTTTCTTAGGTAAATTTAAATATAAAACATATATACTGCCGTACAATAGCTGTGATCAAAAATCCTCAGTTAAACTGACAGTTTGCCGGTCTGTATCTTAAAAGTCTTTGGTCAGGTCAGTCTGAAAAAAGTCACGTGATGCCGGTAATTTACCCAAGGAACTTCTAACTGATAAGAAGGGAAGATGCTACTGCTTTGCCTGATAACTGTTTCATTGGCTAGCGGGGACTTACATTACACGTCTACGGAGCCTTCCCTTCTTTATACGCTAGACGTTTTTACCTTGATTACGTGATCAAAACGCAGATGGAATACCCTCCATTGCATCGTGTCCGTGACGAAAAGAAAAGATAACAAACGGTGTAAAAATACCTTTATTTTACACAGTGTTGGGCAGAATCTGATTACAAAGAAATGAAATTACAGAATAAAATACATTATAATCTCCTCACAATGCAATGGAGGATATTCCAAATATGGATTCGAGGCTGAAAAAAGTCACGTGATACCGGTAATTTACCCAAGGAACTTCTAACTGATAAGAAGGGAAGCCGCTACTGCTTTCCCTCATGAACTGTTTCATTGGCTAGCGGGGATTTGCATTACATGTCTACGGAGCCTTTCTTTCATTACGCTAGAAGTTTTTACCTTGACC
The DNA here is from genome assembly GCA_963932465.1 of Maratus speciosus. Lineage (NCBI taxonomy): Eukaryota > Metazoa > Arthropoda > Arachnida > Araneae > Salticidae > Maratus > Maratus speciosus. The sequence goes on along the minus strand of OZ010791.1, from coordinate 13,666,054 downwards.
ACTCAGTAGTCATAGCGTAGATGGAATGTTCTCCATTGATTAACATGTAATGCATTACAAAGTAATTTCCATTACGCTTTTAAAACATAATCTGATTATCGCGTAATAGATTACAAATCAATTCTCATTTTATCTTTTAAAATTTAATTAGATTAATTTGTAATAGATTACAAGATGATTCAGATTGCATTTTTAATTGTATAATTCAATTAACCTGTAAACTATTACAAGATGATTCAGATTCGATTTTTAATTATATAACCCAATTAACCTGTAATCGATTACAAGATGATTCCGATTACTTTTTAATAATAGAATACAGTTAACTTGTAATGGATTATAAGTCAATTCTACCGGATGTCACAAAAATGACTGATGGATTTTAAACTTCAATAACTTGCAAACGGTGACAGAGATTAATTTTTTTTTGCAGGAGTGTTATGTAAATTGTCAAGAGTTTTTATGCTGCTATTCTCAGTTTTAGCTAAAAATAGCGTCGATAGATAGCTCTGCAAGCAATAACCGCTAAATCTGGGCTCGATTTTTCGGCCTCTCTCTTCTTCCATGCGAAAAAGAGGAGATTAAGGGTGCTAGTCACTTGGAAACCCGTTTGCCGTTCTCCATGTTAACCTATGGGAACACTTTTTCTCACTTTTCTAAGTATATCTCATGAAAAAATTGAGATTTTTGAATTTTTTTTTTCGGTATGCAACTCTTAAAACTTGCCGCTTTTCATCCCAGTTTTCATTTTATATTAAAAATAATTTAAAATATTTGATTTTACGTGAAATACTCGGAGCATGACCAAAATAATTGCTACCTCTCATTAAACTGAAATTCTGACAGTTCTATTAGGTCGTTTGGAAATTTTAAAAAACACGAAAAAATGTACAGTTTCTAATTTATCCATTGATATAAAAATATTTCATTTCAATTAATTAGGGAGGGAGCTATAATTAATACAAAATGCACATATTTCTATTCTGATCAGTTCACCCACGATACAATTTATCACGCCACGGGAAAGGACACTCCGTTGCGTTTGCTCCGACTCCTGACAGTAATGAGTTTGGTAGGGGGGAAGTAGGTAGGGGAAGCAGAAAGAAGGTTTCAGGCACAAGAAGCATTTGCTTCCCTTAGAAAATTTTGATGGGACACGAAATTGAGAAAGCAGGGGACCCCAAATTTTATATTGAATTAATTCCATTTAAAAATTTATATATGTATATTTATAAGTGTTTCATAAAAATATCTTTCATAACAAATTATTTTTTTATGTAATAAATGTACCAGTAGTTTAAACCACATGATCACAATTCTTCAGTTTGTCCATTATTTTAAATGTATGTTAATTTTACAGATTGAATTTGAATAATATTTAATTTGCACAACATTAAAATATTAGTAATTTAAACTATTGCCAAAATTGAAAGAAGTACTTCAAAATTACAAAATCATTTTTGCATATGGTTCTTGATTGTGTCCAATTTTCCTGTTCATAGTATAAGGCAACATAAAAAAAAAGTTGTTTTATGAGCTATATGTGAACTCGGATGAGGCACTCTTTGGTATAATATTTATAGCATTGGTGAGTTTCCAAGCATGTTGAATTTAGAAAACCCTTCTTGGATGAAAGGGGGCACCGAAATGAAGCTGTGCTTCCCATAGCTTCAGAGGTCGGGCCCTGCCTAAGTGCATTTAAGTCTCAGAAATCGTAATTTTATAATCAAAATTTCTTTCCATGTTTTTAAATTGATTATTTTAAATCTTTATGTAGTTTATTTAAATATTTTTCCAATATATTTTTAATAATTTCTATCACAGTCTTTCATAATTATTCACGTTTTAAGTACTTATATTCAATTCAAGATTATTTATATTAGCTATGTAGATTAGTTATTGTAACGGAAAAATACATCAAATTTCATTTAACACACACACACACACACACTAAACATTCAAATGGCGGGGGTTTCGGTGTGTGGCAGTAGCAGGGCCGGACTAACACTCCGTCAGTCCGTGCCCTGGTACGGAGTAAAAAAATCGAGGGGTGCAAAATTGTCAAAACAAAATGAGGAAAAAAACAGTCTTCTTAAGACTATTTTGTAGATGCAGTGACTTATCGTTTAGAGCAACAAGAAGACGAAGAGGATGAAGCGAAAGGGGTAGAAAATGCATCGCACTTGCAGATGGAGACAGAGACAGATGAAGATCGTCCTGTCGGTTTGGTTTTGAGTTCCGATCACGGACTATTGCCTGAATGTATTTCCGTTTCAGAAAGAATTTGATTTTCGAAAGCAGGTGCAGCGTCCCCTATGTTCAACTTTGACTTCTCTACTGATACCAATGGATGTAGGTTCATTTCAAACAACTATTTAAGAGATCTCAGCAACGGACAGACAATTCACAGAAATTGGTTGGTGTATTCTGCAGCAAAAAACTCAGTTTTCTACTTCTACTGGAAAATTTTTGCGACGGCAACAACTTCTTCTATAGCAAAAGATGGCTATAGAGATTGGCGGCATATGCTACAAACCTCCGAAAATCATGAAACTACAAATAAACATTTTGGAGCCCAAAATTCCTGGCTTGAACTGAGTATTCGTTTAAAAATTTCGCAAACAGATACAATTTTTAAAGATTTTGAAATGCAGAAACACAGCATTGGAACGCCATTTTTAAGGTTTTGTTCATCTGACGAAACTCTATTCGTCTCACTCCTCTCTGTCTGTCTCTCTGTCACAGAGCCCGTTCTCCGAAACTATATATGTTGGAGACTTGAAAGTTTGCATACATATAGCTGAACACCTCACATCAAACGAAAAATCATAAAATTTCTTATATTTACCCTTCTAGGCTCTAACTTGTATATTTTAAACATTTTTTTTTTAATTGAGTCCCTAATTAAGTTGGAGACTTGAAATTTTGCATATTTATAGCTGAACACTTGTGATCACACGAAAAATCATAAAAATTTCAAAAAGTGTTATATTTACCCCACCGGTATCTAACTTGTGTATTTTAAGCAATTTTACTAACTCAGCTCCTAATTAAGTTGGAGACTTGAAATTTTGCATACTTATAGCTGAATACTTGCGATCACACGAAAAATCATAAAAATTTCAAAAAGTCTTATATTATTTGCCCCTTCGAACTTTAACTTGTGTATTTTAAGCATTTTTTTTTCTAACTGAGCCCCTAATTGCAAGTTGGAGACTTGAAATTTTACATACTTATAGCTGAACACTTGAGATCATACGACAAAATTATAAAATTTTCAAAAAGTCTTATATTTACCGCTCCGGTCTCTAACTTGTGTATTTTAAGCAATTTTTCTAACCTCCCCCTTTTAACCCGGGGACAATTTTCTAACTCAATAAATAAAAAATTTTTTTAAATGTGTCCCGGACCCCCTTATAGCTAATCCAACTCTCAGCTGAATTTGATCCTGTCATTGACAAACATGTAAGGAGGGCTTTGTAGAAACAACATAAAATAAGGACATACTTAAGTAAAACCATTCAAAATGAGGTCATTTATCTAATTGCACATAGTCAAAACGCACATATCATATGAAATGAAAAAAAATCAAAATGTCACTCAATTATATTAGATTGCTCACCGAACATGAGTAAAACAGAACAAATGATCTTTTTTTATAACATATGTGGGGCATTCTCACAATCTTCTGACTTTTGGGGGGAAAAATCTGGCGAAATTAAACTTGCTAAAATAACATTTTAATCTGATAGACGAATGCCTTAATGATTCAAAATAAAGAAAAAATGGCTAGCAGCAAAAAATGTTTTATTTAACTGAGGTTTAAGTTAAACTTGCGAGTTTAATTTTCCTTACCATTTTACCCCTATAACTTTTTATTTTCTTCTAAATTTTTACTTATAATGAATTTGCATAGTACCCACAGGACATTTAAATAAGAAATTATACAAATGTAGTAATTTTAATACTGAATTTTTGTATAACATTGTCTTAAAGGGGTGTTAAAGAAGGGATGGTAAGGTAAAAAAAAAGGGACGAAATGGTAAAAAACGGGACGAAATGGAAAAAAAGGGACGGTAAGGAAAATTACCACCTATTTTTAGGAAAATCATGTTAAGACTAAGTGATAGCCACAATGTTCATTGATTTTTAGAAACAATTGTTAACATTGGATTAAATTATTATTATTTTTTAATTTACCTCGAAAAGTGCAGGAATAAACCTTGGGGACGGTAGGACTATCCATAAAGCCACGATGCTTGAAATTGATATTTAAGTGCTGATTTATATTCTGCAGTAAATTTCTTGTCAAAGAATTTTAGACATTCTTTCTTTAGCATGAGAAAAAACTTGAAAAAAATTCTGTGGCTGCATCTGAAGTGATTTTCTGTATAAGTTTAGCAAGAGGGGCGGTAAGGATGAAAAGCCCAGGAACAGAGTTAAAAAAATAATATCAACCGCAAAAATGTGTGCAGGTTCATTTTTTGCTACCTATTTATATAAAACAATAGTTCCAGTTTCTGAAAAAAATTACATCGAATTACTTTTATTGAAACAATTTTATACAGACAGCTCCGAACTTAAAAATCAGCATCAGGAACACGGGACGGTATAGGAGTTTTCCTGGTATTTGGACCCCCAGCATCGTCCAAAACTTATTTATCTCGTTAATAGTGTTATGCAATCATGCAATGGGATGTTCTGCAGTATATGAAATAGAAAACACACAAAAAAGTGTATTAAATAAAAAAATATTATTCAGGGACATGAAAGTCAAAAGATTGTGAGAATGCCCCATGTGTCGATTGGACAAGAAGACATCCATATTCGTGAACACTTTTTGGGCTTTCTTCTGACTGAAAGACCAACAAGCCAACAACTTTTCAATGTCTTACTTCGAGTGCTAGAAAACCTGGGATTGCCTTTGGCAATCATGAGAGGTCAAGCATATGATAATGGGGCGAATGTGAAAGGGGAACGTACGGGGATGCAAGCAATTATTAGAAACATCAACCCTTGTGTTTTTCCCATGCCACTCCCTTAACCTAGTAGTAAATGATATGACCAAATCATCGTTAGAAGGCGCCAACTTCTTTAATATTGCCCAAAAATTGTATTTATTTTTTTCTTCGTCGTCTTTCAGTTTTGAAGCATGTTGAAGAACTAACCTTAAAACCTCTCAGCGACACCAGGTGCAAAATTCGAATTGATGCTATAAAGCCACTGAGGTCAAATATATGATGCATTACTTAGCATGTACGAGGACAGAAATATAACCATTAAAATATTATTTTAGTGGTATTATTTATTTCCAAAGTATAACCACAAAGGACAGAAATATAACCGGCGAAAGAAATATAACCACTCAAGCAAGAGCGAAAAACATCCTTGCCACGTGATTAAAATCGCTTATAACTCAATAGGTAATTTATGGCTCAAAAAATGGTAAACACAGTTCGATTCCAAATCGCTTCCATAGTCAGGCCTTCTAATTTTATATCTTTCCGTTAAAAAATGAATTTGTAAATGTCTCAAAACGTTTTGCGTTTGCTGAGCAGAGCAGTTGAGAAAAAACAGCCTTAAGTAAATTAAGAGTGGAGACTACCAATATAAATAGAATACAAGTATTATTTTTTTCAAAGTATTTAAGTTTTTTTTTCCTTTTTCCTAAAAAAATTTAAGGGTTGTTCTCAAATTCAAACTAATCACTTTCTACCCTATTCACGAAATTTTTAACCACAAATGCATACCAATTTGCAAATATTCTTTTCCGATTGTAAGAAATCGAACAGCGTTTCCCGTTTTCTGATAAATAGAAAATGGAAAACGCAGTGCCATCGTTTGGCACTTGAATAGTAATATCTGCAAATTTCATGCATTTCTATATAAAAAAGATTTCACGAATGCGGCAAAAAGATTGGCATTGTTGGGAGGGGAATACACCAAAAAAGATGAAACCCTTTAATGCAATGTTTAATGCCATACGTTCATACTTTTTTATATTTTGGGCAGTATATACGAGATCCGTTCTAAATTTGAATATTCATAAAAATATCCGTTTTAGTGCGATTCCTTGGAGAGTGTCACACACGTAACGCAGGCTTTAAATTGCATTTATTCAATTATTTATTAAATTTTAATGTTAATTCTGATTTTAAGTGGTATGGTAAATAAGTTATTACCCTATTTTTAAATTTAAATGTGTGGCAATAAAACTCACCGAAGTATATCATTTAATTTCATTACTCAAAACGTGCTTTGTTCCTACTTCAGAGAAAAGTTCATTTTGAGTACTGAAATTAAATGATATACTTCTGTGAGTTTTATTGCCACACATTTAAATTTAAAAATAGGGTAATAACTTATTTACCATACCACTTAAAATCAGAATTAATATTAAAGTTTAATAAATAATTGAATAAATGCAAATTAAAGCCTGCGTTACGTGTGTGACACTCTGCACGGAATCGCCCTTTAGTTGAAGAGTGCTAAATTTATAAAATTTTAAAAATAAACGCTAAAAATTCATTATCAAAATCCCGGAGTTCGAGGAATATTTAAAAGAAAATACTGATTATTAATGCGATTATGAATTCAGTTTCTGTAAGATCACTTAGTGATCCTATTTCCTTTAATATATTTTTGTTTAATACAAATTATAGGACTGGAGACCAATCGATATTAAATTTTTGAGTGCTTTAAAAATAAAATACTATATACAGAAATGTAAAAAACAATTGTTTTTAATGCAATTCTTAACGGGGTTAGCGTTTATATTTTGTATTTTCGGGCCAAATAAATAGATCAATCATAAACGTGAATGTCGAATTCACACACACGTAAAAGTTAACATAGATGATTGTTCAAAGTTTTAGAAAATTAACGACAAACCAGACCCCCCCCCCCGCTCTCTCTCTCCTTCCGCAAGCGAAGAAATGTTAGAAAAATATCATTGATTAAAATTTTTCATGAGAGCATGGATAGTTTTTTATGCCTTTAGAAATGTATTCTGACATGGTACTGAAATGTATAATTTCAGTGATTCAACTGGATGAGTTGAGTTATTTGATTTATCATACTTTTATAAAAAGTCTAATGAGAAAGTCAATAAATAAATATTTATTGTTAGATTCTAAATAATCAATTTAAAATAAATACACTAAAACCTCACTAAAGCGACCACGTTCCGTTTCTATAAAAATTTGTCGCTCTGAGAGATGGTCTCTTAATGGAGGTCATGTTTAAATCTAGATTTTAATTGTTGAAAAAGGTAAAAATTATTGCTACTGAAATTTATTTTTCGCATAAGGAAAAAAATATAAAAATTTAAGTATCAAAACAAAAGTTAATGACATAAGTTAATGACTGCAGAGTTTAAAAAATGAATACATTGACGTTTGCTTTGATTTTACGGTTTTATCTTTTATAAATTTTATTTCCAAGTCCTTTCAAAATTCAGTAAATAAATGCTTTTCTTTCTTGGACGGGAACAAACAATGACAATTTCATTAATTTATCTATTTCTTTGAGAGCTTCCTGACAGAATAGGGCAGGGGAGTTTATTAGCTGTCATTCTTAATTTGTCATCAGAGTTAAATTCATTGCCTAAAAAGGTACAAAAAGGTTTAAACACTTAAAAGTTACCGAAATAATAATAATAATAAAAAATCTAAACCAAATTTAGAAGTTTGATGAATAATGCGCTCTCCGGAATTATTTTTCTAATAAAACCTTCTTCAAGCGACCAGGAAAAAATGGATTTTTTTTCATTTTCTTCAAAGAAATGGGTCGTTCATGGAGGGAGTTCAACTGGGAGGGTCTCTGAATGGAGGTAAAATGAGTATTGAGCCTATGGGAATAAATTTCGTTTCATGAAAAAATAATTGTTCAGGGAGGTGGTCGGACAGTTAGGTTTCACTGTATTAGTAAATGTGTTATGAATAGAGAAATTTCACTTAGAGCAACTTTTGTCATAATAGGGACAAAACAGAAATGAACTCACGATTTGCAATATTTCGTCCTAAAAAAGAAGAAAAGATATAAAAATAATAATGATAGTTATAACAAAAGTAGCCAAAGGGTGAGAATGCGCAAAGCATGTAAAATCGGGTTTGGATGATTTTTTCTTCCATCGGCCACCTTTCTTCCACAGAGCATGCGCACTTGAGCTCATGACGCTTCTCTTATCAAAAGTTGGAGTTTCTCTAGTGTGGACTACTTCTTCCTTTATTATAAGCTTACATCCACCTGGTCTGCTTGATTGACGAACAGGAAAATCCTTATTTGTAAACGTTTCGTCTAAATTACGTGGGCAGCACTTTTGATTACTTTTCGTTTCAGAAGTGCTTTCGGACTGCGCGACCGGAAAAGGAGTCTCTACACGCTGCCTCTCGATTGTTTCTGTCTTTCTGCCTGTCCCGTCGCGCCTGTTCTTGCTTGCCCTGTCGCGTTTGTTCTTGCTTGGCCTGTCGCGTCTGTTCCTGTTTGCCCTGTCGCGTCTGTTCCTGCATCTGCCTGATTGAAGAACAGGAAAATCCTTATCCGTAGACGTTTCGTCCAAATTACGCGTGCAGCACTTTTGATTATTTTTCGTTTCAGAAGTGCTTTCGGGCTGCACGACCGGCAAAGGTGTCTGTACACGTTGTCTCTGGATTGTTTCTTTTATTACTATAGGCCTATATTCCCTTGATTGAAGACTAGGAAAATCCTCATCTGTAAACGTTGCGCCCAAATGACGTGTTCGGTGGAAGAACTGGAGTCGCAGCTCGTGAGTCGTATTCCACGGCAATATTTCTGTCTTTTTCCATACTTCAACGGCCACTCTAGTTTCAAATTGACTTATCAAATTGCAGTATAAACGACAGAATTTTTCCTCTTCATAATGATAATGCCTGAGAGGCTCGAACACTGATTTCATGCCGCACTCATCCGCAGTTTGGGACATCATTTCGTGAAAACCACCACCAGCGTTGTCGACAAAAAGAAGCAAGGCACCGGGCTTCATGACGCGGAAAATGGTCTGGAAGGGAAAAAAAAAAAGTTATTATTACAGAAGACTTTCCACATTACTTGTATATTCCAGATAGTGAGATAATTCTAAGTACTTTATATATATATTTTTTGGAATTCGACCGGCTCGAATGTTGTTGTTTTTTTTATTTTCGAGTTATTTTTATTGATCAATTTTTATTTTTTTTTCACTGAATTCCATGCGCTGTTTTTTGGGGGAATACAGTCAAGAGCTAAACAACATTTTAATCAAGTGCTCTAGCAAAATAGTGCTTTTTTTTTCGACTATATCATGTCATGCTTCAAACTTTGACTTCATTTTTGTCATGTTTTATGTTTCCATTTATTAGGCATAGATGGCAGCACCAAAAGTTCCATCCAGAATTCATTAGAAATAAGTATCAGAATATTCTGTCTTACTCTGTTCTGTCATGTGACATCAACGTAAACAAGTGATGTGATTTGTTTGTGAAATGGTAATTAAATGTTTATTTGTCTAAGTGCTACCTCTTCATTATGAATTTGTGCTGCTAATTAATTGATTAGTTACGAAGATAGTATAATGCCGACGTTGGATAAAAATACGTTCACCGGTAAAATTTGATAGAAAATAAGTGAGTCGAATGAAAATGGCCGAGGTTTTGATTTCAAGCACTATATTTGTTCTGTGTAATACTTCAACATGCTATTAATGAGTCATCATCTTGTACAGTATTTACTGGGGTGATAACTTACATTTACTTTTACATTTTTTCTCTTTTGCAGCATTTAATAAAGTAAAATATTCACCCATTTCAAAGAATTTGATGAAAAAGTTGAATAGTTCACCAATTATGCGAAACGGTTAGAACAAAATTTCATTTTACATGATATAAAAGAAGAGAAAATAGTCCCTGCTCTTTTAGCTTATATGGTTTGTTGTGTGATTTATGCGTACCTAAAGATTGTGAATCTTTGAAATATAATGAGATTGTTGATATTTTTCTCAAACACTTGAGCCCCGCCCCCCAAAAAATTTATTGAGTGCATTAAATTTAGAAAATGTTTTCAAAATGAAACTCAATTAATTCAAGGTTTTGCCGCTAGATTAATAAAAAGAAATGTGCCCAGTTAAACTGATGGCATTGTGCTCACAGGCTATTCACACTAACTGTATATTATACTCTGATTTCATAGAATAATGCCCCTCAAAAAATAAATGACGGAGGATTAGAATTAGACCCCGTATCCCCCCTTTATACTTAAACAATGAACTTCCAAATCTAATCAGGGAAGCTCCTTAACATAATAAACCGGTATACCAAATTTGAAGCAAATCATATAATTCAGCATGAAAAAAACATATCGCTAAATTAAGGGGGGTCTAACTCCCTTCCTCCCCTTTATACTTAACTAATGAAACTTCAAATCTAATAGAGAAAGCTCCTTACCAGAATGAGCATAGAAAAAAAATGAAAGTAAATTGGATAATTCTGCATGAAAATCCATTTATCTAAATTAAAGGAGGGGACTTGCCCACCTTTCCCCCCTTTTATACTTAACAAATGAACCTCCAAATCTAATGAACGAAGCGCCATAACGGAATAAACCGGTATATCAAATTTGAAGCAAATCGAATAATTCTGCATGAAAAACCCATTTAACTAAATTAAGGGGAAACAAGCCCCTCCCCTTTATACTTAACCAATAGACCTCCATATCTAATCAAAACAGCTTCTTAACATAATAAACCGGTATACTAAATTTGGAGCAAATCGAATATCGCTACATGAAAAAACCCATTTATCTAAATTAAGTGAGGGTCCAGCCCCCCCCCCTTCCCCTCTTTGTACTTAACTAATCAACCTCCAAATCTAATCAAGGCAGCTTCTTAACAATAATAAGCCGGTACACCAAATCTGGAGCAAATCGAATAATTCTGCATGAAAAACCCATTTATTTAAATTAAGTGGGGGTCTAGCCCCCCTTTCCCCCCTTATGTACTTAACTAATGAACCTCCAAATTTAATCAGGGAAGCTCCTTAACATAATAAACTGGTATACCAAATTTGGAGCAAATCGATTAATTCTGCATGAAAAACCCATTTATCTAAATTAAGGGGGGGGGGGTGACTAGCCCCCTTTATACTTAACCAATGAACCACCAAAACTAATCAGGAAAGCTCCTTAACATAGTAAACTGATATACCAAATTTGGAGCAAATCGAATAATTCTGCATGAAAAACCCATTTATTTAAATTAAGGAGGGTGGTTAGCCCCCCTTTCCCCCTATATACTTAACTAATGAACCTCCAAATTTAATCAGGGAAGCTCCTTAACATAATAAACTGGTATACCAAATTTGGAGCAAATCGATAAATTCTGCATGAAAAACCCATTTATCTAAATTAATGGGGGAAGGACTAGCCCCCTTTCTCCCCTTTATATTTAACTAATGAACCCTCAAAACTAATCAGGTAAGCGCCTTAACAGAATGAACCTAGAAAAATTTTTTTGAAGCAAATCGGATGTTTCTATCAAGAGTTATCGCGTTACGTACATACATACATACAGAACCGGCGGGCACATTAGCTCTCAGGCTTTGGATAGCCTGTGAGCTAAAAAAGAGTACGACCTTTTGTTCATTTACAGGTGTTGCTTTAACCCTTTGAAGGGTGGTGATGCCGCTATGGCATCACATAATTTTAATCCCTAATTGCCACATTGACACCCGAATTTTTTAATGAAAATTTCACTTTTATTATGTAAGCGAAAATATACTTTTACTTGTTTACAAATAAACTTTCTTGTAAATACTGGTGTCATTCAATTATTTCAACATTTTACGAACACAAGTACCTTGCCCTTGAAAGGGTTAAATGAAAACCTGCTTGAGAAGTTTCTGTGAGGTTTGAAAAATGAAAGCATTCAAAATAGATTGATAACTCAAGTTGATGTCTTAAATTTCGAAAAAGCAATTGAGAAAGCTTTAGTTTTATACAATGTAGATATTGAAATTGCTGAAATTAAGCATAAAAATTTCAATGTAAATAAAATTTCAAGTGCAAAAAATGTACAGCCAAAGAAATTACAAAATTGTCCTCAAAAACAGAATATCAACAATCATGTAAATACTACACATTCTGATGTGAATAAAAATAAGTTAAAGTGTACCAATGCGGAAATTCCTCGCATTTAACAAATGTGCGTAGACTTATAAATGTTACTTGGAACCTTTGTAAAAAAATGGGCCATTTAAGTAAAGTATGTAGAAGTACAAATTTTCAAAAATAGGTTAATACTTTAAATACAGTAGATGTTTTAATTGTGAAGTATGATAAAGGATAAAATCCTATTAAATTGTCTGTTTTAATTGGAAACAAGGCTAGAGCTGATATGGAATTAGATACGGGATCTGGAATTTCTGCAGTTCCTTCAAAAAGATTCCGCAGAAATTTTCCTGATTATAACATTTTTTCTCCAGATGTTCAGTTAAAAACTGCAACTAGGGAAATTTTTAAACTTGTAGGTTATGTTGAAGTAAATGTTACTTATGAAAATAAAACAAAAAAGGCAAAATTGTATTTGATAAAAGAAGATAATTTTCCATGATTATTTGGTAGAGATTGAGTGTCTGAATTTGATATTTTTCCACATAATTTGAAATCTGTATATGTGAATGAAGTTGTAAATTATTCTGAAAAATTAAAAATTTGTTACATGATTTCAGGTCAGTAACTATGTAATACCGTGTTTGACTGACTGACTGACCGCTCTTTTTTCTCACCCTACTTGAGATCAGCAGAGAGCTTCGTCTTTGTTCTACTGCAGCAGTGGGAAAAACGGGATCAGGGATTCATGTCTTCTAGTGCCATGACAACGAAGGGGTAAAGTGGGGAGGACGGATGTCCTTGAGAAGCCAATTCAAATTGCTTAGAGTATAGTTAGGGATTGTTTCAGAAAACCAAAAACTGTGATTCTACAAGAATCTGTGTTAAAAAAGAATATTACATACCTTCACCATTTTCCTCGTATCTCTGCAGGCCGCAGCAGACACGAACTTGACCATCGTTACGACGTCTGCATTTTTTATGGTTGGAGTGACTTCGAAGTCATAATCGTCGAAGTCTAACAAATCTGCGTCGACGTATTCGTAGTCGAAATCCTCTGTGTATGGCATATCGCTGAGATACGATATGCTTTCCAGTTGTGACACGATTTCTCCGAACACAAACTGCCACCCTTCGCAACAATCTATCAAAGTGGCCTTGATTGGATATGCCCCGAAATACTCCTTCAAGACCAAGAGGCAAGCGAGGATGTCTGTGCCGGGACCACTTCCGAGACTGCACAGTTTCAGACCGTCAGTACCTGTATGCAATAATAAGAAAGAAAAATAAAAATAGAGACACAGAGAATGTTAATAAGAAACAAGTTTGAAATTATACGTCAAATGTGGCAAATGAGGTGCGTTCGTACTATAACTAGTTTCATAAATATTCAGATCTGGGTGCAAGAGTTGTTGCACTCTTTTGCAAAAAATGCATGACTGTAACATTTATTACGATTCTATATATTAAATTCAGTCAAAATTCTGGCTACGGTTCTTGTTTGACAATAAATTAATATTGCCTGTGTCAATCTCAAATAAATAAATATATATATATTTTAGCCCCCGGTATGCTATTTCTTTCTCCCACTTATTAATGTGTCGTCTCCAAAAAATAACATTCCGTTGTATAAGCCAGCCGTAAAACAAAGCAGATGTATCATTGTACGGAATAATCTCTACTGCAATTTTTTAAACTTCTAAGCATTGTACATTTTCAATTTTTATACAGTCGTATTGGGGGAAAAAAGTACTTTTAAATGGAATTGTTTAAAAACTGCATCTCCATTTATTTTTGAGATATTAATTTTTTTTTGTAGTTTTTAGCACCATTTGTTTAATTTTGGCAACTCAAATACGCCATTTCTGTAGAAAGTAAAGGGAAAATAATTGACAAATAGCAACTATATCTTTTTGTTGCCATTTTCTCATAAAAACTGAAAAAAATATATAATTAAAATACGTGCTATTTTGAAAAAATATAAATGAATGATTTCTGATCAAACAGGGAGCTATTATAAACTAAATTTTAAGTATCTATATTAATGCTACAAACAAATAAAGGCTATGAATAATTAGATAACCGATTTTTTTTGTCCAGCTTCTTGAATGACGAAATCTCACTCTTTTTTTTAATTTGTGTATTATTCAGCGATATAGTCCTATGCCTATTTTACTGTTGATGTTGTTTAAGACTGGATCGTAAATGAGGAATTCTTTAGCGGATGCGGATGACGTCATTTTATATAAAATAAAAGCTCGTGTTTGGAGTGTTAAAACTGAACTATCTATATTCATATACATATATATATATTTCATCGGGGTCGACACTAAATTCTGAAAAAGCAGAATTCCTGTTTTCTAGTTTTTTCTATTTCTGGGGATTCCCTGAACCCACAAATGTAAGGGACCTAAAAATGTATGGTGTTTCAAATGAATTTTATTGTAAACAATTTTAATGGAATAAGAAATTAAAAATTTATAGATTCATTCAACAACTTATGTAAGTAAAAATTATCAGTGGAATAAGAAGTATATTTATAATTTTTCTGTACATTTAAAGTTTTAAGTTTATCATGTGCGCCGAAAATATTTTTCTCCTTTATGTGTTTTAAAGTGTTTTAAGTGTTTTAAATCTTCAGATGGACGTTTTAAATTTATGATTATCTTATCTATAAAATCGCATTTTCTCAGGGATGCGAATGTTTTTCAAGTGAGTGCAGCATTATAGTTCACGTTTATTTATGATTCTATTTGAGCCTGCCAATTTATTTTTTATGGAGCAATTTGAAAAATGATATTTACCCAATCTCAGTTCACAATAATTCCCAGTATTTCATGTAAATATGTGCATTTAGTAATACGTAGTTATATGTTCACAATGATTCTCAGTCTTTCATTTACATGTGTTGAGAATGCCAACTTGGCGATGCTTGCCATTTTCTGTTAGTCGGCATTGTGGCAACCCCCTTTTTATTGTTTTCCGATTTTCTTTTCAGTGTAGATGTAAAGTTTGTTTTGAACCGGTCTGACGGTAATAATGGAACTCTCAAATGAGAGTAATAATAATATTAATATACCTATATATTTGTAAATAAAATGTACATAGTTGTTTTTTAAGAAAGAAGTTTAATTTGAACTGTAGAGTGTGTTTACTTATTCAAGTTACGAATTTTATTTACAATATATTAGAACTAAGTTATGAAGACGTTTTTATTCTTCGATGCATTATGAAATAATTTGAATTTACCGAACCTGCAGTCTCACCGACAACGCAACATTTTTCTGGCGTCTAAGCTCCAGGATGTCTGGATTTCATCATCGATTGAGGTAAGTACCTCAAATTAAATTATATTGAATAAATAGAATTATGAATACATTTATTAACTGAACTGTATCGAATAAATTGAATTCTTTATTTTATGATGGATTGCGAAACTTTGAAAAAAAAAAGAGCTACGATTCGTAGTCAAACTACGAAAATATTTGATAAAATAAGGGATTTATTAGATAATACACAAGAATTAGAGCTTGAGAATAGAAAATCACAGCTGGATCTTTTTAAACAGCAATTGAATGACAAAATGAAAACTTTAAAATCATTAAATTCTGAAATTGAACCACTGGTTCCAAGTACTGAATTTGAAAAAGAAATCGAGAAATCGGAATCTTATAATGAGAATATTATTGAATGGAAATATAAAATTTCCAAATTTTTAAATGATAACACAGTTACTCCTGAAACTAAACAAGATTCTTCAGACATTGAAAGTGATAGTAGTAGCAACAATAGTTCTCTACTAAAAAGTCAGAAAATTCTGAATCAAAATTTGATTAAACTTCCTAAACTTAATATATCTAAATATTATGGTGATTCGTGTTTATGGCTCGAATTTTGGAGTCAGTTTTCGAATGCGATTGACAATAATGAACATTTAACTCCGATTGATAAATTTTCCTACTTAAAGTCACTTTTGGGCGGAAGTGCTGCAAATACTATAGCAGGCTTTTCGCTGACTAAGGAAAATTATGCTCATGCTATAGAATTATTGAAAAATCGTTTTGGTCGTAATGACCGGGTAATAAATAGTCACATGACTAAACTGCTAAATTTGAAACCAGTACGAAATTCTAGTAACATTAAGGCTTTTAGAGATTTGTATGATGAATGCGAAATTCAAATAAGAAATCTTAATTCTTTAGGTGTTGTATCAGGTTCATATGGGCACTTGTTATGTCCGATTCTTCTGAAACTTATTCCATCAGATATTGCACTAGAATTTAATAGAAAACGAATTAAAAACACTGACTGGGATGTTAATGAGCTGATAAATTTCATTAAAGATGAAATTGAATCTCGCGAGACCACTGTCCAATTAAACCATTTTGAAAAAATCCCTGAGAAGCAGGAAAATTATAAGAAAAATTATAAAAAATTCATTCCATCAGCTTCTGCCTTAACCACAAATATTAAAAATAACTGCATATTTTGTAATCAAACTGATCACGATACTGAAAAGTGTAAGTCTTTCACCATTCCGGAAATGCGAGAAAAATTAAAAAGGGAAGGAAGGTGCTTTAAATGCTTCCGTAAATTTCACATCGCGAATTTTTGTAAAATTTCGAATGAAAATTGCAAAGTGTGTGGTAAAACATATCATCATACTATACTTTGTAATTCTAATAAAAAAACAGAAGAATCAAAAAATTCAGGTATTATTATTTCCTCCGTATCTCATTGCAAAGGCAATATAAATAATATCAGTAGAGAAGTAATATTGCAAACAATTCATGTAAAAGTGGAAGCGGGTGAAAATTCAGAAACTGCTCTTTGTTTATTTGACTCTGCTAGTCATCGAACTTTTATTACAGAAAATTTAGTTTCAAAATTAAAACCTGAGGTCATTAGAAAGGAAAAATTAATTGTCTATACTTTCGGTTCGAGAAAATCTGAAGAACGATGTTATGATGTCGTTAAGCTAAAGCTAATTCACTTGACGAATAGAAAACGTAGTATAATAATTGAAGCATTAGTCACACCGCTAATAACCAATTCTTTGATACAAATTCCTCCTCTTCCAATCAAAATTAAGAGAAAACTTTCCAAATTTCGTCTTGACAGGTGGGAACATTTGGAAAATAGTGATGTTGATATATTAATAGGAGCTGATTATTTATATCAAATTAATGACAAAACATACCCCATAAATAAATCATTGTTCGTCTGTGAAAATTTATTTGGGCATTCCCTCTGCGGGACAATTGACGTAAATAAAAATAGTGAGAGTAAGCAAGCTGGGGTCTTGTCCACTCAGGTTATGAAACCTATTCAAAATGATTTGAAAACATTGTGGGAGTTAGAAACTTTAGGGATGAACACTGAAGAAAATATTTCTGAATTAGATAAAGAGATAATCGAAAAATTCGAAAACAATTTGCATTTTCTTGAGCACCGATACGAAGCTAAATTGTTATGGAAAGATGATAGAAGAGATTTAGGAAGTAATTATAACAATGCTAGAAACCGATTTATTAACTTAAATCGAAAATTGCTTAAAGATAAGGAATTATTGCAGAAATATAAAGAAATTGTGATTGAACAGGAATTAAATAACATAGTGGAAGCATGTTCTAATAAAACTGTAGATAGCGGTTATTTTATGCCCCACCGACCTGTCTTGCGAGATGATAAACCCACAACTAAAGTTAGAATGGTATTTGATGCTTCCTCAAAAGAAAATAGCAAATCATTAAATGATTGTTTGTACGGTGGCCCAAATTTGAACCCCGATTTATTAGAAATTATTATTAATTTCAGAAAATTCAATACTGCGTTTTGTGCAGATATTGAAAAGGCCTTTCTTCAAATTTCTGTAGCTGAAGAAGACCGAGATTACCTTAAATTTCTTTGGTTCGATAATGACGCAAACAACTTTTTCAAAATTTTAAGATTTAGACGTGTACCATTTGGCGTTACATGCTCACCATTTATTTTGGCTGCCACAATTAAACATCATATAAAGAAATATCGAGATCAACATCCAAATGTTGTATATATGTTAGATAATTCCCTCTATGTCGATGATTTAATTTCCGGATCGGATTTAGATAACGAAGCTTATTATTTATCAGTTACAGCTTCTGAAATTCTTAAAGAAGCTGGGATGAATTTGAGGAAATTAAAAACAAATTCTATTAAACTTAGGGAAATGTGGGAATCTGGTAACTTAGGTATAAGTGAGGAAAACACAGGTAGTATCTTAAAAGTGCTTGGACTGATATGGAATACTGAATCTGATATTTTGATGTTAGATGCGCAGCCCTTTGAAGAATATTACATCGATGATCCCACGAAGCGAACAGTTCTTAAAATGTTACTGAAAATTTATGATCCATTAGGATTTGTGAATCCATTTGTAATACGTATTAAAGCCTTGTTGCAAGAAACATGGCAAAGAGGTTTAGAGTGAGACAATAAATTACCTGAAGATTTGAAATGCGAGTAAAACACTTGGTGTTCAGAAGTTGTACATTTACGCACATTTGAAATAACCCGAAAATATTTTCCTAATATGATAAACATTTCTGAAAATTCACAAATTCACATATTCTGTGATGCTAGTCCCAAAGGGTATGGAGCAGTTGCTTATTTACGTTCCATTTCATTAACTGGCGAAATTCAAACAAGTTTTGTTTGGAGTAAATGTAGAATAGCCCCCCTCAAGAAGTTAACTATTCCACGGCTGGAATTGATCAGTGCAGTAGTTGCCGCTAGAATGTGGAAATATTTAAAACAAAAATTACATATTTCGAATTTAAATATAAAGTTATGGTCGGACTCAGAAATAACTATTTGGTGGATTAGGAGTTCTACTACAAACTGGAAACCCTTTATTTCCAATCGTGTAACCGAAATTCAGTCATTGACAGATCCAAAGGACTGGAATTATTGTCCCGGAAAAGAAAACCCTGCAGATCTGCTTACGCGAGGGGAAAACTTATCGAAGTTAATGGGTAATAATGTATGGTGGTGCGGCCCACCTTGGTTATCACTATCAGAAGATTTGTGGCCTTCAAAAAGGGCTATAGAAATGGTTCCCGAAGCTTTTAATGAAATGAAAGCAAAACCAAATTTAACATTATTGTGTAACGAATCAAACTCTATCCCTAAGCCAGTATTTGATATGGCAAAGTTCAGTAGTTTAAATCGCGTGTATAATATTACTGCTTGGATAATGCGTTTTATTCATAATGCCAATTCGAAAAACCCTAAAATTTTAGGACCTTTAACTACCTCAGAAATAGAAATAGCAGAAAAATACTGGATTAAACAAACTCAGGAAACTTCATTTAAAGTTGAAATAGAAGCACTTAAACAAAAAAACCGATTTATTATAAAACTTCTGAAGGCACTGGGAAGGCTTATATTGTCGTATTCACATGTGCTGTAACCAGAGCGATTCATCTAGAGTTAGTCACCAATCTAAGTACTGAAACCTTTATCTTAGCACTACGAAGATTTTTCTCTAGGAGAGGTTTCTGCAAAATAATGTACAGTGACAATGCCAAGACATTTTCTAAGGCTGATTTGGTGTTAAAAGATGCTTGGGAAAGAATTTCTAAGCAAGAAATTTTTGATTACTTGAGAAAGAATAAAATAATATGGAAGTTTATAATTCCCAGGGCTTCCTGGTGGGGCGGCTTCTGGGAAAGGATGGTCAGATCAGTTAAAACACCTTTAAAAAAGGTTCTAGGAAAAACTTGTCTCCGTTATGAAGAGCTAGAAACAATACTTACAGAAATTGAAGCAGTGATTAATTCACGTCCCTTATGTTATCTCTACGAAGAAAATGCTGAACCATCACCTTTAACGCCATCTCATTTTTTAGTTGGTAAACGATTAATGTCCTTACCTTCTTATGGATTACCAGTCTGTACGCAAGAGAAATCCAATAAGATTTTGTTGACGAGAAAATATAAATATAAGCAACAAATTACTGACCACTTTTGGAAAAGGTGGAGAAACGAATATTTGTTAGAACTTAGATCTGCTTTTCAAGTGAAAAACATAAATTCATCGCCTCAGTTCAAAGTTAACGATATAGTGATAATTCATGATGAAAAGCTCCCAAAACATATGTGGAAGTGTGGTCGTGTTAAAGAACTCATATTTGGTCGTGACTCTAAAATCAGATCATGTGTATTACAGACTGCAAAAGGCGATCTTAAACGACCTGTGCAATTGCTATATAATCTTGAATTGGACTTAGTGGACTAACGCTCGTATTCGCCAACTACTTCGACCCCGAGTTATACCGATAACCTCAGTCGAACGCTCAAACGGTATGCACCTTTAATCCTGATTGGACGTCTCCTTGCTAATGTCCAATCAAATGTTATCGTGAATTTCATTTGAGCGTTCGACCGAGGTTTTCTGGGTCGAGGTAGATGGTGAATACGAGCATGAAAGACACTAAAACTCTTACACTAAAAATAAGAACTATTATCGAACATTTAATTTGTTTTGTTACTCATATTTACCCTTATTATTGTTTAATTTTCATACAATTCATGTGTTTTATTTTCTTTCGTAGATTGCAGCATTCTTATTATTTTTGCTTTTATATCTGTAGCTGTATGTATCTGAAAATTTGTCATGTATGTAAGTATATTCTTATGTTTATTAAATTGTTTAATATAGATGCTGAACTAAGTGTTCAGCCCGGGGCAGGATGTTGAGAATGCCAACTTGGCGATGCTTGCCATTTTCTGTTAGTCGGCATTGTGGCAACCCCCTTTTTATTGTTTTCCGATTTTCTTTTCAGTGTAGATGTAAAGTTTGTTTTGAACCGGTCTGACGGTAATAATGGAACTCTCAAATGAGAGTAATAATAATATTAATATACCTATATATTTGTAAATAAAATGTACATAGTTGTTTTTTAAGAAAGAAGTTTAATTTGAACTGTAGAGTGTGTTTACTTATTCAAGTTACGAATTTTATTTACAATATATTAGAACTAAGTTATGAAGACGTTTTTATTCTTCGATGCATTATGAAATAATTTGAATTTACCGAACCTGCAGTCTCACCGACAACGCAACAACATGTGTGCATTTAGTAATACGTAGTTATAAAATACACAGCGCATTCACGGCATATGTAGCATAGTATCGTCACCTGTTCAGCGATTTGCACCAAAACATAAACAGCACTAATTGATATCAAGGTATACCTGAATCTAAAGTTTGATGAAAATTCGTACATTAGTTATATTCAGATAGAGCTATAGTGGAAATTCTGAAAAATGCAGCATAGCAGCGATTTGCACCAAAACATAGACAGCACTCATTCACATCAAGGTATATCGGAATCTGAAGTTTGTTGAAAATCCAAGCATTAGTTCTTGAGCTATTGCGGAAATCGCAAAAAGTGCAGCATAGCAGCGCCACCTGTTGAGCGATTTACACCAAAATGTA
Organism: Maratus speciosus; assembly: GCA_963932465.1. Taxonomy (NCBI): domain Eukaryota; kingdom Metazoa; phylum Arthropoda; class Arachnida; order Araneae; family Salticidae; genus Maratus; species Maratus speciosus. The sequence continues at coordinate 13,644,476 of OZ010791.1, read as the reverse complement.
TAAAACGTCCATTCATGTCAAGGACTAACTGAATCTGAAGTTTGATGAAAATCCGGGCATTAGATCTGGAGATGCAGCTATTGTGGAAATCGTGGAAAATGCTGCATAGCAGCGCCACCTATTAAGCGATTTACACCAAAAACTAATCAGCACCCATTTATATTAGGGACTAACTGAATATAAATTTTTATTAACTTCCGTGCACTAGTTCTTGAGATAGAGCGCCCACAAAATTTGTGTCACATACATACATACAGAGTCATAGACTCACAGACAGACATTTTGTAAAAACATGTTTTTCGGAATCTCTGATCCCTAAAACGTGTAAATCTATCTAAATCCGAAATCCAAAAATTTCCTCGAATCCAAGACTATAATTCTTGTAAAGATAGTAGAAAGTAAAAATGGGATAATCTACGATTAGGGCCCAAATTATTGTCTGTGGAATGTGGATAGGTCACAAAATTTTGATGGTTGGACACTGTGTGCATTATAAACGAACTTTTTTTGTTGAATCTCTATTTTAATAGCAACAAAAAGTTAATGTAAATTCCTACAGGGAGAAAGCTTTCCTTCTTGATCCCACCCACCTTGGTGTCTGTCTCAACCTCTCATTCTAAAGCAATAAAATGTGGTTTTTAACAGAAGGAAGGGAGATTTAACAATGAAAAGGAGAAAGAAGATTAGAACTTGAAGAAACTTCTCCCCCCTGAAGGATGTCCAGAAGTTTCCTTGTTAAGTCATTAAAGATGAAAAACGCTGCGTGACCAGAAGAAAAGACGTCGACACTGAAAGTAGTTCAATGATATGTCAAATACTTTTAACAGTTAAAATTATTAACAGATGTCTGTTATGCAAAAAATATTTCTTCGTTTTATCTCCCTTCAGGGGCGGTGTATCAAAGATTGTTTGTTAGGAAGAAGCGAGGATGGCATCAATGTCGCTATCTCTCTTAATTACAATTTCTCCCTTTTTTTAGCTCACAGGCTACCGAAGCCTGAGAGCTAATATGCCCGCAGGTTCTGTATGTACGTACGTAACGCGATAATTTTTGATAAAAATATCCAATTTTCTTTAATCTTTTTTCTAGGTTCATTCTCATAAGACGCTTCTCTGATTAGTTTTGGGGGTTCATTGGTTAAGTATAAAGGGGCGTTATGGGAGCTAATCCCCCCCCCCCCCTTAAGGTTGTTCTCAAATCCAAAAGGGCAACTTTATGACATAAGTTTTAATTCATTTTTGTTCGGACATGCATGAAACTAGCAGGTGTTATTCGTTCAGAAACTATGTAATCGAGCTGTTTTTTTTTTCCCAATTTTTTTGCAAACGCAATAGATCTTTCAGAAAATAGTGTCAAAGTGGGCGTTTTGAACCGCATTTCCGCGCGAAGGAAGAAAAAGCACTCAAAAAAGGGCGAAAAACGTGTTTGTCACGTGATCAAAGTCGCTTATAACTCAATATGTAATTGATTGATCAAAAAATAGAAAACACAGTTCGATCCCAAATCGTTTCCATGGTCAGGCTTTCCCATTTTAAACCTTTCCGTTAAAAATGAACTTGTAAATGAGTCAAAATGTTTTGCGCTTGTTGAGCAGAGTAGTTGAGAACAGCCTTTACTTAGATAAATGGGTTTTTCATGCAGAATTATTAGATTTGCTTCAGTTTTGGTATACCGGTTAATTCTGATAAGGCGCTTCCCTGATTAGATTTGAAGGTTCATTGTTTAGGTATAAAGTGGGGGGGGGGGGATCAGGGGGGTAATATCCCCTTAATTTATATAAATGGGTTTTCTTATCGGATTTGCTTCAAATTTGGTATACCGGTTTATTATGTTAAGGCACTTCCCTGATTAAATTTGGAGGTTAATTGGTTAAGTATAAAGGGCTCCCTCCCAAACCCGCCCATGGCGTCGCCAACATATTGCACAACAATAATACATTTTGTCCACCTTGTCCGCAGTAACTTTTTAGAATGAAAATTAGTTTACTGAACATTTTAATCTTTTGTTCTGGGCCTAAACATTGCTTCACAATTATAAACGAATTCATCTTCAAAATAGCATCTCCAAATTGGTTAGCTTAAAGAAAAAAAAAAAAGAAAATCAGCATCTTGGGGGGGGGGGGGGGGTGTCAAACACTGGTGGTCCCTTTATTGGCTACGGCCTTGTTAAGGCGGGTCACGTAACAGTAAAGTTTAAGAACTGCCAGTTAAATAATTGTTACAAAAATGTTTAACAAATATGAAATTTGGTCATAATTTGAAAGATTTAATATATATAGATATAGATATAGAGAGTAGACTTCCTTAAATCCGCATAAGAGGATGTATCAATAAGTTTTTGCCTTCACATAGAAATAATTGAGTGAAATTGATGAAATTGCTACATTGTATGAGTCCTTTTCTATCCAATCAACGTGCACAGTAACAGATTTATGCAACCGGTATTTCAAAGAGAGGGGAAGGATGTATTCCAGGAGGCGCGATAGTCGACCCAAAGGGGGGTATTTTTCTAACTTTTACCAACCCCCACATGTGGCATATTGTTGGAAAGGCCTGTGACTACTTATTCATGCTATGCACCTCCCTAGCCCCTTCCCCAAATTTGCCCTCCGGTGGGGGACTTCTCTAAATTTTCCGGATATCATTCATCCCCCCCCCCCAGGGACGCCATTTCAGAACTTTCTTGGGGGGGGGGGGCAAACATTTTTTGAGGGATGCTATATAGCTAAGGGTAGGATCCAGGGGGGGGGTCTACCCCCCTCCATATGAGAAACGTTTACTGACTTATGCTTACAATAACAGTAAAAACTTCGAATACGGAAACTCAGAACCTATGAAATATTTTGTTTTAGACAGGTTTCCGTATTAGAAGGTAAAATTTTAATATGGACATGATTTTTTTTTTCTTTTTAGACAGGATTCTATTACAGACAGGTTTCATTTTTACTGGTATCCTCACTGACTGTTAAACTATCTGCTCTATTAGTATAGCTCTGAAAAGAGATGTATTAGAGTAAAACTTGCGAAAACGAAACCTGTCTATAACAGATTTCTTTCTAGAAGAGGAAAAAGTCAAATTTCGTTGAAAAAACATCATACAATTATACTTGCTAAGACGGAAACCTGTTTAAATAGAGTTTTTTTCTAGTCCCTTTCGAAGTTTTATTTAAAGGGCACCATTTCATGAGTTTCCTGACGAAGGACAAGGAAATTTTTTCTTTGAGGGACAGGGAACGTGGAAAATTGCACAACTTGCAGAACTGCACAAATCACACAGAAAAAAAATCCCGCACAATAAAACATGCTCTACGTGATTTTGTATTAATTGTATTAAATATGATTATTCCACAATTTTTTTTTAATTTTCGTGAAAGTCCGCAATTTTTCTTTATTTCAAAATCTGCAAAATCAATTCGTCAATGGGCCGCAGAAAAAAATCGCGAATCTTGGAAATTTTGAAAAAAAGTCTCAAAATGGCCGCTTAAAAAATCGCTAATTTCTTCAAACGACCGTGGAAAATATCGCTAATTTCATCAGAGATCGCGAAAAGAAAGAGATTTCGTCAAATGATCACACAAACAGAAACCTTGAATTTCGTAAAAAGATTGCAAAAAAATCGCGAATTTCGTAAAAGGATTGCGGAAAAAACGCGAATTTCGTCAAAAGATTGCGCAAAAAATCACGAAAATTTAGTCGAACAATCGCGCAATAAAATCGAGGAGAAATTCGTCAAACGATCGCGTAATAAGGTCCAAAGTTTTATCTAACTCTCGCGCAAAAAAAATCACAAATGTATTAGTCGGTGGCAGAAACAAAATCACGAATTTCAATAAATGATAGTGATAAGGAATCGTGAATTTTGTCAAAAAAATCACGAAAACAAATATCGAATTTCGTCAGTTGGTCGCGGAAAAATATTGTAAATTTCGGCAAGTGCTTGCGCGAAAACAATCTATTTCGTATAAAGCTTTCAGAAAAAAAATCGTGAAATCCGTGAATCGATCGCAGTAAAAATCGCAAATTTCGGCAGATGATCGCGAAAAAAAATCATGAAATTCAATCAGTCATGAGATAATCAGCCAACGAACGTCATGAATAGGTCACGAAATTTGCAAATTTTGTGATCTGTAAGTATAAGAAAATTTTCGTTAGTGATTTTTCTCCAAGTGAAGGTAAAGCGTTAATTTTTTTGGATTGTGTTTTCACTATTATGAGATGGTTTCATGTTAATCCGATTTTTCAAAGAAATTCTGAATATTTTTCAGATAAAAAAACTGCATATTTGAACATTAATGAATACTATGTATATATTTTCATTTTTCTAGAGAAAAGGTAAAATTTATAATTAATATTCATATAAAAAGCACAAATAAATACACAAGAATTACTTTCATGCGCATACATATAATTTAAAATACATTAGAAAAACCCAGAACGTTTTCAGTCATTACAAGACCGTCATCAGTGGGATTTAAATGTAATTATTTTCTTTGTGCTTATTCGAGAATTGGCTAGAAGAAAATCATTTTGATTGATGTGCCAATGATTTTGACGAGTTTTTCCATGATCAATTTGCACACAGCCGAGAAGCAACTGATAAAAAAAAATTCTCACATATATTTTTAAAATTAACCTAAGTACTCATTAAAGATATATGTCTCACCTTGAGAGAGTTCGAAGAGTAAGGCTTTTTTTTATAATTATTAATGTCTATGCATAAGCATTTATTTAATGCATATGTTTTTATTGCAATAAAATCTGATAAGTTATTTTAGAGTTTGAGCAATTTTCTAATATTTGTTTGAGTCTGACATTTGATTAGGGATGCACCGAATATTCGGTATCTATTCGATATTCGGCCTACTCGGCCATACTACCGAATATTCGGTTAGGCTGAATATCAAACTATTCGGTTTGCCGAATACTTTAAAAACCTCTTAAAAATATTTTTTAAAACGTTACACAACTTCTACTTTTAACTGTCAATTAATAAAGATATTCAGAATAATTAGAATATTTAAATAAAAGAGAATGATTTTATATTATTTATTTGTTGTTTTAAAAATGTCACTTAAAAAAATTAACCATTAAGGACATGTCATTTGTTCATGAGAATTAATAAATGTGAAAATGCAAGTTACTGAGCATTGTCTGGTAAATAATCCATTTCTTGCTTTTTCAATAACAGGGTGTTTCTAAACAAAATGGAAGAAAATTTCAGGGGTAATAACAAGCATCAAAACAGGCAATTTTTTGTCCAGTAAATCAGGATCGCAATTCACTTATTCAGTCAGAAATACAGTGTATCCCCAAATCAAACTTCCCCCAAGTCGATTTTCTTTTGTTACTTTAACAATAAAGAAGGTATTGTAACTATATTGTCAACAGAGTTACTTTAATTTCTTTGAAATATGATAACATGACGAGAAGTGCTGGAAATAGCAACCATTCATACATAAACAGCACTGAGCTAAACATTTTATTAAAAATGCAGCTAGTACCACTGGCCAAAATCCAGTATTTTCCAAAGGTATTAGCACATTCTGTACAAGCAAATTAATGTGATGCAAATTTCGCTAAAATTTCTTCATTTTTATACAGTTATAAACGAAAATTCTGCTACGGCTTGTACACCTTTCATTTTTGATGAAAAAAGTGGAATGATATGTTGCTTCTTATTCAATATGAGAGAATTCTTTTCATTTGTTTGAATTAACTGAAGTCATGGAATTTAAAGTTTGTTATTTAAAAACTTTTTATAGCATCCCCTTCTTAAATAGTAACTCAAAACATACTTTTTTTAGTACAAAATTTATTTATAAAAATAGTCTTGTTTGTCAAAATGGAAGTATCTGTGCTAAATATTATAAAAAATTGTTTAAAATTTAACTTTTTAACGTTAAACACTGAGATATACAAGTATTTGGCTTAACAGTTACTATTCGGCTGGCCGAATGTTCGGTATTCGGTTTAACTGCAGGCCAAATATTCGGCATTCGGTATTCAGCCAAAATCACTATTCGGTGCATCCCTACATTTGAGGGTTGATAAATTTTCTGAAATATCAAATTCCTTGGGGGGGAGCAAATTTGTGTGAAGGAGCTCGGGGGGGGGGGGGGTGCATATCATGAATAAGTGGTCACAGGCCTTTCCAACAATATGTCACATGTGGGTGTCGACAAATGTTAGAAAAATGCCCCCTTTGGGTCTACTATCGCACTTCCTGAAATACATCCTCCCCCTCTCTTTGAAATATCGTTTGCAGAAATATGTTATTGTGCACGGTGACTCTATAGAAAAGGACTGATACAATATAGCAATTTCATAAATTTCACTCAATTATTTCTATGTGAGGGCAAAAACTTATCGATACACCCTCATAGCTTAGGACCAAAGGTTGCGCAGATTTTAGAATTTTTGAAGATTACTGGTCATTGCTTCGTTTAAATTTTTTTAAACAGTCATTTGTATATAATAATGCAGTCGAAATTACAATGAATGCTTACAATATAGTAAAATATTAAAATAATAAAAATTAAGATAATTTTAAAAATGGTTAAATTATTCAAAGTAAAGGTCAAGTAAATAATTAATAATGCATAATAAAGATTATATATATATATATATATTTAACCATTGAATGAAACACTACTAATATACATAAAAATCATAAAATAAAGAAGTTTTATTTCAGGTTTAGCCAGATTTAATAACCAAAAAAGCTTGATTAATACATAAATATATTTGGTAAAAATATTGCGATCACCAGTGATATCAGCAATATCTTGAATTTTTTTCAGGAATAAATTTTTAGTTTTTTCAGGAAAAAGCATGAGTCCAGTCATATTAATGAAAATTACATATTAAAATCCATATGGAATGATAAAAAAATTTAAATGTCTCTAATTTTTTCGCTACATCTGAACTGAAAGTCTCACTGTTTGCATTTATGATGATGTGCGGATTTTAGGTGTTTGTGGATTTGAGAGAGTCTGCTGCATATATATTTAGTGTATCATATATGTAAACAATGAAAGTAAACGGGAAGAAAGGATTCTTTTTTTGAGGACAGAAAGTAGATTATTTCTCAATAAAATTCCATAATTAAAACAATTGGTGTATGTCAGGTTTGGCGAACCTTTTTTATAGCCGCATACCAAATTTTTTCCCAAAATACTTTACATGACCTTGACGCGCGAACTAATAAACAAATTTAGAGGATTAAAAAATCATGAATAAAAATCTCTTATTAATATTGTTAAAAAATGAGTATTAGAATGTAATAATCTTTAAAAAAAAATTGTATTTTAGAAATTATTTTAAAAAAATCATGTGATTAATTGTGTCGTTGCATCTTTGAAGAAAAATCATTAATATCAGGTCCATACTCAATTAATTTCAACAAAATGCAAACTGAACTGGATTTATCTGACAACTGCTTTTTATTTGATTTATTGTATTATTCATTTGCGAAAACAATGGTCTTCCGGACATAGCTGGAAAAATTATTATAAGGTCAAACACCAGATTCTTTAAACAGATCTGAAAGTAATTTCAAAATTTCCATAATTTTACCATTGGTACTAATGCGGTAATTTACGATATTTTAAATAGCCGCAGTTAAAATTCTGCAATTTCCAATTATTCCAGTTTTCACAAGATCAGGACAGCTGTAAGTTTGTATATTTTATGTAATATCCCTGTATATTAATTTAGAACCACAAGCAACACCGTGCCGAAATTATTCTTCCGCGTGCCATAGGTTTGTCGTCCCTGGTGTATGTAATAAAACAGGGTTTCATGATCTATCAGTAAAACATTTTTAAAAGTTGATTATGAAAAGGGTAGGATTACATTTTTAGAATAATATAATTGTTGTGCAGGGTTTGGAGATTTCTTCTCTCTCTCTCTCTTTAATATTAAAAATGATATATTTGGAAACATCTCATTTTTTCTCAGTATCACATTTGATATTTTATCAAACCCATTTGCGACTAGCGCCCTCTATTTTGTACGTAACAAACATGCATAAAAAATAGGCTTGAACATATAATTTCGCAAAAAAAAAAAAAAAAAAAAAAAATACGTATTTCAAAGAAGTCTACAAGCTAAGATTATGACATTTATTTGGATCCTAGATACAAAAAATACAAATAAACTTACTTTTTACATTTCGCTATTTCGAAAAATGAAAAATCTATAAACACCGAGAAAAGGCCTTCATTTAAGCAAATAAATATCCATCTTATGAAGACATTTATAGACAATTACTTCATACAATTTTCATGGTGTAAAGAAGAAGAAAGTTATAAAAATTTATTAAAATTCGAAACGTCCCAAAAATGGGACGCTAGGCATAAATAGGTTAATAATGTTGGAGTTTAAGTGGCCTATCAAGCCAAAAGCACCCCATTCTCGATAGCAGGAATTCGCTGTCTCACGTTTAAACAAATAGAAAAAATCTCTTGTGGCTATGCTGCTTTTGAAATGGAAATAGGTAAAATGCTCTTACCTGGGATTCATCAATATCGCGATGACGTATAACTTCATCGGTGTGGCGTGGTCAGGGATTTATCCAAAAGCTTCTTGAAGAAATTATTTTTATTTTATTTTGTGAAGCATTATTTATCCTTTGAAGTATCCTTTGAGAGCTTAATATGAATCGCTAAATCCATGGGAAGATATAATGTAATATGAATTAGTATTGTGTGTTTTTACGATAAAGAAAGATTCAACTTTTAGCTTTAAATACTTATAATTAAACATATTACTGGAGTATAAGAAACTCCGTCTTAACAGAGAGGCTACATGATTAAGAGTGATAATACATAAAGCTGCTAAAACACATATTCGCAGCGTAGAAAAAATATATAATAATTAAAGGTGTCTGGCAACAGTCAAAATGTTCAGATGTTCCTTTTTGGTTACATATGAGTGGTGAAATCTTAGTTATTAGCACATATGCTTTAGAGAGTTACTCAAGTGGTCTGTAATAGCACTCATTATTAAATGCGGAAGTAAAGAAACAGTTCGTAAATTGGCTTGTTAAAATGATCTGTGTATGGTAACAAGTTCTTTCTTTTCTTTTTTTTTAATCACTTTTAGGAGTTGCCGAAGAACATCTGGGGAATTAAATTTAACACCCCTCCTTAATCTCCTCAGATGGATAAGGTAACAAGTTCATAGTCTTGATGTCACACAAAAGTTGAGGTTTGGGTGTGGGCTTCGTCAAGCAGTCAGCAATCATGTATTGCGTGGGACAATATTTTAATTCGATAATTTTATCCTCCTTTAATTGTCTTATGGCGTGAAAGCGGATATCAATGTGTTTTGTCCGCTTCGAAAATTTTTCATTTTCTATCATCTTTATACTGCTTTGGTTGTCATGGTAAAGTAAAATAGGTTTTACTTGATACAAGTTAAGATCTTCTAGCAGTTTTAATAGCCATAAAATTTCTTGTCCTGCGGTTGCTGCAGCAACATATTCCGCTTCAGCGGAAGAATATGCAATGCTTGACTGTAATTTTGTAGTCCATTGAATGGGATTATCACCCAGAAAAAAAATATTGCCGGTGGTTGATTTTCTATTTTTAGTGTCCCCAGCCCAATCAGCATCAGCATACGCGATGAGTATTGGTGGTTTATTTTTACTTATTGTTAGGCATAGGTTTTTTGTGCAATTGAGGTAAATAATAATTCTTTTTGCCGCTTTCCAATCCTTCTCGCGTGGCGTTGCACTTCTCCTACTAAGTATATTTACTGGTGCCATAATGTCGGGTCGAGTGACTGTGGCAATATACAAGAGCGAACCGATCGCTTGCCTAAACTTTGTATTGTTCGGAAGTAAATTGTCGCTATCTTCTAATTTATAGAAACCTACTTCCATCGGTGTACCAATAGGTCTTGCATCTGTTAAATTTAACTTTCTAACCAAATCTTCTATTTTTGACTTTTGGTTTAATTTGTAACCATCATTCGTTTTGATTATGTTGGTTCCTAGGTACTGACTTATTTCGCCTAAGTCTTTTACTCCGTACTCATTTTGCAATTGTTTTATTACATCTTTAATTATTTCACTTTTACTCGCGATTAAAATATCGTCAACGTAGACGATGATATAAGTGGAATTTTCCTTTTCTTTTCTAGTAAACAAACATGAGTCAGCAGTGCTTTGCACAAAATTCATGTTTTTTAATGATTCTGCGATCTTTTTGTGCCAGGCTCTAGCTGCCTGCTTTAAGCCGTAGATTGTTTTATTCAGTTTACACACTTTGTTTTCACAATTTTTTTCTATAAAACCCTCTGGTTGTTTCATGAAAATTTCTTCTTCTATTTCGCCGTGAAGAAATGCAGTGTCGATGTCAATGTGTTGAACAGAAAGATTTTTATATGCCGCTGAGGCTAAAAATGTGCGGATTGTTGTGTGTGAAACTACGGGTGCGAAGGTTTCATCATAATCTTCGCCGTACTTCTGATTATATCCTTTCGCTACTAAACGGGCCTTGTATTTTTGTACATTTCCTAAATTATCTAACTTTCTCTTAAAAATCCACTTACAACCAATAATTTTCTTATTTGGTGGGGGATCCACTAAGTCCCAAGTTTTATTTTTCTTTAATGAGTGGATTTCTTGTTGAGCGGCTTTGAGCCAATTTTCTTTTTCTACTGGGTTGTTCATGTTTGCTATGTCATAAAAATCGTTTGGTTCGAATGTGTCATTTGTTTTTACGTGACATACGTATCTGTCGGGTGGTACTCTTCTATTTGACCTCTGAGACCTTCTCGGTTCTACGTCGGGTTGTTTGGACGCGGTTGGTTCTTCGTCCGAATTACTTAACTCTGTTTGAATGTAGTTGTTGTCATTGTCTGAGTTTTCTACCTCTTCTTTTTCTTTTAAGTTGTTTTCACTATTTTCTATAAATTTAACTGTTCTCGCTATTATTATTTTGTTTTCTTTTGTGAATATACGGTAACCTTTTGATTTGTTGTCATACCCCACAAGTATTCCTTCCTGCGCTCTATCATCTAATTTGTTTCGCTGATGTTTCTGTATATAGGCATAAGCTTTACAGCCGAATGTACGCAGGTAGTGTAAGGTGGGTTTTCGGTTGAACCAAATTTCGAACGGTGTTTTGTTTGTTATTTTGGTTGGTAGCCTATTCTGCAGGTGATTGGCGGTATTTATGGCTTCTCCCCAGAATTTTTGAGGTAAGCCTGCTTCGGAGAGTAGACTCCTAGTCATATCTAATAATGACCTATTCTTTCTTTCCGCTACGCCGTTTTGGCTCGGACAAAATGGTACAGTAAACTGGTGTTGGATACCTCTTGCCCTTAGGTATTCTTCCGTTTGTTTACCTAAATATTCCCCTCCATTATCGGATCTAATAGCTTTAGGGAATCTGCCGAATTGGGTTTTCACCATGGCTACATAATCTTTTAACTTTTCGTGAACTTCATTTTTATGCGAAAGTAAGTAAATTACTGTGAACCTTGAATAGTCGTCTATAAAAGTGACGAACATTGTTTTTCCCCCGATAGTAGGTGTACCGATAGATGTGCACACGTCCGTGTGTATCAGATCGAGCACTTTGCCTGTTTTGGGACAGTTTGTTGATTTCGGATATGGGGCATCACTTATTTTTGTTTGTATACATATTTCACACAATGCATTATGATTACAGTTATTTATTTTTATACCGTCTGCTAAGTTTTTATTTATTAATTCTTTTATCGCATTATAGTTACGATGGCCAAGCCGTTTGTGCCAAACTTCTATGCAATTTTTATTTTTACATTCATGTGCAATGTTTACTTTATTAGTTTCAGCACTTTCTAATAATTCGACTTGATATAAATTATTTTTCATTCTTGCTTCAAGATAAATATTCCCGTTTCGGGATAACGTGCATTTTTCTTTATCGAAAATTAATTTATAGCCATTCTGTGTTGCTTTGCTTACCGATATGAGGTTCGATTCTAATTCTGGTACGTATAATACTTCTTTTAATGTGATTGTGTTTATCCCTCCATCGGATGTTTTTGTTTTAAATGTCGTTTCACCTGTACCGTGTGAATTCAGCGTTTTTCCATTGGCAATGATGACTGTCGTCTTTTCAGTGTCGTTAAACTTAGTGAATGCATCTTTACTGTTTAGAATGTGTGTCGATGAACCTGAGTCGATTATCCAGGTTTGTTTTCCTGGTTTCTGGACTAAAAAAGCTGCGTCGCTGCCTTTTCCTGAATTGCCCTGTGTTTTGTTAATCCGAATTGGTTCTGTTTCACGGTTTTTGTTTTCTCTATAATGGTTTGCGTCTTCATAACATAACGATGATGTGTAATACTTGGATTTGTGCGGCTGTTGTTTTTGTGACGGTGAGTAAGTGTTTCTGTTCTTAAGATGCCAGCACTCTCTGTATGTATGGTTTTTTAATTTACAGTATGTACACTGTTTGTCCTTTTTATTATAGTGTTCAGCCGGAAACTTTTTATGCGTTTTAAACGCTTTTGAGGAATTCTCGCTCTGATCTGTGTTTTCTAAACGTCTTGTATATTCATCAGTGAGTTTTCCTTTTATAAACTCTGAATTAAGTTCATTTTCTGGACGGGCCTCGAGGGCTATAATTAAGGTGTTGTAGCTAGGTGGTAATGAACAAAGTAACAGAGCTGAAATGTGCGAGTCATTAATAGTTTCGCCTATGGCTGAAAGTTTATCAACAAGTTCTAAAATATGTGTAATGTGTTTTATTAGATTGCCGTTTTCTGGGAGTTTTGCTCCGTATAATTTTCTCAGCAAATATAACTTGCTTGAGAGATTAGCCCTTTCATGAATTGTTTTTAAAGCTTGCCAGGTTTCTCTGGCAGTGTTTAAGTGCTTTACATGCACGATCTGTGAGTCTTCAATACTCAAGTTGATAATTGCACGTGCTTTACGGTCCCTCTTCGTCCAGTCCGTGGTAATTGGATCTGGGGGATTTTGTGTTATTACATCAAACAATTCTTCTTTTATTAAAATCATTTCTGCGCGAAATTTCCAATTTGAGTAATTATGCGAATTTAATTTTTCGACAATTTGGACGTCTTTTATCCCTGCCATGTTTACTCTTATTTATATATGCGACGAACCTATTTCCTTTTTATTTATTTAGTTACTGTAAAATGAACGATTTCTTTTTTTTTATTATTATTATTACTCACAACCAACAAATTGTTCATTCACTAATTATTTAAATGTTCATTACATAAAACATAAATATATAAATGTTTCTTTTTCATTCACCTTAATATTTCTGGTACAATAACATTCATTATTTTATTCAATGCAGCATCTTTTTATTTTTTTTTTATTCAGAACATGAATACTTTTAATATTTATAATCTAAGCCACTATATAAAATTTTTCTTCTTTTTCGCTAAACATGAGCACTTTATCTGTCTCATTAATCTTTTTGTTGGAGTTTAAGTGGCCTATCAAGCCAAAAGCACCCCATTCTCGATAGCAGGAATTCGCTGTCTCACGTTTAAACAAATAGAAAAAATCTCTTGTGGCTATGCTGCTTTTGAAATGGAAATAGGTAAAATGCTCTTACCTGGGATTCATCAATATCGCGATGACGTATAACTTCATCGGTGTGGCGTGGTCAGGGATTTATCCAAAAGCTTCTTGAAGAAATTATTTTTATTTTATTTTGTGAAGCATTATTTATCCTTTGAAGTATCCTTTGAGAGCTTAATATGAATCGCTAAATCCATGGGAAGATATAATGTAATATGAATTAGTATTGTGTGTTTTTACGATAAAGAAAGATTCAACTTTTAGCTTTAAATACTTATAATTAAACATATTACTGGAGTATAAGAAACTCCGTCTTAACAGAGAGGCTACATGATTAAGAGTGATAATACATAAAGCTGCTAAAACACATATTCGCAGCGTAGAAAAAATATATAATAATTAAAGGTGTCTGGCAACAGTCAAAATGTTCAGATGTTCCTTTTTGGTTACATATGAGTGGTGAAATCTTAGTTATTAGCACATATGCTTTAGAGAGTTACTCAAGTGGTCTGTAATAGCACTCATTATTAAATGCGGAAGTAAAGAAACAGTTCGTAAATTGGCTTGTTAAAATGATCTGTGTATGGTAACAAGTTCTTTCTTTTCTTTTTTTTTAATCACTTTTAGGAGTTGCCGAAGAACATCTGGGGAATTAAATTTAACAAATAACACTATCAGGGACCGATTTAAAAATTTGGGGCCCTCGGGTACGCATATTCACAATACCTACACGATTCAGATTCGACATTGGTAGGTTCTCAGTATATTCTTCTGGTATGAAATTTTGAATATTCTGAAACACTTATGAAAGCAATCGTTATCTCATAGAAACATGGAATTATTATTTAACCACGTCCTACTAAGCGAACGTGTCTTTTCATTGAGTATTATTTTTCTAAAACCCACTTTCAATCAAATTTAACAATGAAGTTTGTAATACAATGGCTTTTTTTTAAAATAAAGAGGTAAAAATTGATTTGGTATTGCAGTAATAATAGATACAGCGATAGATATAGCCTTTACTAAATATTACCTGATGCGAAAATCCAGTAGAAAATGTGTTTCCGAATTTTTTAGTACCATAATTTCATACTAACAGTAATCTTCACCTTATTTAATCTCAGAAATTATAAGGCGAAGATTACTATTTGGAAATAGCGATTATAAAAATCCAGAAACACAATAACAGTGAAAGCCAACGTCAGATATGTTGGTTATAGTGCGCCATATTTGTGTTCATGTTCATCGCTAACAGTGGTAATTAAGGAGTCTCAAGACTTAAAGCTTCAAAATTTTCGAAATTTTAATTTTTTTAGATATTAAACTGCTATCTTTTCTGAATATTTTTATGTAAATGTTTCTTTAAAATTCCCTTTAGAACAGAAGGTATGACTTTTAGAATTATACTCGCTCAATAGCTGAAGCGGCATTTTTGAAAGTCATTTCTCTCCAAATGACGTCTTTGGGCGTAACGCGCACGATATCTTAAAAACTTCTGAATATTTTTTCGTGACATTTTCAAAACATATACTTCATGTTAGTCTGTGTAAACGGAACCAAAAATTTTCTTTTTATTGTTAAAAAAAAATACATTTTTTAGGTGATTATACCGTTGAAATTTTCAAAATTTTGCACTAGCTAAATACAACTTTGTATTAAAAATATAAAAATGTTTTAAATACAAATTTATTTAGGTTCAGGGTCATTATTACAATTTGAAGTATAAGTAGGCACTAAACATTTCATTCTAGTTGCAAAATTTATTTTGCAATCCTGCGCGTAAGTTGTTATACCATTTTCTGCTTGTCAAATACAGTGGAACCCGATTAAGACGCTCACGGTTAATTAATACGTAATTCCGCTTTATACGCGGATTTTTTCCGGTCCCTTGAATATCGCCCATAAGGCTAATGCAAAAATATCACGTTTAATACGCGAACGGTTAATACGCGATCCCGCTTAATTTTTGAGAGATTTTCGGTACTTTGCAGCAAAAAATCACGCTTAAGACACGAATTCCTTGTCTCTTCTTCAGTGTTGCCAATTTACCAAATATTTTTATGTCCAATTAAAAAAGAGTGCTTACGAATAGCAATATTTACTTTATTTAATAACAGATTAATTAGGGTGAACATTTCTAATCGAAAATAGTGACAGATGTTGGAATTTTTAAAAACCCGCTAAATTAGCAACACTACAGTTCTTGTTTGATCCCGCGTCCTAACATTCTTTTGTCTCTCACTTCGTGTATGTTTTTACAGTAGTACAGAGAGATAGACGAATTCAGGATACTCAGATATGTCATGAAATTATTATGATTAAAGATTAGTATACCTATTGTTTGTGAGATTTTTAAATGGGCGTTATATCCCTACTATGTTCCATAATGCATATTATAGGCAAAAAACTGGAACTCGTAAAAGATTAAATAAGTACGACTGCGATTGTTTAATTCTTTTATGTTTTCTTTACTCCTTGCTATACTAACAATGTTTTTTTACACAAATACTATTAACAAGTTTTTTCTTATAATGAAAAGAAGGACAGATTATAATGGTACTGATTATCACAAGTACTAAATATGATTTTAGCAAGTGCTTCAAAGGTGTAATATTTTTTTTTCAGCTCTGTTAAAAAATTAGTCTAGCAGGAAATTATTTTTTTTATTTTTGGTTGCAGCATATTAATCCATAATAAAGCCGTTTTATTCACATTTTATTTTCAGTTATTATTCCATTTGGTTCTATAAAAAGAAACAATGAGTTAAAATTGAATTCAATTAAATTTTAATCAAGATATACCTCAAATATGCAATTATCGACCGTAAACATGTAAATGAAAGTTCTAAAGTTCATTTATAAACGATTAAATGTGTAAATAAGCCTAATTCCTGCAACATTATAACAAATCACGTTTAATACGCGATCCCGCTTAATATGCGACTTTTGCCCACTCCCTTGAAACGCGTCTTAACCGGATTCGACAGTTTGGAGCCCCTTGTAAATGCTAACTCTGCATCTTGCAATTTTTTAAATGCATAAATTCAAAGAACATACTTATATCTTCCATCCCCTAAAAAATTTTTGTTTTAAAATCATATACATTTTAAGATATTAAATGTTAAAAATGTTATATTGTTAAAAAATTGTGGTATATATTTTGAATACAAAAATACTCTTAATTTTCAACACTGATCGCTATCGCTGATACTTGAACTAAAAGACCAATATTGTAAAACATTGTGTTTACATTGAAAATATTTATAATGAAACGTCAATACTGCAGAAATATTCCTATACATTGTAATTGTCGCCAACAAAATGTCAATGTTGCAAATGTATTTACTTTACGACGGAAATATTAATAGTGGAAACTCAAAATATTTGTTGCCAATATTGTGTAAATATCTGCAAAATCTAAACTTCCAAATGTTAGGGTAATATATATTAATATTAGATAATGCAAACAATATACATATAGAACAATATATATATTTTTTGCAACGAGGAATATACCTCGTTGTTTCACTAGATAATTATACAGAGTTCGGTTAACATTGCTGTTGCTATTAGTACTGCAATGTGAAATCCTTTTTCACATTTTTTCTTTGAAATGCTATAGTATTACAAATGTAATAAAATATTCCATTGTTACATTTGATTAAAAATAGGTTTAATTTTTATAACTTTTAATTTATGTATTAGAAACAAATAAAATATGTTAAATTTTATTAACTTAAGTGCAAATTTGGTTCATTAGAAAAAAAATATAGCGGAGAAATCTCATCCCTGAATAACAATCACCTTCAAGGTTTCAAAATATTCAAAATTTTATACCAGAAAAATATACTGAAAAATACCAGTGTCGAATCTGAACCGAGTAGGTATGTGAATATACCCCGGGCACAGATGCTTACAAGGGTTTTGAGTAAAAAAAAAGCACACACACACACACACACACACACACACACACACATATATATATATATATATATTATTACAGGTTTGGGTTTTTTACGTCAAAAAGTGGTTTTGGACTTGACAAAGGTTTAAACCGTCAAAAACCCATAGAGTCACAATCTTCTGGTGCAAGACTAGCGTTTGTTTAGGAAACATAAATTTTAAAACTAGCAACAGTTGCCACACATTATGTTGAAATTTAATTCTATTATGGGTAATTAGCCGATCTTAAAATATTTTTAATTAATCAAAATTAAGGTAAAAATGACAGATTTCAAATCTCAGAAATTTACCTCCAAATGAATATACAGAAATGTTTAGCACAAAAATTATGTTTAAATATTTTGTTTATTTATTTATTATTATTATTTTATTTAATATCTAAAAAAATCTGACGTTATTTAGTATGCATTCTGAAATAGCTAATATTTTTAAGGAACGAGTTAAGTGTTATAAATGCAGGATTTTCAAAAGTGTCGAACTTCATACATGTGTTTAATAATTTTTTTTTATGCTATACACATTATATATATTATCCAGTAGGTTAATTTGAATTTAAATATAATTCATATTGTTTATTGTATTTGATTATTACACATCATTATAAACCATTTTTATCTCTAACCCCCTCCTCCCCCCCCCCCCCCCCCACACACGCACACACACTAATACTATTAAGAATACAAATAATGTTTACTTTTACTTTGAAAGCAAGGTAAGACAAGAAGTAATTATTCAACAACTGATTACTTAAGATATTTAACAAAACTTTATAGTATTCAGTAAAAAAAAAAAAAAAAAAAAAAAAAAGAGATAGAAAGAAAAAAAAGGTAAAAAAAGAAATTCATAAGTTTTTGGATAAGCTAATTTTTCAGCATAGTAAGTAAACAGGCTGAATAATGTAAATAGATACACAGATATTTATAGAAAACAGTTAAAATTTTGTTACCTTTATCTTAATTATAAATCAAAAAATTATTGACGATTCAAAATTCCGAATTACTGATTTTTCTGAAAAACTAACCAACAATTGCAAAAGTCAAATCAGAAAAAAATATTACACCGATCTATGAAATACTTAAACACAAAATATTATGCAGTTTTTTTAATTATCTAATTGAATACATAATTTTAAAACCTAAAACATTCCTTAAATATTTTGAATTTTCTTCAAAAAAGCATAATGTTCAGAAAATGTTAATGTTTATCTTTAACAATGTCTAATCTTTAATATTATTTTAAACTATACACTAAGTTTGATTATAAATAAATTTCTTAAAAATATGATATCCCTGCAGATTTTGAACACTTTAAAATTTAATACATAATATTACAAAAGATAAGTTTTCAAAAGTCTAAGATTTTGTTTACTATTCAAAATATAATTGTTTCTTCAAAAATTTAAATTTATTTTTTTTCTACAACATATTTAAACATTTTTTTTTTTTTATTAAAAGCAAATAAATTTGACTTATTAAATATAAATGTAGGTTGAAATATATATGTAAATAAATATTTATATTTACATATAAATATAGGTTTTTGACATTTTTGGGAAGGAGGTTTTTGACATGATGGTTTAAACCATGGTTAAAACCATCAAAAACTTGCCAACCCTGTTTTATTATTATTATTATTATTTTAAACGGTGGCCACTAAGATCACCACCATTGACTTTAATAATTATTCTAAAATATCCATAAAAATTTTAAATTTGATAATCATCAATTTACTTTTAAATAATTATTTCATAATTATGAAATTTTAATGGGTAGATGTTTCATAATAAATTGTATGATGCTGATTATCTTTTCCTACGCAAGTCCATATATATCTGGAATGATAAAGTATGCAAGAACTCATAATAAATTTTTGGCAATAACAAGCTACAATTATTTAAAATATTAGGGGGTTCTGAGACCTACGAGTTACGCTCCCCAACCCCCAAATAATCTGGTGAGAACAGGAACAGGATTAAATAATTAAAAATACAACATACAGTAAAACCTCCCTAAAGCGACCACGTTTTGTTCCAATAAAAATGGGTCGCTCCGAGAGGTGGTCTCTTAATGGAGGTCATGTTTAAATCTAGATTTTAATTGTTGAACAAAGGTAACAATTAATGTTACTAAACTTTATTTTTCACATTAAGAAAAAATATAAAAATTTAGGTATCAAAACAAAAGTTAATTACATAAGTTAATTACTTCAGAGTTTAAAAAATGAATACATTGACGTTTACTTTGATTTTACGGTTTTATCTATTATAACTTTTATTTCCCAGTCCTTTCGAAGTTCAGTAAACAAATGCAATTTTTTTTGGACAGGAACCAATAATGATGATTTCATTCATTTATCTATTTCTTTGAGAGTTTCCCGACAGAATAGGGCAAGGGAGTTTATTGACCGTCATTCTTAATTTGTCATCACAGTTAAATTCAATGCCTAAAAGAGCACAAAGGTGTTTAAACGCTTAAAAGTTACCGGAATAATAATAATAAAAAAAATCTAAGCTTAGTTTAGAAGTTTGATGAATAATGTGCTCTCCGGAATTATTTTTCTAATAAAACGTTCTTCAAGTGACAAGGAAAAAACGGAATTTTTTTCAAAGAAATGGGTTGCTCATGGAGGGAGTTCTTCTGCGATGGTCTCTGAATGGAGGGAAAATGAGTATTGAGCCTATGGGAATAAATTTCGTTCCATAAAAGATGATCGTTCAGGGAAGTGGTCGCTTAATGGAGGTGGTCGCACAGGGAGGTTTCACTGTATTTTTTAAAGCGACAAAGATTAAAAAAAAGTGTCCACTATAATAAAGTAATTAAATATGAACGTTTCAAACGTAGGATTTTATAAAAATCCAATAGAATAAAATGTAAAATTTCATCGGATGTTAAAACTACACTAGATTTTGGAGAATAATTGAAAAATGTTAACCCTTTATGTACTGAATTATGAATTCACGAAAATTTTTATCTTCTAAAGCATTTTTCGTGAATTTTTGAAACTACATTAGAAGATTTACACAATCATTTAATAAATTTTAAAAGGATTGAAGGATTTCGAAGGATTCATTCAATTTGAATTGAGAGGGATTTTGTGCACTATTTATAACCCCTCTCCAATCGTTTATTTTAAATAGTTTTCTCAGTATTTTGTAGAATTAGGAAATGTACAAATATTATGTTCTTACAATAGAAATGTAGAAATATTTCCGAATTGAACACCCTCCCCCCCCCCTCCCCCCGCAGCGCCAAGAAAGCTAAAAAGATGCAAAGGCAAAAGAAATCATCCTTTTAAAAATATTTTAGTTTTGCGTAACCCATAACGCTTTTGGGACAAGATAAGGTATAACTCATTCTAAACTGTATTACTAGTAATCGATGTATTAAATAAATTTTATAACAAGTTATTTTAATGGTACTTACAAGCACCGGCAGTAGATAAAGGGTCAAGCAGCATTTGGGGGCCCTGGACCCAGTGGTGTAGTCCTGGAAAATAAAGTGTATGTGTGTGTGTGTGGGGGGGGGGGGGGGGGGGCGCTTAGAGTCCTGCTGAACATAAGGTCCGTGCCACATGGGTCAAACTTATTTTTAAATCTTGTCTTCCATCTTGAATTGCCGAGAAAAGTAATTACAAAATTAAACATAGTTTAAATTAAATTTAAGCTTCCAAAAATCACATTTTATCAGGTTTTTTTCTAGAAATATTTAGACTAGAAACCCTAGTAAGTAGATTGCATCTAACATGCAAGTGTAATATGCGAATCTTTTTTAAAGATTCAAATTCTAAAGAGGTGAAATACAAAAAGAATGTTCCAAAATCACGGTTTCATCATGATTTTAGTTGAACTATTCTAGCAAAGCTCAACGAACTCAAGTAACGAATCTCAGTATCACACGTCCTTTTCGATATATTTAACACGTTATAATTTATTAAAGTTTTCAATTTTGTTGGAAGATATAAAAATTCAATACTTTTATTCTTAAAATTGTTAGTTTATTAAAGAGCTTATCCTTAAAAAAAAAAAAAAAGAAGTAAAATAAAATAAAAAATAAATAAAAGAAAAAAAAAGTTTTGGGAAATCTGCGTCCTCCAGGTTCCTAGCGCTCCCCCTTGAAAATAAAAAGTAAAGGGACGTTTGAGATAAAATAAAAAAGTGAGGGGACGCCGTCCGCCCGCGTCCCCCCTCAACTACACCACTGCCTGGGCCCGTGCCTCGAATGTCCTGCCGTAAATCAGGCACTGAACACCATAAAATTAGTAATGGCTAGTTAGTTACCTTTATCCAAGACTTCTTTAATGGCGTACACCTTCAACGCCTGCTCGAGCAGATCACACAGGAGCCCGGTGTGGAGCATCGCATATTTGTGCAGGTAGGCGCACCGGTGAGCCGCGTTTTCGTAGTAATAGCACGGGGAATCCCCTTTATACTCCCAGTTCGGATCCGGGGAGTAAGCTTCTCCGATTTCTCCCATGCCGTTCATGATTTCATATTTACTCACATCAAATTGATCTTTCTGTTTTCGAAATACGACCGAATAGAGATCGACGATCAGTTCGCTGTTCGCCATGGCGATCAAACAAAGACTGACCAAAGAATTTCTATCTATTATTATAAGTTTTTGGGACTGACCATGCTTGTTTCAGTCTATGTATGTAGACAGTTCGAGAACAACAATACTAATTTCCTCCTTTCCGGGTTGGCATAGCATTGATAGACGCTACTCTCTTATCTCTCTTTTTTCCCACTTCATTTCCGTTTCGTGAGCTATATGGAGATTAGAGATGAGCCCGGGCTTAGACTCGATTTTTAGGTGCGTTCATATCGCAATTATTGGTCCGTCTGTCTGTCTCTTCGCATACAACAGCACAAAAACAACCCAACCGAATGGTTTCAAATTAAATGGAATTAGGGATGCACCGAATAGCGATTTTGACCGAATATACGGCCTACAGGCGAACCGAATACCGAATATTCGGCCAGCCGAATAGTAACTGCTAGACCGAACACTGAATATTCGGCTTGTCGAATATTTTTATATTTCAAAGCTTAAAGGCATTAAAATCTTAAATTTTAAAACAATTTTACATACTATTTAATACAGAAACTTACATTTTAATAAACAACAACTTTTCACAGGTAAACTTTATATTGAAAAAAATCTGCTTTGAGTTATTTAAGAATAGGATAGTTATAAAACTTTTTTAATTAATAAAATTTTAAATTTCACTGTTTCTTCTGAGAAATAAAATAAATGAATAAAATTTTCTTAAATTCTAAGAGAAACATTTTAAAATCAACGAGAAATCGTGAAAAAATTGGAAGAAAAATTGTACAGGATCCTATATTATTTGTTTGTCAGGAAGAGACCAAAGTAAAAGTAAATAAATAATACAATCTATTCAAATTTTATAGGGTGGCAACTCAGCAAGAATAACTATTCTACTCCCTTTGATTAAGCAAGGAAGTTGTTTAATGCATCCTAGATCGGTGTCTGGAGTGGACGATCATTTTCAGAGATTGTAAACGTTGTTCTTAAAATCTTAGCAAGAAACAGATTATTTACTGGATACTGTTCAGGAACCTGTATTTGTACATAATTAATTCCTATGAAAATCCTCGTGATTGGTTAATTTTCTTAAATAATACTTAACAAACAGCAATAAATAATGTAAAAACATTCTCTTTCATTTAAATAGGATCCTGTTTCTAATTATTCTGAATATCTTTAAGTTGACTGTTTAAACGTAGAAGTTGTATATAAGGTTTTTAAAAATATGTTTAAAAAGTTTTTTTTAAGCAGGGTTGGTAAAAAACCGGTTTGATTTAAAAAACCCCTCAAAAACCCGGTTTTTTTGGTTTAAACCAGGTTTTTTAAAATATATTTTCCTATTACATATACATGCATATTTATTGATAAAAATAAGCACTGTTGGATATATAAGTAATATAACTTCATTTATAAATAATTTAAATTAAATAATTACAATCAATTGTGTAGAAAATTGAAACCATTTAAAATTTAAACATTTTAGTAAAAGCTATGTCTTATGTTCCATGAATAAAATGCTCTACATAGTGAAACATTGATACCTTGAAAATCTTAAATCTTATCTTAACTCTCAATCTTTTGATTACTGGTACTATAAATAAATATATGGTGTAGTTTCATAAATGTACTTTTCCATGGCTATTCAAAATAATTTCTTTGAAATATTTGCAACCTGAGATATCTGATTTTTCTGTTAAATGAACAATTATCTTTTATTGAAAGTAAAGCTTTTGATAAAGAATTCCTGGAATGGTTTGAATTTAGCAGTAGGGCCTGTACACATTTTAAGAAGTATTGTGTATTGTCATTTGACTTGACACTCCTCCTCAGAAACTACCATGTTGTTAAAAAAAGGGAGGGGGGCAGCAGTAAAATAAACAGAAATACCTATTTACCAGCTTTTTAGACTACTGAAAACATTGATCTTAAAATGGAAAGTAGATTTATAAAAGTTGTCATCCACTAAAACATTTAAAAAACCACCAGACTTAATACACAGGATTTTTTTCTAAGCTATTTTATAATACGTATTACTTTTATATGTCTAAACTAAAAATTAATAATATATGTTTCTAGGCATTTTTATGAGACTTTTTTCTGTTATATCTCACACGAACCTTATCTCGATTTTTACCCATTTTTTTTGTCAGATCTAAATAGTGGATTCAATTATACAACAGACGATTTAAATATCTTATTGCATATTTTAGTTAAAAGTAAACAGGTGCTTCGCTAGCACCCAAATTTTCAATGTCCTGTTTTTTGACTTCATATCTTGAATTTCTTTTTTATTCTTAAGGCTGTTCTAAAATCCGAAAGGGCAACTTTATGACACGTTTTAATTTTTTTTGTTCAGAAATGCATGAAACTAGCAGATGCTGTTGTTCAGAAACTATGTAATAGAACTGCGTTTTCCGTTTTTTAACAAACGCAATAGATCTTTTAGAAAATAGTGTCAAAGTTGGCGTTTTGAACCGAATTTCCGCGCAAAAGAAAAATAACTACTCAAGGAAGGTTAAAAACATCTTTGTCGCGTGATCAAAATTGCAATAGGTAATTTATTCATAAAAAATGGAAAACACAGTTCGATTCCAAATCGCTTCCAGTCAGGCCTTCGAATTTTATCTTTCCGTTAAAAAATGAATTTGTAAATGTGTCAAAGCATTTTGCGCTTGTTGAGTTGAGCAATTGAGAAGAGCCTTAAAAGATAATCTCCCCAATCAAGAAAACTTTCTTTTGTAGCTTGACTGAAATCTTAAAGGTCATTTTATGTTATTAATTGTAAATAATCTGCGTTTTCTCAGAGGAAAATATTTTATTCAAAATATTGAATATTTTAAATCTATTTTATCTTTGCTACATTCACATGTTTTAAATTTTATCTTTAGAGCTTCAGATATGTTCATCAATACATGCAATTTGCATTCTACATGCATACAAATATAACCTAGACTCACTACGTCTCACGGTGACTGCTGGGATAAGACTGTTAAAAGTAGAAATTATTTATATCCAATAATTTGAAATAGTTAAATTACAAAAATTAGAAAATATTATATTAGATCTTTTCTAAAAAAACCAGTTGGTTAACCAATTGATTTAAACCATGCCAATTCTGCTGGTAACAGAACAAAATCATAATGCAAAACCCCAATTCCAATGTAGGAATGTAAGAAAAACAAAAGCTTATTAAACCCACTAGCCATGGTACAGAAAAGAAAACTCACAGCCAATCATTCATTAGCATACAGAACAAAAAGTAACCAATGGAGAGAATTACTTATGATTACGTCATCATTTAGGCATATGTAATTCTTAGTAAATCTTAACTAATCAAGCAATCTGAGTAGTAAATGTGTATTTTTAGATCAAATCTGCCATTTTGGCTATTTTTTAAAATAAAAGGCTTAAAAAAAAAGAGGAAGAAAAATAACTAACTACTTCTTTTTTTCTTCCCAGCTAATTTTAGAAAATTAGTTAGCTTGTTATGTAGATTTAAAGCTTATGAGAAAAGTTTCATTGGTTAAAAATGTTTGTCACCTTTACAAATTTATTAATTCATCATTTTTCTAAAGCTTTGCTTGTAGCTTCTTCATAACTTGGATTTTGCATTTTTCAGTAATATGTAAAATAAAAGAAAACAATTAGGGAAAAAGAGAAAAAAACCACATGAAAAAAAACCAGCATGTTTTTTTTTGTTTTAAATCATTTGGTTTAAACCATGGTTTAAACCACGGTTTAAACCGGTGCGGCGTGGTTTAAACCAAACAGCCCTGTTTTTAAGTATTCGATTCGGCCGAATATTTTGATATTCTGCCAAACCGAATATTCGGCAACATGGCCGAATACCGAATAGATACTGAATATTCGGTGCATCCCTAAATAGAATAGATACACTATATATGGCCAAAGGTGACCGGTCACTAGCGATTTTAGACGTTTTCTTAAATATCAAGAAACACACATGAGGAATTATCCTGAAACTTGAAGTGTGTAAACAGAATAGTACAGGTCATATATTTACGTGGAGATTTTTTCCCGAAATCCCATATG
This sequence comes from Maratus speciosus, assembly GCA_963932465.1. Lineage (NCBI taxonomy): Eukaryota > Metazoa > Arthropoda > Arachnida > Araneae > Salticidae > Maratus > Maratus speciosus. The sequence goes on along the minus strand of OZ010791.1, from coordinate 13,618,359 downwards.
GGACCGTCAACAAATTGAAAAAGTAGGAATATCTTTCGGATAACCCTGTAAAAACTAACGTAGCAAAAGCGTTCAACACAGTAGATTATGATTAAGTGCCTTATTGCAATAAACTGTGTTATTTATGTGAGAATAACATGTATATTCGTAGAGAAATTAAAGTTTTTATAAAAAGAGTTGCAAATTTTGCCAAGTTTTTTGCTTGTAATTTGTAGAGTTCTTAATATAAAAAAAAAGTTCTTTTCAGAAAATATGACAAACAACATTGTACACAATACCCTGCAATCAGAATTAAAAAATAATAAAAATTGGATGAAAAATGAGCAGGTTTACTAAAAAATGTTTCAGTGCGCATGCGCGAACCCAATCAAGATATAATGGGCATAATGTATTAGCTAAGTGTATAGAGCAACTTTTGTGAAAGTCTCAAAAGCATAGCTTGAAAATTCTGAAAATTATCGTTGATAGAATAAGCTCGAAATCCGTTGTTCCCAAAATGAAGCAAAAAGATGAGGGAATCCATATATCCATTAATTAGTGCCAATACAGCATACACAATATTGCACGCAGTACTGTATTTGGATACAGCCTCTCATCTTTTTGCTTCCTTTTGGGAACAACGGACTTCGAGTTTATTCTATTAACAAATAATTTTCATAATTTTCAAGCTATGTTTTTGAGACTTTCACAAAAGTTGCTCTATAGACTTAGCTAATACATTATGCACATTACATTTTATTGCATTCGCGCAAGCGCAGTGAAACATTTTTTAGTAAACTTGCTCATTTTTCATCCAATTTTTATTATTTTTTAATTCTGATTACAAGGTATTCTGTACAATGCTGTTTGTCATATTTTCTGAAAACAACTTTTTATTTATATTAAGAACTCTACAAGTTATAAGCAAAAAACTTTAGGACTCTTTTTATAAAAACTTTAATTTCTCTACGAATATACATGCTATTCTCATAAAAATGAACACAGATTATTGCAATAAGGCACTTAATCATAATATAGTGTGTTGAACGCTTTTGCTACGTTAGTTTTTACAGGGTTATCCAAAAGATATTCGTTCTTTTCCAATTTGTTGACGGTTCCCTATGGGGTTTCGGGAAAAACTCTTCACGGAAATGTATAGTACCTGTACTATTTTATTTACACACCTGGAGTTTCAAGGTAATTCCTCATGTATTTTTCTATATATTTAATAAAACATCTAAAATCGCAAGTGACCGGTCACCTTTGGCCATATAGTGTAGAATCGTTGGAGAATTGCGTCCAGTCATTTCAAATTTTATGAAAATCGAATCAAAACTTAAAAAGATATTAATAAAAGCTTTCTTCATTCTATTCAATCCTATCCTACCTCATTCATTCAATGCTATCCCGTGATAGGTCATGATTCTAGGTTGTTATGGTGACGACGTTCTATTGAAGAGAGAGTCTCATTATTTCCGCATGACTGAATTGAATCTATAGAATTGTAATCAATTTTGTATTCATGCTTTTTCTGCATAAAAGTGCGACAACTATGGCACCGAGTTCTGACTATTTATAAAACTAATTGGAGTACGAACGCACCTCATTGGCCGTATTTGAAGTACAATTTACGACTTGTTATACCGGTTTTCGGACTCGGGCTGAAAGTAAAAATTTTACATACATTATTTCTGGTGTCAATATCATTTTTTCTCAATTAATAAGTAGTGTACAACAATGAATGAGGTTTGATTAGTATATAGGATTTTTTGCCCACATTTGACTTTGCATACTGAATTTTCGTTATACTATCATCCTAGATATTATTTCTGATGGCAACATCCCTTTTTCCCCATCGCATGTACGAAACGCACGACGATGAATGAGGAAGGTTTTTGAACAGGCTTTTGGCATAGTATTTGGCTCCTATTTCGCTAAAACAATTTGTTTGATTAAGGGGGCGGATCACGTTGACAGTTTAAAAAAATGATTTTTCACAAATTTCAGAATGGACACCTTCAAAAGTTACAAATCCACTCCAAAAAGAATTCCACTAAAATACCAATTAGAACAGAAGTTATGGCTAAAAATATCTTGCATAGAAGCATTTTCTGTAACATTATAAACCAACTTTGAAGCCATTTTTCTAAAAATTGATTTTTTGGCATTGCGTGCACTCATTTAAAAACTAATTATCATAGAACCTTGCAACGATGTATATTCTTAGTTTACATGCGTTAGTTTATGCTGAACCTTAATTTAGTCTGATTTTTGTCACAGAAAATCGTGGATTGAAAAAATAAGTATAATTTTTTTGTGAAATTTAGCGAATAGGATTAGAAAAGCCATTAATTATGCTAAAGAATTTGAATATACTATCAAATTTAAGTTGTGTGTAAAATATAGTGTCAGGTTCTGAGGAACATATACTATTAGAACTATGGTTATATATTATTTTCTTGCTTGTATATTGCCTGTATACTGGGAATTTTAAAGTAACACTCTTTTCTTATCTGAAATCTAATACAGAGTAGGTGAAAGAATGCAGTTTATCAACAGAGTGGGCTTTCCCAGCTATTAAAATGCATACCCGAGATAAGGCAGACAAACGGGTTTCGCCATATAGGGAGATAATGGACGTCACGGGAAGGTGACAGCTGAGATTGGAGGAAAGGAAGTGAACCCTGATTGCAGAAGGGAAAACCCCGTTTTATGCTGTATGGGGGGGGGGGGAGGGAAATAGCCAAAAGGAGTTCAGTTGATGCTTGGAACTGAAGGTGTGAGTTATTCCAGAGGAGCTCTTAGATAGAGCGGGATTTAGTCGGTGTGAAGCTCTTGGAGTATAGATCTAATGAGTTGGGAGATTCAGAGTGGTCTCCGATAAATCTAATTTAACTAGCGTAGGGTGAGAGGGATATAAAGTAGTTTAACAGTACACAGCAAGTATTTACTGCATTTAATTTAATGTTGAACCGGATCACCTATATCCGAGTTCTTAAGTGGAAATAGTGTTTTGTGATTTGTAAATAGTGTGTAAATAAACTGTTAATTAAGTTTAATTGAAAGAGTTGGTTTTCTTTTTAACAATCCTCTCATAGCGTGACCGATATCACGTAGTCATATCGGTGGTGGCAGCATATAAATAGTAAAGGATTTGTTCAAAGTTGTGTGGACTTCGAGGAAACCCGACATATAGTATTATAAGTAAGAAAATATCAAACACTAAACAAACATATATCTGCAGTAGAATTTGTAAAATCGTGCGCGCAAAATGCATATTTCAATTATTTATATTTTTCAAAAGCTACTTTAGTCATTATGATTTAATTATTTAATATTACTAAATATATGTGTATTTGAATGTTTTATCAAACCACAAGAATGTGTGAAAGTAAAGAAAAAAAAATGTTGCGTTTCATTCATTGGTTAAGAAACTACAGAGTTTTTCTTACTACTTTAAATACGGTCATTTTCTGTTATTCAACGTGATCTGTCCCCTTAAAAGGGAAAAATGCGGTTAATTACAAATTAATGAAAAAAATATCAGAAAATAAACTCAAAGATTGTAGTGAGAAAGCCTCACACAGGTCTACTGGTGTATTCGTAAATAAATAATAATAATAATAATAATAATAAACCTTGCTGTTTGAGTAACAAGAATTTTAGTTTCTTATACTGTTTTACAATCCTTTAAAAATCAGTCTGAAAGGTAGTTAAATTGTTATGGATGGGATATAAGGATAAATAATCTATCTCATTCTGAAGCCTTTTCAAGGTCAGGGTTAGTAACATAAAGAAGATGTAAGATATTCCTTGTCTATCCTCTCTTTCTCTTGGAATCCCTTTTCCGGAAAGACTGGACAACAGAACTCATGTTTTCTTCCATAGTCGTACAATGATATTTTAAAAGAATAAGAACGATGACTTTTGTAGATTTCTGCCAGTGGTTGGGTATTAAAATAATTTCTATTTTGAACATACTTTCAGCGATATAAAAATCACAAACGTTGTCTTGAGGGAGTACTTAGGATTAATACGTAAGGGAGAGTAGCCGAATTTGGACCACTTCACTTATTTTCAGGTGTAACTCTCTTCCTTTTTTTAAAAAAAATCTACAAAATATCACTACACGTGGCCAATTTATTCATTTACTAACTAAATAAACCTTTAGAACAATTTATTTGTAAAAAAATTTAAAGTTTTATTTTAATTTGAAAAAAATGTCAAAAGTGGTCCAAATTCAGCAACTGGTCGCTTAAGTGGGAACTCAGTCTCCTAAATTGGACCAAATAATATTAGGCTGTTTTAATGAGAAGAGAATATAACTAATTTTATTAAATGCAAAGTTTTCGATTAATGGAACAATGAAACAAAATAACAGCAATGAAATATAATGAAATCAAATGTCTGAAAGTAAGAGTAATTGTTTTAAATCAAAATCTATTCAAAATATAAATCAAAGTTATACGTAATTAAAAATAGAAATTATGGAACTAATTGCCGATTACTTGAATATCCTCTATGAAGTGATGCAAGTATTACACATGAATTACTTTTGTTCATTTTTTTATTCCTGCGCACACAATGTGGAACCCTATTTGGTAATCTGAACACTGAATCATTTCTACTATTTCAATTGTCTTACAAATTAGGCAAAAATAATTATCACTGTCTTGATTTTCTTTTTATACTCTGAATCATTAGACAATTTTTTTTTGCAACAGAAGTTTTCTTTACCTTATGTCTATAGTTCTTCCCTTCTATCATTTTCTTTCCAATTGAATTACCCCTATTTTTTTAAACGTCATGTTGCAATTACTTTTGTGCTTTGAGGGCTTCTTTTTTGTTGTTTATTTTGTGTTTTCATTTTCAAAGTTTACTTTATATGGCGAAAATGTTAACACAGCTATTTTTTGGCTCCCTCTGTATTTTCACTTTAGTGATTTTGGCAAAGGAGATAATATATTTAATGATTAACTGTAAAAATATGAACGTCAAAAGCACCAATAATTTTAAATTTTAAGCATACTGGTTTCGGTAGCATATAGCAAACCGTCCTCAGTGCGAACGGTTTTCTACAATTCATATTTTCATGGGGGCTTACATTTCGTAGCGGCCTTATTGGTACTAATTCTAGACCCGTGTATCATGCATGCATACGCTTGTTTACACATTTACTGCCACATAGAGATACTATTGTTGCGTGTTTTCAGTCAAGTGAATAATGGCGCCCTTCATCATTTGGGAACAGCTGAGGTGCTCCCCTCCTCACTAAAAGGTCCGACAACTCTGACTTCGGCAATTACATTCAGATGAAGGTTCAATAATTAAAAAAAATGTGTAGTTTATAATGAAACAAAATGATGGATAAAAAAAAAAATAGTATGTTGTGGCCATCACAAAACTTTTTTCTATATAAATCACACCAATTAGATCATTTAAACAGTACAAGGAATTACATCAATTTAGCACCCATTCATATCAAAGTATATCTGAATTCAAAGTATTTGTGCATTAATTCTTGAGATAGAGCTATAGCCAGTCTCGGACTGGCCCGCCGGCCTACCGGCCCGAGGGCCGGTGCGCCCTAATCCAGGGAAAACTTCGCGCCCCGAAGTGCCTAAGCCGCTCCAGTATTTTTTCCCTCGTTGTACACATACATTCTGACTAGCGTACTAAATTTCGAGAATTCGCTTTGGGAATAATCATTAATATATAATAGACAGACAGCACAAGAGAGGTACTTTTTATTATCTCAAAGAAATTAAAGATACATCGGAACAATTTCAGGATCGGAAAACAAAGTGGGCATTTTTACATCCGACTGAGAGAGAAAACATTGCGGGAAAACTGTACTAACCAGGGCTGCGGAGTCGGAGTCGGGCACATTTTTGAGCGAAAGAGTCGGAGTCGGATCTGTTAAAATTTCCGGAGTCAGAGTCGTCCATTTTACAAGCAGGTCTGCGTTGTCGGAATCGGCCCATTTTTGTGCGAAAGAGTCGGAGTCGGATCTGTTAAAATTTCCGGAGTCGGAGTCGTCCATTTTCCCCACCGAGTCCGCAGCCCTGGTAGTAACCATGGCGCCCTGGGTTAGATTTTTTTCATAGCTTCTTTCAATGACATCTTTTAGATTTTAACCAAATATTTTGCATATTTTCAGTCCTTTAGCTTTTAGTACCTTGCCTCCCCCCTCCTTCTTAAAGCTGGTATTCAATGCACTTATAATTGAAGCCGTGCTTTTTGAGGAAAAAAAGTGAAAAGAAAGAGATAAATATTAGAATACAAAAAAACTTTTTGCAGGCATTTGTTGTTAATTGCAAAACATTACCATTTTTTTCGAGGAATACAAACTTAATGACACTTCTTGATACTTCAGCTGTGGAATCCCGCGGCCAGCGTCTTTTCATTCACAAAATCTATACCATAATTTTTGGATAATAATCTCTTTATTTAATGACTGACTTTTCTATTAGAACTATTATAAATAAACTATTATAAATAACTATTAGAAAATTCTAGTATATATTTTAATTAAATAATTGTTTAATTTAATCACGGAAAAATATATCATTAAATAAAACGATAATTGCTATTCAAAAATTATGGTATGTTTATAAATAAAACAATTCTGACAATGGCATCCTGCAATTTACATGGATACAATCCCTGGGACATTTCTCTCAATTGTGGAAACTTAAATATTTCCCTTGATGTCTAATTGTGATAAGAATTTTGCAAATCACGGGAAGAGTGTGCTGGAAAGAGTCCATTTACTACTCAATTATTTTAGTGATTTTATACTAACAAAGCGACTTTTTCTGTAAAAAACTTTTATAGTGAAATATCAATTCAGAATTTTATGGATACGTAAAGTCATTTTTTAAGGATACAAAATGCCTCTTCCTGCAAAATACCTGACTCACAAAAGTAATTGCTGTCAAATTGTAACGTACATTGGAATTTATCTCATTTTTAACTGACTGATAACTAATTCCTATTACGTTAAAGAAATATACTTTACAAAAAGAAAAAAGGTTGAAGCACTTAGCAGCGCCGCAGCAACTCTATTTGGCGGTTGGTGCAAAATAGCTTGTCAATTTTTCTATTGATTTTCAGTGTGTCAATTGTGATAAGTGAAATAAAAGTAGTTACCCTTTATTAATTCCATAATAAAAAATATCTATAGGAAACAATCGACTGGAAATAATGTTTTCTAATTATTATTATTCATGAATTATGTTTCCGAAATCATCTAAATATAAAAAAATTGCACCAATTTTGAATTTTGAAAAAAATAACACCTACTTTTGACACCTTATTCGAGTTTTTGGATCGAGACAGCCCAGAAAAAGGCATTGTTTATATGCATTATCTTAAGGGGTCTTGTACTTTTTAAACGCGTCGAAAATTAACGAAAAACTTCAAAGTTTGAATTAGTTTATCTTCAAAACCTTTTTAAGTATAAACATGAAATTTTGGATATTGATTAAACAGATTGTGCTTTGTAATATGCTACCATTAGAAATTTATCAGCCTTTTACAGAATTTGTGTATTGTTGAAATCAAAATAGCTCTTTTTTTCACTGCAAAAGACATTGCGCGCATGATATCTTGAGAAAGTATCTATGGATTGTCATGAAATTTGGTAAAGATACTAAACAAACATGTGTGTTTAAAATGAACTACTTTTAAGTATTTACAATCGTAATATTTTTAGTTATGACTATTTTTATTCATTAAAAATATGAAATTTTTATTTTTTTTTACAAAAATATTTTTTTATATAGTTAATGAAATAATTTTGGCCTAAGAGTAGTTCATTTTAAACACACATATATGATTAGTATCTTTACCAAATTTCATGACAATCTATACATACTTTCTAAAGATATCATGCGCGCAATGACTTATGGAGTAAAAAAAAGAGCTGTTTTGATTTCAACAATATACAAATTCTGTAAAAGACTAATAAATTTCTAATGACAGCATATTACAAAGCACAATCTCTTTAATAAACATGCAAAATTTTATGTTTATACATAAAAAGGATTTGAAGAAAGACTAGACTAATTCAAACTTTGAATTTTTTCGTAAATTTTGTCGCGTTTAAAAAGTACAAGACCCCTTAAATCTTGATAGAATAGTTTCAATTTGAGGATTCTAAAGTTAAAACCATTTAAGAAACGTTAATTGATATCTTCATAAAAGCCATCTGTTTGATTTTTTTTTATTAATTTATTAAAGAGATACACTCAATAAACCACATTTTGGAGACTTTTTTACTTTATTCAAAAACGTTTTTTTTTAATTATGAAAACTGTTAATAAATTCATATTAAAAATTATGAAATATGACCTACATTAATTTTTGTATACAACAAAGCACAATCGTTAAAAACATCGATGTCCAAGTATACAGCTCATTTGAATAATTAGTTTTCGAGATACAGAGAAATTTCGCCTTTCCATAACTTAAAGGGACCGTCGTGTTTTATCAAAGAAAAAAAATGTGGAGAGTAACCAGAAGCACTTTGTATGATTTTCTTTTAATCTAAAGTAAGTTTATTTTAAATTTAAAATTTCTGTATAATTTTACTGGTGACTTATTGAGTGTTTGCGGTATGTTTCTTCTGAGATTTTTATTTTATTTTCCGAAATTTATGGACCTTTAACACTTTTTGTTTAAAAACTGTATTAAGATTTAACAGAATCTAATATACTAAATCTCTTTCCTGGCTAACAAGAAATTGAAATAGGGTATCAAAAGTGGATGTTACCATTTGAAAAGTCAACTTTCGGGCATTTTTTAATATGTGGACAATCCCCAAAACAAAATTTATGAATAGCATTTAATAGTAGATATTATTCCCATTCCATTCGTTCCTTTTTTTCCGCAGTATGTCCCAAACACATGATTCGTTTTAGAAAATTGCGTAGCATTGTGTAGATTTGATGGAGCTTTTAAACATGAACAGGAGATATAGCGAAGTCTTCTACCTAGACTCAGAGATTTAATATTAAGCCATTTTAAAACTTGGTGCTATGCCAATGTGTTAAATCTTGTCAAGTCAGCTACAACACAAGCAAGTATAATTGACGTAAGTTTATTAAAATTTTTGCGCCCTCTGAAAATCGAAGGTCTGCGCCCTTTTCCCTGGCCCAGTCCGACCCTGGCTATAGCGGACATTTTGAAAAATGTAGCAAAGCAGCGCCACCTGCTGAGCGATTTACACCAAAATATAAATAGCACTAAATTATATCAAGGTATACCTGAATCTGAAGTTTGATGAACATTCGGGCATTAGTTATTGAGATAGACCTATAGTGGAAATTCTGAAAAATACACCATAGCAGCGTCACCTGTTGAACGATTTGCACCAAAACATAAACAGCACTAATTCATATTAAGGTATACCAGAATCTGAAGTTTGTTGACAATCCAAGCATTAGTTCCTGAGATAGAGCTATTGCGAAAATCGCAAAAAAGGCAGCATAGCAGCGCCACCTGTGCAGCGAGTTAAAAAATATACAAAACGTCAATGCATGTTAAGGACTAACTGAATCTGAAGTTTGATGAATATCCGTCCTGGAGATTGAGCTATTGTGGAAATCGTGAAAAATGCTGCTTAGCAACGCCATCTGTTGAGCGATTCACACCAAATACTAATCAGCAAGCATTTATATCAGGGACTAATTGAATATAAATTTTTTAATAAATTCCGTGCATTAGTTCTTGAGATAGAGCGCCCACAAAATTTGTGTCACACAGACAGACATTTTGTAAAAACATGTTTTTGGGGATCCCTGACCCCTAAAACTTGTCAATCCGTCGAAAACCGAAAGTCAAAAATTTTCACGAATCCAATACTTTCTTCTTGTAAATATAGAAGAGAGTAAAAATTGAAGCTCTATAAAAGAAAAAAAAATAGATTTAAAAAAATATATTTTTCGGTATTTATAAAATTAAGAATTCGGTTTCGTTTTCGTTTTCGGTCCAAAATCTGAGTTTCGCCGAAATTGCTGCCGAAAATTCGACCGGACCGAAACTATCTGTATTCCAAAAATCTCGTTTCCTCCTCCGGAAATTTTGAACATGAATGAGACACTCTTTATTGATTGCTATGAACTTTATTATCTAACATTATCAATCATCACTGGCTCAAGACGTGAGTGCAAATTATAAAGCAAGCAATGCCTATAGGACTCCGCTTTGAAGACGCTTTTCACGTGCTCACAAAAAGCTGCAGACTTAACAGTCATAGAAAATGTTTAGTTGGAAACCGCAAAAGTGTTCTTTTTCAGAAAGTTCTAGTATAACAGAGGATCCTTTACAAAAAATCGTTATAAAAGATAAATCGAGTTATCTGTATCTAAAACATTTTATAATGAGATGAAATTCGTTATAATTAGAAAATCCTTCTGTGTCGTGGGTGAATTTACATTTTATTTTATAGGAAAATAAAAAGTTTTGGTCAGGGGCACACAGCGGCAATTTGGACCACACGTATTATGTATATTTACGTATGTATTAATCCTTCTATATATATTAAAAAAAGTAACGATTTGGAAATGGACCAATAAAAATCTGCGTAGACACCGCGAAATGAATCTGATTGGTCAGAGCTTTCTGATGCTATAAGGGGTGGTTACCAAGGGGAAGGGACCGGGCTCTGTCGCCAAACCTCGCTAAGTTTGTTGCCAACTTGGCGATATATCGCCAAAAGTGACCCCAACTTGGCGCTATTTCCAGTATTTCTCCAAATTTCCATTGATTCCATTGAAATCCAATAGGGTTTACTTGCTTTCAGGAAATCAACAAATTGAGATATTTCACTGGTACAAAAACTAATATTAGCTTATGAATAGAGCTTATTTGAACTATTTACATTATTTTTAAGCACAAACACTAACTATTTACAATATTTGTAACACTATATAAATAATTTTATATTTAATAATTTTTATAATTATGAAACTATGTAAGCTCTCTAATGATTATGTGCTTGGAGATAAGGAAATAAAATTGTCAGGAATTGGGGAGGACGCAGAGTTGGGCAAAATACATCGAAAAGCCATTTTCGATACAAAATACATTGGTTTTACAACTGAAAACACAAAATACAAAATACTTTTCAAATTTCAAAAATTCAAAATACAAAGTACATGTATTTTGAAAATACATTTAAAATACAAAATACATTAAAAAAAAAATTATTATGCATTACGCAAATGCAAAGTTCGTTTGCAAAACGGATTAAATTTTCAGAAATTATAAATTTTCAAATAAAGAAGCAAAATCAATTAAAACTTAACAAACGATAACAAAAAAGAAAAAAAAAATTGAAAGATTGCAGCAACAATGTGTTTCAAAGTGTATGAAAGTTACAAGAAGAACTAATAATGAATAAACTACCCTTTAAAAGTAGTTATTCACTAGAAATAAATAATATGGCAAACCACGCCCGCTAAACTGCATCCATTGATTATGGATCTGATAAATAAGTTCTTGCAGGAGGCATAGGATAGCAGCGCCCGCTATTGAGTATTCATAGCCCAAATTGAGACAGTATTGATTTTCAGAAAAAGCAGAAACAGTTTTGTGCAATTCTATTCAATAGGTGCAGAGATATAAAAATCTGGGAAATCCTAAGAAACACAGCATAGGAAAAAATCATCTGTAGGATGATATACACCAAAATGTCATCCATAGTACTGAATAGGATGAAGTTTGATGAAATTCCGTGCTTCTTTAGTTCTTGAGATAGAGTTCTCACGGCACCCTTGCCAACCTAGAGATTTTTTAAAAATCAAATAAATGTACTGTGAAACAGAAAATTAATTTTAAAAAGGTACCTTTTATAGATGTGGTACTTATTTCATTTCAATTTGATTTACAAATATGATTATTTTGGATTGGGGGAGGGAAAACAAGAGTTTTACATACATGTTACGGTAATCATAAAAAAACACAGCATAACAACGCCACCTGTAGAGCGATGCACCCCAAATTTTATCAGCATTCATTTATTTAAAGATCTAAAATAACATAAAATTGGATTAAATTTTGTCCATTAGTTTTCTAGATATAGATATCGCGGAAATCATGAAAAACGCAGCATAGCAGCACCACCTGTTGAGCTATATACACTAACAGCTAATCGACAACTATTTTTGTTCAGGTCTATATGCAGTTTGATGAAATTCTGTATATTCGTTCTTACAATATAGCTACCATAGGATAAAATAATTAAGCATAACAGAGCCACTTGTTGGGTGACATAAACCCAAAGCTAAGTTATTCCTAGGTCTAACTTAATCTGAAGTTAGATTATTATTAAACTCCATACATGAGAGTTCTTGAGGTAGAGTGGCCACAAAAATTGTGTCACACACAAACTAACAGATAGACACACATTTACCAAAAATAGTTAAATTGCGTTCAAGACATCACGAAACATGTAAATCAATCAAAAAACGAAAGTAAAAAATTTTCACGACTCCAATAATTTCTTCTTGTGTGTTAGAAAGTATGTAAAAATAAATCAGTATTAGTCTTTTTCAATATATGTCTATAAAAAAGAAAAAAAGAAACATTTTATAGTAATTTGGCAATGACACCGAATAAAACTTATTTAAATGTACAGTCGTGGGGAAAAAAGAAGTAAACACCCCCTACTAACTCTGCAACTAATTATAATAGAAAAAAATTACAGGTACCAAACGATTGGAAATAAAGTCTACTTTTAAATAATGTATGTAAAATTTGCTTAGGGGAGCAACTACAAATCATAACCAGACCAAACTTTGTTTTTTTTTCAATGGCAACACGCAATTCTGGCACTCTATTTTAAATCTTCGGTTCAAACTATGCCTAGAAATGAAATTTCAAGTCATTTGGACATGATAAGTTTTTGAATTATAAATATTCAAAATTTAGAGCGTCTATGTTCAATTACATTTTCGTATTTTTATTAATATCTCCTGAAATTATAATCCTAATATGATAATTTTTTTGTTTAAATATAATACTAAAAATCCCAAACATAAATACATTGAATTTGTAATTTTTAAAATCTTATGATATGAAATATGAAATTGATATTCGAAAAAAATATGAATTGCAACCTACGATTTTTTTGATAGATTTATGTTTGTTATGTCATGTCAATTTCAAATTTTTCTTCCGAGTAGTTTTCGAATTATGCGCAAAAAACGTCAAAATGACAGTTTAAGGGGTCTTTAAGACAGTCTTACGGTCTTAAAGTCAGTCAAAATATACAGTCTATGATGTCCTGAAAAGCATAATTTGAAAAAAAAATATTTTACTCATTTTGATGAAACATTTGGGATGGCAATAGTCGAAACATATTGAGCCAGTGAAATGGTCGTATTGGCCAGAAATAACACATTAATAGAAGTGACATTGTCATTCTGTAGCATTTCAACAATTGAGTACCGAACTTCAATTTGGATACAGCCCCTAAAATAGGTTCATTTTAAAATAATTAATTTCTCGGAAACTAATCGTGCGAATTTCATGAAAATTTGGATTTAGGCTAAGTGAAAGGTGTAGAATCTATTTATGGTGTCAAACTTGGGTATTGCTATGGGGGGAAAAAACAACGTTTGGGTTCATTTTTAAATGTAGATGGCCACCTAGGCAAATTTCGTATACATAATTTAAAAATAGACTTTATTTTCAATCGTTTGGTACCAGTAACTTTCTTCTACAATAATTTGTTGCAGAGTTAGTAGGGGGTATTTACTTTTTTTTTTTTCCACGAACAATTTTTCCTTTTTATGTAATGTACAGTCGTGGAAAAAAAAAGTAAACACCCCCTACTAACTCCTCAACAAATTATCGTAGACGAAAGTTACTGGTACTGAACGACTGGAACTTTTTTTTTTTTTCCACGAACAATTTTTCCTTTTTATGTAATGTACAGTCGTGGAAAAAAAAAAAGTAAACACCCCCTAGTAACTCCTCAACAAATTATCGTAGACGAAAGTTACTGGTACTGAACGACTGGAAATTAAATCTACTTTTAAATGACGTATATAAAATTTGCTTAGGGGGCCATCTATATATTAAAACGAATCCAAAGTTCATTTTTTTCAATGGCAATACCCAATTTTAACGAGATATTTCAAATCTTTGGTTCAAACTATGCCTAGACACCAAATTTCAAGTCATTTGAATGATAAGTTTTTGAATTATAAACATTCAAAATTTAGTGCTTCTAATGTTAAATTACATTTTCATATTTTTATTTATAACTTCTGAAATTTTGATCCTAATATTCTAATTTTTTGTGTAGCAATAATATTACTATACCCAAACATAAATACGTTGAATTTGCAATTTTTATAATTTTCTGATTTGAATTATGAATTATGAAATTAATATTAAAAAAATTATGAATGGCAACCTACTATTTTTTTGATGGATTCAGATTTATTAAGTCCTGCTTTATGGAAATCCAAAATTTCACATTTTTCTTCCAAGTAGTTTTCAAATTATGCTTAAAAAACGGCATAATGATGGTTTAAGGGGCCGTCTAAGATAGAAGTGACTAAATATTTTGAAATTTCTTATGCTATCCTGTAATCTAACAGGCTTAATTGACGGCTTAAGGTGCCTTGATCAAGAAGGGAGCTCTCTCGGTTAACAATCGAGTACCGAACTTCAATTTGGATACAGCCCTTAAAATACGCTCGTTTTAAAATAATTAATTTCTCGGAAACTTATGGTACGAATTGCATAAAAATTTGTTTTTAGACTAATTGAAGGGTGTAGAGTTCATTTATGCTGTCATAATTGTGTACTGCTACTGAAAAAAACAAAGTTATGGTTCGTTTTAATATGTAGATGGCCCCCTAAGTAAATTTTATATACATCATTAAAAAATAGACTTTATTTCCAATCGTTCGGTACCAGTAACTTTCTTCTACGATAATTTGTTGAGGAGTTAGTAGGGGGTGTTTACTTTTTTTTTTTTCCACGACTGTACGTGTGTTTAATAAGAACTGCCACCTACGAAAGATTTTTTAAGCCTTCCACTAATAAAATATTTGGGGCAATAGTTTTCGATTATGGTGCTTTTAGAAATAATGTATATAAAATTTAAAATATGCATTACTGAATGAAAAAATATAAAGGAAAAACTTAGATAATTGTACACAAGTTGAATTATTATTATTAATAAAAGTGCGAATTCTTCATATATAGCAGTTTTAAAATTAAAACACTCGGGTAAAATATCAAACCATGTATAAACACAAAGAAATAAGGAATCATTTGAACGTATTATGAAAATCTGGAAACTTTTAACATGCAGCATAAAAATGTGAAAGCTCTTACATTCGTAAAAAGAAAGCATTTATAACACATTCATAAAAAGTCGGAAAATTTCTAATGCGAAATTTGCAAAGTCATAAATTTCATTTTTTCATAGTCAGATCCAGGGGCGCCATTTCAGAACTTTCTTGGGGGGGGGGGGGGGGGCAAAGTTTTTTTTAGGACAGTGGCATAGCGAAGAGTGAGGTTCGGGGGGGGGGTGTGGGGGTATCCTCTTCTCAACGAACGAAAACCGATTCAAAATTCCGTTTTAAGCAGGTTTTCATCTTAGCAGGTATAATGTCAAGATACTGTCTCTGGTTTTCCGTTTAAGACAGTATTCCGTTATAGACAGTTTCCATTTTTACAAGTATATCTAAGGCTTTTAAAACATCTTTTCTATAGTAAACCTCTAAAGAGCATAGGCACATTACATTTACTGCAAAACTTGTGAAAATGAAACCTGTCAAAAGAAAAATTCTTTCGGAAACTGAAAAAATATCACGTTTCCATGAAAAAAAAAAAAAAAAAAAAAAAAAAAAAACATATACTTGCTAAGACGGAAACCTGTCTAAAATGGAGCTTTTTCCCTGACCTTTCGTCTTCTTCTTTGCAGGTTTTGCTGCAGGGGTGAGGAGCCATTTCAAGGCGTCCTTGGAGGGAGGGGGGTGAACAAGTGGGATTTTGCCCACTTAACGTCTTTCAAAACCATGGGATTCTTCCAGGAATATTTTTCAATTTTCGTGGAAGACTGCAGTATTTTTTCTTTTTCTTTTGCGGAACTAAGCGAAATCATTTCGCCAATCAACCGTGGGAAAAAGTCGCAAATTTTGCCAATTGAACTTTGAAAAAATAGTCTATTTGGCAAATTAGTCGCGGAAAAAATATAATTTCCTAAAAGGGCCGTGGAAAAATATTGCAAAGATCGTAGAAACAAACAGCGATTATTGTTAATCGGTTACGGGGGAAAAAATCGTAGATTTCAACATTCGGTCACAGAAAAAAAAATCAAATTTGCCTATCAGTCGTGCAAAAAAAATTGTGAATTTCGAATATCTATCAAGGAAAAAAACGAGAATTTCATCAAAGGTTTCAGATAAAAATCACGAATTTAGTCCAAGAATCCTGCAAAAAATTCAAGAATTTCGTCAAACGATTGCACAAAGCAACCACAAATTTTGTCACTCGACTGCGGAAAAAAAATAAATTTCAACAAATGATCATAGAAAAGAATCAAGAATTTCGTCAAAATATCTCTGATAGAAATAGCGATTTTCGTAATTCGGTCACAAAAAATATCGTGAATTTTGACAAATGGTCACGGAAAAAATTTATGAATTCCGTGAAACGATCACGGAAAAAATTGCGAATTTCGTCAAACGGTCGGAAAAAAAATCGTTAAATTCAATCGGTCACGAGATAATCAGCACACAAACATGGTCGACACAACAAAAGTTTGCAAATTTTGTGATCCATAGGGATAAGAAATTTTCACGTGTGATTTCCTGTCAGTAAAAAATTTCTTTAATCCGGGAGAACTCGCTAGTGAGAATGCCCAATTCCTATTCCTTTACTTTACATTCATATAATATCAACTTTTTTTGGATGGCTTAGTACTTTTATTCGCAAAATAGGTAAAATAATTGAAAAACATTTTGAAATTTTAATCTAAATGAAAAATGATTTAAATAAGAGTCTTAACAAAGTACGACTGTGAGAGAAAATCTCACGCAGCGAGTTCTCCCGGGTTAATCCCTTAACTGCCGACGAAATCTTACGCGATCTCCAGTGCCTTACTTAAATCGCATATTTCTGAAATTATAGAAGGTGTATATTAGTTTTTTGAAGTAACAGTAAGAAAATGCACATGTTATACTGTTATATATAATGGCTCAGGTGGTGAAAAATTGCCTCGCTATAATTGGAATTCGCCGTCCCTTTAATAGAAACATGCATTTTCTAAAGACGCACTTATACGTACGGGGTAGTTAAGGGGTTAATAAAAGACGAATCTCTTCAGACTATGATCTAAATCCCACACAATTCAGAAATTTGCAAAACATTTGTTCTCAGGTAGAGTCTGCATTGGGTTGCCCAAACCGATTTTTCTCAGAACCGACACGATCCGATCCGTACATATCGAGGCGGATTGACGTTTCTTTTTTTCGTTTCGGCAGAGGAGATTATTAAGAACATAATGTATATAATATGATTTAATGAAGCAAATGATTTGATAACGTTTTAATGACTGAAGTAAATATAATGTGACACTAATTATGCCAAATAAAAAATTCAAATAATTAAGAACTTGAGTTAACCCTCTTTTTTAAAAAAAGAAAAAAATCCTCTGTAAATTTCTGGCTAAAGGGGATATTCACAGCGAAAATTCTAGCCCTGAGAGGCACGAGTTTTCATTTGATCTATTTTGCACACGGCTGGAAAGCAATAAATAGAATTTTTTCTCACATACCTTTTTAAAATTAGCCAAAATACGCATTAATCAGAAATGGTTCACCTTGAGAATGTTGGAATAGCAAAGTCTGTAGAAAATATTTTTGATAATTATTAGTTTACATGCATAAAGTGTTTATTTATTGCATGTGTTTTTATTGTAATAAAATCTGACAAGTTACTTTAACTTTTGAGCAATTTATGGAAAGAAAAATTTGAGTCTGACCGTGATGACATATAGGGATGCATCGAATATTCGGTATCTATTCGGTATTCGGCAATGCTACCGAATATCGGGTAGGCCGAATATCAAACTATTCGTTCTGCCGAACATTCGCCTTGGCCAAATATTGAACTCTTCGGCCTGCCGCATATTCAGTTTGGCTGAATATCGAACTATTCGGCCAAACCGAATACTTAAAAATATCTTTTGAAAAATATTTTTAAAAACCTTTTAACCTTTTAACTGTCAATTTATAAAGATATTCAGAATAATTGAAAACAGAATCATATTTAAATAAAACAGAATGCCGTTACATTATTTGTTTGCGGTTTGATAAGTGTCATTTAAAAAAAAAATAACCATTAATGATGACCTTTATAGAAATAAAGGATGCACAAATGGAAGTTTATGAACAATGTCTTATAAATAATCTGTCTTTTGCTTTTTCGCTAAAAGAGTGTTTCTAAAGAAAATGGGAAAACTTTCAGATGTGATAATAAACGTCAAGACAGACCATTTTTGACCAAGAAACCAGTATCACAACCCGCTTAATCAGTCAAAATAAAAAATACAGTGTATCTCACTTAGATTTTCATTTGTTACTTTAACGATAATGAAGATATCGTTAACTATATTTTCAAAAGTGTTACTTTGATTTCTGTGTCATAAGATATCATGAGAAGTGCCGCAAATTGTGTGTGTGTGTAAAGTTTACTTGTAAAAAGGTCTTGCTTATCAAAATGGAAGTATCTGTGTTAAATATTATGAAAAATTGTTTTAAAATTTAATTTTTAATATCTTTAAACTTTGAATTCGGCCTAACAGTCAGTATTCGGTTACCCAAATATTCGGTATTCGATTTACCTGTAGACCGAATATTCGGTATTCGGTTACCTGTAGGCCGAATATTCGGTTTTCAGTTTACCTGTTGGCCGAATATTCGGTATTCGGCCCAAATCACTATTCGGTGTATACCTAATGAGATAAATTTTCTGAAATATCAAATTCCTTGGGGGGGCACGCCCCACCCCCCCAGCCCCTTCAAATGGCGCCCCTGGTCAGATAGTTCCTTTAAAAGCTCATTGTAGCAATGTTCTTACGGTTACTGTCTATTGTATTTTTTAAAAAAATCATATAGTTAATCAAACAGACGAATTTAAAAAAAAAATCTTATTTCGATATTTTTAAATAAAACAACTAGACCAGACAAAAAATTGAGCTCCTTATATCTGTGATCAATGGGCAACTGTCAGTAACAGAGCGCTGCGCCTACTATGCAAATCAGAAAAATCCTTCCGGTCTATCACTTCACAATACATGTTTTTTTCCCTTGTAATTCCCATAACAACATTAAAATATATAAAAGTTATTTTTCTAACCAATCAGCAAGAATACGCGTGCTGAACCTAAACAACCTATTCACCAACCTATTCACCTTATTATAACAATAGTCGAAAAGTGTGTTTACATCAACTTCCAGAGCAGAAGGTGAAAACTAGTCAAAACAGACAGGCATGCATTTCCTTTTAGTGAATCACAGATTTTCTCTGCGTTTTAAAAATGGCAGTTTGAAATCTGGAAAAAATGTAGTTTGAGTATTTTCAAAATACAAAATACTTTGTAAAACCATCAGAAAATACATTACAAAAATACTTTGATCGTATCGGTTTAAAATACAAAATACAAGATACAAATGTACTTTGAAAACGTATTTCAAATACATGTATTTTCTATATTGCCCAACTCTGGGGAGGAGCACGTTCTTACCAAGTGGAATCTAAAAATTGATTGCATAGAAAATAAGGGATCGCGAAGCGAACCAGAATGGAAACGCGAAATATTTACGTCTGGAATTGGCTAAGAAAACAGGGATTGCTACGCGGGGGGTTGGTGAGCGTAGCGAGCAGGGGGGGGGAGGGGGGGGGGGCGAGCCCCCTCTAGTAACCTAAAAAAATATTTGGGCATTTTCGTTTTCGGCCAAAAATAGGAAGATTACCGAAATTCGGTTTCGTTTGCGGTATTAAAAACCTGTTTTGGTCTATCCTTAATTAAGATAAGATAAACTTTAGTGCAGAGGTTCTCAAACTATGGTACGTGAAGCTCTGTTTACTGGTACGCGAAAGTCCGAAACTGATACGTGAAATAAAATAGAATAGACAGCTATGATGATGAGTTGCTGGAATCCACATTCAAAACGATGAATGTAACAGAATTTTGGTTAGTGTGAAAAGAAGAATACCTTCTGATATCCGTAAAAGCTCAAATTCCTGCTTGTTTTTAGCAAAACATATCTTTGTTTTAAGTGCGTTATCTTCTATTCTTTATATGAAAAATAAATACACGAATAAACTAAACATCGAATCTGACTTACGTCTAAAACTAATATTGAACCAGACATAAGGAAGCTGTGTTTGATATAGCAAGCACACCCTTATACCCTGTTCACACTGCGTTATCGGAACTCTCTTAAACCTCCGAACTCTCTGAGGGAGTTCCACAAACTCTCTGAGAGAGTTTCAACTTTCTTCGAGCTAGAGACAGTCACGACCATTCCCTCTCGCTGGCTGTAAAGCTTCGCATTAACTGATTGGGTGTTGTGGGCGGTTTTATCTTAAGCGCATGCGCAAAGAACACAGTGACGTTCACTGAGTTATCTTAAGTGAGTTTTTCCATGTGAACAGGTTTCCAATTCCGGGAGGGTACCACCTCAAAATTAAGAGAGTTCGGCGGCCTAAGATATCTTAAGTATCGTAGTGTGAACATAGTATTATACCCTGTTCACACTGCGTTATCGGAACTCTCTTAAACCTCCGAACTCTCTGAGGGAGTTCCACAAACTCTCTGAGAGAGTTTCAACTTTCTTCGGGCTAGAGACAGTCACGACCATTCACTCTCGCTGACTGTAAAGCTTCGCATTAACTGATTGGGTGTTGCGGGCGGTTTTATCTTAAGCGCATGCGCAAAGAACACAGTGACGTTCACTGAGCTATCTTAAGTGAGTTTTTCCATGTGAACAGGTTTCCAATTCCGGGAGGGTACCACCTCAAAATTAAGAGAGTTCGGCGGCCTAAGATATCTTAAGTATCGTAGTGTGAACATAGTATTATACCAATTAACAATACGAGGAAATTAGTAAGGTCACCCTACTGTACATCTATCAATTTACGCCAATATATCATTAAGTATTGTAGCTTTTTTCCAGAGAACAATAACCATTTTCCCAAATGGTTAAAAAATAAAAATCGACTAAATCAGGAACCCCTTTTTAGTTAAGTCGGTTAAGAGCCTACTTCAGTCAAACGAAAAGACCTGTTCGCAATGCTAATCCTATGGAAGACATTTATAAATATATCTCGTTTGAATTTAAATATTTCTAAATGACTTTTTTTGCATTGAATAGTTGAGACCGATTTGTACAAAAGCAGTTGTTTACTTTTTCGATTTTGTTTACAGGTATTTTTAATGAGGACACTTTCATTTTCGAAACCGGTTTTGAAAGTAAAAGCATCCTCATAAAATAAAAAAATTGTAATCAAAATCAAAAAAGTAAAAAAACGGCCTGCATACAGATTGATCTCAGTTATCAATGAAAAAAAAATTATTTAAAAATATTGAAATGCGACTGAGATGTTTTTATAAATTTCTTCCATAGGATTAGCATTAGCAAACGCGTCTTTTCGTTTGACTGAAGTAGTTGACTGAAGACCATTTGTGCCTAGAGTCCCATTTTTGAGACGTTTCAAATTTTAATGAATAAGTATATTTTCTTCTGTTTTATAACATGAAAATTGTATGAAGTAATTGTCTATAAATGTCTTTATCTATAACCGAGAGATGACAACACAAGGTGGATATTTATTTGCTTAAATGAAGGCTTTTTTCGGTGTTTATAAATTTTAGGTAGATTTCGCATGAAATACTACTACCTATTAGCATCGTTCCTATGTTGGAATTTCTGAAAACATTTTGCAGATCTACACCGATCATGACCCCTAGAACCCAAAACCACCCTCAGTAAAAAACTTTATCTATCAATCTATCTATCTATGTGTCTACCTATATATATCACTTTCTTCTGGACACGATAACTTCCACAATTCCTGCGCAAATCTCTTCCAAACTGATACATAAAATCAAGGGACATAAAATCTCGGTCAAGTTCATTAATGGGCAAAATCGGACCTAGGGGCTCAGGGGTTTTGTGAAAATAGAAAAAAACCCATAACTTGTTAAATTTTGTACATATCAAATCAGTTTAAAGTTTTCATTACTCCTAAAAATAGGGCCAAAAATTCATGCATCACAGATTCTTGATAAAATTAAAAATGGGCTCAAGGGGCGCAAAAATTAGAGTTTTTGGGAGAAAAAAATTCATAACTTCGTCAATTCTCAATATATCAAATTCAATTAATTTTATTATACATCTCCTTAATATTATCTACAACTTTTATATTCACAAGTTTTTGATAGGAAAAAAATAAAAATAAATAAAAACGTAAACAAAAAAAGGGGGGGGGGTGAAGAAGAAAAATTTCCATAACTCCGTCAATTCACAAGATATAAAATCCCATGAATTTATCATATATCTTCTTAATATTGTCTTCAACATTTATATAGATAAGTTTTTGATAGGACCCATTCTTACAGCAAAAACAAATTAAAAATACATAGCGGTTGAAGAAAAAAATCATCTTATTAAGGGTGTATTCAAATCCAAACTGCTTATTTTCTGACTCATTTTTAAATTCATTTTTGCTCTCAGACGCATCCAATTGGTAGATTCTCTTATTCAGAAACTACATAATGTACCGTAATGATCGATTTGTTGATAGAGGTAGAATATATTTCAAAAAATGATGTCAAAGTGGGCATTTTGAACAGAAATTCCCGAAGCGATTGCGTTAGAAAGGAAAAATATTGCCCTACTGAGAAAATAATTGTTTATTAATCAAGTTTCAATTAATTGAAAGAAAAACAAGAACACGCGCCGCTTATAAATCTTTTCAAAAATCACGTCAGCAAGTTTCTATTAAAATTCTATTAATTTTTCTATTAAAAATGAATCTGAAAATGTGCCAGAAAATTTCGAGTTGTTGAGCATGGAAAAGTAAACACAGGTATAATAATCACTTATAAACAGATAAAGTTAAAAAATGCTATAAAAAGTGATAGAAAATCTTTATTAAGATTGACGATCGTTTCGTTCCACAAACGGCAACATTTTCAAAATCATTCAACGATAGAAAATATTAATGTTGTGAATTATCACATTGCTAACAAAGCGTAAACCAACTTAGGGAAAAATGTCCAAGCCGGGAATCGAACCCGGGTCTCTGGAGCAGATCTCCAGTGTTCTACCACTAAACCACAAGGACGATGTCCAGCCTGGCATTTCTCACTTATATAAGTCGGTAAGGCTGCGGGTGCTGCGGTTGCAGCCTTACCGACTTATATAAGTGAGAAATGCCAGGCTGGACATCGTCCTTGTGGTTTAGTGGTAGAACACTGGAGATCTATTCCAGAGACCCGGGTTCGATTCCCGACTTGGGCATTTTTCACTAAGTTGGCTTACGCTTTGTTAGCAATGTGATAATTCACAACATTAATATTCAATAATTTCAAGCGTAATTTCACTGCTGATATGTAGTTGAAAAATTAATTAAGATAGAAAATATTTTCACATAATTTAAAAACAATAAACATAGCGTATTCATTCCAGCATCGAAGAAATGCTATAAACACATGTACAATAATCACTTATAAACAGATAAAGTTAAAAAATGCTATAAAAAGTAAGAGAAAATCTTTATTAAGATTGACGATCGTTTCGTTGCACTATAATAATCACTTATAAACAGATAAAGTTAAAAAATGCTATAAAAAGGGATAGAAAATCTTTATTAAGATTGACGATCGTTTCGTTGTACTATAGAAAATCTTAGTAAAGATTTTCTATCACTTTTTATAGCATTTTTAACTTTATCAGGGAAAAGTATTTTTTTTAATACCGCCTTATCATGATTCTGATAAAACCAGCTATTATATAAAAATGAAATTAAAACTCGTCAAAAGCGGTCAGATAAAACTGTTAAAGTGGATTTATATCTAATCATGATTTAGTTTTTGTTGGAGCAATTAATATACTTAACTTCGAAATCTACCTCCGTCTGTAGGCCAGGCCGGCAGGGATTTTTCAATTTTTCAAGATGGCGAAATGTAAAAAGTAAGTTTATTTGTATTTTTTCTATCAAGAATCCAAAAACGCAAGTCATAATCTTAGCTTGTAGAATTTTTTGATATACGTATTTTTTTTTTTTTTATTTCGAAATTAAATGTTCAAGCCTATTTTTTATGCCTTTTTGTAACGTCCAAAATAGAGGGTTCTAGGCACAAATGGACACATGTTTTTGTTGAAAATTTAGGAGACAGTTATTTATGTAATTTCCTTTTGAAGATATTTATGAAATAAATTGTTTTTAAGTCAGCAATACAATTATTCTTATTTTATTTTATTATTAATAATAGTTATAACGTTATTAGTCTCTGTAAAGAAATAAATATGTATATTTTTGTAGTTCATAAAAATACTAATTATCGTCACATAATATACAAAACTTTAAAAATTTTTTATTTAAAAACTTTTTAAATATAAATATAGACAAAACATATAATTATGCACATTATTCTACTAGAAATACTCATATGTAGTTTTTTTTACATTTTATTAAATAAATATATTTAAAAAAAAAAAAAAAAAAAAAAAAAAAAAAAAAAATTAAGTGTAATTTTTTTTTAGAATTTTTCCAGTTCATTTTGCAATATTTTAAAATGATTTTACCAAAACATTTGAGAAAACCAAAATTCAGGCACAAATGGGTTAAAACACTGTATTTTGATAATGTTGCTTATTATTAAAATGTAATGATGATACCACCTTGTATTTGAATGTTAATATAAAGCAGTCTAAGTAATGTAATCATGCAATTAAATACAGTAAAATATGCTCAGACGGAGACACAAAAGACTGGAAAAATATTTCGTTTTAGACATATTCCATTTACAAAGGTTTTTCTGCATTTGTAACCTGGTGGTACGCCGAACTATGAATTTCTATTGAGTGGTACGTCGGTCTAAAAATTTGATAACCCCTGCTCTAGTGGATATAGTCCGCTGGTCGAGCCAGCAGCGTGCGAAGAGAAAACTGCGCCCGGGGCAAAGTTTCAATTTGCCCCCCACCCCCACCCCCACTTTCCAAACTTTTCTTTGTGACAGGCGTCACAATATTGAAAAGTGCAGAAACAGAAACAAATTTTACTGAATACATATTTCGCGTTTATTTTGAAAGTTTAGATTTAATTTTAATTCAAAAATTTAAAAAAAACAAAACTAAATGACATAAGAAGAAACTGCACTTCAATTTTGGCATAGGGGATCTGGAAAATGCGTGTAGAAAAAATGTATATAACAATACAGTATAACAGTTTGGAACCTTTTTATATTCGAAGAAAGAAACCCCATGCTATTTTGATAGTAGTATATGTTTTTATTTTATCACAAGACTCAGAAAAGTGGAAGGGAAGTATTTAGGGAAAGTATTAAGGGAAAATAGCCCCAGATTTCCCAAAACAAGTTTTGAAAAGAAAGAAGTACTTATTCATAAATTTATATTTCGGTGTGGGTTAGAGGACAATGCAATAACTTTGAAACGAAAAATGTAC
Organism: Maratus speciosus; assembly: GCA_963932465.1. NCBI lineage: Eukaryota > Metazoa > Arthropoda > Arachnida > Araneae > Salticidae > Maratus > Maratus speciosus. The sequence continues at coordinate 13,592,652 of OZ010791.1, read as the reverse complement.
GTACTTCCATTGGGAAAAAAATTCCCACTATGCAAATATACATTATTATTATTATTATTTTTTTTTTTACAAAACAGAAGAAAAAAAGAGGTTGGTAGTATAAATTTGGCGCCCCCTCAATTTTCGCGCCCGGGGTGACTGTCCCCTTCGCCCCCACTTTGCACGGCCCTGTGTCGAGCTCGAGCTTCGGACGCGTGCCGACTTCTTTCCGATACACGTTCGAAAAAACTCTTTACAGGAATTGAAAAAGGGAAAAGTACCTTATTTATCGGGTTTTTGTTTCGTTTTCAAAAAATATGCAGATAAGCGGAAACAAAGCGACGAGATGGATTTTAATCAGTCTTGGTTTCAGCACGATGGCGAACAACAAACTGATCGTGGATCTCTATTCAGCTGTATTTCGAAAACAGAAAGATCAATTTCGTGCGAGTGCACGCGATATTGTGAACGGCATGAGAGAAATCGGAGAAGCTTATTCACGGGATCCGGATTGGGAAAATAAATGGGAATCCCCGTCCGATTACTACGAAGACGCGGCTCACCGGTGCGCCTACCTGCACAAATATGCGATGGTCCACACCGGCCTCCTGTGTGATCTGCTCGATCAGGCTTTGAAAGTGTACGCCATTAAAGAAGTCATGGATAAAGGTAATTAACCATTATCTAACTGGCAGTTCCCAAATCATAATGTTGTATTTTTATCAGGGTTTGCCCAAGTGGGCCCAGGCCTAAAAAACCCGCCCGGGTTTTTTTAGATGGGCCCACTTGAAAGAAAACCATTGTGGATTTTTTCAAATTTTCTTGTGTTTTCTCAACTGTAACATTATTTAATCTAAAGTATAAGAATGCAAAAACAAACGGGAAAAGCAAAATATGAAATTAAACCATTTTAACAATTACTTTCATGTTAAGCACATATTTAACAAATTTACAAAAGCAAATAAATAAAATTTACAGATATAAATTTTCAGATATCGCTGGCACTGACTTCTATGTTAATCTGATTTAACATTTAATACTATTGCAATATATATGTAGCAAATGTTGCTAAAATTTTCAAAAATATTATGAAACCGATTTTTAAAAAAGAAAAAAAAATATATATATATCATATGTATAAATGTTGTTGTCGTCAACTAATTTCTCATTAAAGTGAATGAAAGAAATGGTATAAATTTAGCCTGTTTAACTTTAGAAAAATCCAGTTGTAGTTGGCTTAATATACCCTTAGTGCAGCAAACTAGTCCCATGAGATACAAATTTACTTTTATATTAACTTGATTTTTTCTTTTTATATATTTTAATTTATACTTAATTATCGTGAAATTATACCCAGGTTTCACTGATAAATGAAAAATTTAGGTATATGATATGAAAATTAGAAATTTAAAGAGTTCTAAAAAAAAAAAAAAAAAAAAAAAAAACCTCAATAAAACCCGAAAAAACCCGGGTTTTTGACTAGTGGGCCCAGTGTTTTTTTTGTTTTTTTTTTTTTTTAAACCCGGGTTTCTTCTAACCCTGATTTTTATGTGCCACCTCATCAGGGTGCCGCCTCACTAAAACGTATAAATCCGCCGAAAGACGAGAGTCGATTTTTTTACAAATACTTTCTTCTTGTGAAGATAGAAGAAGGTAAAAAAGTTTTCTCTCTCTTTCCCTCTTTTTTAAATTCTATTTCCCATTGTTTCAGTTAATTCGGAAAAAATTGAGAAGTCATCCAACATTTCTGGATTTGTTCCTCCAGACCATATCACTACGAGCCGGGTTCTCCCAGCTCAACGGACTGATTTGCTGTGTAAGCTACAAAGAAGTTATTTACACTTCGAAAATCTTCTTTCTTCTCATATAAATAGATGAAAGTAAATAAAAAGGAGATGTAATCAGATATTAATAATAATAAAAAAAAACACGATTTAGATCAATTTTTTCGAAGATAAATAACAATTCATGAAAATTCAAATTCTAGTTATTCATGAAATGTTTCAGACAACTGTAAACTTACTTTTTTTCTGCAGGGACTCAAAAACTATAAATTTATATATATATATATATATATATATATTTTTAAAAAAATGCGATTGGTAACCAAAAATAATTTAATCACTTAAAACAAACGTTACAGATTAAAACAAAAACATTTTACATAATCGTCATACTTTACATGATCCAAACATTAACCCTTAACCCTTCACTGCACGACGTGCCACATCTGGCACATACCTAAAAACACTGTAATTCTTATTATGTGCCATGAATTTGGCTAATACGATCTCTATCCCTGATCAAGAACAGTCCAAAGAATGGAATAATACTTATTTTGTCCATGTCGGATGGCTGCATTTGACAAAAAATTAGAATTTGTTCTTCAGAAGCAAAAAACAAATTCGATCAAGCTATTAAGGTAAAATTTACTTTAATTATTTTTAGTGAATACTTAAAAATATTAATATAAAAAAGTTGCAGAGTGTTAAGCAGATAAAATTAATTAATTTAAGCTCATTTAGTTGCAAAATACAGCAATACAATATTTTAAAACCCTAATTGTGTACATAGGGTACGTGCCATAAAATATCAAATTTTAGCTGAAATTTTGAAATTTAAATTTTTTATTATTTTTCCCATTATTAGACCAGACTTCGATATATAGATTTCAAATAATTTTTTTCATAAAAATAGAAAAAATCGTGCAGTGAAGGGTTAAATGCCTGATTTTTTATTTTGTTTCGAAAAAATTATAACATGATTCTCAAAACGGTTTATTACGCAGGAAAAATAATGAAAAAAAAAATCAAAGATACATTTTTTGTATAATACGTTAACCTTTTCTTATGTTTCACACGTTTAAATGCACGAATTATTTATCGTTAATTATTAAAAATTTCGATCAAGCTATTAAGCTAAAACTTACTTTAATTATTAGTCCTTTAATATATAGACTTTTAGAATTGTGTTTTTTTTATGTTAAGGATTAGACACCAGAAATTTTAAGATAGATTTTCAACTTTATTTAGCAGCATATTTTTGTAATTTTTACAGTATTAATATTTCTATATAAATAAAATGGTTCCTAAGAGTTAAATAAAAAGTGATGCAGATATGCATCACGGTGCATTTAAGGGTTAACATGATCGTAACACATATTTTCATAAGAGAAAAAAAAATTACTTCAGAAAATAGTAGGTTTTCACGTCCCCAGCAGGGAATGAATTCAGACCAAAATACTCAATTACTTTTACGGTTTTACTAAGTTCTGTCAAAATGATATTTATTTTTCCGTTTTCACATAAATTCAGCTCCTTTTAAGCAGTCCAGATAGTTGTGACACAAAATTTCTGCCACTTCTTTCAATTTTCAGCACATAATCACAGGTGCATACTAAAAAAAGTTAGACTTTGAGAAATTTAAATTAATATTTTCAAGAAAAAAAAAAACTTTTGATAAAAATATTAAATTGTCTTCTTGGATAAAGTATATGGATTTCTGATACATCGCTAAAAATAGTTGTCAATCGCGTTGTCGATTGTTAATCGTGTTAAAAAAGACAATTTATTGTACATTTAATAAATAATAACATTGTTAAAAATGATAAATAATGTTTGGGTGCTTGCTTTATTTATCACTTTTTACTACCTTTCTTCGCTGCGTTTCAGAATAAAAACGAACGCTCTTATCTTTTTAAATAAATAATTACAAAAAAACTGTTTCATAGTTTTTTTAAAAAACAATTTTTAACGATTAACGAATGTTGGCTCTGTAGTAGAGATCCGCACTTAAAATATTTAGAGATCGTAAATTATTACCAGGTTCAGTTTCTTTGCATTCGCTGGAGTCTATAAATAGCTGTAGGCTGTGATCAGTGTAGAAATAATGCTTTTAAATTGTTTTTTAGGAAATCTGTTTATTTGGAGCAACTATATAAAATTAAAGCATTTTCATACAGAAATGGATAGAGATGGTGCCTGATAGAATTTCTAAAGACGATTTTTTTACATGACTGGTTTCATGAAGCGCAAGGGAGCAATTGCCAATTATTCTGTAATATACACATTGGCATCAAACAATTGGCGAAAAGAGCATATGAAAAATGAATGATGGCATATGAGAAAAATTATCTGTTACCTTTGGACAATGAGGAGAATTTTGAATTGTGTGGCAGGGCCACCAGCATAGCAGTCCTAAAAAATAAGCCAAAAAGAATTCGAACGCCAATTCGTACGTTAAGAGGAAAGTTTTGAGAACATAGCGTTAAAGACAATACAGACCGCATTTACTGGAAATGTTTATGATTTAACAAGGAAGTCATACTCAAAAATTAAGCAGAGATCAAAGAGTTATTTCTACTGGCCGAAAGCAAAGTCGATCTTTATTCTTTTTTTTTTATCTAGTCAGCGTGAATAATCATCTAAATGAATTTTATGAATGCGAGAGCCGATTTAGTGGTAAAGGCATCTGTTAAATTTCTTTTCTTTCTTTTCTTTTGTAGGAAAGTTACAATGGGAACTGAAATAAAGGTTAGGATAAAATGAATGAGTAATTAAAGATTAGTTTTAACTGAAATTTAGAGAAAGGAATAATTTAAGAAACATATATGTGATTCCACATCACAGGCTCCAAACAGGAGTATAAAATATAAGATGGAATGAATAAGTATCCAATCAGAACCCGCGCAATGTCACGTAGGGACCGAACAAATCACTTAGAAAGGGTCCAACGTCTAGAACTGCCACTGCAATATCCGACTGATAAAAATCATTTTTAAAAATTGTATATGGGGCATTCTCCCAATCTTTTGACTTTTGGGGGAAAAAAATGTGACAAAATTAAACTTGCTAAAATAACGTTTTAATCTGATAGACGACTGCCTTAATGATTCAAAATAAAGAAAAAATGGTCTGCAGCGAAATTTTTTTTATTTAACTGAGGTTTAAGTTAAACTTGAGAGTTTAATTTACCTTATTATTTTGCCACTATAACTTTTTATTTTCTTCTAAATTTTCACTTATAATGAATTTGCATAGTACCCACATGACATTCAAATAAGAAATAATAACAATGTAGTACTTTTAATACAGAATTTTTGTATAACATTGTCTTAAAGGGGTGTTAAAGAAGGGACGGTAAGGTAAAAAAAGGGGATGGTATTGGAAAAAAGGGACGAAATGGTGAAAAAAGGGGATGGTATTGGAAAAAAGGGACGAAATGGTGAAAAAAGGGACGGTAAGGATGGAACGGTAAGGAAAATTACCACCTATTTTTAGGAAAATCGTGTTAAGACTAAGTGATAACCACAATGTTCATTGATTTTTAGAAACAGTTGTTAACATTGGATTAAATTATTATTATTTTTTTAATTTACCTCGAAAAGTGCAGGAATAAACCTTGGGGACGGTGAGACTACCCATAAAGCCACGATGCTTGAAATGGATATTTAAATTCTACAGTAAATTTCCTGCCAAATAATTTTAGACATTATTTCTCTAGCATGCTTTTTCATGAGAAAAAACTTGAAAAAAATTCTGTGGCTGCATCTGAAATGATTTTCTGTATAATTTTAGAAGAGGGATGGTAAGGAATCTAAAACCCAGGGACAGAGTTTAAAAAATAATAACAACCCTAAAAATGTGTGCAGGTTAATTTTAAGCTACATATTTATATAAAACAATAGTTCTAGTTTCAGAAAAAAATGACATCGAATTATTTTTATTAAAACAAATTTATCCAGACAGCTCCAAACTTAAAAATCAGCATCAGGGACACGGGACGGTATAGGAGTTTTCCAGGTGTTTGGACAACCAACATCGTCCAAAACTTATTTATCTCGTTAATATTGTGGTGAAATCATGCAATGAGATGTTCCCCAGTATATGAAATTAAGAAAACACAAAAAAGAGTATTAAAATAAAAATTATTATTCAGGGACATGAAAGTCAAAAGATTGTGAGAATGCCCCATATATCATTGATTAATTTATAATACAGAGTATAAAATACATGAAATAAACCCTGTAAATTCTTTCGCGTGTAATGTGTATAATTATTTTTAGTTTCTAAAAATCTTCTATCATTTAGCATATTTTAAATATTGAATTTTTGCGTTAAAGTTAATACTAACGCTATAGTTAATACTAACTTTTTTTTTGCGCGAAAAGACATTTAAAGACAAATTTAGAGCAATAGTATTACTGTTTTACACAGGATAACATTATTTGGGATGCTATAGCGATGCTCCGGACCCCTAACAAGACTCCTGGCGGGGACCCTTGGCAAATGCCCCATTTGCTCAATGGTTGCGCCGGCCCTGTATCCAATCTCTGTTGGTTGATTAAAAAAAAAAAAAAAAAAAAAAAGATAAATAAAAAGTATCATTTTCGGCGAAATTGGCACTTTAAAATAAACGCAAAATGTAATATGTATATATATATATGGTCATAAAAAAAAACTTCCCCGATATATGAACCCCTAGCGACCTAACCACTCAACCAATCGAAAAGAAATTTTAGATTTAGTTATTTGAAGGTATGCGCTCGAGATCGTGATGATTTAAAACAATAGAGTTCTCACGGCTACGGTTACCGTGAAAAAAAATTCTAATTTTTCTAATGGCAACACCCTTTTTTCTGTGCAAATTTAGCAGCGAATTGAAAAAGCACAAATGGCGTTGGAATGATAAATGTACGATGAAAATTACCGGCGTAAAACACTTGCAAAAAAGACCATTGCGAGGAACGAAGGAGTGGCTACAAGACATGTTTTTCAGTAGCAGATTATTTTTTAGCCGACTGAAAAGAAGGGTTATGTGTTTCACGCGTATCTGTGTATGTGGATTTCTTTATACCCTCGAAACATCCCAACGGCTGGATAGATTGTAATGAATGAGGTCTCTATCGATTCGTCTTAACCGTCCGATGCTTATAGGATAGGTTTTGTTTTTATAAATTCAAAATGGCGGCCATAAACTACAAAATTTCGGTAGAGGCGATTTTTTTTTCTTTACCCTAACCTTTCTTCTTTACCTTTTCTTCGTACCCTATTGAGTGGATTATCATTGGATAGGTCTTTCAAAATGAAGACGATGTTTCATTGACCATTTTGCAGTCAGAAGCTCCGTTTAAATATTACACAACCTGGAAGTTGTGTACTTTGGATCTCTACCTTTACTGTAACTCTAACCCAGTGGCGTAGCTAAGGGGGAGCAAGGGAGGCAGCCGCCCCGAGCGCCGAGGCCAGGGGGCGCCAAATTGAGAAGGTTTAAAGCGAAATTATCTCATGTTTTGACAATAAATAAAAATTGTTGATTTTTTAAAATTTTTGTGTGTGTGTGTCTGTGTGTGAATATTTTCTTTAGTAAGATATTTTGTTGTATCCATATAATGAAGAAAGAAAAAGCTTCTGTAAAAGTTTCTAGGGATGGCTCAACACATCTGGTACCTAAGATAATTATCTACCTGAATTGCGGCGTTTACGCCTTGTGGTTAAATGGGGGCACCAAATTGAGAGGAGCTTTAAGAAAACCAAAAGTGTTTCACATATTTTGAAAATAAATAAGAATTGTTGACCTTTTCTTTTGTGTGTGTGGATATTGTGAAGAAATTCAGTGAAGGTGGGGGAATGGAGCGATCCATAATTGTCAATCACTCATGAAGGTAGATTTTTACAAACGATCCGCGAATGATTAAAACCTCTATTCATATTAAAATTTAAAAATTAATAATGAATCTCTCAAAATGAACCTGTGTTTTAATGTTTGTTTTACACCATACAAATTAATGCGAATAAGACCCTTATTTTTCACATGTTAGATCTTTATTTATCATCATCAAACAAATTTTTACAAATAATATTTAAAATAATATAATATACACTAAATTTTGATTATTAATATTTTTTTTTGAGTGTGATATATTTCGAAACGTGCAGTACAAAGTCCAACATCACAATCAGCACAAAAAACCAAACCCAAACGCTAATATTCAAAGACTTCACATGGAAATGCCAGTTAAATTTTTCTGGTTTCAGAAGTTTTTCCCAGCAATAAATCTCCAGTCCGGAAATATGAGGGACACGAGAAATAACGAACGACACCTCAGCGCGTGATATTGACGGGAGCGAGAATTAAGGGATTAAATTGATAAAATGCTTTTAAATTATGTTTAAATTATGCAGCGTTTAATTATTAAGTGGATTGTCTATACGTTATACGTCTCTGATCCATCGATTTTCGGAAATCAAATGGAGTGGTCGGCCGGAAAAAAAATCTCTTTTTAATTCGGTTTTTAATGAATGTTCGCCCCTATATGATTTTTTCTCCAAAAATTTGTACTGTCGCAGTCAATTTTTTTTAATGTAAAATTAAGAAAAATTACCTACCCCAAAATTTTATACACAGGTGTAAAACACTTTTCTGCACGTGCTCTGAAAGTTTCAAATCGATATCTTAATTAGTTTTCTTAATTTCCGTTGATTAGTGGAAATTCTTAATTTCTTTCATTTCGGTTGTAGAATAAGGTTCAGATATGCCCTCGATTTTGCCCTTTTGTGAAAAAAAATCGCGTTTTTGATTAATATCCTTGGCTAATTATCATAAAATTAGAAAACTGAACCTCAAATGCATCAGGACCTGCCTTGGACTACCCTCACCCAAATTTTAAGACTTGCATGTGCGGCAGATATTTCTAGCCATCTCCGTCACACACACATAGATTGGTTTTCCCGCTGCTTTTTATGTTTTTAGCATTCCATATGAATATTTTCGTGTAATGGGGACTTCTGTGAACCAACAAAATGAATTTAGCTGGAAGAACAACAAGTAAAGATATTATTTCTTTTTCAATGCATCGAATTGGCATTGATAAAAGCCAAATAGTAAAATGTGGACTACCTACCCCCAAATTTTCCATTCTCAAATCGTATGAAACACAAACAGGACTTTTCAGTCTTCCTAGTACGACCAGTACAAATGGCTGTTTTCGTCATTTTAAAAGTTAAATATATTTCACATATATTTAAATTCAGCGCATCTGCATCAGAGATATCTATCTATATAAGGAATAATTGGGAGATAAATCGGAAAAAAGAATTTGACTCGGGAACCTCTTTGTGAACTGAACTCGTTTATTTCGACGCTGTATCTTACAATCATCTTCGCGACTTCGATCGGATGTCTCTCGAGCCATTTACGCCAATTTCGGACCTACATGGTCGTAGGTTTGCAGGCACCTCGAATGGGTAAAATCTAATCTTTTTTGTGTACGTTCTTGTTAATATGTTGGGGCTTGTAATATTTTCCAGCAAGGGGCGAAAGTATCAATGTCAATTTGGGAGGGACATTTAGTTTAATTGGTTAATTAGCTCTTGATTGATCTATGGTCAAGACCTGCACAATTCCCGAGATCTGTGACGTACAAGGTTTTAAGTACAAACGAAGGAGAATTGTCCAAACGTCAGCATTTTCTATTTTAATCGTGAACGTAATAACGTTATGCTGGGAAACAAAGTTACAAGGGGTAAAACGGATTTTACAATATAAGATTTAGAGTTAGGAAAATGAATTTAAGGATTTTAATTTAAACTTTTTTTATTTAATTTTTATTTTGAATTTTAAAAGAATTTTAATTCTTATCCCTTTCATTCTATATATATGTAGATATATCTCCCTATAGATATCTGAGCATTGTTATGCGACTGCACTCGTATTTATAAACCGATTTGGACGTGATTGAGCATATGTTAAGGGTTTATTAACCCTTCAAGCACTGACGTTACTTTTAAGTACCATTGAAGAAAATTTAATTACTCTGTCTATTAATAAAAGTGCATTTTCCTTTCCACAGAAAATACTCTGCTCGATCAGAATTAGAAAGCGTGGAGAAACATTCTAAGCTAAATATTTAAAAAGTGGTAATTTTCTTAATCATTTACATAGGTATAGTCTTTTCTTTCTTTCTTTCTTTCTTTTTCTTTTTTTAGTTAACTGAAACACTTTGAACTGCAAAAGTCTTTTCAGAGAGGATCATAATATATTTAAATACATTGCTTTTATAAGAACTGTGGTATTTCCATAAGAGTATTTTTAATTAATCTGATATTTTTGTAAATATTTTACAAAAAAAGTTATAACTACCGATTTATTTAATAATTTTAATGAGAACACATATCTAAATTTCGCGTTATTATTCTTTAAAACTTCAGCTATTATAAGAAGGTAATTATTGAGGTGAAGCAATTTCTTGATAAATAATTCCGTAAATAAAGGGTTACGATCTCAACCAAATTCGTCGGACATCTTGATCCACCACTCTGTTTCAAACTGGCGGCCCCTTAAAGATTTCAAACTAAAAAACATATATACAAAAAATTATAAATGCAAATTTATTTTTTGCATAACCGTTAGGTCTTGATAAAAGGATTCAGGAACATTTTTTTTATTTCACTTCTATCTTAAAAAATGGATGAGTACATCAATTTGAAATTCTAGGGTGGCTGCCGGTTTGAAACAGGAGATTTTTTTTCCATAATCGCGCGTAATTTAGGAGTTTTAGCAAATGTGATTTTTTGAAAATTTATTTTCATTGTTGCTACTCCCATACGCTTAAAACAACAGTGATATTCATGAACATTCCGCTAAGTTTTTGAAATTCCTATTCAAATTCAGTATTGACCGAAAACTAGAAATCTTCTATAATCGGGTTCCACACATTTTAGTTTCGTGTGTTTGAGTAAAATTAGCAGAATCCTTAAAAACGAGGAAAAGTGAAGCTACCTTTTCCTCTCGGCACAAGCAAAAACGTCTTTCTTTTTTCGTCTTCAGGAAAAATAATGTGGTTATTTTTTTATTTAGGGGAAGGGGGGGGGGGGGCAAAATTTCTTTCTGCCCCGGGCGTCAAAATATGTAGCTACGCCATTGCTCTAACCTTCATAATAAACATCTATAGGCCTCATCAAAACAGTGTTTGTAGATAGGAAGTAATAATTAAACACAACTTAAAAGTCATCAATAAAGTAAATAAAAAAAAAACGTAAGTAATATGAAAAATAGATTCATATTGATGAGAAATAATTAGTTCGCTTTTTACGCAGTCGGGTTTTTTGATTTTTTAAATTTAATATATTTATTTCGCTTGTGAACTGAGTAATGTTGTAAGATTTGTTTTAAAATGTCTTTTTGAGTTGTGTTTGTGTACACATAGTGAAAATAAAAATGTAATCATTTGTTTTAGTGTGCTGAATATTATGTTACATGGGAACTCATTAGGATTGAATGCCACGATATTACACTGGCAATTTTAGTCATACGTGTTTCAACGCCATTTATGGTGTTTCAATGCGCTGATGAAGTTGCGCAGTAAAAAGAAGGGTGTTGCCATTCGAAAATGTCGAATTTTTTTCACTGTAACCGTAACCGTGGGAATTGTTTTAAATCATCACGATCTCGCGCGTATACCTTCAAATAACTAAATCTTAAATTTCCTTTCGATTAGTTGAGCGGTTAGGTCGCTAGGGGTACATATATCGGGGAAGTATTTTTATGAGCCATATTAGTATATATATATATATATATATACATATATATATTCATATGTATAGAATTAGAATTTTAATTAAGAAGAATTAACATTTGTGGAATAATTATTCTATTTTATTAATAAGAAATGCATATATTTAATATAACAAATTACAATTTTTTTTTAATCATATCAAAAATTGTATTTGCTTTTTTAATCGTAACATAAATATTTAAAGGTTGTTTAATTGTAACGAAATTATTAAAGTTAGTTTTGTCTGAAATAAGTTCATGGATGAGTTCATGATTGACAAGTTTATCTTCCACTATGAAGTAAACTGCTATGTTCCATTATAGAAGGCCGTTTTTGCTTCAAGCCGAGACCGATACAAAGATTTAATTGTTCTGACAGGTGAAAATGTCTTTTTGAACAAATATCGCCTTCAAAATTTTCATTATTTTTTCTCTACAGCACATTTTTATAAATATAAGAACTTGCATTATTATTATTATTTTTTTTAATTAACGACCAGATTATTTTTTTGCGGATCATTAAATTCTTCTTGGGGATCACTGGTAGTCCATAGACTACCGTTTAGCGATCGGCCTATCTTTGCAAAAGTTAAATTCCGGGATGACGATGAAGTCGATAGGCAGATAAAATTTCATTTTAAAATCATACTAAATTTAACACTAGACCACTTTCCATCAAAGGAAAGAAGTATCTGAATAAAAGTATCCATTCAATAGTTATACGTAAATATAGCAATACACCTTACTTTGTGTATCTTAACAAATTGCCGACGGGCAATTTTGATCAAATCTGAATTTTAAAAGTTCTGAAAGACTTTTGTAAATTGGTGTTCTAGATAAGTTTCCCAAGTTTATGGGTCGGTAAATATCTTTTTTAATGTACGAATTTAATATAAAATGTCTTACAATCTAAAAAAGTATGGACGACATGATACAAATGCATTTTCTGTATGGTAGAAGCCACGCCCTTAGTCAATGATGTTTTTAGAATGAAAACGAGAATTATCGTTTCCCGTCGTGAATGTGTTAAACTGATTATTCTTTTCCCTCTCATGATTGACTTTGGTGTCATTTCATCTTTATATTTATATTATCTCAAAAAATTAAAGTTGCATAGACACATATAGGTGGCCAGTAATGTCTGTCTTCCCCTTTCCCCCCACCTTACATTAACTTCAGAATGAGGACAGATATAGTTCTAGGACTGGGTTGGCGAACCTTTTTATAGTTGCGAGCCAATCTTTTTTTTCAAAAAATATTTTACTTGACCTTGACGTGCCAACTAAAAAACAAATTTAGTAGACTGAAATGTAATGAATCAAAACTACTTGAAAATTACTTATTAGGATATTTTCTAAAATGAGTAACATACATGTAAGTATTACACTGCTATAATTATAGAAACAATTATATTTTAGAAATTAATTTTAAACATAATGTGATTAATTGTTGCATCTTGGATGAAAAATAATGTGTTCATGTTCAGTTAATTTCAACAAAATGCAAACTAAATGAATTTATATGGCAACAACTCTCTATTTGATTTTTTATATTCTAAATTTGCGTTAATGATGAATTTTCGAAAATGACAGATATAAATAATAGAAAAAAATATTGAAATTGAAAAAATCAGTTTATTTAAATAGTTCTGAAATTAATTTCCAAGCAGCCGTAATTTACCATCAGTAACAATCTTTCCTTTTTGATAGTTTTCAAACATTTTCTTTGTTTGATAAATTTTCGAAACCATATTGAATAAGATTAAAATTCTTCAATTTGCGATTAATCGAATTTAGAATCTAATCAGATCATCCAAGTTCGTGTATTTTGCGTAAAATCGCTGTATCCTCATTTAGAAACATAATCAACGCCGCGCCGTGCCAAAATTATTCTTTGGCGTGCCGAAAGTGGCACGCGTGCCATAGGTTCGCCGACCCTGTTCTAGGATGTCTAGGTATAGTGGCTATGTGCTACGCGATGAGATAACTTATAGCGGTAAACTGCGGTGTTAACGTTCCTACCTCGAAATCAGTGTGTGGTACAGAGAAAAAGGCAGTAAAAAAGTTTTGTACAGCGTCCTCTCTTTAGTATGAAATGGCGTATGACAGGTAAAAATAACTTTATTGGAAGCTCTGAAATGTACCTTTTTTATCATCAATCACTCGCTTCAATACGCCTCTAATTGTAGGCGGACGTGTGACATTACAAGACAGACACACATTTACTAATAAAACTGTAACACACATAAGAAAGATTATTTTAATAAGAATGTCATGCTTAGTAACAAAGCATCAACAGAAAAACATGGTGCATTCTGGATATGTCCCGAAAGTAGACACCTTCAGCTTAACTCGATTTTTTAGATGCGTTCGTAATTCTATAAATACATAGCACCTAGAGTCTGTCTGTCCGTCCGCCCATCCGTAAATAAGGGAGCAAAAACTACCCAACCAAATGGTCTGAAATTTTAAATATAGAATTGTTGCAAAATTGTGTCGAGCCATTTCAAATTTTATGAAAATCGGATGTAGAGTTGAATGACAGGGACAGTCGAAAGTTTTTCGTTTACATAACGGCCAATGGAAAAAAATTATTTCAAGTGTGTTGTGTGAATTATTTCTAGTGATGTGACAGCCTTTCGAACAGAATGAAATGGATAGGCACTGAGGAAGTGTACTAAAATACACATTCGGTACACTATGCGGTGCAAAAAAAGTTTATAAAACGAGTGATAGTACGAACGCACCTCATTGGCCACGTTTAACGTGCCATTTCCAACTTGTCTTATTAGCATTCTCTTTGTATCTTTCTTCTTCTTTCATTCAGGTTCTGACGGTCTGAAAGTGTGCAGTCTCGGAAGTGGCCCCGGCACGGACATCGTAGCTTGCCTCTTGATCTTGAAGGAGTATTTCGAGACAAATCCAGTCAAGGCCACTCTGATAGACTGTTGCAAAGGGTGGAAGTTTGTGTTCGAAGCAATCGTGTCAGAGCTGAGAAATTCCTCGTTTGTCAGCGATAGGGCATACACAGAGGATTTCCAGTACGAATACGTCGTCGCAGATCTGTTACACTTCGACGGACATCCTCCATCCGTCACGGCAGCCATAAAAAGTGCAGACGTCGTAACGATGATCAAGTTCGTGTCTGCAGCGGCCTGCAGAGATACGAGGAAAATGGTGAAGGTATTTGATATTCTTTGTTATTACACAGATTCTCGTGGAATTATATTTTGTGGTTTTCTAAAACAATCAGTTCCCTAATATGAGATTAAGAACGGAATTTTATGCGGAGAAAATGATTCATGTAATATCTACAGGGTGTTTCGCTACCAGACCGACAAACTTGCAGGAGGTATAGAGGGCACAGCGACGACTCGGAATCACATAGCAATGCAGGGTGGGAAATGTAATCCTAACGAGATACAGGGTCTGTTAGGGTCTGAATCATAGTCATACCAAATTGACATTTAAAGACCATAAGCTTAAAACAAGTAAAAATTAAATTTAAAAAATCAAAAAAAGTAAAGCTAGAGATCCTACCTACACAATTTCCAGGTTGTGTAATACTTAAACGGAGCTTCTGACTGTAAAATAGTCAAGGAAACATCGTCTTCATTTTGAAAGACCTATTCTATGATAGGCCACTCAATAGGGCGCGTAAAGAACTTTTTCGTCTCTACCGCCATTTTGTATTTTACGGCCGCCATTTTGAATTTATAAAAAAAAGCTAGCCCATAACCGAATCGATAGAGACCTCATTCATTAAAATCCATCCAGCCGTTGGGATGTTTCGAGGATATAAAGAAATCTACATACCCAGATACGCATGAAACACATAACCTTTCTTGGCAGCCAGGTAATAAGTCATGAGTTTACTGATAATGAAGTTCCACGAAGTTTTCTGCCATCATTGTTCTTACCATCTACGGTTTTACACGTTTGAGGTAGTAGGGGCGTTTTGAAATGGCGCATCTTCGTTGCTACCTCAAACGTCCGTAACACGCCCGACGTATTTCAAAACATATCCGAGATTCAGGTTACGAATGTTTCATTCTAGCATTACGAAATATCGGACAACATAATTATCAGGAAAGTCATGATTTATTTTAGGCTTATGGTCTTTAAATGACAATTTTTTATCACTGTGATTCAGCCCCTAACAAACCCCCTATCTCGTTAGGCTTGCATTGCGAGTCGTATCTGTGCCCCTTACACCTCCTGCAACTTTGTCGGTCTGGTAGCGAAACACCTTGTACTATTCAAAATCCTGTACATGTTGGTATTAAAATGTCGCGGTCGAAATTATCCCAATCAGCCGGCATAGAAAACGCGTCCGATCTCTTGGTATATAACTTGTCATTTTCTGACAAGCCTCCTGTCGATCTCTAGAAAAAGGTTACTATATCCACGTGCAGCTACAATAAATTTTCTTGTTTCTTACATGCAGCATTAAAATATTCTCAGCGGAGGATGTCACTAGAATTGATATCCAAATTATTTGGTGGAGCTACATTGAACCGCTCCACTCTGAATGGGATCTAGTAAGCATCTGGCTATCACAAGAATGTGTCAGTTACCGAATCATGTCTAAACTTAACCGACACCCTACCATCGGTTAGTGATTGGGGCTTTAACAAATTTCGTACGTTTTAGAGACTGCTGTTAAACAAATATCATGCATCCAATAATTTTTAGTTTATTTATTTATTTAATTCTTTTTTTGTGGGGGGGGGGGGGGGGGGAGGGGAGGGGTTACTGCGAACGAAATGTGATAATTCGAAATTCAAAGCTAAACATTTTAGTTTTTGTTTTCGTAAAGATATTTGCTTTAACTTTTAACTGATGTGACAGAAATTGTCACATAACTACTGTGAAGCGGTCTGTCAGACTGCTCAATCGAAAGATGAATAAAAGGTGCGATTAACTCATAGGAAGGTGTTTTTGTACAGGGCTGTTTCCTGTTTTAATTAAAGTTCACCTATTCAAATGTTTCTGGTGATAGTACTAAAGTTCCAAACGAAACAAAATTTCGGTAGTGTTTGTAGTTAAACTAAAAGTTACAAGTTAAATTATAAAAATTGAAAAAAGCATCGGTCTGTGAGACCGGTAACATCGGTTAAAGATGTTCTCAAACTCAAAAGGGCAACTTTCTGACATAAGTTTTAATTTATTTTTGTTCGAAAATGCCTGAAACTAGCGGGAGTTGTTCAGAAACTATGTCATCGAGGTGTTTTTTTCATTTTTTTGCAAACGCAATACATCTTTCCGAAAATAGTGTCAAAGTGTACGTTCTGAACCGAATTTCCGCAGTAGAAAGTAGAATATCTACTCAAGAGTGGGCGAAAAACGTGTTTGTCACGGGATCAGAATTGCCTATAACTCAATAGGTAATTTATTGATCAAAAAATGGAAAGCACAGTTCGATTCCAAATCGTTTCCATGGTCAGGCTTTCCAATTTTATATCTTTTTGTTAAAAAATGAATTTGTAAATGTGTCAAAACGTTTTGCGCTTGTTGAGCAGAGCAGTTAAGAACAGCCTTAAAGGTTAACGAATCACTCTCAACAAGATGGTATGCGGATGCATAGGTTAGAAAACCTTTCTAAGAACAAATCATAAGTAAGTGTTTCATGTGCTAACTGTGTCATCAGGATGAATGTCTGTTTACTGCAGAAATGAAGCCTTTTATCTTTTGTATAAATTTGAAGAATTTGAGAAGTTGAGAGCTACAAATTGGCGCAGTTGCTTAAGATGTGTTTTTACAGAGGTTACATAAAATGAGTAGAACATTATCTAAATGTAATTACAGTAGAGCCTCTATTATCCAAAGTAATTGGGACCGACCCTCTTTCGGAAAATCGAAATTTTCGGATAATAGAGAATGCTTCGATTTAAGATTAAGAAGAAAATATGCAATATTTCGTATATGGTAAAAAGTGCTTAATAAAAATAAAGCAATAGCAAAATACAAACAGGAATAAATTACCTGCTTTTTAATTTTGAAATTAAGTACCTTTTACATAAATCATAAGGGTTTGAAAAAATGTTTGTTTATCCTAGTTTCGATTGCCTTTGCTTTGATGCTCTATCACTGAGTTTTTTAATATTATTAGTTCACCAGTATCATAGTCTTTCTGGCTGCGCAAACTTTTTGAAAAACTTTTCAAAAGCTGCAGAATTGCTAATGTGTTTGTTTTCTTCGTTCCATTCCGCAGCTTACAGGAGCTCAAGTTAAATTCAAAGGAACTCTAAGAAAGGGGGATCGAAAATATTTGTATATATATTCGCAGTTCGAAAGGACCGCTTTAAAAAAGCTTTAAAGTTTAAAAAAAGCTTTCAAAAGGGATTTCGGTTAATCGAGAGTTTCGGATAAAAGAGGTTCTACTGTATTTTATTTGCTTTAAAACTACATGCTCAAAAACTAACTGCTTAAAAAATGAAAAAATAAACTAGAAAACAGGAACTCTGCTTTTCAGAATTTAGTGTCGCCCCCGATGAAAAAAAAAAAATGTATATAAATACAGATAGTACAAAACAAATTTAGTTTTTAAGGCTTAAAACACACGCTTTTATTTTAGGTAAATGACGTCATACGACGTCACTATTGCTGAATAATACACAAATCCAAAAAAAGAGATGCTATCCTTAAAAAACTCGACAAAAAAATCGGCTATCTATTGATTCACAGGCTTCATTTGTTTGTAATATACTTAAAATACTAAAATTAAATTGGTTTATAACAGCTCCCTGTTTTATCAGAAATCATTCATTTATATTTTTTTCAAAATATCAGCATTTAATTACATTTGTGCATTTGTTACATAAATTGTTATAGGAAAATGGCAACAGAAAGATATAATTACTATTTTCCAACTATGTTTCCTTTACTTTCTACAGAAACGGAATATTTGAGTTGCCAAAATTAAACAAATGGCGCTAAAAACTACAAAAAAAATTAATATTTCAGTAATAAATTGAGATGCAATTTTCAAACAATTGCGTTTAAAAGTACTTTTTCTCCCTAAATACGACAGTATAAAAATTGAAAATGTGCAATGCTTAGAAGTTAAAAAATTACAGTTGAGTATTTAACAGTACCACGATATATCTGCTATGTTTTACGACTGGCTTAGACAACGAAACGTTATTTTTTGGAGGCGACGCTTTAATATCTGGGAGAAAGAAATAACCTACCGGGGGCTAATGAAAATAAAGGAGGGACAGAGAAATAATGTGTACAGTGATCTAAAATCGCGGCCTCATCTTGATGTCCGACTCTCGCTATCTCTTTCTTTAGTTCTACAAAAATTCATTATTTTTCCAATTTTCGCTTTTAGTTGACACTAAGAAGTGTCAACTCAACTTATTATACGCTTACTCTGCTTATGATAAGAGAGTTTTGATTTCTAGAAAGTTACAGTTATAAATAACAATGCTTTTTTTCTCAGAAACCGGATAATCTGATTACAACTAATTGTTTTAATGATAGTGAATAAATCATTTAAATTGATATACGAAGATGTCTGCGGTATGTTTTGCTTATCGGTTCGACTAAACCAAAACTTTTGCTCCTCGTAACCTGTTATCTTGCACCATTGACTTCCAATTACAATAAGAACAACTATTTAAATCCCCCCCCCCCCCCCTCTTTTACTAGCGAATTTTTCGTTTAGTGATTTTGATTCTGTTATCATTCAGATAAATCTGTGTTTTCCAGTAATGAAGAAATGAAGCCACTGTACTCTTATGTAAAATGAGGAAATTGGAAGATTTAAATGAATACAATTGAGTATTTATAACGTGTCATTTTACAGCGGGTCAATAAAAAAAGCAAAAAGTCTGAAAAAGAAAAAAAATAATAATTATTTACTTGGCTGTATGATAAACCTTTGAAATAGAAGAGCAGGAAGCAAAATTAATTATTTATTGCGAATAGAAAATAGAATGAGAGCAAAATAAATTTATAGTTAATGGAGATATATACATATTGTTGTATACAGGGTGTCTCAAAAGGTCGTTTACAAACTTAACATGCTGGTCTGTCATATCATGATAAACAAGATTTACATAGGAACTTGTGTTCGAAAATGCAAACTGCGACCACTAGAGGGCGATGAGCGCAGGCTTACGGGATAGTGGGAAGCGTGATCATTTCAGGCGAGGACGTTACAGGAGAAGGATGAATCGGTTTAATAATGCAGAATTGGCCGAAATGCATTACGTATATGGTGCCGCGGATGGAAATGCAGGAGCCGCGGTACGGATGTACCTCGAGCGCTTTCCAAGCAGACGTCAGCCAAGTCATGTTTTGTTTGGACAATTGCATCGCATATTGCGTGAAGCAGGAGCTTTCCAAGTACATAGCCACATCGGTCGAGAACGCACTACACGTACGCCTGTTGTAGAGGAAACCGTGCTACGAGAATTTAACGGGAACCCGCAAACAAGTCTCCGAGCAAGCAAACGCGTCTTGGGTGTACATCGTTCCATCATTATGCGCATACTGCATGAGGACACACAACACCCCTACCACTTACAAAGAATACAGGCATTGTGCGTTGACGATTATCCCCAACGCGTTGCATTCGCACGCTGGTTTTAGCAACAACGGGTCGCACATATGGATTTTCCATCGTGAATTTTGATTCGGATGAATCTTTTTTACACAGGACGGTGTCCTGAACCTGCACAACACGCACATATGGGCGTATGAACACCCTAGGTCTACACGTGCTATGCACGTCAACTACGTTTCGCCGTAAACGTTTGGGCTGGTATTATCGGTAACATGTTAATTGGCCTTTACCTACTACCTCAGCGCCTCGACGGGAATACCTATCGCCGCATTTTCTTGGAAAGAGTCTTGTCGGATCTGATGGGTGACGTTCCAGCCGCTTCACGCCGAAACATCTGGTTTCAGCATGATGGAGCCAGTGGTGACCATCCCCCCCAAACCCAATGACGCAAATTCCCCCCCAAAAAATCATCATACATTAGCACTGAATCCCCCCCTAAACAGAACATCAATTGTAAGATATATTCTTATTATTAAATTATTTAATAATAGTATTCTTACGTACTGTCATACAAACATGAAATAAAAGTTTTAACAGCGTAATAAAAGATATATTTTTTATTATTAGCAATCTGATTGTTTTCACATTTATAAGTACTGACTGACAAGCCGGTGTTAATACGTTCACTATATACACTCTCAGAAATTAATACTCAGATTTCACGAAATTTTCTTTGTTTTTGACGAAATAGTTTCCTGGAAAATGCTCCGAGCGAACATTTCGTCAAATTTATGAAATTAGTTTCTTCACTTGCTTGACGATATAAATTTCGTCAATAGTTTCGTCAAAAGAGGGCTGGTGGTGCCATCTCTCAATCAGTTTGGAAGCTCAAGTATTTGACACGGGGAAAGAAAAAAAATCACCTCTCTCTTTCCCCGGCGTGATTCGAACTCACAACCTTTCGTATGGGAGATCGCTGTTCTTCCAACCTGGCTGCTGTGGACTTGAACGTGTCTGCTTTTAGACTGATATAATGAATTCTACTTCGTGTTTTATTTTTATAACGTAGATTGCAATTTTATCAGGGTGCTATATTTTCTGAAAGTTTTAAGGAAAGCTAATTTATTTTCTCGTATCAATGAATAATTATAATATGGCTTGATTAAATAATTTACAACTGAAATTTTCTTTGATCAATGGATGATTAGAATATGGTCTGGTTAATTTGTTGCTCACAAATAATGAATTGTGAAGTGCATATTGCGTGAGATTTTATAACTTTGAGTAGGAGGATAAGATTTTAACGCTTTACTGTTTATAAAGAGGAGAGGGATAAATTATGTTTATTTGTAATTTGATTGAAAACATAATATACTTCTTAAAAAAGAAAAAAAGATATCCTAGAAGTTTGAAATTTTATTGACCTAATTTTTTTATTGAATGGTTTTGAAAAACACAGGAAATTTATTCTTTTCGAATTAAAACATAACGAACGACAACATATAAATAAAATAATAATAATATTAATAAGCATTCCTAAAAATTCTAACAGCTAAAAAAATAACTAATGAAGAAACAATAACTACCTATATTTCAGTATTTTCTGAAAAGCACTAAGTGCTGTTTTAAAATAAATTATTACAGGACTAACATAAGCAAGCAAATATCTGTTTGCTAAAATCGTAGGATTTGAGGAGGATTTGAGGAAATGTTTCCTTAAAATGCATTGAGTCTGACCGTGATTGAGGCAAAACTTTCGTCAAATATTTGAGGGTTTACGTTTCGTTAAAAGTCACGTGATGTTAATAGGAAATGATCGTCAAAAACGACGAAATACAGCTCGAGGATTTCTGAATCGTCAAAAGGGAGAGTTTTATTTCTGAGAATGTACGTTTTAATAAATAAAGCTACTTTTTTTATGAAAATAAATATTTACTTACAAGTATTTAAAATAAAAATCTTTTATATTATTACAAAATAAATCTTAAATACAAAGATTGCATATCGTTTTAAGAAAACTAAAATATTAAAGACGAGTCGTTTATATCAAACGCATATCAAATACATTTGCATGTACATACGCCCTTGTTTAAGATTAAATCTTAACGCTTAAGATTTCCCAATCATTTTTTAAATACTATCTAGTCATACAGTTTAATCTCACCCTCCCCAAAAAATTCTCTAAATCACCCCCCCCCCCAAAAAAAAAATAAATAAATAAATAAATAAATAAATAAACTGTGGATTGAAGCGTTTATTTCAGTACAAGTGTTGCTTTATACTGCTTTAACAAAATACAATATACTCCTATACAAGTACCGATTCTTATAAAATGGCAGACATTATATCATTAAAACATAGCCCTAAATCTATTATAAGCCCCTATATTCTGTATAGGTATGTTTTTCTTTCACACTATAATTTTTCAGTCTTATTACCTAGTAATTAATCCTCCTTTCCCTCCCCAAAAAATCAAATTTTTCCATAAATTTCTCCCTTCCCCCTAAAGTAATTAGTGGCTGAAAGTAGTGATGGGAGATTCTCGAAAAATTTACCAATAAAAAAAAATCGTAATCGTAAAAAACACAATCGATATAGTCATCGATTACTTCCGAGAACCTACAATCGAAAGGTTCTACAATCGTTTATTAAAATGATTGTTTTATATGTTTATAAAGCAGTATTTAGTAAATACATGGTAACTGAAAACAGAAAGACTTAAAAAACAACAAATCGAAGGGAGGCTATAATGGAGCCATAATAGTGGAAAAGTCATGTGACGGCGTTCTTTGGTTGCAAAAAGTTGAAAAGTCGCGAGTAGGTATGAAACGGTAAAGGGAGTTTAAGTATCAAAAATTAGAATTTTTCGACAATTAGCAGCAAATTGGCCAAAGAAATAAGAATAAAAAGCACCCCAAATGGCAAAAACATGAACTAAAAGGATGGTAAATGGTATCAATATTTTTTATTGATTTTTTTACGTCATTTGAGATGAGTTCTATGATTTCTCTTTTATTAGAAGACCATTTACTGGAATGCGTTAAACGACGCCCCTAGGGGGGAAGTAGGGGAGGAGCAATAAATGCATAATATGAATAAGTGGTCATAAGGCTTTCCAACGATATATCACATGAGGGGTGTCGGCTAAATTTAGAAAAGTAACCCCCCGGTGTCAAAGGGGAGAAGGGCGCGGGAGGTATGTACAAATGAAGTAATAGTCACAGAGCTTTCCAATGATATATCATATAACGGGGTAACGGCAAAAGATAGAAAAGTAGTGCCCCCAGAATTCCAACTATTGTGCGCCCCGGAATACACCCCCCCCTCTCTTTGAAATTTTAATGTATTATAAATTATTCATCTGAGGGTTCCGTAACAAAATCCGATCTAAAATGATAAAAACGCTACGATTTCAAAAAAGTTCGAAAAGCGCCTTACCCGGGGTGCCAAATTGGGGAGGTTGGAAGAAAGATTCATAATGTGAAAGAGTGGTCCAAAAACTCTCCGATGACATATCACATGACGGATCCAAAAAGTTTGAAATTTACCCCTCACCCATGGGTTCACTCTTTCTTCCCAGAATACACCCGGAAATCACACAACCCTCACTTTTAAATTTTTATATTTAATAAATAATATTTACCGGAGGGCTCCATCAAAAAAACACACTTAAAATTATATTTCTTGTAGAAATCGCAACGATTTAAAAAATTCACCCCCTTACTGCTTCCTCCCCCCCAGAAATTTACTCCAGGAGGAGAAAGGTTCATAATATGAAAGAGTGGTCAAAGGGCTTTCCGATGGTATGTCACGGGAGGGGTTCGGTAAAAGTTTGAAAATTAATGCCCCCGTTGGTCCATTCTCGCGCCTTCCAGAATTCACTCACCTTCCTCTTCTGAAATTTTTATATTTGATAAATAATATTTATCTGAGGGCCCCAGGTATGGAACAGCTTGACAGAGCTAAAGTAAGAGAAACATTGAAAATTCGGGGCAAAATGACACTAAATTCAACAGTAATTATTGAAATTAGGACTATACAGAACTGAATAAATAAACCACTATGCCTCCTAACCCATATCGGTTAATAACAAAAAGAGATTGGATAAGCAAATGCACTCCTTTGAGAAATTATGACTTAAACCAGAAATGCGCTAAATTTGACTCTGAAAGCTTCATTTCTCTCTTTCTCTGGCATTTCCGCAAATCTCATCTCTATGATTTCACCGGCATCTCGACTTTTGACTTCTCGATTATTCCTCTCGCGCTTTTCAACATTTCGTATGTTGACCGAGAATGAGAAATCAATTTTCTTCGCTTCTCGAAATGTTGTTCTCGATTACTGTCTTTTCATAGGTTGCCGAGAACGAGAATTCAATTTCACGTTCTCGGCAGAGAAGAGATGTGGGAATATTTATCGAGACGAGATAGAGAAAGAGGCATGACAATGAGCTGTGAAATGAAGCCCTAATTTTCAAAGTTTCTCTTATTTTAGCCCTATCAAGCTGTCACATACCTGGAACCCTCTGATAAATATCATTTATTAAATATAAAAATTTCAAAAGGGGGGGTGCGGAGGGGGCGAACAAATTTCTAAAACCGTAGTGATTTCTACAATGAATATAATTTTAGATGTGTTTTTTTGATGGAGTCCTCCGGTAAATATTATTTATTAAATATAAAAAATTAAAAGCGGGGCATGCGTGAATTCCGGGCTGAAAGAGTGGACAAACCGGGGGGAAGGGGAGGATTTTAAACCTTTTTTAAGCCCTTCATGTGATATATCATTGGAAAGCCCTCGGATCACTCTTTCATATTATGAGATTTTCTTCTTCCCTCCCCGATTTGGCCCCCACGGCGGGGGGCAGTTTTCGAACTTTTTTGCATTTTCATCATTTTAATTTGAATTTTTTAAAGAGTTTTCCGAAAAATATTCCTTATAATCAGGGATGTAGTGGAGGGTATACGGAGGTATACGCCGTATACCTCTGGATTTTTTAAAGTAACACCGTATACCCTCTGTTTCTCAAGAAAGCTATAGTATACATATACACTGAGGTATACCCTCTACCTTGAGCGTATACCCTCTGCTTAGAACGTATACCCTCTGTTTTTTTCACGACTACACCACTGCTTATAATGTATGAAATTTCAAAAAGGGGGGCTGAATTTCTGAAGGGTTGCGATAGTTGGACCCCGGGGGGGAGCACTTTCCTAATTTTTGCCGACACCCCTTATGTGGTATATCATTAGAAAGTCCTGCGATCACTTATTCATATTAAGCACCTACCGTGCCCCTTTTTTCACTTTGACACCCAGGGTGGCACTTTTCTAAATTTAGCCGAGACCCCTCATGTGACATTGTATGAAAGGACTGTGATACTTATTCATGTTATGCAGCTCCTCTCGACTTTGCCCCTACGAGGGTACTTTTCTAAATTTAGCCAGGACCCCCTCATCTGACATAGCGTTGGAAAGGTCCGTGACTACTTATTGATATTATGCACCTCCGGTGTCCCTCCCCTCACTTTCCACGGGAGGCACTTCTCGAAATTTAGCTGAGACCCCTCATGTGACGTATTGTTTGATAGGACTGTGACCACTTACTCCTGTTATGCACCTCCCGCGCCCCTCCTCCCCCCACTTTGCCCTCACGGTGCGGTGGGCATTTTTATAAATTTAGTTCGAGACCCCTCATGTGACATTTGGTTGGAAAGTCCTGTGACCACTTATTGATGTTATGCACCTCCGGTGTCCCTCCCCTCACTTTGCCCCCCACGGGAAGCACTTCTCGAAATTTAGCTGAGACCCCTCATGTGACGTATTGTTTGATAGGACTGTGACCACTTACTCCTGTTATGCACCTCCCGCGCCGATTTCCCCCCACTTGTCACCCCGGGGTGCATTTTTATAAATTTAGCTCAAGACCCCTCATGTGACATTTGGTTGGAAAGGCTTGTGACCACTTATTGATGTTATACCCTCCGATGACCCTTCCTCCACTTTGCCCTCCCGGTGGCACTTTCTAAATTTTGCCTATAACCCTCATATGATATATCGTTGAAAAGCCCTGCGACCACTTATTCATATCATGCAGCTCCTGTGCCCGCCCTTTGACACCCCCAAGGATCCGGTCCGAGGCTCGTTCAGTTCGAGATTTTTTTTGTTTACAAGATTTTGCAGTGTGTGCACACCACGCCTTCTATACGGTGCCGTATGCAGCGGGGATCCAGTTTGAGATTTCATATTACAAGATTACGTATAAATTAGAGGCCCTAATTAAAGAAGGGGCGCACTA
The DNA here is from genome assembly GCA_963932465.1 of Maratus speciosus. Taxonomy (NCBI): domain Eukaryota; kingdom Metazoa; phylum Arthropoda; class Arachnida; order Araneae; family Salticidae; genus Maratus; species Maratus speciosus. The sequence goes on along the minus strand of OZ010791.1, from coordinate 13,566,309 downwards.
GCGGGCGTAGACAACTAGTCCTTATTAACCCGACTCATTGCAGTTTTCCCGCAGACGATTCTTGATAAAATCGAATCGTGTATGGTATAAAAGCAATTGGCAAACTGGAGTCATCCAGAAATATTTTGCAGAATAAAAAAATATCGAGACGCCCATACAATCGATAAAATCTATAAAAACATCTCGTTTTCGCCCATCACTAGCTGGAAGTCTTTTCCTCTGCACTGGTTGTTTACCTTATACTGTTTTAATGACATACAATACTACTCTTCTAACATCACTAAAATATACTGTATTTAAATCCTAGTTTTCTGAAAATATCGTCAAGTAATTTTAGCGTTGTCTCTTCCTCTGAAATGCTTATTTTGTTGTTATTTCTTATCATACCCATCAAGAATGTATTTTTGCACTCGGACTGTACGATTCGACCCTGTCAAACAATATAATAAATTACTTAAGACGCTTCTGGAAAGCTATTCCTTTTATCACGTCTTGCGGTCCAAATTGCCTTTCAGAATGTGTTAAACATTTTCCCACCTGTATACCAAGTATTTTTTTTTATTCCCGCACTTTCAAAGATATTAAGATGCAAAATCGGTTCTTATTGCCCTTATCTAGAATTTAAAGAATGGAAAAAACATGACCATTTCTGGAAATTGAATGTTGAAAAGAAATTAAAAGTGATATTAAAAAAATCAAAAACTTTTTTAATAGTGAAAAAAAAGGAAATAGTATTAAGATTTTAAAAATCCCCCCCCAAAATGTACCTTTTTCTCTAAATTCCCCCCCAAAAATTAATTTTATGACGCATTTTGCGTCACCAAACCCCTCTCTGGGCACCCCTGGATGGAGCGCCTGCTCATTTTCGCTACACTGTGCGAGAATACCTCGATAGGACGTATCCTAATCGCTGGATTGGCAGAGGCGGACCAGTCACATGGCCACCGTGGTTCCCCGACCCTGGATTTCTATCTGTGGAGACACATGAAGTCTATGGTGTACGAGATGCCCGTAACATCGGACATGGATCTCGTCTTCCAGGATCGTGGAAGCGGCGGCACGTGTACGTGACACACCTGCCCATTTTGAACGGGTCCGTGAATCCATGCGTCGACGTTGTGAAGCATGCATTGCGGCAAATGGAAGGAGTTTTGAACATCTTCTGTAAATTAAACCATGTTCTTTAATAAAAGTCGTATTAATACCTCTTTCGATATCCTTTCTTTCTTCCCCTCCACACCTGCGCTCATCGTCGTCTAGCGGTCGCAGTTTGAGTTTTCGAACACAAGTTCCTATGTAAATCTTGTTCCTCATGATATGACAGACCAGCATGTTAAGTTTGTAAACGACCTTTTGAGACACTCTGTATAGAGCATTCTCACACTCTTTTGATTTTTCAGGAATATAAATCTGGTGAAATTAAACTTACTAAAATAACATTTTAAACTTATAGACGAATGCCTTAACGATTCAAAATACAGCAGAAAGGGTCAGCAGCGAAATTTTTTTCATTTAACTATGAGGTTTATGTTAAACTTGCGAGTTTAATTTTCCTTACCATTTTACCGCTATAACTTTTTATTTTCTTCTAAATGTTTACTTATAATGCATTTGCGTAGTACCCACAGGATATTCAAATAAGAAATAATAACAATGTAGTATTTTTAGCACAAAATTTTGGTATAACATTGTGTTAAAGGGGTGTTAAAGAAGGGACGGTAAGGAAAAGAAAGGGGACGGTATAGGAAAAAAGGGACGGTAAGGATGAGGCGGTAAGGAAAATGACCACCTATTTTTAGACAAATCGTGTTAAGACTAAGTGATAGCCACTTCGTTCATTGATTTTTAGAAACAGTTGTTAACATTGGATTAAAATAATTTTTTTTTTTAAATTTACCCCGAAAAGTGCAGGAATAAATCTTGGGGACGTTAAGACTACCCATAAAGCCACGATGCTTGAAATGGATATTTAAATGCTGATTTAAATTCTGCAGTCAATTTCCTGTCAAAGAATATAGCCATTCTTTCTGTAGAACACTTCTACACGAGGAAAAAGGGAAAGAAAATCTGTGGCTGCATCTGAAGTGAATTTCTGTATAAGTTAGTCCCGGACCCTAACAAAAGCTATCTTGACCCGGCCCGTACAAAAATGAGTGAAAATTGGCCCGGCCAGACTCAATATCTACAAAAAATTATGTTTTTTCTCGACATATAATTAAAATTCATTTAATGAATACTTCATACATATTTATTACATTTTACAGTACATTTTAGATTACTATGTGCTCGCAAAACAGAAAACACACAATAGTAACATTAATGTATACTTACAGTCTTAGACGTTACAAAATTCAAATAAGGATTCATTAAAAAATTAATGTAGTTCAGAATATAGGGTTAGAAACATGGTAATTTTTGAAGCTGTATAATATAAAGTAGATTTTTTGAAAATATTTCTGTTTCATTTTTAAGGCCTTTCTCAAATATAAAGGAGCTACATTCTGACACATTTCTGAATTAATTTCTTTTCGGAAATGTGTAATATTGGCAGGTATTCTTATTCAGAAACAATATTGAAACAACAGGTACAATATTGAAAATGGCACAAAAATCGCTATTACAACGACCCCTACCGGTGGAGTTTTTCCAAATTAAGGGAGGACCTACTTGCTACAGCCAAAAACTTAAAAGAAAAATTTAGTTCAATTCTATGCATAACTTCATACACTTTTCAATGGTACAATATTCAAAATTGCACAAAAATCGCTGTTAAAGCGCCCCCTACAGGCAGATTTTTTCCAAATTAAGGAAGGACCTGCTTACCATAGCCAAGAACTTTAAAAAATTTTTGGTTTAATTCTATGCATAACTTCATACACTTTTCGATGGTACAATATTCAAAATCTCAAAAAAAAATCGCTATTACAGTCCCCCCCCCCCCCTACCGACTGATTTTTTCCAAATTAAGGGAGGACCTGCTTGCCATAGCCAAAAACATTAAAAAAAATGGTTCAATTCTACGCATAACTTCATACACTTTTTGATGGCAAAATGGCGACAGACAGGACTGAACTCCGCTTGCGCATGCGTACTATTTTGTTTTTGTTTTTAAAATGTATTTCTATTCAATCAGTCATCTTTTTCCCTTTGAAAAGGAACGCGTGTGTGTTTGAAAGATCTCAGGGCTGCATTAAATAATATTTTTATATGTTTCAGTCATCTTTTAAGTAGTTATAAGTATGTTATAGAGTTTATTAATAACAAGGTGAAAATTTCCTTCACGACACTAGTGTTTAATACAGTGTTTTGACTCTATTGTCTCTTTTTTTTCTTAGTTTTTAAAATATTTCTAAAATCTACGCTTAATTTTATAGGAGGTGTTAAAATTTTACTCCCAGTTCGTCAGTTTTTAAAACATAAAATATTAAATTAAGCATAGATTTTAGAAATATTTTTATAACAAAGAAAAAAAGTGACATCCTTTAAGAAGAGAACACTGAAAAAAAAAGAAGTTAAAAATATTAATTTCCTGAGGAGATATTTCGAATATAAGAATGCATTAAACGCCCATAGACTTAGCATTAGCATTACCGAGAGGAATTCCGAAGCTGAGTGACCAGCAGCCTTAAGTCATCTTGAAAATAATAACATACTGTAGAGGGATAGATGTTTAACTTGCAGTACAAAGACGTGTCCGTTAAAATAATTCGGCTGACTTACTGTTTTTAACTATTTTAGAATGAGGACTTGGATAACATAAGCTTGCTTAGCCTATGCAACTTGACAGCCCCCCCCCCCTTTTTTTGTTACCATCAGTAGATAAACTGTATTTTATGCAAGTAATGTCAAAATTCCTTTATAATAGAAATTTTCTTTTTTTCTTGCAGAGCATTTTCCGTGTCATGAAGCCCGGTGCCCTTATTCTTTTCGTGGACAACGCTGCTGGTGGTTTTCACGAAATGATGTCCCAAAGTGCGAAGGAGTGCGGCATGAAATCAGTGTTCGAACCTCTCAGACACTATCATTATAAAGAGGAAACATTCCGACGTGAATACTGCAACTGGATAAGTCAGTATGAAGCCAAAGTGACCGTAGAAGTATGGAAAAAGTCTGAAATATTGCCGTGGAATACGACTCACGAGCTGCGACGCCAATTCTTCCTCACAGCGCGATCACGTCATTTGGACGCAACGTTCACAGATGAGGATTTTCCTGCTCTTCCACCACGCAAAGCAGGCGGTTATAATCCTGTTATAATAGAAGGAAAAGTCGAATATCAGTGTGCTCGTCCGACACCTTTGCCGGTCAGGCAAGCCGAAAGTGCTTCTGAAACGGAGAATAGTCAAAAGTGCTGCACAATCATGTAAACGGCTTGACTACTGACGAAGATGGAAGATAGAAACCTTTACGCGATGAACCTTTACACTGAAATCTTTAATCGGATGATTTTTGTATATTTTTTGTGAAAAGAAATGTTTTATATGGTGCAACACATACAAAAAATGATAAGAAGAATAAGAAGGATAAACGGATCTTTTTTGTGTTTTATTTTTTTACAAGGTTATTAATAACATGATTGATTGTAGTGATATACTTAATTCTATTAATTTTAATGTACCGAAAAGATCGATCAGGTGTTCTAAATTTTTTATATTACCATTTCTTAAATATGATTATGTTAGTAATTTCTTTTTATATAAATTTTACAAAATATTTAATGAATTCTCTGTGGATCTTGATATTTTTTATACGTCCTTTACTGCTTTTAAAGGTAAATGTTCTGAATTTTTAATATCTTAATTTGTGTTTGTATTCGTGTTGTATGAGATTTATATTTATGTGTTTATATATATATATATATATGCGTGTGTGTTTTTCATTATTTTTTAAGCTGTTCTTGCAACACTGTAAATGGATTCGTCCGTAGTGTGCATTTCAATAAATAAATAAATACTAATTTTTTAAATGTCACTTCGACATTTCATTCAAAATTTGAAAATTACCGTTTGTGACAGAAATGACACAAAATGTTTAAGTAAACGTAACAACTATATACACTGAAGTCTTTGGAGGCTATGAAAATTTATGTAAATAGCAACCATAGGTTAGACGCTTTCTAAGCAGAAGCGTCCAAGACAAAGAAAGGTCCAGGGCCTGGCACTCACCCCCCCCCCATCCCCCTTCCACACACGACACACCATCACTTCCAATAGTGTCACAAAAAAAATTAACATTTTCTATGCTTCAGAATACCGATGTGAATGTATAAATACAAATTTAGATATAAATATGTCTTTTTGTTTTTAATCATATCCCTCTCCCAATAAAAGTACAAAATATTGATTATATTCAGTACAAGGTTAAAACATAGATTTAAAATATCAACTTTATGAAAATTTGGAGGGTAGCAGGCAAGGTCATGTCTTGTTGTTCCACGGTTTAATCGGACCCTGGTCCTAAGACAATTGTTGAAAAAAGCATTAAGGACGGTTGGAAGTCAAATTAAGAAAAGTCTTTTTTTTTTTTTTTTTTTTTTTTTTTTTCCTTCTTTCGAAAGGTATATTACTTTTTCTACGACAACAAGAAGTTAAAAAAAAATTAAATAATTAAGTTTGTTTACATCATACACGAACATTACATACGTAAACTTTAAACTGAAACTTTTCTAAAAATGTTGCTTTTTGAACTTCGATGTACCTTTTTATAGAAACTACTACGTATTATTGTTTGCAATCGTTCCAGAATATTTCACACTTATTCCTGATCCATCTGAAATGAACTTTTGTTACAAACATTTCTACAAAATTTTTATAAAAAAAGTTTTTTTATATTTAAAAGTGGATTTTATTCCAGATTTAAGAATAAAATAACTAAAGAATATCTGTTTATAAAATTGACTTCACTTTATTAGGTATTATTCATATTATGTATATAAAAAATTTGAAGTAAATATCTTCGGTAGCATTTGATAAAAGGTACATTAATTTAACATGGTAGGTATAGGGCTTCCAACTGCCCTTAATGAATAATAACTCATTAAAGATTGCACCCCGAGAATAAGCGGCGCAAAGTGAATTTTCATTGGAAATATCTTAAAAATGACAAGGAGATCTTGTCCTAGGTAAATATATTCATGTTAAAATATCACTCTTGCATATTTTAAAAACTTATTTAATAAACTTGATTAAATAGGGCTATGTACAAGATGGGTCGGGTTTTAAACGGATAGTCATGCCATAGCACGACCGGATTCATCTAGACAAGTGGTGAAGTCTGATAACACAAAGCATTTCTACCAGTATTTAAGCAAAAATAATTAAATTGTGCAGAGTTGCTAATTTTCTGGCATGACAGTAAGTGCTGAACTCGCTTCATTTTCACTACAAGGAAATTTCGCTGTGTCAGCGCCATTTAAGTGCTGTTTGTTGCCATGCGTTACTGTTTTCTAGTTTTGTTATGCCTCACTACCATTGGTTGGTGACCTCACCTATCTACTGACATTCATATAATTAAACATCCGGATATGGCAGACTTTTCCAGTGCTTTTAACAAAAATTGATTGAGATTGTGTGTCAGAACACCTTAGTAATTTCTTAGAGTATTTCAAAAGCAGAAAAAATTCCATTAAAAATTACTCAAATTAATAATATATAATATTTATTCCATTTCCTTGTTAAATTTACTATTATTCTTCAAGCTATGGAGGACGGAACTATTTTGACCGAATTAGCATCAAATAGCATTTAAAATAAATATTCTACTTAAAAGTCTCTATATCAGCATGTTTATTTACCATTTCTCTATAAATCTACCAATTTTTCTATCTTTATATGCAATATTAGACTAGAAATATATCCGGCCACAAAATATTCATTTACGATGGTAACAGCGTTTTTTTTTTTTTTTTTTTTTTTTTTTTTTTTTTTAGAATACAGAGAAATGAATGCAAAAAAGAAATAATAGTCTAACTTAATAACAGGGTTCCTCATTTACTATAAAACTTCGGTTGAAGATTTTAAACCTTAGGATTCCCTGCCAAGTTAATTCTGTCATCCATGTAAGCAGATATCGCACGGCTCTTGTTTTGAGTACCACTATTATTTCCAAATAGAACGATTTATTTAATGGATAAATGCATGCCATGAAATAATGCATATGTATACGTCGGTCGTAGGCTAATTGAGAAATCAGGCTTTTTGCAAACAACCAGACTACTAACAGGAGAATAAGCTCCATTTCTCCAATGTTTCTAGTGCTTTTCAGGCTTATTGCAAAGAGCCTAGACAGCGTTAGGCTAATTGAAAAATGACCACTTGTTTCAATCGGTCTGATTTTTTTCAGGCTTATTAACCCGCAACCCAATCCGAACCCGACAAAAAAATTCCACCGAACCGTAATCAGATCCGAGCAAGGCAAAATAATTTCCATCGACATGCACCCGACCAGAACCTGAAACTTTCATTTGAAGTCAAATCAAAATCGGACCCGAGTCCGACAAAAAAATTCCATCGAATCATAACCCGATCTGAACATGACAAAATAATTTCCGTCCACACGCAACCCGACAAGAAGCTAAAAATTCCATTTGAAGTCAAGCCGAAACCCGACCTGAAACCGACAAAAAAGAAAACAAAATTCCGTTGAACCATAATCCAATCCGAGCAAGACAAATTAATTTTCGTCGACGTGCAAGGTTCGATAGAATTGGTTCTGTTTCGGGATTCCAGTTGGCTAAAAATGGAATTTTGAGGGTCGGGTTGCGTGTCAAAGGAAATTATTTTATATTGCTCAGGTCGGGTTACGGTTCGGTTAATTTTTTTTTTATTTTGTCGGGTTACGGTTCGGAGGAATTTTTTTTGTCGGATTTGAGTCGACTTCACATGGAATTTTCAGGTTCCGTTAGGGTTGCGTGTCAGCGTAATTTATTTTCTGTTGCTCGGATTGGGTTACGGTTCGATGGAATTTTTTTGTCGGATTCGGGTTGGGTTTCGGCTCGATTTTATATGGAATTTTCAGGTTCAGGTCGGCTAAAAGGTATTTGGGAATAGGAAAGGGCCGCTTCTCTATAGCTAAATGCAAAATGATTCTACCATTATTAGGATCTACCACTTGAATATCTGCCTGTTTTTATCAATAAGATACTTAACTTTCTCAAAACTAGATATTTTACATTGTAAAACAGTATATCAGTTATAATGATCTCGAAGCCACAGATCTTATCCGAAGTGACAAATGCCCTAGCCCAATCTTAGGCGGCTACATAGAGATACATTAAAATTACTGAATTAACCCAGGCGGTCTTTATATCAATCTGTTTAGTCACGAGATATTCGAATAACTCTACATTGTCATCACCCTGGACAACTAGATGCAAAAGAGAGTACATCCATAAAAGTTCTTAATAAGGGTCCTAATAAAATGCCTGTCTATCGTCATTAAATAATGGACTGTCTTCAAACGACCAAAATAAACAGAACATTATAAAGGCTTCTAGATTTAGTTTTTAATAGGGTTTCGTTTATCTGATGAAAGCCTATTCGTCTCACTCCTCTGTCTGTCTGTCTGCTCGTCACAGAGCTCGTTCTCACAAACTGAATTGGTTAGAGACTTGAAATTGTGCATACTTATAGCTGAATACCTCCGATCATAAGAAAATCATAAAATAAATTTGAAAAAGTCTAATATTATTTTAATTAAATGAATTAATTGAATGACATCCGACCATTTTTGAAATTCATATTTTAAAACAGAACCTTTATTTCAATCTCTGTCGTGCGGCTTTGATGGCTCCATGGTAAAGCAATTGCCTGCTCATCGAAAGGTTCCCGGATCAAACCCTGGCGTCGGAGTTTGAAAATTTTTTCCCGGTATTGAGTTTATTATCGAATAGATGAAATTTTACAGAATTTTTGTGATTTTGTTTTTTATTTTAAGGCTGAAATTTGTAAAATATATTTTCAATATTTTTTTAATTCAAGAAATTGTTTTCTTGGAAAAATTGTGAACTACACTGTTAAAAATTTTGCAGCATTCTGGCAGGTCATTCGACCGTTTTTTGAAAAAACGGTTTCATAACCATAATTTAACTATATTCTGACCATAAAATGGCCAATAATATGGTCAGAATAGTGTTAAATTACGGCTGTGTAACCGTTTTCGGAAAAAACGGTCAAATGACCTGCCAGAATGCTGCAAATTTTTAACAGTGTAGGTAACAGTACTAGGTAACAGTAATAGGAAAATAGTTTTAAAAAGAAAAACCAGAATGTTCCGAACAAGAAAAACAATGATTCATTTTGGATCGGACGTACAAATTTGACTGATTATTCAAAAGGAAAAACTTTAAGATAAAAATTATTTGATTTTTATTGACTAAGTCCTACACTAGGGACTTTTCTATCTTATTAAAACATTGTAGTTCACTTTTGGATGACTTCCAAAAACCAATAACTATTTTTAGAAATAATAACGATGGTTGCAACAACCGTCATTTTAGCTTTCGCTTATATTGCTCTTGCATCACTGCTAGTAATCGCATTATACCAATTTTTATATCGTCGAATGGGGGGGGGGGGGTATGTACAGCCGTGGAAAAAAAAGTAAACACCCCCTACTAACTCTGCAACAAATTATTCTAGAAGAAACTTACTAGTACCAAACGAATGGGAATAAAGTCTACTTTTAAGTGATGTCTATAAAATTTTCTTAGGGGGCCCTCTACATATCAAACCAAACTCAAACTTTGTTTTTTTCAATAGCAATACCCAATTCTGACACCATAAATAGATTCTACACCCTTCAATGAGCCTAAATCCAAATTTTCGTGAAATTCGCATGATTAGTTTCCGAGAAATTAATTATTTTCAAATGAGCCTATTTTAGGGGTTGTATCCAGATTTAAGTTCGGTACTCTATTGTTGAAATGCTACAGAATGACTATGTCACTTCTATTATTCAATTCCTACTATTAGTTCACACTTTCCCTATATATATATATATCTTGTTCAAATTTTCAATCTTTAATAAAATACTTATTATTCATCCAATGAAGTTCAAATACATTTTTTTAAAACTTGTAGTGGATGACACTTGATGTTGATACAGTTTTTTTCAAATATTAATTCATTAATTAAATTTAATTAATTCATTTTAGTTTTATATGGGAGACAAAATGGCGGCCATTGGTTATTGAACAACATTTAATGCATCGTCATATCTATAAGGGGGGTTACCATAGGGGGGGACCCTGTTCTGTCGCCAAATACCACCAGGTTTGTCGCCAACTTGGCGATATATCTTCCAATTTGTCGACCAAAATGAGTCGCCAAAAGAGACGCCAACTTGGCGATATCTCTAACATTTCGCCCATTCCATTGTAAACCATTCCATTGAGTTCCATTGTAAACCTACTTGCTTATAGCAAATCAACAAATTGAGATATTTTAATGCAACAGAAACTAATATTAGTTTAAGGGATTCTATTAAATTTTTCTTTGATGACCTAAGTAGGAATTGACTTTAAAAACAAAATTTTTAGATTACTTGTTATATTATGTTTTGCTAATAGGACCGTTTGACTCGCTTAATATGTTTCGACTATTGTCATCCCAAATGTTTCATTAAAATGAGTAAAATATAATTTTTTTTTTTTTTCAAATTATTCTTTTCTGGACATCCTAGACGGCCCTCAAGCCGTCATTTTGACGTTTTTTGCTCATAATTCCAAAACTACATGGAAGAAAAATTTGAAATTGAAATTTTGCATGAAGCAGAACATAATAAACATATATCTATCAAAAAAAGGTACTTTTCGGTTAGCCGGCCACCAGTGTTATATATATATGTATATATACATATACATATATATATATATATATTGTATATGTTCACACACACATATATATGTATGCATATAGCTTCTATATATGTATAAATATACATATATATGTATATATAGATATACATACACATGTATATATAACACTGGTGCCCGGCTAACCGAAAAGTACCCCAAAAAATTGTAGATTGCAATTCATATTTTTTTTTTCGAATATTAACTTCATAATTCATATTATAAAATTTTGTAAATTAAAAATTCAATGTATTTATGTTTGGGTTTTTTAGTATTATAATTAAACAAATAAATTATCACATTAGGATTATAATTTCAGGAGATATTAATAAAAAATATGAAAATGTCATTTAACATGAGAAGCTCTAAAGTTTGAATGTCTATAATTCAAAAAACTTATCCTCCAAATGACTTGAAATCTCATTTCTAGGCATAATGTGAACCGAAGATTTAAAATAGAGTGTCAGAATTGGGAGTTGCCATTGAAAAAAAAACAATTATTTTTTTTTATATCCCCCCCCCCCTAACCAAATTTTATAGCCATCATTTAAAAGTAGGCTTTATTTTCAATCATTTAGTATCTGTAATTTATTTTCTATTATAATTAGTTACAGAGTTGGTAGGGAATGTTTACTTTTTTTCCACGACTTTCGAATGACATTTCTTTGAAAACTGTTACTTAATTTAGCGAACTAACTTTTAAATAATTTTCAAGCATGATTTTAAAAACAAAATCTACAACACTGATAATCCGTTTGCTAGGATAATGAAAAGTCGCCAGTAACAACTAAGTTCAATTCATTTCCAGAATAAACTAAAAACCTTCTTCTTTTTTATATTAATCTTCCGTATTAAGACCATTTTTAAATTATTATAATTTAATTATAATTTATAAATAATTTTATTAAATTATATTCTTATAAATTCTTCCTTATAATTACATTAATATTTATTTTAAATAACATTGGAATGGCTAACTTGGAAAGTGCAAAAAACCAAATGTCAAGAAAGAAAAACACACATTTTAGTCACCAAGTGCTTTATCCATTCAAGACATCAAAACGGTAGGCAAAATATAAAAATAGCAAATAAAGCCTTTGTGCAACAATATTAAAAAGCAGAAAAACCAACGTTTAAAAAGGCACAAATAATAATGAAAAGCAGCAAACAGCTGTTTCGAATCTACTAGCGAGATTCTTCTTCAGTGCAAGATGGGGAATAAACAATTAAATTTAAAAAATCAAAAAACCCGACTGCGTAAATAGCGAATTAATTAATTATTTCTCATCAATGTGAAACTTTTTTTTTTCAATTCCTACTGTTAGCTCATACTCTCGCTAGATATATCTTGTTTACTTATATCAAATTTTCAACCGTTAATAAAATACTTATTATTCATCCAATCAAGCTCAAATATTTTTTTTTAGCTTGTAATGGATGATACTTGATGTTAATCCAGTTTTTTTTTCAAATATTAATTCATTAATTAAATTAAATTAATTAATTTTCAATAACCGAGAGAGCTCTCTTCTTGATAATGGTATTTTAAGACCGAGAGAGCCCTCTTCAATGATCAAGGCCTTTTTAGCGCCACTCAGGAGGAAAGAAAAATGGGAGAAAAAAAAATTCCCTTATTGACCTAAGTAGGACTTAAAATATTTTTTTGACTTAAATTAAAAATATTTTTAATTATTTTTAATATTTTTAAAATATTTTTAATATATTTTTTTATATTACTTGTTTATATTACTTACCTATTTTTTTATTTACTTGTATTGATGACTTTTAAGTTGTGTTTAATTGTTAGTTCCTATCTATAAACACTGTTTTGATGAGGTCTGTGATGGTTAGAGTTGCAGTAAAGCTAGATATCGTACATACGCAACTTCCAGGTTATATAATATTTTAACGGAGCTTCTGACTTTAAAATAGTCAATGAAACATCGTCTTTATCTTGAAAGACCTATCCAATGATAGGCCACTCAATAGGGTGCGTACATTTTTTTTCGTCTATACTACCATTTTGTATTTTATGGCCGCCATTTTGAATTTATAAAAACAAAGCCTAGCCTATAACCATCGGGCCGTTAAGACGAATTGATAGAGACCTCATTCATTAAAATCCATCCAGCCGTTAGGATGTTTCGAGGGTATAAAGAAATCCACATACACAGATACGCAGGAAACATACAACCATTCTTTTCAGTCGGGTAAAAAGGAACAGAGTGCTAGAAAAAGCAAGGCTGAGCAAATTGATAGACAGAGACGCGCTGGCTTATATACCCATTGCGGGTGGCGAAGGCGCCAAAAAGAGGCGTTTCCACTGCTTCTCTCTTATTGGTTGTTTTTGGCGCCTTCGCCACCCACATCGAGTATATAAGCCAGCGCGTCTCTGTCTGTCATTTTGCTCAGCCTTGTTTTTTCTAGCACGCTGTTCCTTTTTTCCCTATCTTGCACTGAAGAAGAATCTCGCTAGTATATTCGAAAGAGCTGTTTGCTGATTTTCATGTATTATTTGTGCATTTTTAAACGTTGGTTATTCTGCTTTTTAAGGTAGGCAAAATATGCAGGAAATTTGTTTTCGTGAGAAATTTAACTATACATCCTCAGAACGGATTTTCATTACTCCCGTAAGTCTAATTTATGCCCTTACTCTTTTTCAAACAAAACTATTATGAGAACGCTAATAAAACCAAATTTCATTTCAGCGATTAAATAAATAAAAATAATAATCTATGAATTAAATCACTTGAAATTGGGTGGGCTCGCAGTCGCACCTAAGGGGTCCATACTTTAAGTTGGCGACGCTGGCAATGGTCCCCCAAAATACGGCGCTTAGGCGCTCAATAGCAATCTGACAACGAAAAACAAATTTAAATTCTCAAGGGTTTTTATTTTCTTTTTAAGATACTTTGAAATTTTATATCTATTTCCCACTGAACATGCTGAAACGATTGATCTGGGCAATTATTTTATTTATTTACTAGCAGACCCGCCCGGGGTTTGTAAATAATAACCTTAAACAAAACTTAAGTTTGCTTGATTTTATATCTTTGGAAATTCTTTTAAATGAACCTAATTTCGGAGGCCTCATTTCCTTCCGCAACGTGTAGTGTGTTCCCATCAAACTTCTTTTCGAAGGAACCTGTTATCTAGTTCCCCGCTATCTATGGTAGCATTTACCGGAAGTGCCGTGCTGGAGACAATCGAAAACCAAGTTGAGTGAGACAAACCTCGTAGGAATCAAGCCCATAGAATAATAATAAAAAAAGAATGCACCATTAATGTTACAAAATGTTGGTAACTAAAGTCTTCGATAAAATTTCATAATACAGAAAGTAGCTGAATTGTAATCTAAGTTGAAGGAAGCAAATCCCGTTGAAATTTGGCCCTTAAACCCGAGGAAATATTGCACCCCAAGCGGTGGAAGATGCCCTTCCCCTTGTAAATTTCATGAATTACAGTTAGCATTAACACATATTTAATAAATGGATGAAATCTCTTATCTAAAGATACCTTTAAGGTAACGCGATTTTTAATTTACGGCTGTAGTGAGCAGACGTAAGTTGATGCTGGAAAAGGAGGATTAATGTTCGAAAAAGGTGGTAGCTGAGGTATAAAGAAAGACCGGGCTCTGGGGGACAGAGTGTTATCTAAAAAGTAGTTGGGTATACGAAAATTTAGTAATGGTTTTAAAATAGCTTGAAGACGCTAAATCTAAGTTAAAGAAAATTGCAATAGAATAGGATAGTTTTTAAAGAAGCTGCAACAAAGACCCCAAGAAGACTATTAATATTCAAAATTGGTGGTAGATGAAGTCTGCAAATTTCTTTTTGTTGTTTTTCATGTAGTAGCTGGAGAACTTAAGAAATTGTTAGAAAAAAAATTCGTGAATCGGGCCATTTTTAAAGGAACTATAACAGGGGGCCCAAAAGGGTCCAACTGATAGTTGAGAGTAGGACCCTAAAATGAAAACATGTTTAAATGTTGTAGTAATTAGCGTTTTAGATTTTCAATTAGTCAAAATGAATCATAGGGTATGAAATAATCATTAGAATAATATTTTAAAGAAATGCGCAAAAATGGTGTAAATGCTTATAAAGGCGCCCTAGAACCCCAATAAAAATATGAGGGTGTTTGCCTAGGGAGAAGAGTCCAAGACTCAATTTTAAAATTATGCAATCAGAAGGTGAGAAAATTAGGGAGTGAAAAATGCATGGCACACCTGTAGGGGCCCGGATCGGCCCCTACAGGACCGTAACGTGCCCCAGGATTTTAACTGGAATATAGTAACAGGAGAATGACTAAATGCAAAATTGGTAAAAATGAAGATCGGATTAAGAGGGGCAATTTATTAATAATTTATTGTGCAAAAGCTTCAAGGAGCCTTGTACCGGGCGCGAAGGGGGAAGGGACTTAAGTGGTATGTAGTTTGGTATAAAGACACTTATTAGTAGTTTTTAAAGTAATTAGAGGACGCTAGAACGATGGTAAAGAAATTTGCAAGAAATTCGGATAATTTTTAAAGAATCAAGGGCCCCCAGAAGGCGATTAATATTCAAAATTATGGTAGTTGAAGTCTGAAATTTTTTTTTCGTTCATGTAGCAGCTGGAGCACTTAAGATGTTAGAAAAAAAAGCAAGTGAATCTGACTATTTTTAAGGGAATTATAATAGGGGGCTCCAAAGAGGCCAACTGATAGTTCAGAACAGGGCCCTAACTCGAAAAGATGTTTAAATGTTTTAGTACTTAGCGTTTTAGATCTTCAATTAGTCAAAATTAAGCATAGGGTATAAATTAATCATTAGATTAATATTTTAAAGAAATGCGCACAAAATGGGGGTAAATGCTTAAAAAGGGCCCTAGGGCCCCATTAAAAATATGAAGGTGTTGGTCCAAGGAGAAGAGTCTAAAACTCAATTTTAAAATTGTGCAATGAGAAGGTGAAAAAATTAGGTGGTGAAAAATACATGGCAAACAAAAAGTTCAAGGGGTCCCGGATCGAGCCATGAGGGACCCTAGGGTGCCCCAGGATTTTAACTGGAATATAGAAACGGGAGGATAAATAAATTGAAAAATTGGTTCCAAAAATGAAGATCGGATTAAGAGGGGCAATCTATTAACAATTTATGATGCAAAAGCTTCAAGGGGCCCTGTACCGGATCCCAGGGGGTCAGGAACTTAAGTGGCATGTAGTTTAGTATAAATATACCTTTTAGTGGTTTTTAAAGTAATGAGATGATGCTAGAACAATGGTAAAGAAAATTGCAAGGCATTCGGATCATTTTTAAAGAAGCTTCAGCAAGGGCCCAAGAAGGCGATTAATATTCAAAATTGGTGGTAGCTGAAGTCTGCAATTTTTTTTTCGTTCGTGTAATAGCTGGAGGACCTAAGATGTTGTTAGAAAAAAAAAAGCTAGTGAATCGGACTATTTTTAAGGGAGTTATAATAGGGGCCCAAAAGGGGCCAACTGATAGTTGAGAACAGGGTCCTAACATGAAAAAATGTTAAACCGTTTTAGATCTTCAATTTTCCAAAATTAATCATAGGATATGAAATAATTAGAATAATATTTATTAAAAATGCGCAATAATGGTGTAAATGCTTAAAAAGGGGCCGTAGATATAGGGGCCTAGCACAGCGATACTGTTGAAGTAATATTAAAAAACTCCGTGATAGAGCTTCAAAGCAATCGAAGCTGTATCTAGTGATGGTTTGTTTTGTTTTCATGCGTTCGAAGTGCTCAAACTTTATCATGGGATAGTGATCGCAGCTTTAACAAATTTCATGCATTTTTGACGATGGTTCACAACGAAGATGCTGCATCCAGTGATTTTTTTCTTTTCATGGTCGCACAGTGCTCATACGTGTCTTAGTGATTAACTTTGACGAATTTAATGTATTTTTTTTTTTACTTCGATATAACCGTTAACAATCTTATAATGAAAAGTTCATACAAACGTTTTATTCTTACTATCCATAATATATTTTTTATGCGTATCTTATTAAATATTTGAAATAAAATATTTATATTTTATTCATAAAGCAATTTTTAAAAAATCTGTTTATGGTTTAGATTAATATTCTGTATCTAAATCTCAAATTATTCTCAGTCTTTTCTTCTTTTGTCCAAAATCATTTCAACCAATCAAATTTTACAGCCCGTATTTCCTCGCTTCCATATAAAAGAATATTATTCTTCTGTGACGTTTTTAACGCCAATTTTATTTATTTATTTATTTATTGCCTGTAATTTTTAAAAAATTCAGAATGGCAACATTCTTCCATTTATTTTATCAGGGCTACCATATGATAAATGTAAACAAAATTATACCCCAGAATAATAAAATATCATTTCAGAAATATTTAAAAATATTTACTCATTAATCAATCATTAACTTTAAAAACTTGAATTAATTGCATTGAAATATATTATTGTACATAAATTTTATATCGCGCATGCATGTAATCAAAGCGTTTTAATTCCAATGTAATGTCCCTCACTTGTTTTCTTTTGTAAGAAAATAATCAAAGAGATGATTTGAAAATACTCCTTCAGCGAAATAAAATTCTTATGACTAAAGTTGTTTTTTAACAAAAAGAATTTTAAAGCTGTTTTTATTTTTTCTCACATTGTTGCGACATATATTAAATGCCATTACTTACACTGTTAAAAATTTGCAGCATTCTGGCAGGTCATTTGACCGTTTTTTCCGAAAACGGTTACACAACCGTAATTTTAACACTATTCTGACCATATTATTGGCCATTTTATGGTCCGGATATAGTTAAATTATGGTTATGAAACCGTTTTTCAAAAAACGGTCCAATGATCTGCCAGAATGCTGCAATATTTTTAACAGTGTAGGTATTTATTATTTCAAATAAAAGGTATTTAAAAATAGCAAATTTTTCCGTAGTTTCGTCTGATTTTGCATCAATTCTTAACCATCTCGATGTCTTTTTTTAAATATAAAGCATTGGTATTATATAAAACATAATTTTACATATCATTAAACGTATCATTTTATAAAAAGTTAAAAAAAAATGAATAAAATAAACCGTAAAATATAAATATTTAAATAATTCGATTACATTTTATCGATCTTGCTCGCGTACCTTTAAAATTTAATCGAGATTTCAGTCTACATACTAAAGAGTTCTCCTTTCCAATTTTCCAAATTTTTATTCGACTATTAAAAAAAAAAAAGAAAGACTTTATTTAACTTTCCACCACTTTGATTTTTTTTCTCTTTTTCTCTTTCCCGTTTTTTCTTTAATTTTAAGGAGCTAGATCGTTGACAAAAAAGATCTTTTAGATTGTTCTTTTTCTTTCTTTTCTTGTTGTAAATTTTCTTAGTTCAAAAAAACTTTTAATTTATTTAATTTGTTTCTTTAATACTTTTTTATTTATATCAGAGTCTGAATAAAGAAAAAATTCTACCGATACTGAAAACTTTTTCTCGCATATGTAACATTTTATTAATGAAAAACAGCATATTTTATTTATCTAATAATTTTATTAATATTCAAAGTAATGAATTAAGTTTCTTTACATATTTCTGTTTTCGTAAAGCCAGGTAAAAATTAAAAAGTTAATGTACTTCATTGCACTTGATTTAAACAAAAGTACAACGAAGATTTAAAAAAATATATAAAGCACTAGAAATTTGATACACTAGTAGGAACGGTAAAACCGAGCACCTGACGGTTTTCTTTTGTTGACAAACGTCCAGAAAGGCGGAAACATCGGAAGTCTGCACTAACGTGTTTTGGGGACATTTGGGCTATTTAAAAACCATACCTGTTGCCACACGAAAATTCTTCTTTACTTGGGATAGTGCGTTTACCAGGGACTTTTGAAACAGCTCAGAGCGTTGGTGGTAAGGTAAAACCGGGTACTACATTGTAAAAAAAATATGTAACGTTACTCCATAAAAGTGGTTGCATCATAGCTGCATCTATTCTATTGAAAAATTTAACCGATATAGCTTGTGTTACGTTACTCTAATGTGTAATATTACACCAGTTATATCAGTTTAAAATACACCAGTATACAAGTTAAAATACTCCTTTTTTTAGTGTAATCAGAAATTAAATTTTTACTATTGCAGTAACAAACAGCTTTATTTGAATAAATTTTGAAACAAACCTAGATAATATCTTTTAGTGTCAGCAACTTTTTGTTTCAAGTTTTCAATAAGTTTTTATTGTTACTTTGTTGGTAACCGTGTCACAAAAAGTCAAACGTCGGACTTCACTGACTGAAGACGAAACATTGTATCCATCCTTCAGTACTTGTTGAGTGAAAAAACAATCATTAATTATATAAAAAAATTATTTTCTTCACTTGTGGTATAGAGGAGTTAAAGAAATACCTACATATTTCTTTTGATAATTTCGTTAGATTTTATTTGATTTGAGCTAAATTGTTTAAAATACTAACATTAAAATAGTATACCAATTAAAAGTGCGTTTAAAGATTTAACGGAACGATTCACCAATTTTTGTAAATCCCAAAACCCATATAAGACTCTAGGAAATTTCTGTTTTTGGCTATAGCAAGCAGGTCCTCCCTGAATTTGGAAAAAATTCGCCGGTAGGGGCGCTGTAATAGCGACTTTTGAGCGATTTTGAATATTTTACCATCGAAAATTGTATGAAGTTATGCATAGAATTGAACCAAATTTCTATTTAAAATTTTTGGCTATGGCAGGCAGGTACTCCCTGGATTTCAAAAAAATTCGCCGGTAGGGGACGCTGTAATAGCGATTTTGAATATTGTACCATCGAAAAGTGTATGAAGTTATGCATAGAATTGAACCAAAATTTTTTTTAAGTTCTTGATTATGGCAAGCAGTTACTCCCTGAATTTGGAAAAAATTCACCGGTGGGGGCGCTGTAATAGCGATTTTTGTGCCATTTTAAATATTGTACTATCGAAAAGTGTATGAAGTTATGCATAGAATTGAACCAAATTTTTTGTGTTTGTTTTTGGTCATGGCACGAAGGTCCTCCCTGAATTTCGAAAAATTCCGCCAGAAGGGGGCGCTATAATTGCGATATTTGTCGATTTTCATTATTGTACCATCGAAAAGTGCATGAAGTTATGCATATAATTGAACAAAAGTTTTTGTGTATGTTTCTGGTTATGGCAAGCAAGTCTTCCCTGAATTTGAAAAAAATCTGCCGGAAGGGGGCGCTGTAATAACGATGTCTGTACCGTTTTCATAATTGTACTATCGAAAACTTTATAAAATTATGCATAGAATTGAATCAAATTTTTTGTGTATGTGTAAGACTATGGTCAGTAGGTCCTCCCTGAACTTGAAAACATTCCGCCAGAAGGGAACACTATAATTGCGATGTCTGTGCCATTTTCATTATTGTACCATCGAAAAGTGTATGAAGTTATGCATAGAATTAAACCAGATTTTTTGTGTATGTTTCTGGCTATGCAAGCAAGTCCTCCCTGAATTTGAAAAAAAAATTGCCTGAAGGGGGCGCTGTAATAGCGATGTTTGTGCCATTATCTTTATTGTACCATCGAAAAGTGTATAAAATTATGCATACAAGTGAACCAAATTTTTTGTGCATGTTTTTGGCTTTGGCCAACAGGTCCTCCTTGAATTTGGAAATATTGTGCGGTAAAGGGGCTCTGTGATAGCAATTTTTGTTCACTTTTCTTGATTTTTCGTAGTTCTATTGTCCATCGGCGCCTCATGCAGCGGCGGGAACTCGCTTCCTGCTAAGCCGGCTATTCGCAAATAGCTGATAACAACAGAATAAGGAAAAACTATTAATTTTAACAAATATCATGATAGATTAACTCGTTTTTAGTCCGTTTAACTGACTGAAGCAGAAATTTAAGAAGAAAATCAAAGTTGGTATATTTGAACTAATAATATTGAAGTATTAACATGTGTAACTACTTTTTGAAATATTAAGATGTATAAGATAGAAGAAAGTTTTGTGATTGGTACATCCAACTAGTTTAAGCATTATTCTAATTAAATTTTTCTCATATGTCTACATCGAATAAAAAAAGGTACTGTCCGCCATTTGCCTATATTTCCATTTTATGTGTATTTTTCTTTTTATGCATGTGTATTTTATTATACATATTTCATGAATTTGAGTTTATTTCTATTTAACGAATTTTCTTCACAACGAAGTATTTAAATGTAACGATGGGACTTCGTTAAATGGAAATTTCACTGTATATCATAAATCAGCGTTGCATGGCGGTTTTAAAAAGAATTTTGTGTACATCTTACTGGCATACAGATTACTTAAATTCTACTTTTTAGAAACACGCTGCAGTTCATTGCAAAAGGTCTTTCAAAAGTAACAGACTAAAACTGTTCACGAGGCATATTAGTCTCGCATTGCATGCGCATTAATGAAGAAAACCTTGGACTCTAAAAAAATTCGTAAATTGAACAAATTTTCTCGTTGATTGTATTTTTTTAAAACACGGAAATTTCCGCTGTGTTTTACTCATTCCTCCCAAAAAGACAGAAAATTCTTCAACCTGACAAAAACATTACCTTAACTACTCTAATCTAGAGCTGCATTTTCGTAAATCACTGGAGTTTAGCGGCAACTGTTCTGCTTTGGAAGTTTCGTACTAGAAATTGAATTTTTACGTATGTCCATTTTCACTCAAAACTCAAAAAAAAAAAATGGCAAATCTAAACTCAAAATTTACTGAAGTTCTCATGTCACAAGACAAAATTTTCGTCAAATAGCGGAAAAATCTATTCCAATCACAGGTGTTTTCCGGTAACTTGCTGTCAGTACTATTTGCGGTTTTTAACAAAAATATTCTTGAGCGTGTGTGGTTGATTATGCAGTGTCAGGTAGAAGTTAAGGACATTCCTCATTGCACGTATTATGATTGTTATTTTTAGGTAGCTTTCGTAAGAAATATGACCTATTACATTCTTCCCTACGTTGAAATTTTTGAAGAAGTTTTGTAGATCTACGCCGATCATGACCCTAGAACCCAAAAGCACCCCCAGTTCAAAACTTATATATATATATATATATATATATATATATATATATATATATATATATATAATCACTTATTTTATGGATACGATAATTTCCATAATTCTGCTCTTCCAAACTGATACATATAATCAAGGAATAGAAAATCTCGGCCAAGTTCGTTAATTGGCAGTATCCGTCCAAGAGGGTCGAAATAGGGAGAATTTTTGTGAAAACCGAAAAAAACCCAAAACTTCTTAATTATTATATCAAATAACATATCAAGTCAGTTTAAAGTTATTATTACTTTTAGGAAATGTCCAAAAAATTACGTATGGCAGTTTTTTGATAAAATTAAAAATGGGCTCATGGGACGGAAAAATAGTGTTTTAAGGAGAAAAAATTCATAACTTCGTCAATTCTTAAGATATCCACTTAAATTTATTGTAGATCTTCTTAATATTATCAACAACTTTTATATTGATAAGTTTTTGATAGGACAAACTCTTACTTGAGAAAATAATAAATAAAACATAAAAACGAAAATCGAAGAAGAAAAAAATTCCAAACTTCGTCAATTCACATCAAATCCGCTGAGATTTATTGTAAATCTTTTTAATATTATCTACAACTTTTATATTGACAAGTTTTTGATAGGACCAACTCTTGCTAAAATATTACTAAAATATTTTCAAGGGATGAAAAAAATAGGAATTGAAGAAACAATTATCGTATTAATATGATTCTGATAAAACCAGTTCTTACAAAAAATGTAATTAAAAACTCGTCAAAAGCGGCCAGATAAAATTGTTAAACTGGGTTTATCTCTAATCTTGATTTAGTTTTTGTTGGTGAAATTAGTACTTAAATTCGAAATATATCTCCACCCTTAGGCCGAGCCGGCAGAGATTTTTTTTTTATATTTGACCGTGATAAAATATCGCCGCAATAAATTGCACAATGAAAAGAATTCTTTCTAAGAAACCCTTTGTAATGACGATCTAAGTAAGAATAAACAAGAAAATTCAAAAACGTTGCATTCAGTTTCTAATTTATTAGTGAAGCAGCAAAAAACGAATTATAAAACATAAATTTGATGACCTCTTCCAGGAGCTCTGTAGTGAAACATGGAATGAAATTACTAAATATTCAATGCAAACTTTAACAGAAAACTTTTTTTAACTTAGAAGTTTTATGTCTTTTCATTATATTTCCATTAGTAAGTATGTTTTCCACTGTAAGATTATGTAAGGTAGGCATTGCACTTATCGTTAAAAATGAAAGCGTTTCCCATTTCAGGAGTTCAGAACGCGTAAATATGCTTTCAGATTCTGAAAGTCAATATGCTGTAAGTATGTGCTTTAAAAACTGGCACAATGCATGCACTTTCCTTTTTCATGTAAAACTGAGATTAATGGAAATATTTTATGCATCTGTCTTTGTTTAGAGCGATGCAAGTAAAGATTATGAATATTAGACCTGTACAATCAATGAATCACATGTAGAATACATATAATGAATTATACGTACTATACATGTAAAGTGAAACATATTAAATTTTAAAATATCCTGACACATTTTTATGTCTAACATCTCGTTACACAAATTACATTCCTATTATATACAGATTACAAAACGGATATTCATTTATAAGGCACATATTTATTAAAAGATGCATATTTTAAATTTTTCATTAAGAAAAGTTAACTAATGAAAAAACTTAAGAAATGACTATAAATTTATATTTATTAGTTAAACACTAAGAATTTTTACGTATAAAGTTTAGAAAACAATAGAAAGAATTATAGAAAAAAAAACTATGCCTAGATTTCTCTCTAAAATAAAAATCAGTATTATGTATCAGCAATCTTCCCATTAGAATAATGCTTAAACCGGCATGAATGGCATATTCAAACAAGAAAGAAACATCACACGTCAAATATAGATTACGAAACACTTTCCAACACTTTTAGAATACTTTAAGCTAAGAAAACATTTTAGCAAACGAATAATACGTTTCAAAATTGGATTTCAGTCATTACCGTATATAGCCGTAAAAGTACTCCATTTCTTTTGTTTATCCCTGTATTTAATCAATAAATTTGTATATATTCTACATAGTAAGTTAAAATTTAGTTTTGTAAGAAAACGAATAATCAGTTATAATATATAGTAAGTATATATTATAACTGATTATTCGTTATTATATTTATTATAAGTATACAGTATATAGTAAAAATGTGTCATCAAATAATCAATCTTAAAATTCACCTTCAGCAATTTCTACCATGTATACTAAATTATTTTGTACAGCTCTGTATATTACCTACATATTTTTGTACACGCCACATATTAAGCTGGTACACGCCACATATATTAGTTTAATTCTGGCTAAAACGGGCTTAAAAATACTGAAATCACATTTCCAGAAATGATCATCCATAGGCGGTCATGTATCCAATTCTTTGATTGACCCTGTATATGATTTTATATATATATATTAGAAAAATCTCTTCGTATACTAAATATAGCTCATAGCACAATCAACAACCACCTTTAAGCAATTCCTGCTCATATTCAACAATGTTACGAATTCTTTTGTGTAGCCCTGTATAAGATCCATATTTATACATAATACATATACATATGCAAAAAATACTAAAAATTCATACTATAACTGAAAACGTACTTCCACAATAATCGGTAACATACGGTACTTTGGCTACAGAACTGCATCCGAAATATCTTGCGTGTCCCTGTAAATGAAAGAAAATTGCTATGCGCATCCTAATCTACAGCAAGTATCGTGTAGTAAACCTCGTTAATGTATATTAATTTCATCATATTTGAAATAGTGTAACATAATTAAAATAAGCTGCAAACAAATTTTCATCTAGATCGTTATGTAGCGAAGTTCTTTTGCGTGGTTCTGTAAATGTATAATAATAATAAATGAAAATAAGAGTTACAGTTCGATCAGACGGACAAACGGACAGACGAACTGAAGTCATTATCACTTTTCAACTATACTGAAAAGTAATAAAAAAGATTTGTATTGTCATTCAAAAAAAATGAAATATTTTTTAATGGTTGCATTAAACTGCACTACTCGAAGAAGTACGAAATGGCTCTGGTGGTGAAAATGACGTTATTTTCGACAGAAAAGTCGCATTTTGAGCCATAAAAATGAAGTATTTATTATTGGGTTATCCATATGACGTCATATTCACTAGTATTAATTCTGGACGTAAAGAGACTGAAACCCATATTATTATTTATTCAATAATCTTTCGTTTGTACATTGGGTAGGTGAATCAGAATAATTCAAAAATAATATTGTACCAAAGACGGAAATATTTTTATCTATAGAAACTAATATAATCACATTTTATGTCATATGTACCATTTACTTTGGTTTAACATCAGAGTCTCCTAGAAAAATATAAAATTTATTTCATTCTAAAACAATGACATCATTTTCACCAAGATATTGTTGACCCCATAACTCAAATAATATTTCTTTGAAAGTGACGTCATTCCGATTCATTTAGTAATAAGGTTTTCTTGTTTCTTCTGATACGGATAAGTCGCTTTCTCATGAGGAAAGACTTTTTGCTTAATATGTTTAGAAATGAATTTGTAAATAACAAAAAAGTCAGTTAAAGCATACCGAATTAAAGATCTAGTGCGTTTTATATAACTGGCATAGAAAACATAACAGAATATTAATAACATAGAAGTGGCAACAGCTAAATTTAAAGTTAGCTGCAATTTAACTGTGAGTTAACTGATTGCGTTGAAATTGATATCTGCAATTTTGATCAACTGCTTTAATAATTGCTACTACTTAATCTGCCGAGCTAATTTGATTATATTGAAGTAAAGAACTTTTCAATTTGTACAGAATTATGGAGGGTCTTTTCGACGATTGCTTTCCTTTTGTTGAGTAAGTATATTCTTTTATATTTTAAAAGTTTAGGTTTTACTTGTTACATCGTTTAGCTGATTTGAATGCTTTTAGTTGTGATTCGTTAGTCTATTTTCAGATTCAATCTAATTTCTTTATCAAAACTTTTTAACTATATATAAACTAATTTAATATTTTTTGTTCAGTTAAAGTTGGATGTAAATGATGCATAGCTTAAAGGACGAATTGGTGTACATTACAACCGAGTCAATGTACTATGTTAGTTGCACTTTAAGTGAATGTATTTTTTGTTCAGGTTTTAAACAATAAATATATTACGATATCTTTTTGCAAAATAGAAACTGTAGATTTAATTACTACTTTTATTTGTTGCGAATGCAATGATATGAAATTTTGTTTTTAGTAGTATGATAGCCTTAGTTTTCCTTGTATTTCGGATATTGATATAACTGCATTTCTGATTTTTAAAATGTATTTCAATTAAATGATAAAGGATTGTACCGCATATTTTTAACTTGGCACAGATGTCATATTCGCCCCATATTGGCGCGATTTTTTTCTGTAGCCAATATCATATAGGCAACGGGTACTTAACTTGCGCCAAAGTGTCGTTATTTTGCTTGATGTGGTAACCCGGATTATGTTGTTTATGCTGTTGATGTTTTTGCCAAATTGGCAACCGAAAAAAATCGCTCCAATATGGGGCGAATATGACATCTGTACCTTTAACTTTGAATCTGAAAGATATATGTTCGGTGTGAATGTAATTTCGGGTACTTGTTAGTTATCCCTTCAACCAAATTACTGACGCCAAATTGTAAGATTGAATGCCAATAATGGTTGATCGTAAATGTCACATTCACTTGACAACACGAGTTTACGTCATCAAATGTTTTTTATTTCGACGTTTTATTTCTATTTTTATTAATGTTATACTAATTTATTTGTTCTTTTGTTATTTAAAATAAAAATTATGTCAATTTGTATAATTTGGCGGGTGGTTTTGTGATTTATATAATTTGGCGAAATTGGCCGACGGGATAACTAACAAGTACCTAATTTCGTTTTAAATGCGATTTTTTTCGTTGTTTTTGTATTTCAGATCCTAATATATAATTTGATATTACCGTAATTCTGATTTTAAAATGTGTTTCAACTAACTGATTAGATTCTACAACATATTTTTATTTTTGAATCGTGTGTTAGATGTGAACGTATTTTAAGTACAATTTCCTTCGTTATTCTTGTATTTGAGGTATTGATATATAATTTGATATTACAGTAATTCTGATTTTTAAAATGTATTTCACCTAATTGATAACATATTTTACTGTATATTAATCTGAAATAAATGTGTTGTATGTGAGAGTAATTTCTTTTTACATTAAAACATAAAACTAGATGTACGTTTATAGTTTGTCTTCCTTAATCGGGATCATCGTACTTTACCGCACTTTTCTGGCATGGTTAAAAAAAGAGGAAGGGATTAAAAGTGTTTTTCATTCTTATCATTTTCGTGAAAAAAAAAAAATCATTTAATGATAGACCAGGCTTAGTAACATGGGTTTCGTAGCCTTTTTTCAGTCCTGTAATTAATATATTGTTATGTGTCAGATAAAAATATAGCTATTTGCATAAGATTTTACGTCATAGTTGTCGATTTTAAATGATTGTACGAAATCTCACTTTAACCCTCCGTCGGTCGCAATGCGCTTGACAGGTGCCTGTTAGAAAATCACCTTTAGCAATTAATTGACGCGATTCTAACGCTCTTAAAGTGACCAGTGACCTTTATTAGGACGTAAAGAGAGAGAGAATATTTTAAATTTGAATTAAAAATTTTCATTTAGTTTATTGTATTCAAATTAAGTAACTCTGAGCGCTCTAGTGGAGGAGAGGAGAACGGAAATAATTGTGCTCTGCCTGTCAGGCCTATTGCGACCTACGGAGGGTTAAGTTTCTTTTACTGCCTCCATATTTAGTTTGTAACCTTAAATTTTGTGTTAGATCTTATCACATGTCTTCTACATCCATATTATTACAAACTTTTGTATGAATCCAGAAAGTGAATCGATGTCTATGATATAGTAATTCGAAGCAAGGCAAAAGAAGAAATTATTAAATATTTTTTATGTTATTCGAGCACACACATCACCGATAGCACATTTCGTTTCTCACCAATAGCGACTGTTATTTTTCGTGTGTGTAAATTACAAAGAGTATATTTTCGTAATAAAGTAAAATGTTTTTTTATTATGGTATTTTCTTTTTCCTTCATTGTTTCCTATTTTAAATGAAATGAGTGAAAATCAGGTATTTTAAATGTATGTAATTCATGTATTTTAAATGAAATTCGTGACATATTTATGTTTTGGCATGCAATCCAAATAACCGCGATTGGAAGGATATTTTGGCGATTCGTCGCTTACCACAGCTGACATAAAAGTAGCACATATCGGTACTTTTCGGTTAGCCGGGCGCCAGTGTTATATATACATATTTATATACATACATATATAATTACATATATATATGTGTGTATATATACAATATGTGTATATGTACATATATGTATATTTACATATATGTATGTATATAAATATGTATATATAACACTGGCGCCCGGCTAACCGAAAAGTACCCAAATATCTTATATTTATTTGCGTTTTCATTATTTAAACCCTATGAAGTAAACTTTTTAAGTAATGAAGTTTATTTGTCGTTGATAGTGGCAAATAGCGTTGGCAGGTAGCCCTCGTAAATCAGGGCTGCAAATACTCTGGACACCGCTCATTTCTTACAGTTTGTTTCGCCGCATTTAATCGCAGATAATTTTGCCATTAGATTAGGAGTAGAAAATTACTTTAAAATACTGGTGTCCGCGACATTTGGAGACACTATTTACGCGGGACACCTGGCAACACTAGTTGCAAATTAGGTATTTATTAACAAGAATTATAAGTCTGATGTCGTATTCTGTTTGCCAGGAAAATTCGCCAAGTCGAAACCTGCTATATCGGTTCTTAATTTTATTTATTTAGACAGACTTAAAGCAAAAGTAACGATATTTAACTCGATCGGGTTACTCTAGAAGAACAATATTTTGGCGCGAAATTAAATGCTTCTTCTGGTTTAAATTCCTCAAACACCTACCGACTCTGTCTATATTTGTTGCACACTTGCGGGGAGGTACAGTAGCCACAGTATCCCTTCCACACCAGTAAAAAACTAGTCGGATATGCCAATACCAAAACTTTCTTCTATCTCATACATTTTAATGCTTCGAAATTCTCTCCTACAGTGCCAAAATTAAATGGTAATCTTTGCGTGTCCTGAGGATTCTAAAGATATTAAATTCCGTGCATTAGTTCTTGAGATAGGAGTATCGCTAGCATTGTGTAAACCATGCAAAAGGAATCAAAATCTAATCATCAATATGTTAACTTATTACTGAATCTTAAGTAGATGAAAATCATCCGTACATTAGTTTTTGACATTAAGCTGATGCGGAAATCGTAAAAAATTCCAGATAGCAGCGCCACCTATTGAGCTATTTGCATAAAAAACTAATTAGGACCAATTTATACTAGGGACTAACTGAATCTGAAGCTTGATTAAAATTAATACATTAGTTCTTGAGATACAACTATTGCGGAAATCGTGAAAAATGCAGCACAGCAGCGCGTACTGTTGGGATATTTACACCAAAAGCTAAACAACACTAATTTATATCAGGTACTAACTGAATCTGAAGTTTGATGAAAATTCGTGCATTAGTTCTTGAGATAGTGCTATTGCGATAATCATGAATAATTCAGCATAGCAGCGCCACCTTTTGGGCGATTTTCACCAAAAAGTAATCAAAACCAGTTTATATCAAGTTCTAACTGCGTCTAAAGTTTTGTGAAATTCCGTGCATTAGTTCTTGAAATAGAGCGCCCACAAAATTTTTATTACGTACAGACTCACAGAGTGACAAAGTGACTCACAGGCAGACATTTTCTAAAAACCATCAAATCGTGTTCAGGACCTTCTAAAACGTATAAATCCGTCGAAAACCGGAAGTCGAAATTTTTAACGAATCCAATACTTTTTTCTTGTAAAGATAGAAGAAAATGAAAAGATAGTCATTACTTTCAATCCAAAAATTGCAGGGGAATACGAAAACTGCCATTCGATTGGGAATCATGTCTTTTTTCAATCGATATTACAAAAATAAGCTTTGGGGCTCGTCTTCAGACAGAAATTATACTAAAATTTAAATTTAAATGCTAGCATCCAATTTTGGCAGCCTATTTGAAATTTTCCGGTAAATGCTACTTTCCGCTATCATGCAAGAAATCATTCGATCAAATAGTTTAAGAATTATACATTTTTTTTATTTTGCACCTCCTGATGTTAGCTTCATTTTTAATCATTGCAAAAGAGATTGTTAAGCATGTACTTTTTAAGTTTAACTCTAAAACTAGTTGGTTGTATAGCTACTCATCTCTTAAGTAGATTATGTATAATGCTTAACCCTCCGCCTAAAAGAAGGGTCCAATGTACTCGAACGGAAAAACGGAATTAGTTCATATACAAAAAAATTCCAGCTAAATGTGATAAAATTAAGAAATTGGTTTGCAACTCGTAAACCTTTTAGATCTAAAATCGTAAATATCTAGAAATGTTTTAAAAGAATATCAAATAAAATTTATTATCGTTATTTTTGTCTGTTGTTTTTTTTAATTCTGAGGGTTCAAAAACGATTCGCATAACATTTCTTGTGTCACAACGATTAAAAGTATATTTAAACATTAGGTGTTCCAAATTTGTAAATTTTATAATTCTTAAAATAGTTGAATTAATAACTTCCCGTTTGGAATCCGAAAGGACAATTTACCAAAAACATAAAATATTCTGTCAGAATTGAGTGTTGGTACTGAAAATTCTAATGTCTGTCACAAAGTCTCTTTGAAGATGGCCCCTAAGCTTTTTAGCCATAAATGATTGCCAACATATTTGCCAATCCAATGCTATTTTTGTTTGTTTTTTCTGCAACATTTAGAATGGTTGATAATGAATTTTTGTGAGGATACAGTACTTCGATTACGGAATATTACTACATTTAAAAATCTGTTACTGAAAATTTAAATAAAAAAGCTATATTTAGGGATATTAGTCCCATGTGTCGCCTATCAGATTAGAAAAATCAGAGAACTTTGCAGATGTAATGCATCCCGCTGTGAATTTCATTTAATGAAAAACAACAAAAATAATTGCTTACTAGCTTATCATTTCACTAGTTATGGGTTTATACTTTCTTGGAGACAGTTTTTTTTCTCCAAAAATAACGTTGTTTCATTTACCGCAGTGTAAAGAAAATTATAAGTGATAACTTTGCAGTTTTTGGTTCAGTATTTTCCTTTAAAACTAGAAACGTTTATACAATAGCAAAATTAAAATTTTTAGAAGACTCCCTTTGGTATTTCTTCTTTATAGGGCCCCCGAGAATGAATCGCCAAGCGAACAAGATGTAGCGCCAGTTTGTAAGATATATATGACATTATAATGATACGGGATGTATATGACATATCAGGAATTATATGTCCAAATTACATTAATTTATGACACATATGTTACTGTACATAACGGGTGATTCAAAAGGTCA
Organism: Maratus speciosus; assembly: GCA_963932465.1. Classification (NCBI taxonomy): domain Eukaryota; kingdom Metazoa; phylum Arthropoda; class Arachnida; order Araneae; family Salticidae; genus Maratus; species Maratus speciosus. Next base: position 13,534,884 of record OZ010791.1, on the reverse strand, counting down.
TCTCCAAACGACACATGTGGGTGTTTCAGGTCATATGGAGCAATAATTACATAGGAACTGGTGATCGGAAACGCGAACGTGACGGTGCAATTGCATCGTGACCGTGACGCAAAGAAAAGGTGACAAACGGTGTAAAATGATTTTTATTTTACAAAACACTTAATCGAAGTACAAAAGACAGATGAAAAATGTTACAACTCATAACAAATGCTCAAAATGGGCCCCATTAGCCGTGATACATACTTCGTATCGGTGCCGCATGGAATCGCGAACACGTTCCAATCGGCCCTGTACCGTGGCACTGCGATCCCCGGACCTTAACCTTTCTGGATTTCTACCTCTTAGGATATCGTAAGTCTCTGGTGTACGAGACACCTGTTCCATCAGGTATGGACCTGATGGTACTAATCGCCAAAGCAGCGGCGCGTGTTCGGGTGACTCCTGGCCCATTGGAACGTGTTTGCTATTCCATGCGGCGCCGAGGTGAAGCATGCATCACTTTTAATGGGGCACATTTTGAGCACTTATTATGAGTTGTAACATTTTTCATTTGTATTTTGTATTTCTATTAACTTTTTTTGTAAAATGAAGGTATTGCACCATTTGTTATCTTTTCTTTGCGTCACGGTCATGATGCAATTGCACCGACACGATCGCCTTTCCGGCGCCCAGTTCCTGTGTGATTCTTGCTCCTCATGACCTGACATACCCACACGTGCCATTTGGAGATGACCTTTTGAACCATCCTGTATATATAACATGTGTAAACATGAGCTTCCTGCTTGAAAGACATTTATGACGTATACTAAAACGCAAAAATTATGCATATATAAGCATTTGAAGTACGTATTAGTAATATAGGATGCATATAACTTGCGAATATATTATCAGGTTATATATTCACAGCCGGTTACAGGTGTCAGGTTATCTGTAATACCTGGTTACAGGTGTCAGGTTATCTGTAATACCTGGTTACAGATAACTTGGTGTTGAAATAATGACCACAACGCACATTAGGATAATCGTAATTTCAGGGGAGAGGGGAGGTAACTTAAATACCTACTCTTCCTTCTATATTTAATGTAGTAAATAATAAATAACTAAAAACAAGTATAACAAAATATTTAAAGGTATATATAAATATTATACAGACATACATACAATAAATACAATAAACCCAACTGGAGTGAAAAATTAGCCAGAGCGAGGAATCGAACCCGGGACCACAGTATATAAGACTGCTGCTCTAACCACTGAGCTACTCCTGCTTATACCTGGGTCTGCAAATCCTCACCAATCAACCCAGGTATCAGCTGGAGTAGTTCAGTGGTTAGAGCAGCAGTCTTGTATACTGTGGTCCCGGGCTCGATTCCTGGCTCTGGCTAATTTTTCACTTAAGTTGGATTTATTGTATGCATGTCTGTATAATATTTATATATACCTTTAACTGTTGAATGCAGGCGTTATTTATGCGTGTATGCGTGTTTTAATATATATTGTAGTATGTGTGTTTTATTATATAACAAAATATTCTTTTAAAGTAAATATAACTGTTGAGTAATTTTGTTAACCCGTGGTGCAGACTATTAATGTTTTGTTTATTGACGGCAAACATATTGTCACTAAAAATGTGAGTCGATAATGGTAAAAAGAGAAATAAAAATAACTGTTTTTGTTAAACATACTTTTGATGTCCTAAAGTGTTTCGATGTCATAGTGAACAAGGGTTTGTATCCCTGGCATTCATTTTTCCATTGATGAAAAATAGCCCAATTCTCCTGACTTGAAATACGTCAATTCCACTCGCAAAAGATTATATTGATTTAAACCACAAGATGATAAATGTAAATAAAATCCATTAAAAATAAAACAGTAATAAGTTATGATTTGATCTCTCTATTCTAAGAAAAAAGTAACTAATGCTGTCACTGCCGTAAATGTTTTTTTTTTTTTTTTTGCTTCGGAGGACTTTCTAGGCTAATATTAGGAAAACTATTGCATGTAAAAATATAAAAATTGGTAGAAAAATGGTTGAAATCAGTCGAAATAGTTTCGTTAAAAAAGCTTTATAGGAAGACATACATGCACAGCAATTTACCCATATTTTCCAGTAGCATATTTGACAAGCTTGCGCTGAGCAGTGTGCAATTGTGTTTTTACCTTGATTAATTTTTTTAAGGTTTTAAAAAAAATTACTCAAAATTTCATTATTTTAATAGAGATTTGTTTGATTTTTCAAAAAAGTCATTTGTTTTATATCGTTGACAAATTGCAAAACAGCACATATAATGTTTCCGTTCAATTAAAATATGTAATTAAACGTAACTATTAGAAAGAGAAAGAAAAATCTAAAATAGTAATTAAATGATGAGGTGTTAAAGGCATTAAATGGCGATGAATACGTTTTATTTAAAACTCTTTTCTCATAGCATCGTTATTAAATTCCGGAAGACAGTAATACTGTTTACTTAGCCATTTTATACAAGCTGTTTTTCAAATGTTAATTTATTGACCTTATACCATTCATCACGAAAACAGCCGATAGCTGTCTCGACAGCAGTTGATTCGTCTTTAAAATTCTTCAGTCAAAGGGAAATGAATGGAAACCTGATTACAGGACATCCGTGTTGGTCGTTTAATAGCAATTTAATACCCGTAATCTTTTTAAAGCAGATCAAATTAGCATATTTTTAAAATCTGCGTTGTCTGACCGGCGTTGGCGAGCGTAGAAAAATAATTCTTTGTTGGTCATGGAAAAAGTGGTTAAGTATACTAGTGCAATTGAATTTATTCTGGATGCAGCACTGTCTTTCTACGAGAAGCTCAAAAGTATATGAAATTAGATAATGCCGCTGTTACCCTCATTTTATTGAAATCTCAAAATACATGAAATTTGGTAATGCCACGGTCACTAAAACGTATACGATAATTTACAAAGTGTTTACGATTTTGTGGATGATTTAACCTAGCGGATATCAATATATATATATATATATATAAATTGTGGACACTTTTAGGTAGCTTTCATTACAAAAAGTAAACAGCTACATATTGCAGTCGTCCGAAGGAAAACGCTTCGGGAAAATTTGCTATATTTTCGCTGAACATGACCCCCAGATCCCAAAACCACCCTCCGTTGAAATGTTGACATATAAATATAAATATAAATATATATATATATATCTGAATTTTGTCAGGCTGTAACGCTCAAATTTTTGAGCTTATTTGGATGAAATTTTTCATGGGCATAGTACATACTAATGTCTCGATCGAGTTCGTTGGCCAGCTTCAACTGCCATTTGAATTTTTGAAATTTTTTTATATTTTCTAACATTGTATACTTATAGAAAATGTTACGTTTTACAAAATGCACACTCTTATGTATCATTTTAAACAGAATGTTAGAAACATTAAAAGATATTTGAAAGAGCCATACAGCGTAAGTTAGCAACATAGATCATTTTAAAGAGAAAATTTTCCGAAAAATTTCCAAAAGTGTCCACAAAATTCAAATGGCCGCCATTTTGAAACAAGATGGCGGATAAAGCTGGCCAACGAACTCGGTCGAGACATTAGTATGTACTATGCGTATGAAAAATTTCATCCAAATCGGTTCAAAAATTCTAGAGTTTCAACATAACAAAATACAGATATATATATATAAATTTCCCGCAGTGTTTTCCTTCGGAGGGTTGCTTTTTGTAATGAAAGCTACCTAAAAGTGTCCAGAATTTTGGCCACTACTGTATAGTTTTGAGTGTATGAGAGTTAGAATTAGGGTCGCCAGTTTAATCTTCTGTATTATTGAGAAACCCTGAAAGAAATATTTTTACTTTAGGTAATCACGAAATATCTGTCATTAAACAAATCAAAAATCACCATTTGGATTTTCTGGTATTAATTCGGAATTGCTGAGTAATAAATCATGCTAAACTAGTAACATTAGTTGGAACAACGGTTACATCATCGAAAGAAAATTTGTGCGGAACCAGTTGTACTAAAACTCATACATTAAACGCTTTTATGGGGGAATCCTACTTTTAATCTGTTGTCTTGTTTCAGAATGTCAGCCACTCTAGAATTTCACACTGCTCTGTCTCACCCTTTTTAAAGATAGATGTGAAACAAAAAAAAAGGTTTCGAAGTCCTTGTATCAAGGACGTATATGTAAATGGAAAAGTTTTAGTATAACATAAATTTTTGTAGGGGAAAGTAGGGGAATGGCGCTCACTTAAGGGAAAACACGAATAGTTAGTCAAATTTAGGCAAAAAAATCAATATTTTATTAACGAAGTATAACTCCAAAGCATAAGGAACAGTTTGCAATAAACTAATTTTCATAAAAGTTTTAGGAATTGTTTTTATCGTTTTATTTAAATGACCATCGATTGAGCGGTAATGCCCGACATGGTAAGGTAATTGCGCTCAGAGTTTGAATACAACATTTAAGTTAGACAAAAGTGATATAACTAGTTGTGTGGGCTGTTCACACCACTGCAGACTTTTTGCAACCATTTTACACATATTGTGATACACATATAGTAGGCTACTTTTTTTATATTTAGGTTTTTTGATTTTCACCACTTTTTTGAAATCGTAAAATTCTCCTTGTTTATTAACATATTAATTAAGGCGAAAGTAGGGAAATTTAACCATTTCAAAAAAGTGATGTCAGTCAACAATTTTGAATTTAAAATATGTTGCCCACTGGCTTTTGGAATCCCACTCGAGCGCCATTACCCGTTATCGCCATGTTGGGTTTTAATGCATTATAATTGGAGTAACAACGCACTACAAAAATAAATAAAAGCATGAAAGTACACTAAATGTATATATTTTGTAGACATATTGAGTAAATTAATATTTGAAAATAAGAGTGCACACTTACCTTCAAGTTAGATGTTGTAGAATTTTATAATAAAACAACTTCAAACTAATAACATGAGAGCACAAAAATACTTTCCTCCCGACGGGCACTAAATCCCTATTGGGAACTTAGGATGCAGTTCGCTAGGTGCCGGTACCGATCACACGTTTTCAATTCTGTTTAGAGATATTTGGTGAGCGGGATTACCCTTCTGAGCGTCATTACCCTACCTTCCCCTACATCTTTTGAATTTGAAATCTTTAAATTATAGCCATTTTGGAATAAGATGGCATATATGAAACTGGCTAAAAAATTAGGTCGAAGCCTTGGTAAATCCTGTACACATGCTCAGTATGACCTAAATCTGTTCATAAAGACGATTGCTATAGCATGATAATATATACATATATATATATATAAGGGAAAGTAAGGTAATGCCGTTCACTTCAGGGAAAACATGAACAACTAGTCAAATTTACACAAAAAATCAATATTTTATCAACGAAGTATAAGGAACAGTTTGCAATCAACTAATTTGCATAAAAGTTTTAGGAACTTTTTTTATTATTTAATTAATTATACCATTGATCGAGCGGTAATGCCCGACATGGTAGGGTAATTGCGCTCAACATTTGGATACAACATTTAGTACAACAAAAGTCATACACGTAGTCATGTGAACTGTTCACACCACTGCAGGCTTTATGCGACCACACTTCACATATTGTGCAGCGAAACCTCGTTACGTTATCTCTCCCCAATTCTGTACAAAAATAGCAGATTTCAATGTCTTCCTTTGAGCTGTTTTGTTCCTCATCAATGTCTTCCTTTGAGCTTGTGCCTTATAACTTCCTTTTTTGAAACCTTATGTTTCGTTGTAAGTTTGACGTTTGACTTCTTCGAAGCTTCACGTGAGCGTCATCACCCTTCATCGCCATGTTGAGTTTTAATGCGTTATAGTTGGCGTAACAATACACAGCAAAAATAAATAAAAGCATGAACGTACAGCTAAATGTATATATTTTATAGACATAATGAGTAAATTAACATTTGAAAATAAGAGTGCATACTTAACTGCAAATTAGATGTTGTAGAAATATATAGTAGAACAACTGCAAACTAAGAGCGTCCTTACCCTAATCTCCCCTAAATCAGCATTTGAACGGAGGTTCATTTTGGGGCCTGGAGATTATAATCGGAGAAATATACCAATTTTTTCAGGAATTCCTGTCTTCCGGACGTCTGCAAAAAGTAATTTCTTACGTTTTTTAATGGAAACTATCTAAAAGCTCGTTTTAATGTCTAACTCTAGCATTCATTTTAGTGGGCGGTAATTCATCGGGGAACTACGCAAATTCTTCCGGGAAATCTCCCGGGAAACTGACCCTGTTTATCTGAATGCTAACACAACTGACCTATACAGGTCTTTAGTATAGTAATCTTAACTAATGTTCGTTTTACAAAACTGAAGTAGTTGCAAAATAGGTAATGTTTTGGAACGATATTCAATGAGATTGTTATACACCTTCTAGAAAAACGTACGTGTTAGAGAGTATATGAATAAATATGAATTTCTCACTTTTTTTTTTTTTTTAATTTGCATTATTACATAAATATTTATTTTTAAGTTTATAATTTTCAATTATTTTCCGATGTTCTTTAATAACGCTGAATTTACTGGAGAATTAGTTTAACTTCATAAATCTATTTACGTAGACGAGGATAAATGTGTAGCATTTTTTTCAAGGTATTCTATGCAACTTAGAATTCTCGATAAAATAAAAAAACATTATATATTAATTAGCAGGAATTTTGCTCTAAAATGTGGCGTTCATTTTAAAGATTTTTTTTTTTTTTCAAACTAAATACTGAAATCCTGTACACTATAATTTTGAGTTATTAATTATATAATCAAGGAGTACTGACATGTTTTTACGAAAAAAAAAACTAAGCTTTTTAAGGTACTTGTCAAAGCTGTTCTGCATTAATTCCACTGAATTTTTTTTCAATGTTCTTTGCAAGTTTCGTGCAATAGTCGTATTAAGTTTCACTTGTGACATCTTCTTTTGAGCACCCAATTCGTTTTACATGTTGTAAGTTGGATGAAATTCATTTCAGTATGACAACGTGTTTTTGAAATTATTAACTAAATTTAAATCTCCTTAAAACGAGTTCTTTTTTTTCAGCCGGGGCCTGGACATCGGCTTGCTGCACTTGATGTACATGGCATTTGCGGATATCGTGGACCTGGTGCGGGAAGTCCGAGAAGACCTGGACCGTAAGTCACGGCGGAGGCACTGGCAAAAGTGGTTAGAGCGCGGGGAAAGGGAAAAAAAGAAAGATTTGGCGAGAAAGGAAAAAGGGGAAAAAGCCTTACGCAAACAAGTAAGGATTTGGATTGCCACAGCGGCTGAGCTGAATGAAAAAGAAAAGAAAAAAAATTGCAATGAAAGACAGGGTTTGCGCTCCTGCTTCGGACGCCTCTGCCGCCGCCGTTAAATTTTATTTTATTTATATTATTCTTATTTATCTAACATGTATATTGTATTAAGTGTATTTATGTTATATAAATTTAATTTTGCAGTTTAGTTTGTAAAGCAGTAGCAAGTATCTAATACCAACTGTAGACACAATGACATTTCCAATCTCAATTGTTTAAGCAGAAGTTTGATAAAAAATAATAAAAAATATGATAAGCATCATTTTTTGATTTTACTGAAAAAGAAATTTGTATTTAAAAGCTTCTTAATTTTCTGGGAGTATAGTAATTAAAACAGTCGGTTATTAAGATGCTTGCCATTGCTTTCACAATATGTATATATTTTAAAAACAAATTATATTTATTTTGGCTTTTACATCTTTTAGTTTTTAAGCTACTTTATATTTTTCAATGAAACCGGACGATCTGCTTTATGAATTAGTAAATTAAAAAAAAGTTTAATGATTAATGGCAATTTTTGAATTTAGCATTGTTGCTTTGCTTTAAATATTTTTGTGACTGTTTATAATTCAATTATGCATTTTCAATATTTCTTTCGTTTGACTATTTTACTTACTTTTTTCAAAAGAAATGTATAAAAGTTTTCATTTTTTTGAGAAGTTGTGGGGAAATAAATTGTATTCTTTTTTGTCATTCTTTAATTAGTATTTACACATTCTTAAGTTCTTAAAATAGGAAATTAATTTACTAATTCAGAAAGAGGAACGTCCGCTACTTTTTTCGGCCTATTAAATGTAAATTTTCTTTCAGTGAGCAATATCAACAATGTCCAATTAATATCAATTAGTAATTAGAATTTCACTGCCATTGACACCTCATCCTTGCCACCTTCTAAAGTATTAACCATGAGAAATTCATGAGCATTCCCTTCTAAGTCATACTGTGCTCCTCCTCCATCTCCTAAGTTCATCAGGATAGTAAGACCGCGACTTCATCATCTCGACCATGACTTCATCATCTTATCGAACTCAGCTCTTCAATATCTTTCTCCATTTTCTTCACTCATTTCCCTTTTTCGTTCTCACGTCTACATTCACCATTTTCTCCTTTCGTCAACTGCTTCATATTCACTCTCCATCTTATTCATTCTCACTTCTCTATCGCCACTCTTTTCATTCTCACTACTCCATCTTCTCTATTTTATAAGACCACGACTCTCATCATCTCTTCACTTCTTCCATCTTCTAAAGCCAATGCCATCATGCTTCCTCGAATTCCATCTTCCAACACCATCAGCCTGAAACATCATCTTCATTGTCAACAGCATCACCATCACGAAAAGCGGGACACACTCTGCTCCTTTAACCATCCACCTCCTGGAGCAGAGGAATGGTCCTGCGAGTGGGACACACTCTGCTCGATTTCCTTCTGGGAAGACCACGTTCAGGCAAGAACGTATGAGCAGAGGAATGGTCCTGCGAGAGGGGAGAGAGGAAGCCTACCTCCACGCGGTTCTCCCTGGAAACGTTGCTCGTCAAAGACGACTTGCAACGGCTAAAAGGCTTCCGCAGAATGACATCACTATACAATTTTCTGTAAGAGTGGTGGTAAAAAAAAATATTTAAACACGTGATGATGCTTTTATAATAGAGCCACCGTATAATGTTATGTATTAAGATATATATTGCAATGACTGCTATACAAGTTCTTACATAAAAATTATGAAGACGGTAATTTTCTATTGGTTGTCCATAGCTTTTTCTGCAGCGCAAGAAAAATAACAATTACATTTTTATTTTGTAACACACAAAATTAATCTTTAAGTTGACGCTTTTTAACACTTTCCAACATAGCTGAATAATCTTTAAGAATTCGGTTTGTCTGTCTGTCCTGTAATCACACAAATATACTCAGATTGTCATATAAACAAGATATGTTAAGGAGGTTTACTATGACATGTACTCAATTGAAAATAAAGGGTATTACATTTATAGATCGTTTACAAGGACACTCAAAAGAATCCACTATATTTTAGTCAATGGGGAAAAATCGTTTGAGAGGTATTTTAATAGGGCGTTATACTACTAAACATTGATTTAGTATTTCGATTACGGATGATTTCCACTCTAATTGGGCAATATCCGTTACTGATATACTATTCATTTTGTTTTGAATCGGCTTTTGCGGTGTTGCTAAGTGCACTTTTAAACGCCTAGCGCTTCGTGCATACCATTTTCATTTAAAAAGGAAAATGATTTTTTTAACTGTTTCAACTTTCTTCAATTTATTATGTATTTTTTCAATAAATACCCTATTATACAGAAACTATAAACTTCATAGGTCCAATGCATACACGAAATATCAAAGTCATTAATTAATTGCATCATTCATGAACTTTATGTGATCTTATGCTTAGCTCCGTAATTAGAAATGCATTAAAGACAAATTAATCGCCCAAAGAGCAATTACAGATCTTTTGATGGATTTCCACGATCATGAAATATATATATGATTTTAAAGAATTGTGATAAAGATTTTCTAGATATATTGAATGTAATTTTTTATTTAAATTTCATTTTAATGCTATCCGATCACAGGAAAAAATAGTACCTATATTCGAAATAACGATTTCTTCTAAATAAAATCTCATGCAAGTTGAAAATTTTCAACTGATTGGAAAAGTGTCCAGAACAGTAATCGAACCCAGAAGATTTGGATATAGTATAAACGATATAGCATGATATTAAAAAGATATTAATTTTTTTTAACTAGTTATTTATTTTAATAAAGTACTTTCATGCTGAAACAACAAGCTTGATGAATACGATTGTTAATCCTATTCGATTTCTTTAGACATCTGACGAATTTTTTCCCGATTCTATCCTGATGTTAAAAAGAATGGACACTGAACAATTTTAAAATCAAGTTTGAAATTTCAAGAACTGAATGAAAATAACATCGCGATTTATGAAAAAAGTAATATCTAATTATTTTTAGTAAGAAAATATTTAGAAACATTACATTTGATATATTCTACTTTCGCAGGTAAAATATGCATTTGTTCAGTAATGAGTCATCTTTGAAAAATTTAATTTATTGGGACCAAAATTTACCATATATTTGATAAGAAAAATTTCTAACCATCATATATACTAGATATATTCAATCACTAAAAAAAGGCATATTTTGTGAAATCCCTTTTGAATTTTTTTGGATAAATTTTGGAAACCCGTCAATATTTATATTTTGTTAACAAAATAACCAAATCAGTTTTTAATGATCGTTATTTTGGACAATATAGTAAGGGAAAACTAAAGATTTCCAGTATAGTTGATATTTTCCACTTGCAAGAGTGGGTCTCATTGAATGATTTAACCCTTTATGTACTGAATTATGAATTCATAAAAATTTTATCTTCTAAAGCATTTTTCGTGAATTTTTTAAACTACATTAGAAGATTTACTTAATAATTTAATAAATTTTAGCAGGATTTTAGAAGGATTAAAGGATTTAGAAGGATTCATTAAATTTAAATTTATAGGGATTTTGTATTATATTTATAACTCCACTCAAATATTTTATTTTAAATATTTTCTTAGTATTTTGTAGAATTTGGAAATGTACAAATATAATGTCCTTGCAGCATAAATATAGAAATATTTCCGAATTGAAAAATCTCCCCTCCTCCCCCCTAAGGACAAGAAAGATGAAAATATGCGAAGGCAAAAGAAATCATCCTTTTAAAAATATTTTTGTTATGTGTAACCAATAATGCTTTTGGAACAAGATAAAGTATTGCATCTGTAACTCCTTCTAAACTGTATTACTACTAATCAATGTATTAAATGAATATTATAGGAAGTTATTTTAATAGTACTTATAAGTACCGTCAGTAGATAAAGGGTTAAAGCATAGCCATCCGTTAAAGGTTCACTCTTGTCCCGACGAAAAAAGACGAATGTAAAATGGTAGATAATATTCTAAAAATATAGAATGCAGAAGTTGGCATTAATTTTAGAATTTGACATAGCATTTGTGTTGTCATGGTCTTTTGTAATTCTTTTGAACAGTCAGAACCATTCTAGAACAATCCGAGAAAGTTCCATTTTCAGAAACTTCTGAAAATCTTACATGCAATATTGCTGATATAAAAGTGATGAAATACCGAAATGTAGTTGATTTTAAATAAAGTGAATGCTAAAACCAACATTGAGCAGCCTGATCTGCAGATGTTTGGGTATTAGCTTAATACTGTAAACTTCTAGTATAAAATTTGACAAGATTTTATAACCTCCAAGAAAAAAGTTCTCCCACGACATTTAGTATACATGTATTAAGTGATTAGTCATCAAAAGTAAATCCGCCCCAGACTAATAAAGTCCTTAAGTCAGAGAGAAAAAAATTAAATATGCTTTCTAATTAAAGTCATTTTAAAAGTGAAATATAATTTGTATAATGAACTATAATACATAAACTGTAGGACACCAAAATGTACTTAACAAAAGAAAACCTAAGCTAGCTTTTTAAAATGCTTTCTGCTCATTTCTGCCTTTTAAATTTCCAATTTTTTTTAGGAATCGTTCGTAGCAAGCAATTTCATTTAAAAAATAACAGTCATGTAAAGATTCAGCTTTCTATACGTAATAAATCAATAGAAATCGTAATTTAGAATGTTTTTCGCTCATTTCACGCTTTTAAATTTCGAATTTTTTTTTTTTAAATCATTCATAACAAGTATTTGCATCTTAAAATACAGCACCCCCAATGCCAAATATCAAGTTTTAATCTATTTAATTTAATAAAAATTGCAATTTTAGAAGGTATTTTTGCTCTGCACCCCTTAAAAAGTGCAGGAAAGAAGTGGTGATGGCACTGCTATACGGTAGCAGTGACATAAAAATTATAGCCTATGTTAGAGCAGAGGATGACTGCCATTATTAATTTGACGCCATTACTTTTTAAATCGGTTCGGTCCCTCCTACAAGCAAATAAACGTTTATTTCCTATAATATTAGTTGGGCAGACCGTGGCTGAGTGGATAAGACACCACGCCGCTAATCGCTTGAGAGCGTAGGTGGGGGCGGGTTCGAATCCCGCCGGTTCCATTGCACACTCCTTGCAGAGCCCCCGGGATGTAATTATCTGGTGTTGTAAATTTCCTTGTGCTATCTCGTCCCTGTATATCGACGATGACTTATAAGCGGATGATGGTGTCAAGCACACAAGTCTGATGCATGTGTTCAATAAAACAAACAAACAAACAAAATATTAGTATCGATAAAGATTATACTGCTCAATTCCCAAACACTTGTAAGTTAAAGTCAAAAATTTCAATCACCAAGAAGTAAAATGTTTTTGTGAATGTGTCAGTGAAGGTTTCAGTGTGAAAAAGTGGCGGACACGTTTGTTTCATTTGTAAATTAATCGTAACATTTCAATCGTATTGATTTAAATTCAGATAAATCGTCAATTTCTGCCTGTGTATTTTTAAACCCTCACCCCCTCCAAAAAGAGAAAGATTAAAATTGTTTTTCATGCTTAAAATTAGCCTAGCCCGAAAGATTATACATTTTTTTTGTCATATTATAACATGACTTACATTAAAATTACAGTATATTACTTATTCTTACAGTAAAACACCAACTATCTGAACTCGATCCTGAATCGCCAAATATCCGTATAATAAAATATATACTAGTAAAAGAAAGTTTCGCTCTCTGTGTGTTTGTTCTCGATGGCTAGCACAATCTACGGCACGTACGGGGCTGAAACCGTTTGGGTTGGCCCAAAGTGTCTCCTGATGCACCTGAGACTCAGAATTTTTAAATTCTAATAACTAGTTTAATTATTAATTAAAAATCGCAACTCACTGTCATTAAAAACTCATCTCGGTCTCTGCGAGAGGGCGAAAGCTCTGGCGCTTGAGCAGAAGGCTTATTTATGCATCGATTGAAAATGAAGAACGAAAATAAAGAAATTTCTGGGTATTTTGTCATTATTTATTAACTTACGTTGTCGAACCGCTTAGTAACGTTAAAAACGGAAATCATGCTAAAAGATCGTACTCTTACGTCTCAAAAGCCGCAATCGATTCAAAAAATATCGCAGTTAAACCCTTGAAAAGAAATTTCAACAAGTAAAAATTAAATTTAAAAAATCAAAAAACCCGACTGCTTAAAAAGCGAACTAATTAATTATTTCTCATCCATGTTAAACTATTTTTTATATTACTTACCTATTTTTTTTTATTTACTTGTATGGATGGCTTTTAAGTTGTGTTTAATTGTTAGTTCCTATCTATAAACGCTGTTTTGACGAGACCTATAGATTTCTATGATGGTTAGAGTTGCAGTAAAGCTAGAGATCCTACCTACACAACTTTCAGGTTGTGCCATATTTAAACGGAGCTTCTGACTGTAAAATAGTCAATGAGACATTGTCTTCATTTTGAAAGACCTATCCAATGATATGCCACTCAATAGGACGCGTAAATTTTTTTTCGTCCAACCGCCATTTTGTATTTTACGGACGCCATTTTGAATTTATAAAAACAAAACCTAGCCTATAATCATCGTACGATTAAGACGAATCGATAGAGACCTCATTCATTAAAATCCATCCAGCCGTTGGGATGTTTCGAGGCTATAAAGAAATCCAGATACCCAGATACGCGTCAAACACATAACCCTTCTTGGCAGTCGGGTAAAAAAGGGCCGTTTTGCAGAAAAACGTTTTTATTTCTTGTTGCTACAGTGCGCAATTTTAGAGGTATCGACAAACCAAAAATATGATCTTAAAGCTGAAACTTTCTTATAATCGATGGTGTAATCGGTTTTAAAAAATATGAAGTTTCCCTTTCAAATACACCGGAGAACTCGGGTCTCTTCGCACTTCACGGGGGGACGATATTTTTTCTATGCTAAAAGTAACTAAGCGTAGGGGAGATGGGGGAACATGTGAACAGGGGGCAGACGTGAACATCGTAATTTTTCAATACTTATAAGTTTTTTTTATTTGAAAAAAATTACTAAAGATGACAGCACCTGTAGACATATAGTAAAATTTTTGTGAGTCTTTTTTGACATTTTGTTTGTCCTCTGTAGCCAAAACACTCTTTTTAGATCTCAAAAGTAAAATCTTTGTTACAAGTTAATAAGAGTATAACTTTATTTATTTATTCATTTATTTCAATTTGAGTGTTTTAACATATACTATGAATACTAATATATATTTTTGATACAGTTTTTTATCTTCTAAAATTGAGAAATGTTAATGATTTATCAATTTAACAGAAGCAGCAAAGTGGGGCACTTGTGAACAGACAAGTTGGGGCAGATATGAACAGTACATAAGTTCCCCAATAATCATTCTGTGATTCTGTTCCTTTCAGTTAACTTAATGATAAATAATGTCAGTTCCATTATTTATAATTTCCCTGAAATAGAAGATAGTTTCCTCACATAAAGTTGATTTTGCATGGAAACTTCATTAAACACATCTTTCAGCAAATACATAAAGAGAAACAAGCTTGTTTACATTCAACTGTACTTTAAATAAATTTAATGTTTTCTAAAATGCAATAAGTGTTATATATTATTTTACTAAACAGTTTACAACAATATTTTTTATGCATTGTTAATACAAAAGTATTACCTTGAACAACTTTGCAAATTTTACTATTACATTTGTTCTAAACTTGCAATGATGGCTTACTTCCATATCTAAAACAGTTATGTATATGATGCTTTGAATGGAGATAGATATGAGTAATATTTTAAGAAAGTAAAATTTTTAAACTGATAACTACCGTAAAATCCCTATTGTAACCCCCTCCTTTTTTCAAAAGTAAAAGAAGTTAGGGGAGGGGGGAGGGTATAGTCGAGATTTTTTTAAATCATTAAAAAACCCTTTTTTATCTATAATTTACAAGTAAATAAGGCAAATACAGCAGTGGGAATATTTCGTATTTCGGCAGATTTGAGATAAATAGTATGTTAACGCCCCATCCCTAAAATTTTCCCCAAACAAAAACCCCTAAGCAAAATTTAAATGTTTTAATTTCTTTTTTAAAATTGCTTCTTTATTTTTTTATTTTATTTCAGCAATACTTAATGAATCATCCAAGCCTCCACCCTACAAAATCCACTTATTTTCATTTTATAATCTTTTGCTTAAACATATCACCCAGAAACTAGAGAAATATATATCTAGATATATTTCTTTATGGTGAATTTCACGGGTAATTAACTAATGATAACGATGACAAATGAATAACAGAATAAAAAGCATGTCAAAGGATATTTTTTCCTTGTGTTTACATGTGCCCCACGTGTGTTCACAACTACCCCGCTGATGGGGCATATGTGAACATTTTTTCGAATTTATAAAACTATTAAAAAATGTGAGAAGAGCTATACAGGTGATTTAAAAAAAATTACCATGTATAAAAGAAAGTTCTATTTACTATATTGAGTAGGTTTTATTTATAGAAATTAATCCAGTCATGAGAAAAAGCTATATTCATGCGAACTGTTCACATGTGCCCACATCTCCCCTATGTATTTTACCTCAATCTTTTTAGAGTATCTAAATAGAACATATTTACATTACCTACAAAAATTTTGGAAAGTTCGAACGTGTAGAAATTATTTTTAAAGAATAAAATGCGTGAAATTTCGACGAAATCAGTAAAATTCTGAGTGTTTTGTCGCGGTTTCGCTAGCTTTCGTTGAACATAGACTTCAAAGATAAAATTACCCAGAAAGTAAAATACCAAATAGCATATACTTTCAATTCAATATTTTTTCTTTTAACCTTCTCACCGTTGTGAACTGGTACCTGCTCACTAAACTGCAGGTTTCACTGCAGTGGAAGTAATATTTAAATTCATATAATTATATATTATAGCAATACTAGCTAACTTGCCCGGCGGTGCCCGGGTACATAGAAAAACTGCACGAATCGCGAAAAACCTCTGAAAATCTTTCAAAAAAATTTAAATCGCTGCACAAATTTCGAAAAGAGAAAGAAAAATTATATATTGTGCTCGAAGATTGAAAGTTGATTCAACTTCTATCAACGTCTTTCACTAATGTTGAAAATTGGTTGAAAATCGCTAAAATACACTAAAAATCACATACAAAATACCCGAAAAATTCGAAAATTGTTATACGAAATCCGAATAAACTTTATTGAAATGAAGGTAGAAATTACTTTAGTATTATAGGTCAAAAATGGAATGTCAAAAAATTGCAGCAGATCGCGAAGAAACGTAAATATCGAATTAAAAATCACCTGATGACGTAACAAACATGTGTAAAGTGTTTAATGTCAAGTGAATTTGACATTTACGATCACCCATTATTGGCATTTAATCTTATAGTTTCGCGATATTTTTTTTTGGTCTACGGGATAATCAGGTAGAACCACAAATTATTTCTGTTCGTATTTAAAGGTAGATAAATAGCTCTTCTTTATATAAATAAATAAAATAAATATTGAAAAAAAATGCTTATATGTATATGAAAAATAAATAGTTTGCCAGTAAATATACGTAAAATGCACTTCCCTCGCCAAGCCTATTTTCTCTAACTCACCAAAGCCCATATATCAAAAATATACCAAATACTCTTCAATCTGTTGCCTGATACTAAGTAATCACAATAATGTAAATAACTATTAGGCATAGATACGTACCGGGTTTGGCGCGATTTTTTTTTTCACGCCAAATTGGTGAAAACATCGTTTTTGAATACCAGTTACACATATATATTTAAATTATTTTCTATTATTTTAAAAGGAAATAGCAATAAATAATAAATAGTTTAATTAATGTCTATAGAACAAAACAGTTTTTATAACTGTAAAAAAGAAAATAAAAGTAAATAAACAACTTATTAATAAATAAACAACAATAGCCGAGTTACCATGTCAGGCAAAATAACGCCATTTTGGAACCCATTTTGTACCATGGAGCGTATATGACACCTGTACCAACAAAACTTTCAATAATATAGTAAATATGTCATTTGGTGGTGGCTTGATTATCGAAGATTATAAAATATGTGTGTATATGGCACATTTTTACATTAAAATTTAAATACTTGACTACATAGTTATAATTTTAACTCCTTTTTATATAATTTACATTTGAATATAAAGATTTACTCCGAAATGTTCTCCTATACTTAAAAAAAAAATTATTGCGACCTTCGCCTGGCTTATTTCACGCTTCTGCCTGTGTGGTTTAAAATTGTATTGTTTGGCGACCAAGGTAATAATTAATTAGCATGTAACTCACAAATAAAGCCTTTCTCCTGTAAGACATACGATGGGAAAATTACATAAAAATGATAATTAAATTGAATAAAAAAATAAAGAAGGACTAAAAGACTTACTTAAATTTTATTTCTTCAAGTTTTTCAGGCACATTTTTATTAACCTGGCGAAGCGAAAAATCGCCAAATAATGTATCAATTGCTTCTTTCATACTAATTTATTTTTTAAGTTTTATAAACATTCCTTTCATATTTAAATTAAATATTTTCATTTTATAAATTTTATCTCGCATTAAAAAGGTTTTTGATTCTTTTTTTTAATTAAACAAATAACAGTTATTTTCTTTTAATTTGCGAGTTGTTTACATTATTTTTAAACCCTTGTGATATATGTAAAAGGAACTTAATTTCAAAATTAAAATTCAGGTAATTTATTCTTGTTTCTATTTTGCTATTGCTTTACTTTTGAAGCAATTGGTACCATAATAAGAAATTTTGCATATATTCCTCCTTAATCTTAAAATTGAAGCATTCTCGATTATCCGAAAATTTCTATTTTCCGAAAGATGATCGGTACCAATTACTTCGGATAATCGAAGTTCTACTGTATGTGCAGATATTTTTAGTTAAAATATTGTACATCTATTACATTTTATTTTTATAATATTTCCCATGTTGATTTTAACACCGTAAAATATGATTTGCATCCCAGTCTTGACAAAACTTCACTCTTAAAGTACTCAAAAAAAAAAAAAAAAAAGGAAAGAAACACATCAAGAAATTATCCTAAGCGCAAACGTATATTTTCGCGCAATACTTATTTTTTCATTTGCTTAATATCACTTTAAATATTAAAAGGCGTTCAAATGTAAAACTTTCACTGCGAAATACCTCATTTTCTGGTATTTAAATAAGTATTTTATTATCATATGCTTCTGTATATGCTTCTGTATTATAAATATAAAAATTTATCTTTATCAAAAATATCTTATTTATTATGAAAAAAAAAAAAAAAAACTTATAAAACAATTTGGGACGAGAAGGATTCGAACCCCTAGTCTCGAGTTCAAAGCGCTATCCATTCAGCCATCTAGCTCGCCTTTCATTTGCAACAAATTATCTTTATAGTTAGTACCGTAATTAATCAAACCGTGATTTGTTCGTGAACGCACTGAACGTTTATTGCATCCACGATAAAGATACACTCCATGTCCCCGTCTCCTGAGCTCGCGCGCGCGGCGCGCGTGCATCTTGAACACACCCATTGCTATCCCGGTTTATTTAATTTCTTCTGAGAAAACTTTATACAACCAACCAACCGAAAGCAAATAGATTTAAAAAAAAAAAAAAAACCGAGAAAAAAGCATATTTTTGATGAAAGTGAGTTGCATTTGTAAATTAATTACTCAGCTATTAATTAGAATATTAAAATTCTGAAAGTCAGGTGCATTAGGAGAGGCCTTGGACTCTCTTCAGAAAATTTTTGAGCCTTGTACGTGCCGTAGATTTTGCTAGCCATCGCCAACAGACACACACACACACAGAGCTATCTGTTCTTTTATTATTATAGATTCAGGGGCCTCGCTAAGGGGAGGGGACGGGGGGGAGCCTCCCCCCCAAACATTTGCGAATGTTATTACACTTGGCAAATTTACAAACTTAGTTGGCAAATTTGTTTAAAATTTTAATAAAAAACTATAATATATTTTCTATTTCTGAATTCTGATAGACCTGGCAAAAATTCGCAAACTTTTGCAGCAGTTTTTTTAAGTTTCCAATACTTTAAGAATGGCAGTTTGATTTTGAAAACTGCTTATTGCTGAATAATGCTGAATAATGTTTTAAAGTCTAGATGAAATTTATAAACAACATCAAGGATTATCCAGAATCACAATCTTTAAAAAAAAAATCGGTTAAGCGAGTCGTTTATTTTCAAACAAGAATGGGTTAAATCTGACCTTGACCAACCTGTCACATATGTTCACTCAGTAAGCTCGTGCTTTCAAATAAAACAGAATAGTCACGACCACGACGTGCTTTCAAACTTAGAGGAAGTTAATGCAGCTTTTGAAAACCCCTCAAACCAACTGCGAAAATGTCTTCTTCACGGTCATAATTAATTAACACCTCGGATTTTTTATTTTTGACAAAACCGGTACCGATCTCGAAAATAGAAACATTTAACTACCCGTATACGCGGTTTTGTCAAATTAAGTGATAATCGAAAAAATGAATTTTGTTCAACTAGATCATCAAAAAGTCCCACTGTACACCGGTTCTCAATAGGAATAGGATCTTTCAGAGAAGATTATTTTATTTTATCATTGGGTTTGAGGATAACTTTAAAATTGAAACTAGAAAGGATTTCGGAAATGTTCAAACAGACAGGAGAATAAAATGGCAGAACGATAGAGTTAAAATTTGGAGGATTATTTGAGTGAGAAGGAAGACGTTTAGGATTATTAAATTTATTCAGATCTTTATCAATCAAAGAGGGATTGCAACGGTAAAAGATTTGAGATTTTAATTTCATTATTCAGATCAGAAGATTCAAAACATCAGAACAAATATGTTATGCCCTAAAAACAAAAGTATAAAAGGACGCCACTTCGCCCAAAGTCAGTCGTGTAAGCGAATTCTTTTGCGTGTCCCTGTAAAGGAGCGATAATGCTACACGTACCCTATTCTATAATAAGTATCTTTTAGTGCATCTCAGTGATGTATATCAATTTCAATCCGTTTTAAATAGTGTAGCATCATTAAAATACACTGCAAGTGATTTTCCCCACAAACCATATTATAACGATATTCTTTTGAGTGTCCCTGTCAATAAACTATAAATGCTACATACTTTGTTTTCAATACCGAGCATGCCATGATAAACCTCAATACTATATATGAATTACAACTTGTGATTTATGGCAATCTGATTGCATTTACAAGAGTTAGAGCACGGATAGTCGGACAGACAGACAGGCGGCCAGACGGAATTCATAAACACTTTTCAACTATGTTGGAAAGTGTTAAATAAAGAACAAAAAATTATATTGGGCTAAAACATCGAAACGGATGTCAAAAACTAATGCCAGAAAATCATCTCGAAACGCAAAAAATGCTAGAAATCATATAAAAGGTTAAATAACAAGCAACTAAATAATGTGTTGAATTCCCTATAGTCATTAGCAGGTTTGGTAATATTGATAACTGAGAGAGATTCATGGATGCAAAATAGTTAAAATAATAAAAAGGCCTTCCGAACAGTGCCAGGAGGCAGAAGTAGCTTTCATATTCTATATTATTTAAAGCCAGCTTATTTTGCTCAAACACACGACGCTCAAATTAGTCTAACCCGATTATAGACGATTCAAAACCAGTTTTCGGCAACACTTAATATAAAAGGAAACTTCGTCAAATTAGTTAGCTTATATCAAAATTGGTTTTATTTAGAGCGATTTATGTTGGGTCGCCAAATTTGGCGATATCTTGAAGTGCCAGCCATTAAAAAACAACGATAATGAATGAAGCTAAACAATGCATGTGTTCGAAACCTTGGTAAGTGCTTACTCACATCAAAATCGGTTAATTTATATAAATGAAACGCACGACAAAAATCAGATAGTTTCAGAATGTCAGCCACATAAAAAATTCAAACTGCTGTATCTCAGCCATTTTTAAAAACAAAAACGAAACAAAAAAAGTAGTGGAATCCGTGTATCAACGTTAAACAGTTTATAAAAAATTCTTTTTCACATTCTAAATTTTTTGTACCTATTTTTAAATCTTTAATTTTTTTAATGGCACCCATTTTTTAAACAAGATGGCGGATGAAGCTGGCCACTTAACTCAGTCAAGACATTGCTATGTACTAGACACATGCTTAGTCACATCCATATTGATTAATAAATACGCGTGCTATCGCGTGACAAAAATCAGATTGTTTCAAAATGTCAGCCACACTAGAAATTCAAAGTGCTATATGTCAGCCATTTTTTAAGATAAAGACGAAACAAAAAATGCTCTGGAATTCTTGTATCAAGCCCAAACAGTTAAGAAAAAAATCTTTTTCAATTTAATATTTTTTATACCTCATTTTAAAATTAAAAAAAAAAAAATTAACCGCCGCCATTTTGAAACAACATGGCGGATGAAGTTGGCCAACGAATTCAGTCGAGAATTTGGAACGTACTATGCTCATACCAAGTTACATTCAAATCGGCTCATAAATACGAGAGTTACAGCATTGCATTTGAACGGACGGTGGTTTGGGGTCTGGAAGTGTGACCGTTGACCAATATTTTTAGGAATTGCTTTCCTCCGGACGGCTGCAATATATAGCTTTTCACTTTTTGTAATGTAAGCTACCTAAAAGAATGTGAAGGGCAGCATAAAAGTAACTTCTTATTAATCTGAATTATCGGAAATTGCATTCTAAACAATTGATAATATATTTTGTTGTAGTAAAATAACATGAAACATTGAAAGAATAAAAGTCCTTCCGGCCAGTGCCGGGAGGAAGAGGTAGCTTTCATAATCCTTATTTTAAAAAAGCCAACTTATATCATGCAAACACACGAAGCTCAATTTAGTGGAAACCGAATATAGGAGATTCAATACTAATTTTTATCAATATAATGAATGAGAATTTCGCGAAATTAGTCAGCTTTATCCAAGCTGCTTTTCTTTAAAGTAACTTATATTTGGCTGCCAAATTCGGCAATTTCTTAAAGTGCCTGTCATTTTAAGACAACATGGTGGATGAGGCTAAGCAGTGAACTTGGTCGAGACCTTAGTAATTGCTTGTGCACATGCTCACTCACATCGGAATCGGTTAATATATGGGAGTGCTGTCGCATGCAAAAAATCAGATTTTTCAAAATGTCACCCACAATAGAAATTGAAACTGCTATATCTGAGCATTTTTTAAGGTAAAGACAAACAAAAAATGCTCCTGAATCCTTATATCAAGATCAAATACTTAAGAAAGAAACCTTTTTCAATTTCTAATTTTTTTGCACCTCACTTTAAATATATATATTTTTTTTTATTTAATTGCCGCCATTTTGAAACAAGATGGCTGATGAATCTGGCCAGCGAACTTGGTCGAGGTGTTGATGTATACTATCCACATGCCTTCTTATATCAAAATAGGCGAATACGTGTGTTATCGCGTGACAAATACAAGATCGTTTCAAAATGTTAGCCATGCTAGAAATTCAAAGTGCTATAAATCAACCATTTTTTAAGATATCAACAAAAGAACAAATTTTCAGAAACAAAAACTGCTCCGGAATCTTTGTATCAAGGCCAAACACATAAAAAAAATCTTTTTCATTTTCCAATTTTTTAATACTTCATTTTGAATTTTATATTTAATTTTTTTTAAATGGCAACCCTTTTGAAACAAGATGGCGAATGAAGCTGGACAACGAACTCGGTCGAGACATTGGTATGTACTATGTACAGACCAAGTTACATCCAAATAGGTTCATAAATACGCCTGTTATCGCGTGACAAAAATCAGGTCGTTTTAAAATTTCAGCCACAAGAGAAATTCAAAATGCTATTACTCAACCATTTTTTTTTTAGATATAGACGAAAGAAAAACTGTTCCGGAATCTTTGTATTAAGGTCAAACACATACAAAAAAAATCTTTTTCATTTTCCAATTTTTTGGTGTCTCTTTTAAATTTTTTTATTTTTTAATTTTTTTAAATGGCCGCCATTTTGAAACAAGATGGCGGATGAAGCTAGCCAACGAACTCGGTCGAGATATTTGTATGTACTATGTACACACCAAGGTACATCCAAGTCGGTTCATAAATACGCCTGTTATTACGTGAGAAAAATCAGGACGTTTCAAAATGTCAGCCACGCTAGAAATTCAAAATGCTATAACTCAGCCATTTCTTAAGATATAGACGAAACAAAAACTGCTCCCGAATCTTTTTATCAAGGTCAAACACATAAGAAGAAAATATTTTTTCCATTTTCAATTTTTGGTACCACATTTCAAATTTAAATTTTTCTTAAAAATTTAAATGGCCGCCATTTTTAAACAAGATGGCGGGTGAAGCTGGCCAACGAACCCGGTCGAGACATTGGTATGTACTATGTATAAACGAAGTTACATCCAAATCGGTTCATAAATACGCCTTTTATCGCGTGACAAAATTCAGGACGTTTCAAAATGTCAGCCACGCTAGAAATTCAAAATGCTATAACTCAGCCATTTTTTAAGATATAGACGAAACAAAAACTGCTCCGAAATCTTTGTATAAAGGTCAAATACATAAGAAAAAAATATGTTTCCATTTTCAATTTTTTGGTACCACATTTCAAATTTTAAATTTTTAAAAAAATTTTAAATGGCCGCCATTTTGAAACAAAATGGCGGATGAAGCTGGCCAACGAACTCGGTCGAGAGATTGGTATGTACTATGTACACACCGAATTACATCCAAATCGGTTCATAAATACGCCTTTTATCGCGTGACAAATTTCAGGACGTTTCAAAATGTCAGCCACGCTAGAAATTCAAAATGCTATAACTCTGCCATTTTTTAAGATATAGACGAAACAAAAACTGCTCCAGAATCTTTGTATAAAGGTGAAATACATGAGAAAAAAATATTTTTCCATTTTTAATTTTTTGGTACCACATTTCAAGTTTTAAATTTTTTTAAAAATTTTAAATGGCCGTCATTTTGAAACAAAACGGCGGATGAAGCTGGCCAACGAACTCGGTCGAGACATTGGTATGTACTATGTACACACCGAATTACATCGAAATCGGTTCATAATTACGGAGTTACAGTGTGACATAGGTCGGATATATATATATATATATATATATTATAGGTTGGTTGGGTGGGTAGATGTTAGAGTACTGAGGAGGGTGGTGTTGTCTGGATAATACGCAATGGTTAATTATTAAAAAAAAAAAAATGGGGGCTCTTGTATTATTACTATATTTTTGTTACGTATTTTATATGGATGTTGATTTGATATTTTATATGTAATTGGAGAATTTCATTAATATTATAATTAGCTTAATTATTGATTAATCTAATTTACAATTATTTGTTATTAAATTTTAATTTACTAAGGACAATATCATATTAATTACTAATAGTATGCCATTCTTATAGTGAATAATATGCATATAAGTATGTTTAATATAAATATAGTTATACTGTATGCATTAAAATTGGGTAATTATTTTTATTATTATTCCTCTATTCTTTTTAATATTTATTATCGGTTTAATGTTTTTGAATGTCCCACATTCATACTTTATGGATTTTTATGGATGTCTGAAAATAATCCACATTCTATATTTGTGCTTTTTAAGTAATGGGAATTTAAGTATCATTTAACCTTCTATATACTTCCACATTTTTTTTATTTCCTGTTCATTTTATAAATATCTTATATATAATTCATTAAAAAATAATTTTTATATTATTTTTAATAATTATTTATATTAATTATTACTGAATTAATTTTGTTTTATAGCATATAGCTATATGCTATATATTATCAATGTTCTAGAATTATTTAAATTCTTAGTTTAGTTTAAATAAGTTAGCTAATAGAATATATTGTATGCTTTTAAATTTTATTAACAATAGTTTTTAAATACATTGTGTGGTTTATATTAGGTTTATAATTCTCTATATATAAGGATATGTTTGGTTTTGCTGTTTAAACAGTTATTTACATTCAAATGCTTACAAATATTTATCTTGCGATAGATGTTTAATATAAGTAATAATAGATGGCAGCACCAAATTTGTCTCTTTAAGATAGCTCTAATTTTTATTTTTTCTATCTCCATTTCAGTTATAATTTATACACCAGGGGGTATTTTTAGCTAAATTTTGACGATATTGTTAAACTGTTATTAATTAATTTAATAGTTCATTTTAAATAATGTAATTAATATCTATTTATTTTATATTAGATTAAATGTGTTTTACAAGGTATTTCAAATTTTATTTCAAAATGTTTTAACTGCATCCTATGGTATCATTTACTTTGATTTCTTAACTGTTTTATTCACCTTAATCTTTTTGATATACTGGTAGACATGTGCGCATGGATTTTTGTAAAATACTGAAATATTAATCGGTATGGTGTTTATTATTTATATTTTATATCCTATAAATATTTAAATACGTTTTATTGATTCTTCCATTTCATATTATTTGTTTCTATTCTGCTTTCATTTTTAATCAATTCACTTGATTTTAGTGGTTGTTCGGGCACAGGGGAAAATAATTTTTAGCTTTAGCTTATTTTTCCCACAGAAAACAACCATTTTGCTTATATCATTGAATTCTGTGCCCTTGATAACGTAATTCAATGTATAAGCTTTTCAATTTTTGTCGGTGTCCACTTTTTTCTTTTTTCTTCCATAATAATACTTATAATTTTTTTTTTTTTTTTTTTTTTTTTTTTAATACTTACAGCTTTAATTCATAATAATTGACGGTGGTAGGTTATGTTTAATTAATGGTTATATATATATATATATATATATATATATATATATATATATATATATATATATATATATAAATTTTGAAGGGAGGGTGGTTTCGGGGTCTGGGGGTCATGATCGATGAAAATATACCAAAATTTTTTGAAATCGCTTTCCTCCGAACGGCTGCAATAGGTACCTTTTTGTAAAGAAAGCTACCTAAAATTAGAAATAGAAACAAATATCACTTAAAGTACATCAGCGTGCCAAGTTTGGAAGTAACCAGCAGTATCGGTCCTTTACCGAGTTGAACAGTCCGTAAACAAATATTCTAAAAGTCTTAAAATATACCTGTTGGCCCAAAGCTCCTGATTTACTATGTTCTAGAATTCTATTTTGGGAAAATTTTCTTCGGGGGACTTCCACATAGCGTAATTCTATCAAACTTTAACACGTTGAGTGCCACGATGACTGACACTGAAGCGCTGAAAATTTACAATGTTTTAAGTAATTTTTAAGAAAGTATAATCCTGTAATAAATAAAAGGTAGGTAAATTTTAAATATTTGTTGAGTAATTTTTTAAAACAATGTATATATTTTCAGTTTTGTATCATATTTTAGACGTCAGCCATCGTAATATGACGCCTTTTAAACGGAAAGTTCGCTGTCAGCCACCGGTGGCTGACGTGACGCTTAACGTGTTAAAAATCCCAGTCCTAACATGTAATTTTTAGATTTGGATTTGTCAGTATAGTGTACTTTAGAATATAGAATAGGAAGTCAAGTAGTTTAGAAATTATGAAGATGTTAGTTTTAAATTCTTTTTTAATCGTTGCGAAACAGGTTGAAATCGGTAGTTTTTTCAGCATAACTAAAACCTACGTAGCAGAAACAACCGTCAATTTGGATTAGCATTTTGGAAGCTTCTAGAAATCAAGTTCTGTAAAAAAAAAAAAAAAAAAAAAAAATCATTATCTAAAATTAATACTCGAAAAGAAATGTGATTTGTAATCAAGAATATTTTAACAGAAATCGACTTCTAGAATTTTAAAATAGGCGGGTCCAAATTGGCTGTTGATTCCACGAAGTAATTTTTTGAATCATGTTTATAAAACTTCCGTGATACAACCTCTTTTGAAACCATTAAAAATGAATTTGAAATAAAAGTTCCAACTTTAAATAGGCATAATCCCTAAACTAGTTGGCCGAATGACATCTCGTTTAGTATCGGAAGTCAAACTGACCCAAACTAAAAATGACTAAAAATCTAAGTACGCTTTAAAATTTATTATATACACTGGTGGAAATTGATTTATGAAAACACGGTTTTTCAACAAAAACTTATATAATATTCATTAAAAGTAAAGGAAATTTCATGTGATATGCATAGTATGTACTATAACAAATGAGTTACAAAAATAAAATTTAATACCTAATATTAAACATAAACAAAAAGAAAAAAAAATTAGATTTCGTAATTGATTTATAAAATATCACATTTCATTGACTATTGCGAAGTAATGTGACAAAAATTTGCATAAAACAAGGTAACGTGACATGCAAAGTAGACATAAAAATCGTTATATATTGGAAGCAATAGTATTCAGTCATACTTTTCATGATGGGTAAACGAAAGGTGTTGTCTGAGGAAGAAAGAACTAAAATCGATGCATATCTAGAGTGTGGAAAGTGTGTTCCGGAAATTAGTAAATTAATTACAAGAACAGTTGGTGTGATATATAACTATAGAAAAGATCCAGCAAATTATGGCAAAAATTTTACCAAAAAAGGTAAGCCACGTTTAAGTAAGGGAGGGAAAAGGATTCTTCAACTTGCATCGAAAGCCGGTCACGGTTCAAAGCAGATCTATCCCTTCCTGTTACTTCTAGAAGAGTTAAAGAAATTTTACATTCTTCACGGAGCTTGAGAGGGTCGAAAATGAAGTCTGCTTCAAAGTTACTTCAGCGTCACAAGCATATGCGCTTGCAGTATTGCGAGACGTACATGGCAATGGGTGACAATTAAAAGAAATTCACTTTCTCCGATGAAAAAAGATAGGTCCCGGATGGTTTGAAGTAGAGTCCTGCATCGTGTCGGGTCACCTGCCTTTACCCAAACCCAATGAGGTCGGGTTGGCGCTATATTTTCCCATTGTGGCTCGGGTTCGGGTCGGGTTGGTTTTCATTGTTTCGGGTTTGGGTTGGCTTTTTGAAACTTGTAGTTCGGGTTATTCTTGACCCGATTTTTTTAAAAGAATTTCTAAATTATTTTTTCACGTTAAAAGTCTATATAAAACATAGATCAAAGTTTCACAAAACCCAAATGATGCCTGTCTGTTTTGTCTAGTCATTAAGAATTCGTTTTTGGAAGTTAATATAAACATGCTTTTTAAACTATTGGTACGATAAAGATTATAACGAACGCTTCTGCACTACTAAAACATTTCTGCTGAATACTTACAATTCTAATTCTTCTTGATACTTCTAAAGTTGCTATGACAAAAAACTACTGTGTGGCATACAGGAAGAAAGGGAAGATCATTTTAACGTTTTGCTGCGTATTGCATTTTTAAACTACTGTAGAAATATAATACTGTAGAAATAATTGTTTTATTTTATGGTGATTTTTTACAAAGTTTTATTATTTTAATTTAATATAATGCACTTTGTTATTTTGAAGACTCGGGAAAGAATGGCTAATACTTCTAGAGCTTCCGTGGAGAATGTGTAATGTTGAAAATGTAAATGATATACAGAATGCGCTATATTAGGGGGGAAATTTTTCAAAATAATAACTCTTGATAATGATGATAAATTAAAGGGTGAATTAAAGGTGCAAATAACTTAGTACAACAGTAAATAAATAAATAGAAATGCTTAATTCATCTTTAAAAGTTAAACTTAATCTTACACTATGTGCAAAACTACTTAAAAGATGAGACAATATTTAAAAAAGATGTTAAATTACTTTAATACCCTAGTACTTTCAACTATAAAAACGTAGTCTTCGTCAGAGATATATAAGAAATACTGCTGTTAAAAACGTCTAATTTTCAAATCCACGTAGATGGTGACGAAAGGAGTGAAAGCGGAAGTCAATTTTTAGATCCGAAAAACATTGGGAAAATAAAACATGGATATAGGGAAGTGGAATGTTACTCTTTTATGATTATTTAAGCAAACTGAGCCAAATTCTTGGTTACGCGGATTTGAAAATTAGACGTTAATAACAATTCTATTTCTTATATTTCTCTGACGAAGACTATGTTTTTATAGTTGAAAGTACTAGGGTATTAAAGTAATTTAACATCTTTTTTAAATATTGTCTCATCTTTTAAGTAGTTTTGCACATAGTGTAAGTTTAAGTTTAACTTAGTAAATTTTTATAGATTAAGAAACATCCGTCTTTTTTTTACAGTGCGTCGGGGAATTTTAGGTAGCTTTCTTTACAAAAAAGCTACCTATTGCAGCCGTTCGGAGGAAAGCGATTTCAAAAAATTTTGGTATATTTTCATCGATCATGACCCCCAGACCCCGAAACCACCCTCCGTTCAAAATTGATATATATATATATATATATATATATATATGACCTATGTCACACTGTAACTCCCGTAATTATGAACCGATTTCGATGTAATTCGGTGTGTACATAGTACATACCAATGTCTCGACCGAGTTCGTTGGCCAGCTTCATCCGCCGTTTTGTTTCAAAATGGCGGCCATTTAAAATTTTTAAAAAAATTTAAAACTTGAAATGTGGTACCAAAAAATTAAAAATGGAAAAATATTTTTTTCTTATGTGTTTGACCTTTATACAAAGATTCCGGAGCAGTTTTTGTTTCGTCTATATCTTAAAAAATGGCTGAGTTATAGCATTTTGAATTTCTAGCGTGGCTGACATTTTGAAACGTCCTGAATTTTGTCACGCGATAAAAGGCGTATTTATGAACCGATTTGGATGTAATTCGGTGTGTACATAGCACATACGAATCTCTCGACCGAGTTTGTTGGCCATCTTCATCCGCCATTTTGTTTCAAAATGGCGGCCATTTAAAATTTTTTTTAAAAATTTAAAATTTGAAATGTGGTACCAAAAAATTGAAAATGGAAAAATATTTTTTTCTTATGTATTTGACCTTTATACAAAGATTTCGGAGCACTTTTTGTTTCGTCTATATCTTAAAAAATGGCTGAGTTATAGCATTTTGAAATTCTAGCGTGGCTGACATTTTGAAACGTCCTGAATTTTGTCACGCGATAAAAGGCGTATTTATGAACCGATTTGGATGTAACTTCGTTTATGCATAGTACATACCAATGTCTCGACCGGGTTCGTTGGCCAGCTTCACCCGCCATCTTCTTTAAAAATGGCGGCCATTTAAATTTTTAAGAAAAATTTAAATTTGAATTGTGGTACCAAAAATTGAAAATTGAAAAAATATTTTCTTCTTATGTGTTTGACCTTGATAAAAAGATTCGGGAGCAGTTTTTGTTTCGTCTATATCTTAAGAAATGGCTGAGTTATAGCATTTTGAATTTCTAGCGTAGCTGAC
This sequence comes from Maratus speciosus, assembly GCA_963932465.1. Taxonomy (NCBI): domain Eukaryota; kingdom Metazoa; phylum Arthropoda; class Arachnida; order Araneae; family Salticidae; genus Maratus; species Maratus speciosus. The sequence goes on along the minus strand of OZ010791.1, from coordinate 13,504,262 downwards.
ATTTTGAAACGTCCTGATTTTTCTCACGTAATAACAGGCGTATTTATGAACCGACTTGGATGTACCTTGGTGTGTACATAGTACATACAAATATCTCGACCGAGTTCATTGGCCAGCTTCATCCGCCATCTTGTTTCAAAATGGCGGCCATTTAAAAAAATTAAATAATAAAAAAATTTAAATGAGATACCAAAAAATTGGAAAATGAAAAAGATTTTTTTTTGTATGTGTTTGACCTTAATACAAAGATTCCGGAACAGTTTTTCTTTCGTCTATATCTAAAAAAAATGGCTGAGTAATAGCATTTTGAATTTCTCTTGTGGCTGACATTTTAAAACGACCTGATTTTTGTCACACGATAACAGGCGTATTTATGAACCTATTTGGATGTAACTTGGTCTGTACATAGTACATACCAATGTCTCGACCGAGTTCGTTGGCCAGCTTCATTCGCCATCTTGTTTCAAAAGGGTTGCCATTTAAAAAAATTAAATTTAAAATTCAAAATGAGGTATTAAAAAATTGGAAAATGAAAAAGATTTTTTTTATGTGTTTGGCCTTGATACAAAGATTCCGGAGCAGTTTTTGTTTCTGAAAATTTGTTCTTTTGTTGATATCTTAAAAAATGGTTGATTTATAGCACTTTGAATTTCTAGCATGGCTAACATTTTGAAACGATCTTGTATTTGTCACGCGATAACACACGTATTCGCCTATTTCGATGTAAGAAGGCATGTGGATAGTATACATCAACACCTCGACCAAGTTCGCTGGCCAGATTCATCAGCCATCTTGTTTCAAAATGGCGGCCATTAAATTAAAAAATATATATATATTTAAAGTGAGGTGCAAAAAAATTAGAAATTGAAAAAGGTTTCTTTCTTAAGTATTTGATCTTGATATAAGGATTCAGGAGCATTTTTTGTTTGTCTTTACCTTAAAAAATGGCTCAGATATAGCAGTTTCAATTTCTATTGTGGGTGACATTTTGAAAAATCTGATTTTTTGCATGCGACAGCACTCTTATATATTAACCGATTCCGATGTGAGTGAGCATGTGCACAGCAATTACTAAGGTCTCGACCAAGTTCACTGCTTAGCCTCATCCACCATGTTGTCTTAAAATGACAGGCACTTTAAGAAATTGCCGAATTTGGCAGCCAAATATAAGTTACTTTAAAGAAAAGCAGCTTGGATAAAGCTGACTAATTTCGCGAAATTCTCATTCATTATATTGATAAAAATTAGTATTGAATCTCCTATATTCGGTTTCCACTAAATTGAGCTTCGTGTGTTTGCATGATATAAGTTGGCTTTTTTTAAATAAGGATTATGAAAGCTACCTCTTCCTCCCGGCACTGGCCGGAAGGACTTTTTGCGTTTGTATTTGTCGTAACATAATATTGCTTTTACACCCCCTTCAAGATTTGAGACATGAAAAACATCCTACATTTTTTGTTGTTGTGTTGGAAAACTGTTGAACTTAAGAAATGTGTCAGGTATTTTTTTTTTTTTTTTTTTTGTATGTGTGTGCGAGTGTGAGTAATTGAGAATGGTTTGTTCATTCACACAGAATGGTTCAGAAGTAAATCTGATTTTTTTTTTTTTTTTTTTTTTTTTTTTTTAAGGGGCACCGTTTACGAGGGAGTTGGATAAAAATAAATAACAACAATTATTCCTCAACAATGATATCAACAATAAGATATTGTTGCACAGCTAACCATGCCTATTGTTAGAAAAATATTTCTTTGTTCTGTTGCAAGATAAATTATTACTTCTTCGTCAACAATGCTTTTAACAATGGAAAATCATAATAATCAGTGTTCAGAAAAAATATAATTTTGAGTCTTTCATCGGCTTGGATTAAAGTATCTTGTGTTTTTAAAACATCAGTATTTTAATTGATATTTTTATTGCGAAAATGCAAACTACTTATGAATATAGCCTCTATGGAGGGTGTGACGACCAGGTAACTTTTTTTCAACATTTTTATCTAAATTTTATGATTGCATTTAAATGGGTTCTCTCATTTTAAATTGTTCGTAGATATGATCCCGTTTGTTAACCTTTTCGAGACGGCATCCCTTACACAAATTTTATTTGAATGGCACCGCTTTTTTTTAAACAAGCCCCTTTACTTGTAATAATCCAAAAAATGCTCTCATTAAAAAAGGCAAATATTACATTTATTTATTAATGGTGCCAAAAAGAAATTCCACATGCACCTTTTGACGATGCATATATACATCACCCGTCCCGAAAGGGTTAAGTCTTATTAACTATTTACAGGTCGAATCATATTTTATTTAATTAGGATATTTATTCCTATAATCTTTTTTCGAGTCACTTATTACTGAAATTTCAATTTCATCTTCACAAATGGAAACGTTGCCATGTGAAAATTTCACATGAGTTCTCTTTGCTGCTTAAACCGTTTATATTCTGACAGTACTTTTAAGTACCACTAAAAAAATTCAATGTCTACTAATAAAAGTAGATTGCCCTTTTCCTGCAAAATAATTGGCTCAAGCTTATTTAGAAAGCGCAGTGAAACAGTTGAAGCTAAATATTTCTTAATGGGGTTATTTTCTCAACCATTTACCTAGGTGCTGCCATCGAAATATTCAAGGCCATAGAACAAGAGTGTGACGTCATCACTAATCGACCGACTTCTCACTAGTGTTGGAATTCACACCGTAAAATTTTGAATGGCAATTTTCTATTATTTTATTTGTGGAATACCTATCATCTTATAAAACAATAATAACTATTTAAACTTACTGGTGATAATTCGGAATCCCTAAATAAAAATTCCGGCAGATGATGAATGCCACAGTGTTGCCGCATCTGGCTGATTTTTTATTGGGGAATTCCAAATTCTCACCAGTAAGTTTAAATAGTTATTATTGAATTGTTTTATAAGATAATAGATATTCCTCAAATAAAATTGCTATTCAAAGTTTCCCGGTGTGAATTCCAACACTAGTGAGAAGTCGGTCGATTAGTGATAAACGTCACACTCGTGTCCTCTGGCCCTGAGTATTTCGATGGCATCGAGCTAGGTATAGCTTTTATTCTATTAAAAAGTGTTATACGAAAGATTTGCAGCTACAAAACACTTCTCTGTTATACATAAGATCACACTACATTTATTGACATTGTTCTTATAAGAATGGTGAGATTTCCAAAACAGTATTTTCTGTTAATTAATCTAATTATCCTTGTAAATAGTTTGCAAAAAGAGCTCTAACTACGATCTATTAAATCAGTTTTAATTAAAAAAAATTGTCGAAAAATCGAATTATTATTATGTAGGTTGTTCTGGATATCTTAGACTTTAACGTAAATAATTATTCAGGTGAAGCAATTTTTTTATTCAAAATTCAGGAAAAAAGGGTTAAGTTTCAGAAAATCTACAAGTATCCAATGTACAGGACCTAGATAAAATGTTAATGTAATAGAGATTAACAAGGGCTATTATATGACTCTAATGCATCATTTCCAGTGGCTGTGTTTTTCAAATACAGGGTTAAATAAAAAATACAGGCTAATCGAAAGAGTTTGGACACATTAAAAAAGAACAGAACGCAAAAATTAATTGAGTAAACTCAACTTTCTATCCAATGTAATAGGAAATTCTTCGAAAAAACTGTTTTGCAACCGTCCACTTCAGAGAAATCACTGTGGAAGAGGACTTTGCGCGGTCAAAACTTTCTCGGTTAATGAGGGAGCTTTTTTGAAATTTCAGGATTTATTATCTCCTTTTCGCATTAAAAAACAAAAAAAGAATTGATATAATCTATTTTGAATACATAGGGGACATTGCAAAAAAAAAGTGGGCGTTTGCTCAATTATTTTTAGAGTTATGATTTTTTAAATGTACCGAGCATTCTTCGATGTATTTCAAAAACTATTAAGGACACGGAATAAAATCAACAGGAAAGTTGTACAGAATCGTCAAATGAGTAGGAAATAATGCCCTGTGGACATGAAGAGCACAAAACGAAAACTGTGAATGTCGTAACTTTTCGAATTTTCACCACGCATGGCTTTTGCACATCGTCCGCAGATCACGCTGTTTAACGGTTATATCTACAAAATTTCGAATTATATCCAAATACTTGGCAAAAAAATTATGACGTTTTCTTAATTATTTTAGGAAATATGTTTTTTTATGAGTTAAATCTTTTTGTTGATGACGCCATATACTATATAAGAACTCAGGTAGAAAAATTTTATTAAATTTTTAATCAGGATGTTTAATTATTTAAAGATAAATCCTGATTAATTCAAAACTGCAAAAGTGTTCAAGAAATGCTAAATGCTTTTAAAACTTAAAAGTGAAAAATATGTACGCATCATATATGCAAAAATCTGTATTCAAACTGTTATCTGTATCTTTATTCAAACATGTATACTCCATTAAAATTATTTTACATATACGTCTTCATGGGAATATTTGACAGATATAAGTCTTTGCTTGGTTATTTTCTAAAAGTGCGTTTTCAATTATAATATGCATTTTCAGGCTGTTGCAATGCATGTGTCTTTTTGGTTCGTCCAGTAGAGTTAGAATATATCAAACTTAAAATGGATTATATTTTTTATCAAAATATACTTGTATTTCATACATATTTCATTAAAAAATACAGTGAAACCTCCCTGTGCGACCACCTCTATTAAGTGACCACCTCCCTAAACGACTCTTTTTTTCATGGAACGAAATTTATTATAGGCTCAATACTAATTTTGCCTCCATTCAGAGACCACCCCAGTTGAACTCCCTCCATGAGTGACCCATATCTAAACAAATTCCGTTTTTTCCTGGTCGCTTGAAGAAGGTTTTATTAGAAAAATAATTCCGGAGAGCGCATTATTCCTCAAACTTCTGAACTGAGTTTAGAATTTTGTTTATTCCGGTAACTTTTAAGTGTTTAAACCCCTTTGTGCCTTTTTAGGTAATGAATTTAACTCTGATGGCCAATTAAGAATGGCGGTCCATAAACTCCCTTGCCCTATTCTGTCAGGAAAGTCTCAAAGAAATAGATAAATGAATGAAATCGTCCTTATTTGTTCCTGCTCCAAAAAAATTGCATTTATTTATCGAACTTCGAAAGGACTTGTAAATAAAAGTTATGAAAGATAAAACCGTAAAATCAAAGCAAACGTCAGTGTATTCATTTTTTAAACTCTATAGTAATTAACTTATGTAAGTAACTTTTGTTTTGATATTTAAATTTTCATGTTTTTTCCTAATGTGAAATATAATCTTTAGTAACATTAATTTTTACTTTTTTTTTCAACCATTAAAATCTAGATTTAAACATGACCTCCATTAAGAGACCACCTCTCGGAGCGACTAATTTTTATAGGAACGGAATGCGGTCGCTTTAGGGAGGTTTTACTGTAGGGGCAAAATTCGTTTATTGTCTTATGCGCTTTATCAAAAATTTACATTAAAAAGTACTTCATTTAATTCCAAGTCTAACTTAGACATATAATTAAAGATAGATATTATCAACAGTAGCAATTTATACAGGTTAACACTTGTATATGGCTTCACCTGTATAAATTCCTAATTAAAAGCATTCGGTTTAATTTAATGGATTTCAATCATTATCCTTACATTTTTGGAAAATAACTCAAGTCTTTTACACTTAAGGGAAGACAAGACAGGGTTTAATCCTATGGGAAATAGGCAAGATTTTAAGACCCGTTTCCTCGGAAACTACGCAGCCGATTTCGATGAAATTTGGAATACGTGTTCATTGGATTATACTCAACACTTATGGCAGACAGTTTTTTTTCTACGACTAAACTTTTTATTTTAGAGCGATGGAAGTTTTTCAGAAGTTTCCATTTTTAAGAAAAAAAAAATTCAGAACTAATTATTATTATTTTTAAACTGTCTGCCACATATGATCTTCTATTTATACTCTATCACCAAAACAAAATTTATCGAAATCACTCGAGTACTTTAGGAGTTAATGGGCTTTTTAGCTGAAAAATGCCATTTCAAACTCAGACAGTTCTAACTTGGGTGAAGTTCTTGCACAATTTTATCAAACACATGAATTAAAGTATAAACTCTTGGATAAAGTTTAGTTACATACAATAAATGAGTATAAAATGTTAGAGTAAAATTAATGTGTGGCGTCCCAGTCGTGTCTTGTGTCGATTTGACACCGACAAAATGATAAAATGTCGATTCGAACCAGAATTTTTTTTTATAAAATTAGTTAAATTGTAACTAGCGGAAACTCACTTAAATAAACAAGTAAAATTGTTTTAAATAAAAATTCTGGTGTTAAAATATTTTTATTAAGGTTGGGTACACAAATAGGTGTGTCAGCAGGGATTTAATAGAGGGTATGCTGTGGTACACGGTGTATACCTTCTGGGTTTTTGAAAAGAACTCCGTATGCCCTCTGTTTCTCAAATAAAGCTAAAGTGTCTACTCTATAGCATTTATCCGCTGAATATATCGTATGCCCTCTCAAGTGTAGTGTATACACTCTGGTATTTTTACGACTACACGACTGTGTGCCAGCAATATTTTTCGAGGCGTCCTATTTAGTGCTGCCAGGTTTCTTGCGTCATTCAGAACTCGAAATTCTCTGGACACCACTCATTTCTTATAGTTTATTTAGCCATCGTTCATTACGGATAATTCTGCCATTAGATAAGGCGAAGAAAATTACTTTAAGGCTGTCCGGGACACAAAAATCTCCAAATTTTCTAAAAAACTTTTATTGCATTAAAAAATTTTTTAGTGTTTTTCTGCTTAAAATGATTGTTTAATCATGTTTCTATCCTAATTAGAACAAGAAATGTTAAATTGTTCGTTTTGGTTTGTTTTCAAAATCTAGCTTTCAAGCAATGGTTGTCATGAAAACGATTTCTTGTGAAAATGCGTTTTTCTTCATGATGGCCTTTTTCACCATTTCTCGTATTTAAATCGTTATAACTCAAGAGCCGTTAGAGATAAATGATTCAAACTTGGAACATGTCTTTTTCTATCGTTTTACTTTAATTTTGATTCAGCAAATTAGAAAAAAAAATATTTACTTTTGAAAACATGATTTTTAAAAAAAGTTACACCATTTTTTTTTAATTTTTACTTTAAATATTTTAATTTTTTTTTAAATTAATATTTTTTAAAATGCTAATTCTAAATTAAAACTTATATATTTCTGTTTACTTTAATGAAAAAAAAATGAAATTCTACTTATAATATTTCGAGTTATAACGATTTTAAATGACCCCACTTTTTTAATGAATTTTAACTTTAAAATTTTAAAAAAATTAATATGAGAAGTTTTATCATGTGATTTTGTTTACAAATAACGTGGTTAACTATCACAAAAAAAAATTCAAAAAATTTTCACAATAAATAAAAATTATTTTACATTGTGTTCCGGACCCCATTAAAATACTGGTGTCCAGAGCATTAGGAGTCCCAATTTACACGGAACACCTGACAATATTAGTCATAGCACGCGAATCCGTGTGCTATCTAGATTTTCATTGAGGAGAATTTATTGCTATGAAACTACTATGTATTTAAATAACCGGTCAAGTGGGAGTATCAATCGCATACAGAGGGTTCCGTACAATGAATATATGAATTAGTAAATGGTCATTGTATTTCACAAATATATCATTAAAAGTTGTTATCTAAGCTTTAAAAGACGATGGCGCATAAGAGAACGCCACCCATGTCCAGGGGCCGACTAGCAAGTTTCTGTGCCCAGGGCACTTTCAATTTTTCGTGCCCCCTTGGACTGATTGATTTACAAATACTACTAGTTTTTTTACATGTTACACATTTATTCAAAAAGTGACAACTTAAAAAAATTGAGTTTTCTGGAAAATTGAAAAATGGTTCTAGGTATAAAAAAAATATTTTTTTTTGTCTATTATTTATTGAAATACGCTTTTAATCATACATTGAGATATATTTTTGTCATTTCATCGTATTAATATATCAAATATCACATTTTTCACAATTATGATTTTTTAATGAACATTTAGATGGAATTCTAAAAAAATTTATGCCCCTCAGAAATTTCGTGCCCAGGGCATGGGCCCCGGGTGCCCTTGCGATAGTCAGGGCCTGCCCATGTCTTTATGTATACCCAAACCGTCCATGATTTCTCCCACAATAGGGAGAACCTGCGCTCCTCAATTCCTTTGCTGAGCGCCCGCAAATCGAAATGTGTGTGTCACGTAAAAATGCGATTTTCTCAAAAAGTGTGTGACCTAGGGTAATCTCTATAGTTTTCCTGCAAGGTTTAAAATAACTTCTTCCACCCCTCATTTTTTCATAATTTTAGTTTTAATAGATTCGGAAATAGATGGAAGGGACATATTTTTGCCTTACATTTTTCACGATATCTCTGAAAATATAATACCTAAAATTAAAAGAAATGTATTTTTGATTTCGGCGTTACGAAAGCTCCCACACGATATACTTAAAAAAGATTATTTTTTTTTAAAGTAACTTAATGAGCCCCTCTGCATTTTTCCTATATATGTTTCTGAAAGATTAATAAGCTATAAATAGGTGGGTCAAAAGCCTTTATAACTTAAACCATTTTCAACTTTCTACGTTCGACACGAGTTTAACGAGTAAAATGGCTGTGACAGATAGACACAGGAGTGACCTTATAATGGTTCTGTTTTTATTTTTTAAGTACGTAACCCTAAAAAATCACCATGTAACACCCCAGACGTGTTGAGTATGGCGTTCAAAGCTTTAAAATAAATAAAATTTGATATTTTTAAATTAAAAATGTATCCAGTTAACACTTGGTAATGAAATGAAGAAATGTTGCTGCGATGTGAACAGGCTCGATTAACGCCAAAACCCCTTTCACAATGTCAATGTCTAGAAAAAACTTTGTCCAGTCTCTGGGAGTTCAATGTGTTACGTCATTATTTAAAGAAATAATAGTTTAAAATTGTTTCTTTTTTTACAAATAGAACATTCTGTTTTACGTATCTTTTCTACAGTCTCATATGAAATCTATCTTTTTTTTTTGGTAACAACTACTTGAAATTTTATCATTTTAAATTCCAGTAGAAAGGAGGTTGTCATGCTGTGAAAGAGCGAGAAGACATCCCGATGCTTTAGTTTGAATGACGCTGGATAATCGAAATTACTGATTGAGTAAATGTTACTTATAAGGAAAAATGGTAGGAGTGAAAATATTTGTCAATGACTCTAAAAAATATCCACGTTTAACTCACTTTCTATTGTATTCTTTAGAGAAGATAAAATCCGCATAAATGTAATACATTGGAAGGAAATTGAGTTCTATTTGTGTAGGCCCCGATTAAGAACGACAGTCCTTTTTTATGGGATACCAAACCTGGAGAGGACATATTGCTTGACAGAAAAAGGCTGAAACCTTTGAATTTTCAACTGTATAATGAGCCTGTAAATAGTGGCATTGAGTTGCCAGCACATGGACGCTCGTTGGCATCTTAAAAGATATGAGATACTGGCGTATGAAATACGGCTGCGGCTCACGAAACAAATGCACAATAATATGTCTAAATAAACTATTATTTTAACACAATCAAACTGATTGGTAAAGTTATCATACGAATTGAATATTTCCAACTGGGCAAAAAAACGCTTAAACGGTAGAGCATTGGCCCTATAAGCCAAGAATCTAGGTTCGATTCCCGGCATGGGCGTTTTTTCGCTCAGTTGGAAATATTCAATTTGTATGATAAACTTTACCAATCAGTTTGATTGTATTAAAATAATAGTTTATCTACGTACACATCGTTTATAGGGTGTTCCTTTACCTGCGGTATATTCTGCTGAGCTCTCTATATGACAGACCAGATGTCATTACCAATAAGGTTATCTGAGCGAAATAGGCTCACCGGTTATCGGCCTAGTTAGCTTAACCGGTAGAGCATTGGCCCTGTAAACCAAGGATCTGGGTTGAGTTCCCGGCCTGAGCGTTTTTTCGCTCAGTTTGAAAAATTCAATTCATATGCCTAAATAGTATTTTTTTTATGGAGAAGAAAGATTCAAAGAGAAAGAAGATTATTTCACATTTTCTGCATGAACATTAGTTCATTATTTTAGTTATTAACGAATTATTTTAAAAAAATTATCCACGTGTCGGAATATTTGTAATGTGCCAAATTTTTTCATAAAATTTAACGCTAAGATGCTGCATATTCCCTCGGCCGCCATCTTGGATTTCTTGGCGGTGTTGTTTATCGATAAGGCAATCCCGGTACTGGCAGCCCCGTTAAGCCTAACATGCACATAAATCGCTGCTTGGCGACATTTACTACTGAGCGGAAAGGGGTTTTTACGCCAAGAAAAAAATCCAAGATGGCGGCCGGAATATACAGCATCTGTTCCAAATTTAATACAACCCGTATTGCTTACATGAAACACGCGGGTGTGATGGGAATTAGTCCCTTTTGCGAATTCAATAATTGAGAACAAAAATTAAAATGAGATTATTGCAGGGGTCGGCAACCCTTTTTGGCTGAGGGTCACAATCAAACAAAATGCGTCGTATATTATGAAGACGTTTCAGGTCAGGGTTAGTTTAATTTTAAATTTCTTTTTTGGGGAATAATAAGATAAATTTTATTGAAAAAATAATTACAATACGCTTTTTTAAATTTTGAACATAAAAATTACATTTATAATTATCTCTCTATTCTAAAAATAAAAAATAACTAACGCTGTCACCGCCGCCGCCGGCTTTGAATTTTTTGTGACCGGAAGTCTTTTTTTTTTTGTTAATATTAAGAAAAATATTGCATACAAAAATATGAAAATTGGTGGTATTATAGAGAAATGTTTGATAAACATACTGATGAAGACAGTTTTCAAATCGAAGAATTATTTTAAGAGATAATTAATGCTAAATTTGAACAAAATCGTTCCATTAAAAAAGTTTTATAGGAGCAAAAACTATACATGGGTATTTAATCATTTTTAGATCATATTATGCATTAGAATTTCAAGGTGTGCAGACAGCATTTATTTCTTTAGTTTGATTCATTTTTTGAGGTTTTATTTCTATTTTAAATTCAAATTTGCAGCATTTCAAGAGATATTTTTTACATATTTTAGAAAATGGTATTAATTTAAACTGTTGCCAACTGTATAAACAGCGCAAACAATAATGTTTGCTTCAAATTAAAAATTTATTTTCACGTGACTATTATAAACAGAAAATATAAAAAGCAGGAACTCATTGAAAATTACGTCATAAAAACTATATTTTCACGTGAATTTTAAAAGAGAAAGAATATTGTAAAATAATAAATTCATTAACATGCATTAGAAGTCTTAAATAGGATAAATTACGTCAGATTACACTTATTACGTAAAATGAACAAAAAATAATATTGAAAAACAGTTTAAATTTAAAAACTGCGCGAGACACACTGTAAATTGAAATGTCTGAAATTCAGACACATAAGTGTCTGAAACGGAGTGTTCAATTTTCAGACATTTTAAAGTGTCTAAATTTTTAAGACGCTTGTATGTGTCTAAATTTAAGACACTTCAAATGTCTGAAATGCATCCATGTTTGACCACCTTTAATTTCTCTGCAAAAGCAGCCATTTTTTCGGAAAACCTTATACACAGAAAAAAAAATCCTTCAAAATATAAAAATTGTACCGCCAATCAAGACGCCAGTACAATTTACGTATTTTAATGAAAATTTTCTCCAATTTCTGGAAAAATTTATTTATTTATTTATTTATTGGAAAATTTCTGTATTTAAAAAAAAAAAAAAAGAGAAGGGTCATGTATTTCAATTCAAAGTCCAGCACATCTTTACATGATTAACTACTTTTACTCAATTTACAACAACATTGTATTTAACATATACCTTAACAGCATTGCACCTACCCGTCGCGGGATACGAACTCGCGACCTTATGATCTGTAGACTATGCGATAATCCCTCTCGGCTGTGACTTCACAGCTAAGTAGTTCAAATATTGTTAGTTACTTGTGACTCACAATTTATTTTACGGAAACGGTAAATATTTTGTCTATCTGCTTATAATTTTGAAAAATTTCACACATCTTCTCTCTAGAATTTTGAATATTTTGCTTTTCCTGCAATGTAAGATTAGCAGAAGGTTTTTTCTACTTCTACCGAAGAAATTTTCAGAACAGAAATATTATTGTTAATACAGATGACAGACGTTATTTTTGAAATATTAAAATATTTAAAATGTTTTAACAGTGCATATGTATATATATTACATATACATTTAATTAATATCTATATATATTTAATTCGGGCTTGTCCCATTTCAGTTGTGTGTTTGGGCGGGGGGGGGGGGGTGCGTAATTCAACGCCCATTAAAAAAAAATCAATTTTTCATTAAAAAAAATGCATATATTTTTGCCCAAAGCCTGTGTTTAATGTTAATGCGAAGGTATGTGTATATAAAAGTGTGTGAAGAAATATAGTGTTCTATTTTTTATTTTTCTTTCTTTTTTTTCAGATCGGTTGAATATATGGCAATTTTTTTTTTAATTGCACTCATTAATTCCTATATATTCCATATTCCATATGCCATATATTCGGAACAAAATTTCTCAGTTATAAATATTGTATATAATTTTTCTTCAAAAATAATAAAAACCAGTGTTTTATAGTTGCGCAAATAATTTTTATCTTCCTTTTTTTTCGATCGAAATACAGGTTAAAAGTTTTCGATGAGACTAATTTTCTTACGGTGAAATGAGATCATTCCTGAATTAAATCAATACTCAATCATTAGATAAAACGTTATGTAGTAAAAAATTTCAGAAATATTCCATATAATTCCAAAATAATAGTTATAACGAACTTAAATAACTTCTCAAAACACCATCAAACACTTAAATGCGCAAATTAATAATAAGTTCGATATTTCTTTTTCAATATAGATGGCGCCACAGTTTTGAGATATATTCCAGTTATTTTTCTTTTGCGAAAATTTCGTAATTAAACTTGACATTTTATTTAAATTTCAGAGGGAAATAGAATCAGCATACACTTTGGATACCACACAGATTCAGTGGTGCATCCAGAATTGCGATTTGGAGGGGACTAGCATATTTTAGAGGCAGTGTTATAGTTGTAAAAAAAAAAAAAAAATACAAGCGTCGTAACAAGCTGGAAAGTTTTAGTTGGTGTAATTCTGAATGCTTTTAAAATGTTAAATAATGAAATACTGTACTGTACTAATATATACTTTTGTTTTTGCGGTATTTTGCATGTTTATAATTAAGTAAATTTTAAACGTGCTATAATTTCGAATTTCATAATAAAATTTAAAAAACAGAAAAAAAAATGTACGACAAAATTAATATATTTTTAAAAATTCCGATTTTTTAAGGATCTATTAAAAAATAATAATATTCTTTCATAATTAAAAAAAAATAATATCTAGTCTAGTCTGGGAGAGGCTTCAGCCCCCTTAACTCCCCCAGTAGGAGTGCCAATGCACTAGTTTGAATATAAATAAATAAATCATGTCTAATATACGGGAGTTTAGAAAATTCTGATTGCGAAATATGTGGATTTATCCTTGAAAGATTATATTATACCTTTTAAATGGAAAAATATTCAAAAACTGGAAAATTTTCTGGAATTTACGGAAGTAAATTTATATTAAAATACGTAAATTGGCGTCCCAATTGGCAATATAATTTCCATATTGTAACGGTTATTTTTTACAGTGTATAAAGCTTACAAAAAACAGTGAACAATTGATTGCCTATAGCAAAACTTGCAGGGTGATCAAAAATGGATGCGATTCAGATGTTTTAGATGTCTTAAATTCAGACATATACACGTGTCTTAAAAATTAAGACACTTTAAAATGTCTGAAAATTGAACACTCCAGTTTCAGACACTTATGTGTCTGAATTTCAGACATTTCAGTTTACAGTGTTTATACCATGATCATATAGTAAGGCACTTAAGTGTCTTAATTTCAGACACCTATGATGTCTGAAATTCCATATTCAGACACTTAAGTGTCTGAATTACTCTTTCAGTCACATATGTGTCTGAATTTAAGACGCCCTTATTTGCAGTGCATTTATTTGATATTTTGACATGATCTTTTAGACTATTTTTGTTAGGACTAAATAATATTTCGACGCAAATAATATATCATTTCTAACAAAAGTATTTTCACGTGAATATCAAAAAGAGAAAAAAAAAATTGGTGAAAATTACGTCAGATTAAAAACGATACATTTAAAATGTCTTATTTTTAAAAAACTTTCTTTTCGCTTTGTTAAAACATACCGGGAGACAAAGACTCTGTTTACTTAATTCATTTTATATTAGTCTATTTTGAAATGTTTAACTGATTTTATTTAATCAAAGACAGAAATAGCCATTGTATCTTTTAATAGCAGCTAATTTGGCCTTAAAATTCCCCAATCAAAGAGAAATGAATAGAAACCCGTTTATAGGGAGATCGCCACTGTTTTTTAAATAATAATTCAATCTTCCGAAATCTGTTTAAAGCCGTTCAAATTAGCATGCTTTTAGAGTCTGTGGTGTCTGAACGGGGGTTGGCGAGTGTAGCTCGTAGGGGGCAGAGCCCTCTAGTTATTAGAAAAAAAACTGAATAAACTTTATTTTTCTCCATGGTAATGATTTGTTTTAATAATGATGCAACTGCGAGTGAAGTGATATAACTAAAGCTCCTAACCGCCAAAGAGGAGACTAATCGCCAAATTGTAGCAGTAGCTCAAGCCAGCTTTTGATTGGACAAAAGACGAAGGCGAAGGTAATGTGCCGATTAGACGCACCCTTCCGCCGCACCTCCATTCGTCCAATCGCTGCATTCGTTAATCCGTGTTCGTTACTGAAACTTTGTCTTTAAATACAAATTTGATTGTTTATATTCATTTTCAATTTATTTTCTTATTTCATATTATTTTTTCGTGTTTGGATTTTTATGTGCCATAACGGAGTTTTTTTTTTCTTTTTTTTTGCATTTGCATTTGTGTTTTTCATAACATAATATTGCTTTTTACATTCTCTTCAAGATTTGTAACATGAAAAGTTTAACTTTTTAAAGATGAATTAAGCATTTCTATTTATTTATTTACTGATCCTACAGTTTTTGTTGTTGTGTAAGAAAACTAGGAAATGTTTCAGGTTTTTTTGTGTGTGTGTGCGATGGAAAATGATTTGTTCAATTACACAGAATGGTTCAGAAATGCATCTAATTGTTTATTTTTTTTTTAAGTGGCATCATTAGCAATTGTGTTGAAAAAAAATAACAACAATCATTCCACAACAATAACAGCAACAACAAAATATTGTTTCAGAATTGACTTGCTTATTGTTAGAAATATATTTATTTGTTCTGCTGCAAGATAAGTTATTACTTCTGAGTCAACAATGCTTTTAACAATGGACAATAATAATAATCAGTGTTCAGAAAAAAATACAATTTTAAGTCTTTCATCGGCTTTGATTAGAGTGCGTCGTGTTTTTAAAACATTAGTATTTTAATTGATATTTTATTGCGATTATGGAAAATTCTTATGAATTTTGCTTCTATGGAAGGTGTGATGACCAGGTAACTTTTTTGCATCATTTTTATCTATATTTTATGCTCTCATTTACATGGGTTTTCTCATTTAAAATTGTTCATAGATATTATCTTGCTTGTTAAGTCTTATTAACTATTTACAGGTCAAATTTAGATCGAAGCACATTTCTTTTTGTTATTGTTAAAAAAAAAAATAGGGTATTTATTCATATATCAGCCCCTACTCAGGGAAACTGAAATGCAAATACGGCCTGAAATTATAAGATCATCGATAATTATATTACATTAGTGATGACGTAACAAGGCAAAGTTGAATTGTAAAGATGATGTATATGATGATTCCATCTGTTCTCATAAACGATCATTTTTACAATCATCACCGTTACAGAGACAAGTAACTTTTAACAAAAAATAAAGCTGACTTCAAAAGATTGATTCTTACCCATGTGTTTTTATAGCAATTCCGTATTGTTATCCGCACTACTCTTATACCGACTTGAGCATGAAAATTAGATTTGAATTCAGTTAGAAATCCAACCCGAATCTAACGCACTTCAATCGCTTATTTTAATGCATTCACTCATATTTTAATTATCTATGAAAATAAACTCTCTAGCACTTATTTTTAGTATCAATTTCATTTTTTTATGTAGAAAAATAAAGAAATATATATACTTTTACATTACAAAATAGTGTTGTATTATGTTAAGCAACATAGCGGTCATCCTTTTCAAAAAATGAGGTACCAAACTCGACCCGCGAGAACCAACCCAAAAGCGTACCAAACACGAAACGATTAGAGTCAATCCGACCGCAATAAGATAAACTATTACCGACCCGATACAACCCAAACCGCGTCGAGTTTGGGTAAATTCGGATTATCTCAACTGATGCAGGACTCTTTAATTCTCATTGTTGCAATTATAATATATACACGTAGTATACTACGATATTTTACAATTTTAGAGCTGTCCTTGTAAAAGGGCAATTCCACAGAAAATTATCATTTTGAGGGGGGAGTAAAATTTATAATATGTTTAATTTAAGGGTATGATTGGAAAACTTGATATTTTTATATTCTATAATAAAATTCTAATAAAAAGGCATTGTAAATTACTGTTTACAAACTAAATTAAATACCATTATTGTCTTTGTAAAGTCATAATGTTACGTCAGTTACACAATAAAAGTTACGTCAGTTACACGTGTAAATGCCATTTTTTTCTTTTTTATCATTCAGAAATTAATTAAACAAGATACTGTTATAATTTGGCATTACTGAGTGTTGTTGAGAAGATTAAATCACTGTTTTAGCGGTATACTTTTGATAATTTTTACACTTCAATGAAGGCAGAAAAAATGTTTGTCTATTTTGTGTTACGTCAGTTAGAGAACTTTGAATTGCAATATTTGGGACTCAAAGAGAGATTGAAATAATCTGCAATTATCTGGGTATTAAGTCCTTAATAAGAAATATTTTAAATTGTAAAAATTTGTTCTATCTTTATTAAACATTTTGTACATAGTTTTGAAAACCAAATTCGATGATCAAATGTCAGTTACGATGGAATTTCCCAAAAGAACTATAAATGATACAAAAACTATTAAAACCGCATAGTGCTACTGTACCTCAATATCAAATAAAAACTTCCTAACGATGGGTCACTTTTGTCGAAAGTTCGAGACTATAAAGTAAAATAAAAATAGACAGACAACATGCCATTTTTAGATCCTGATAATTTTGATAACGGGAACATTTACAGACAGAGATCATTCCAATAACAGTAATAAAAGAAAAGTGCCCAGTTAAACTGATGGCATTGAGCTCTCAGGCTATTCACATTAATTGTATATCACACTCTTATTTCAAAGATTAATGGTCTCGAAAAATAAATAAGGGGAGAGGGATTAGCTCCTCCATCTCCCCCCTTTACACTTAACCAATAAACCTCTAAATCTAATCACGGAAGCACCTTATCAGAATGAACCTATACACACAATTTGAAGCAAATCGGATGTTTCTATCAAGAATTATCGCGTTAAATACATACATACGTCTGTACATACAGAACCTGCAGGCACATTAGCTCTCAAGCTTTTATAGCCTGTGAGCTAAAAAAGAACGAAAAATCATGCACCAAGCATAGATTATGAAACACTTTCCAACACTTCCAGTACGCTATAATAAAACTTCAGCCTTTAGTAAGGTGAAAATATAGTGTCAAAAATAAAAAATAAACATAAAGTACACAAACACAAATGAGTAAAATAACCTTTTATTTATAAATTAATAGAATCTATTTTAAAGTAAATTTGGTACTTAAGAATTATTCGCGCCTGGAAGGTAGATCGCCAAAAATGGTTGCCAATCGCCAGTCATGTTTACCTGTGAGCTTCGATTTTCAATTCACAATCACTTTAACACTGATCGAGATTTATTAAGCCCGCCAAATGATGTGAATAATTTTATTAAAAGAGTATTGCCTTCTAGAAATCTCGATAAAATATCAACAAGTATCGTTGAATAGGTTATTCTTTTTTTAATGGAATTTTAGTAAGTGTTAAAATTGATGTCAACGGCTTATTTATTATTCAAATTTGAAACAAGAAGGACTGTTTTAAATATCGTATAACTGACATGCCACTAACGATAAAGCGTCTGAGCATCAAAAACCATCCCTATCATAATTTAATAAGGTTTCCAAATACGGCAAAGTACACGAAATTTGGACTTGTCAGACATTATCTCGGATTTACACGTCAAAAATCAAAGATTACTGGTAGTCAATTGTTTGCCACAGAACTATATAAACTAGAATACATTTTTCAATGAGATACTATTTTCCTCGTACGAATGGTCCTTGGTTATTCGAATAGGCTGGCTGCAATTATGTATGTTCTGCATAGTATAATTTTTAATGTACTCATTCATTTCTTAGAAATTGACACGTATTTTTGGTATAATGGTACCACATTCCTAAAAATAAAGACTAGCTTTTGTTTCAGTTGTTTGACACTTTTGATCGTCCTACTGTTTTGAGATTTTACATTTTTTATTTTTCTACACATGCCTGACTACATCTGGATGAAGTACCCCATCCAGATGGCTTTTCTATTTCCATTTTACCACAATTTACTATTTAAATGTCATGTTTCATAATCACCTTTTCTGTGTTTAAGTACTCTTTTTTTGGCGCAGCATATTCCTTAAGGGATTTTATGCCATAAAATCCCATACAGCCTACGTTTCAGTTGTTTGGAAATTCTTCAAACGCATTATTCAAAATATAGAAAAAAATAGGCTAAAACACAGGTCATAATTTAAAACACAGAATATAAAGCGCAGTCACAATCGAGAAAGAGAAAATAAGTGTTACTGTAAGTACTATAATCGGCGCTACTGTTGGTACCGCGTATCCAACGTAGCACAAATAAATAATATTTAAGTACAGTTTCCTTTTTAGTGAAATTTTACATATCGTCAAAATTTATATCTCATATTGATTTACTCTTTTAATGTTTAGCTGCCACAAGTAAGCTTGTGATTTAAAAAAATTAATGATGCAGTGATCTTTCAACGTGAAGAAAGTTAAGTAATTTTATTCATAGAGGTAAAACCCTTAAAATTTATAATTTACGAAACATATTCTAAAAGACACTTTTGAAATTACGTTTTTCAGTTTTACTTTTTTAGAACTACATTTTCATTAAAAATTTATTTCTTTCGTTTCTTATTTTTAGGTTTATGGTCCCTCTGATTTTGATTATCATTATTGGAATGCCCCACAAATACCATCTGTTGGGAGCGATATTACTGATTTTGTGCAGCCAAAGTAAGTACATTTGAATTAATCTTCTACAGTCCATGCACGATAACTCGGCCGATGTCCTTGGAAGAGTTTTTGAGGCTACGGAAAAAGAAACAGCCATAAATGTGGCAGTAAATGCATTAAATCTTGAAACATTAGTTTCTGCTAGTTGGCAGCAGTGACTTTTCCCCTTAATGGTCGAACGAATAAATCAAAATTTCTTTTACCCACCGTTCTCGTTAGGCACCCATCTCGTGTGTAGGCAATATATATTGGCAAATATATATATAATGGCGCAAAGTGTATAACGCTTCCGGAGTGAACTCATCTGAATTTTGATAATCTTTCGTTAAAATCAGCCATTTTATTTCGGCCAGTTGAGTTTATTGGCTGTATGAAGAGTTTATCTGAAACAGTTAAATTTTAAAATAAAATCTAATCGTGTTCCAAATAAAGACTCATTTTACCAATTCTATTTAAAACAAGAAAGAAAAATTCACGCGTCCAGCATCGATTACGATACACTTTCCAACACATTCAAAATAATGTAACAAAACGGCACCGTTCAATAAGTTCAAATAGTATGTCTCATTCAGTCCTATGGAAACGCATGACACATTTGAAAACCCAATTTCAGCTGTTCCCATCTACAATCGGAAAACTATCCGAATTCTTTGAGAAGCCCTGTATAGGATAGATAGATTTGTATCTATTATATATATATATAGATAGATAGATTATAGGATATATAGATTTGTTTTGCATGCATGCATGCCAGAATTGAGTTCAGTTAAGAAATACATACGGGTAATTCAGTTGCAAATTCCTCTTCAGCCATTTCCGCTCATCAGGAGAAGGGTACGTGAATTCTTTTGTGCATCCCTGTATACGAGGTATAGAATTTATAGACAACGAGTCCCTTGCAAAATACGAGTTCAATTTAAAAGCGCCTACCGAAATGGAAAACGCATTTCCAGCCATGATGGCTCCAAGACAGCATAACTGTAACCGATTTCTTTTGTGTGTCCCTCTCAATGAACGACCCATGCTACGAATGCCCTATTCTATCGTCATCCTCTTACAGTGAAATATGCAGTGATTTATATAAGTTTCAATACATTTTGAAATAGCGTCCTGTCATTAAAATACTCTGCGAACGACTTTTTCCCCTGTACCCCAATAGAATGGAATTATTTTGCAATGAACTATTAATGCTACACATTTCTTATTCAATACCAAACATGTCATGGACCTATTGACGAGAACACCTATCGACGTGAGTTATAATGTAGACAAACGGACAGACAAACCGAATGAATATCAACTTTGTTGGAAAGTGTTAAAAAGGAACTTGGTTTTCTGATTTTATTTCTTGCTTCGTTAGATATACAGAGTTTAACATTCAAAAAGCATGGCGTCATTACTTCACACATTTTCATCGTCCTCTTTTTAGGTGCGTTCGTTATTATATAAATACGTAGCATCTAGAGTCGTCGTTCGGTCCTTCTGTCTGTCTGTCCGTCCGTCAACATGTAACACAGCCAAAAGTACCCAACGGAATGGTCTGAAATTTTAAATATAGAATGGTTGCAAAATTTTGCCGTGTCATTTCAAATTTTATGAAAATTGTATGTACAATTTAATGAAAGGGACAGTCAAAAGTTTTCCGTTACATAACAGACAATGGTGAAAAATTATTTCAGATGCATTTTAATGATGTTACGGCCTTGACATGCACTTATGAAGTGCACTAAGATATACATTCAGTACACTAAGCAGTGCAAAAAAATATTTGTTAAACTAGTTATAGTACGAAAACACCTCATTTGCCACGTTTGACGGGCAATTTCCAACTTGTCTTATTTGAATTTATTTGAACGGGCATCTGAAAAAATACCACATGTAACGTTAAATCGTGACTATTCATTGTTAAAAAACAATTTACTGTGTTTTGTTTTTATTAATTAATGAATTCAAACATTTAATTAGCAAAACATAACACCCACGGTGGAAGGACGTTCAAGCATTCACTTTGTCACAAGGCTTGAGTTTTCTTTTTTTCTTTTAAGTGAAATGCCAATACTAGTTTCATCCATTATTTGAATGAAATAGAGATTTTTCACTCTTTGTGGGTTGCGCAGCAGGTCATTTTCGAAATGAACAAAACAATATTTAGAGATCATTTCGAATAATGGCAGTGCAATTTGAAAGGCAAAATCCGTCTGTTGGTTTAGGTGGCAACCGAAACTAGAAACTAGTAAAATAGAGTCGACCTTTAACCCTTTATGTACTGAATTATGAAAATTTTATCTTCTAAAGCATTTTTCGTGAATTGTTTAAACTTCATTAGAAGATCTACATAATCATTTAATAAATTTTAAAAGGATTGAAGGATTTACAAAGATTAATTAAATTTGAATTGATAGGGATTTTTTGCACTATTTATAACCTCACCCAAATCACCCAAGATTTTTCTTAGTATTTTGTATAATTAGAAAATGTACAAATAGAATGTTCTTACAATAGAAATATAGGAAAAATTCCCCCAACGCCAAGAAAGCTGAAAAGAGGAAAAGGCAAAAGAAATGATCATTTAAAAAATAGTTTTGTTTTGGGTAACCGATAATGCTTTTGGAACAAAATAAAGTAATGTATCTATCAGTCATTCTAAACTGTATTACAACGAAACGATGTATTAAATGAATTTTATAACACGTTATTTTAATGGTACTTATAAGTACCGTCAGTAGATAAAGTATTAAGTAAAGCGACTCGCTACTTCCAAAAAATCCAGTAAAATGATTCTGTTCTGATTCAGATCATGTTAAATGAAAGTAAAATTGTATTTTTTAATGTAAAGATTCATTTCGTTTAGCAAATTATTAGCAATATGGCGATGGCGAATGAACAGTTTATACTCAACCTTCTTAAAATAATACAGCGAGTAAATTGTATCGAATTATACACTCTACCTTTCTACTTTCTTCTATCCGAAATTTTTTTTTGACTTCCGGTTTTCGACGGATTCACACCTTTTAGGTGTCAGAGATCCCAAAAAACATGTTTCTACAAAATATGTGTCCGTGTGTCACCATTGTACCATGGGAAAGTGTACGAAGTTATGCATAGAATTGAACCAAATTTTTTGTGTATGTTTTTGGCTATGGTCAACAGGTCGTCCTCTAATTTAGAAATATTCCGCTTGAACGGGCCGCTGTAATAGCGATTTTTGTGCCAGTTTCATTATTGTACCATCATAAAGTGCATGAAGTTATGCATAAAATTGAACCAAAATTTTTGTGTATGTTTTTTGGCTATGGCCAGTAGGTCCTCCTCTGATTTGGAAATATGTTGCCGGAAGGGGAAGCAGTAATAGCGATAAAGAATTGAACCAAATTTGTTGTGTATGTTTTCGGCTATGACAAGCAGGTCCTCTCTTAAGAATTTGAAAAAAAAATCTGCCAGAAGTCGGCGCTATAATAGCTATTTTTGTGCCATTTTCATTATTGTACCACCGAAAAATGTATAGCGTTACGCATAGAATAGAACCGAAATTTTTGTGTATGTTTTTACCTGTGGGCAGCAGTTTCAACTTGGATTCGAAAATATTCCACCAGAAAGGCTTGCGTATTTTATATATAGCGATTTTTGTGTCATTTTGTCTATTGTACCATCGAAAAGCACATGAAGTTATGCTTAGACTTGAATCAAATTTTTGTATATGTTTTTGGCTATAGCCAGCAAGTCCTCCTTGAATTTGGAAATATTCCGCCGGAAATGGGCGCTGTGATATCGATTTTTGTATAATTTTCTAGATTTTTCGTAGTCCTACTTCCATCGGCAGCTCGGGACGCGACGGGAACTCGCGTCCTGCTAAGTCGGCTATTCGCAAACAGCTGATGTACAAGAGAATAACGAAAAACTATTGATTTTAATAAATATCATGATCGAGATTATATCGTTTAACAGGATGGGACTGTAAAGAGGAATGCATAAGTAATGTCTTAACACTCAAAAGGATATACTGAAAAAACGATATTTACAAATAATTTCAAATATTTACAGAAGAAATGCATGTCGATTGACTTAATATAAAAACATTACAGTAATACGATGAATTAATTACTACTTAAGTAATGCTGCTAGATGTTACAAGACTAAGAATAGATTGTAACAAACCCAACAGTGCATATGCAGTGCAAGCTCATTGACTTGCTATTCGAAAGCCGTTACTTGACGCTCGAGTCATGTACATTTATATAGTCTCTAAGATAGCATACCAATAAAATTAAATTTTGTTAAATAGAAGATTCTTTTATCTCGTGTGTGATGTTAGTTACTTTCTTTAGCAGTAGGGTAGTAAATATTTTCTATGGTCACGTGCCTTGTTATCATAGCCAATGTCTAATCGCCTCATGATAACGGCTACAATTGATTTATAAATGAAGGATTATTCAGGCTGGGTGAAGATCCCCCGCATACACACACACTTCTCGTCACTTCAAAAATTATCCATACAGATTTAGAGATCTGTTTTTTTTTCATCCAGGTAAGGTTAAATGTAATTAGAAATGCATTTCTTGTCATGAAGCCTGATTTTACTTAGCAGATTAACAAATAAACTGACACAGTTTCGTAAGAAATTATACAACCTTTATAAAATGATAATGTGAGTAAATTGTATTTAGTCATGTTCCATGCATCGTTTTAGTGAAATTTAAAATGAGTAATTTTTACTTTCAGTTTATCGGCTGAGTTTTATGACTATTATGGTACCCCGCAAATGCCATCTTACCATTGTGGGAGTCCTTTTGCTTTTTATCAAGACTACAGTTTTGACACATACCGTTATGCCTATAATGCAGTTTATTATTTGCAGCCTACGTAAGTATAATCAAAAGAATCTTCTAGATACTGGCAAATGATGTATATAGCTATAGCTCTCAAATATCTTTCAGAAATTTTCAATAATGTTAGCGAATTTTTAAAAATAATTTTCAAAGTTATATTAATTTTCCTTACCAATGGAAAATTACTTCATAATGGAAAACAATTCAAAAGATATTAGTTAAAGCATGCCTATGCAAGTTGCGACATTCTGTTTGATCTTATGAAGAAATTGCTTTTTCCAAAATTAAAGTTTAAACTTCTTTTCCTAGTTCGTTAACGCCCAGCGTCCCATAAAAAGGACTGCATCATTATGTTTCCGTGTACTCTATTAACACCTTCAGGGGCACCGGTATATATTATATACCACCTACGATTAATGAAGTTTTACACCAGAAAAATTTTATTAAATTTTACTTTTCTAACTTTGGTGGAAAAAGCCGTAAAATTGCTTTTACTTATTTTGAAATAGAATTTTTAAAAGATTCCGGTGGGAATTCAGCATTTCGCAAACGTAATTCCTTGCCCCTCAAGGGGTTAACGTAACTTACAGGTTTTATAATGCACTTGCCTGTAATACCATTTCACTGCTCCATTTCGCAGGGAACTGGTATAGCCTTGACTGCTCATCAGATATTGCAGTTTGAACGCGTCTCTGCAGTAGATTCCAAAATACGACACACTAGTTTTTTTGTTGTTGTTATTTAAGACGAGTCTCCCATTGGTTATGTAAGACAAATCTTTAAAAAATCATATTTATTGACATTCCAAACACATTCTTAAAAAAAATGTCAAATAAAGTCTAACTAAAAATACTTGGTCATTAACAGTTTGATTTGTAGTTTCAAATGTGAATCGTCGAGGGGGACGTGCTTTTTCTCGTTTATGGGACATGAAATACAGTTAGTTACGCACCGGTCATCAAATATGTGTCAGAAGAAATCAGATTGTAGAAAATTGAAGATTGATTTGTTCTCTTGCAAAACTTCTGTAACTAAAAAAGCCCCACGCTAAATTACACAAGCAATTTTTAAACAAAAATTAACAGAGACTTCGAGGGACCGCGTCTTAATCAACAGTTTGCTGCCAATCGTGCGGAAATATTCTTGCTGTTAATACTGCCGACTTTTTATTGACTTATTCTTCGTGAGATGGCGTATTTTAGCTAGTTTAGCGCATTTTAGCGTGTTTTGATTCAACGAAGTGTTTTTCTCAACAATCTCTTATAGTTATACAGATTCAATTTTATTTATGTATACCAATGTATGTATACCAATAAAATGGCTTTATAAAAAAGAGTGCAGCGACGTGCGAACAGAACCCATGCTCAGACTGGAAGCGTTTATCCAAATAAATGACAACCTGCCTTCCAGAACTTGCCAATACTCGCCTAGACAAGTTTGATTAGAACAGTGAGACAAATCAAGAAGCTTTAACTCTGAGATAATGGCAGGTGTGCCAAATTTTATTTCAAAATATTTTCGCCCAACCAAACATTGTAGGTCGCATGTTACAGCGCAGTTTTTTTACGAAGGTAACACCATTTGCGGCGTCAATCACGTTTGTTCGCAATATATAGTTATAAATTGAAATTTTCGACGTGTCTCGGTAAAAAAATATCCGCGATGGGCATGGTTGCAAGCCAAACTAAGATTGAAAACTTTTCTGAATATTACACATAACTCAGTGGAGATGTTCTAGAAGATTTCCTTTGTCTTACATTATAGCTAAAATTGGATCCTTTACAATAAAAGAGAATTATTAACAGTTTTTTCTTACAAAACTTCTATTATATAAAGCATAATTTAAAGGTTAGTCAAAACTCTCTTCAACACTGAAATCAGTTCTGAGACTGAAGGCGACCCATGGCGATAGGTTTGCTACTTTTAGCTTTAAAATTTCCCTGGTGTACTGGAATTGTTGTGTAAAGCATTACATTTAAAACCGTTTAGTGGCTGTTGATAGAAGACATACATACATAGATCATACATACATTTTTTTAATAAATAGATTTATTGAAAAGATTATTTCACTTACCGTGCTAGACGCATCATAAGAATATAATAAACATGAAAAAAAAAATTAAAAAAAGCAGATAATATTAACTATGTAATTTGACAAACGTGTAGTTTAACTTGTTTTTAACGTACAGTAAAGCCCCGATTATCCGCGAAGCAATTTATTATTATTATTATTATTATTCAAGTCAACAGAAAGGAAAATACAATAAGCCCTACTAATAAATATAAACAGAAAAATTCATATATTCGAAAGTAATAGAAGAATATTTCCAGATCCGGCTGTCATGTTTCAAATATCAGATATAAAGTCTTGATGTCTTTTCTTGATTTTATTAACAAAACGTAAACGCAGCAATTAAAGTATTTAACAATTAAATAAGACTATTATGATAAATTCCAGCGGGCATTTCAATTTTTAAGATAGAAAAGGTGTTTCCAAAGCAAAAAACAAAAACAAGTTACTGGTTTTTTTAAAAAGGTGTAACTCAACACCTTTTGTACAGTATATATGGCATTGTTTCTTGTTTACTGTTCTTTATTTTAGTAATTTAGACTTAAAGCAAAGGTTTCTGCTGTACTGTGCATTTGTATGTATTTTAAACGTTTTATTATGTTTTTGTACACTAAAACATAGTTTTTATGTTGAATTTTCTTGTTATCGTGCTTGCACCCCATTTTCAGTCTTTTTCGGGTTAACCGCGGTATCCTTGCCACCCAATTCCGCGGATAATTGGGGCTGTACTGTACTTGTATACTATTCTAATATTTCTTATATCGAAATATATATATATACACTTCCTATTCGACAAAAACTAATTGTATGTGTTTGCTAAAATCTACAGGGTGATCAGAAAATAACTGGCCAAATTTTAAATGGCGGTAGAGGAACCAAAAATGAGTATTTTTTGTCATAGAAAGTGTGTCCAGAAAGGACGTGTATAAGCACCGTATGCGCTGTCTTTCATAGCACCTATCACAATTTTCTTCGTCACCAACGCTTAAGCGCGCCATTTCCGGACACACATTCTATGACAAAAAATGCTTGATTAGGTTCCCTCTACCACCCTTTAAAATTTGGCCAGTTATATTTTCCGATCACCCTGTATATTTGTTTATTAAATGAGAGTTTGACATGTTTACCATACAAAATAAAAGTACTTAAACCTACCATGAAACTTGTGTATATATATATAACCATTATAGAATATTACAATGCATCATCTTTTTTAAATAAAAATTAATAAATTGACTTTCAATACATGACACAGACATTATACATATTAAATCTGGATCAACAATTATTAATTTAACTAATCACTAATGAATTTTTTAAAATCTAGATCCCAATCACTTATATATCAAGTATTAAAAAAGTAATATACATAATCTTTCTTTAGATCTCTTTGTTTTTTATCATTTATTTTCTTTTATAATGCGCTATAAGGAGCTTTGTCATTTTAGGCTTAATGCCGACAAAATTGGATGAAATAACGCATCTTCACAATGAATTAACCTACAAGCTCCTCTGATGATTCTGCGGGTTATTCATACTGTACTTATTTTACATACTGGTTTCCTATGTTCATATATTGTTCATCTTTAGAATTTTACCGTTTGTTCATATATTTGTGATTTCATCTTTATTATTATAGATATATATATCTTGCTGTTTTCTTCTAGTTACCTG
Source organism: Maratus speciosus (assembly GCA_963932465.1). Lineage (NCBI taxonomy): Eukaryota > Metazoa > Arthropoda > Arachnida > Araneae > Salticidae > Maratus > Maratus speciosus. The sequence goes on along the minus strand of OZ010791.1, from coordinate 13,476,280 downwards.
ATTTACTATCCTATGATTCCTGTTGAGTATAGTGCTGTTTATACTTACCTTCCTTGTTATGAGTACGTGCCCGTTTATTGTCAAGATTATGTGATAAACTACAACTACTCTGTGCCAACCACTCCATGCTATGTGAGTGAGAGTAACTTTATTTATCCAGATCCCGTGTGTGAAAGTCCTTTGCCGTCTTCTCCCTCGGAGCCAAATTTGTTTGCTTCTGAAGATTTTGATTATGATTTATACAACATTGAGAATAGGTAAGAAAACATTCCAACAAAATATTCCATAGATTTATGCTTTAAAAAATGTACCATAACTTAGGACTACTCGGATCTAATAAGTGACTTTTGAACATTTCTTACCATGTATTAAGAGTGCTATAATTTTCACAAGTTTTATGATAGGGGAAACCGGGGCTAGTAGGCGCAGTTTTTAGTTTTCGATTTTTATAAATTTTTTATTTCAGTTTTTCAACAAACTTTAACTGCACTTTTAAAGAACAGACATTTGGCTATAAATACCCGGAGTTTTGAGCTTGTAGCTTTTGTAGCTTATGTTTAGCGGAAGCCTAGAGTGAAAGGACAATTGGGCGCCAACCAACCCCGTCACGGGGCAAGTTGCCTATACCTATGGGGTAAGTTGGCACACGCTTTATAAAAATTTAAATGAAGCTCAAATAAGACACGCAATAAAGCGAAATCAATTTCATTAGTACCAGTAAGTTTAGACAAAGGCGTTATAGCCGTACAATGTAAATTCTAAATTATACAGACATAAAAATGATGAATAAAACCTTAACATTGAGTAACTTCTATCCCACTCTATATCATCATCAGAGTTACAGTTGCCACAAATAAAAAATCGAGTGTCTCCGTTTGGGCAAGCCTCGTGTGCCCAAAATCTTGCATTGCAACCACTTTTCTTGTTGTTTGCTGTTTTTCAAGCTACAAGCGCACACCAAACACCGAGCCAACTTGCCCCGTGTTCAATGCGCCTACTTGCCCCAAATTTCTTCACAAAAGGGACACGTAAACCTCTAAGCATAAATAATCCAAGTAAATCACATATGGAGTAGGTACAGTTAATCATACACTAAGAAAAACTGCACAAGTTAAATCGCAATTATTAAGATAAGTATTAGAAATTAGAAAAAGAATGAAGCAACAAAAAATTACTTATGAGTGCAAAAAACAGAAAAATCGTAATAAATGTCCACTGCACGTAGGTAACAATGCAAAACTACAATGAGGATTGTAAAAAGCAATAAGAAAGGTACTCTGTGACTGGTTGCGCAATCTATCCACAAACAGGCGATTTATGAGGACTGCGCCTACTTACCCCTGTAGCCAACTAGCCCCGGTTTCCCCTATATATTTTTTAACTTTTACCCTATTTCTAACCACAATTTATTTGTTTTTTATATATGAACTAAATTATTGTAATTTGGATTCAAGAAATCCCAGATCTGCGTTACTTTGGACCAAGCAAATTTTACATAAATAAGTAATTTAAATAAGTGAAAAACTCAATCAGTATATGGGATTTGGAAGTAACATATTTTAAGACGTTTTCATGATAAGAATTTTTTTTAAAATTAAATTGGAAAATAAGTCGAAAATGCATTCTAAAATGTTTGAAACCGAATTATATATTTTAGCAGCCCTTTGTGTCTTGCTAACTCGTCCTAATAACAGATGTATAAATACATAAAAATTATACATACTTTTCAAACAAACTTTAAAAAGGTTTATGTCACTGATTTGCGTTCCTGTCTTTCCACCCTCTAACTTTCTTAAATATAATTGTTGAACCATAAAATATCATATGTTATTGAGATTTAATACAAAACGTTGCACATTCAAAATAGCGTATTATTCATTTAATAGAGCACAATACAAATAATTAAAAAATTAGTCTAATAACATTATGCTACTTCAAATAAAGTTGTATCACGAAATATTTCTTTTCAAAACTGATGCGTTTAGCGTTTAAAGTTCATTCAATTGGCCAAAAAAGTGATTTGCTTAAATTACCGTATGTTGGAGATTACTGTTGCACTGCATTTTCAATTGTATTATGCATTTTTTAACTAAATTAAATATTCCTATATCTTGGGTTGTGATTGAAATCTATTGTTACAATAACAGATCACACAAAACAATTCTAATGCATAACCTTCTAAAGATGATCATTTCTCGAATTCTGTTAGTTTGAGTATTCCAGCTGAAATAAATTATACGACGCATTTAAATTCGTTTTATACGCAGGCAGAAAATAATTTACATACATTTTCACCTATAGCTGATTACAGCCTATGTTTTTTCAGTGATGGCAATCGATTTCAAATTACATAAATTTTTATAATTGCCAAATTAAAAGATTGTCAAACATTCTTCCAAACATTAGTACCATTATTACTTGAAAAGTACTTTTACAAACATTTGTGAATAACAAACGTAATGTATCAGTCGGTATCGATGAAGAATTTGGTTAAGAGCTTTCCAAATGGGCTCCAAAACTTGATGCAAGAAATATTTTTTCATAGATCATGCACATACGACCGGAATATCTAAAGTGTTAGGTCTAAGTTGAAGTAGAAACATTATTTCGATAAAAGAAGGGTATAAAAAAAGATAATATTATTGTGATGTTACAGATTTCTGCAATGCCTGCTTTATTTGCAGGGCGACAGCCGTTGCTGCAAATTTATTGCAAGTTTTGGTAGTCTCTGCTGATCTTTATGTTACTTATCTGAACTATATTTGTGATGTAAATTATGATCAGTGCGTCTTATTACACATTTATCTACCAATAAAATGACACTATTTGAGCAAGTTCAGCAAGTTCGTGTACTTACACCAACCCTAACAATGGAACATTCTTAGAATCTTCTATTTATATAACACGCTAAGGTGAGGATACCAGGTCGCGCTCATCTTTGGGGAAAAAAACATATCGCGGCCATGTTAGGCTTAAGCATTTCGGTACCGCATTGTAAGTCGAACAATTGCCTTATTTATTGTACGTTGTATCAAATCTATCCTTCTTCATTTTCTCTAAAACCTTCAAAAAATTATAAATTATAATGTTTTAAGATCTAAATTAAAAATAACCTCCACCCAACAACACATTACCGATTTAAACAAACGAACATCGTTGCCATTCAGAAAAACAAGTTCCAAATCTAGAAACAAAAGAACGACTCTTTCAGCGATTCGCTAATTCCATCTAACATCCGATTCTGCTTTTAAAATAATATTTTGAAATGTTTTTTTCACTTTTACCTACCGACTTGTGTTTTTGTGAAATAGACAAGACAGCTGTTCCATGCGTGGACTGCGTTTTATTTCAACTTTATTTGGCGCCATCTATTGCCAATCAATATAAAAGAAGGAATTTTTGATTGGAATTACAGTTTTTTTTTAAATAAAAAAAATACAGGCCGTAGTGACGTACTTCGAGATCACTTTTTAAACATTTCTGTTATACAATTTTAAAATTTCGTTCAATATGAATGAATATTTCTATTATTATTATTTGTTTGATAGAATTTAAATTTAGTTTTAATTATTTCTAAGAGGTTAACATTTATCCGCTTATTTTTTTTAATTTTGCTTACATTATAAATAAAATGACGTTTTCTTTTCTTTTTAGGTGTAATTGAAATATAAAATGTTATCATACTTCCATTAGTATGACTGAAAATTACTTTTTCACATGCTCTTATTAAATTACAATTTTGTTTTCATTCCAAAGTTATGTTCAAATGTTACTATGTTAAAAATCGAAATTTTATCTGGATTCATGTAATTAATATATGTTGTACATGGTATTGTATACATACGTACAATGTTTAATGGTGTTTTAATGTGTTTAATGTTTTGTGAAATCGTGTTTCACTTTGGTAATTACTATTATTGTTGCAACAAATACTGCTGCTTCTTTTTTCCAATTGTTGAACTTTTTTTTAATTGAATATTGAGTAAAAGAACAAACAAACATATCCTCATCATTTGTATTTGTAGAAATCCTTTGTCATTTTTAAAATGTGCTTTTCTACTATACAAACCCTTCATTAATAAATTCTTGATTTTGTTTGTTTGTATGAAGTCTTGTGAAAATAAAACGCCATTTTTGACGGGGTGTTATATACTAGTACACTTATAAAGTGTAAAAGCGATTCTAAGCGTATAATATCACTTTCTAATTTCTATTGCGGTACCTGATCGTTTACAGCAAAAAATACCTTGAATAATTATAGAATATAAAAGAATATAACAGGGAGGAGGGGGGCTATTCATAGGCGTAACCAGGGGGGGGGGGTGCCCTGGGTGCCCGGGCACCCCCCCGCTTGCGCAGACTCAAACACAATTATTTTAAAAAATCAAAATCTATAAAAGAAAACAGAAGTGAAAGCAGAGTTCAATTAGTTTAGTTCAGAAAATTAACAGCCTAAGTTTTGAAATTTGATAAAAGAAGAGATCCCCGTTCTTTAAGAAAATTATGTTGTTTATCTTTTTTAAAAATAGAATATTTACAAGATTCTGTATTAGTCATAGTAAGTCAAAAAGGTGGTTTTATAATCCCACTTTGACGTCTTTTGTTCGTGGGAGGTATTTTTTACGCCGGTCTTTCTATTGCATGTTTCTGCAATTTCATGAGAAATTATCTCAAGTTCTTGACGAGGATAGAAACTACTTGCCTCTTTGCTTTCGTAGTCTAAAGTCTAGAAAGAAGCAAAGAAATTTGAAAGGAAATGCAGATTTGAAACGATAACTCTAAAATGCGATTTGCCGGGGGAAAGGGGGAGAGTGCACAGACCCTGACTCCTTTGAAAATGAGAAATAATAGCACAGAAAATTCAGATTAATCTGGAGGCTGGTTGGTTGGTTAAATTTCGTCTTTCGCGGCCATTTTTTGACATTCGTAAATGAATATGATTGCAGTCTTTCAGGTCAATATAGTAATTTTTTTCCTCTGAAAAATTTCATACGATTTTTAGAGTTACTCCTCGTTTTGAGGCGTTCTTTTGAAACTAGAAAAAGGAACACGGTTTCAATCTTTTAGCCCAGTGAAGTAAATTTTGACGAAATTCGCGATTTTATTCTGCGATCATTTCATGATATTTACAATTTTTTCCCAAAATCGTTTGACGAAATTCACGTCTTTCTACTCGCTTTTTTGCCGAAATCCGCACTTTTCACCACTAACCCTTGACAAAATTCGTGTTTTTTACCGCGATATTTTGACGAAATAGGCATTTCTTTAGCATGATCCTTCGATGAAATTTACGTTTGCTTTCCACGATCTTTTGACGAAATTCGCTTTTTCTTTCTGCAATCCGTTAACGAAATTCTCGTTTTCACCGCGATCCTTTGACGAAATATATTTTCTTTTGCGACCGATTGACAAAACTGATTTTCTTACAGAGGTCATTTGCGGAAATTCGCGATAGTATTGCGCGACCGATCGGGAAAATTCTCGATATCTTTCCGCACCTATTAACAAAATTCTCTACTCTTTTCCGCGGTCTTTTGCCGAAATTTGCAACATTTTCTCGTCAATCGTTTATCGAAATTCGTGATTTTTTGTGCAATCTTTTGACGAAATTCGCGATTTCTTTCTACACTCTTTTATCGAAATTCACGATATTTTTCCACGATCGTTTGAAGAAATTCTCAAATTTTTTCCGGGACCGATTCAAAAATTTATTTTGAGAAATTCCATAAAAGAAATAAAAATAGCGGACTTCAAAAAAATTTGTAAATACTCACTGAAGAATCACAGGTCTATGAAAGAATTTTGAGGGGAGAAATACTGCACAGCATTTTTTATTATGTGGGACTTTCCTTTTCTGTGCACAAATCGCGCGATTCCGCACGTTATTTCAAACCCGGCCCCTCAAAGAAAACTTCATTACTAGAGGAGTTTCGCCGCTTGGTTTTTTTTAAACGAACATAGAATTAAACAAATCTAGGATGGGGGGGGGGGGGCGAACTGCCTTCAGCAACGTACTCCCGAGAAAGCTACGATCACTTCTGTCTCGAAACAAGCGAACCTTGAATTATTGCGATTTTTTATTTCGAGCCAAATTAAATTTTCAGCTTTCTTATAAGAACTGATTTGACATTCTTCCAATTTGAATTTAATCACGGCAATTGCAAAAATTACCGGGTTTTTTTTCTATTTCAAAAAAAGTAAAAAAATCTCCTCAAAGCACGAAAAACCACGCTAAAAATCGCATTAAAATTTCCGAAAAGATTAAAAAACCGCAGAGAACGAAATTAAATAATTGGATAAAAGATTTAAAACAGATTCTTTTTAGGAATGTAAAAAAAAAAAAAAATCACCTTGAAATGCCAATAAAATCTTCTAAAAATAAAATTAAAAAATTGTTAAAAATTGAAAAATCGCTGTAAGAATCTCGAAAAAAACTTTATTGAAAAGAAAACAAAGTTTACTGGGTAAAATATTGAAATCGGATTCATTTTTACTAATTTGAAAAAATTGCCGCAAAATGCGAACTTCTCACAAAAAATTAATTGAAAAATTCCAGAAATTGTCTTCGATATGCTTGACTTCAGGCATAGTCAGGCATAGACTTTCCTGTCAAATCTTGCGACTGTGCGGGCTACATAGTCTTTTCAGAGTTCAGTGCGCGTGCGTACGCACACACACACACAGACAGACAAGTACCTATCTTTATTATTACAGTCGCATCATAGTAGTATAATTTTTATCATCTTGATAAAATTTAGTGTATATTATTATGACTTGCTTTACCTAACATATTCGACACATTCTGAGGTAACACATGAATTAATGAATATTATAATTATTTATAATATTATAATAATTATTTATATAGACTTTCCTTCAAAATTTCTTGGGTCCTTCCGGTGATCCCTAAGAAGTCACGGAGCCACATTCTGTAAAACTTTCGTGCGTATGTACCGGTGTACCGCATGTATTATCTGAGATTTACCATCCGGCAACATTTCATGTACAAGACTTTGACAAGGAGAGGGCCAACCTTGTTAATCACAGATTTTGGTTATTTTAATATATGTTGTAGGGTAGAGGCCCCTTAGTGTCAGGTTCAACGGATTTTATCCAATGCTCCTTAGTACTTGAGAAACCGGGGGTCTAATATTAGTGCACAACTTAAATACTTTGCTACAACAATGGTAGGTCAGTCGTAGCTCAGTTGGTATGGTGTTAACCGGCTGATTGGCGGGCCCGGGTCCGATACCTGAATGCGCTACATTTGTTTTTCTCATTTTTTGTTTTATAAATTTACTTGTAAGTATAACTTAATAATCTCACTGTCAATTAAAATTTTTAATATTGTATATCAATTATAATTTTAACCTATTTAATTTTTTACTTTTAACTGAATAGTTGTAATAAAACATCATAAAACTGTTATTATTTTTTTTAAAATCACTTTTAAAATGTATTTCATATATTCTTTATCGTTGCAATGATATTGAGCAATTGTGTCAATTCGTGATTTTAAAGAAACATCATTTACGCATTGCTTTAACAAAGAAAGTCAATGAGATAATACTATTATTCTGTTTTTAAAGTAACAAGCATAATCATATTAAAAATTAGCATCAGAGTTAAATTACAACCGATTTTTTGCATATTAAAGATTTTTAAATTTGTAATAAGTATGCTTGCGCTTTCAATTATTTTGCTTTCCCCTTTATCTTTTTTCTGCTTTTATTTTATTTGAATATTCCTTTTTTTTATCATAACTAGATGGCACCACAACAGAATTTGTCACGATTTTGGAATTTTTATCATTCAATAATAGATTCAATTTCTTTTTAAACCTCTTTAATGGATGAGAAATGATAGTTTACAAATAAATGATAAATTTAAGTTTGTTAACATTATAATTAATTTTTGGTGTTAAAATTTTTAATTGAAATTATTAAATTATAATTACAACTATATTTATAAAACAAAAAAATGAGAAAAACAACCGTAGCGCATTCAGGTATCGAGCCCGGGCCCTCGGATCAGCCGGCAAACGCCATGCCAACTGAGCTACAACTAACCTGCCATTTTTGCTGCGAAGTAAGTATTTAAGTTGTCTACTAATATTAGACCCCCTGGTTTTTCAAGAACTAAGGGGCATTGGATAAAATCCATTAAACCTGACACTAAGGGGTGTCTACCCTACAACATATATTAAAATAATCAAAATCTGTGATTAACAAGGTTGGCCCTCTCCTTTTTGATAATTTTAGATCTCACACAATGTTCCCCTGTGCCTATAGAAGTTTCCAGCATGATTAAAGGCCTTTTTTAATCTTTATAAGAAGTTATGGTGACAAAAGGTTTTACACTTGTGACCACACTTAGTCACTGTCTTATGTCACTGCTGCAAGGAGCATATCATTTTTTTTTTTTTTACTATTAGATTCAGTTTTGATGTTTTGTACCTCTTCTCATCCCCCCCCCCCCCTCACGCAAACAAAAATTGCGTTTGAACCCTTTTAAAAGAAATACCACACAATTATGACCTTCTAAGATGAAAACGTGTCTAAAATGGAAATTTGACAGGTTTCATTGTGTTCCGTTTTAGCAGGTTTTACTATATAAGATATTTTTGTATCCAACATGTTCAGATTAAAAAGTCTGGGCACCCCCCCGTTCAAAAGGCTGGTTACGCCTATGCTATTGCATTTTAAACATAAAATTGAGAGATTGTTGCACCGTTCAACACAAATTTTAATTTAGTATATTAAAGAATGACACTAAAAGTCTGAATGTATAACAAAAGATATGCACAAAATGACAAGAAATAACTTGCATAGTCAGCTGAATTGGCAATTTTTATGTTGAATAAATTATATTTACTGAACATAGGAAAATTATTTATTACTTTCAGATACCATCAACAAAGGCTTTCCTTTCGAAGGAAAAATACATCCTTGAAAAATAATAAAATATTTCAACATTATTCTGATTTTTGTACAGCATGTGAAAACATTAAGAAATTAGTTTTCTGTTCAAAATCGAAGATATCTCGTTAAAGTCATCATGTACTACGATATTCTCTAAATGTTTTATTTATGAATGTTAAAAAAAAGGAATGAATTGTGGCATTTCAGTTGATCATTGAGTATGAATAATGTTGAGCGATATGTGAAAGAAGTGCAGTTAAGAAAAGTAAGTCCTATCTGTATTAGAAATATATTACAGTCAATCAGGGTAACTTTGATCCGCATTTTCTCTATTTTCATATGCCACACTCTCATTTGAAGAATATTGTCACAACTAGGGACATAAAAGAGAAGAAATGATCCTAAGTTATTGTTTGACTATAAAAAATTAAGGAATAATAAGGATAAAAGCAATAAAAAATGGATTTTTAGCCTGGTTCAAAGTTACCAAGCCATTTAGGGTAACTTTGCACCCTATGATAAATTTTTATATAGAATAATTAATTATAAAAAAAGTATTGTAGTCAGGACAACTTTAAACACCAAAAAATGTTTTCAGATATGTAAAGATTGCGAATTTACATTTCCCAACATCACAAGATTTGTATAATTTATGATATTACAACAAATATCAGGCATAAGAAAAGTGGAAGAAGAGAACCATGAACATTTAGAAATAAAAAAAACCTGTTTATTGATCATATAAAACATAAAAATGCAGTGAAAAACAATTTTCAATGTTTTAACTCTATAATATATCCATAGTTACAGTAATACATACATGTACTAGTATTATTCAAACAAGAATAAAAAACGTCGAAAGTATGAAATGTCAAATTTGAGTAGCTCCACCCCTAATCACGCCTCTAAATGAATTTTATGTATTTTACACATATTTGTAAAAATATTTACATGTCATATCTAATGCACACTTTCGGCATTTATATAAAATATACGTGCAAATATGGAAAATTTTTGACAGTAGCACCTATAATTAGTAAATTATAAGCATCAGTATAACTTTGAGCCGGCTCAAAGTTACCTTGAAAATGGGGTAAAATGTTAGTGCCTTCTTATTTTACATTTTATTAACTATTAATAAATAAATAATCACAAAATATTAACACATTTACAACATTTAGATAATAATATGTCTGATAAATGAGTATATTGTTACTTACTATGAAAATTTAATTGGATTACAACAACTTCAAAACAGCATTCAAAATTAACTTGAAAATAGTACTTCACAAAAATAGTTAGATGATGCAATTAATTGCGCATAATGTTGCTAATTTATTTTCTAAAATAAAGAGTAGAAATCCCAGTTTAGAACCTTGCCAACAGAGCACTGGAGTTTATTTAGTCTTTTAGAGTCTGGAGTTTATTTAGTCTTTTAGAGTCAAAAATATTGAAAAATAGGAGGTGGTGCAAAGTTACACCCCGTGGTTCAAAGTTACCCTGATTGACTGTAATATAGTTGCGTTTTAGAAACTTATGTGTTTTTGTAATTACGGCCTATTTTTACAATTTTATACTAACATGCAAAAGATCTAATTTCAGTCCCTCTAATGAATCACTTACTTTTTTTAGAATTTCTAATGACACGTGTGACAGTTTTGAAGGAAAAGTGGGTGAAGAAATCACCACTTGCTATCTTTTTTACGAAGAATATCCTGAAAAGTTAAATGACGCCCCCGTTGAAGACGAAGAGAATAGGTAAGCAGTTTATGAAAAATGGTTTTACTGTTCTTTCTTACTCAATAGCAGGGGTCGTATTGCATAAGGAAACTTTTATTTTTCCTACCAGAACACTTAATCAGTAATCTTCCTGATTATTTTATATGAAATATGCTATAGAAAGGTACAATGAAGATATTATTTTCAAAATAGTGGTAGGAACAACAAAACTTTCCCTACAGAACGCGACCCCTGCAGTAGAAAGAGAGAAAAGTTCCTTTTAAATTCTTATTATTCATTAAGAAATATGAGGTGCCTTATAACAAAAAAAAAAAATGTTGCGCGTTATTATTTATACATTATCATGCAGTAAATTGATATTACACTCATAGGAAGCTATTTGTAGGGGTGTCATTAAAATCTTGAAGAGGGGATACAGCAAAAAACATTTTGTGTATAAGGCAAACAACGTATCAGAACTCTTTTTCAGTCATGAATGCTCATGGAGCTTTTTCTCACGACGCGACGTCTCATCCATTCGCCCAGAATTAACAATAAAAATGATATTATAATAACGACATTAATCATGATAAAGGATATTGATTAAAAATATAAATAGAAAGAACAAAAGTTAAGATTATTATATAGAGGATAAATTAATATTAAAAAAGTAATGATTTAAAAGAAAAGCATATACACTGGTGTCCAAAATTAAGGACCAGTCACAAAATGCTAATTTTTAAGTAAGCAAATACTCAAAAGGAAATAATATAATTCAAATAATTACTATCCCTACAGTACAGCAAGTCCATATAGCACCTCATTCATGTCACACATGGTCACAAGTGTCACAGTCACTACGGTGAAACAAAAAATAGGAAATTCCACACGTCTCATTATGATTCACGAATGATCACTATATGTGACTCCACTTAGACGTCAATGTGACTGCTGCTTTGTGACGAGTCACCAGGTGACTTTACAATGTAGTTACATTGTGACTCTCATGTGACTGCCATTTTTAGACTCAATTTCAAAGTCATCATGAACGTTGCATTAAGATAAATCACTAAATAATATCACATTATAATCACATGGTGACTTTTCACAAAAGAGTTCAATGGTGACTTCACAGTAGTCTCTCTGTCACCTGAAAGTCATCATGTGACTTTAATGTGACATTATTTGGTAACTTATCACAATGCAGCGTTCACGATGAGTTTGAAATTGAGTCTACAGATGACAGTCACATAAGAGTCACAATGTAACTACAATGTAACGTCACATGGTGACTCGTCACAAAGCAGCAGTCACAGTGACGTCTCAGTGGAGTCACATATAGTGATCATTTGAGACTCATAATGAGATGAATGGAATTTCCAACTTTTTTGCTTCACCGTAGTGAGTGTGACACTTGTGACCATGTGTGACATGAATGAGATATTATATGCACTAGCTGTGCTGTAGAGATAGTAATTATTCGAATTATATTATTTCCTTTTGAGTATTCGCGTACTTGAAAATTAGCATTTTGTGATTGGTCCTTAATTTTGGACACCAGTGTATTTAAATGCCTTTATCTTAAATACTCCGTGCTTAATATATTATTTCCATAACTACACATTTTCTTTTCCGTTTTGCATGTTTACATCTCTTTCATAGGCTCACATCCAACGTATAAAATACATACATATTTATAGACAATCTTGCATCCAGACCTTGCATGGGGCAAACCAACAAACCAGTGTAATGGGAATTAACTTGGAATCTTCCATAATCCTATTTTAAGCTAAATTATAGTAAATCTATCAGATTGATGGTTTAAAGGCTAATAGCGTTTAACTTTTACTTGAGATTAATAGAATTATAGTAAATCTATCAGGTTGATGTAAAGTTGGAAGAGTTTAATATTTATTTGAGATGAATGGACTAGGAAAACGAACGAACCAATAGTAGATTAAAACACACATACACACATAAATAACACCTGCATTCTACTCATAAAGGTATATAAATATGTTTTACAGATATACATACAATAAATACAATAAACCCAACTGGAGGGGGAAATTAGCCACAGCCAGGATTCGAACCTAGTACGCTGTGGTCCCGGGTTCGATTCCAGGCTCTGGCTAATTTTCCACTCCAGTTGGGTTTATTGTAGTTATTGTATGTAAGTTTGCAAAAATAACAGAATAACCAATTCGTGAGATCGCTTAGAGATTGAATTTGCGGATTTCAACCCTTCATGATCAAGTGAACATCTTGGTTTCATTTCAAAAGTCGATACATGGGGTTCCACATGTTCTTACAGAAAGAAATTTGCTCCGTTGCATTGACGTCTGTGATTTACTTCTCAAACTCCAGGAAAATGATCCATTTTTGAAACGAATCCTCAACACGGGAACGAGAAATAACAATGTTAAACTCAAGAGATCATGGTGCGAAAATGATGAACGGGATCAAAGCACTGTGAAGGCATATTCGGCAAAAAAATGTTTGGTGGGATTTCAAGGAAACTTTTTTTTTTCTTTTTTTAGCTTCTACCGGACAAACTCAGATCAATTCTGAAGTGTACTGTCATTAACTGAGCAAACTGAATGATTCACTCAAACAGAAGATGCCAGAATTGATCAATAGAAAAGGTATAGTGTTTCACCAAAATAATGCGAGACGCCATACAAGTTTTGTAACACACCAAAAGCCTTTACAGTTTGTGTGGGATATACTACTAAACCCACCCTATTCCCAGCTTGGGCACCTTCGGTATATTACTTGTTGCGGTCTCTACAAGATTTTTTAGATAGTAAAATCTTTACTTCAAATGAGGATATCAAAAATGACATGGCTGAATTTTTTTTTTCATCAAAGATCAGAAGTTCTATGAGCGTGGAATTATGCAACTGCCAGAAAGATGCCAAAAGGTATTGCACCAAAATGGAGAATATGTAATTCTATAAAATATTTATACACTACAAGAAAATAATCTTTCATTTTAACCACCAAATAAAGTAAACGAAATTACTTTCGGAACAACCCGATATCTACTTCAAAGTTATCTCGTCCGACTGCCATGCACTTCTGCCAACATTTTTTCCAATCATCAAAACATACCTTAAATTTGTTCTTGAATACATTATTATACACATCTTTAAATTAAAAATAATCAACAAAGAAATGGAATGAAATTTTTTCCTTTTAAGGATTACATTTCTAAATATATATTTTACTTTTTAAGAGTGAAGTTAATAGAAAGCGTATGTTAATTTTTTGCGCTTACGTTTATCTGAGAAAAAAAAAATTCCAGTGCATCATCTAAAATAAATAAACTTCATACAAAGGTGTTAACCATATTCCTATAAAAAGAGGCCAAAATATTTAATTTAAACGATCTCTGTTAAACTGAAAGATACGCAATAAATTGTCAGTGTTTCTCCTCCTCTGATATAAAATTTTAGAAATAGTTTTTATTTTTATTTAATAATTTAAAAAATATTATCATGCAAAAAAAAAAAAAAAAAATGTTATAGTTTTTTTCTACTATGAGTATATCAGTACGAAGTAATAAATCTGTTGCTGAATTTTCAATACACTATGTTTCTAGTGAAATGAATGAAAGCTAAAAGATAGGCAGAGAAATATTTTTGTTTAACTGATAAAACATATACAGTGAAATGTAATAACGGACACTACGGGACCGCACTTCGAAGATAGAATCCATCGGGTGGATTTATTGTGGAAGTTTTACTGCTTCTATATTAATGACATGGAATGTCTTGTAAAAGAAGAGTATTATATTCTTCACTATTACGGAATCTATTATGGAGGTTTTACAGTACGTATAGGAAAGATTTGGAATGTTCTATAGAAAAAGATTTTATTCGTCCATTTGTGCTTATTTTTTAAATTCACTTAATTTCGTTTTTCAGTGCCGTATCTGCGGGAAAGCAAACTTCCGTAAACGGAGATACTGTCGAGGGACCTTCTGGAGATACTGTGGAGGAATCTTCTGGAGATACTGTCGAGGAATCTTCTGCGTTCAGAAAGTTTTGTAGTACAGTTAACGACAGGAGAAAAATACTTAAGTAAGCTTAGCCAACAATATTTTAATTAAATGTCTGCATTTATTTTATCCTATCGTGTTGATTACATATACAGTATTTTTAATGTAAAGATATCAACAAATTTAATAGAACAAAATTTTTCTAGTAATCATTTGAATCGAATGACACAGGTATTTATAGTGTTATTAGAAGAGTAGAAAAATAAATCATTCCTTGTTAGGATTTTGCACAGAAATGATTTTTGACATTATGATTAGAAGTAGTTTACTCGTAAAGCCAACGGGTAAGTCTTAAATACATTTAAATCCCTAGTGAGATGATCTTTTAAATTAATAACTTTTGAGATAACAGGAATGCACTTTATTAGGAGATTTATACTAATGAGTAACCTTTTAAAATCGAATATTTAAAATGATTTAATTTATTTTATTTTTAGTAAAAGGAAAATCCCCTTTTCTTTTCTTGCTTTTTTAGATGATTTATTAGACCTGAAGGCTGTTTCTTTCACACAGCAATTAAAGTGTCGCCACTAAATTATAACGTTTCATCAAACCATGAGCCAGTGTAAAACGAAGCAGGTGTATCACTGTACGGTTAAATACTGATAATCTATTGAAACTTTTTAAAATTTGTAAACATCGCACATTTTCAATTCTTACTCTGTCGGAAAAGTACTTTTAAATGCAATTTGTTCTAAAACTACACTCTGTTTATTTTTGAGTTTTTTTTTTGTTTGTTTGTTTGTTTGTTTGTTTTCAAAGCCATTTCTGTAATGGTTGCCATTGAAGTACTCCGTTTCTGTAGAAAGTAAAAGGGAGATAGTAAATTAATATATAATTTATTTTTCAGATGCTCATAACAACTGAAAACAAAAATTGTAATTAAAATACGTACTATGCCAAGGATATCGTCTGCTATAAAATTGTATTTTAAAGGATATTGGAGTGACTTATTTTCTCCGCATTGACTTAATTCCTATCAAAAAGCTGAAAGAATGTAATTTTAATACTCGCCGTGTCATAACATTTTTTCGAATTTTGAAAAAATATAAATGAATGATTTCGGATAAAACAGGGAGCTATTATAACTACATTTAATTTTTAGTATCCATATTATTGTTACAAACAAGTGAAAGCCTATGAATCATTAGATATTTTTATAGTTTTTTGAATGAAGGGATCGCTTTTTCCTGGGTTCGTGTAATATTCCGCGATAGTGGCTCCCTATGCATTCTTTTCAATTGAAGTTGTATAAGACTGGATCGTCAACAGTAGCGTAGCCAAGGGAGGGGGGGGGTCCAGGGGGTCCGGACCCCCCCCGCCCCCCGAACCCGAACGAAGAACCAGTTTACTGAATCATGGATACAACAGTAAAAATGGCTCAGACGGAATCACAAAGAACCTATAAAAAATTCCGCTTTAAACAGGTGTTCGTCTTAGAAGGTATAATTCAAAGTTATGTAATCCTCCGTAACTACGAACATTTCCGTTTTATACAGGTATCCGTTATAAACTCTTTCTGTTTTCACATTATCCATTAAAACTGCTAAAACGTACTCACTCTATTGTACACCTCTGAAGAGCATAAATGCATTACAGTAAAATCTGTGAAGATAACCTATCTCAAAGGAAAACAATTCAAGATTCGACGAAAACAACACTATATATTTATGCTTGCTAACGTTTGAAACCCATCTGAAATGAAACTTGTTCCGATTGTGATTCCTTCTTGGCAGGTTTTCTATGAACACGGAATCCTCTCGTAAACGGAAACAGTTTAATGCCCCGAGACGGAAGGATAACTATGCAAGTATACCTGCTATTCCGTTTACACAAATTTTGTGTAACTAGATTAAACGTAAAACTTCTTTATCCCGGACTTCGATGGGACCAACTGTTGCCGACACTTACGGGGAAAGACGAGTTTACACGAACGCAATAATGGCACATTGGTTGAGTTTCGCGAGCCTTATCTTTATTTTATAACGGTCAGTATTATCAATTATTTTAAATCTGCTGCAAGCAATTAATAAAAGTAACTTTATTTTTGGACTGGTTATTTGTTACCACTTTCAAAATACACTGGTGAGAAAAATTAAAGGAATAACCATAAAAAGGTGCTTTGTGTTAATTCTATTAAGGGAACTTCAATGAAAGGTGATTGATTGGCAACTCAATGCCACTGTTATCACGTAGTCCAATGGGATTAACCTTCGCTGCAGAAAAATATGCAAATTTTTTAGCCCGTTCCTTCGGTTCACGTGTGAAAAGAATTGCACGTGGGTGATTTGAAGTCTAATTTCAAAGATTGCATGTGGGTGATTTGAAGTCTAATTTCAAGGATTACGTGTGAGTGATTTGAAGTCTAATTTAAGGATTGTACGTGTAGTAGGTGTAATATGTCGTCCAGAAGACATATGACCGATTGCGAGAAATAGTGTGCGATAGGTAGAACAGAAGCAGGACAGACACTCTCAGGAGTCTGTAAATACTTAAAAATATCCAAAAGCGTCATATCAAGAATATGGAAACGGTTAACAGACACTGGTAATGTGAACAGACAACCAGGTCAAGGTAAAAAAAATGTGCCACAATAGATTCTCAGGACATTATTTGGCAACGATTGCTAAAAGAAACAGGCAACTGACGTCAGTTCAGATTGCAAGGGAGTTCACTGCAGCAACAAGAACTCGACTATCCAGATTTACTGTGAGTAACAGGCTGTATAAAAAAGGGCTGCATACAAGGAAACCCATTATTTGTATTCCATTAACTCCGGCAGCGAAATGCGCCCGGAAAGTGGTGCAGAGATCATCGTCATTGGAGTATCACGGGCTGGAGCCGGAGTTCTCTTTACCGATGAATCTTGATTTTGTTTGGAGAATTACTGCAGACATGTTATCATATGGAGGGAAAAACACATACAATAAAGCTGCAAACTTCCGTGAAAATCATCGATACAAATGTAGTGGAATCATGGTATGAGTGGGCATCATTTTGAATGGCCACACTGAACTACACATTTTTACGAGTGCAACTCTGAATGCTGAAATATATAGAGATGAGGTTTTTGATCCTCATATCAAGTTGTTTAACATCTCCGGGACCATGGGTGCATATATGCATCTTCAAAAGGTGCTTACAGAACTTGTTTTTAATACCAATAAAAATTAAAAGTAAAATTTTCCTTATTTAATTAAGACATTTTCTCGATTGATAAACTAAATTTAATTATTTGACAAAAAGTGGTGTCAAATGAAGAAAATGCATGCAAAAGATGCTGGTCCCGAACGGGTTAAGGGTGCAAACGAAAGATTTGGGATT
Source organism: Maratus speciosus (assembly GCA_963932465.1). Lineage (NCBI taxonomy): Eukaryota > Metazoa > Arthropoda > Arachnida > Araneae > Salticidae > Maratus > Maratus speciosus. The sequence continues at coordinate 13,458,253 of OZ010791.1, read as the reverse complement.
TTGTGCTTATTAATGGTCTAGAAGTGCTACCCCCTCCACGGAACTCCGAGGTGTCCCTTCCAGAGCTGCCGAAATCCCACACAAAAAAAAATGTCTGGATTCAACATTTCCTTTGACCTCAGTTACTAATTGCGAACGAACAATTTAACATTGCTTTAGGAAATTTCATGGTGACAATAACAATTTTGTGTATGGAGAAGGTCTTGGGTGACACTTTGTCTTTAACAATAAGAAATCGAATTGAAGCTAATCCACGTACCAAAGTCCGGAGCTTACTGCAGAACCTGGAGAATGCTCTAAAACTGTTTCGAAATATCTAAAAAAAAATTGGTTGTGAAGTACAATAACATAAACCACAATTATTTTTTACACATCCTAATACTTACAAAAAAGTGCTAATCCAACACAAATAAATTTGTTACAAAAATTTAACTTTCTTAAAGACGACCAGATAGCAGAAGAAACTATTAGATATGGTTAGAATATGGTATTAAAAAGGGCGAGACATGAAACATAGAAACCCCAAATCATTATGGCTGTTTTAGACAGTTGTAAAAAAACTATTTTTTCCCTACATTTGATGTGCGTGCTTCTTACATTACTAGTTTCTGTAGCTGCCAGTTTGGCCTCCATTTTTAGTAAGAAAATTCAAATTCACACCAGAAAATAAAAATAGTATTTTTTGCTTTATGTCAGAAATTTTGCGATTACAAAAAATAAAGATTCTTCTTTCAAAATTTCCGGTGTGAATTTGAAATTTTGAATTAAAAGTGGAGGCCAAACTGGTAACCATGGCATGAGCTATATTTGATGCGTGTGCTTCTTACATTACTAGTTTGTGTAGCTGAAATTGCAAGATCTTTTTCTTAAAGATTAAAACCTTATCTCTAAAACTCGCAACCAACAACCCACTGACACTTATGTGAAATCATTAACCAAAGCTCTACAGCGCAAGTTCTTAATTAAATGCCAAGAAATTAAACATGGAAATTGCTGTTTTAAACTTAAACACTTAATCCTAACTTTATTGTAGGCAAATGTTATGTATTCTGAAACTTGATTTAAATAAATCACTAATAATTGCTAAATAAATCAATACTCTTCAAATGCGCTCAGTTTTTTACACCATAATGTTTGTAAAGTCTTTTTCACTGATAAATATTAGTGTAACTCCAACGTATTATTAGCTGCAGTTACAGAGATTGAACTTACTTTTTTTTTTATCTGTGCTTATTTTTAAATTAAAAAATTAAATAAGGATATACCTAAATTCTTAAAGTTCTCGAAATACTTCTGTTATACATACACAGTCAATCCTGTCAATACGTGATCGGAAGGGACTGGAAAAAAGTTCCATTTTAGACAGGCTTCCTTTTAAAGACGTGTAATTATTATACTTCTAAGATACACTACCGCAATAAGATGTATTGCTCGTTTCGACGGGAGCCTGAATTTCTTCCGTTTGAGACAGAATCTCGTTATAGAAAGATTCCGCTTTCAGAGGTTTCACTAAAGAGCGGTGAAAATCCCTTTCAAACAGGTTTGTAGCAAATTTAATTGTATGGCAATACATATTAAGGTCATGTAACGCTTCTGTTTAAGGCAGGATTCTGTGAGAGATAATTACTATTTTGACAGATTTTGCTATTCATATACTATAAATAAGTATATAAATACACAAAACTTGTAAAAATAGAACCTGCCTATAACGGAATTCTGTCTTAAACGGAAATGTTCCACGGTGCTATCGAAAAGGATCTGCAAACACGAAAACCTATGTAAAACGGAATTTTTCACCAATATTTGCTATTTCATCTTGACAAGTTTTACTATATATAATCTGAAGGAAAAATATTGGACACCCCCCCCCCCCTTCCCGAAACGAAATCCTGGGTACGCCACTGATCGTCAATGTGGAATTATTCAGCAGATGCAAATTACATCATTATACATAAAATAAAAGCGTCTATCGGGGGTGACACTTAATTGTGAAAAAGCAGAATTCCTGTTTCCTGCTTGTTAGTTACTTATTTTTCTAAGAATATTTTTTAGAAATAAAGAATTGAGCTGTTAAAGAAAAATTATGCTTTTCTGCAACATCTGTAGTCTCATATGTATAAATATGAATGTAACATCGCTAGCCAATTTATTTTAATAAAAAATATTAAAAACTTCATTTCCTGTTTTGTAAATACAATAAAAATAATGCAATACAATAAAATAACTTCAATTAAAATGCTTCAATTAAACATAACTCCCATGAAACTCCCATTTTCAATAAATGCTTCTTTTGCGATATAATTTTCTTTTTCTTAAACATTAAATAATATATCATCATGCAAATTTCAGGCAAAAAAATTTCTTTTATTACTTCGAGTCTATCAGTACTTAATACCAAATGGATCATTCCATGTCAGTTCAGGCAGGCATGTAACCCACCATCACAGATTTTGATGAAACTGCGTGTGTTTGTTCCTTTTATTAAGATATGATTCCCAGTATTTTTTTTTACTCCTTGGTCAAATAGTTTCTGAGAAAAAAAATTGTCAAAATTTTGAAAACTGCCATCAGTTGGCATTCTTGACTGCTCGATTTTCAAATGTAGCATGACATAAATATGATCATATTTCAATATCTATTCCGCAAATCATCTTCAAATAATTTATGCATAATATATAGGGTACGTATTTTATGAAAAAAATACTGTTACGCTTATATAACATTTTAAGTGTGTCTAAAAAAATGTTTAATCTTTGAAGTCGTGATTTTTTTATGAAAAATAATGCATTACCTAAAATAGCATTATTAACAAAAGGCGGTATTTTTATTAAATTTATTTTTTGTGGGGGATATACTTAAAGGTGTCCTTTACCTGATTCTGAAATAAACGTAGTGGGATTTTGGGTGTTTTTAGTAGTATTTCATATTTAAAAATATTTTGAAGCGTATTTCAAATCAAATCAAGCAGAGTCATTCCATGTCAGTTCGCCTAAGATATTTAATTCACTGTCACAAATTTCAATGAAACTGGGTATGTTTATAGCTCATTTTAAGACAGGATCAAGGAAATTAAAGGTGATTACAAGTAAAATATTTTTTAAGATAAAAAAAAAATCTAAATTTTGAAATTTTTTTAAAAATGTTTTTAATGGCAGATTCAAAGACTGTATAAAAAAAAAGTCATTTCAGTATAAAATCACTAAATAAGTTTCAAATAATGTATATGTGGCAAATAATGTAGGCAGATTATTATTTATTGTTGTTTGTCATGTTTAAATACTAAGAATGTGTTTAATCTTGTGAATTCTTAAAATCATGAATTTTGTGAAAAATAATGTGTTAATCAAAAATTTATTATTAACCGAAGGCAGGCTGTTATTACTTTTTTTAATTGTACGTAAAAATATCTTTTCAATAGTTATAAAATAAAAATAGTGAAAATATGAGCAATTTTAACAAAATTTTCATAAAATGTGAATGTTTAATGATAAAATATTGAAGCTTTTCATGCTAAGATGTACTAAAATGACTACGATATCGTGTATTTCTACTTTTGCTTAAATATAATACATACAATAATAAAATAACAAATATTATTTACAGCAATAAAAATTAAATTAAATAGTACCAGTTCCTTTACCAACACTACATTGCTCAACAGCCGACTTAAAATCAACAGCCCGCACTCTTATTGAAAAATACTTTCAACTGTTCAAATAATAAATAAACTGCATTTAAAAATTTTAATATCAACTTATTATCTTAAGACGATAATAATAACTAAACAACATGATGAATTTATAAATCAGCTTTTAATTGAAAAGTCATGAAATGGTCCCTTTAAATATTGTTGTTCATCGAGTCAATCAAAACAAATTATATAAAAAAAAAATAGTGAGCCTAATATACTGACTGCAATGACACTTCTAACAAAACTAATTAATTCATTACCATCTGAAATCAAACCCGAAAGATAAAAGAAAAAAAATCATCTGTAGTGTGAATGTGACATACTCAGTGGTTGTTGAGGTATGTCTTTATGACATTTTCACCTGTACTTCAATAAAATATAAACATGTAAGCTTTTTTCATTCATCCAAATTAAGTAAAACAATTATAAAATTTTGTTGTCATTACACCAGATGTTAAATTTTTCGTTACATACTATTAGATAAGTTCTTTACTTTTAGACATTATTGACATAATATCATAAAATTTGCTATATGTATTTTCTGTAAGTGTATAAACAATATATATATGCTTTATTAAACATAAATGAATAATTTTTAAATAATTTGTTTGAGAACAGGGATATATATACACACATATATATGTTGAAAATCCATCTTTCAGCAATATTGTGATGAAATAAATCAAATTACCGTAATTTCCGGTGTATAGCCCGCGGATCATACAATCGTGTTTCGACCCAGAAAATTTTAAAAATAAAATGTAACTTTTTAGATCACAGTAAATATTGGTCTTCAAATACTGAATAAAATTTCTGGGTCCAAACTGAATTGTTTGATCTGCGGGCTATACACCCGAAATTACGGTACATATCATTAGAAACTGAATAAAGTTACAAAAGTGCAACTCATTAAGTTTTAAATATTTTTTTAGATATAGTTATTTGAAAGACATAAATATAATGGATTATGCATTTTTTGCATATATTTAAAGCACAATACGTCAAAATTTTCTTCAACAGAGTGAAATTTGGTTTTTTTTTTTCAATATTAGCAGCTCAATGCTAAATTTTCAATATTAACAGCCAAATATGAGTTTAAAGATTAGGACTGTCATTTTGAAAATTTCTATTGGAAGGTGAGGAGCTAGTGATTTTTCTCTTTTTTGGAAAGGGATAATTGCTCTTCGCCCTAGAAGTTTTACTAAAAAACAATATTGTTTATTTTTTTCCTTAAGAAACGAACATAAAAGATAATTTGAAAAATAAAATAAATGTATAAATAAAAATATTTCCAGGGATGATACATTGGATAGGTTTTACATTTGAAAATATTGATAATTTTAAATATGATTTAAATACTACTAAAACCAACCAAAATCCCACTATTTTTATTTCAGATCCAGTTATAATGTAGTATTATGTACAATTTAAAATTAAAAAATTAGTCATAGAAACTCCGCCTCTGATTGATAAGATTTTTTAATAATTTCATTATTTTTTGTAAAATATTTTTGATTTCAAAGATTATACAATTTTTTAGACACATTTAAATATTTTTTTAACATTACAGCAATATTTTTTTCATAATCTACATACTTTATTTACCTTGCTTAAATTATTCGAAGAAGATTTCTTTATTAGTTATTGAAATATGATTTTATATATAAAATGAGGCCTTTGAAAATTGAACAATCATTAATGGCAACTCGTGGCATTTTTCCAAAATTTTGATAATTTTTTCTCATATGTTCACTATTTTTATTGTATAACCATTTAAAAGATATTTTTACGTACAATTAAAAAAAAGCAATAACACCCTGCCTTCGGTTAATAATAAATTTTTGATTAACACATTATTTTTGACAAAATTCTTGATTTTAAAAATTCATAAGATAAAAGACACTCTTAGTGTTTAAACATGATAAAAAACAAGAAATAATAATCAGCCTACATTATTTGTCACATATACATTATTTGAAACCTATTTAGTGATTTTATATTGAAATGACTTTTTTTTTTTTTTTTTTTTTTTTTTTTTTTTTTTTTTAATGTAGTCTTTGAATATCGAACTGTCATTAAAAAAATTTAAAACAATTTTTCAAAATTTTGATATTTTTTATCTTAAAAAATATTTTACTTAGGATCAAGAAAATTAAAGGTGATTACGTCTTAAAATAAGCTATAAACAAACCCAATTTCATTGAAATTTGTGACAGTGATTAAATGGCTTAGGGCAACTGACATGGAATGACTCTGCTTGATTTGATATGAAATGCACTTCAAAATATTTTTAAATAGGAAATACTACCAAAAACACCCAAAATCCCACTATTTTGATTTCAGAATCAGGTAAAGGACACCTTTAAGTATATCTCCCATAAAAAATAAATTTAATAAAAATACCGCCTTTTGTTGATAATGCTTTTTTTGTTAATGCATTATTTTTCATAAAAAATTCACGACTTCAAAGTTTAAATATTTTTTTAGACACACTTAAAATGTTATAAGCGTAACAATATATTTTTTTCATAAGCTGCGTACCCTAAATATTGTGCATAAATTATTTGAAGATGATTTGTAGAGTAGATATTGAAATATGATTATGTATATGACATGCTACATTTGAAAACCGAGCTATCAAGAATGCCAACTGACGGCAGTTTTTCAAAATTTTGACAATTTTTTTCTCAGAAACTATTTCACCAAGGAGCAAAAAAAATTACTGGTGATCATATCTTAATAGTAAGAACAAACACACGCAGTTTCATTAAAATCTGTGATGGTGGGTTACATATTGATATTTTACTGCCCGATTTGACGTGGAATGCCCCAAATCCATTCTTAAATTGTTCAATATATTATATTTTTACTAAAATTCGTGACAGCTCAAAGATAGACAAAGAAATATATATATATATTTTAATTGATTAAATAAATTAAGTGAAACGAAATAACGGACACTGTGACACCTTTTTTTTGGAGTTTTTACTATTTGATAAGAGGAAGGGGAGGAGGTCCATTATGGAGGTTTTAGTGTATATTAAACATATGGAATGTTTATATTTTTTCAATTTGTGCTTATTTTTAAAATTCACTTTATTTCATTTTCAGTGGCTCCTCACAAGTACAGAAAACGTTCATAAATAGAGGTGTTGTGGCAGATCCTTCAGAATACAGAAAGTTTTGTGCTTCAGTTGAAGATAGGCTAAAAAAGATCAGGTAAGCTTATTAATATTATTTTAATTAAATTTCAGCATTTATTGTATTCTGTTGTGTTGGTCACATATACACTATTTTTACTGCGGAGATATTTACAAATTTAATTCAACAACATTTTTCTAGTTGTCATTTGAATCTAATGACACTGATATTCGTAGTGTTATTATGAGAGTAGAGAAATAAATCATTCCGTGTTAGGATTTTGTATAGAAATGATTTATGACATTAGGATTAAAAGTAATTTACTGTTAAAGTTGATGGGTAAGTCTTTAATACGTTTAAATTCCTAGTGAGATGATTGTTTAAAGGAATAACTTTTGGGATGACGCAAATACGCTTTTTAAGGCACTTTATGCTACTTTGTAATCTTTTAAAATCGAAGATTTAATTTTTTTTCTTTTTTTTTTTTTTCAAGTAACGGAAAAAATCTTTTTTTTTATTGTTGCTTATTGTTTTTTATTGTTTAATGGCTGCCCGATATACTATTTCTTTCGGGCAACAATTAAAATGTCGTCTCGAAAAAATACCGTTCCGTTCTATAAACCAGCCGTAAAACAAAGCAGAGGTATCATTGTACGGTTCAATAATCTCTACTGCCATTTTTTTAACTTCTAAGCATTGCACACTTTCAACTTTCATTCTGTCGTATAGGGGAAAAAAGTACTTTTAAATGCAATTTGTTTGAAAACTGCATCTCCATTTATTTTTTAGATATTCATTTTTTAGTAGTTTTTTACGCCATATCTGTAATGGTAGCAACTGAAGTTTTCCATTTCTGTAGAAAGTAAAGGAAAAATAGTTGGAAAATAGTAGACTGGAGATGCAGTATGCCGTCAAAACGGTTTGCAATGTGAAGGTACTTGCAGCTCAAATTTGAATACCCTCATTCGGCCCAAACAAGACAAGCACGTGAACAAGGAACATGTACTGCATCCTATACTGCGTCTATATTCTCATTTAAAATCGAAATTTTTATCATACCTACGGCCAACGCGTGGATATTGAATAACAATTTGCAACGGTGAAAGTAAAAGCAGAGAAATACAGGTGTAAATTGCCAGGCACGGCATGTGTTTGTGCCTAATGTAACGAATTTTAGGGTTACATTTCCGGCGTCACGCCTAGCTACCATACTCAGGGTCTGATTAATGCACGGGCCTCCGGGGCCTTGTCCCTGGGCCCACCCATTTCAGGGGCCCACAAATTTGTGTGTATTTTCTCACAATTTAAGTTTTTCCACTGTTTGCATTTTATATTTCTGTCCTTGATGTAAAAACAAAGTTTTACTGTAATAAAAAACCTCCCTATTTAATTTTTCTGTAAAAGTCCTTTTCAATTTGAGAGTACCTATAATTTTCAAAATTTGCCGTATCCAGAAAATCAAATTTGGGGAAAATGCCAAAAATTGCATACTGTGTCTATTGGTTTCAATATAACTGAGGATTTTTCTATGTCAGAATTACAGTTTAAAATGATTACTAGACTGTTATGGAAAACACAATTTTTATGATTTTGGATAAGGCGTGTTTTGAAAAAGACGTCCTCATTTATTCTGCAACATAAACTGTGGATCATAGATGTTTGTGAATTATACAAATGCTTATATGAGAAAGTAGACGGTAATTCATTTTCTTGATTATTCTTGTAAGTTAATTTTTTTTTTTTTTTTTTTTTTTTGTAAAGTTGAAATTTTTACCCAAACAACTTTGTCAACTCATCCAATAAACCTACTTTTTTTTTTTTCTGAAAGTGTCGCCGGGAATGGGGAGGTAGTGGGGGGGGGGGGGGGCACTACAGCTTGATCGGGCTCTGACCGTACTTCATCTCTATTCTTTCTCTTTATCCTGTGAGTAGATTATTATATCTTTTTGTTGCCATTTCCCATAACAACTAGGGGGAAAAATGCAATTAAAATACGTGGTATTCTGAAAAAATATAGAATGATTTCTGATTAAACTTGGGGCTATTATAAACGATATTTAATTTTAAGTATCTGTATTAATGTTACAAACAAAGGAAGGTATGTGAATCATTAGATTATTAGATATGAATCATTAGATATGAATGATTAGCCGATTTTGTTTTTCTTTTTGGTCGAGTTTCTTGAATGACGACATCATTTTTTGCTGCTTTTGTCTTTTATTCTGCGATAGTGACGCCCTATGCATACTTTTCTGTAGATGTTGTTTAAGACTGGATGGTAAATGTGGGATTCTTCATCAGATGCGAATGACGTCATTTTACATACAATAGAAGCGTGTGGTTTAAGTCTTAAGATTGAAATACGTTTTGTACTATCTATATTTATATACATTTTTTTTTCATCGGGGCAACACTCAATTCTGAAAATGCAGAATTCCTGTTTTATTGTTTTCTTGCTCTTTTAAATGATTTATCAGTTACTTATTTTTCCTAGAATATTTTTTTAAACATAGACTAGATCTGTGAAAGAAAAATAATGCACACATAATGAATCTGTAGGCTCGTTGTATATAAATACGACTGTAATATCGCTATCCAATCTATTTTAATAAAAAGAAAGGTTAAAACTTCAATTTATATATTTGCATTACGATAAATATAATGCAATACAATAAAATAAGTACAATAAAAATGATCCAATTAAACTAACTGCCATTAAACTCCCATTTTCAATAAATCATCGGTGTTTCTCCTGCAGCGATATAAGATTTTTTTAAAAACATTATATTAAATATTATCATACAAATTTCATGCAAAAAAAAGCTCATATAACTTCGAGTACACCAGTACTTAATACAAAATCCATTATTAAATTAATCAATAGGTTTTTACTAAAATTAATGACAGCTAAAATCTAGGGAAAGTAATATTTTTCTTCAATTGAATAAATATATGCACTAAAACGGAATAACGGACGCTGGGAGACCGCTTTTTGGAGATTCACTGTTTCGGAGAAGGGAGTCTTTTATGGAGTTTTACACTAAAGATTTGGAATGTCGTAGAGAAGAAGTTTACATTCGTTCATTTGTGCTTATTTTTAAAATTAACTTCATTTCGTTTTTCAGGGAATCCTCCCCAGATACGAAAACTACAACAAACAGAGATACTGTCAAAGCATCATACAGAAAGTTTTACAGTACAGTGGAAGAAAGGAGGGCAATACTGAAGTAAGCTTTACAAATAATATTTTAGTTAAATTTCAGCATTTATTTTATCCTATTATGTTGATTACGTACACTGTATTTTTATTGTAGAGATATTAACAAATTTAATTCAACAAAAATTCTCTAGTAATCATTTGCATCGTATGACACATATATTTATAGTGTTGTTATAAGTGTAGAAAAATAAAACATTTATTGTTAGGATTTTGTAATGATTAATGACATTAGAATTAAAAGTAGTTAACGGGTAAGTCTTAAATAGATCTAAATCCCTAGTGATAGGATCGTTTAAATGAATAACTTTTGGGATGACACGAATGCACTTTATGAGGAGCTTTATGCTAATGAGTAACCTTTTAAAATCGGAGACTTCAAATGATTTAATTTATTTTATTTTTAGTAAAAGAAAAATCCCCTTTTCTTTTCTTGCTGTTTTAGATGATTTATGAACCCTCGATGTTATTTCTTTCAGACAACAATTAAAGTGCTGTCACGAAATTATAACATTACATCTAACCATGATCCGCGTAAAACGAAGTAGGTGTATCATTGTACAGTTAAATGCTACTAAACTATTGTGATTTTTTTAACATTTTCAATTTTTACACCGTCAAAATTGTACATTTGAAAACTGTATCTCACTGTTTTTTGAGGTATTCATTTTTTTTTTTTTTTTTTTTTTTTTAGTTTTTAAAGCCATTTCTGTAATGGTGGCTTTTGAAGTACTCCATTAGAAAGTAAAGAGAAAATAGAAAATTCATCTTTTATTTGCATTTTGCACATAACAACTGAAAACAAAAATTGTAATTAAAATACGTGCTGTGCCAAGGATATCGCCTGCTATAAAACTGTATTTTAAAAAAATATTGGTGTTACTTATTTTCTCCTCATTGACTTAATTGGTTTTTTGATAGGAATCAAAAAACTTGAAAGAATGCCATTTTAATAATCCCTATATAATAACATTTTCCGAATTTTGAAAAATTATAAATGAACGATTTCTGATAAAACATGGAGATATTACAAACACTATTTAATTTTCAGTACCCTTATTAACCTTAGAAAAAAATAAAGACCTATGAATCATGAGATACCCAATAGTTTTGTGGAATTTTTTGAATGACGAATGACGACAACGCTTTTTGCTGGGTTTGAGTAGTGACGTCCAATGCATACTTTTCAATACAAGTTGCATAAGACTGAATCGTAAATGCGGAATTCTTCAGCAGATGTGAATGACGTCATTATATATACAATAAAAGCTTGTATTTTAAGACTTAAAACGTAAATATGTTTTATACTATCTTATTTATATTTATATATATTTTTTTCTTATCGAGGGCTACAACTGAATTCTGAAAGAATCAGAATTCCATCTTCCTTCTTGTTAGTTACTTATTTTCAAACAATATTTAAGAAATATATATAATAGGCCTACCTGCCAAAGAAAAAATATGCTTTTCTGCAGCATAATGAATCTCTAGGAGCATATGTATAAATAAGTAATATCGATGGTATTCTATTTTAATTTAAAAAGAAAGTTAAAACTTCATTTCATATTTTTGAAATACAATAAAAACAATTCAATACAATAAATATGTACAGTAAAAATACGTCAATTAAACATAACTCCCATGAAACTCCCATTTTTATTAAATGATCAGTACTTCTTTTGCGATATAAAATTTATTTTTTTTTCTTAAACATTAAATAAAATATCATCATGCAAATTTCAGGCAAAAGAATTATTTTTATTACGTCGAATACTATAAACCGAATCAATTCTTAAAATTTTTTGTATATTTTGTTTTTACTAAAATTCATGATAGCTCAAAGATAGACAAAGTGATACTTTCCTCCAATTGATTAAATATTAAACAAAAACATAATTTGAAGAACAAATTAAAAAGAAAACATTTATTTCCTATATTGTTTAAGCCCAAGAAGGGACAGATATTCAGATATTTCATTCAATTAGTTCTACATTTAATGTTAATTTTTCGTAACAAATCAGTTAAGCCAATTGAAGATTAAAAAATAAAAATACAATTCATGCAATATGATACTTAAAACACCCTAAAAAATTAGATTCCGTTCAAATGAAATTGAAATAAATCTTAGACTTCTTCCATTTTTAATTGAAAAGATTTGTATTGCAGATTTTGTATTATGTTTATGACAATTGTACATAAAATGATAAGATGCATGCAAAATACGAAACTTAAAAAAAAGGTCTAAGATTTATTTCGATTTCGTTTGAACGGAATCTAATTTTTTAGGGTGTTTTAAGTATCATATTGCATGAATTTTATCTTAATTTTTTTAATCTTCAATTGGCTTAACTGATTTGTTACAAAAAATTAAAATTAAATGTAGAACTAATTGAATGAAATATCTAAATATCTGTCCCTTCTTGGGCTTAAACAATGTAGGAAATAATTTTTTTTTTTTTTTTTTTTTTTTTTTTTTTTTTTTTTTGTTCTTCAAATTATGTTTTTGTTTAATATGTCAAGTTTTTTTAGTAACTACTGCATTCAAACGAACTCATTTCAAAATTAATAGAGGGTATCCTCATCAGGCTTTGATGTATGCGGTATTGCATCACAATGTGCGATGCAGTTAACCAATGTATAATTCAAAAAATATTTCACCACTGTAGTAATGCAGGTATCTGTAGTTTGGACAAAAACTTCCAATCTGAAAGTAAAAAATCTATAATCAAAACATAAAAAATTAACTTCACTTAAATTTAGATACTCTATTTCCCACTCAGGAACGCTATGAATGCAAAAATAAATTGTGTTGAATCCTTACTGCTAATATTTAACAATATTATAGCTGTGATACAGTAAAAAAATAAAAAATAAAAAATAAAAGTTTTACTTAAATTTTGTTACCTTATTCTCTCCCAAGGGATGATGCAAACACATCAGAAAATCATTACTTAAGTTTAACTTGGGGTATAAATATTTCTCATCTCGGAAAAAAATACATTTTAAAATTTAAGTTATGTAATTCCTCACTAAGTTCGCTACCAGCGTAAAAATAGCTTTCCATTTGAAACTTTATACTAAAACATAAACTTGACCAAAGCAAAAAGTTATTCTGAAAATATCCTTTTTATTTCCACTATGACACCCTATTCACCTTTTTAATTCTTGAAAAAAAAAAAAACTAGTTCAATTTAATATTTATTTCACGTGGAAATCTTTCAACTAAAAAGAAATAAATTATTATTACGGCTTTTGAAATTTTTGCAACAATGAAGAAAAAATGTTACATTTTTTTTATGAAAAATGTCCGTTGATTCTCAATGAAAAAAGCGAAATTTGGAACTATTAAGAAACATATTTGAATAATGTAAAAAGAAAAAAATTGGCCCATGTTTCTCTCTGGGTTATAATTCACCCTATGCAAAGGCATTTTACCATTCGTTTTGGCAAACGTTTTTACACTTTAAATTTATAATATCATTAGAATTAGTAAAGAATATAAAAATGAGTGGCATCAGGGACAAAAAGGTGGGAAGAAAAAATGAAAAAGTTATGATCTCCGTAGGCTTTTCTATGTTAAATTAACATTGAGAAGTGACACTGGAAATAAATAAGTATTGCGCTGCCGCGCAATACTTAAATATAGAGTGGAACGAAATGACGGACACCGCGGGACTATTTTTTGGAAGTTCCACTTTATGAGGCAAGGTGATTTATTATGAAGATTTTTATGTATGTATATTAAAGATATGGAATGAAAAGTTTATATTCGTCCATTTGTGCTTATTTTTAAAATGCACTTAATTTCGTTTTTCAGTTCATCATCAGTAAGTCAGAAAACCTATGTAAATCGAGGTGTTGTGAGAGATCCTTCATCCTATAGGAAATTTTGTCAGACGGTTGAAGATCTAATAAAAAAGCAGGGGTAAGCTTACCAATAGGATTTTAGTTAGATTTCAGTGTTCACTGTATTGTATAGTGTTGGTTACATGCATAATATTTTTATTGCGGAGATATTAACAAATTTAATTCAACAACACTTTTCTAGTTATCGTTTTAATCTAATGACACAGTATTTATAGTGCTATCATAAGAGTAGAAAAATAAATCATTCCTTGTTAGGTTTTTGCATACAAATGGTTTATTATATTATGATTAAAAGTAATTTAATCTGGTAAAATTAACGGGTAAGTCTTTAATGCATTTAAATTCCTAGTGACATGATTGTTTAAATTAATAACTTTTGTGATGACACGCATGCGCTTTATGCACTTTGTGTTACTTGCTAATCTTTTAATGTCGAAGATTTGAAATAACATAATCTCATTTTCCAGTGCTTCATGTCTTACAGGTAAAACTTTTGTATTGCGAAGTATGGACGTTCGTTCTTCATCTGAGATAAAGTTTTGTCGAAAAGTTATGGAGAGCGGGAAGCTTGCCATTAATATGTTACTTAAATTTCAGCAGATATTCTATCCTATTGTGTTTGTCATATAGACAATATTGTTATAGCAGAGATATTAACACATTTAATTCAACACTATTTTTCTAATTATCTTTTTAATTCAATGACATAACTGTTTATATTTTTATTATAATAGTAGAGAAATATAGCATTCCTTATTAATATTCTGTATGGATACGATTTACATCATGATTAAAAGCAATTTACTGGTAATGTTAATGGGCAAGTGTTACTTATATCCAAGCCCCGAGTGAGAGGGTGGTTTAAATACCACATATAATTTTCGTGCTTGCTCGAATGAGCTCTACGTAAACCACTGTATGCTATTTAATAATCCTGCAAAATCGACGATATAAAATGATTAGTTGTTGTTGTTGTTATCGTTATTAGTAAACGAAAAAGAACTACTTTTTATTTAGATGCTGTTTTAAATCATTTATTAGATTTTTTTTTCAAAAAATATTTCAAATTGTAGCATAACTACTTAAAGGAAAATTATTCTTTTCTGGAAAATAACGAATCCGTATGCTGTTATATATATTTTTAAAAAAAGACGGCAATGTGGCAAGCAATTTTCTATTAATAAAAAATGTTAGATATCGATTTTCCGTTCTTGGAACACAATAAAAATAATGGAGAAAGCTTAATATCTTGGAATATATTCAAAATTCTTCAATTCACATGCAATCGTAAGTTATGGAAAAATTTATATTTTCCTAATGCAAAATCGAGAATCCCTATCGATATCTCACAGTGGTTTTTAAAATTTTATTACATGTATTTCTTTAAATTTTTTTTGCAGTTTGATTATTTAAAACTTCAATTAAATTTTCCTTTTTATTGCATATTTATATTTATACATATGTATTGTTTACATTTATATACATGTTTGATTCATTTTAATTATCTTTATTTTTTCATACAGATCTATTGAGAGTTCGCCATCATCTAAATTTAAAGAAAGTTCAACAGTTGGTGATGCTTTTCATGAAGAAAACTGTCAAAAGTTTATGAATGTAAGTGAAATACTGAAATTCTTACATTTTTTCCCCATCAATATCTTTAATTGTTTTTAGCGAACTCCAAAAAAATGAAAATTTTTTGGAGGAAAAATTTCATGATAAGCATTCTGCTAAAATTTCTGCTTAGCTCTGAACTATCGATAAACTATAACAATGTTATTAATTAAACGGAAATTGTCCTGTACATTTTAGAAAAACTGAACTTTATTACGGAAAACTATTGACATCCCGAATTTTGAAGTGCTCTCGGTTCCCTCTTTTGTGTGCCAGTTTTCGTGCCATCAGTGTGCTCGTCACAAGCTTGATTAACTTATCTGAAACGTGTCATCCTAATTGCATATGTTGAAGTAGTTGCTCTCTTTTGTGACTCCACGTAACGTATATTTTACCTGATGACAAAAAATCTAAATATACATATTTTGTGTGTTTCTCGCTTTCTTTGAGCATTCATTAGGTGCTAGTATTCATTAGCTGTACTACGTATCACTTTTTGGCATAAAATTTCCTTATTATTTCCTTATTCCATAGTACAGTATATTTTTTATAAATATTATTTTACCTACAGACAACGGGAATACAATAACTATAGCTGAAACGCATCTAGACTAAAGTTAGGGCACAGTGAATGCCTTTGATTAATAATCATTCTTACAAAAAATGATCAGATCTGAGATTTATTAATCCGTTTTACAGATGACATAGCATTGATTTTACGGTGTTTAAGTATTGTTCCGTACGCATTTCATGAACTTTAAAAAAATTCAATGGATTTTTTTGGTGCATTTATTCAAGGGAAGTTCTCTTTAAATCAGAGCTGAGACAGGAAAAAAAAAGATTTCCCTCTTTAAAAGCAAATGAGAAATGCTGAAAAACAACAGATATGCGTGTGTAAAAGATTTTCATTTGTAAAAGATAGTGTGTAGTCGGTAAATGTATTTATATGTCGTAGAAATATAAATTCTTTGTGCACTTAGCTAATTTTAGCTTTGTTTTTGAAAATTTCACTGAACTGCATGGCATCATTGTATAATAATTTAATAGTGAAATAAAGTGTTGCTAAATCTTACGATTAATACTTTGCAATAATTAAACAGCATTCGAAAATAGTAAAAATAAGAAAAAATACCTTTTTTTTTTTTATTTCACCTTCTTAAAAATTTCAGTTTTAATCCTATTTTACCATTTTTAATGATACCTTCTTAACTATTTTTTAAATGTAATTTTTGTATATATATTTCAAAATATGATTGCATAACTTCTAAAGGCGTGAAAAATCTTGCGTGGGGATTCACAGCAGCATAGTAGTGTAATACGGTATCTGATTTTCGACTAGCTGTTTTTTTTATCAAGAAGATAATAGTATTTGGCTTTAAAAATGTACCTAAGTTGTCTTAAGTTATCTGGATCTGTTACTATTAGTATGTATCGAGCTTCTGCTTGTATGTCTGTGATTATGTGTAAACGATGTAATTTTGTTGTGACTGTGTGTACCTCATGTGACTTTAAAAATTTTTTCCTTTTTTACAGATGATCATGAATTCGGCTGAGTATTTACATATTCAAGATAATCTCAAAAATCCTAAATTTTACAGGGATCTCTTGTACAAACAAGCTTTAAAAAAGTATGAATTTTTTTTTATTATTATCAATTTATGAAATATTATATTAAGTCATCAGCAAAATAACTATTAGTTACATTTTAAGATTGAATTTTTTTTGTTATTGTTGTTATTGTTCAGTTTGAAAATTATTTTTTTAAATGTAACATTCAATTTTAAATAGAAACATCAAAACAAGTACTGATGAAAATCATTTTAGCTTTCATTTTCGCTATTTTATTGTGTGTAGTTAAACATCTGGGAAAGGTTTTCTATACCACAAGCATATTACTAACGCATTATAACATTAAAAGAAATGGTAAATAGTAAATAAAGGAACATAGATAGTTACTAATTTAATAGTTAAAATTATATACTGAAGCAAAATTACTGTATTTCGAAATCACATCATCGTTATTGTAAATCCCAAATATTAATTTGTTTAATAATTTCAAAAAAATATATTTTTTTTTTCATTTAATTATTTATGCATTGCAGCTAATTTAAAATAAATCAGGTGAAACATTTAAATGTTCAAATAATGTAGTGTACAGTTAAAGAATTTGTAGAAGATTCCTATAAAAGATTCTTTGTATTGTATTATAAAAGAATATCTATAAATAACTTTAATGACACTTACAGTAATCTGCTTCAGCCTCAATACACTTTCGAGAATGTTCATAAAGATGTTGTAAGCTGTAACGAGAGGCTTCGTGGCACTCGATACTCGACTGAAGTGTTGATTTTGTCAAATTGTTACATGGCCAGTGCATCTTCGATGACACCTTTCAATCGCTCGCCAGATCTGCGTCATTGGATTAATATTGTAAAATGGCGACATGCGTATAAAGTGCCTACTTAGGCTCAACTTTTTGCGAAAACTAAGGCAGATCCTCATTCCAAACTTGGCGATATTCGCGTGGACGGTTTCGATTGCACGAGCGAAACACGTTGACAAACCTTAGTATTTTAGGACATCGCGAAATGCTGGGCGATTCATTTCTGGCCTCAATCATTTTGGCTAGTGAAATTTTGTTGCCCGGATTCCGTTATGCCCTAACAGATACATCGTAATAGAGGCAACTCTCTGTATTTTGTTTGTTGTCGATTGTCAACATGTTTCTAGCTCAGACGCGTTCTTCTCTCAACACGTTTCTAGCTCATGGATTTTCTCCCGTAACAATATCAACAACATTACATGAATCTCCAGGGCAGCTTTTCACAAAGTGTAGCAGGCTGCTTTATGCGCAGTGATGCACAGTACTTGCATGCACTCGGTTCGAAAGTCAGCAGAAGTGTTTCTGCTTCCGCATAGTGTCTCCGATGCAGCGGTCATGTCTTGATTATTCACTGCATGTGCACCCATCAAGACTATTTTGCGTTTATTTTAGACGCATCTTGTATTAAGAAACATTAAACATTTTTGTTTTAAAATTCTAGTTCAGCGGACTCAACTATTAAATAAATAAATAAAAAAAGAAATAATTTCCGTCTTAAAATCTAATTCAGAAATACATTGTTAACGAATCACACTATAAATATGAATGACTCGCAACTTGTAGTTGCTTGTCATTTAATTTGCTCTCGAATGATTCCTTTAGAGATGTCAAGATTTCAGCCCATCTCGTAAGCAAGATGTTATCTTGAAATAATTTACATTAAAAAAACCCTATTTTGCTCTCTTCATAACTTGTGAATATAATGACATGAACTTTGTTCAATCAGCACATTTTGTGTCATACATTACTGAGGAAAGCCCAGATTAAAATGAAGTGGATTTTTTTCAAAATGTGTCCTACAATTTGGAGGTTTGACAACTTGGTTTAAATTAATGCTACGCTGCCTCTATCAATAAACAAACTGGCTTTTATATAAAACTCTTTTTGAATTTCTATTTAAATCCTTGAAATATGTATTTATTTTGTAGCAATCCTCGGAAAAACAATGGAGTCCTTTTGGATATTTTGCCTAGGATTCCTGAGGAGTGTGCCATCTTAGATGATGTGAGAGGTGAAATTTCATGCGGGGACGTAGCGGTGAATGAACCTACAGAATTGGTTTCTAATAATGAAATTTCTAAACCGGTAAGTGCAGTTTTCAAGTCTCATAAATCCAGTTGTAATACATAATTTTTAAATAAGTACAGGAAGTTCCATAAATACGTTTACATTTTAACATTTCACAAATATTTAAAAAACGTATCTTTGTTTCGTAGCGCAGTCCTCATCAAAAGATATTTTGTGATAAATGAAAAATATACTTAAAAAAGCCACATAAACAATATTTCAAGAATTCATAAAAAAAATGAACAAATCGACGTATCGATATGCAATTTACACAAAATTTTTGGCAAATGGTCGGAAGTTTAGTGGAAAAAATTGTTCAATGAGAGTTTAACCTATTTTTTGGCCACACACATTTCTACACTTTGGCATGTCTTAAGGTGCAAAACAGATGCACTTTTTTTAATTAATACGACATTTAACGACTCATAACAACAGTTTCATAGGAAAAGCCTTGAATCAATGTTTTCAAAGCATATGAAACACATATGTTATATATTTAAAACAAATGTATTTTTTTAAAATATTTCGTTTAGTCATATTTTTGGAAAATATATAACTAAAATTTAAAAGGTAGTTACTAAATAGGTTAGTTTGACTTTACTTTCAGAATAATGAAGGCATATGCCAAATTTAGCTTGCCATGTTTGATTTTCTGAAGTCTTTTACAAGAAATAGTGTTAAGACAACTAAGACGTTATTTAAAGAGTAATATCACTTTCAACGGTTCAAAATTTAGATATTTTGGTTATCATTGAATCCTTGCAAAAACTGTAGGTATTATTGTCCCATTTATGTTCAATTCTCCAATGCAATTTTATAATTTAAAAAATTGTTTTTATAATATTCGAGAATAAAAGCATTTAATTACTTTCAATTGAATTTGTTTTTAAATCCTGTTACCATTTAATATTTTCAACTTTATATCAAGAGAATTATTTTGCCTTAGAAACACTTAAAGTATTCTTTATTCCCATGGAATTCAAATTTTATGGGTTAGAAATGGATATCGAAGATAAAATTAATTTTGAAATTGCAGAAGTTCCACAACTAATAAACTGTAACGAAAACATTAAGCATTCTTTTTTTAGAACAGCAATTTCAATAGGACCACCTATTTTCTCTCAATAAATTTGATCTTTTTGAAAATTAATTTGATTTTTCTGCGGAAATATGTCGGATTTTTTCGAAATGGTTAAATTTCTATTTGTCGTGTAGCTTTAAATAACAACATGTTTGATTGAAGAATTGTACTTTACTTTAAATTGATGAGAAACAGTATGTTTTTTAAAACTTTTACGTTTTTCACTCCAGTTTGCTTTTGGACTTTTGGACTCTCGTTTCGATGAGTTATCGATGAGTTATCCGCCTCAACCGTTTGACTCTGTATTTTCGAAGCGCTCTCCCCATCAGCTATCCATTCGCCATTTTTAAATATATCAAATAAATATCAACTTTTTTACATTAAAAAATGTATATCTAAAGGAATTTTTATAAACATTTCTCTTTAAAATTTAAAAATGATTCCCTGGACAGTTTTAAATTTCAGGACATGATTCTTGTGCTACCCCTTAAAATATCAACAGTGGTTTAATAGCTGAATGGTTTGGAGAAAAAAAAATGTATATTGTATCCATTGACCAAAGTTCAAAACGACAAGTTTTAAATAATTTATTTCACTCGTATTTCCAGAAAAATCTAACAGAAATGAATGTAGCTACATGTCACTTTGAGTCAAATTAATCAGTATCAATAGTCACAAACACGCGAAAAACAAATTCCTACTACCTTTTTCTCCTCCAACATAGATTTCTAGTTTGCTTCTGATTCTGCGGATTTTGAAATTTTTTATATTAGATTTTCATTGGAAGCTATGTTGAAATATAAAATAACGACCCACTTTGATGAGTGAATTTTTAAGTAAAAATAAAAAAACTAACTTGTTAAAAGTTTCAAAATAAAGGAATATTTTTATCATTAAATTTCAACAAATATTTTCTTTCATTATGTCTTCAGACTATAGTATTTATAAAGTGGGGTTCTGATTTTAGATTGCAAAGGGGAGTTAAACATTCACTGGTATGTACAACGATGGTGGTTTTTATGATCACTGGTCAGCTTGGTTTAAGTCAACAAGACTAGTTTTTTTGTTATTGCATTTCCAGCGAAAATGAGGATCAACATTCTCCTACTTTACCTGCCACAGACACTAGAAAAATAGGCCGTAATAATTCACTTTTTTTTAATGAAAAGGACCCCGTTGCTGCATTTAAGGTTCTTTGCGTGCAAATTATAGTCATTTACTGTTTTTTGTTAAAGTTGAAATGTGTTTCTAAATTTGGTTTGTCTGGAAATGCTCTAAATCGCGTAAATATTTGTTTTGATTTGATAGCTTAAGAGGGATTGCTCACACGAGGAAAACAAGTCAGTAGAGCATAATGTCCCTCCCGGTTTATTTTATTAAGGACTTAAAGAAATCCGCCGAAAACGCTCGACAAGGGCGGGATGGGTAAAAAATTAAACACCTACCCTGCCTAGCGCGAACACAAACGCGACACGGGACGGAGCAGTTTGAGTAGTAAATAATAATAATACTAATAATAAAATTTTCTCCATTTAAGATTTAGTTATATCTTATTAGTGCAAGTCTCAGTTGTAAAACAAGAAATTCTCAAAGGGAATAAGATTCAAGTGATGAACTGTGCGTTTATGAGTTTCCTCATTCTTGTCTTTTAAGTGGTGATATTACAAAGCGGAGAAAGAATGGTACAAAGGATGACTGTGAAAACTCCAGCACAAAATAGTTTGCTAAAAATACTTCATTTCCTGAAGAAGACCCAGGCCTGAAAGACTCGGTGCGCTGTTACATATAACTAAAAGGGGTCCGCGTTATTGCTATTAAAATCATACTTTCTATTCGTAAGGTTAAATGTAAAATTCAGTTAGAGAATGTAGCATTATTCTTTTTATATTTTTTAGTGGCAGAATGGCTTATCGCTTTCAATCATTGAAAATAGAGGGCGCTATTTATAATCAAACGATTCTGATCATTAATAGAGTGTCCTTTGATGCATTAGGTTCTTGGTAGGTGCCTCATTATTTACTTCCAGCTTCATCGGACAAAAATGTTATTATAGGTTGTGTGGGGTGTTCGTGCACAGAGGAAAACGGTTTATGTAGGAAAATATATAAAATAGATGTCAGTATGTCAGGGGGGAGCATGCACAGTGCTTGTATGTTCGGATACGGGCAATGAAAGCACGAATTTTAAGAAGGCGGTAACGTATTTAGAATGAAGTACTCTATAGAATAATATCAAATGAAATATAAAATTATTTAATATTTTTTTAGCCAATCTGTGGCATCCATAAACATCTGTCAGCCATTTAGCTTCTTTCTGTTCCCGTTTCTTTTTCAAAATATTCGTGACATTGATTAGTAAGGTAGTTCCTAATAATAACTACTATAGCATTAACCTAAAAATTTCAACTGAAGAAAATAATGATGTAAGAATATTTTGTATTTGTTCTCTTTAATGACTCGTTTCTTTCATTTACAGGAACAGCCGAAGGGGAAATTCAAGTGCTTCAGAAAATGGCTGTCCAAAAAGTTCTGTTGCTGTTTTAGAACCAAAGATCCACCATAAGCGAACATATAGAGTCGGTGCCAAAACTTCTCATAATCACCACAAGCATCCATTGGTACCAAAAAAACAAAGAAAAATATTATTAAAATAGCGAATACCAAGCCTCTATTATTATCAACGTCATTCATTGTTTGTAAATTAAAATGAATCATTATACGACAATAGCATTGATAAAGCCTCAATTCATAGAAATAAAAAAATACAATAGAACATGTGTTTTTCTTCTCATTTTTGTATTTAAATACTGTTAAGTGGCAGAGGTTTTTTTTTTTTTTTTTTTTGTATCCCGGAAAAATGTGGCATCGATTACGATGTAGGCACAATGAACAAGGAAAAGAAATACTGTTGTTAGGATTGTTATGTTGTGTTCCGGAATTATGGTCGATCCCTTATGAGCCTCTAGTAGTTATTTTAGAAAAAAACAAAAGACATATATTTGTATGGAAATTTAGTACATTTTACGAGGGTGGTTCAATAATTACTGTCCCTAGCGTATACAAATTATTTTTACTGCAATGGTTGATGTGGAATATCGAAGCCTAATGTGTTAAATGCCTATATGCTCAATTTCAGAACCGTAGCTGCTATATAAGCATAGTTTTGGAGGGAGGGGTGAAGTTTTAAAGAACTATTTTTGAGGGAGTTTTTAAGGAGGGGGGTGAGGGTGAAATGCTGGTTTGGAGAGCTTATGAGGCTATATGACAGACATGACAGTGGATGAGATGCGGATATATCACTATGATCCCGAATCCAAGCGATAGCAGTTATGTTTCATCCACTGTTTCAGATCTAGCCCCATAAGCTAAGAATCAGCCTTTAACCCTCACTCCCCCCTTTTCACTCCTCCCTCCAAAAGTATGTGAGTATAGCAGCTACTTTTCTGAAATTGAGTCTATAGGCAATTAAGACATTAGGCTTCGATATTCCACAACAACCATCGCAGTACAACTATTTTATATATACTAGGGACAATACTTATTGAACCACCCACGTATTGTGTATGAATTTTATATTACTTGTTCAAACGCGTAAGATAGATGAATGTATGTAAAATGATGTGGATATGTAAAATATATATATACACTTTTAAAACGAAAGAGCCAAAATAACTCAAGTTGAGCCGAAATCCACTCACCTCATGATTTGAAAGTCAGCTTCTCATAAAGAGTTGAAACAACTTGAGTGAATGAGTTGTTTTTAAGCAACTCATGGTTGAGTGATCTCTAGTTAACTCATACTTGAGTGAAATCAAATCGTTGAACGTAAAATCCAGTAGCACTTGAGTGATTTGCAACCAACTCATACTTGAGTGAAATTAAGTCATTTAAGACTAAATCCAGTAGCACTTGAGTGATTTGTAACCAAGTCATACTTGAGTGAAATGAAATTAAAGACTAAATCAGGCAGCACTTGAGCTCTTTATAACCAAGTCATACTTGAGTCAAATGGAGTCCCTTTTACAGTAAATTCAGTAGCACATGGGTGATTTGTAATAAATTCAAACTTGAGTGAAATGAGGTCATTTCAGATTTAATGCAGTAGTTCTTGAGCGATTTGTAACAATTCATACATGGATGAAATTAACTCATTTAAGAGTTCATCCAAAGCCCCTGAGGGATTTCTAAGAAACTCATTCTTAAGAGAACTCGCTGAAAATTACAAAAAACTTTCAGCGATTTCTAATCAACTGGTAAAATAAAATCATGTCATTTTAAATGAAATTCAATAACCTGTGATTGATTTTTCTCAACGAAATTCAAAATAACTTAGAATTCTTGCCACATTTCAAATTAAAATAATAATTTTTATGCTCTATAAAAATTACATTTTATCATTTATACCTCTGAACATTTCATTAGTAAAACTCACTATTTCCCAGAAAGTTCCTTTTTATCACTGGCATTAAACATTTAGACCTCTAATCATATGAGAAATTTCTTCATTGATTTAATTTTTAATATTTAATTTCTTATTTAATTTTGAATGAAAACTTTCAGTATTAAAATTAATACTAAAAAGAAATTCTCAGCAAACAATGAAAGTAAATAAAACATTGATTTAAAAAAAAATTATAAAATAAGAACTTATTAAAATAAGGAGTTATAAAGGCAATTTTTGGAAGTAAGGATATTTAGAGTAATATTTAAAACATACTTGTATACAATTATAATATTCAATTCTTGATTTATTAGCTCCAATTTAAATTTCTTTTTACTGACATAAAAACAAATTTATGTATCAATGTTGCAACATGGATGGATTCTCAGATGATATTTTTTCCTATGTCAATTCAATGGGGGAAAAGAGGCGATTGAATCATTATACAAAATTACATAGAACTTGGATGAATTTTTCATTACTATTCTCATGAATCAGACTTTTTTAAACTTTTGAATTTTTAGCATCAGTATTTTCTTAGTTTAATTTTAAAAGTATTGGATTTATTAAGTGAAATAAAAAATACTGATCTCAAAATTGCAAATTTGAAAAGAATATTCAACATACAGTAAACCACCGTTTATCTGCTGGCAGCACACCCACAGTCTCATTTTTCTCTTTTACGATATCACTTTGTGGCAAAGTGTTGTTTAAAAGACAACAATCAGAAATAAAGAATAGGTGTTTGGATCAGTCAGCTTCTGATGATGTAGTGCTAATGTTAAGTCAATGGGATTTTTCCCTTTTTTGTCTTTGGCGATTTCAATTTTGCATTTAAATATTTTCCAATATGAGAGTTCATAGCTTCATATTGGTTTATGTAATTGTAATTCTTATTTAATAGTAAATGACAATTATTTTTTTTTATTGAAAAAATAATTGTGATAATTAGGGGCAGGGCATAGGATCTTTATGCAGGCTAATTTTTAATTTTACGATTTTAGGGTTTTTTTTTTTTTAAATTTAGATATCAATTTTAGAATTGGTTCCAAAAATGAAAATATTTAAAATAAAATATAAAACCTAAGTTAAAAAAGTAAAAACTAGCCAGCATACAGATTGTCTTCATCTATCATATGCAAAAAGAATCATGTACAAACATTAAAATCCAAGCAAGATATTTGAAAATAGCTTCCGCATAGCTTCCCCATTATCACAGGGTCTTGTCAAACGGCTAGTGTTAGGCCTTAATGAGTAAAACTGAAAATATTTCAAAAAAGATAAACACGAACCTATTACATACTTTGTTGTAATTATCGCTTTATTTAATTCACACCATTTCTTAAATTGACTAACTTTTAAAGAAATATTAATTGTTAAGCTTTTTTATGCTAATTAATTAGCACTGAGTGCTAAATGTAAATTTAAAGCAGTTCATATATTTACAAATAAAAGGAAATATTAAAGTTATAAATTAATTAAATTTAAAAAATCAAAAAACCCGACTGCTTAAAAAGAAAACTAATTATTTCTCATCAATGTGAAACTGTTTTTTTATTTTTTATATTACTTCCCTATTTTTTTATTTTTATTTACATGTATTGATGACTTTTAAGTTGTGTTTAATTTGTTAGTTCTTATCTATAAACACTGTTTTGATGAGGCCTATAGATGTCTATGATAGATGTTGCAGCAAATCTAGAGATCCTACCTACGCAACTTCCAGGTTGTGTAATATTTAAACGGAGCTTCTGACTGTAAAATAGTCAATGAAGCAGTCTTCAATTTGAAAGACCTATCCAATGATATGCCACTCAATATTGTGTGTGAAAAAAAATTTCGTCTCAACCGCCATTTTGAATTTATAAAAACAATACCTAGCCTATAACGATCGGACGGTTAAGATGAATCGATAGAGACCTCATTCATTGAAATCCATCCAGCCGTTGGGATGTTGAGGATATAAAGAAATCCACTTACCCAGATACGCGTGAAACACATAACCTTTCTTGGCAGTCGGGTAATAAATAGAATATTGAAAAACAAACTTTGGGTTCACTAACATTTGAAAATAACTTTTAATGCAAATGAAAATCTAAAATGGCCTTTTACCGACCAAAAACATACAAATGTGTCTTGATATGCAAATGTTAGAAATTTTATCCATTTTTCATGCACTATGTGTACTTTGATTTGATTTGGATTCAAGTATACTAAAAGTTATAGCTGGAATTTTGGTCAATGATACCTTTTTGTTTTGGTACACTAGTTCATGAAGGACCTTCTACTAAATATTGTAGTATAAAAGTCAAATACATAACAGAGAAATGGATGTATTGACTCAAACAATCTGCAACTTAATTCTTTATAGCATTTAAAACATTTGTTGAAACTTGAAATTATGTTCAAGAATAACTGTTTAGAATTTAGGTACTGGTTAATGATTAGAATGAACAATGTCTTGAATGGATAAACACCAACCCATTAGGTACTCTCTTGCAGTTATTCCTTCTTAATCTTGTTGCAATTAACTATTAATTTTATTCAATGTTTCTTAATTCTACTAACTTTTAAAGAAATATAAAACTTTAAAATGGCATAAGATTATAGCTTTTTATGTCAAAAGCAGGAGCCAAATGTGCAATTTAGAAAATCGTGAGGGTAAAAAACAACATTATTTACTAACAATTTTATTT
The DNA here is from genome assembly GCA_963932465.1 of Maratus speciosus. Classification (NCBI taxonomy): domain Eukaryota; kingdom Metazoa; phylum Arthropoda; class Arachnida; order Araneae; family Salticidae; genus Maratus; species Maratus speciosus. The sequence goes on along the minus strand of OZ010791.1, from coordinate 13,430,836 downwards.
AACAAAAAGAAAAAACAAACAAGCTTAGAATTGGTAGCAATTCTTTTTAACAACAGATGGAGTGTTTCAACAACACCTTTAACTGCACATTTAAATATTTTCATTTAAAATTCTCTTGTCTAACACAAGAAAATAAGTATTCTTCTCTGCTGAAGATCCTTGAGAGATTCGATAGGGTTGTTGAATTCCACTCCTCGCAATGGAATTGCATTCCTCCATGAGGTCACTATTCTCCTGTGTTAAATGAAAATATTGAAATTAAGTTAAATAGCAATAATTGTAACGTAAAGGAGTGATTATGAACCTTTTAAAATATTTTAGTTTTTAGATTAAAGTAAATATAAATACTTAAAGTCTTAAGCAACTTCTTAAAAGTCTCAAGCAATATTATAAGATATTGTTGAAAATTCACTTTTGTTACCATTTTCAAAATGTATACAAATATATCTTTTTAAACAATAGTTTAAATTTGGGGGGGGGGGATGAAACTACATTTAAAATTAAATTTATTCTAAATATCTAAATATGAATGTGTATACCGAGGACGTTCCAAGCAAAATTTGGGGCGTATGTAGCACCCTTTCACAAAAATCTAATAAAATAAGCCCCTTCACAAAAATCTAATAAAATAGGCCCCTTCACAAAAATAAATTTAATAAAATGAGTCCACAACAAAATTACTTTTAATAAAATAGGCCCCCTTCGTAACATTCTTTTTCAAAAAAACTGTTTTAAAATGTGTAAATTGTAAATAAAACCAGCTCGCTGAAAACAAACTTTAGCAAGGGGATTTAAAGAAGTTTTGTCAAATTCTTCATTTGAATTTAAATAACTGGATTTCAACTTTCGTTACAAAATGTTGTTTTTCACAAAAATATAATAAAATTCACAAAAATAACTTTTACTTTTCACAAAATGGGCCCTAAGAATAAAAATCCACCCACCCACACACTTCCCCATGCATATTCTGAAAGAAGAAAAAAAAATAAAAAGCATACACTAAAACTTTTAGCTTTATATAAAATTACACCACTGAAAATTCGGCCAATTGTGAATAAAATGGAAAATTAATAAATGAAACCCTCTGTGTGATCACACTTATCCACTTGTTTAAATTATTTTACTTCTCATACAATCTTAAAATAAATTACCATTTTAAAAATAAATTTAAAATAAAAAGGTCTTAAGCAAAATTATAAAATATTGTTGAAAATTCCCCTTTGTTGCCATTTTCAAAATGTATACAAACATTCTTTTAAAGAATAGTTTAAATTTGGGTGTGTATGTGTATGTGGTGGGGGGAATAAAACTACATTTAAAATTAAATTTATTCTAAATATGAAACGTTTTATTACAGCAATGATGTTTAACCTTACCCCATAAAATCTAACTAAGCAGTCAGATAGCAATTTTCTTCCTCAAATGTAATCTGAGAGATACATGTCTAATTTAATGCAGTACTAGATAGTACGCGTCAAAATTTGACGATAAATAACTTGAATGTTCCATTAGAAAAATTCTTGAATTTTGAATTAGTTGCTTTCAAATTATTGAAATCGTGACAAATTTTTATATTGCATAAGTGATTCCTATTTCTTGAAGGCGATCTAGAGGGTTCTGTCAGTCTAACCTATTGAATGAAGTGAAAGAACTTTAAGTTTATAATTTACAACCAATTATGCTTGCCATTTATCAGAAATTTACCAAAAAATGCTGGTCAGAGCATTTATTTTTACTTACTACAATCTCATTTTTTTGTTGAAAAAATAACAATATCTATTTTTATTTTTTTAACTACACGACCTTTAAAAGGTGCCAAGAATTTTATTTATATCAGTCTCATTCTCTAAAAGCCTAATTTTGAAACTTGATGCAATTAACGATTTATAATATATATTTTTTATTACTTGAATTCTATTTTACTTTTTTCTACATTTTTTAAATATTAAACCATGGATATCAATGTAACTTATTTTATAGTTCTTATATGAATATTTTCCTTTCTTTCCGCTTTCTTTCTTTATTTTTTTACGGAAAAGAATGGCAAACTTTTCCTTCTGACTCCCTCACTTATTCTTGATAATGGTAAAAATATATAAACAAAAGTTGTAGATCAGCTCAATTTATTTAATTGATAATTACATGCAAAACATTTTAGGTTAAATATTTTAAATATAAAATTATTTTTTCAAAATACAGTAGAACCTCTTTTATCCGAAACTCTTTTAACCGAAATCCATTTTTAATGTTTTTTTTTTTCTTCTGCTATTACATTCCTTCTATATACCATTACATTCAAATCCATTTTGATTTTTTTTAACTATCATACTCCATGTGCGCAAAAGGTCCTTTCCGAACTACGAGTACATATAAATATTTTAGATCCCCTTTCTTAGAGTTCCTTTGAATTTAACTTGAGCTCCCGTAAGCCAAGGGGTGGAACGAAGAAAACGAAAAAGGTAACAATTCTGAAGGACAACGCCTGTTTTCAAATAGGAACAGTCTCTAGACACATTTTTCCTATTTTATCGTTCTGCACGATACACCCCATGCACGATAGATGACATTATTCTTTGAAACCACCGGCCAACCGCAACCGCCTCTACACGCTGTCGAAATTGACTCCAGACAATAGTCAGATGGGTGTTGGGACGTTTACCATTACATACACAACAGCTGCCCTGAGAGCTGCAACAGTGTTGTGTTATTGACTATTGAAGTCTACGCCCCGTACATATCTGGGTATCTATGAGGCAACAAGTTGAGGATGACATGGTAGACGTCTGCACGGGCCGGAATTTCCAGTCCCGGGCCCCACTCGTCCCGGTGTAAAAATTAAAAGTTCAGCCCGAGCCCGACCCGACACGATTCAATTTCTACAAAAAATTCCGCTTTTTCTCGACATACAATTAAGATTCTTTTAATGAATTCTACATGTGTATTTATGGGAACATTTTACAGTATATTTTAGATAATTATGTATTCTCAAAATAGAAAACACAATAGCAACATTAATAATGACTTATAGTCTTAGACGTTTCAAAATTCAAACAAGAATTCATTAAAAAATTAATATACTTTAGAATAAAGGGTTAAAAACGTAACTTTTGCAGCTGTATAATGAAAAGTAGATTTGTGAAAATATTTCTCTGTCATTTTAAGGCTTTTTTCAAATCCAAACGAGCTACATTCTGACACATTTCTGAATTCATTTCTTTTCGAAAAAGGGTAAGATTAACAGGTATTCTTATTCAGAAACTACATAAATGGCTATGTTTTAATTTATTTTTATTTATTTTTTAATATAAAAGCAATATATTTTTGAGAAAATACTGCCAAAGTTAGCGTTTTGGAAAAGAATTTCCGAAAGCGATAGCACGGGAAAGGATAAAAACATGCAGTCAAGTGACAAGAATCTCTTATATCTCTGTAAGTAATTTATCAAATATGGAAAGCGCTATTCGATTCCAAATCCCTTCAATGTCAGGCCTTTCAATTATGCCTTTACAGTTAAAAATGAGTCAGAAAATGTGTCGGAAAGTTTCGCATTGTTAGGCAGTGAATTTGAGTCCACCTTAAGGTATCATGTAACTGTTCCAAAAATACCGTTAACAGAAATTCATTATCGCTCATAATACTTTTGCAAAACATAATGCAATCTCGGTCCAGCACGAGTCTGCTGAAAGAATTAAACCCAGGATCAGACACCCTGAAAGTGTCCAATGGCGATCTGTAAGATGGACATGTTACATTTCTGTATTGATGATGTCAAACTCGCATCGGCTCATGACGCACATTTATATTTCTTCTCGCGAAAATCATATTCATTGAAAATGTCTCATATTTTATAGGTTTGTGTAAATCTTTATATCGGGCCGGTAGGCCAGCTAAATTTTTTTATCGACCCGACCCGGCCCTGCAGACTCGTTCAATTTCTTTGCCTGCCCGGCCCGGCCCGGCCCGTTTATTTTGCTTTTTGGCCTGGGCCGTTTGAAAGTTCGCCTTCATTTCGCCGGGCACGGGCCTCGGTCTAAGCCCGGGCCCGTGTAGACCTCTATGACATGGTCATGAAAACTTTTGACCATCTATTATTGCATTGTATGACCTGTATGGAATAATGAAAAGCCTTGTTCAAAAACATACTACCTCTCACGTGTTACAGAACTAATCCAGAATTTATCTATCTATCTATGTATATATCTACATATATCACTTTTTTATGGACACGATAACTTCCATAATTCTGCATAAATCTTTTCCAAACTGATACATAAAATCAAGGGACATAAAATCTCGGTCAAATTCGTTAATGGGCAAAATCGGACCAAGGGAGTGGAAATAGGGAAGGGTTTTGTGAAAAACGAAAAAATCCTATAACTTGTTAGCTATAAAATATACCGACTCAGTTTAAAGTTATTATTACTTCTAAAAAAGGGGCAAAACATTTATGTATGACAGATTTTTAATAAAACTAAAAATGGGCTCAAGGGGCGAAAAAAATAGGGTTTTGGGGAGAAAAAAATACATAACTTCGTCAGCTCTCAAGATATCAAATCCAATTAAATTTATTATAAATTGTCTTAATATTATCTACAACTTTTATATTGACAAGTTTTTGATAGAACCAATTCTGACTACAAAAAAATTAAGCACGAAAACAAAAGGAGTGAGTTGAAGATGAAAAAAAATTCCATAACTTCGTCCATTCACAAGATATCCAATCCGCATGAATTTATTATATATGTTCTTAATATTATCTACAACTTTTATATTGACAAGTTTTTGATAGGACCCATTCTTACAGCAAAAACAAATTAAAAATACATAGAGATTGAAGAAAAAAATATCGTACTAAGGATGTACTCAAATTCAAACCGCTTATTTTCTGAATCATTTTTAAATTCATTTTTGCTTTCAAACGCATCCATTTGGTAGATTCTCTTATTCAGAAACTATATAATGGGCCTTAACGGTCGATTTTTTGATAGAGACAGAATATATTTTAAAAAATGGTCAAAGTGGGCATTTTGAACCGAATTTCTCGAAGCGATTGTATTCCAAACGAAAAATATAGCCCTACTGGAAAAATAAATGTTTATAAATCAAGTTCTAATTATTTGAACGAAAAATAAAAACATAGGTAGCTTATAAATCTCTTCAAAAATCACGTCAGTAAGTTTCATGTTTTTCCTTTTAAAAATGAATCTGAAAGTGTGTCAGAAAATTTCGAGTTGTTGAACATGGAAAAATATATTTTGAATAGTGCCTTAACATGATTCTGATAAAACCAGCTCTTATATAAAAATGAAATTAAAAACTCGCGAAAAGCGGCTAGATAAAATTATTAAAGTGGGTTTATCTCTTATCATGATTTAGTTTTTGTTGGTGAAATTAGTACTTAACTTCGTACTACCTGCACCTCTAGGTCGACCCGGCGGAGATTTTATTTCTCTTTAAAGCAACGCCCCTTCCACACCGCAACTTTAGAAGTACCCAGAACCCAAAAATACGCCCTTAAACCTGAATCCCTCTTGTAATCGATGGTGCAATTGGTTTTTAATAATACGAATTTTAACCCTTTTGAAAAAATTCACGACCGCAGATCACTTTGCGTCTTACGGAAACATTTTTTTCGTACGGTTCCGTATTTTGAGACAATCTTTTCAGAGCATCCCAGCAGACAAAATTTACAGCACCTACTAAAATTTCGAAACGCCCAAACGAATATTTCTTTACAAAAGAAAGTGTGTAAAAATTTGACGAAAACAATAAAAATCGAGGGGTTTCGGTGCGGTTTCGCTCGACTTCGGCTCAAGCTGTCACTACTAAATATGCATATTTTTTTACCGAAATTTTAAAGAAGGCTTGGATGCAGTTACATTTATAACCTACCTGCTAAAATACGCGGAGTTGTACGGAATTTTAAGAAAGTTTGTTTTGAAAAACCAATTTCAAAATTTAACATAAAACATAAAAAAAAGAGCAATAATGTTAAAATATGCCAATATTTTTATCATGCTTCAATGTATTTTTTCACACTTATAGGACGTTCTATATTCACCACGTCCTTTATATTTCCAATAGGACGTAATATTCCAATTTTTTAATTCGTCAATTTAATTAAATACATGGAAATCATAGAACATAAAAATTATGACGTAACATTAGGTATAATGTTTAAATTTGTAAAAATGTAAAAATGTTTAAATTTGATTTGAAACTGCTGTTAAATTTGTGGTTTTTTATTCATTAAAAATTAACTGTAAGTTATTTCAATTCCGAATAACTTTAGTTGCCTCGGCCATGTCGTATCACATGTAAGTAACATTTCACAATTCTGGCTTCCAAACTGTGGATTTGTATAGCATTACAGACAGACAGACAAATTTTCATTTTTATATATTAGATTAAAATATTAGAGAAATGGGACGATAAAATAATGACCCTATTTTAGGGGTTGTATCCAAATTGAAGTTCGGCACTCGATGGTTGAAATGCTACAGGATGACTAGTCACTTAACTATTCATGTATTATGTTTTACCAATAGGACCATTTACACTCGCTTAATATCTTTCGACTATTGACATCCCAAATGTTTCATTAAAATGAATAAAAAATATTTTTTTTTCAAATGATGCTTTTCTGGACATCCTAGACGGGTCCCTTAAACCGTCATTTTGACGTTTTTTGCTCATAATTCCAAAACTACATGGAAGAAAAATTTGAAATTGAAATTTTGCATGAAGCAGAACATAATAAACATAAATCTATCAAAAAAAAAAAAAAAAATGGTAGATTGCAATTCAGATTTTTTTTCGAATATTAATTTCATAATTCATATTATAAAAATTTTTTAATTACAAATGCAGTGTATTTATGTTTGGATTTTTTAGTATTATAATTAAACAAATAAATTATCACATTAGGATTATAAGTTCAGGAGATATTAATAAAAAATATGAAAATGTCATTTAACATGAGAAACTCTAAAGTTTGAATGTCTATCATTCAAAAACTTATCATCCAAATGACTTGAAATCTCATTTCTAGGCATAATGTGGACCGAAGATTTAAAATAGAGTGTCAGAATTGGGTGTTGCCATTGGAAAAAAACGAAGTTTGGCCTGGTTTTTATTTGTATATGCCCCCCCTAAGCAAATTTTATAGAGACCATTTAAAAGTAGACTTTATTTTCAATCATTTAGTATCTGTCATTTTTTTTTCTATTATAATTAGTTGCAGAGTTAGTAGGGAATGTTTACTTTTTTTCTCACGACTTTCGAATGACATTTCTTTGAAAACTGTTACTTAATTTAGGGAGCTAACTTAAATAATTTTCAAGCATGATTTTAAAAACAAAATCTACAACAATGATAATCCGTTTGCTAGGGTAATGAAAAGTCGCCAGTAACAGCTAAGTTGCCATAATCGGGCAATTAATTTCCAGAATAAATTAAAAACCTTATTCTTTTTTATATTAATCTTCCGTATTAAGGTCGTTTTTAAATTAATATAATTTTATTAAATTATATTCTTATAAATTCTTCCTTATAATTACATTAATATTTATTTTAAATAACATTGGAATTGCTAACTTGGAAAGTGAAAAAAACTAAATGTCAAGAAAGAAAAGCATACATTTTAGTCACCAAGTGCTTTATCAATTCAAAACATCAAAACGGTTAGCAAACTATACAGGAAATTTGTTTTCGCTAGAAATTTAACTCTACATCCGCTGAACGGATTTTCAGTGATCCCGTAAGTCTAATTTATGCGCTTACTCTTTTTCAAACAAAACTGTTATGAGAACGTTAATAAAACCAAATTTCATTTCAGCAATTAAATAAATAAAAATAATAATCTATGAATTAAATCCCATGAAATTGGGTGGGCTCGCAGTCGCATCTAATGGGTACATAGTCCTTATCAAGTTGGCGACGCTGGCTATGGTCCCCAAAAATACGGCACTTAGGCGCTCAATAGAAATTTGACAAAAAAAAAAAAAAAAAAATTAAATTCTCTAGGGGTTTTATTTTCTTTTTAAGATACTTTAAAATTTTATATCTATTTCCCACTGAAGATGCTGAAATGATAATTTTTGTTTTTGTTCCTCTTAATCTTAATCTACTTTTTCCCTTTTTTTTATTTTATTTGCTACTGCTGCCATCTATCCTCAATATTAAAAACTATAACTGTTTATTTACATGAGAGCATTGTAGAAAACAGAAAACCAATTCGAATATATGAATAGAATGCAAGATCATTAATTTATTAACTTCCTAGTGTTTCCATTTATAATTCTTATGAGAAATTACGTCCCCAGTGATGGCAATTTAGGATACACGGTAAAAGGAAGATTTGGCGCCCTTTTAAATCAATACTCAGTTAGATTCATTAATCATTATCTATCATTCCTTATATAATTTGAAAGCCATTCTAATCTGATATCCAGGGCCGTAGCAAGGTCTTCAGAGGCCCCCCCAAAACATATTTTTCGGGGGCCCCCCTCTAAGGTTTTAGAGAAATATCTATATTTAATTTTCCACCCGAGTTCCATTTTATAACAATACCAGCGCAGTTTCGCTGGTCGAATTTTCCAAAACGAACTTCAGATTGAACGAATTTGTAGTTGGGCTGCACTGCTTTCGGCAGCGTACACCCATAGGGGCTATGTCCGCTCCGATCTTGAATCATACGAACCTTGAATCATTGTAATTTTTTTATTTAGATCCAGATTAAATTCAAATTTTCAACATTTCGTTCCCGTTGCTACAGGAACAGATTTGATATTCTTACAACGTGAATTTAATCAAAGGACTTGCAAAATTTAACTGAGAATTCTTTCATTTAGGAAAAAAATGTCAAAAAAATCGCCGAAGAACGCGAAAGAACGCCAAAAATTGCATAAAAATTTTCAAAGTTCATAGAGATCAAACTTTACTTATATTGGGCTAAAAGATTGAAACCGGGTTTATTTTTTTTTTACGAATATTAAAAAAACTACCAGAAAAGTGAAAAAGCTAAAAATCACATAAAAATTCTCGAAAATTTTAAAAACAGCAGAGGACAAAATTTGGCAAAAAAGTTTGAAACTGAATTCCTTTTACAAATGTTATAAATTGCTAAGTATTGCTCATAAACAAAATAAATAAATAAAAAATATGGAAGTCGTTTTCGTATTTTCAATTTTCTCTTCAGTTTGACAATGCCATCCGCGTGGCCCAGAAAGATTTTTTTTAAGCAGAAAATATTCACTTATAACAATTTTTTTCCCGCTCGGATTGGTGCCTTTTATTAAATACATATATATGTACGGATTTACTAATTAAAAAAAAATACTTTTGGGATGTTGTTTTCATACATTCCGGTTTTCTCCAGTTTAAAATTGTCACCCAAATTGAAATTTAAGAAGAAAAAAAAATACCTTCGGATAGAAGGTACCTTTCTTTGGGCATGGTTGACGGGTTTCCTAGTAGCTAATAATAAAGACAGACGTTTGTCTGTCCAGAGTTTTTCTTTGTCTGACCAGATGTTTTTCTGTTCCGTACAAAATTTGACAGGAAGGTTACCTATATGCCTAAGTGGCTCGAAACAGGTTTTTAAATTTTTTGATTCGAATTTTTTTCATTTAATTTTTTACGATATTTTTTGTATTTTTTCGAGTTTCGTGCTTTTTTCCCCACATTCATAAAAAAAATCTATTTTCAATCCATCTTTCCATTTTAGCCGAATATAATAAAGTAGTCTTCTTCGATTTTTAAATATTTCGCGAATTTTTTATGTGATTTTTAACTTTTTTTTCGCGTATTTTTTTACATTAGTAAAAGAATCAGGTTTCAATCTTTTATCCCGATGTACTAAATTTCGTCCTTTTTGCGATTTTTGAATTTTTCATGAACGTTTTTCTTTTTTTTTTTTTTTTTTTTCCTTTTTAAGACCCCTGTGATTAGAAGAGATTTTATCTCACATTTGAAGAAACTTTCGTCTTTAGAAAGGAAAATTTCTAGAAATTTTGATGTTTGATTCGCGACTTCTTCGTGTTATGAAGGAAAAAAGTCATACGTTCAGTTTCTAATAGGGAAAAGTACAACGCAGAAAAGTTGGCGGAACACTCCTGTGATTTGATTTGGCAAAAATGCATCTTCATATTTAGTAAGTATGTTAGGTAATTTTTATGTTAGATTGGTGAGTTTTCTATATTTTCGCAGAAAATGAGAAAATCAAATCAAAGCTTTTTTTGTGTGTGTGTTTGAATAAAAGAAAAAGTTACGGAAAAAATCCTTCAATTTATTGGTTTCTTTTTTCTTTTTTCTTTTTTTTTTTTTTTTTTTTTTTTTTTTTGAGAGAGAGTGTAAAAGGAACCCAGTTTCTATCTTTTATCCCAATATAGTAAAAAATTTACCATCTGTGGCACAGATTTTTGACATCCCTAAAAGGAACCAGGTTTCAGTCTTTTAGCTCAATATAGAAAATATGTCCATAGAAATTTCTGAATTTTTCACGAACGTTTTATGTGATTTTTAGCGTATTTTTGTCTTTCACGGCGATTTTTTCGCATTCCAGTTACAATCTTTTGGCTCGATATAATCAGTTTTCTCTCAGCGATTTTTGAATTTTTGCCCAAATTTTTATAAGATTTTTACACACTTTTTTCGCGTTTTGCGGAGTTTTCTTGACATTTTTTTTTTTTTTTTCTGAAACCGAAGAATTATCCAGTAAATTTTGCTGCTGTCATAATCATCCTGTAGCAACGTGAGCTACGATGCTGGAAAATTTTACTTTTATCTGGACACTATCACTTTTATCGAAAAAAATCATCGAAATTCGAAAAATATCGAAAAATTCAATGATTGTTTGATTCAAGATAGGAGCGGGAATATCCGGAACAGGTTTACGCTGCGGAAGGCAGTGAAAGCCCCCCAATGGAGAACTCCAAAAAATAGGTTATTTTTTTTTAAAAGCAATTAGCGAAGCTCTGCTAGTAGATTAAATAAATACACAATGTAATTTATATATAGTTAACATAAGTAATTTATCGAGACAAGAGAAATGAAATGTTCAAAACGTCGAACATAAGGGGATAGGCGGCATATGCAATGCACATAGATGCCCGCTTATTGGGGTTCCCAACGAGATTAAGAAGCATATATTTTTTGAACATTTGAAAAAAAAAAAATGAGGCCTAAAAGTTTTGAATCTTGAGTTCCGAATTTTGCTCACTTTTAAGAGCGGCCCCCAAAAAGAAAATTTATAAAGTATTTAGAGCCTTCAAAACTTGTTTCATCTGGGCACCTTTAAAAAGAATGGTAGCTATAGAAAAAAAGGGCATGTCTGTTTTGGTTAAAAGAAGTAATAGTATTAAGAAAGTTTTTAACCTTATTGGGGCCCCAACAAGATTAAAAAGCATATTTTTAAAACATTTGAATAATAAAAATTGGGCCTAAAAGTTTTGAATCTTGAGTTCCAACTTTTCCTCACTTTTATAGGCCGCCCCAAAAAAGTCAATTAAAAAAGTATTTACAGCCTGCAAAATTTCTTTCATCTGGGCACCTTTAAAAAGAATCGTGACTGTAGAAAGAAAGCACATATCTGTTTTGGTCAAAAGAAGTAATAGTATTAAGGAAGCTTTGAACCTTATTGGGGCCCTCAACGAGATTAAAAAGCATATTTTTAAAACATTTGAATAATAAAAATGGGGTCTAAAAGTTTTCAATCTTGGGCTCCAACTTTTCCTCCCGTTTATAGGGGGCCTTAAAAAAGTTTATTAAAAAAGTATTTAGAGCCTGCAAAATTTCTTTCATCTGGGCACCTTTAAAGAGACTACTGGCTATAGAAAGAAAGCACATATCTGTTTTGGTCAAAAGAAGTAATAGTATTAAGGAAGCTTTAAACCTTATTGGGGCCCCCTAACGAGATTAAAAAGCATATTTTTAAAACATTTGAATAAAAAGATGAGGCTTAAAAGTTTTGAATCTTTGGCGGCAACTTTTCCCACCTTTATAGGGGGACCTAAAAAAGACAATCCATAAGAATTTAGAGCCTGCAAAATTTCTTTCATCTGAGAACCTTTAAAGAGAATGCTGGTTATAGAAAGAAAGCACATTTGTTTGAAGGAACTGATAGTATTAAGGAAGTTTTGAAAATGATTGGGACTCCCAACGAGTTTAAAAAGCCTGTTTTTTAAGCATTTGAATAAAGTGAGGCCTAAAAGTTTTTAATCTTGGGCTCCAACTTTTCCTCAAGTTTATAGGGGGCCCTAAAAAAGACAATTAAAAAAGAAATTAGAGCCTTCAAAATTTCTTTCATCTGGGAACCTTTAAAGATAATGCTGGCTATAGAAAGAAAGTGCATATCTGTTTTGGCCAAAAGAAGTAATAGTATTAAGAAAGCTTTGAACCTTGTTGGAGCCCCCAACGATATTATAAAGCACATTTTTAAAACATTTGAATAATAAAAATGGGGTCTAAAAGTTTTCAATCTTGGGCTCCAACTTTTCCTCCCGTTTATAGGGGGCCTTAAAAAAGTTTATTAAAAAAGTATTTAGAGCCTGCAAAATTTCTTTCATCTGGGCACCTTTAAAGAGACTACTGGCTATAGAAAGAAAGCACATATCTGTTTTGGTCAAAAGAAGTAATAGTATTAAGGAAGCTTTAAACCTTATTGGGGCCCCCCAACGAGATTAAAAAGCATATTTTTAAAACATTTGAATAAAAAGATGAGGCTTAAAAGTTTTGAATCTTTGGCGGCAACTTTTCCCACCTTTATAGGGGGACCTAAAAAAGACAATCCATAAGAATTTAGAGCCTGCAAAATTTCTTTCATCTGAGAACCTTTAAAGAGAATGCTGGTTATAGAAAGAAAGCACATTTGTTTGAAGGAACTGATAGTATTAAGGAAGTTTTGAAAATGATTGGGACTCCCAACGAGTTTAAAAAGCACGTTTTTTAAGCATTTGAATAAAGTGAGGCCTAAAAGTTTTTAATCTTGGGCTCCAACTTTTCCTCAAGTTTATAGGGGGCCCTAAAAAAGACAATTAAAAAAGAAATTAGAGCCTTCAAAATTTCTTTCATCTGGGAACCTTTAAAGATAATGCTGGCTATAGAAAGAAAGTGCATATCTGTTTTGGCCAAAAGAAGTAATAGTATTAAGAAAGCTTTGAACCTTGTTGGAGCCCCCAACGATATTATAAAGCACATTTTTAAAACATTTGAATAATAAAAATTGGGCCTAAAAGTTTTGAATCTTGAGTTCCAACTTTTCCTCACTTTTATAGGGGGCTCCAAAAAAGTTAATTTAAAAAGTCTTTAGAGCCTGCAAAATTTCTTTCATCTGGGCACTTTTAAAGAGACTGCTGGCTATAGAAAGAAAGCACATATCTGTTTTGGTCAAAAGAAGTAATAGTATTAAGGAAGCTTTGAACCTTATTGGGGGCCCCCAACGAGATTAAAAAGCATATTTTTAAAATATTTGAATAAAAAGATGGTGCCTAAAAGTTTTGAATTTTTGGCTGCACCTTTTCCCACCTTTATAGGGGGTCCTAAAAAAGACAGAAAAGAATTTAAAGCCTGCAAAATTTCTTTCATCTGGGAACCTTTAAAGAGAATGTTGGTTATAGAAAGAAAGCACATTTGTTTGAAGGAGCTGATAGTATTAAGGAAGTTTTGAAACTTATTGGGACTCCCAACGAGTTTAAAAAGCATGTTTTTTAAGCATTTGAATAAAAAAGTGAGGCCTAAAAGCTTTTAATCTTGGGTTCCAACTTTTCCTCCCGTTTATAGAGGGCCCTAAAAAAGACAATTTAAAAAGAAATTAGAGCCTTCAAAATTTCTTTCATCTGGGAACCTTTAAAGAGAATACTGGCTATAGAAAGAAAGAACATGTCTGTTTTGGTCAAAAGAAGTAATAGTATTAAGAAAGTTTTGAAGCTTGTTGGGGCCCCCAATGATATTAAGAAGCATATTTTTTAAACATTTGAATAATAAAAATGGGGCCTAAAAGTTTTGAATCTTGAGTTCCAACTTTTCCTCACTTTTATTGGGGGCCCCCCAAAAGACAATTTAAAAAGTATTAACAGCGTGCAAAATTTCTTTCATCTGGGCACCTTTAAAAAGAATAATGACTATAGAAAGGAAGCACATTTGGTTGAAGGAAGTAATAGTATAACGAAGTTTTGAAACTTATTGGATTCCTAAGTGAGGTTTAAAAGCATATTTTTTAAACATTTGAATAAAAAAATGGGCTTAAAAGTTTTGAATCTTGGGTTCCAACTTTTTCGTTCTTATATAGGGGGCCCTAAAAAAGACAATTCAAAAAGAATCTAGAGCCTGCAAAATTTCTTTCATCTGGGCCCCTTTAAAAAAATGGTTCCTGTAGAAAAAAAGCGCATATCTGTTTTATTTGATGGAAGTAATAGTATTAAAGAAGTTTTGAACCTTTGGTTTCACCTTTTTCACCCATTGATAGGTGCACCCCAAAAATACTAAAATACCATTTATTTTTTAAGTAGAACTTACAGCCTTCAAAAACTTTTATAAAGAATGGTGGATATAGAAGAAAAGCACATATCTGTTTTCTATTTCTAAATCTGATCAAGATCTTTGACGAAAAAAAAAAAGAAAAAAAAAATGAATTTCGATAAAACAAAATAAAATGTTATTAAAAATACATAAAAAAATTATTTAAAAAGTAAAAAAAAAAAAAAAAAAAAAAAAAAAAAAAAAAAAAAACATTCGGCTGAAAGATACAATAGCTCACTACTGGGCCCCTGACTTTGCTCAGGCCCCCCCCAAATGGGGGGTATGGGGGGCGGTCGCTACGGCCCTGCTGATATCCTCCACAAATGTCCAACCTGCCCTTGTGGTATTATGTTGTTGAGAATAACTTATAATGAATAACTTATTTGGGTAAAATTAATCAACTGAAATGAAACGAAATCTATGGGTTACATTAAGCTAAATTATCCTTTTTGGTGATGCCATCTATACTTAATATAATGAACTGTACTTCCCATGCAAATTTGTTTTACGTAACCGGGGTCTCGATGCACCCATAAACTTCGAAAAAGAAATACCAAAATTACTTAAAATCTAATTAATTAAATTTTTTATGAAACACAATATGGAAGGATCTTAAATTCAGCTTATTCTCGGCTATTAACTAAATACACAATAGTTTTAATCAAGAAAAAAAGATAACTCTGAATAGTGGCATAAATTTGAAATTGGAATGGAAATATATATATATATATATATATATATATATATTAAATATATAAAAGTTTCGTTAGATATTACTTGGATTTTTTTTTAATTGAAAGAAATGGGTTTATTCATAAACTGTTTTCGCAAATTTTATCAAGTTCAATACATTGACTTTCTTTTCTTTTCTGATTTTTTGTATCGGAATCAGAAAGAAATTTTCCATTATTTTCTATAGTGAAATAGTTGTTCAAAATCAATGTTTTTTTTTCAATGATTTTTAGATGAAAATAAATACAATAATATTTTTTTGGATTAATAAATGTTCATAATTTTTAAAATAAGGTATCATTGAAAACAGTAAATAATTTTCTATACATCTTTTATTTATTTATTTATTTATTTATTTATTTACTTATTAATTTCCATGCGGATGGCAATTTTAATTGAAGAGAAAACGAAAAATATGAAAACTGCCTCCAGATACTTTATTAACCATTTGGAAAAATGATTATTGTTCTCGTCAGGATGGGAAATCAAAAGCATATCTGAAGGTTTTTATTGGTTTAATCCTCATTTTATTCGTTTTCTGATTGGTCTATACAGTAATCTGTATTTCCCTTTACTTTCAACAGAGATCGATACTTCTGTTGCCACTATGACAAAAAAGTAATAAAATCTACAAAAAAAATTAATAACCCAGAAACAAATTGAGATACAGCTTTCAAACAAATTGCATTTAAAAGTACATTTTTTTTTCTATACGACGGTGTAAAAAGTAATATTGTGTGATGTTTAGAAGTTTAAGAATGAAATTTCATTTAAAATGGGTTCCAGATTTCCGAGAAATCTGACGATGGAAAAGCCTTTTCCGGAACAGCCAATGAAATGCTTGGATAATACATAAGTTTCAGGTGGATAATACGTACGAGTCGCAGGCGATTTTTGTCGCTTGGAATTTTTACGTGCAATAACACTATTAATGTTTAATTCATGGCGTACGTAATGTATCCGTGCGATTTTTTATGTCTTAAATTTTAGTCTTCGAAAAAATAATTTTACAAATGGTCGTTGTAATTTGATTTTTTTTTCATTCAATTAATTCTGAACACGGTGCAAAAAACCACATAAAAATACTTGCATTTTTAACGGAGTTATGAGCATTTATGTAACAATCACTTTCACAGCCGCACCCATTTAGTTTCAACTTTAAGTCACGTTTGCTCAAAACTTGATTTTTGACGTCTATCCGTAAGATTTAAAAAAAAAAAACTATTTGATGGAATGGCTTTTTTTTTCTCTCTCTATTTTTTTAATAGTAAATATTCATATTGTTTTTTAAATGAAAAGCACCTTTCAGAGAAGAAAAATATTTGTTACAGGTGAGTATTTTTTTATTTTGCTCAGATTTCATTCGGGCTAGAGCAATGGCAATTTAAAACTAAAGAAAAACGGGACATGTAAAAGAGAACTTCATGTATATATACATATGTATATCTTATACTATAATGCGAGCAAAAATTGTGTGTGTATGTATATGTATGTGTGTGTGTGTGTGTGTATGTAAATTTTATCTTAAAAACGGCTCTAACGATTTTGACGAAATTTTGTATTTTACCATTTTCGGATATGATAAGACCATTGGGCTAGGTCACGTGTTCGAGAAAATTCGATTAGTGGGTCATTTTGGGTCGTAATAGGTCAAGGTCAAGCTAATTATATCTAAAAAAAGCTCAATCGATTTTGACAAAATTTCACATCCAACCGTTTGTCGACACAAAGAAACTTTTGGGCTAGGTTACATTTTCGAGAAACTTCGATTAGTGGGTCATTTTTGGGTCACTATGGGTCAAGACAGTTTTATCTAAAAAACGGCTCTAACGATTTTCACTAAACTCTATATTCTACAGTTTTAGATTACGAGAAAACTATTGAGCTAAGTCACTTGTTCGAGAAAAATTGATTAGTGGGTCATTTTTAGGTCACCGTGGGTCAAGCTAAGTTTATCTATATAACTTCTTTAACGATTTTGACGAAATTTTGCACCCTACTGTTTTCGGGCACGAAAAGACCATTGGGATGGGCCTCGTGTTCGAGAAAATTCCAATAGTGGGTCATTTTGAATCATAATTGGTTAGGGTCAAGCTAATTATATCTAGAGAACGGCTCAATCGATTTTGACTAAATTTTGTATCTAGCCATTTTCGGGCACGAAAAGATCATTGGGATGGGTCTCGTGTTCGAGAAAATTCGATTAGGGGGTCATTTTGGGTCATAATGGGTCAGGGCCAAACTAATTATATCTAGAGAACGGCTGAATCGATTTTGACGAAATTTTGTATTTTACCATTTTCGGGCATGATAAGACCATTGAGCTAGGTCACGTGTTCGAGAAAATTTGATTAGTGGGTCATTTTGGGTCGTAATGGGTCAAGGTCAAGCTAATTATATCGAAAAAAAGCTCAATCGATTTTGACCAAATTTCACATCCAACCGTTTTTCGACACAAAGAAACTTTTGGACTAGGTTACATGTTCGAGAAACAGATTAGTGGGTCATTTTTGGGTCACTATGGGTCAAGACAGTTTTATCTAAAAAACGGCTCTAACGATTTTCAGTAAACTCTATATTCTACAGTTTTGGATTACGAGAAAACTATTGAGCTAAGTCATATGTTCGAGAAAATTCGATTAGTGGGTCATTTTTGGGTCACCGTGGGTCAAGCTAAGTTTATCTATATAACTTCTTTAACGATTTTGACGAAATTTTGTACCCTACTGTTTTCGGGCACGAAAAGACCATTGGGATGGGCCTCGTGTTCGAGAAAATTCCAATAGTGGGTCATTTTGGGTCATAATGGGTTAGGATCAAGCTAATTATATCTAGAGAACGGCTCAATCGATTTTGACTAAATTTTGTATCTAACCATTTTCGGGCAACAAAAAAAACCATTGGGATGGGTAACGTGTTCAAGAAAATTCGATTAGTAGGTCATTTTTGGGTCACCGTGGGTCCAGCTATGTTTATCTAGATAAAGGCACTACGATTTGACGAAATTCTGTAATCTATCGTTTTCGGGCACGAAAAGACCATTGGGATGGGTCACGTCCCAATTTGATTAGTGGGCAATATGGGTCATAATGAGTCAGGGTCAAGCTAATTATATCTAAAAAAACGGCTCAAGACATTTTCACAAAATTTTTTAATATACGGCCTTTTCTGGTCATGAGAGGACCATTGGTCTAAGTCACATGTTCGAGAAAATTCAATTAGTGGGTCATTTTGGGTCAGAATGGGCCAGGGTCAAGCTAATTGAATCTAAAAACATGCTCAAAACATTTTGACCAAATTTTATATTACGTATACTGCTTCTGGACATGAGAAGAGAATTGGGCTAAGCCACATGTTCGAGAAAATTCGATTAGTGGGTCATTTTGGGTCACAATGGGTCAGGGTCCAGCTAATTGTATCTAAAAAACGGCTAAAACGATTTTGACTAAATTTTATATTCTATCGTTTTCGGGCTTGAGAAGACCATTGGGCTAGGTCGCATGTTCAAGAAAATTCGATTAGTGGGTCATTTTGGATCACAATGGATCAGGGACAAGCTAATTGTATTTAAAAAGCGCTTCAAAACATTTTGACATAATTTTGTATAATATTGTTTCCGGGCATGATAAGAGCATTAGGCAGGGTCGCACGTTCAAGAAAATTCAATCAATGTGTCATTTTGGGTCCTAATGGATCAGGATCAGGATCAAGCTAACTGTATCTAACAAACCGCTCAAAAGATTTTGACAAAACTTTGTATTACACCGTTTCTGGACAAAATAAAACCATTGGGCTGGGTCGCATGCTCAAGAAAATTCTATTAGTGGGTCATTTTGGTGATAATGGGTCGGGGTCAAGCTAACGGCATCTCAAAAAGGTTCAAACAATTTTGGCATTTTTTTTTTTTTTGTTATACCGTTTCACAGTACAAAAAGACCATTGAAATAGCTCACATACGTCGACGAATTTCGGTTAGTGGTTTTTTGAATCACGTGGATCAAGCTTATTTTACCTAGAAAACGACTAACGATTTTCACTAAATTTGTATTCCATCGTTTTCAGGCTCGAGAAAAGCATTGTGATAGGTCGCATGTTCGAGAAAATTCGATTAGTGGGTCATTTTGGGTCACTATGTTTCACGGTCAAACTAATTGCATCTAAAACAGCAAGAATGATTCAGTGGGGAAAACATATTGAGATAAACAGAAAGCTAATTTTGACCGAGCTTAGCTCGGTCATTCCTGCTAGTATATATATATATATGAGCATATATATATATGAAAAATAATAGAAGGAAAATATTTTTAAAACGAAGGGAGGGGTTATATATTTATTTATTGTAATTTTTCATAGAGGGCGATTTCAAAATGCAGAAGAAACAGAACATTTAACGTGTCTGTGCATGAAAAATCTCTGTTTTCCCGGACACTCGCAGAAGCGATCAGCGGGACAATGGAAGCTGGTTCATTAACGTTCGATGAAGGTTTTTAATTAATAGAAAAACAAAAATCTGAGTATAGCATGCATTCGGATCTGTCTTTGTCTATCCTTATCCTAATTTGGATATTCTCTATGTGCGATAGATTCCCTTAGCCATCAAGCCATCGCGAACTAACAGACAAACACACAGAAAACATCTTTCTTTTATTAATAGAGATTTACAGATGAAACAGCACCAAAACTGGCGATAAATTTAAAATTAGAAAAATAAAACTTTTCTAAAATCAACATAAAATACAAAATAACACATAGGACGCGTTTCGGGTTGGAAATTTTACCAGCCCGTCATCAGTCTTAATAAACACGTGTCTGAAAGCGAACAACGTCACAAATGAACAGAAAGGGCAGAGAGGAGAACTTACAAAGAACGTGTCAGGTGGCGCCAGCTGAAAGGAAAACACCAATAACAGATTGGCACGCGCAGAAAGAGAAAGTGTTGTCAAAATGAATGAAAAAATTAACAGAAAAGAAAGAAGTAATGGAAATTTTTAAAAAAAATAACGAATATAATAAAATAAAAATAAATAAAACTAGAAAGAGAAAGAGAAAACACAAGAAAAACAAAATAATTTATATATAGAGAGAGAGAGTAGTTGGGGTAAAGATACGCACTTTACATAAATTTTTATTTTTAACGAACACATCGGTCTAAATTTATGTGACAAATGATTAAAATGTTATATTAGAGCCTTAGGCACGTGCCACCATCAACCGATGTTCTGTCAAATTATAATTTCGTGAGAAATTGCAATTTTTAAAAAACATTGCTCTGCGTATCTTTGCCCCATCGGTTGGGGTAAAAGTACGCAGTGGTGGGGCAAAGATACGCAATGTGTATTTTTGCCGGTTTTTGCCCCATTTCCAGTAAAACAAATGAGTTATGTAAAAGCATTAATAATTTACCTAGTATCTATAGCTAAACTGAAAATTACAAGTTAAATCGCGAAAAAGGAAAAAATGACCCCAAACAGCAGTTTACTTTTAACTGCTGTGACAAAAATTGTTCCATAAATACTGTGAGCGGTCTCCGAGACCGCTTGATCGTAGAATAAATAAAAGGGTTGGCTGACTCATAAGATACTGTTTCAGCGTTATACTTTATGTAAAGGCCTAGTAAAATAAAAATTCCCTCATTCAGAAGTCTTTAGCGACACTACTAAGTTTCCAAGAGAATCAAAATTAAACTAACATCAATAGTTACACTGAAAATTACAAGTTAAACTGTGAAATCTGAATATAGCAGCGGTCTGTGAGGCCGTTAACAGGAGTTACGGGTTAAGAATTATAACAAAAGCGTTTTATGAAACAAGAATATTCATTTTTAACAGTACACTGTTAAAAATATCGTGAAAAATTACCTCTGTTTTTAAAGGCTATCTATTTTCTGACCAATGAGAACGCTTTATAGGTGTTTATATAGCGTTTTCTTTGGTCAGAAAATAGAGAGCCTTTATAAACAGAGGTAATTTTTCACGATATTTTTAACAGTGTAGGTAGGTAGATATCTACGTTCTATATTTAAAAAAAAAACAACTTGAAAGATGAAAAGGTAGTTAACTAGCTTATATTAGTTAAGTAGCTATTATATTTCATACAATACTAACTTAGAAAAATATAAAGCTTTCCACAACGTTAGTGTGCGTATCTTTGCCTCAAGACGGATGCATACTTTTGCCCCATTCTGCAGTATTTTGCTTAACTGGCTACTCACAAGTTTAAGCAAATGCGATCGAGATAAACCACACGGCATTTAGAAGCTAAAGATTTTCCCTTCCCCACTGAATTTTTGGATTTGTAAAAATTCGAGTTAGTGTCAGCTAAACAATAAAGTGAAATTTAAAAAATATTAGAGCAGAATTCGAAAATTTAAACTTCCCTCATTTTTTGGCACGGAGTGCTACTTTTTTCACAAGGTTTGAACACACAACTACTACACTTGAAACCAAACTACTACCTAGCGGTGATGATTGTAGAAATGTTGCTTGATATTGAATCAGCCAGTGCGTATCTTTACCCCCCCCCCCACCCCCCCCCCCACACACACACACTTACTCTATATATATTAATAAGCTGGAAAAGCGTAAGAAAAGAGGGAGAAAAGAATGACAAAACTAATTTCCTAGCTGAAGAGAAAAAAGGCGATGATGAGAGATCATTGACAAGTTTATCGGAATTTTTTTAAATAAAAAATGTTTCGTGAAAAACCCAAGTGACTGGAAGGGACAAGTGAAGAATTACTTGAGGCCGTGGAGAAATTGAATCAGTGATTTTAAGTCCTACAGAGAGAGGCAATCGAAGATTTAGAAATTTCAATATATTTCAAATTGCAATACACCCCTGATGCTCGCTTAGTCTGAATATTAAAGCTCTTTTAGTTTGACCAATGTAACCTAAATTACAAGAACAAGGAATAAAATAAATGCCTCACTGCACATTGAAGCTGATGATCTAGGTGAACAAAATGATTTCGTTGAAGCTTAATTAGTTTTTGCTAATTTTTCGAATATATCCCTATTAAAATGCTCAAATAATGAGAAATATTTCTTTTTATTTAACAATAATGTTTCAAAATAAAAATATAATGAATTACAAAGAATGCGTTAAACATACTTATTTTACTATTAAGTAAAAAACAATTTAATTCAAACATGTAAGTTAACATTCATTTCTCATTTTATTTTTGTCTACTCAGAATTGCTTAAGAAATTTGTGTAGTCATCCTGAAAAATGAAAATTTTTAAATAAAATCATATGAAAAATTTTTTTTAATGTTTTGTGTGACCCTGTAAAACGTATAAATGCTACCTAAATTATTTTCGGTTGAAAAAATGCTGTTGTGTGAACAAATAACCTATATAAATTTTATTAAATTTGAGATAAAATTTCTGCATATAGACGGTAATGTATCCGATTTTTTTATGTGTCCCAGTAAAATAAATACAACTGCTACGCACTTTGCTTTCACTTTTTAAAAATGCTATTGCGTATCTCAATAACCTATCATAATTTTGTTGAAATTTAATTAAAATTTCTACGTTTTAGCAACAATCTTTCCGTGATCTTTTGCGTTGCCCTGTAAAAAATGCATAATTTCTACGTTCGTCAAATTATAATTTAATACAATTGTCATCGGAAAAACACATGTAGGCAAATTTTCAGTTCAATCGGATAACTGGAAGTTGTTTAAAATTGTCTTACAAGATTTGAACTAATCCCTTATGTGACCATGTAAAAAAAGCGTAAGTGCTACGTTTCATAAATTATAATAATATTGCATTGTCATCAGAACTACATATCCTGAGCAAAGTTTCAGCTCAATCGGATTATTTAAATTAGCTTAAAATTAACTTGCAATTTTTAATCTAAATTTTTATGGAGCCCTGTAGAAACAGTATTCTAAGCAAACTTCTACGTTCTTTAAATTGTAATAATATATTATTGTCATTCAAATTACATATGTATTCATTGTTTCCGCTCAAATGGATAATTAAAAGTGGTTTAAATTTGACTTGAAAGATTTGAACTAAACATACATACATGCACTGCAAGTTAATAGGATGCTTGTTTATTAATAAAAACTTAATGATTCGCAAACTTTCGCAGGAGTTTTTTTAAGTTTCCAATACTTTAGGAATGGCACTTTTATTTAAAAAAAGGCTTATTGTTGAATAATATTTTAAAAGTCAAGATGAAATTTGTAAACAACATCCCGAAAAAGCGGTTAAGCGAGTTTAATATCGCTTATTTTCAAACAAAAATTGTTTAATCTGACCTTGAGAAACCTGTGACAGATGTTCAGCAAACTCGTGCTTTCAAATAAAACAGAATAGTCACGACATGCTTTCAATCTTAGACGAAGCTAGTGCAGCTTTTGAAACTCCCTCAAACCAACTGCGCAAATCACGGTCATAATTAATCGACACCTCGGATTTTTTCGACAAAGCTCGTACGGATCTCCAAAATAGAGACATTCAACTACTAGTCCGGGCAATAGAGGCCGTATAGGGGCTCTACCTAGCAGAATTCATGGTAGTTCTGGAAAAAAGCTTACTATATGTTTTTTGCGTCGCCGAATCCGAATTTTTAACATCCGACCAAAATTTTCCCCGGCAACCCCCCCCCCCCCCAAAAAAAAAGGTTTTTATTAAAAAAATCAAATTTTTTATTGTTTTAGGGAAAAAGTGTCTAGAAATTCAGAAAGTAGACAAAATTTTCAACAAATTAGATATATGACATTATAATTTAGGATGAAGGGGAAAGGGGGATGCGCGCGGTGCTGCGTGAACTAAGTTGTGCAATTCCACTTAACCACTCACACGTTTACATTCGCCCTCCCATCTCCCTTCCGAACTTTCTCTATAAGGTTTACTTTAAGTTTTTTGGGTCGCTGAATCCGAATATTTAACTTCCCCAAAAAATCCCCCCCCCCCACCCCAAATAGTTGTGTTTAACTTAATATTCTTATTGTTTTAGGGGAAAAGCATTACGAAGTTCAGAAGCTAGACAAAATTTGCAACAAATAGGATATATGACATTATGAAGTAGGATGAACGGGGAGAGGGAGGGCTGCCTCTGAACATGCACTGCGGCGCTACGTGCACTAAGTTATGGAGACCAGGCAATAGGGGATTTTACTTGGAAAAATTAATACTAGTTCTGGATTTCGACTCACTATATGTTTTTTGGGTCGCTGAATCCGTATTTGTAACTTCCCACCAAAATTTCACCCTGCAACCCCCGCAAAAATTGATTTTTTGAAAATATTTGGTTTTTGAGATAAGCACGCGGGGAATGTTCCGAGGCAGCCCCCTCTCTCCCCGTGTATCCTACGTCATAATGTCATATATACTATTGGTTGCAAATTTTGTCTAGTTTCTGAATTTCGTAATGCTTTTCCCCTAAAACAATAAGAAATTTAAGATAATAACAACTATTTTTGGGGGGATATTAGGGGGGGGGGGATTTTGGGCGTAAGTTAAAAATTCGGATTCAGCGACCCAAAAAACATAAAGTAAGCCGATTTCCAGAACTACCATTAATTTTGCTAGGTAAAATTCCCTATTGCCTGGACTATACCAGTATTCGCAGTTTTGTCAAATTTCGTGATAATCGGAAAAATTAATTTTGTCCACCTTCAGGTTCGGCGAACCTTTTTACGTGCGCGTGCCAAAAAGTCAGCTAACAATATCTATCGACAGTGTAACGTGCCACAATTTGACATAAAATAATTTTGCACCGTACGATGTTTATAAAAAACACTAGTTAAAGAATCAGTTGCTTTCAAGCATTAATAATTTAAAAAACATTAAAAATCAAAATGCTATTTCTCTGTATATTGGAATAAGCCATTACATTAATGAAATTTTAATTCGTGAATATGATTTATTTATGTAGTATTTTCACTGTAATAAGGAAACAAAAATGCAAAATTTCATTTTAGAATTTTTTTACCTTAATATTAATACAACATCTAGTTATAATTATCTAAGTTGCATTAAACAATGTATCAATAAATTATTGATGAGATTTTTGTTGTTGTATGCTCGATGGAGAATGTTTATGCCTGATTCATATTTTGATAGTTTTATAAATATGCATATAAATTGGATCCATTCTCGATCTTACTGCAGTGACTCTCTAAAAAAATTAATTTGGAAAATGCAGCTTTATAAAATCTTATAGAAAGGCAAAATGCATGTTGAAAACGCTGCATAACATCACACACACACAAAAAAATTCTTTCGATGTGTTAATTCAATCAAAAATAATTGAATGTTTTATTTTTTCACGTGCCAGATAAATTGTCTTACGTGCCAACTCTGGCACGCGTGCCATAGGTTCGCCAAACATGACCTAGATCATCAAAACGTCCCACTGTGCACCGGTTCTCAATAGGAATAGGATCTTTCAGAGAAGATTATTTTATTTTATTAATGGGTTTGTAGATAACTTTAAAATTGAAACGAGAAAGGGATGTCGGAAATGTTCAAACAGACAGGAGAATAAAATGGCAGAACGATAGAGTTAAAATTTGGAGGATTATTTGAGTGAGAAAGAAGACGTTTAGGACCTTGTAGACCTGATAAGCCATAGTGTAAACGCAGCATTAACAACCTTGCGTGCGAAGACTTCCAGGAAGCCTATGAACAATGGAAAAAACGCTGGCAACGGTGTGTTGATATCCAAGGGTCATATTTCGAAGAATTTTAGTTTGCTGTACAAAAATGTTTAATAAACTTTATAATCTTAGACCAGTCTTGAAAGTTTGTGAACACACCCTGTATGTAATCATCTTCTATGTACCGTCGTATACGCAAAATTCTGTACGCTTTATTCAAACATGCATACTCCATTAAAATTATTTTACATATACGGCTTCACGGGAGTATATTTGTTAGATGTAAGTCTTTGCGTGGTTATTTTCTAAAAGTGCATTTTCAATTATAATATGCATTTTCAGGCTGTCGTAATGCATGTTTCTTTTGGGTTCGTCCAATAGAGTTAGAATATATCAAACTTAAAACGGATTATATTTTTTATCAAAATATACTTGCATTTCATACATATTTCATTAAAAAATACGTGCAAAATTCGTTTGTCTTATAGGCTTTATAAAAATTTACATCACAAGTTACTTTATTTAATTCCAAGCCTAACTTAGACATAAAATTAAAGATTCGCTAATCGAATTTTCTCTAACATGTGACATTGGTCTTCTCTTAATCCAAAACTGTACATTACAAAATTTAGTCAGAATCGTTAGAGCCATTTTTTAACTAAAATTAGCTTTACCCGAAGTGACCCAAAAATGACCCACTAATCGAAATTTCTCGAACATATGACGTAGCCCAATAGTTTTCTCGTGCTCCAAAACG
Organism: Maratus speciosus; assembly: GCA_963932465.1. NCBI lineage: Eukaryota > Metazoa > Arthropoda > Arachnida > Araneae > Salticidae > Maratus > Maratus speciosus. The sequence continues at coordinate 13,404,212 of OZ010791.1, read as the reverse complement.
GTTGGATATAAAATTTAATCAAAATTGATTGAACCATCTTTTAGATATAATTAGCTTGACCCTGACCCATTATGACCCACTAATCGAATTTTCTCGAAGACATGACCTAGCCCAATGGTCTTCTCGTGTCCGAAAATGGTAAAATACAAAATTTAATCAAAATCGTTAGAGCCGTTTTTAAGATAAAATATACATACATACACACACACAATTTTTGCTCGTATTATAATATAAGATAAGATATAAATTTTTAAACACATTGAACGCCATGGCACACAAATAGGTGTGCCAACAGGGGTATAGTGGAGGGTATACGGTGGTACATGCTGTATACTTTCTGGATTTTTTTTAAGGAACTCCGTATGCCATCTGTTTCTCAAATAAAGTTACAGCGTATACTCTATAGCGTTTATCCTCTGAATATAGCGTATATCCTCTGGTATTTTTACGACTACACCGATGTGTGCCAGGAATATTTTCCGGGACGTCATAGCTAGTGTTGCCAGGTTTCTTGCGTCATTCAGGACCCCAAACGTTCTGGACACCACTCATTTCTTGCAGTTTATTTAGCCATGGTTCATTGCGGATAAACCTGATATTAGATAAGGCGAAGAAAAATAACTCTAAAAAAGTCCTTCCGGCCAGTGCCGGGAGGAAGAGGTAGCTTTCAAATACCTTATTTTAAAAAAGCCAACTTATATTATTCAAACACACGAAGCTCAATTTAGTGGAAACCGAATATAGGAGATTCAATACTAATTTTTATCAATACTAAATCATTATGAATGAGAATTTCACGAAATTAGTCAGCTTTATCCAAGCTGCTTTTATTTAAAGTAACTTATATTTGGCTGAGATGTTGATGTATACTATCCACATGCTTTCTCACATGGAAATAGGCGAATACGTGTGTTATCGCGTGACAAATGCAAGATCGTTTCAAAATGTTAGCCATACTAGAAATTCAAAGTGCTATAATTCAACCATTTTTTAAGATATAAACAAAAGAACAAATTTTCAGAAACAAAATCTGCTCCGGAATCTTTGTATCAAGGTCAAACACATAAAAAAATCTTTTTCATTTTCCAATTTTTAATACCTCATTTTAAATTTTAAATTTAATTTTTTTTAAATGGCAACCCTTTTGAAACAAGATGGCGAATGAAGCTGGCCAACGAACTCGGTCGAGACATTGGTATGTACTATGTACAGACCAAGTAACATCCAAATCGGTTCATAAATACGCTTGTTATCGCGTGACAAAAATCAGGTCGTTTTAAAATGTCAGCCACAATAGAAATTCAAAACGCTATAACTCAGCCATTTTTTTAGATATAAACGAAACAAAAACTGTTCCGGGATCTTTGTATTAAGGTCAAACACATACAAAAAAAATCTTTTTCATTTTCTAATGCTTTGGTATCTCATTTTAAATTTTAAATTTTTTAATTTTTTTTAAATGGCCGCCATTTTGAAATTGGTTGGCGGATGAAGCTGGCCAAAGAACTCGGTCGAGATATTTGTATGTACTATGTACACACCAAAGTACATCCAAATCGGTTCATAAATACGCCTGTTATCACGTGACAAATATCAGGACGTTTCAAAATGTCAGCCACGCTAGAAATTCAAAATGCTATAACTCAGCCATTTTTTGAGATATAGACGAAACAAAAACTGCTCCCGAACCTTTGTATTAAGGTCAAATACATAAGAAAAAAATATTTTTTCAATTTTCAATTTTTTTTTTTTGTACCACATTTCAAATTTAAATTTTTCTTAAAAATTTAAATGGCTGCCATTTTTAAACAAGATGGCGGATGAAGCTGGCCAACGAACTCGGTCGAGACATTGGTATGTACTATGTACAAACGAAGTTACATCCAAATCGGTTCATAAATACGCCTTTTATCGCGTGACAAAATTCAGGACGTTTCAAAATGTCAGCCACGCTAGAAATTCAAAATGCTATAGCTCAGCCATTTTTTAAGATATAGACGAAACAAAAACTGCTCCGGAATCTTTGTATAAAGGTCAAATACATAAGAAAAAAATATTTTTCCATTTTCAATTCTTTGGTACCACATTTCAAATTTAAAATTTTTAAGAAAATTTTAAATTGCCGCCATTTTGAAACAAAATGGCGGATGAAGCTGGCCAACGAACTCGGTCGAGACATTGGTATGTACTATGTACATACCGAATTACATCCAAATCGGTTCATAAATTCGAGAGTTACAGTATGACAAAGGTCAGATATATATATATATATATATGGATATATATATATATATATCTGACCTTTGTCATACTGTAATATATATATATATATATCAACTTTTGAACGGGGTATCAACTTTTCAACTGTCATATATATATATCAACTTTTGAACGGAGGGTGGTTTCGGGGTCTGGGGGTCATGATCGATGAAAATATACCAAAATTTTTTGAAATCGCTTTCCTCCGAACGGCTGCAATAGGTAGCTTTTTGTAATGAAAGCTACCTAATACTGGTGCCCAAAGCATTTGGAGCCCCAATTTAGACGAGACACCTGACAATATTAGTCATAGCACACGAATACGTGTGTTATTTATATTTTCATTGAAGAGAATTTATTGCTATGAAGTAGAAGTAATGGGAATTTATTACTATGTATTTAAATAACCGGACAAATGCGAATATCAATCGCGCACAGAGGGTTCCGTACAATGAATATATGAATTAGTAAAGGGGCATTGTATTACACAAATATATCATTAAAAGTTGTTATCTAAGCTTTAAAAGACGATGGCGCATAAAAGAACGCCACCCATGTCTTTATGTATACCAAAGCCGCCTCAAGACTACAAGCCAGACACGCCCTTCATCCCCCCACATGTGACGTCACAGCCCGGGGCTGGCTAACTGCCAACGCGCCAGCCCCGAACATTTGAATTTTGTATCTTCCTATTTTACGTGCACGTGCGTTTTACTTAGCCTAATAACATATTTTTTCCTAGGTAAGTTTTATTTTCAAATTATATTTATATGCTATCAGCACAAGTTTTATTTCTTGTGTTCAAAATCTTTTATTTTTAATTTCTTTGAAATAAATTAACTAGCAAATCCTAGTACGATTCTATCAATAATACCGTATCTCAAAACGAAACGATATTATTGTAGTTCTGTTTCTTTCCACATAGAGCAATAATTTAAAATGGCAAACATCCCTAAATCGTGTCAAGACTTATATAATTTAATTTGTATCTTGTCACACCATCCTGTCTTTATAATTTGTTCTGTTTTCTCTAATTCATTAGAGTGACCTTTAATTAACGCCCATTTATTAAAAGACACTTGTCGTGTGAATAGTAACTCGGGTTATTTTGTATGCAGAATTAGTTGAACTTTAATTTGACAACAAATTTATGTATTTATATATATATATATATTCATACTTAAAAATTTAAATATTCTAGAAATTTTCATAAAAGTCGCTGTGAATTCATAGCATTTTTATCTTGTTTACTTCTTTTAAAGCAAACCCCGATCGATATACTTGTATCAATTTATTGTTGTTTTTTAATCTTAAACGTTTGCTATCTTAATAAAAATTCTTTTTATAATTTTTTGTTAAATTATAAATGCTTATGTACTGTGTAAATAGAGCTATGGGGATAATGTTTTTGAATCTCTCTATTTTTGCCACAACTGTAAACAATTTATTTACAAGACTAGAGGAAGGGTTGTTAGTACCCTTATGCAAAACAGTAGTCCCCCCCCCCCCCACACACACACCTTCTCCGCAAAAATCCTATGTGTTTTCATATACATTTTAATGTTTAATTAAAAATAACAATAAATAAAATTATTATTCTATAATTATAAATTTACTTTTAGATCTAGTCAGGAAATACTTTTCATCTCATAAAAATTGATTACAGTAAACTCTCTATAAGGCGGACTCTGTGTAAGACGGAAATCTGTCTAACTCGGAAAGATTTTCAAGTCCCTGCGAATTCATAGACGTAGAGTGAAATTTATATAAGGCGGAATATTGTCTACTACGGAAAATTTTCTCGGTCCCGATCGATTCCGCCTTAGACAGAGTTCACTGTATTTTAAGCTTAAAAGATGTGAACAAACATTTAAGAACCCACACAACATTATTTTGGAAATGAAATATTTTCGTGGAAGGTTTTTGTGTTTTTCGATGTTTTTTTTTTTTTTTTTTTTTTTTTTTTTTTTTTTTTTTTATCAGCTATTACCTAAACATTCGAGGAAAATGAACATAAATTAGGAATATTTTAATTCCAATTGATGAAAGTCTTTTCTTTTTTTCTTTTATTTTTCTCTTCATATGTCAATACATTTAAAAAAAAATCTATTGCTTGTACCTTGCATAATATATCAAACTAATACAAAACTAAATAATAATTTTCTGTTTCATGAACTTGTGGTGTTTTAGTATTATGACAGTTTTATGTTTTTTAATTTAATGGATTTTATGTGAAAATTACCCATTTCTGATAAGTAAAGTTTACAGTATGAAAATTTATTTATAAGAATACTTAATTTCATGTATACTTTAATTTTACTATTTATTATATGCAGGTTTCAAATCACTTAATATTTAATAGGATATTTACTGTATAATTTCAAGCCCAATTAAAAATAAAAATAGAACACAACTTGAATTTGTTTTCATTTAACATTCACTTTTCTTCCACTTTAATTTAATTTTTAAATGTGGGTTTTGGTTGGCACACTTATTGTTATTTATTTATTTTGAAATAATTGAAAGCAAAATAATTCAATTTATGTGTTTAAACTGCAAATTTATATATATATATATATATATATATATATATATATATATATATATATACGTATATATATGTGTAATAATGTATAATGTCTTGTTTTGAATATATACCAAATAGATAATTGATATTGTTTCTAAATTTCAAAGTAGAATAAATAATAAAAACTGTCTACTAAAATAAATTTAATACTTGGAATTTTTTTTTCATTAACGAACGAATTTTCTTTAATGTATCTTTAATTTTAATGCACATTTTCATTGACACAGTGATAATATTTCATAAATATTGTTTTTGTGTTATCGTTATTATTGTTTCGAGTGATCGAAATTAATTAAAAAGCACTTAATTAGCGTCTTTAAACTATAAGTTTTAATTTTTTTTCCCATATGCTGTGATAATAAGTTGAAATATGGAGGAAAGAATTAATGTTTTAAATAACGCATGTGCTCTCCACGGCTGATCTAAGCCCCGCGTCGTGACGTCACGAAACCTTGTGTTTGGCTTGTAGTCTTGAGGCGGCTTTGTGTATACCCAAACCGTCCATGGCTTCTCCGACAATAGGTATCTCCTGCGCTCCTCAACTCCTTTGCTGAGCTCCCGCAAATCGAAATGTGTGTGTAACGTAAAAATGCGATTTTCTCAAAAAGTATGTGACCTAGGGTAATCTCTATAGTTTTCCTGCAAGGTTTAAAATAACTTCTTCTACCCCTCATTTTTTCATAATTTTAGTTTTAGTAGATTCGGAAATAGATGGAGGGAACATATTTTTGGCTTACATTTTTTGACGATATCTCTGAAAATATCTCGTAATACCTAAAATTAAAAGAAATGTATTTTTGATTTCGGCTGTACGAAAGCTCCCACGCGATATACTTAAAAAAGATTATTTATATAGTAGCTAGTATTTTAGTAACTTAATTAACCCCTCTGCATTTTTCCTAAATATGTTTCTGAATGGTTAATAAGCTATAAATATGTGGGTCAATAGCCTTTATAACTTCAGCCAATTTCAACTTTCCACGTTCCACACGAGTTTAACGAGTAAAATGGCCGTGACAGACAGACACAGGAGTGACCTTATAATGGTTCTGTTTTTATTTTTTAAGTACGTAACCCTAAAAAAGCATCATGTGACGCCCCAGGCAAGTTGAGTAAGGCGTTCTACGCTTTAAAATAAATAAAATTTGATATTTTTGAATTAAAAATGTATCCAATTAACACTTGGTAATGAAATGAAGAAATGTTGCTGCGATATGAACAGGCTCGATTAACGCCAAAACCTCTTTGACAATGTCTACAAAAAACTTTGTCCAGTCTCTGGGAGTTCAATGTGTTAAGTCATTATTTAAAAAAATAATATTTTTAAATTGTTTCTTTTTTTACAAACAGAACATTCTGCTTTACGTATCTTTTCTACAGTCTCATATGAAATCCATCTTTTTTTTTTTTTTTTTTTTTTTTTTTTTTTTTTTTTTTTTTTTAACAACAACTTGAAATTTTCTTATTTTAAATTCAAATAGAATGTGGGGTTGTCATGCTGCGAAAGAGCGAGAAGACTTCTCGAGGCTTTAGTTTGAGTGACGCTGGATAATAGAAATTATATTCTTACACGCTATTTGAGTAAATTTGACTTATAAGAAAAAAATGGTAGGCCTGAAAATATTTGTCAATGACGCCAAAAAATATCCACGTTTAACTCACTTTACATTGTATTCTTTAGAGAAGATAAAATCCGCATAAATGTAATATTTTGGAAGGAAATTGAGTTCTATTTGTGTAGGCCCCGATTAAGAACGACAGTCCTTTTTTTATGTGATACCAAACCTGGAGAGAATATATTTCTTGGCAGAAAAAAGCTGAAACCTTTGAATCCTCGACTGCATAATGAGCCTGTAAACAGTGGCATTGAGTTGCCAGCACGTGGACGCTCATTGGCATTTTAAAAGAGATGAGATACTAGCGTATGAAAAAGGCTGTGGCTCACGAAAGAAATGCACAATAATATGTATAAATAAACTATTATTTTAACACAATCAAACTGATTGGTTAAAGTTATCATACGAATTGAATATTTCCAACTGAGCGAAAAAACGCTTAAACGGTAGAGCATTGGCCCTGTAAGCCAAGGATCTGGGTTCGATTCCCGGCCCGGGCTTTTTTTTGCTCAGTTGGAAATATTCAATTTGTAGGATAAACTTTACCAATCAGTTTGATTGTATTAAAATAATAGTTTATCTACGTACTCATCGTTTAAATAGAGTTCCTTTACCTGAGGTGTATTCTGCTGAGCTCTCTATATGACAGACCAGATGTCATTACCAATAAGGTTATCTGAGTGAAATAGGCTCACCGGTTATGGGTCTAGTTAGCTTAACCGGTAGAGCATTGGCCCTGTAAGCCAAGGATCTGGGTTCAATTCCCGGATTGGGCGTTTTTTCGCTCAGTTAGAAATATTCAATTCGTATGTCTAAATAGTATTTTTTTTCTTTTTTAAGGAGAAGAAAGATTATTATTATTTCATTATTTTAGTTATTAACGAATTATTTAAAAAAAAAACATTTATTAACTTTTCATTTTAAAATGGGAACGTAATCCACGTGTCGGAATATTTGTAATGTGTCAATTTTTTTTCATAAAATTTAATACAACCCGCACTGTTTACATGAAACACGCGGGTGTGATGGGAATTAGTCCCTTTTTCAAATTCAATAATTGAAAACAAAAATTAAAATGAGATTATTGCAGGGGCCGGCAACCCTTTTTGGCTGAGGGTCACAATCAACCAAAATGCGTGTATTATGAAGATGTTTCGGGTCAGTGGTAGTTTAATTTTAAATCTGTCTGTTTTGGGGAATAATACGATAAATTTTATTGAAAAAATAATTACAATACGCTTTTTTTAATTTTGAACATAAAAATTACAATTATAATTATCAGTGACCCGGAGCCGAACAATTTTTGATGCTCCAGCTCCAGCTCCGCTCCTAGAGGAAATACTGTGGCTCCAGCTCCGGCTCCGGCTCCAACTCGGCTCCGACTTCGCGCTTTTGAGTTGCAGATTTTAATTTACACATTTAATTTTTTGCTCACAAATACTTTCTACCTTCATTAAAGATCTGACAAAATGCATTTTTCTTCTCATCAAACTTCAAATGCTTGTTCAGAAAGTATGACATCTTTTAGCTTTTGCTTTAAAAATAGAAAGTTTGGTGGAATTTTAAACACAAAAATCTTAAATTTCTTCTACACTTTTCAAACAGCCAAAATTGTACAACTACACATGCAAACAACAGGCGGCCATATTTGTTTTCGAATAGTGTTGTCACTTAGTTCAAGTAGAAAGTAGAAGTAAAGTAGTGTTACCATGTTTCGAGAAGGTTTCCTTCTCTAATAATAATAATAAAAACATAAAAAATAATATAATTAAAATACTGAATAATGATGTACAGTAGAAGATCTTTGTAACGCAAACCTAAAAACGCAAGGTTGTGCGTTATATAGAATTTTGCATTATATGGATCACATTTCACACATCATTAAATTTACCTTATAAACACACCATATAAATCTGAAACATACCAAAATACATTAGAGTATCTTTATACTGCACTTCTTGTCACCAGGAATTATCCAAATTATAAATTTTTGCATTATATGATCATTTTATATTGTTTATTTTATAAACATGGTCCAACTATACCTGGACCCAATCATTCATTATATTACTCATTTCCAAAAATATAATATTTATTGTAATAATAGCAATTTTTTTTCATTAAAAAGTTTTGAATTAAGGAGATAAAGTTGAATTAATGTATCAAATGTAGTTTTCTAGAGAGTAGCAATTTTTACGATGTGGGATTTCACGTGCTTCTTACCTGCAAAATTCATTGTTTACATCTGAGAAGTTGTGCGTTATATGGAGAATTGCATTATATAGAATCGCGTTATAAAGATCTTCTACTGTAATTAAAATATTTTAAGCCTAGAAATTTAAAAGACTGAAAAAAAAAAGATTTAAAAGAATATTAAAAACTAAAGGAGCCCTGGAGCTGGGGAAAATTTAGAGCTCCGGCTCCAGCTCCAGCTCCAGGGAAAACACAGCTCCGGAGCGCTCCGGCTCCGGGCTCCAGCTCCAGCTCCGGGTCCCTGATAATTATCATCAGAAAAAAATAACTGGATAAACTTTAGTTTTTTCCATGGTAATAATTTGTTTTAAAAATGATACAACTGCGAGTGAAGTGAGATAACTAAAGCTCCTAACCGCCAAAGAGGAGGTTACTCGCCAAATTGTAGCAGTAGCTCAAGCCAGCTTTTGATTGGACAAAAGACGAAGGCGAAGATAATGTGCGGAAGGCAACGATTGGACGCTGCCTTCCGCCGCACCTCTATTCGCTGCATTCGTTATTCGTGTTCGTCACTGAAACTTTGTCTTTAAATAAAAATTTGATTGTTTATATTTATTTTCAATTACTTTCTTATTTCACTTTATTTTTTTGTGTTTGGAATTTTATGTGTCATGCCGGAGTATTTTTTGCATTTGTATTTTTTGTAACATAATATTGCTTTTACACCCTCTTCAAGATTTGTAACAGGAAAAGCATCCTACAGTTTTTGTTGTTGCGTAAGAAAACTAGGAAATGTTTCAGGTTTTTGTTTGTGTGTGTGTGTGATTGAGAATGATTTGTTCAATTGCACAGAATGGTTCAGAAATGCATCTAATTGTTTATTTTTTTAAGTGGCATCATTAGCAATTGTGTTGAAAAAAATAACAACAATCACTCCACAGCAATAACATCAACAACAAAATATTGCTTCACCCAATGACATATTGTTGCATATTGTTAGAAATATATTTATTTGTTCTGTTGCATGATAAATTATTACTTCTGCGTCAACAATGCTTTTAACAATGGAAAATCATAATAATCAGTGTTCAGAAAAAAAAAATATTTTTAAGTCTTTCATCGGCTTTCATTAAAGTACGTCGTGTTTTTAAAACATCAGTATTTTAATTGATATTTGTATTGCGATTATGGAAAATTCTTTTGAATTTTGCTTCTATGGAAGGTGTGATGACCAGGTAACTTTTTTGCATCATTTTTATCTATATTTTATGATCGCATTTACATGGGTTTTCTTATTTTAAATTGTTCATAGATATGATCTTGCTTGTTAAGTCTTATTAACTTTTTACAAATTTAGATCGAAGCACATTTTTTATTAAAAAAAAAATTAGGATATTTATTCCTATATCAGTCCTACTCAGGGAAACTGAAATGCAAATACGACCTGAAATTATAAGATCATCAAAAATTATATTATATTAGTGATGACGTAACACTGCAAAGTTGAATTGAAAATTCAACGTTGAATTGTAAAGATGATGTAACCATGTAATATATATGATGATTCCATCTTTTCTTACAAACGATCATTTCATAATCATCACCATCATAGAGACAATTAATTTTTAACAAAAAAATAAAGCTGACTTCAAAAGATTGATTCTTACCTATGTGTTTTTATAGCAATTCTGTATTGTTATCCACACTAGAATCTTGCACGGGTCTTATTCCGACTCGAACAGAAAAATTCGATTTGAATTCAGTTGAAAATCCGACCCGAACCTAACGCACTTCAACCGCATATTTTAATGTATTGAATCATATTTTAATTATCCATGCAAATAAACTCTGTAGCTCTTATTTTTAATATCAATTTTATTTTTTTATGTAGAAAAATAAAGAAATATATATACTTTTACATTACAAAATAGTATTGTACTATGTTAAACAACATAGCGGTCATTCTTTTCAAAAAACGAGGTACCAAAGCCGACCAGCAAGATTTAAAAGCCAAACCGAAACCGTACCGAACACGAAACGATTAGAGTCAATCCGGGCGCAATAAGATAAATTATTGCCGACCCGATCCAACCTAAACCGCGTCCACTTTGGGTAAATTCGGATTGTCCCACCTGATGCAGGACAAATCTGTACATTTTCATTCTCAATGTTTCAAATATAACATATTTTAACGCGTAGTATACTGCGACATACTGTACGAAGTACTGCTGTATCTTGATATCAAATAAAAATTTTCTAACGATGGGTCACTTTTGTGGAAAGTTCGTGACTATAAAGTAAAATTAAAATAGACAGACAACCATGCCACTTTCTGATAATTTTGATGACGGGAACATCTGCAGACCGAAACCATTGGAATAAGCGAAATAAAAGAAAAGTGCCCGTTAAACTGATGGCATTGAGCTCACAGGCTTTTCACACTAATTGTATATTATACTCTTATTTCAAAGATTAATGGCCCTCGAAAAGTAAATTAAGGGGAGAGGTGTTAGCTCCCCAATTTGCGCCCCTTTATACTTGAACTTCTGAACCTCTAAATCTAATCAGGGGAGCATCTTATCGAATAAACCGGTATATGAAATTTGAAGCAAATCGGATAATTCTGCATGAAAAACCAGAGGATTAGCCCCCCGTTCCTCTTCTTTATACATAACCAATGAACCTTCAAATCTAATCAGGAAAGTGCCTTATCAGAATGAACCTATGCACAAAATTTGAAGCAAATCGGATATATATATCAAGAGTTATTGCGCTAAGTACATACATACGTACGTATATACAGAACCTGCGGGCACATTATCGCTCAGGCTGCATGTGAGCTAAAAAAAAAAGAACGAAAAATCATGCCCCAAGCATAGATTATGAAATACTTTCCAACACTTCTAGAACACTGTAACAAAACTTCATCCTTTAATAAGGTAAAAAAAAAAAAAAAAAAATCATAAAACACACAAACACAAGTGAGTAAAATAACCTTCTATTTATAAATTAATAGAATCCATTTTAAAGTAAATTTGGTACTTAAGAATTATTCGCGCCTCCAAGATACATCGCCAAAAATGGTTGCCAATCGTCAGTCATGTTTACCTGTGGGCTTCTATTTTCAATTCACAATAACTTTAATATTGATCGAGATTTATTAAGCCCGCCAAATGATGTGAATAATTTTATTAACCCGTAACTGGAGAAGGAAGTCAAAATGACTCCGCGTTGTTCTTTGGCTCTGATTCTCACGTGGTTTTTCTCCTTGAATAAAATCATCTCCTCAGTTAGTAGTCCTCAAGTACTTTTTTTTATCAATACATGATTTCCAGAATATATTGCGTTTCCAAAATAAATTTCAAAGCTATTTACAAAAGACAAAAAAGAAAAATAACATTGGAGTCTTTTTGACTCTATGTGTCTGATCGCGTAAGGAAATTCATGTCTCCAGTTACGGGTTAAAAGAGTATTGCCTTATAGAAATCTCGATAAAATATCAACAAGTATCGTTGAATAGGTTATTATTTTTTTAATGGAATTTTAGTAAGTGTTGAAATTGACGTCAACGGCTTATTTATTATTCAACTTTTAAACAAGAAGGATTGTTTTAAATATCGCATAACTTAAATGCGACTAACGATAAATCATCCGAGCATCTAAAACCATCTCCATCGTAAATATTAATTTAATAAGGTTTCTAAATACAACAAGGTATACGAAATTTGGAATTGTCAGGGACGTTATCTCGGATTTACCACGTCAGAAATCAAAGATTACTGGTAGTCCATTGTTTGCTACAGAACTATATATACTATGATGTATTTCCGAATGAGATTCTATTTTCCTCGTACAAATGGTCCTTGGTTGTTCGAATAGGCCGGCTGCAATTATGCATATTCTACATAACATAATTTTTAATGTACCAATTCATTTCTTAGAAATTGTACACGTATTTTTGGTATAATGGTACCACATTCCTAAAAATAAAGACTAGCTTTTGTTTCAGCTGTTTGGAAATTCTTCAAACGCATTATTAAAAGTATAGAAAAAAATCGGTTAAAACACACGTCATAATTTAAAATACAGAAAAAGAACGCTGTCACAATCGAGAAAAATAAAAAATAAAATAAGGGTTACTGTAAGTACACTAGTGTGCAAAACTTAAGCAACGAACACAAAACGTTAATTTCTAAACACGTGAGCACTCGAAAGAAAATTCTATAAACAGCAAGTGTAAAAAAGAGGTGTTATCCTAACAGCACAGTCGGTCTCCACATATACATATACATATACATGTCGGCCCGCAGATAGTCTCCATGACCTCACAAAAAGTCACAAGTCTCATAGTCACTACAATGAACTGAAATGCGATCTCTTTCATTCGTCTCATTCTTAATCTCATTTGATCACTCCACCGAGAAGTCATCATGACTGCTGATTTGTGACGAGTCACCTGATGACTTTACAATGGAGTCACCTTGTGACGTCATTTGGAGACTTCATTGTAAAATCATCACGATAGCTGTTTTGTGTCGAGTTCCCAAGTGATGGAAAATGAAATCATCTGGTGACTTTTCATAAAGGAACGCAGTGGTGACTTCACATTAGAATCTCGGTCACCTGAAAATCACCATGTGAGTTCATTATGACATTATTTGGAGACTCAGATCAATGCAATGCTCAAGATGACTTCAAAGCTGAGTCTTTAAATGACAGTCACATGAGAATCACAAGGTGACCTCGTTGTAATGTTACCTGGTGATTCATCCCGAGACAACAGTCACAGTGGCTTCTCAGTGGAGTCACCATATGACGATCATTTTAGAGTAATAATCAGACGAATGAATTTTGTTTCTCCGTAGTGACTGTGACTCTTGTGGCCATGTGTGACATGAAAAAGATGTCACATCAACTATATGTGTTGTAGATATAATACCTATTTGCTACACCTCATGTTTATATAATTTACTTTTGAGTACTCACATGTTTAAAAATTAGCATTTTATGCTTGTTTCTTAATTTTGCACACCAGTGTAGTATAATCGGCGCTATTGTTGATGCCGTGTATCCAACTTAGCAGAAATAAATAATACATAAGCACAGTTTCCTTTTTACTGAAATTTTACATATCATCAAAATTTATATCTCATATTGAATTACTCTTTTAATGTTTAACTGCCACAAGTAAGTTTGTGATTCCGATAGATATTTTTAAAAGTGAATGATGCAGTGATCTTTCAATATGAAGGAAGCATTATAATTAAATAACTTTGTTCATAGAGGTAAAACCCTTAAAATTTATAATTTACGAAACAGATTCTAAAACACGATTTTGAAATTACTTTTTTCAGTTTTACTGTTTTAGAACTCCATTTTTATTAAAAATATATATCTTTCGCTTCTTAATTTTAGGTTTATGGTCCCTGTGATTTTGATTATTATTATTGGAATGCCCCACAAATACCATCAGTTGGGAGCGATATAACTGATTTTGTGCAGCCTAAGTAAGTACATTTGAATTAATCTTCTACAGCCCCTGCACGATAACTTGGCCGATGTCCTTGAAAGAATTTTTGAGTCTACGTAAAAAGAAACAGCCATAAATGTGACAATAAATGCATTAATTCATGAAACATTAGTTTCTGCATTAGTTCTAATTGGACACAGTGACTGTTCCCCTTAATGGTGAAACGAATAAATCAAAATTTCTATTACCCACCGTCCTCGTTATCGTGCGTAGGAAATGTATATTGACAAATTGTGAGTACTATTTATTTTAACTTATTCTGTTGTTAATTTCTGTTCTAATACTGCCTTTGGGAGAAAACTGTACTAAACCCTGGATACTTAGGTATAAAGAGGACAGTGCATACTGTTGCAGTGAGCCTTCATTCAAAATAATGGGTGACTTATACATATTGAGTATGCGCAGGTCGACATTTTGTCCAAACCACATTCCAGAACTTGTCGATACTCGCCTGATCGAGTTCGATAAGTCGGCCAAAAAACATTTACTTGGCTATGACGCCAGGCTCTATAAGATGCTTAGCGATTCATTTTTGTCCAAAATCGTTTCTGGTAATCTAATATTGTAGTTCGTATTCCGCCACTCCCGCATAGAGGCACCCGATAGAGTATCACTGGTACACTTATCTACAGTACACTTCCAGAACTTCGCGTTGTACCATCACACTTCATGCAGTTTAAATTATGTGTGTTATAAAGATTGAAATAGCAGCCTTGTTAGTGTACACATAATGAATAAATATCTAGCCTCAGTTTGGCAGGAGGTATCGTAAATTTTTAATGGAATTGATTGTGTGGAAAAAAGTATCCTTGCTGTATAGGTATACCAATATCTCTCTGTTTTATCAAAAAGATTGTGAACATATTGTATGTTCGCCGTTGAAGTCTTCGGTCACATACATATTTTGTGACTATTTCAATGCAAGTCAAGTTAAGCTGATAAACTATAATTTTATCATTAACTTGAAGTTTATTGGCTGTATGAAGAGTTTATCCCAAACGATAAAATTTTAAAATAAAGTCTAATCGTATTCCAAATATAGACTCCTTTTGCCGATTCTATTTGAAACAAGAAAGAAAAAATCATGCGCCCAGCATCGATTACGAAACACTTTCCAACACATTCAGAATAATGTAACAAAACGGCACCGTTTAATAAGTTTAAATAATTATGTCTCATTCTATCCTATGGATTATACGCATGACACATTTGAAAACCCAATTTCAGCTGTTCCCATCGACAATCGGAAAAGTATTCGAATTCTTTGAGGAGCCCTGTATAGGATAGATAGATTTGTATCTATTATATATATATATATAGATAGATTATAGGATATATAGATTTGTTTTGCATGCATGCATGCCAGAATTGAGTTCATTTAAGAAATACATACGGGTACTTCAGTTGCAAATTCACCTTCAGCCATTTCCGCTCATCAGGAGAAGGGTGCGTGAATTCTTTTGTGCAGCCCTGTATACGAGGTGTGGAATTTAAGCGCCTACCGAAATGGAAAACGCATTTCCAGCCATGATGGCTCCAAGACAGTACTGTAACCGATTTCTTTTGTGTGTCCCTGTAAATGAACGACACATGCTACGAATGCCCTATTCTATCGCCATCCTCTTACAGTGAAATATGCAGTGTTTTATATAAGTTTCAATACATTTTGAAATAGCGTCCTGTCATTAAAATAATCTGCAAACGACTTTTTTCCCCTGTACCCCAACAAAATGGAATTCTTTTGCAATGAACTATTAATGCTACACATTTCATATTCAATACCAAACATGTCATGGACCTATTGTCGAGAACACCTATCGACGTGAGTTATAATGTAGACAAACGGACAGACAAACCGAATGAATATCAACTTTGTTGGAAAAAGTTAAAAAGGAACTTTGGTTTTCTGATTTTATTTCTTGCTTCGTTAGATATACAGAGTTTAACATTCAAAAAGCATGGCGTCATTCCTTCACACATTTTCATCGTCCTCTTTTTAGGTGCGTTCGTTATTATATAAATACGTAGCATCTAGAGTCGTCGTTCGGTCCTTCTGTCTGTCTGTCCGTCCGTCAGCATGTAACACAGCCAAAAGTACCCAACGGAATGGTCTGAAATTTTAAATATAGAATGGTTGCAAAATTTTGCCGTGTCATTTCAAATTTTATGAAAATTGTATGTACAATTTAATGAAAGGGACAGTCAACTTGTCTTATTTGAATTTATTTGAACGGGCATCTGAAAAAATACCACATGTAACGTTAAATCGTGACTATTCATTGTTAAATAACAATTTACTGTGTTTTGTTTTTATTAATTAATGAATTCAAACATTTAATTAGCAAAACATAACATCCACGGTGGAAGGACGTTCAAGCATTCACTTTGTCACAAGGCTTGAGTTTTCTTTTTTTCTTTTAAGTGAAATGCCAATACTAGTTTCATCCATTATTTGAATGAAATAGAGATTTTTCACTCTTTGTGGGTTGTGCAGCAGGTCATTTTCGAAATGAACAAAACAATATTTAGAGATCATTTCGAATAATGGCAGTGCAATTTGAAAGGCAAAATCCGTCTGTTGGTTTAGGTGGCAACCGAAACTAGAAACTAGTAAAATAGAGTCGACCTTTAACCCTTCATGTACTGAATTATGAAAATTTTATCTTCTAAAGCATTTTTCGTGAATTGTTTAAACTTCATTAGAAGATCTACATAATCATTTAATAAATTTTAAAAGGATTGAAGGATTTACAAAGATTAATTAAATTTGAATTTATAGGGATTTTTTGCACTATTTATAACCTCACCCAAATCACCCAAGATTTTTCTTAGTATTTTGTATAATTAGAAAATGTACAAATAGAATGTTCTTACAATAGAAATATAGGAAAAATTCCCCCAACGCCAAGAAAGCTGAAAAGAGGCAAAGGCAAAAGAAATGATCATTTAAAAAATAGTTTTGTTTTGGGTAACCGATAATGCTTTTGGAACAAAATAAAGTAATGTATCTATCTGTCATTCTAAACTGTATTACAACGAATCGATGTATTAAATGGATTTTATAACACGTTATTTTAATGGTACTTATAAGTGCCGTCAGTAGATAAAGGATTAAGTAAAACGACTCGCTACTTCCGAAAAATCCAGTAAAATGATTCTGTTCTGGTTCAGATCATGTTAAATGAAAGTAAAATTGTATTTTTTAATGTAAAGATTCATTTCGCTTAGCAAATTATTAGCAATATGGCGATTGCGAATGAACAATTTATACTCAACCTTCTTAAAATAATACAGCGAGTAAATTGTATCGAATTATACACTCTACCTTTTTACTTTCTTCTATCCGAAATTTTTTTTGACTTCCGGTTTTCGACGGATTCACATCTTTTAGGTGTCAGAGATCCCAAAAAACATGTTTCTACAAAATATGTGTCCGTGTGTCACCATTGTTCCATGGGAAAGTGTACGAAGTTATGCATAGAATTGAACCAAATTTTTTGTGTATGTTTTTGGCTCTGGTCAACAAGTCGTCCTGTAATTTAGCACGGGCCGCTTGAACGGGCCGCTGTAATAGCGATTTTTGTGCCAGTTTCATTATTGTACCATCATAAAGTGCATGAAGTTATGCATAAAATTGAACCAAAATTTTTGTGTATGTTTTTTGGCTATGGCCAGTAGGTCCTCCTCTGATTTGGAAATATGTTGCCGGAAGGGGAAGCAGTAATAGCGATAAAGAATTGAATCAAATTTGTTGTGTATGTTTTCGGCTATGACAAGCAGGTCCTCTCTTAAGAATTTGAAAAAAAAATCTGCCAGAAGTCGGCGCTATAATAGCTATTTTTGTGCCATTTTCATTATTTACCACCGAAAAGTGTATAGCGTTACGCATAGAATAGAACCGAAATTTTTGTGTATGTTTTTAGCTGTGGGCAGCAGTTTCAACTTGGATTCGAAAATATTCCGCCAGAAAGGGTTGCGGATTTCATATATAGCGATTTTTGTGTCATTTTGTCTATTGTACCATCGAAAAGCACATGAAGTTATGCTTAGACTTGAATCAAATTTTTGTGTATGTTTTTGGCTATGGCCAGCAAGTCCTCCTTGAATTTGGAAATATTCCGACGGAAATGGGTGCTGTGATATAGATTTTTGTATAATTTTCTAGATTTTTCGTAGTCCTACTGTCCATCGGCAGCTCGGGACGCGACGGGAACTCGCGTCCTGCTAAGTCGGCTATTCGCAAACAGCTGACGTACAAGAGAATAACGAAAAACTATTGGTTTTAATAAATATCATGATCGAGATTATATCGTTTAACAGGATGGGACTGTAAAGAGGAATGCATAAGTAGTGTCTAACACTCAAAAGGATATACTGAAAAAACGATATTTACAAATAATTTCAAATATTTACAGTAGAAATGCATGTCGATTGACTTAATATAAAAACATTACAGTAATACGATGAATTAATTACTACTTAAGTAATGCAGCTAGATGTTACAAGACTAAGAATAGATTTTAACAAACCCAACAGTGCATATGCAGTGCAAGCTCATTGACTTGCTATTCGAAAGCCGTTACTTGACGCGCGAGTCATGTACATTTATATAGTCTCTAAGATAGCATACCAATAAAATTAAATTTTGTTAAATAGAAGATTCTTTTATCTCGTGTGTGATGTTAGTTACTTTCTTTAGCAGTAGGGTAGTAAATATTTTCTATGGTCACGTGCCTTGTTATCATAGCCAATGTCTAATCGCCTCATGATAACGGCTACAATTGATTTATAAATGAAGGATTATTCAGGCTGGGTGCAGATCCCCCGTTTACACACACACTTCTCGTCACTTCAAAAATTATCCATACAGATTTAGAGATCTGTTTTTTTTCCATCCAGGTAAGGTTAAATGTAATTAGAAATGCATTTCTTGTCATGAAGCCTGATTTTACTTAGCAGATTAACAAATAAACTGACACAGTTTCGTAAGAAATTATACAACCTTTATAAAATGATAATGTGAGTAAATTGTATTTAGTCATGTTCCATGCATCGTTTTAGTGAAATTTAAAATGAGTAATTTTTACTTTCAGTTTATCGGCTGAGTTTTATGACTATTATGGTACCCCGCAAATAACATCTTACCATTGTGGGAGTCCTTTTGCTTTTTATCAAGACTACAGTTTTGACACATACCGTTATGCCTATAATGCAGTTTATTATTTGCAGCCTACGTAAGTATAATCAAAAGAATCTTCTAGATACTGGCAAATGATGTATATAGCTATAGCTCTCAAATATCTTTCAGAAATTTTCAATAATGTTAGCGAATTTTTAAAAATAATTTTCAAGGTTATATTAATTTTCCTTACCAATGGAAAATTACTTCATAATGGAAAACAATTCAAAAGATATTCGTTAAAGCATGCCTATGCAAGTTGCGACATTCTGTTTGATCTTATGAAGAAATTGCTTTTTCAAAAATTAAAGTTTAAACTTCTTTTCCTAGTTCGTTAACGCCCAGCGTCCCATAAAAAGGACTGCATCATTATGTTTCCGTGTACTCTATTAACCCCTTGAGGGGCACCGGTATATATTATATACCACCTACGTTTAATGAAGTTTTACACCAGAAAAATTTTATTAAATTTTACTTTTCTAACTTTGGTGGAAAAAGCCGTAAAATTGCTTTTACATATTTTGAAATAGAATTTTTAAAAGATTCCGGTGGGAATTCAGCATTTCGCAAACGCAATTCCTTGCCCCTCAAGGGGTTAACGTAACTTACAGGTTTTATAATGCACTTGCCTGTAATACCATTTCACTGCTCCATTTCGCAGGGAACTGGTATAGCCTTGACTGCTCATCAGATATTGCAGTTTGAACGCGTCTCTGCAGTAGATTCCAAAATACGTCACACTAGTTTTTTTGTTGTTGTTATTTAAGACGAGTCTCCCATTGGTTATGTAAGACAAATCTTTAAAAAATCATATTTATTGACATTCCAAACACATTCTTTAAAAAAATGTCAAATAAAGTCTAACAAAAAATACTTGGTCATTAACAGTTTGATTTGTAGTTTCAAATGTGAATCGTCGAGGGGGACGTGCTTTTTCTCGTTTATGGGACATAAAATACAGTTAGTTACGCACCAGTCATCAAAGATGTGTCAAAAGAAATCAGATTGTAGAAAATTGAAGGATTGATTTGTTCTCTTGCACAACTTCTGTAACTAAAAAAGCCCGACGCTAAATTACACAAGCAATTTTTAAACAAAAATTAACAGAGACTTTGAGGGACCGCGTCTTAATCAACAGTTTGCTGCCAATCGTGCGGAAATATTCTTGCTGTTAATACTGCCTACTTTTTATTGACTTATTCTTCGTGAGATGGCGTATTTTAGCTAGTTTAGCGCATTTTAGCGTGTTTTGATTCAACGAAGTGTTTTTCTCAACAATCTCTTATAGTTATACAGATTCAATTTTATTTATGTATACCAATATATGTATACCAATAAAATGGCTTTATAAAAAAGAGTGCAGCGACGTGCCAACAGAACCCATGCTCAGACTGGAAGCGTTTATCCAAATAAATGACAACCTGCCTTCCAGAACTTGCCAATACTCGCCTAGACAAGTTTGATTGGAACAGTGAGACAAATCAAGAAGCTTTAACTCTGAGATAATGGCAGGTGTGCCAAATTTTATTTCAAAATATTTTCGCCCAACCAAACATTGTAGGTCGCATGTTACAGCGCAGTTTTTTTACGAAGGTAACACCATTTGCGGCGTCAATCACGTTTGTTCGCAATGTATAGTTATAAATTGAAATTTTCGACGTGTCTCGGTAAAAAAATATCCGCGATGGGCATGGTTGCAAGCCAAACTAAGATTGAAAACTTTTCTGGATATTACACATAACTCAGTGGAGATGTTCTAAAAGATTTCCTTTGTCTTACATTATAGCTAAAATTGGATCCTTTACAATAAAGGAGAATTATTAACAGTTTTTTCTTACAAAAATTCTATTATATAAAGCATAATTTATGGTTAGTCAAAAATCTCTCCAACACTGAAATCAGTTCTGAGACTGAAGGCGACCCATGGCGATAGGTTTGCTACTTTTAGCTTTAAAATTTCCCTGATGTACTGGAATTGTTGTGTAAAGCATTACATTTAAAACCGTTTAGTGGCTGTTGATAGAAGACATACATACATAGATCATACATACATTTTTTTAATAAATAGATTTATTGAAAAGATTATTTCATTTACCGTGCTAGACGCATCATAAGAATATAATAAACATGAAAAAAAAAATTAAAAAAAGCAGATAATATTAACTATGTAATTTGACAAACGTGTAGTTTAACTTGTTTTTAACGTACAGTAAAGCCCCGATTATCCGCGAGCGGATTATCCGCGGTGCGGCTTATCCGCGAAGCAAATTATTATTATTATTATTATTATTCAAGTACACAGTAAGGAAAATACAATAAGCCCTACTAATAAATATAAACAGAAAAATTCATATATTCGAAAGTAATAGAAGAACATTTCTAGATTCGGTTGCCATGTTTAAAATATCATATATAAAGTCTTGATGTCTTTTCTTGATTTTATTAACAAAACGTAAACGCAGCAATTAAAATATTTAACAATTAAATAAGACTATTATGATAAATTCCAGCGGACATTTCAATTTTTAAGATAGAAAAGGTGTTTCCAAAGGAAAAAACAAAAACAAGTTACTGATATTTTTAAAAAGGTGTAACTCAACACCTTTTGTACAGTATATATGGCATTGTTTCTTGTTTACTGTTCTTTATTTTAGTAATTTAGACGTAAAGCAAAGGTTTCTGCTGTACTGTGCATTTGTATGTATTTTAAACGTTTTATTATGTTTTTGTACACTAAAACATAGTTTTTATGTTGAATTTTCTTGTTATCGTGCTTGCACCCCATTTTCAGTCTTTTTCGGGTTAACCGCGGTGCCCTTGCCACCCAATTCCGCGGATAATTGGCGCTGTACTGTACTTGTATACTATTCTAATATTTCTTATATCGAAATATATATATATACACTTCCTATTCGACAAAAACTAATTGTATGTGTTTGCTAAAATCTACAGGGTGATCAGAAAATAACTGGCCAAATTTTAAATGGCGGTAGAGGAACCAAAAATGAGTATTTTTTGTCATAGAAAGTGTGTCCAGAAAGGACGTGTATAAGCACCGTATGCGCTGTCTTTCATTGCACCTATCACAATTTTCTTCGTCACCAACGCTTAAACGCGCCATTTCCGGACACACATTCTATGACGAAAAATGCTTGATTAGGTTCCCTCTACCACCCTTTAAAATTTGGCCAGTTATATTTTCCGATCACCCTGTATATTTGTTTATTAAATGAGAGTTTGACATGTTTACCATACAAAATAAAAGTACTTAAACCTACCATGAAACTCGTGTATATATATATATAACCATTATAGAATATTACAATTCATCATCTTTTTTAAATAAAAATTAATAAATTGACTTTCAATACATGACACAGACATTATAGATATTAAATCTGGATCAACAATTATTAATTTAACTAATCACTAATGAATTTTTTTAAAATCTAGATCCCAATCACTTATATATCAAGTATTAAAAAAGTAATATACATAATCTTTCTTTAGATCTCTTTGTTTTTTATCATTTATTTTCTTTTATAATGCGCTATAAGGAGCTTTGTCATTTTAGGCTTAATGCCGACAAAATTGGATGAAATAACGCATCTTCACAATGAATTAACCTACAAGCTCCTCTGATGATTCTGCGGGTTATTCATAGTTTCTTATTTTACATACTGGTTTCCTATGTTCATATATTGTTCATCTTTAGAATTTTACCGTTTGTTCATATATTTGTGATTTCATCTTTATTATTATAGATATATATATCTTGCTGTTTTCTTCTAGTTACTTGATTTACTATCCTGTGATTCCTGTTGAGTATAGTGCTGTTTATACTTACCTTCCTTGTTATGAGTACGTGCCCGTTTATTGGCAAGATTATGTGATAAACTACAACTACTCTGTGCCAACCACTCCATGCTATGGGAGTGAGAGTAACTTTATTTATCCAGATCCCGTGTGTGAAAGTCCTTTGCCGTCTTTTCCCTTGGAGCCAAATTTGTTTGCTTGTCAAGAATTTGATTATGATTTATACAACATTGAGAATAGGTAAGAAAACATTCCAGCAAAATATTCCATAGATTTATGTTTTAAAAAATGTACCATAACGTAGGACTACTTGGATCTAATAAGTGACTTTTGAACATTTCTTACCATGTATTAAGTGTGCTATAATTTTCACAAGTTTTGTGATACATATTTTTTAACTTTTGTCCTATTTCTAAACACAATTTATTTGTTTTTTATACATGAACTAAATTAATGTAATTTGGATTCAAGAAACCCCGGATTTACGTTACTTTGGGCCAAGTAAATTTTACATAAGTAAGCAATTTAAATAAGTGAAAAACTCAATCAGTATATGGGATTTGGAAGTAACATATTTTAAGACGTTTTCATGATAAGAATTTTTTTTAAATTAAATTGGAAAATAAGTCGAAAATGCATCCTAAAATGTGTGAAACCGAATTATATATTTTAGCAGCCCTTTGTGTCTTGCTAACTCTTCCTAATAACGGATGTATAAACACATAAAAATTATACATACTTTACACAAAAAGTTTAACCTTTAACTGATGTTACCGGTCTCACAGACCGGTGCTTTTATCAATTTTCATAGTTTAACTTGCAAATTTCAGTTTATCTACAAACACTACTGAAATTTTGTTTCGTTTGGAACTTTAGTACTAACACCAGAGACTTTTGAATAGGTGAATTTTAATTATAACACTCCTGCACAAAAAGTTTAGTATAAAAACAACATACTGTGAGTTAATCGCGGCTTTTATTCATCTTTCGATGGAGCGGTCTCACAGACCGTTTCACGCTAGTTATGTGACAATTTCTGTGACATCAGTTAAAGGTTAAAAATGTTTATGTCATTGATTTGAGTTCTTGTCTTCCCAGTCTCTAACTTTCTTAAATATAACAGTTGAACCATAAAATATCACATGTTATTGAGATTTAATACAAAACGCTACACGTTCAAAAAATTTAAAATGGACAAACGAATTCATTTATATTATGATCTATAAACAATAAGTATTTAAAAATCAATTGAATACCTTTATGCTACTAGAAACAAAATATAATAATGGATAAACAATGTTGAGTTGCACCACGACATATTTGTTAGAAAACCTGGTGCGTTTAGCTTTTATAGTTGATTAATTGACCAAAAAAATATTTTCTAATTTACCGTATGTAGGGGCTAATTGTTGACACTGCATTTTCAAATTATGCATTTTTCAACTAAATTAAATATCCCTATACCTTGTGTTGTGATTGAAATCTATCGTTACTATAATAGATCACACAAAACGATTGTAATGTATAACCTTTTCAAGACGATCATTGCTTGAATTGTGTTTCTCTGAGTATTCGAGCTGAGATAAATTATACGACGCATTTAAATTCGTTATATACGCAGGCAGAAAGTAATTTATATACATTTTCACACATAACTGATTACTGCCTGGTATATTTTTTTCAGTAATAGTAATCGCTTTCAAAATACGTAAACTTTTAGGATTGCTAAACAATTGTCAAACACTCTTCCAAACATTAGCACTGTTATTATTTGAAAAGTAGTTTTACAAATATTTGTGAATAACGGGTATAATGTATTAGTCGGTATCGTAGAAAAATTTGGCGCAGAGCTTTGCAAATGGCTCCAAAGCTTTATGCCAAACATGTTTTCCTAAATCATGCATATGACCTACTGGAGCCGGAGTATCGAAAGTGTGAGGTCTAAGTTGAAGTAGAAACATTATTTCGATAAAGCAAGGGTATAAAAAAAAAGTTACTATTATCGCGATATTAGCGATTTCTCCAATGCCTGCTTTTTTGCAGGGCGACAGTCGTCGCTGTAAATTTATTGCAAATTTAGGATACTGCAGTGTAAGTCTCTGCAGATCTTTAAGTTATTTAACTGCGCTGTTTTTGTGATCAGTGCGTCTTATTACACAATTATCCGCCAATAAAACGACACTATTTGAGCAAAGTCAGCAAGCACAAATTTACTTACACCAAACCTAACAATGAAACATTCTTAGAATATACTTATAAAGAGGAAATTTGTTTCTAAGCGTATAATATTACTTTCTAATTGGTATTGCGATACTTGGCCGTTTACAGTAAAAATACCTTGAATAATTACAAACTATAAATATTATAGGGGGTGGGGACTATTGCAGTTAAAACATAAAATAGAGAGACCCAATTGTATGGTTCAACACATTTATAAATTAGTATATTAACCCTTTCGAGACTAAGGGAAACATTTTTCCTCATTTTAAAATTGATGATTGTCGTATATAATTATAACCTTATCTGCATTTTTTATACAGAATGTCAAAATAGAACGTATGCCGGAAACCAATGACGTAAAAGGTGTGCAAATTGTGCTAAGCGCCGCATTGAAAATAGGACGCATAATATATGTACTGTGTGCAGTGTCCATCTTTGCTTCACAACCATATGAAATTGCTTTGAAGAATATCATAATTACACGTCATCTTGTATAGTAATTTTATTTCATAATTTTGCATTATTTTAGTTAACATTTTGTTATAATAAACCAATAAATAAAAGACCTTGCATAATAAGCCTAACTACAATCTGTGTTACCTTTATAGTCTACTGGAAAAAATATTTCCCATAAAAAAAAAAAAAATACTCTGTTATATATTTTTCTTTTCATTTTTATTTATTTTACGTCTAAACAAACTAAAACAAACAGTTATACATGTTAATATTTACTCTTAGCAACTTTATGGTCCTGTGAGGGTTAAAGAATGACACTAAAAGTTTAAATGAGAGAATGTATAAAAAACGATATGCATAAAAGAAAGGTAAATACTACAAATGACAAGAAATAACTTGCATAGTCAGCTGAACTTGCAATTTTTACGTTGAATAAATTATATTTACTGAACGTCGGAAAATTATTAATTACTTTGAGGTACCATCAACAAAGGCAATTCCTTTTTCCTTTCGAAGGAAAAATATTTCCTTGAAAAATAATAAAATATTTCTACAGTATTCTGATTTTTGCAGAGCAAGTGAAACCATTAAGAAATTAGTTTTCTGTTCTAAATCGAAGATATCTCGTTAAAGTCGTTATTTACTGTGATATTCTCAAAATGTTTGATTTACCGTCAACCGGGGGCTACTTTGGGCCACTTTTTTCTGGTTCCACTCACATTTCCATTATTAAAAAATATTATATGGGATTTTTCAACGTCGAAATGGAGTTGTAAACAATTAACATGAAACAATGAAGCAAACTGCGTGGTTGTAAAGAGGAAATTTTTTCTTTTTTAACTATTTTTAAAGATTTGGAACAAAGTAGCCCCTGCTGGGGCCTTCTTTGGCCCACTCACTTAGTTTTATATAAAATGCATACATTTCATATGTAAATGAATACATTTTTATTGAAACCCCCTTGCTATAGCATTTTCTAATTAATTAAACTGCAAACTCGATAAGCAAAAGTTTTTTTTTTTTTTTTTTTTTTTTTTTTTTTTTTTTTTTTTTTTTTTAACATTTAAACACAATAAAACAATTTTTCAATTTTTAATATTAAAGAAACGAGAAACAATTTTCGTCCTGTTATCCCCAGCAACTGGAACAAAAACAATTAATGTAACATTTTGCTACAGTAACATTTGAAAAAAATGTTACTTAAATCTTGTTTTAACAGGTTTGGTTTTGTAAAAGGCTAATCTAAGTAATTGGGGCTATTTCGGACCCAAAAAGGCCTGGCACAAAGTAGCCCCGAAATACTAGTTTTCATGTTAGCTTTATGAAAACGCGAACCTTTCCTCTCAAAATAAAAGGTTAAAGGAAAAAGTATGATCACGCATTGGGTTACAGGTTACTAAAGATAATATTTTGACACTTACCTTATTTGTAGCTCTTATCCAGATTCTTTCACTATAGAAAGTTTGGAGAGTTAAAATTTACACAGGAAAACAGTTGTTTACAAACACATCCAGTGTTGTCACTAAAAAAATTTAAATTACCCCGAAACTATTCAAATACCCTGTAGTAAGGTATAAAATATTGTTCAAGGGCAAAAACTCCAAATTATCTTGTATGGTTTGTTCCATACAAAGAATAAAAACTTTTTTTATGGGAGGGACCAAAGTAGACCCAGTTGACGGTATGAATGTTAAAAAAATGTGGGATGAATTGTGGCATTTCAGTTGATTATTGAGCATGAATATTGTTGAGCTATCTGTAAAAGAAGCGCAGTTAAGAAAAGTAAGGCTTATCTGTATTAGAAATATATTAATATGGTTGCGTTTTAGAAATTCATGCGTTTTTTTAAATTACGGACTAATTTTGCAATTTTATGCCAACATGTAAAAGATTTGATTTCAGTTTCTTTAATGAGTCACTTACGTTTTTTAGAGCTTCTAACGACACGTGTGAAAGTTCTGAAGAAAAAGTGGGGGAAGAAATGACCACCCTTCATCTATTTTACGAAGAATATCCTGAAGAGTTAAATGGCGGCCCCGTTGAAGACGAAGAGAAGAGGTAAGCAGTTTATGAAAAATGGTTTTACTGTTCTTTCTTACGCAACAGCAGGGGTCGCATTGTGCAGGGAAAATTTTACTGTTCCTATCAGAACCCTTAATCAGTAATCTTCATGATCATTTTATTTAAAATATGCTATAGAAAGGTACGAGGAAGATATTACAGTTGACTCCCTCAAATCGGAACAGCTCGGGACCAGATGTTATGCGGATTTTAGAATTTTGCGGATTTCTGGTCATTGCTTTGTTTGCATTTTTTAAACAGTAATTTGAATGTAATAATGCAATCGCAATTATAATGAATGCGTCCAATATACTAAAATAATTAAGTAAAGTGATAAACTAAAATAATAAAACGTAAGATAATTTTTAAAATGATTAAATTTTTAAAAGTAAATGTCAAGTAAATAATTAATGTCTAATTAAACGTGCATAATAAAGATGAGGTACATTTTTCTTGAATTATTCAATGAAACTTTCTACTTAAAAATACCCTATTAAATCACATCAAAATCATAAAGTAATGAAGTTTTCTTTCAGGTTTAGCCAGTCTTATTAATAAAAAAAAGTTTGATTAATACATAAATATATTTGGTAAAAAGATTCTGATTACCAGTAATATCAACAATATCTTGATTTTTTTAAGAAAGTAAGTTTATACTTCCTTCATGAAAAACCATGAGTTTAGTCCTATTATTGAGAATTACATATTAAAATACGTACAGAATGATACAAAACTAAAAAATTCTGTAATTTTGTCCTTACATCTGAACTGAAAGTTTCATTGTTTACATCTGTGATGATGTTTGGATTTCAGGCGTTTGCGAATTTTAGGGTTGGGGATTTGAGAGAGTCTACTGTATTTTCAAAATAGTGGTAGGAACAATAAAATTTTCCCTATAGAAAGCGACCACTGCAGTAGAAAGAGTAGAAAGTTCCTTTTAAATTCTTATTATTCATTAAGAAAATATGAGGTGCCTTATAAAAGAAAAAATGTTGCGCGTTATTATTTATACATTATCATGCCGTAAATTAATATTACACTGATAGGAAGATATTTGTAGGGCTGTCATTAAAAGCTTGCAGAGGCGATAAAGCAAACAACATCTTGTGTACGTAGGAAACCAGAGCACAGAACTCTTTTTCAGTCATGAATGCTCCTGTCACCTACGTCTCATCCATTCGCCCAGAATTACAATAAAAATGATATTATAATAACGATATTTCTTATACACACATCCATAGCATAAAATACATGCACATTTACAGACAACCGTACATGCAGATCTTGCACGTGAAAAAGTATTTTTCAGTGTAATGAGGATTAACGTGGAATCTTCCATAATCCTAATTAAAGCTAAATTATAGTAAATCTATCAGGTTGATGTAAAGGTTGGTAGCGTTTAACTTTTATTTGAGATTAACAGAATATGGAAATGAATGAACCAATAATAGAATCTACTCCATAACTCAGCAGTAGAGTCTATCCGTAATCGGAATGCTTTTACTCTGAATGATTCAATTTGTAAAAGTCAGTTAAATGTAATTTGTAACTAATGTCATCTATAAATAATATAGTAAATTTTTTCTTTAAATAAGGTATTTTATACAGTGGGTGTTCAGTTAACAAACTTAATCCGTTCCAAAACAGTGTTCGCTAACCGTATTATTCGTTAACCGATCCTAGATTTAGTATAGATAAGTATGGAAATTCAATTAATTCTTTCTTAAAAGCTAAATAATATATAAAATATAATATAAATCTTCCCTTTATAATAGGGTTAATATGCGTCCTTGTTTAATATGGACAGATTATATTTTGATGGCTTTATCCGAGTGGTGGCGTATTTAAAATATATAAATGACATGTCCTTCGTAAAAACTTTTAGGATTACATGCATTGACTATGGCATTAAATCGTATCAATTTAATGCCATAGTCATTTTATACAGTGGGTCAAAGTGATAAATATCACTTTGACCTTTCAAAAACTCCTTAGTTCTCTAAAGGATCGTATTTACTACAGGGCCTGATAAAGCTCAAATGGAGCCTAGAGCTTGTTAATAATTTCTGAACTAAATTTCAACTAAAATATTAAACTATTATTTTAACACAATCAAACTGATCAGTAAAGTTATCATACGAACTGAATATTTCCAACTGAGCGAAAAAATGCCCAGGCTGGGAATTGAACTCAGATCCTTTGCTTACAAGGCCAATGCTTTGCCGTTTTAAGCTAACTGGGCCGACAACCAGCCAGCATATTTCTCTCAGGTAACATTATTGGTAGTAACATCTGGTCTGTCGTGTTGACAGCTCAACAGAATAAACCGCAGGTAAAGGAACTCCATATAAACCATATATCCATATATATTTGCCTGCAGTTTATTCTATTGAGCTGTCAACACAACAGACCAGATGTTACTACCAATAATGTTGTCTGAGCGAAATATGCTGGCTGGTTGTCAGACCAGTTAGTTTAAAACGGCAAAGCATTGGCCTTATAAGCCAAGGATCTGGGTTCGATTCCCAGCCTGGGCATTTTTTCGCTCAGTTGGACATATTCAATTCGTATAAAATATTAATTTATAATTAAAAATATCTTATACTATAATACGAGCAAATATTGTGTATGTATGTGTGTGTGTGTGCGTATGTAAATTTTATCTTAAATACGGCTCTAACGATTTTGACTAAATTTTGTATTTTACCATTTTCGGGCACGAGAAGACCATTGGGCTAGGTCACATGTTCGAGAAAATTCAATTAGTGGGTCATTTTGGGTCATAATGAATCAGGGCCAAGCTACCTATATCTAAAAAACGACTTAATCGATTTTAATTAAATTTCATATCCAACCGTTTTTGGGAACGAGAAAACTATTGGGCTATGTCACATGTTCCAGAAATTTCGATTAGTGGGTAATATTTGGAACAATTTGGGCCAAGCCAATTTTATGTAAAAATAAATTTTGTATTCTATCGTTTTGGATTACGAGAAGACCATTAAGCTAAGTCATATGTTAGAGAAAATTTGATTAGTGGGTCATTTTGGGGTGAGGGGGGGGGTCAAGCTAATTTTATCTAGAAAACCGCTCTAACGATTTTGATGAAATTTTGTATTCTATCGTTTTCGGGCCAAGAATACCATTGGGCTAGGTCGCATGTTCAAGAACATTCGATTAGCGGTCCCTTTTGGGTCACAATAGGCCAGGGTCAAGCTAATTGTATCTAAAAACGGCTCAAACGATTTTGACAAAATTTTGCATTCAACCGTTTTGGGGCACGAGAAAACTATTGTGCTAGGTCACATGTTCGAGAACTTTCGATTAGTGGGCCATATTTGGGTCATTTTGGTTCAAACCAATTTATCTAAAAAACGGTTCTAACGATTTTGACTAAATTTTGTATTCTATCGTTTTGTATAAGACCATTGGGATAAGTTATATGTTAGAGAAAATTTGATTAGGGGGTCACTTTTGGATCACTGTGGGTTAAGCTAATTTTATTTAGACAATGGCTCTAACACTTTTGACGAAATTTTGTATTCTATCGTTTACAGGCACAATAATACCATTTGGCTAGGTCGCATGCGCAAGAACATTCAATTACTGGGTCATTTTGGGTCACAATGGGTCAAGGTCAAGCTAATTGATTTAAAAAACGGCTCAAACGATTATGACAAAATTTTGTATCATACCGATTTCGGTCTTTTCACATGTTCGGCAAAATTAGATTAGCGGGTCATTTTGGAGTCACTGCGGTTCAAGCTAATTTTATCTATAAAACGTCTCAAACGATTTTGACTAAATTTTGTATCCTACCGTTTTTGATTAGTTGACCATTGAGCTTAAGTCACATGTTCGAGCAAATTTCATTAGTACCTCATTTTGGCTCACTACGGGTCAGGGTCACGAAACCGCGAAGCTGGCGAAATATTGGCGACATCTGGCTGAAAAATCGACTTTCAAGACTATGAATGCCAAAACACATACTCGGCGCCAAATGCAAGAATGTCGCCAAATTTGGGCATATTTGTCGAAAAAATAGGCATTCAGAATGTGAAAGATTTTTTAGAAATAATAGAACTAGAGATACATGGTTAAACCAATCAGAGTTGAGCTAAAAATGTAATTTGGAAGGACGAAAGACATAGTGTGAATATTAAATCGAGTTGAACACAAAGCTAATTTTGACCGAGCTATGCTCTGTCATCTCCGCTTGTTTCTTTAAAAAGGGACATAAAATACAAAAAATAATGTTTCTAGTCTGTTCATTCTAATTTGAGGGCCCTAAAATGTAATGCCTTAACTCCCGGTTTCCCATGAAATAAATGGACCCTACGTATACAACTGTTAAAATGTATTTTAAGTCGCCAATCGATGCAATTAAATACAGCTCGGCCAATCTGAAACACAGCATTGCTTCTTCTTGACTTGGTTTTCTGAGCTGCATTCGTTATCCGGACATCAAAATCTCTCGCGAAAGTGTTCGTAAACCGAAGAGTTCGTTAAACGATCACCCACTCTAATGCGATATATCATAATATCAGAGCCAATGATTTTAATCAAATGTATACAAACAAAAAAATGTTTTTTTCCCCTTTTAGAATCGGATCTGATAACAGACTGGAGAATGGCACAGAGTCAAGTGTGGCTGCTGACAAGGAAAATAAATGTGTAGAATTAGACGACCGAGATTCGTCAGGTAGTGTTGAAAGGAATTTTCGGGAAGAAGGCGCCGATGAAAATTTTATTGTAAGTCAAATGCCATTACTTAGATTCCAGTACTAAGAATTTTTGTAATATATGAACGTGTGCATGTGCGTGTGTATGAAGAATAAGACTTATTGTAAAAAAGAAATTCTATGAACTACCTTATATGTCAAAATTTTAGAAAAAATATAAAATTATAGGAACAGAGATATCAACTTTCAAGAATATTAAAGGCAAATACGCCCTAAAAAGACAAGATAAGATTTGGAAGAAATAACTTTGCAGGTTTCAGCATTTGCTAAACAACAAACAAACAAACAAAAAACCCATAACAAAGACATGCACAATAACCTACTTTTAGCACGTCTAAGAATTTAAAATTATGATTTTCTTTATCTAAATTTTTCCTATTTTCTGTAAAATGTATAGGGTAACTCTTGGATAGATGGCCATAGTTTTTAAAGATTGAAATAAAAATTCTTAGAATGCAAATACAAGAAATATTTATGCATATTTAAAATTCTGACACATATACTCATCATATTTTGATGAAAAATTAATTAAATATTAAGAACAAAAAGTTGGAAACAAAATTTAAATTAAAATGACAGATGGCCATCTCTCCTTCAAGTCGAGGAGATATGGCCACCCAATAGAAGAAAGAAAAGGTGAAGTTAAAATAGCAAAAAATAGCACATTTCATACTGTCAATCATGACAAACACATATAAATTTGTAGAGATACAATTATATCACGGAAAAGGAGTGAATAAAATTCGAATAAGCAAAATCTGAAGCATTGTATCCAGTCATCCTTTTTGGTTCAGGTATTGTATTCTTCCCCACAACCAACGCAGCGATCCTCATCCAATTCCATTCTCTCGTAATCTGTAGAATCTGATAATTTCAAATGTATTTCATCTTCTTCGCTGCTGGAAGTGTCCTGTTTATGTTATTTTGCGCGTTTATTTTAGACTTTTTTACGGTTTTAAGTTTAGTTATAAAATTTATCTGTTTCTGGGATGAAAGTTTCCGATGTTTTCCAATATTTTCTGAAAAAAAAAATAAACATCGTTAAGCCGTATTATTATTATTATTATTATTATTATTATTGAAATATTCATATTAGCTAAAAGTTAAAATATTATATCAATTAATATACAGTAAAAAGTCTAAAGTCCGGAATCTTCGGGACTTTGTCAAGTCCGAACTTCGGATTTTTCCGAATTTTGGGTCATCAAAAATATTACATTTCCAATAAAAAGTAAAATAAATGTCACTATTTAAAAATTCAAAATATGACGTTCCTATATTAAAAATTGCATATAAAAACTATTAATACTAAATGAAACAACCATTTTCATTAAATAAATCATAACAAAATACAAAAATAAAACAAAAACATTTATTTAAGGGAACATACAATTTAAAAACAAATTGTAACTTATCCAACTATTCAACATTTCAGTTAAAGTGCGCTGCTTTACAAATTTAAGATTCTCATTAAGAAGTTGTTCACATAGACATGAGTTCTGATTCAGTAATAAAGCTTCTTTGCTCTGCACCTTTTTTTTGTTTGTTTCAACAATTTTGTTTTTTCCTACTTTCTGGAGTATTGCCGCTGCAAAGTCCGAACTTTAGACAATTCTGAACTTTGGGTGTCTGAGCTTTAGACTTTGTACTGTAATTATAAACATAAAAGTTATATAATTATTTAAAATATAATTACATTTAGTTAACATCCTCACTCCACATAGTTTTGAAATAACGGTTAAAGGTGATCCTCTCTCCTCGATTTGATGTGGCCATCTATCCTGAAATTAAAGGACAGATGGACATCCAGTTTAAAGCGTCACTAGTTTCAACTGTGCTATGCGCTTAACTGAACTCATTTTTAACATACTATGTAGAATTCATACCTATCTGTAGATCCTATACAGGGCTGCAAAAAAAGGAAAAAAACAATCGTATATTTTAACGATTATTCGTGGCAACAGCAGAAATCGGGTTTTAAAATGCGTTTTCCAAATTGTTCATTTAGACGTCGTGTTACACCTTGGTCAACTGTGAAGTTTTGTTACAGTATTCTGAATGGGTTGGAAAGTGTTTCATAATCTATGCTGGTCGCATGATTTTTAGTTCTGGTTCAACCATTTCATTCCCAGTCTTAATTTCGCTGGTGGAGAGCTATATACCGGGCTGTGCGGTGGAAAATGTTTATGTCATAAATAATTTCATAACTTCCGTGATATAATGCAGTCGAACTTCATTATCCCGACACTCTAATGGCCAGAAAAAAATGTGTCGTCATAAGCGGAGTGTCATGGTAACCGGAGTTGAAGAAAAGCATGTTTATAAAAAGCCGTATTTTTAATTAATTTAAGACAATTTTAAATTCATAACTGTTCTAGCAGTTTTAAGCAATAAAACATTATAATTATACAAATTAAACACAAAAACAAAATGGAAAAGAATAAAAATCAGATTTATGATGACTTTTTTTTATTTATTTTTTATTTTATTTTTTTATTTTTTTATTTTTTTTTATTGTTACGTGAAATAGTGATGAATTAAAGTCCTCTTATCCCTAGCTTATTCTGCTCCCTACATTTCTTTTTTCAATATTATACAATGAATTGTAATCAATATTCGTTGTTTCAGAAATGGATGTTAGATAATTTCTGATGGTTTCAATGCAATGCAATGCATCGGTTTTAGTCGGATGAAAAACGCCGTGTAGCCACAAGAAAACTCCGCCTGACCAAACAAAAAGACCGCGAGTAGGCTGATGCGTCTATCTGAAGCTTAAATGGGTCATTCATAGTGTGTAGCTTTATTTATTCAGATAAAAGATTGAAGTAAAATTTCTCATTTATCTCATTGGGTATGTTAGACACTTTTGTGAAAAGTTTGGCTAAGGTATTTCTTACCGCTTAATTTCCGTGCTTATAAGATGGATTATGAAAAGCGGACAATTTTCCTAAACCGTCGGGATATCCGGAGTGGTAAATTATTTAACGACGTTAAATCCGGAGTTTATGTACATAAAAATCATATCCAGAAAATCGGGACTTTGAAAAGCTGACGTGATAAGCGGGGTGACGTGGAAACCGGGTGTCGGGATAACGAGGTACGACTGTAGTACTGAATTTAACCCTTCACTGCACAATTTTTTCTATTTTTATGATTTTCTTTTAAATCTGTATATAGGTCTAATAATGGGAAAAATAGTAAAAAAAATTAAATTTCAAATTTTCAGCTAAAATTTGATATTTTATGGTGTGTGCTATATGCACACATTTAGGGTTTTAAAATATTGTATTGCTATATTTTTCAAGTAAATGAGCTTACATTAATTATTTTATCTGCTTAACACTCTGCAACTTTTTTATGTTAATATTTTTAAGTATCCAGTAAAAATAACGAAAGTAAATCTTACCTTAATGGCTTGGTGAAATTATTTTTTTTTTTTTTTTGTTGTTGCTTCCGAAGACTAAATTATAATTTTTTGTCTAATGCAGACATTTGGCATGGAGAAAATAAGTGTTATTCCATTCTTTGGATTGTTCTTGATCGGTAACAGTGATCCTATTAGCCAAATTCATGGCACATAATAAAAATTAGAATATTTTTAGGTATGTGCCAGAAATGGCACGTGGTGCAGTGAAGGGTTAAGGTCGTTAAAGGATTTAGAACATTATCATACTACGTATAAAATAATATATAAAACTTGCACATTATATACATACACTGATATACATACATACAGTACATACATAAAACTCAGGAATTTATTTTAAAGTTTTATGATATTGACCAAAATGACATCTACTACACAATCCTGGAAAAATCTTCATAACCAGAACACATTAGCCTTATTCTTATAATGACGTAAGATGTGTAATGAACGTATTGGTGTACGTAATGGTCACTGATTACTGAAATGAGGGGACGTACGCAGCGTACGTCCTGGGAGTCAAGAGTTTAAGATAAAATTATGGTGTACTTAGCGATGAAACGAGAATCTAAAGCCGAAACGAGCTCGGGAGGAATTTTGCATGAGTCTTCAGTCTTGGGCACAAACTAAAAATTTTATCTATTCAAAAATTGAGGGGAAAAAAAAAAAACCTTGCTATTTGAGAAACTTGAAGGTAGTCTTAAATTCTTAAAGTGTTTTACGATTTTTTAAAAATCAATTTGAAAAGTATTTAATAGATATCAGATATCATAAATATTGTATCTGATTCTAAAGCCTTTGCAGAGTTTATATTAATAACTTAAAGAAGCCGTGGGATATCTTTTGTCTTCTCGCTTTCTGTTTGAAATCCTTTCACAGAAATCTTGTGAAACAGAACTCATGTTTTTCTCGCAGTAGTTTTATAATGATATTTTAAAAGGAATAGAATGTGACCTTTGCTCATTTCTGCCCGTGTTTAGGTATCAATAACAATCTCAAAGAGATTTTCAAGGACATGAAAATCACGATGTGTTATCATAATAGAGTATTAATACTTCAGTATTAATACTTTTTTTCTGTGTAAGTAGAGATTTTAATTAGGGGTCTCAGGACTCTTAAAGCTTCAAAATTTTCGAAATTTTAATTTTTTTAGACATTAAACTCCTATCTGTTCTGAACATCTTGATATAATTTTTCCTTGGAATTCCCATTAGAACAGAAGTAATGGCTTTCAGAATTATACCTGCTCAATGGCTGAAGAGGCGTTTCCGAAACTTTGAAGTCATTTTTTTCCAAATGACGTTTTTGGGCATAACGCGCAGGATATCTCAAAAACTTCTCAATATTTTTTCAAAATGTATCTTTCATGATAGTCTATATAAACTGAACCTAAAATTTCTTTTTTATTGTTCAAAAAAATATCTTTTTAGGTGATTATACTGCTGAAAATTACAAAAATTTGTATTAGCTATACAACTTTGTATTAGAAATATAAAATTGCTTTCAATACAAATTTATTTAGGTTTAGGGTCATTATTGCAGTCTGAAATATAAGTAGACACCAAAATTTTCATTCTAGTTGCAATATTTATTTTGTAATCGTGCGCATAAGCTGTTATACAAATTTTCTGCTCGTCAAATGTCTGATAGTGTGTATAGCCCCCTATAAATGCTTATTCTCAATCTTGAATTTTCTTAAATACATGAAATGAAAGAAGATACTAATATCTTTCGTCCCAATTAAAATTGTGTTTTAAACCATGTACATTTTAAGATATTAAATGTTGAAAATGGTCTTCTTTTTTCTTTTTTTTTTCAGTGTTAAGAGTCCCGATACCTCTAGGTAATTTTCGAATGTCATTATCAACTTTCTAATATATACTTTTTGGTATAGAGATACGACTTAAATACGATTAAATTATTCTACTCTCGGATTTGAAATCATCTTCCGAAAAAAAAAACAAAAAAACCTCGAACTCATATCTAGTACTATACATGATGATATACAGGGTATCTCATCAAGACATCCCAGACTATGCAGAATCAGATTCTTCGTTTGGAGTGCGTAAAAATGTCTAAAGAACTATACCTCTACGACCCGTAGTTTTCGAGAAAAATGCGAAAGAAAAGTATACCGTCCTATCCGGTGAAAGATAAAAAGCTTTTTTTGGAAACACGAACATTTTTGCTTATGTTTGCGTAGCAGGACGTTCAAAATACCCAGCTCGCCTATCAAGGCAAGCATGCGCAGCTTGGCGTCCACAAAAGAACACGGCGCATGAACACGTGCTTCCAAGTCATTTGTGTAGTAACTGGGTCTCAGGAAACTCATTCAGATGACCCGATAGGCCTCGATGGGCGCGGTGGATGTTTTGAGCTTCTTCGTCGACAAACATTTGCAAATACCGATCTTCATGTTTCCATTTTTTTTTTTTTCTGCGGGTAGGGTGTCATACTTTTCTTTCGCTTTTTTCTCGAAAACTATCCGTCGTAGAGGTATAGTCCTTTGGGCCATTTTTATGTACTCCGAGCGAGGAATCTGGCTGCGTAGAGTTTGGACGGTTTTGATCGGACATCTTGTAAGAGTACACACTTTCTTTTAAAATTGAACTGAAATTTACTAGATTAAAATTTCAAAGAAAATGAAAGTTTCTCCGTCAAAAATTTGACATAAAGCACAATTTTCAAACAAATCACTTTCGAAAAATAATTTTATTTCTCCGACATTTCTTCCATTTGAATATGTAATCTTTATTTAAAAAGTATTGCCCAGTCACAGAAAAATATCGATTTCAATTAAAGGACATTTTTTTTTTTTTTTTTTTTACATTTTTTAGTTTTGTAACTGTGACTATGTTTAAGTTTCATTTATGTTTAAATTTCATTTCTTTTATAGGAAAAGGCACCTTCATTTCAAATGTTACAAGGAAAAGGAGATACGAGTAAAAGTATTTACTCTGTATTATTTAAAAATGATGAAAGCAAAAAGTCTTTTGACTTAAAAGAGTATTATTTTAAGTAAGTACTTCAAATAATTATCTCTTTGCCTTCAAAAGCTTAGAAATTATTTACAGTTGTTGATTTTTGTCACTAATTTACTGTTAAACTAAACTTCTTCGACTTTGTTATTGAACTCTAAGAGCTACCTTTAACAAAAAGTAAAGGACCAAAAAAAAAAAAAAAAAAAACACGCCGATCATTTTTATCGTCCTAATCAGCTGTTTGAAGGCTGTAAGCTGTTGATGATTATTGAAACTATTTTTACTGTGCATTTCTAAAGTTATATCAGTTTGACGCAATATTGAAAATAATGCCATAAACTTCCCAAAATTCTTTAATATTTAAATGACTAAGACTAAATTTATAACAGTTTCAGTAAAATATCCATGCTTCTTCTGCATGATTATCACGTTTTAGGTCTTTCTTTTTTTCTAACCGATAACGTGGCCCTTACCTGCTGGGAAGCTTCAGCGCTTAACGGGTTTGGTACCTGGTATCGGGGCGGTTGACCCCCTAATCGCTGCGTGGTGGCAATAAACCTGACGAGCGCCTTAGAAGATCGTCAACCTATCGGCAGCGCCTGCTGTTTACTACTTGTGAACTTTGCTATGCCGGTTAGTTAAAATTTATACAGTCAAACTTCCCTTAAAAGAGGTCCCTACTTAACGAAAACTTCTGCTAAACCTTGAATTTGAGCCCTATTAGCATGAAAATTAATCTCCATATTGCGAAAAATATATTCTTATATAACCAAGTTTGTTCCACTTTTAAACGGAGAGGTTGCTGTTGCGATAGATGTGTGAATTTATTTTATCGGATTCTATGAAAATGAAATTATTCATATGTTTAATCATTTCCATTTAAAAGACGAAATGTTAAAAGCCTTCGATACAATAAGAAGGGGATTCCAGTTTCACAAAAATGCTACAGATGAATGGTTCCTCCACTTACAATAGTGCAAAAATGTTATGAACAGTGTATTTTTTATAGGGAACCTGTACAAAGTAATATTACAGACTTTTTTAAAGCTAGGAATTTGAAATACTGAGAAAAAGAGAAAAAATACTTTATGCTCCAGTTTTTGTTTACTTCTGTTTATTATTTTTTTTCTAGACATTATTCTAATTAAAGGTTTCTCATATATACATTACATAAAACAAAATTTGCTGCTTGAATTAAAGTACATTTTTCCAAGATTTCCATTTTGGGAGTATTTTTCATTTTTTGAATGTGCATTTTATTATAAAAATTTCACGAATTTGAGTTGATTTCTTTTTAACGAATTTTCATCATAACGAAGTGTTTAAGTGGAACGATGAGACTTCGTTGAGTGAAAGCTTCACTGTATCTTGTCGTTTGGCCCATTGCTACTCATGTTAATCTCGTAATTTAGAATCTTGGTCAAATGACGAGACCTTCCCCAGGCCATAGCACCTCCAGAGGTATAAATCAGTGTAAACATGGAGGACTTTGCACCCACGTCGGATTTTACATTCACCAGGCGAAATTGGCGTACATGGGAGATTTTAGCCGGCAATAAGCATCGATCCCGGGGACTTTCGGCTGCGAGTTCGATATTCTGCCAACTGGACCACCGCTGTCTAAACTAATTGGGATTGCCTGGAGTTTTTGAAGCCTAATGGTTGGTGCAGACTTACGTTTTAGTTCTAACAACTGCAAATGCAGTCAATAAAATGCCGGCAAATGCGTGTTGGCTCCTGGAAAAAAGAACCTATGCTGTGTTGCTTAAAGAATCGGTGGTTAATTTAATGTTACCTAAAGAATCGATCGGTACATACTTCAATGTTTTGTTGCATTTTTGTATGTATAAACCATCTTCAGTCGAAAAAAAAAATTAAATTATCTCCATTCAGATTAAAAGATGGAAATTATCAGAATTTTTTTTTTATGCTGTATAAGGATTAAGTTAAGTCATATGCATTGCATTTCAATTGAAAATGACCATCGTGCTCAACACGCTATTTTTGAATGTACCACCATCATCCTTAAATTTCTTTACTTACGCGGTGAGGAGAAAATTTTCTATGCTTAACGGCTGGCTCTTCAGGTGGGGATGATTTCATTTTATTTCAAACTTTAATGTATCGCATTCACTCACATAAACAACATTTAATGCTTACAATCACTTTAACAAACATTTTTTTTTTAAAGAGAAAAAAGTATAAATCATTCGTAATCCTGAATGAACTCAATAAATCAATCAGTCGGATGCAAAAGTTGGAAGCGTTTCATTTTTACTGAAGACCCAAAGCATGCGGTCAGAAATCTGTAATAGATTCTCATCACACAAAACACAACATCCGAACCACAGTTATAACTCCAATTTTAAAACTCGTTACTCGTCGTAAAAGAATACATTGGCGTTTCATTGCAACGAAATAAACCACATACGAGTAAAAAAATATATATATATATACATGAACCAAAACGGTACTTTTTAGGTGCGTTCATAATTATATAAATACGTTGCACCTAGAGTCGTCGTTCAGTCCATCAGTCTGTATGTCCGTCCGCATATAACACAGCAAAAACTACCCAACAGAATGGTCTGAAATTTTAAATATACAATGGTTGCAAAATTGTATCGAGTCCTTTAAAATTTTATGAAAATCGGATGTAGAGTTGAATGACAGGGACAGTCAAAAGCTTTCCCTTACAGGACGGCCCCATAGGGGAAAATGATTTCAAGTGCATTTAAAGGATGTGACAGCCTTTCGAAGAGAATGAAATGGATAGGCACTTATGGAAGTGCACTAAACTATACCTTCAGTAGACTATGCGGTGAAAAAAATATTTATAAACCTAGCTATAGTATCAACGCACCTCATTGGCCGCTTTGGACGTGCCATTTCCAACTTGTTTTTTCTTGCAATCATTAGAACAGAAATTAGTGTCATCATTTGGATTTATTTTGAGGTGGTGTAAGATCACTCAATTCTCTTCCTATTCGGGATGGTAACTAAAACAAACCAATGTGGTTCAGTGTGGTTTGAAACCGGCAAGAATCTCTGTCGCTTTATAAACATACAGAAATTTTGTTCTTTAAGGGGGACCGTGGACCTTCACTTTGACAAAAATCGACTAAAAATCGTTTTTTTCTTTTTTCGTTTATTAATATGCTTCAACCTTAACTGCAATATTTTCAGAAAAGCGCAAGCAATTGCAATGATTCCTAGTGAAGTGACAAGCGTTTAAAATTTGTACAACGTAATTGAGTTACACCAAAAATGAAACTTTAAATCGTGTTTTCTCAAAATGAAAATTTTCTTCGAGTTAGTACAGTGTGTTTCTAAAAGAATATCGGGGTTTTAACGCTTGGTAGTATTTATTACATAAAACTTAAAAGTATAATTATTACAATAAATAATTAATATAAAAGAGCAACTCAAACAGTTTTACGTACAAGCTTACAAGTGTTCAATGTGAGCACCTTTCGTAACACGGCACACGTCAAGTCGATAGCTCAGTTCTTCCCAAACGTTGATTAGCAAAGAAGTTCTATTCAGACGCTCACCCGATCTGACGCCATCTGATTTCTACCTGTGGGGGTTCATGAAGGATCCTGCGCATGTGCCTCCACTACCAGATGAACATTGCAGTTGTTGCAACA
This sequence comes from Maratus speciosus, assembly GCA_963932465.1. Taxonomy (NCBI): domain Eukaryota; kingdom Metazoa; phylum Arthropoda; class Arachnida; order Araneae; family Salticidae; genus Maratus; species Maratus speciosus. Next base: position 13,361,498 of record OZ010791.1, on the reverse strand, counting down.
ATGACCCCACAAACATTTATCCACGTTTGGGAAGAACTGAGCTATCGACCAGATGCGTACCGTGTGACAAAAGTTGTTCACATCGAACGCTTAAAAGCTTCTAGGTAAAACTGCTTGAGTTGCTCTTTCATTTCATGTATTAATTATAATTTTAAGTTTTGTGTAATAAATACTACCAAGCGTTAAAACCCCGATATTCTTTTAGAAACACCCTGTACATTCAAAATGTTCCATGAGTCTTATTTTTTGTCCATTTTTCATAATATTAATCTAATATTGTTTGAAATCTTCTATGTTTCAAAACTTATTATTAATATGCATGCATTAGAGTACATAAAAGAAACATTTAGTAATTATATAACATTTTTATGTGAAATTTTAAGAAAAAATGTAAATATTGGAAATTTTTTATTATTTTTTCTCACTATTTTTGTTTAATTTTAAAACGCATACCAATTTTTGTTGCAATAGTATAAATCAACCATTTAACAAAACACCAGGTTCCTAAAGCCAAAATGTAATGCGCATGGAGGATTTTTAATTATAGTAAATAATTAACATATTTTGATTAATAATTTAATTTATTACACACATTTTTATATAAAATTGATTAGTTTACTTAGAAAATGTGTTATTTATTATGTGTGCAAAATTTCTGTAGTGAAAAAAAAAAAAAAATGATTTTGAACGTCCACTGTCCCCTTAAGTGAATGACTTAAATTTTATAATGTGAATTTTGTTATAAGAAATTCCTGTAAGTGTTTTATTTACGTGCATGATTTCATTTCAATTTAATCCACGAATCGTTTTATTTTTCAGTGACACGGACTGGTTGCGCATCCCCAAACCTGAGATCCGATATGAAGACGAGTCAGAAAAACGTATACTATACGTAAGTCAAATTGAGTATCTTAAACATTAGTCAAATTGTACGAATTATTGAGTAAAAATGTATAATGTAGACAATTTCTTTTTTCAAAGTGTAAACTTATATATCATTAAAGCAATGGCGATTTAAAGCTACTGAAATAACAGGCAATATAACTAACATATATGGATGCGAAAATGCTGCAAAAACGCATTTGAATATGAAATTAATAATATATATGTACATTAAGGAATAACTTTATATAATTCTCATCCTTTGTTAAATGATACCTGTAATCAACGGAAATATAAAAGGTACTCTTTCAAAAACCTGAAAAAATGTATCTACAAAATTCTTTATCTAAACATTATTCGCTTCCTTTTAGCAGCTCTGAGAACTTAAAATTACATTTCTTTATAGAGAATTTCTTCATTATTACAAATTATAATTTTGTTTTATGTAAAATTATTCCTGCGCAAAGCTCTGATTTCGGAGAAGAAAATTATTCCTTTTAAATATCTGAACTATTGGTTGTGAACAAAACCTCAAAGTAAATTTGTAGTTTCACTGTAAGAAATCTTACGTTATACAGAAATATACATTTTTCTAAAATAGAATTTGAAATATAATTTAATGTCTCCTGCATTTATTTAATTTGAGATTATAATCTTTCTTTTTAAGATATGCTGCGAGATTTTCAGGGCCCTCGCTAAGCCCCCCATCACCCCCTCTCCCCCCCCCCAAAAAAGTCCACGAATTTCTGTTACAGTTGGCAAATTTGCAAACTTAGTTGGTAAATTTGTTGGTAAATTTGTTGTCATCTAAAATTAGTAACCAACTTTAATAATTTATTTTATTGTTTAAAACTTTAATAAAAAACTATACATTTCCTGCTTCTGAACGACTTTGCAAAAGTTATAAATATAATTGGGAATGTAATTAAGCTTTTTACAAATGAGATGTATATTACATTTTCTAATTGTAGGAACTTGGCAATAATTTAAAACTAGTTGGCGAATGTCGAGAACTATTTATTTTTGCTTTTAAATGAGATGCTAAATACCGAGATTTGACTTGGCAATTTAAGGTCCTCCGACCCTCCCTCCTAAAAAAAAAAATATTATCGATGGACCTGGAGATAGTCATTTTATACAAAAGGCATATAGGTTTTTAGAAAGATAGTATTCGATATTTAAACTGTAACTGTGACTATGAATTGATCAGGCGACTGCATCTAATTTTCGTTTGTTTTTTTAGGTACTCCTCGCTTCATTAAAAATGTCAATTCTCAAGCAATACATGGAAGAGAATTACAATAAGAAAAAGAAAAAGCGCTACAGAAAAGCATGTAAGGGGAACAAAAAACAGTAAGTGAAAATTTAACTTATTATATTTAAAATCGTTGAAAATATTATATTTAAAATAACTTTAAAATAACTCAAGTCCTTAGAACTGTATGTAAAATGAAGTATTCTCATTTCCGATTGAAATAATATATTACATTGAAAATAGTCACGTATACATTAGACGAAAAAACTGATATTTTGATTGCCGTAATTTTTAAATTGAATGTGTCTTTCTATACATATCATGTCTATTAAGTCTGTTAATAAGTAAGTTGGAAGGAATTAAAATATGTGTTTGGGGAAAATATAGAAAAGTATTTTTCGAAAAAATAAACAATGATGCCACTCTTTATAAATTGAGAATAATGAAATAGGGAAAATCAAATATAAGAATCAGTAATGTGGAACTATTTTGTGATCATTCTCGTGTGTCAAGAACTACAAGTGCTTTTGACTGTCTCTCAGTAGTAGCGTATTGAGTTTGGCATTATATTGAAGGCAAAATATTGTAATCTTCAAAAAAAAAGAAAAAAAAAACATATTGATAATGGCCTTTATTCTGAACTGTATTATTTTGTTTCAAAACACATGGTAGAAACTCTACGTTTTCCATGGCAAAAATATATTTTTATCCTTGTTTTTCATTCTCCTGCACCAACATGACTCTCCAACCACCTCATTTCTCTATTTCTCACTATAAAATAGGTTCTTCTAAATTTTTCGGAAAAAGTTCAAATATATCCCTAAAAACATTCCTTAAAATTTTGTTAATATCAATAATGTCAATATTTCTACTGCATCCATCCATACTACAGTTTGTCTATATATCATGTATAAATTAATAATATAACATGTTTAACACACAAAATTTTTTTCGGTTTACCTTTGGTTGCATTTCGCTTTTTTTCACTCTTCCTCGATTATTGGATTATCAGACTTGACAAGCGATACGCCACAATTTATATTATTTTTTTCTTTGCGTCAGTTATACAATTATCCTGCACTGTAATAAAAAAATCTGTAATTCTACAGATGTAAAGTTACGGAAAGCTGTATGCTTACTAAACATTCATCTGTACTTTGTACAACAAAAGATGTAAATCTACAAAACTAGTTTTTGTAAAACTACAGAAATCTGTATTTTAACAAAAGATTAAAATTACAGTAATCTTACTAAAATTTCATTTGTATTACGGATTACAGTTACATAAAAAATTACAGGCATCCCAGTTTCCTAAAAAAATCTTAATAACCTTACAGATTTTTTAATTTCCAGTGCAAACGTGTATCTGTTATATGAATTCTTGTTGTTGCCGTTACATAAAAAAATCTACTAATCCCAGTTTCCTAAAAAAACGTAGTAACTTTACAGAATTTTTTTTTTATAGTGTACGATTATATTCTTCAATAGTTTTATTGATGATGTTCAACGTATGAAATTATATGGCGTAATTAGGAATATATTATTAAGAATGATTATGGCTTAATTTAGAATATTGTATGAAAAAGGGTTAAAAGTCTGCGACATCGACAAACAGAACAAACATCCCTCATTTTCTTAAATGGGTAGTAAATATAGCGTAGTCGTAATAGAAGATCTCGTGGCACTACCCCTCCCCCCCTTAAAACAACCTTTTACTGTTCACCCAGGTTATAAACTAAATCATCTTCGACTATCTTTTCATTGCATTTACTTTTAATAACAGATTTTCTGCGATATCCTTGTCCGAGGGGCCAAAAGTAACGTGGAAATAATTCGCAAACCACCTTGTTTGTATTATTTCTACTGCATCCATCCATACTACAGTTTGCGTATATACCATGTATAAATTAATAATATAACATGTTTAACGCACAAGTTTTATTCTGTTTACCTTTGGTTGCATATCCCTTTTTTTCAACATAGACATGAGCAGTAATAAAGCTTCTTTGCTCTTTACGTTTTTTAATTTGTTCGTAAACAATTTTGTTTTTTCCCCTCCTTTCTTGAATACCTCTACTGTCGCTGGAAAGTCCGAACTTTGGGTGTCCAAACTTTAGACTTTATACTGTACGTGTAATTATACGTGTGTCAAAGTTGACCCTCTGTGCCACTGACCAAAACTTTTTATTTTCCTATAAAATAAAATGCTAATAATTCATCAACGATGAACAATGATTTTCTAATTATACGAATTTCACCTAATCAAAAAATGTTTTAGGTATACGTTTCAGGTATACATACCTCGATTTATCTTTTACAATTATTTTTGTGAATGATCGTCTGTTAATACTGAACTTTCTCAAAGAGCATTCGAAACTCTTCTGTGGTTTCAAACTAAACCTTTTCTATGACTGATGTTAAGTCTGCAGCTTTTCATGAGCACGTGAAAACCGTCTTGAGAGTTTAGTCCTATAGGCATTTCTTGCTTTATCATTTGCACTCACGTCTTGAGTCAGTGATGACTGATCATTATAAACAGTGAAGTTCACAGCAATAAAAAAAGAGCGCCTGTTTTGTGTCGATACATCTCAAATCAATGAGCTGTGTTGGAAATTTCCGAAGGAAGAAACAGAATTTTTTGAATGCAGATAGTTTCGGACCGGCCGAATTTTCGGCAGCATTTTCGCTGACACAAAAATTTTGGGCCGAAAACGAATTTTCGGTCGATTCATAATTAAAATCATGGAACGCTATGCTGCAGACAAGAAACGCAATTATATTCATTTTTCAATTTTATTTAAATGTTTCAGTAATGTGTTTATTTAACGTTTCAGGAAAAAGAAGCTAAAAGAGCTTAAATGGAGGCGTCACCGGTTAGGGAGTATTCGAGAAGAGGAGGAACCAGAGGCAGTCTCTACTGAAATGGGGTGTGACGAAACTTTAAAAAATGATGTTCGGTACGTATTTCAATAATTCCTTTCTTAATATTTAAACTCTTTAAAATGATCAACAGTCACTTATTTTTGGGAGTTATTTTAATCAGTTTTATGGAGCGGTAGTTAACAAATTTTTCTACAGCACAATTATTACATTTAAATAAATAAATAAATAATAATATTTATTATTATTATGAATAAACAATAAATAAATTTGGTTAACGAGTCTTATTTATTTTTCAGAAATTTTGGTTTAAAAGATGATTCAAAAAAGAATGATGTGCCTGATGTAGACAAACAATCACCTTTTGCAACTACATCATTATGTGATGAATTACAAGTCGCTTCAGGTGAGGAGCGCGTGTTGATGGTTGAGACGCAACATTCCGCTGTTTCATCCGGCGCTGCGGAGAATGATAGTAAAGATCTTGGTCCAAAGAAAACAGAACTCTCTTCGACTCAAGAAGACGTGGAGGGTGGATCTGTGATTCGAGTAGGAGATGTGGAAATTCGTTACACTCCTGATAAATATCGCTACTTCTGTCTCCAGAAGAGCCGAGAGACAAGATGGACGCCCGTCAGGAAGTTTTTCTCAAGAATGTGGCGATATGTGAAGAAGCCAGCATAAAAAGTGTTGGTCTATCCAATAGCCTCCTTCATCCACCCAATCATACGTTTAAATGCTCAACAACTTAATGAAAAAAAAAATGTAAAATTTATTTTCTCATGAATCATTTTTGAAATAGTTGGTAAAGCGACCTCTATCTGTTAACAATAAAACCCCACAATAGAAATCATTTCTCCTGTCTTTCTTTGTGTTGTCATCTTTTAGATAGCCGTTCACTTTTAAGATTGAATGGAGCGACAACACTTACGAAATTCTTTGAGGAAACAGCTGATAGTGAGTTCTTTTTTTTTTTTTTATTTCTCGGGAGCTACTGAAACAATTTCAGTACATTTTATAAGTAGTTTTACCAATAGCTAAACTATAAATAGACCGTTTGAGGAAAAAACTAATTTAAAAATGGGACAGTTACGTGTCTCTCATTATCGGTTTTTATTGAATGAACGTTAAGAACAAATGAATTCATTTCACAGAAAAAAACAATACGCTATAAGATAAAAAAAAAATACATTGCTGTTGCTTCAGTAGTTCCTCGGAAAAAGTATATCAATGTTAGCTGTCCTGCATGTGATTTCGCAACTAATGTTTTCATATGCATTTTGTCTTACAAAAATAAATATGCGTGAAATGTTTGAAAACATTTAAGAACTTTCTTACATTTCGCTTTATTCACTTTTTAAGATTTTTATACATGAGCGGAAATACTTGTAATGCATTCGAAATAGATTTAACACCACTTTGAAAATAGTTATTATAAAACGCCTATAATCTGTAAAAAATCGATATCCTGTATATTAATTTTTTGTATTAAATATTTTTTTCTCTTTTTTATGAGCTTTTTAAAATGTAATTCTGCTTCCAAGAGTGTATATTGCACCTTACGTGCATTAATTCACATTTAAATTTAAATGTTGGTTTCCCCTATTGCATACAGTCCACTCCCTCTAGTCCACAACTCTATAATCTGCAAACGCCTATAATCCGCAGTACATTTCAAGTGTAAACAAACTGTTAAGTAAAAGGGGGATAATGTGGATTTTGACTGTAAAAATGTTAACTGATCGGATGAATTTATATACAAATTTGTAAGACATTTCTGCATTTATTTAAAGGAAATGTTTTGTGTATCCTATAAATAACTATTCTGATTGCATTCGTTGGCTCGCATGGTCGCAACTTCTACGTTAGTGAGCACATCCAATCAATTTTGGATCCTCCCAATAAATATTGTATTTTTACTTTCTTCTATTTTTACAAGAAGAAACTATTTGATTCATGAAAATTTTCGAATTCCGGTTTTCGACGGATCGACACGTTAGGGATCAGAGAACCATAAAAACAAGTTTTCACAAAATGTCTGTCTGTGAGTCTGTCCATCTGTCCGTCCGTCTGTCTGTGTGTGACACAAATTTTGTAGGCGCTCTATCTCAAGAACTAATGCACGGAATTTAATAAAACTTTAGATTCAGTGAATCCCTGATATAAATTGGTGCTGATTACTTTTTGGTGTCAGTCGCCCGATAGAGGGCGCTTCTATGCTGCATTTTTCACGATTCCCGCTATAGCTGTATCCCAAGAACTAATGTACGCAATTTTAAAAAGGTTCAGATTCAGTGAGTCCTTGACATGAATTGACGTTTTATACAATTTGGTTTAAATCGCTTGACAGGTGGCGCTCCTAGGCTGCATTTTTGCGATATCCGCAATAGTTCTAGGTCAAGGACTAATGCATGAATTTTCAACAAACTTCAGATTCAGTGAGTCCCTGATATAAATAAACGCTGTTTAGTTTTTAGTGCAAATCGCCCAACAGGTGGCGCTGCTAGGCTACATTTATCACGATTTCCGCAAAAACTGTATTTCAAGGACTAATCGGTGGCACTAACATGTTTTATTTTTCTGGAAATATTAACATGTATGAGATAGAAGGAAGTTTTGGAATTATCCCATTCGACTAGTTTTATGTTTGGTCTTAGATCAATCTACAATTTTTCAAGGGGGAAAATCTTAATCTGCGTAGCGCAATCTACTCAAGAGTTTTCTGGAAAATTATGTCATTGAAATGCCACCCACAAAATGTGGTTTTAGTTCGAAAGTTGTGCGATTCATTTTCGAATCTCAGGTTAAGGGCTTCTTTGATAGATTTAAATGCGTTGCTGGATGCACTGATAAAAATACTTTAATAAAAGCTACATCTGACAGAGCAGATCCCTTTAAGATTACCTGAGTGAATTGTGTCTACCGGTTGTCGGTTCCGGTAGCTCAATAGGCAGAGCATTGGGTATTTAAGCCAAAGGTCTTTTGCTCGACTCCAAACCGGAACACTTTTTCATTATGTTGGAAAATTTTAAATTCGTATGATATCTTTATCAGTCAGTATGACTATGTTAAAAAACAATAAAATAAGGAAAATTATCCTGCATCCTACGTCAGTGCCATGCGGTAAAACTGAAATTCTCGAATGTCCCAGTTGTCAAACATTCCGGCGAATTTTGATTAGATCCTCGACCCATGAGAGACTAATCGACTCATCGACTTAATGAACTAGTATGTTGTGGCCATCACAAAACTTTCGTCTATATAAATCACGTCCATTAAATCATTTATATAGTACAAGAAATTACATCCATTTAGCCCCCATTCATGTCAAAGTATATCTGAATCTGAAGTTTGATGAAAATTCGTGCATTAGTTCTCGAGATAGAGCTATAAGGGAAATTCTGAAAAATGCAGCATAGCAGCGCCACCTGTTGAGCGACTTGCATCAAAACATAAACAGCAGTAATTCATATAAAGGTACACCTGAATCTAAAGTTTGTTGAAAATCCAAGCATTAATTATTGAGATAGAGCTATTGTGAAAATCGCAAAAAATGCAGCATAACAGCGCCACCTGTTGAGCGATTTATGACAAAATGTATAAAATGTCAATTCCTGTCAAGGACTAACTCAATCTGAAGTTTGAGGAAAATCCGAGCATTCGTTCTGGAGATTGAACTTTTGTGGAAAACGTGAAAAATTCTGCATAGCACCGCTACCTGTTGAGCGATTTAGACTAAAAACTAATCAGCACAGATTTATATCAGGGACTAAATGAATATAAATTTTTATTAAATTCCGTTCATTAGTTCTTGAGATAGAGATCCCACAAAATTTGCGCCACACACAGACAGACAGACATTTTGTAAAAACATGTTTTTCGGGTTCTCTGCCCCCTAAAACGCGTAAATCCGTCGAAAACTGGAATTCGAAAATTTTCATGAATCCAATACTTTCTTCTTTTAAAGGTAGAAGAAAGTAAAAACTGTCTCAAGACTGGAAGCGCAATTTTTACTTTCTTCTATCTTTACAAGAAGTATTGGATTCATGAAAATTTTCGAATTCCGGTTTTCGACGGATTTACACGTTTTAGGGATCAGAGAACCCGAAAAACATGTTTTTACAAAATGTCTGCCTGTGAGTCTGTCTGTATGTGGCACAAATTTCGTGGGCGCTCTATCTCAAGAACTAATGAACAGAATTTAATAAAAATTCATATTCAGTTAGTCCCTGATATAAATTGATGTTGATTAGTTTTTGGTGTAAATCGCCCGATAGGTGGCGCTTCTATGCTGCATTTTTCACGATTCCCGCTATAGCTATATCCCAAGAACTAATGCACGCAATTTTAAAAAAAGTTCAGATTCAGTTAGTCCTTGACATGAATTGACGTTTTATACAATTTGGTGTAAATCGCTCGACAGGTGGCGCTATAGCTCTACCTCACTACTATTATATTCTACTATAGCTCTATCTCAATAAGTAATGCGCGGATTTTCAACAAACTTCAGATTCAAGTATACCTTGATATGAATTACTGCTGTTTATGCTTTGGTGCAACAGGTGGCTCTGCTATGCTGCATTTTTCAGAATTTCTACTATAGCTCTATCGCAATAAGTAATGCGCGGATTTTCAACAAACTTCAGATTCAAGTATACTTTGATATGAATTACTGCTGTTTATGCTTTGGTGCAACAGGTGGCTCTACTATGCTGCATTTTTCAGAATTTCTACTATAGCTCTATCTCAATAAGTAATACACGGATTTTCAACAAACTTTAGATTCAAGTATACCTTGATATGAATTACTGCTGTTTATGCTTTGGTGCAACAGGTGGCTCTACTAACTGCATTTTTCAGAATTTCTACTATAGCTCTATCTCAATAAGTAATGCACGGATTTTCAACAAACTTCAGATTCAACTATACCTTGATATGAATTACTGCTGTTTATGTTTTGGTGCAAATCGCTCAACAGGTGGCGCTGCTATGCTGCATTTTTTAGAATTTCCACTATAGCTCTATCTCAAGAACTAATGCACGAATGCATCTACTTCAAATTCAGATATACTTTGATATGAATTGGTTCTAAATGGATGCAATTTCTTGTATTATTTAAATGATTTAATTGACGTGATTTATATAGAAGAAAGTTTTGTGATGGCCCTTTTCTATTTTATTATGTGCATGTAAAAATTTTCAGAGCGTGTACCTGACTTTTCTATTTTCTATTATATGTATATGTATGTAAAAATAGATATTTAAAAGTAATAAATATATTACTTGTGTTTTTTTTATCTGGACCTCGATAAAAGTTTTCAAAGATATTCGGATCCCACTTGAAATTACTTGCCGACACCTGCTATAAAACTTTTTTAACGGAATTGTTTTACCTGTTTCAACATTAAAGAGGATTTCTTCGATTTAAAATCTTAGGAATCTGATTCAATGAGAAGGAGATGGCGCTGACTCAAAAAAGAAAAAGACTGATTCAATTATACAGTGATTCAAATAAGGGGCGTATTTCTGTACTTTGTAGGTTGTCCGTATTTTTGGTGCACGTAGGGGCCCGTGAAATCTGTCACCGATCTTTATCCTTATAGCAAATCTTACAAACCTGAAGTTTTTTTTTATGGTAAAAGGTGAAGAAGACTATTAGACAGGAGGCAGCTGTACAAACCATCTCCTCGTCGAGTTGACGGCTGAAATTCCAGGATTACCTAAAACTCGATTTGCATATTATAATGCAATTGTGTGCCATGTCATATCTTGGTGGAAAACACCTGCGAACTTTCTTAATGGTTGGCTGGAAGGCTTACAATTGTGTTTTCCTGCTCCCATTCCTTCATGGTTCCATTCCTTTGGGTGCAGGAAAACACAATGATAAACTTACCGATCCACCACTAAAATGGTATCTGCAGGAGGTTTCCACCAAGATAGGACTTGACAGACGCGGTCTGTGAAGCCACCGTCCGGTCTATATATATATATATATATATGTGTGTGTGTGTGTGTATATGTACATATATATATATATATATATGAATTTTTATACTCTAACGATCATTACCAACGATCACGTGGCCAGTATTTAGGCCTTGCCGCTGGATCTGGACCATACGACAATCTCAGTATCACAGCTCACAATATTCCAAGAAACGTTGATGTTTCATAACGCTACACTTACATTTTCAATTTTTAAAAAAGATGGTTCATTTTGAAAATATTATTCAAGTGAACATTTAGAAATTCTTTCTTTTTAAAGAACGTTTTCAATGTAGGAAAACAGTTTTTTTAAAAAGCACTACATCTGCATCGAATGTCTTCTTACTGGTGGTGAACACAGTATTTCCAGATCTGTCTTTTAGGGGTGTGCGACAGAGCCTCGCGCCGAGAAGTATATGCTGGGTCTGTCCAGGAAATAATGAAACCGGAGTTTTCGCGCCAAGCAGAAAGCCAAAGGGACGAAGTTTGCGGGCGGTACGTGTGGTGGCGTCTTTCAGATGCTGAGTATGGCGGAAGTCAGTTGGCCTCGAGTCTTTGCAGTGCACGGATCGCTCGTGAAACAGACACGTGTTTCAAAGTGGCGTTAGGTTTTCAGAATATAGCGGAGTGTCGAGCAGCGATACGCAATAAAGTTTTGTGTAAAACTAAACAAATCGACTACTGAGACGCTTCCCATGTTCCAAGAAGCCTACGGGAAGGGATCTTTGTCCAAAATTCAAATGTTTAGGTGGCACAAAGCTTTCAAAGACGGAAGAGAGGGAGTTGATGATGAACAACGCACTTGGCGTCCATCAAGTTCTCGAACTTCAGACAATGTAAAGAAAATAAGTTAAAACTGGTGTGAATGACTAAGTTTTAAAAGGTAGTACTGAAAAGGTTTTTCCAAGCTGCAGAGAGCATTGTGGAATCTTAAATGGTAGTACTGAAAAGGTTTTTCCAAGCTGCAGAGAGCATTGTGGAATCTGTTGTCATCTGTGGAATCATTGTGGACTGATTCCACAATGCTCTCTGCAGCTTGGAAAAACCTTTTCAGTACTACCATTTAATTTATTTTTGTATTATTATTTGTCTGTTTTTTTTTAAATATATTTTATTCATTTATTTATTCATTTTTAATTTCATGTGTTCCCATATTGGATTATATGTATTTTTCCCCCTCCCATTTTTTGCCCCTCGTACTTTGTGTTCTTTTGTTTTGATTATTCTCTTCTGTGATAGGCTGTTGTCTTTTACTTTCCTATTGGCTGTTGATTTCTAACTTCCTATTGGCTGTTTCTTCAGCTTGTTTCCTTTCCCTTGTCTCTCATTTCAGTCTTGCCTCTGCTTTCATAGTAGAAGGACGTCTTTTTTGCGCCTGACGAAGAAAGACTCAGATCTTTCGAAAGGCCTAGCGCATTTACAAATTTTTGATGGTGTTTCAAGAAGATTGTTTGTTCTTAGTCATTCACATAGGGCCCATATCCCACGTGCAGATAATTGGCCGACATAAAATACAACCAACCAACTAATTCAGACAATGTGACTAAAATTAAAGTGCTTTTGGTCTCTGATCATCGGAAGAGTGCCCGAATGATTGCGGAGACAATGGGACTTACAAAATCGATTGCGCATCAAATTCTCGTCAAAGAATTTCAAAAGTGGAATTTTTTTTCCAAGTTGGTTTCAACAAATCCTTCAAAGTGACTCAGCCCCTGGCAATACACAGCGTTGGAATGCTGCCTCAACCACAGTACAACCTCGATCTGTCACCGCCGGACTTTTTTCTTCTCCTTCTGTTAAAATCCAGATTAAAAGGTCATCGTTTTGACAATCTGGAGAACTTGCAGCAAAAACGTTCTGAACAGTATTCTAGTTGAAGACTTCCAGTCGGGCATAAATGGATGGCAGAGGCGTTCACAACGGTGTATTAACGCAGGATCTTCAGTGTCTGTAAAATTATTTTCAAATAAACGAATTTTATGGAATCAGTCTCATTACTTACTGGACAGACCCTGTATAATGAACATTTATTGAGCAATTCACTTTATTTCTCATTAGATTTTTACTTTTTATGGAATGCATATTGCGTGTTTTAATTTCTAAGCTTGTAGTGTTTTACTATCTCTAACACCAAAAAAAAAAAAATTGATTGATCTTTTTTCAGCATGCAATATACTTATTTAAAATGCAACTGGTGCGGCATTTTTTGAAGAATGGAATTAACTAATTCAGGCTACTAAACTTGATCAAAGACAATCAAGAAAAGCTATGGGTCTGCACGAGCCGAAATTTCGAGGCCCAGCGCAACCCGGTTCGTGTTAAAACATTATTGGACTGGCATAAATGCTAAAATTCCATCTAGGTTTCTGTAAAAAATCGAGATACTTTTCCGTTATACCAACACCCTTGTCGCAAAGCGTAATAGTTGGCGCAATATGAAAATCACGTGATTTAAAACATTTGAAAAATAAAAGAAAAAACATTGTCGATAGTAAAGGGTATTAAAATATATAACAGTTTAATATGAGTTTTATTTTATTACTTTATTGTATAACAGTTATTTGTTCACTTATTTTAAGTATATATTTGTGATTTAATAAAATAGTTCGTGGAAGTCTGTAATTTTCAAATGTTATATTTTTTAAATAGCAAACCACAATGTTTCGCATGGTTTACAACAAAAATCCTTTTCAAGATCAAGGTTGAAATAACTGGCGCATTAGCATACATTTTGGGATGGTGTCCGTATAACGGAAAAGTACAAAAATCGATGAAATAGGGCATAAAACAATGTCGATCCGAGAAAGCTCTTTTTGTTTTTCTCGCATTAAGGACGGAATTTAGGACATCAGATCACATGATCTTTGGCCGACCCAATCGGATGAGAGAATTCTTGTTTATTTACCCCATCCTAGGATGGCTTTCTCAGCTGGGGTAGTCTGCGGAGATCACGTGATCTGACGTCATGAACTCTGCTGTAAGCCACTGCCTTAACAAACAACATCATTCTATAATCCGGCACAGAAGTTAGTCGCATTCAGCATGCAAACATGGGAGTTTTTTGTATAATTGTGTTACGAAAAGGTAAGAGGAAGGCAGGAATCACTAATTTAAAAAAAACGGCCTCACAAAATTTCCTGTACTAGGCCTCGCTTTTGCTAAGGCCGCCTCTGTATTTCAATATATTTTTAAGTAATGAGTAACCACCTAGTCAAGTTAACGTGGAATTTCGCAATTAGCGAGAGGTGAAGGCATGCCCTTAATTATTTACAATAATTCTTTCCCCCTTCTCAAGTGAATGAAGTCACGGTCAACACTAGTACTTTAGTAACTTTTAATGATTTTGCCAACTAAATACATCTCATTGAGTCTTTATTTATTTGCTTTTAAAGCTTTCAACAGTACACGAGTCTCTTCAGGATGTGCTTTCCTAAATTCGATGTACTTTTCACTCCCGACAATTTCTTTTGAATCTTCTAAAAAGAACTGGATGGCAAATTCCGACAATTCCGAATTCTGGATATGTTGCGAAATATGAAAAACTTCAAAGAAATTCTCTGTCGATAGGTGCGTTATCATGCATTCCACACATAAGTATCTCAGATCCTCCACGCAATATTTGTCCCCCAGCTTGTACAACTCCGCGATGTTCTTCCCATCCAGATGCTGTTCATCCCCGGAATAGAGATAGAGCAAGAACAGTCGGAACACGGCCGGATCTGCATCGATGAGGGTCACCTCCCCAATGCGTTTCGCAGCCATTTCGTGCTCCATCATGGCCGAGAACACGGGTGAGCGAGCTCCTAGGATGGACCTGTGCACTTCAAACTTCACGTCTTTTACATGGATTGTAAAATCGCTGTTTCTGTCGCTCAAAAAAAGCTCTTCGTAATCCGTTCGAAACTTCTGCATGCCTGCTGAAAAAGAAGATAAATCAATAATATGAAAATAGCGACAAACCAGAAGAACAATTTTAAGCACGCAAGAGGCGACGATTAATAAACGCTTTTTAATTTTAAATGATAATATTTTAATACTTATGCTTTATATCCTATATACCTAATACGCGCTGACACAGATTCTTTCTGACAACATATGCGCGTTTTACAATTAGAGATTCCCGGTTTATTTTATTTATTACTTTTTAAAGAAGAAAAATCGTATTATTTTAACTTAAATAAGATTTTTTAAAGGTACATCAGAAGCATCAGTTATTCATTAACTTACATTAATATCATATATAATATTAAACGAGCAAGCGATTTTCCCGATTACGGATGCTATCGAAAACGGTTGGGATGATTTTCACAAAACTCGCCTCCTACACTAAATCTAGAAAAAGATCTGGGTCCCGAATTCAAGGAAATTTGTTTGAGACAAACTCAGCGCTGAAAATTCTACTTGCTATCAATTGAAAAATGTTCGTGGGATTTAGACAAAAATGCCGCCTATACTAAGACTAAGACTACATACGCTCCCTAAGACTTAAAAAAAAATTGCCCTTTTTGCAACAGAATGTTGCAAATAGGAGTCAGAATAGGAGCAGTGTGGTCCAAATGGAGCAGATTTCCCACCCCTGTTTAACATTTTCGATTTTCTAGATAGTTTCCTGTTACAGTGATTTTCACTGCAGCCACGGTTCGGAAACCTGCAACAAAAAAAAATTGGTTAGTTTTTTTTTAACATTTTGGCTTCATTTCGCGCATCTATCTTTTATATAGCGAAAATGAATAAATTTTGTAATCAGGGAAGGGCTTTTCCGACACTCTGAGTACACTGTCAGAAAACCTAGTCTTTATATAATAATTTATTCCTCACTTTTTAACAAATAATTTTCGTACTCCTAGAAAACATGTTTTATCCGTGGATTCATCTCGAAAGTCTGCAAAAGAGGGAGAAATTTCGCTCATTCCCAGCACGAATGCATATTGGTTCTATTAATACTAGAATTAGAATTTATTTTAAAATAAAAAAACAAAAATTCTATCAATTAAGATTTCTAATTTACTTAAAAAAGAAAAAATAAACAATCAAATAAACAAAAGTGGTTTTTGAATTTAAAAATAAATAACTATTAATTTTCTCATTCATTTAAAAGTACCCACAATTTATCTTTTTTAAAGTTATAAAACATATTCGTATTTAAAATATATTACAAATGAACACGTTTAAACTAGATATATTAATTAAAATGTAAAAATTAAATGGAAAAAAAATCGATTTTACTTTAAAAAAAACAAACTATCATTTCTTCTTGAATAAAAATATAATATTCATATTTTGCATTTAACAACCTACTTAAAAATATTTATAATTCAAATTTTTATCCTATATTAATATTAAAGTGTTAAAACTCCAGTCGCAATCTGATTAATGACGAAGTCTTCTCGAAATAAACTTCAAAATTCCCAACTTTCTAGGGAAATTAATCAAGCCATCTGAAGAAAACATGTTTACTTTAAACTGTTCCACTGCCGAACAACTTTAGCCAAACGGTTAAGACACTTGGGTCATAACAAGTTCGACATGCCTAGTTTGACTCTGAGGTCAGCACCGTTTTTTTATCCTCACTTTCTGCAATTAACGTGTATCTTACATACTATAACACAGGAAATAGAGATTATTCAAATAAAGGAAATATAATACAAGTTCCGTGGTTTGCAGAAAGTATTTCTAAGAGTGCATATGTATGGACATGGAACTACTTGCTATTTCGTTACATAAAGAATAGAATTATGTACTTACAATTTTTTTTATTCTTTTCTCTTTCTTCTACTTTTTCATCTATGGCCACGAAACACTCCAATTCCTTATAGGACTGGATCATCTTACGAAGTTCCGAAAGGCGAATCAATCTAATAGCTGGAATGCATCGTTCAAGCGAATTCAGTTCGGCGTTCGACACGACCATTTCTTTTCCAGATTTCCTGCCTACTCGCACGTCGAACGCATGACTTCTACTTCAAACCATTCACTGGAACGGAGGACACCAAACGCTCTATAATGAGCCAGATCAGCGAAACCACTGCGATACATCCACGAATAGGGGGTGTGCATACCGAACAGTACTTGAATGGCAACCGCCGCGGCCCATCTTCGTCCGCAACCCTTTATTCTTCTACTCTACTCCGACTCTTTTGCGAAAGCAAGATTCCCAGGTACCCAGCCACGTCCCGAATGAAAGACTCTCTAGCGAAAGCCAGATTGAAAAAAAAAATCAAAAATTGAAACCGGACAAATTTAAAAAGGAAATTACACAAATTAAAAACACCGAAATGCGGGAAGGGTCGGGCTCGGGGCGATGAAGCTACAGAACGACTCCAAGCTACTTCTAGCTTATTATTAGCTAATATACGATTTTAGTTATTTAAAAAAATAACTAAAATCTTATAAAATATTAAAGACGTCAATAATCACTTTGCTAACAAGTTGTAAACCAACTTAGTGAAAAATGTCCAAGCCGGGAATCGAACCCGGGCCCCCGGAATAGCGCTCCAGTGCTCTACCACTAAGCCACGAGGACGATGTCCAGCTCGCTCGTCTTTAGGGAGCCTTTCTTCGAGTTTCCAGTGCTTTCGGATATTTTGTTTGGCTTGATGATAAATTTCGTTAATAGATATTAGGAAACCCACTTCCGATCTGAAAAGTTTTCTGCTTCAATTGAAAACAGTTCACACTCCTTTTGATGGCTGTCGCGTCTCAAGTCTTTAAACGAGCCTCTTCCAATCGTCGTCAGATCGACTTCTCGAAGCAAAAACAGTATGTAAAAATTTCAATGCCTGAAAGAAAAAAAAAAAGAAAAATTATGACTTTACAATGTATAGGACACTACTCTTAC
Source organism: Maratus speciosus (assembly GCA_963932465.1). NCBI lineage: Eukaryota > Metazoa > Arthropoda > Arachnida > Araneae > Salticidae > Maratus > Maratus speciosus. The sequence goes on along the minus strand of OZ010791.1, from coordinate 13,343,658 downwards.
GGACAAAAATGTATTTTAAAAATATTTTTAAGTACATCTTTTAGAATAAAATAGGTTCTGCTTTTCCATTTCTGAAGGATGGCAAGACAATTCCCAACAAAACATGTCTGGCAATTTCCCTGGCAAAATCTCCTAAAATTACATGACCAAACGAGCATTCAACGAAATTCGCTATTTATTTCCGCAATCCTTTAGACAAAATTAGCGATTTTTTTTTCTGCGATCGCTCTTCGAATTTCTCGGATTTTTTTGTGGTCGTTTGACGAATTTCCCGATTTTTTTCCCGATATCATTTGATGAATTTCGCGTCATTTTTCCTCTTTTCCCCAAAAAACTTTTCCATGACTTTTTAGAAAATATTTCTAAATTCCCTCACTTTTCCTGTATATATTTTAAAATTTCCATGAGTTTTCCTGACTACTTTGAAATTCCCTGGCTTTCCAGATTTTCCATGTCGCAGGGAATCCTGGATAGACACATAACGGTAAGTGGCAGAAGAGCAAGGGTCTTCCTGTCCTACCTGTATGCGGGAATGAATCAATATCCAAAAACAAGTGCCTGCAAAAATTGACAAAAAACGTTCCCTGATTTCCGTTATTAATAATATTCATACCGGTTTTTTTCATGCATGCCACTCTTTCACATAACAGAAAAACATTAAACTTGCACAATATTCATAAAGCATTGATTCACAGTTACTTAAGTTCAAATGCAAAATTTGGTCCAACAACTGCATGTAGCGACCCATGAATGCATGAATTTATGCACACAATCACGAATTGCTTCAGATCCGGGTTTATCTTCATATTGTAAAGTTTTCAGTGTAATCTATAGTATAAATTGTAACAAATGCAATATGCAGTATATAGGGCAAACATCTGGTCCATTTCATAAACGTATTAACCAACATCGATCAGATTCAATTAACATGTCCAAGAACAATCAATACTGCTGAAATTCAACATTTCCGTAAACATAAATTTAAAAATATCACAGCCTCAATCTTACAAAAAAAAAAAAAAAAAATATCAGAACGTCTATTTCTTGAATCTTCATATATGCAATATTATAACACAGTTTATCCATATGGACTTAATACCGAAATATTCAATAGGAATATTAAAATTTTTTCATCCATTAATAACATAACTGATTATTATTCAATTTATCCCACTCTAAATCATAATTTAATTCGTAAAAGAACACATAACAATCCAGGTAGATATTCTTCCTCAATAATTGTCTCAAAAAAATCTATAATTAAACAGTTAAATAATCTTCATAGTAATTATTTAATTGATTATAACTGGTTATTGGTTTGTAAATATATCTTTGCTATAAAAAAGAAACAGCTTGCGCACTATTTAAATATATTTCTTAGTAAATCATTCTCTATACATTTCTCAGATATACTTTTTGATCTCATTATGACTAGAGTTAATCAATTCAACATTAATTTACTAAAAAAAAGAAAAATCTAAAATTAAGAACACAAATGTTAATTACTTATTCAAATCAAATCTTTAATAAAATTAATATTAATTTTATAATAAATGACAAAAATTGTAAACTTCCTATTGATAGTATTTAAATATCTAGAGCTTGCACATGTCCAATTCCTTTAGGCAGAAAGATATTTAACTATAATTCTTTTCGAAAAATACATCTGCAACAAGAATTTTTGCATGTAACTGCAATGACCCCTCTCTACAAAAATACATTAACAAAGATCATGGTCATATAATCACCGGAAATCTTAATAGTGTTAATGACATTTAAAAAAATGATGGGTTATGGAAATAAATATAGGCTTCCATCAAAACTTAATATAAATTCAATTATTAAAAAAAATTACATATGATAACGATTTATTTATATATAAAATTTCCATTTCTTACAATAAACCTATTGCATATTTTAATCAATGGAAAATATTAGTTATAGATAAGTTAACTGATGCTCTTAAGAAAAATGTCTCAGATCTAGTTAAAGTCAATACTAAGCATATTTTCCAACAAATTACTAATTTTCGAAACAACTGAAATTACACATATAGACAAATCCCCAAATAATTATGCAATCATTTGCAAACTTATTTATCTCGTTAATATTGTTATGCGATCATGCAATGGGATGTTCCCCAGTATGTGAAATAAAAAAACAAACACAAAAAAGTCTATTAAATAAAAAATTATTCAGGGACATGAAAGTCAAAAGATTGTGAGAATGCCCCATATATACATACATACATATATATATATAAACTTTTTGTACAATTAAATTATTTAAACACATGAAAATTTACCAAATTTGATGCAATAACCAGTTATAGACAAAAAATACAAAAATCCAGCTAAATAATGTTGAACGTATGAGAAAACAGATGAAAGATCAATTGGATGGATGTAGAAAGAAGCTTATAGTGTATTTCACTTCATCAGGGGTACATGAAAGAAATACAAATATAAGCAATACACAGTCGATTTCTGTAAAAGAATCAAGCTATAAGCTGAAAAATTAATTGTTTTATGTACCCAATCAACCATAGGCGTAACTTGGGCTCTAAGACTGGGGGGGGCAAAAATTTTAAGGCCTTTAAAAAAAAAATATTTATACCCTCCCTCCCTATTACCACACACATACACTTAAATTAAGGCGTCTTTTTTTTACCGCGCAAAACACCCAGGTTTTTACTGATTTCGTAGATATTTTCATATATTTTAGTTTATAAAAATATTTATACTCGTCCGAACGTTTCGAAATTTTTGCAGGGGACGTAAATCTGGTCTATTCAAATGCTCTAAAAAGTTTCTATTAAAATACGCACGTTTAGTTACTTTTAGCATAGAAAAAATATCGTCACCGTGAGGCGCGAAGTGACCTCCGTGCCGGTATATTTGAAAGGGTTAAAATTCTTATTTTTAAAAGCCGATTATAACATCGATTAGAAGAATGTTTCACCTTTAAGAACATATCTTTGGTTTGTCGGTACCTCTAAAATTCTGCCCTGAAGGGGCGAAACCGCGACGAAACACTCAGATTTTTTATTTCCATCGAATTTTTCACATATTTTATCTTGTAAAAAATATTTTATACCCGTCCGAACGTTTCAAAAATTTTGTAAGTAATGTAAATCTGGTCTATAGAGATGCTCTAAACAGAAAAAAAAAGTATGCCGTGTAAAGTAAAAAGTAAAGTGTGTTAAAGTATGGACGTTTTGTTACTTTTAGGGTTAAAAAAATATCGTCTCCATAAAACGCGAAGTGACCTGAGTTCGCCAGTGTATTTGAAAAGGTTAAAATTCATATTTTTTAAAACCATCGATTAGAAGGATTTAGCTTTGAGAGCACATTTTTAATTTGTCGGTACCTCTAAAATTGCGTCCTCTAAGGGCGCTGCAACAGGACAGAAAAACGCTTCACGGAAAAAACGATCCTTTTTGGAAAAAAAAATTTTCAAAGGATTAACTGTGATATTTTTTTCAATTGATTGCGGCATTTGAGACATAACAGTACGATTTTATAGAATATGTCATCCGTTTTTAACTTTACTAAGCAGTTTGACTGATGTAAGTTAATAAATAATGACAAAATACTCCCGAAATTCCTTCTTTTCGAACTTCATTTTCTCCCGATGCATAAATAAGGCTTCTGCGCGTGCGCCATCACTTTTTCCCTTTCGCAGTGGCCGAGATGAGTTATTAATGAGAGTGATTTGCGAATTTTAATTAATAACTCAACTAATTATTAGAATTTAAAAATTCTGAATCCTAGGTGCATCAGAAGAGACTTTGGGCTACTTTCATAAAAATTGTCAACTTCGTACTTACGCTAGATTTTGCTAGCCATCGCATACACACAGACAGACACACACACACACACAAAGCGAAACTTTTTTTTTTTTATTAGTATAGATTGTCCTTAAATTGGGCGAGCTTTTTTGACATTTCCCCTTAATAATTCATTTGATAATTATTTCTTCTTTTTCGTACTGATACACATTTATTAAGCGGAAAAAAACAAAATTAGCATACAGGAGAAATTTGAAAGGGATTGATTGAAAAAGTAATTCGTATGCGACATCTTAATCATCGGTTAGATTTTAGAGCTGTTTAAATCTAGTAACATTAATAGTTCATTTTTTTTTTCAACTGGCGGTAAACTGTTATAGTCACTAGTTTCCAGTGAAATTCCAGATAACTCGTTTTTCCCACTCTTTTCGTTCTTAACTATCAAAGCTCTGAAACAACCTCAAATGTAGTGTGAAAAAAGTAATTAATTGGGGAGTTCAGAACCCGTTATCAGAGAAACATTCTGAAAGTCAACCGCCATTCTTAGCGAAAAACACTTTTGATACGATCCCACTCATTCTAGTTTAAGATGAATCCATATAACTTAGCAATACAAAAATTTAAATTAAACCCTGATTTTAATGTTTATTTTAATTCGAATGTTTTTAATTTTTCACATTTTCAAAGTGGGCTCCCCTTAAAGACCTAAATAAAAATATTCAGTATTTTTATATAATGTTTTTACTTTCAAAATATTAAATACAAAATTTTATGTAATTTATAGTATTCTGATGGAAGAATGAAGAAAAAAATGTCAAGTTTTCTGCTTCGATTTATCTAAAGCATATTTCCTTGTTTACCATATTCTTCAACTGTACTTAAGGCTGGTCTCAAATCCAAAGGGTCAACTTTATGACACAAGTTTTCATTTATTTTTGTTTGGAAAAGCATGGAATAGGCAGGTGTTATTATTCAGAAACTATGTAATTGAAATACGTTTTCCATTCTTTGGTAAACGTAAATGATCTTTCAGAAAATACCATCAACTGGAGTTTTGAACCGAATTTCCGGACGTAAGGAGAAAACCAGCCAGAAAACCATAAAAAAATCATCAATTATGTATTATTTTATCATAAAGAAAACAAGTGGGTAAGTGTGATATGCAGAGGATTTCGTTTAATATGTCTTTCAAAACACTTTATCCTTAAATTAACAAATCAAAATTGTTAATAGAAAATTAATAATTCCTTTCACAAATGGCAGCACTATTATATTTAGGAATGCGTCCCCCTGAAAATTATCCACTCATATTTCAATTTTTTATATATTATACAAAGTTTAAAACAAAACGGATATTTCTATCAAGAATTATCGCGTTACGTTTATACATACGTACATACAGAACATGCGGGCACATTAGCTATCAAACTTTGATAGTCTGGAAGCTAACAAATAAACGGTAATAAAAGCTAAATGATAATGCATGTAATTACCAAATGCGTAAAGTTTTTTTTAAAATCAGATTAGCCATTTTTTTTTCACGGCGCCCTTGTTTGCTCCCCCCCCCCCCCCCCCACACACACACAAATTCAGCTCACCTTAAATTCATGAAATTCTTATGTGTTACGATCTATGTCAAAGTTTAAAATCGATCGGTTCTTTAGTTTTCCTAATTTTAACAAATTCTCGTCAATTGTCTGTACGAAAAAGCATCCCTTTTATGCTTAAAAATCGATTTTTTCATAAACCGGAAAGTTGTGGTCCGATTTTTTAAAAATTTAGATTTTACGAATCAGCGTACGAAATAACATCCGGATGCGAAAGAACCAAATTTGTAAAATCAATAGTTAAAAAAATCTGTACTGCGATTATGTACAAACATTATAAGTGATAAAATAAATAGGGTTCTTACTGATTAATACTAAAAAATAAATAGAACTATATTCCAACTATAATATTAACCTAAATAAGTAAATAGCAAAAATTTATATTTTATGAAGAATTAAATAATAATGAATATGTAACATGGTTCATATACTCGGGAACAAATACTATTCCAGCACACTTTTAGATACGTGCATAAAAATGGCATAGAATAAACACATAAGGAAAATAGTGACCACATTGATTATCTATTTCACAGAAATCTTATCAGATCTTTCATATGTAATAAGAGATATATTAAGAGAACAGAGCTTTATTTTTTTCTTTAACTGAAAGAAAAAAAAAAGATATTTCATTTAATGATAAGAATTTATCATTACAAGAGTAAGAGTCAGGAATAAACTAAGTTAAAATTTAGGAATTCTGTACATCCATCAGGCGTCCTTTTGACGAAATTTGAGATTTTACCGCGATCCTTTGGCAGAAAATTGCATTTTTCGCGATCTTATGACGAAATTTCGCGTTTTCCGCCATCTTTTGACAGAAATTTGCGTTTTTTCGCGATCGTTTGACTAAATTTGTGTCCTTTCCTCGATCTTTTGACGGAATTCGTGTTTTTTCCGCGATCCTGTGACAGAAATTTGCGCTTTTTGGGCACCCCTGGGACGAAATTCACGTTTTTCCAAAGATCTTTTGACGAAATTCGCGCTTTTACAGCGATCCTTTGGCAGAAATTTGCGTTTTTCGCGATCGTATGACGAAATTCCGCTTTTTTCCGCAATCCTTTTTGAGAAATTTGCGTTTTTTCGCGGTTGTTTGACTAAATTTGCTTTTCTTTTTCGCGATCGTTTGACTAAATTCGTGTTTTTTCCTCGATCCTTTGACGAAATTCAAGCCTTTTCTGCGACTCTGTGACAGAAATTTGCTATTTTCCCCGCGCCCAAGGAACGAAATTCATGTTTTTTCTGGAATTTTTAGATAAAATTCAAGTTTAAATAGCGATCTTTTGGCAGAAATTTACGGTTTTTGGTATCTTTTAACGAAATTCCGCGTTTTTTCCGCAATCCTTTGACTTAAATTTGCGTTTTTTCACGATCATTTGACATAAATTTGCAATTTGTTTTTGCGATCGTTTGACTAAATTTGCATTTTCCCCACAATCGTTTGACTAAATTCAGGTTCTTTCCGCGATCCTTAGACTAAAATCGCGTTTGTCCGCGATCCTGTGACAGAAATTTGTATTTTTTCCACAACCCTAGGACGGAATTCATGTTTATGTCCAGGATCTTTTGACGAAATTTGCGTTTTTGCAGCGACTCTTTGGCTATAAATTACCGAATTTTTTGCGAGTTTTCTTTTGTCAGAGTTTTCTCACTTATTTTTTTTTTAAAGGAAATACTTTTTTTTCAAGTTGGCAAATTTATCTGCAAGGTCCAAAATAAATCTGCGACGCACGTCACGCACTTTCTGCTACCGGGTAAAAATGTAACTCTTTTTCTTTCCGTGTCACTTGGCCTGCCGTGCAAAAAATGCAATTCTGGTTTTAATTACAAAAAATTAATTATCTTCGCTTCTGATTGTCGAAATTAAAAAATAAAGACATACTCTGAAAGAGAATGAAATTTTACGTCGGATGGCATAAAAATCATAGCTCGAAAATCGATATTTAAATTTGGTCTTATATAAAAATTCTGAGTCTGTTTCTGACCGCAAGACCGCACTTGTTTTATATTCTCTGGTTATCGCCGAAAATTCAATTCATCAGACATCTGTCGCCTTCACAAATGAAGGGAAATAAAAGATTTTTTTCTCGATTTTTAACGAATTTCAAAGTTTTTATGGCACGATCGAGATAATTTTTAGAATTTCTGAAAGCTGATTTTTCGCCCGTCTTGTGGTACTAATTTCGAATTTCTGGGATGAGTAGAAAATAAATAAAAGCGCCTTAAAGCAATCGCTAGTCCTTATCTGCCGTTAAAATGATACCTGGTTTTAATCGATGGAAGAGATAGTTTTTATAATTCGATAAAAATTTTTTGCTTTTGTTGAATCATGAATGCCTTTCAGATCTTGTAATTGGGATTTTTCTAATTAACAACGTCCATTAATTACTACTTTTTCAAATTTTTACGATTTGTCATTTGATGTGAGGTGTTCAGCTATAAGTATGCAAAATTTCAAGTCTCCAACATATATCGTTACGGGCACTGTGACAGACGGACAGACTGACGAGTGAGACGAATAGGGTTTCGTCAGATGAAGGAAACCCTAATGACAATAGTCAGAATCAAAAGATAGTAATCAAGAGATCTATCTCACATGTGCATTTAAATAGTTCTATGAAAATAAAAAAGGAAAAATGGTTCCGCTTTTCTGAAAAATAGAGCAGAGGAAATATTCTTACTTGAGCTTTGACTACTGCATCAGAAATTACTTCTATGAACGTGAAAACGTTAATTCTGGTTGGTTATTTTGAATTATCCAATGCTTATGCCAGTTCGTGCGCAAAATAGCATATAAATGGTTAAATTAAAAAAAAAAAATGAAATACAAAGCTGGGCTTTAACTACAAAGCGATACAAAAACTGTAGGGGCAAAAGGTATTTGCCCTGTTCCTGAAAAACTAGGGGGTATGTGATCCCCACTTGCCCTCACCAAATTACGCCCAAGGGTACAACCGCGTACAACGTGACATGTGCAAGACTCTAGTTCCTGATGTGCGCGAGAGAACGGAATGTGTGTGCATCTGTATATCCAGACGTCATGAGAATTTCCTCAGTTCACCAGTACTGGACTGACGTTACGAGTATATTCAAGGAGCGTCAGTATAGTCGAGATCCCTGAGGGCCAGGAAGTTCTCGTTTTGTGCTGATATTATCTTACGAAATAGGACAATGGTCAGAGTCAAGACACAGTAATCGTGATATCTATTCCCACCTCTCCCCATACGTGCACCCCCAAAAAAAACATCCCTGGAAATGAAGAGGAAAATAAGTTTTGTACTTTGTACAAAAAAAAAGGGAGACGGAAAAAAAATCTCTTGAACTGTTATTATAGCAGAAGATTTTGTCAAGACATAAGAAAAATTACTTATGTCAACGTGAAAACATTAATTCTGGCTGTTTATATTTTGCTGTATCCAATTCTAGTTGAAACCCAAGATAGTAATATAAATTACTAAACTAAAGGGGTAAAAAAAAGCGAAAAAAGAAATACAGAAATTTGAAAACAAGACAAAAAACTGGAGGGGCAAAATACGTGTCTTGCCCCTGCTCTTAAAAAACTGGGGGGGCATATGCCCCCCTTGCCCCCGCCAGATTACGTCCATGCAATCAACTGTAAACCAAGAAGTATAAAAAGAATATAAAATAAGAACCACATAGGTTGAACGTATGAGAAAACAAATGAAAGATCAATTGGATGGATGTAGAAGGAAGCTTATAGTGTATTTCACTTCATCAGGGGTACATGAAAGAAATACAAATATAAGCAATACACAGTCGATTTCTGTAAAAGAATCAAGCTATAAGCTGAAAAATTAATTGTTTTATGTACCCAATCAACTGTAAACCAAGAAGTATAAAAAGAATATAAAATAAGAACCACATAGATTGAAAGAATTAAGAAAGTTATTTGAAAATACTTGTAAAAATAAATTAAACTTACCCCCTAGACAATCATTGAAAGAGCCTAAAAAAATTTGCACGTGCAGCAAAGATATATATACAGTTTAAAGTGATCAACATCGTTAGAATATGGAAAATGTATAATAGTTAACGGTTAAAAGTTAATCTCGTTAAAATATATATTTCTAAATTTAAACCAAAATATGAATGAATAAATAAATAGTAAAATATTATAAATGTAAAAATTATGCAAATTGATGTATAATTATGTATACAAATTAATTAATAAACTAATATTAAATTGTTTAGATAATAATAATATTTGTAGACCTAAGAATGATACTATTTTAGTGCTGCCATCTTTTAGCCATTTTAATCATTAAAAAATATATATAATCTTATGTAGTATTTATAAATATGTAAATAATAATAATAAAAAAAAGCAATTGAATTACTACCCTCAAAGTAAAACATAATAAAATTAAAACAATATTCTGATATATATATATTAGTGTTGAGAATATATGATATTTATTTAAAGCTAAAGTATTTATTTGACAAGCTAAGTTACTTAAAAATAATTTTTAAGCGCTGCCATCTGTAATCAGTTAATGAAAATTAATATTCTTGTATATAATATATAAATCCAATATTATATAGTAAAAAAAATAATAATAATAATAATAAATACAGTAAGATAGAAAGTCCTAAATAAACCCTTATTGCAATATATATATATATATATAAGAAATAAAAGTATGTGTGTGTATGCTTTACATACATTATACGCTATTATATAAAAAAAAAAAAAAAAAAATGCCATTATGGAGGGTTGAGGTCGGGAATGCTAAAAAATGTTTAAAACCTTATATGTTTATATGTGTGTGAGCATGTATATGTGTATGTATGTGTGTTTATATATTGTATGGATATATTTTTAAAAAAATAGGGTATCTTGCATTTAACATAATTTCTTTCATTAATTTTCACATATTGGTACATAATATAAGGCTATATTTTACTATCTCAAAATAATCCTCATTGTTTTTTAAATGTTATTTATATACTCATTTTGTGTCGATGTGGGTTAGGATTAACTCGTTTGACACTTAGATAATCACATTTTAATAACTATCACACTCAAAATATATACAAATTCGCGTAAAGCGCATAATATAGGGATGGAACACACATAGTTCCGGTTATCACAAGAGAACTTCGCTAGGTGCGTTACATTTTGTACAGACGCCGAAAAACTACCAAAACCCGCGAAATCATGATTACATACATTCACTTCACTTCATCACTTCATGTTTGGGACAGTGGCAACAGCGCCATCTATATGCTATAAAAATAAGGGAAGGCAGTCATTTTGTTACAACCTCCCCCTCTGGTTCCGCGGACGTCCCGGTGAGGAACCAGTAACTTTTTTAGGTGGTCTGCCGCGTTTCCTAATAGGTGAAACAGGCACAATTTCAGAGTCATTACACAGTTTCAAAGCTGAAGTATAACATGTAGCAAGAGGTTCATTTGGATTGTCCATGCTTGCTATAACAAATGTGGTGGGCGATTTTTGAGTTAAAATAATGTATAGTCCGTCACGTTTAGGCATGAACTTTGCAGTCTTATTGCTAGAGGCTTTACTTACTGGATGTAAGTCAACCCAAACCTTGTCTCCTGGAGCAAAACAATGTCCTGATTTTCTTTTACGGTCAGCGTATTTCTTTCTTTGATCTTGCTTGGCTTCAACTTTGTCCTTAATGTCTTTGGTGAAGTTTGCAAATTTCTTGAGGTATGGTGTAATTTCAGGTACAAAGTTGTCATTGTTAATTACAGCACGAATGTCGTGTTGAACATCGTCTGTCGTTCTTAATTCTTTCCCAAATTGTAAAAATGCTGCTGTTTCTCCAGTGGTGTCACACTTAGCAGTATTCATTGCAAAACGTATTGTTGGAAGTTTCTCTTCCCATGAACAGTGGTCATTCTCTACTAATATAGCCAATCTCGGCTTGAGATCTCTATTTTTTCTCTCCACAGGGTTTGCCTGAGGATGATATATGGGAGTTGGGTTTTGTTTGATACCTAAAAGTAAACAAAGTTGTTGCATTACACTACTAACAAATTGTGGTCCGTTATCACATATTATGCGTCTGGGTAGACCATATCTAAGAATAACTTCTTCGAGCAACGTAGTTGCACACTGTGCTGCAGTAGCTTCTGTAAGGGCAAATAGTTCAACCCATCTTGTTGCACAGTCTTCTACTATGAATATCCATCTTTTACCATTCTTACTTTTTGGTAAAGGGCCAAAAAGATCAATTGATAGAACTTCAAATCGTTGTGAATACACTGGTGTTTGTAACAAACCGGATGGTTTTTGATTAGAAGGTTTATACCTATTACATTCAGCACAATGTTTGACGTAATCTGCAATGTATGAACGCATTCCAGTCCAATAATATCTTTTGGATATTCTATTAAATGTACCTTCAGCACCGTAGTGACCAGCCGTAGGTGAGTCATGGTGTTCTTGTAAAATTTTCTCCCTTTCATGTGAGGGGACTACTAGTTGTGCTTCTTCAGATTCCGAAGTTGGGGAATACCTGTATAAAACTCCTTGGTTCATAACATAACCGCGTTCAGTCCAGTTAGTGTAGTCTAGAGTTTTTTCTTCATCTTCGAAACTTTTAATAATTTTCTTTAATTCTTTATCTTTCATTTGTTCAGCACGTAGATTACTAGGCATTTTAGCAGGGATATCAATCATTATGGTGCAAATATCACAATCTTCTTTACTGATATGATCACACGCAGGGCGAGAAAGCATGTCAGCTATGACGTTCGCTTTACCTGGAAAGTATTCTATTTTCACATTAAATTCTTGCAACTGTAAAGCCCATCTGGAAAGTCTTCCAGAAGGGGACTTTAAGCTCATGAGCCATCGGAGAGGCTGGTGGTCGGATGCCACACTAACTTCTGTTCCGTCAATGTATCCTCTGAATTTATTAAGAGCCCAGACAACAGCAAGAGCTTCCCGTTCCGTGGTGTGATAGTTGCGTTCTGCAGGAGTCAGTAATCTACTGGCGTACTCAATCGGATGCTCTTCCGCACCTTTATCCTGGAGAAGTACTGCTCCAAGAGCATAATTGCTTGCATCGGTTCGAATGGTGAAGGGTTTTGTTTCATCAGCCTGTTTCAATATTGGTGCTGAAACCAGGCATTGCTTCAAGGTTTGAAATGCATTTTCTTCATCGGCACCCCAATGCCATTCAACATTCTTCTTAGTGAGGTTACTAAGTGGTCTGGATATTTCTGCAAATTCTTGTATAAAACGGCGATACCATGAACATGTCTGCAGAAACGATTGCAGTTGTTTTATATTCTTGGGAGGTGGGATCCTCACAATAGCATCAATTTTCCCAGGATCAACTTCTAGGCCATTTGGAGTGATCCAGTGTCCTAAGTACTTTACTCTGGTACATGCAAAGTTGCATTTTTCTCGATTTGCAGAAAGTTTCCATTTGTCTAATCCTTGAAAAACAGCTTCAAGATCAGATAGATGTTGTTCAAAACTTGATGATAAAATAATGAGGTCATCAAGGTAAGAGAGAATATTTACATCTGGGAGTCCGTTGCGAAAGTTATCCATCGTCCTCTGAAACGTTGCAGGAGCGTTACGGAGTCCAAAAGGCATTCTTCGAAAGCGGTATGTTCCGAGAGGACATACAAAAGCAGTTTTATCACGATCAGGCCCATAGACACTCACCTGATGGTAGCCAGCATTCAGATCCAGAGTGGTCATGAACTGGGCAGTCTTTGCCTGGTGTAGAAGATCGTCCATACGAGGGAGTGGATAGGTATCCGGTATAGTCACCTCATTGAGCTTCCTGTAGTCTACACATAGACGTACATACAATTTGGCTTAGGAATGAGCAAGATTGGTGCAGAATATGGAGATTCGCATTGCTCAATAATTCCTTTGGCAAGAAGATCATCAATTTGCGTTTTCAACAACTCTTTCTTTGCCGGTGATAATCTGTAAGGTGGTAATGATATAGGACGATGTTCTCTAGTGTTTATGTGATGTTCGATGACGGGTGTTGCTTCTCCCCCTGGTTGAAAGGTATTGGAAAAATTTTCAAGCAAGTCATTAAGTCTCTTTCGTTGTATTGCAGATAGGTTTTGACCTTCATTTTCTCTTAACATAACTGTGTTAACTTTGACATTTGGTGTTGAGATTTCAGGTGTCGTTTTGAAAGGATCATCAACAAAAGGAAATTTATATCGTGGATTGTTCTGGAAATACCAACTTTGGCTTCGCATATCCAACACAATCCCCATTTTATTCAAAAAATCTATGCCTAACAATGTTCTATTTCCGGTGGCTCCGGGCAACGCAAAAATCGTTGTATTAGTTCTACGACCTTCTATTTCAACAGTGATTGTTGCTTGAAGAACGTTAGTTTCTTTTCGTATGCCATCAGCGAGCGTTATGTTTACACTGGTCTCTTTGAACGAAGTTCCTTGGTCACGGAGAAGCTTGAACAACATTTCCCCAGCAATGGAATGTGTAGCTCCGGTATCTGCGCAAGCTACCCCTGTAATACCATTTACCTTTATATACAACATAGGTGTTGCCTGTGTATTAATATAACAAGATTGGAGATGTAGGGAACTAAAATTTGCTGATTTTACTTGCGTAGATGGGGAACAATTACGACATTTTGCTTTGACAAAAGCTTGTTTCCCACAGCCATAGCAGCTTATAACTGGACGCTTATCATCGTTTACAAAGCGTGAATTCGTATATTTTAAGGTAGGAGAAGTATTTTTGTAATTTCCAAAATGTTCGCTAGCTTCATTTTTGGTTATCTGATTTTTCCAGAATTCCTGACCATTTGAATTTTTAGATAAAACATGTCTCTGTGTTTCACGCGATTTTGAATTACTTGCTGATTTTTGAAAAGGGGTTCTAATATTTTCATATATGTCAAGCTTTTCGGCCAACAAGACAGGGTCATTTAGTTTGTCCCAACCATCTAAATAATGATTTTTATGTTCCGGTGGGCACTTTTTTTAAAATCTGATCAGCGATTATTAGTTCTGAGAGCTTTTCAAATGAATTAACTTCTAATTCGGATAACCAACCTTCAAAATAATTTCTAATTTCAAAGTAAAAATCTTTCCAAGTAGAATTCTCTCTTTTTTGATGTCGGCTAAATAATACCCTAAACTTCTCCGCTGTTAATTTAAATCTTTTTAACAATATGTCACGAATATGTGGATAGTTTTTGAACATTTCTTCAGGCTCTCTTGCCATAAGTTTAGCAATGTCATTCGGAAGTACGGCGACTAATTGTGAGACCCAAAAATCTTTGGAGACATTTAACATTTTCATTTGACGTTCAAACATTGTCAAGAACAACGACATATCATCTTTTTCCGGATTAAATGGTGGTAGGATGTTTTTAATATCTATACGCATCTGGTCTATTTGATTTTGTGGAACAGTTGTCGTGGTATGGGTTTGAGCTTGCAGCTTAAGTTTTTCTAGTTCATAAGCTCTTTCGTCTGCGATACGTTTGTCCTCAACCCTTTGTTCTTCTATGCTCTCTTGTTTTTTCCTATTTTGTTCTTCTATGCTCTCTTGTTTTTTTCTATCTTCCACGATAGTAATCAATGCCTCTTTTACAAATTGTTCATCGTCTTTAAAAAGGGCGCACTTCATAATTTTTTTCACGCAAGACTACTATTTTATCATCTGCATCTACCTGAAGCTCTAATTCGGTAGCCAAATTATACAAATCGATTTTTTTTCCTTTAGAAAGAAACGCCATTTTTCCTCAAATCAGTTAAATTTATGCTTAAATTACAAAATTATATGCAATACTTGACCCATTAAATAATCAAATAACAAAATAACTACCTTCCCCTTACAGGTAAATATGCATAAACTTTCATAAACAATTGATGAAACATACAAAAAATAATTTAATACCATACTAAAATCTATCTCTAATTAAACATGAGCTCATGTAAATATTAATGCAAAAAATATTATAATCAATTAATATGCAATTTTTTTTTTAATATAACTTACCGTATAAAACTGTCAGAAATATTTAAATCATAAAATTTTAAGTATATGAAATACCATGGATAATTTTATGCGAAAAAATTTTTCATTCACAAATAAATATGAAAGCAACAAAAATATCAAAATAAAGTACTTACTTACTTCTTTAAAATAAACAACATTCTAAATAATTATTGACGATTACTGAAATCACTTTTCTTTTCTAATATACTACGCTGTGCACAGTTAAAAGAAATAATCATAAAATTCACTTACTCAAATAATATTGCATTGAGAAAAAAAAATTACCAAAAGAAATTATATAACTCTTTCCCTTTCAGAAAAGTAATCTTTCATAATACTCTTAAAGAACAACAACAAAAAAAAACACATACATAAAACAGCATTTAAAAATAAATAAACCACCAGCTGGCCAGCAATAAACAGAAAAACAAAAAAAAATTTCAACTTTTTACCGGTAACAAAACAAATAAAATAAGATTTATCTTTCTTTAGCTAATCACTTTTCGATGATTCATATGGCGGTTTCAGATTTCTTTTAAACACACAGAATATCGCGATAATAGAACACTGAAAGTTATTTCGAAAACATTTTAGATCTTCTAAAGACTTTTCGATGATCACAAACAACAATTATGAAACAAACACTTTCGCAATGAGAACTTTGAAGCTTGAAGCACAAATAATTATTCCATAAGATGATTTCACAGAATTACGAATCTAGCTGATTCTAGCATACCTCACACAGAATTATTCCAGGAGATGGAGAATGGAACTAATGATTTATTATAATAATTAGGCACACTTTAGAAACGAAGCGGTTCTTTTTTTACTTTAAACTATTGAAAAATATAGGTGATTCTTTTTATTCATTTGCCAGGGCGGCAATACACTATAGAAGGAAAACGCTTTTCTTGAAATTAGGCTTTCACATTCACCGAATTGAGAATGGTTTCTCAAACTTTAGAATTTGGAGATTCTTTTTAATCACTTACTTTGTCAGGATGACAAATACACAATTATCCACTGTCATTATTGTCCGGATGACAATATTTTAAACCTGGTATAGCGGTTCCTTTTTATTTCGTTTTTGAAGAAGGAGATTTTTTCACGTTGGGCGTCATTTTGTGTCGATGTGGGTTAGGATTAACTCGTTCGACACTTAGACAATCACATTTTAATAACTATCACACACAAAATATATACAAATTCGCGTAAAGCGCATAATATAGGGATGGAACACACATAGTTCCGGTTATCACAAGAGAACTTCGCTAGGTGCGTTACATTTTGTACAGACGCCGAAAAACTACCAAAACCCGCGCAATCATGATTACATACATTCACTTCACTTCATCACTTCATGTTTGGCAAAATATCTCAGGATATTTTGCCGACAGTGGCAACAGCGCCATCTATATGCTATAAAAATAAGGGAAGGCAGTCATTTTGTTACAATTTTTTATTTTATAATATTTGTTTTTAAGCTAGTTAATTTAATCAATGCCCTTTTAATTACTTATTTTTACATACTTATTTATTTAATTTTATATTTACGCAGTACTTATTAAGTTTATTCCTATTTTTTCATTCTACTTTAAATAAAATATTAATCTAAAATCATTTCTCGATTTCTTCAATTAATTTCATTTTTTGGGGTATAGATGGCAGCAGTAAATATTTTGTTAAAAACCTAATTACAATATAGCCTTTTAATTACAATTTTAGCCCTAATTACAATATAAACCCTTTTCACACCAGTTGCAGAAAAGTTTTTGGTTTCAGAAACTCCTGCCCACATGTTCTAATAGTCCTAAATCTGTTTGCATCCTCGCATGCTTTAATATAGTGTGTCAACTTTTTGAAGTTTTGCATCCTAGTATGCAACTGAGGTATTGTGCTCTAATAATTTTAAATATCCTGTGTGAGGTGTATCTTTCTCTAGATCTCTTGTTTTTTATCATTTATTTTCTTTTATGATGCGCTATTAGGTGTTAAAGTTTGTCATTTTAGGCTTAATGCCGACAAAATTGGATGAAATAACGCATCTTCACTATGAATTAACCAGCAAGCACCTCTGATGATTCTGTGGTTTATTCATAGCTTCTTATTTTATATACTAGTTTCCCCATGTTCATATCTTGTTCATCTTTATAATATTACCATTTATTTATATATTTGTGATTTCATCTTTATTATATATATATATATATATATATATAAATTAAAATTTTATAAAATAAAATATATAGAAATAAATTAATCTATAAATTAAAACTATTTTAGGCATCATTAAGGAGTGCTAAATCATCAAACATAACATAAAAAAGTAACTAAGTAATTATTACAATGTACCTTTCCAGCTCTTTTCTTTTATAATAATAATAATAAATCGACATTTGCACATAAATTTTCCAAACACCACCACCCTCCTCCATAATCTAACATCTATCCACCCAGCCAGCCAGCCTATTAAAATTTATTTTTTTGTTTTATTTGGTATTTTTAATTGTAAATTTGAATCTAGGTTATTAGCTCTTTTTCCCATTTCAGGATTATTAGCAGAACTGAAACTCAGACCACTTGAGAAAAATATTATATGAGGGCATCAGAAGCTAAGGGGTACAAGTGACAAAATTTCGATTTGGAGTAAATTGAGTTCAAAGATAATTGTCGTTAAATTTGAACATCAATAGTAATTGACTGAATTGAAATAGGAAATTGCCGCTTGTTTCACAGTGGTCTTTGAACTCTTATTTCAATAAATCTAAAAAAAAGTAGAGTGCAATTTTCTTTAAATTTATAATTAATCAATATTGATCATTATTCGGCAAAAGTGGATGATCTCTAAAACACAACACATAATTAGAAAAACATTTATATTTCTTTACCTGAAAAGAAAAAAAGCATATTTCCAGGTCGTCTGTGCACTTAGTTCATTTTTTTCAATTTTGTCACTTATACCCCTTGGCTTCTGGGATCCTCATATCTATATCAAATTTAAAACGCCAGCTATGGCTGCGTTATGTTGACGGTGTATTTTAATTTGGAGCCATGGTATCCTCGCATTGAATGAATTTTTAAATAGAGCTAATAACCTTGATTCAAATATACAGTTCACATTAGAAGTTGAAGAAAGAGGATACTTACCGTTTTTAGACGTAGAATGAATAAGAAATAATACAACAAAAAAGTGGATAGGAAAATTTACAGGAAACCATGTAATTCAAATAATACAATATCTTACAATAGCAACGCCCCATTTAAATACAAATCGGCAGCTTATAAGTTTTACATAAAGAAAGCCATAGAATTTTGTACGAGAGAATTGAATACCTACAAGCAGAATTACTCACTATTCAGAAAATTACAATACAGAATTCCCCCCCCCCCCCCCCCAATGTATCAATAAATTAATTTTTGATATTCAGCATAGAGAGTTAATTAGAAGCGGCATTAAAAATAACAGCTTTACAGATTAAATTATGTACCTCAGTTATTTGAAAATAAGAATTGAAGAATATTGAAGAAATATAATATCAACGTAATCGCAAACCACTGCAAGTTAAAAGATCTTGTACACCGAAAAATGGACCCAATCCCTAACGATGAAACTTCAAAAATATATGTGATGCCTTTTACAGACAAAATAAATCAGAAAGAAAGAACTCAAGTAATAGGCATGACTACTAGAAAATTTAGATTAAAAGAACATATTATACACATAAAGTTATAGTAAGCCCTGTACAACTCCAGGCTGATCCAGGTTAAATCAAAAACAAGATATTAACATAGATTTCAGTAAGCAAGAATCATGTCCATACTTCAAATACACGCATCAATAATTAGAAAATCCTTGGAAATCTTAACTCAAAGAAAGAGCATTGACGTATTGTCCTACAACATATCCAAAATCTGGTATGGAATATTAAACATTTTTAACGATTTTGAAACATAATTATCATATCCCCCCCCCCTCCTCTGAAATAGACTCGTCTACAGCTACTTAAGCAAAGAACTTTCACTCCTCTGATCTTTCCCCCTGATGACGGCTGTTATAGTGCAGTTGAAAGCGCTTGAGGTTTTTAACATCTTTTGACGGTTTTCATTCTATAGGGGAGGGTAGTACACACTGAGACGAAAAATATTATTTCTTAATGTATGGCGACAATTTTTATTCTTTTGAAAAAAAAATTGCTACATCTTAAAGCAACTCAAATACGCTGCACATTAATGTATAAATGGCTTTTAAAAAGTTGTTTATAAAAGCATAGAAGCATGATAACGGAGTATCGGAAATTGTCTCACTGTGTACCATTTGTGGTACACAGTGAGACAATATATATATATTCATAAATCATACATTTTTACACTCTATCCATAATTTTCTTCAGTGTAATAATGCCTTAATACTAGAATGCCCGGAAGGAGTCGATTCGACTCCGACCATATGATCAAATGTAACTGGAACCAGAAATTCTTTCACAAAATAAGTTATATTTTAAAAACGCAGGTTTACGTTAAATAAATCAGTCAAATAATTTTAAATAAAAATTCTGGTGTAAAATATTTTTATGAAACTTGAGTAAAATTTCCGGGCGTTCTAGTGTTAAGTACTGCCTGAAATCGTGTTTATCCATTGGAGTTTAATCTGACTTTTTGGGGGTCGAGTAGTTTTGATAGAGCAATAGTAAAAATGAAAAGAAAATTTCAATATTTACAGTTGCACCTATTATTAACAATTCAACCACATTTTGAGCTTAACTGAACATATGTGGTGGATTGTGGTAATTAAACTATACTTATCTCTCTTAAATAAAGGATTAAGAATATGCCTAACAATGGCAGTGTGTAGCTCAAGGTATATTTAAATTTCCGAAGGAAATCGGAAACCGGTGGTATTCTGATAGTTGCTTTGTTATCATAAATTTCCGTTCTAGCAGTAAGCATTGAAATGTATGATTCATTAACAGACACCATATCTGGAACATGAGGCACGAAGCCTGCTGCTTTCACACTCTTACGAAGATAAATAACTTCAGAATCACAATCTTCATCCTTACAGGTTAAGATTTTTCCTACATAGAAACACAACACACTATTTGGACGCACAAAAGCAAAATCACAAACAACAGTCTTCCGTTCTAGTTCTTGAAACCTAAATGATTCATCGTCGTCAGAAGAATCAACTAATCTCCCGGCAACGCTATCCTGGCAATGGGTGTTATACTGGAGAGAAGTGTATGTCCGCGCAAAGAAATAGTTCCTTACTGAATTTTTTTCTTTAGATTTTTTTTCCATTGAAAAGCGATTGATTGATTAAACAAAATTGATTTAGCTTAATGTATGTTTATATTTATGACAAATACTAGTAATATTCAAGGAAAATGTATTTCTTCGCGCATAAGAATTCTGGTGAGATTTTCGGCGGTATAGAAACAAATAACAAATACGATTAAGTAACCCTGACACCCCGGGCAGTTGTTTGGGGGTGATTTGCCATATGGAGATTCCCCTGTCATTTCTGGAAATAGAAGATTTTCGATGTCCAATCAAATGTTTCATTTTTTAAACAATTAAAGATATAATAAAAATTTCGATGGACTCGAATTTTTCGGAAAATTTCACCTTAAAAACATATCAAACATATGAATAAAATGTGTAAAATAATGATAATTATCTTTAAAAATAAATTAAACGGCTGAAAGAAGATGCGACCTTCTTAGAGGATAGACGATTATTCACGGTATAATTTTCATGCTTCCGCATACACAAGGTAAAAGTATTCTTATTTTAATTATTACAAAGAATTAATCGGCAGTTAAATTAATTTGTCTTTTAATCAATGGTATAAATTCAATATTTCAACAGTATGTTAGATTCAAAAAGAAGAAAAAATTCATCAGTTATTCAGAATGTATATTTTAGTTCTATACATAAATGTAAGTTAATTTGAGCTAAATTAAAATATAATTTAAGATAAATCAATTATCTGGAAACGAAGTTGCAAAATCTGTAGGTTATAGGAATGGGTTAAAACAATTTCTTCAATGTGGCCTAAAATGTAAATTTGTAATTCTCTAAGTACATAGTGAGAAAAAAAATGGTTTTTCATTCTATTTTGATAGGCATTTTTTGAAAAGTGATATTATAATTCTGTGATAAAATTTATACTGAATGTTAAATTGGAATAAAATTTCTAAGGACATAATTAGATTATTTTCAAATTATTTCAAATAAAAAGATCGAGGAAAACAATTTTTTAATGCATGTTTTATGTGATTTTCAATAAATTCAATATTTAATGTTTTAAAAAAACTGTTCTATTTAATATGATATTGGGAATTAAAACGGCCTATAGAGGCGCTGCTCGCAGCCTTCGGTACAGGAAAATTGTCCCTTTAATTTCCCTTTAACTAATGCTAAAGTGACATTGAAATAATTCTCTTATTGTAAATGCATTTAAAAGTTTTAGATATTCAAATTCGGATAAATTTTACTTTGTCATATAAGACAGAACACAAATGTCACAGGGAATCTGAAATTGTGCAAAAGAATAATCATTCTGAACAAATTTAAAGTACATGTAATGCAATGCGCTTGTATCGCACTATCCTGAAGCGAGAAGTTACATCTTTTCTCCACCAGATGGCGTATTCGAGCGCTTGAATTGCCAATAGCTTTTTGCTAGCTAATTTAATATGATATGTTTTTTGTTCACGCATTTTTAAAATAAACTTTCCTGTCCTTTTTTTTTTCTGGGTGGGTGGGAGGGTGTCTGAACTAAAACACAATTTTTCTCTTATGAATTAGTTCTTACTGAATATTTTGGCACATTAAATCATCGTTAATTTTATATTTTTGCGAAAAAACGCTGAAAATAGCATTATAAATGACTTCAAACTTCAAAAACTGCATGGTGAAAAAATTTCTATATTGGGAAAAAAATAGGATTTATTTTGTAAATGTTGGGAAATCGTCACGCAAACCCGAAAAAACCCACAAAAACTGCTGTACGAATTCCGAATAAACTTTATGGAAAAAGGGATAAAATTTGTTGTACAGGACTACAAGTTAACAATCGTATGTATTTTTAATAATGTTAAAATAGCCGCGAAACGCTAAAAACAAACAAAAAAAAAAAAAAATAAGAAACTTAAATCGCTACAAATTCAGAAATTGCAGATGACAAAATTTAGTACAGTAGGCTAAAACAATGGAACCGAAATTCTTTTAGGAATACAGAAAAATCTGTGTGGAACGTGAAAAAAAACAAAAGAATTGGTAACATGAACTTGCTCAAGTTTATTTCCCCAAACAACGATAAACAGCCAAATCTGGCGATCCTACAATGCCAAACCAGGGGCGTCACCATGCGGGGGTATGGGGGGGAGCCTCCCGCCCCCAATATATGTGAAATTGGGAAAATTGAGCTTAGAGTTGGGAAATTCTAGATTTTTGAGGCATTTTCTTTTTTAAAAGTAATAGTAAAAAAATTATGAAATTTTTATTGTTTTCGTGATTATTTTGAGTACTGCAACAGTAAACAAGTTAAATTATCAAAAGAAATACAAAAAGAAATCAGCCACACTCAATCTATCATTGTATTTTTCAGTTCTACAAAAATATTGTACATCTACCAGACCTAAATTTCTCTACTCCTGTCCATGAATAACTGACTAACCAGTTCCTTTATTTCCTCCAAAACTTTGTTCCTTTCTCAAAAATTTCACCCTACCTTCCCTTCTCCTCCCAAAAGAGAATGCAGCTATTTTAATCCAAAAGGTTTGCAGCTTTTTTTGAAAATTGGAAATCACTTGTAGCACAACAGAAAGGAATGTAGTAACAACTTTTTTCACAATTTTTTTAGTAAAAGTAAGTAGTTTTCACAACTTTTTTGACTAATTTTGCGATTTTTGGACAATATTATACTCATTCTCATGATTTTTTTGCCGCAAAAATTAGTTAACCCTTCCTTGGCAAGTAAAATGCGCTATATGAGCAAATGCGGATATAAGAAATCGTTAGTTTAGATAAATTTGTCACATTTTACTTTTATTTGTGTGCGGAAATATATATCAGTACTGTTCGTTTATATTCATATGTGTTTATAAAATTTTAAAAACAAAAGTCCAGTGTTCTGTGCTTAAAGCTGTTCTAAAAAGTTACTATAAATCTCAGCGCGAAGAAACCCTTCATAATAGGAAAAGAGTTTTCGTGCAAGATTTTGGAGCATCTAAAAATCCATTCGAGGATGAAAAAGGTAAAAAATGGACGATTTTAATTTGGAACAGAAATATGACCATGAAAGCAGTCCATCAACTGAAGAAAAAATCGACATGCACTGCAACACTGACACGTCGCACTTGAATAAAATTTTGAAGAAATAAAGATTTCCTTACAGACAAGCTCACAAACAATTATGAATATTAGAATGTGACTGGAGAAGCTGAGTTCCGAAAGCACCGTAAAAAACGGTTTCACCAAAGGCAATAGATAAAAATAATAGCACAGCAATGGACATTGATACACATAAGTTTTACAGTAAAGAATTATAAGAAATACAAGAAAATTTTGTGAATTTAGTAATGGGCTTAAATGACAATGTTCCCTATATCAAGAGAATATTGCAGCCATACATTCCATATTTAAATTACAATTGTGCAAGGGAAAAGTTAATAATGTTTCCACCTGGATATGAGAAACCGGATGTACATGACTTGCAGAGTTAAATAGAATTAAACCGAATCCCAACTCACTTAACAAACCTTTTACTCATGCCATGAAATTCAAAGACTATTTGGGTCACGCCGTCAAACTATATACTCGTACCTTAACATTCACAGCAGCTTATCTTTATGGCTTTGCATCTAATGAAAGAATCTTTAGTCAAATAAAAATTTTAAAAATATATATTGCAAGCTACAGTGAGGGATGACAGTCTAATGCTTTTAAAATATGAAAGTGAAATAGGGAATTTTATTAAACCAAGCGATGTTATTAACAGGTGGGCTTCTTTGAAGACCTCAAGAATTAATATTAATTGAAAACTAGTCGGATGTGCCAATCCCAAAATTTTCTTCTACTCCATACATGTTAATGCCTCAAAATTTGCAATCACAGTGCCAAAATTAAATGACAATTCTTTGCCTATAATAACAAACTCTAAAGGTATAGATTTGTTGAATTGTGTGCATTTAAAAAGGAGATATAAGCAAAGCATTTTTCAAACAAATCATTGAATTTTGGCACCCAGCCTCTTAGATGTCTGCAACCAAATTTCCTTACTCAAAGTGCACAAAAGCGATATCTTTGGACCGTATAGACCCAAACTATCTATTTATGGATTTATATTGTAAGGATCTATTTATGTGGAAGTGCTACTTATGTGTAATATGAAGTTTGACTAAATTCTGTGCATTAGTTTTTGAGATACAGCTATTGCAAAATCGTGAAAAATGCTGCATAGCAGCGCAACCTGCTATATGATATACATAAAAAAGCTAATCTGCATCAAATTATGTCAAGGTTTAACAGAATATGACGTTTGATCAAATTCCGTGCAATAGTTTTTGAAATATAATTATCGCTAAAATCATGTAAATTGTGGAAAATGCCGCATAGCAGTGCCACCTGTTGGGCGATTTACACCAAAAACAAATCAGCACCAATTTTTATCAAGGTACAGTCAAACCTCGTTAACACGAACTGTTTCCGAATGCCTCGTTCAGTTGTATGTAATGTAGTTAAGTTCCGATAACACGAACTACTTTTAATACGAACAAAAGAAGTTTCCCCTTGAGTGTTCGCGTTAACGAGGTTCGACTGTATAAGTGAATCTCTAAAGTTTTATTAAATTTCGTGCATTAGTTCTTGTGTTAGAGCGCTCATAAAATTTGTATCACATATAGACAGACAGATATTTTCTAAAAACAGTCGAATCGTGTTCAGGACTTACTAAAACGTATGAATGAGTCTAAAACCGGAAGTCGAATTTTTTCACGAATCCAATACTTTCTTCTTGTAAAGATAGAAGAAAGTAAAAAGCGTATTTATTTTTTTAGTAAACAAACCCATAATTAGAATTTTTATGTTTTCAGTTTTAGAATTTTTCTTTGGAAAGGAATTTTTTATGCAAAAGTATCATTATAATTATTACACACGTTGTGCATATCATTTTAGTCGAAAATTGGAGCAATTTGTTTCAAGTTGGGAAATTTTCGAATTCTCCCCCCCGAAAAAATATCTGTGGCTACGCCCCTGTGCCAAACTTAGTAAAAAGGTTAGTGTAGCATAATACCCATTGACTATAGTTGGACGTGCCCCAACTACAGAACTATCTGTGTATCTTCATCAGATGTGTCATCTGAGGACGAATCATTCTGCACGTCTGGTGTGTTTTTGAAGACTTCGGAAATAAAGTTATGGATTCTGGAAAAGGACTTTTTTATTTTTTGTGGGTAGATGGCAAAAGGGATTTTTACAGAAAGAAGATAATTTACATTAACTAATGAGAAAGGGTAGGGGGAGGGGTCATGTGCGCTTCGATAGCTTTCTGCAATTTTTTATGCGGTAGGGGATGTAGATTAATCATTATTACAATATAAAAAAAGAAATAGAAGAAAAGATATATAAATATACATATAATTTTACATATTATATGTCGGCGGGGAAAAGGTGACAAAGGGAAAATTTCAGAAGAGAGGAGATGATGATTATTTACTGTAACTACAAATTAACGACTTCATTACAAAGTTAAGGAAGAAAAAATTCGAAATAATTTTAATAAATTTGTTACTTTTTAAATTTAACATATTTTTAAATTTTACAATATTTTTTAATTCTTAATTTTCTATTAATTTATAATATTACTTAATTATAAATTTATTTAATTTGTAATTATTCAAATAAATTATAAATTTACCTTTTTTAATGATTTTAAATTTAATAATTCTTATAATTATGAAACTCTGTAAGCTCTAATGATTATGTGCTTGTAGAGAAGGAAATAAAATTGTCAGGAGTTGGGGAATCGTAGCAGATGTAATAAAATACTATAAAATAACAAATAGGGGAGAGGATTTAAAAAAAAAAAGAAACACGTATAGATTTTAAACTTTTTTTAATGATTTTAAATGTAATAATTCTTATAATTATGAAACTCTGTAAGCTCTAATGATTATGTGCTTGCAGAGAAGGAAATAAAATTGTTAGGGGTTGGGAAATCGTAGCAGATGTAATAAAATACTATAAAATAACAAATAGGAGGGATGATTTAAAAAAGAAACACGCATAGATTTTTAACTTTGCGTGATTTTGTGGGAGTAGAAATTTCAGTGAGCAATAAATTGAAATCTTTAGAAAAATTTGAAATCTGCGATATGCAAAATTTTTATAACTTAAAAAAAACCCTGCTCTGTTTGTTATTTTGCTGAATTAACCACTAAATAATCCGTCGTCTAAATTTCACTTGAAATTTCAATTTCTCCTGTCTATTTCTCAACACATATGATTTAAAATCCTGAAATATTTATATTAAAAAATTAATATTTGTTGAAACAATAATCAATCATCTAAATTCCGCCTTGAAATTTCCGTTAAAGAAGTTTTACCCTCCCGCCCCCCTTTACACATAGCAAAGTTCAGTTCATGTAAGCAGTACATCTCAAAGTTTTATTTCTTTTTTGTATGCGCATACAGTGCGTGTAAAAACTTTAAGGACAGCAAAAAAAAAGTAAAAATTTTGATAAACTGAAAATGCGACAAGTGAAATGGTAATTTAATGTTGATCATAAAGTGGAAATGCTAATATAAAAGTCAACAGAATGTATCTGTGTCCTTTTTATTGCAAAAAAAATCATAATTATGCAAAAAAACACTATTAAAACACTGTGTAAAAACCATAAAGACACCAGTATTTTTTTTGTAGCAATGTTATATAGAATTATTATTAAGGATCGATCGAAACATGTTTTTAAGGCCGAAACCGAATTTCGGCGATCTTCCTATTTTCGGCCGAAAACGAAAACGAATATGTCCAAAAAAATTTTTAAAGTAATTAAATTGTATTTATTAAAGTAATTAATACATACATAAATATATTATTAATTAATTATACGTATTTATTAAATACGTATAAAAATTAATTAATTATGCGTTAACAACGAAGTTCATAGCAATAAATGGTCTCAAAATCGATGACAAGTGTTGAAAATTTCCGAAGGAAGAAACGAGATTTTTGGAATACAGTTAAAAAATTCGTTTTCGGCGAAAACTATCAGTATTCCCAAAATCTCGTTCCTTCCTTCGGAAATTTATTGCTATCAACTTCGTTGTTTGAAATTATCAGTCATGACTGACACAAGACTTGAATGCAGATTATAAAGCAAGCAATGCATATATAACTAAACTTTTTCACGTGCTCATTAAAAACTGCAGTCATAACAGCAATAGAAAATTTTTGGTTTCAAACCACAGATGTGTTTCGAATACTCTTTGAGAAAGTTCTAGTATAACAGATGACCATTTACAGAAATCATTATAAAAGATAAATCAAGGTGTGTATACATAAAACTAAAATATTTTTTAATTAAATGAAATTCGTATAATTAGAAAACCTTTCTGTGTCGTTGATGTATTAATTACGTTTTATTTTATTAAAAAAAAAAAAAAAAAAAAAAAAAAAAAAGTTTTGGATCTAAGGCACAGAGAGACAATTTAGGCCACACGTATAATTAATTAATAATTATGTATATTTAATAAATACGCATAATTAATTAATTTTTATACATATTTAATAAATACGCATAATTAATTAATAATGTATTTATGTATGTATTAATTACTTTAATACATACAATTTAATTACTTAAAAAAAAAATTTTGGACATATTCGTTTTCGTTTTCGGCCGAAAATAGGAAGATCACCGAAATTCGGCTTCGTTTCGTTTTCGGCCTTAAAAACATATTTCGGTCGATCCTTGATAATAATTCTATATAACATTTCTGTAAAAAAAATACTGGTGTCCTTATAGTTTTTACACAGTCAAAAATAGTGGTTTTTTGCATAATTATGATTTTTTCGCAATAAAAAGGACACAGATACATTCTGTTGATTTTTATATTAGTATTTCCACTTTATGATCAACATTATATTACCATTTCACTTGTCGTATTTTCAATTTATCAAAATTTTTACAATTTTTTGCTGTCCTTAAAGGTTTTACACGCACTGTATCTTTATACACAACCTTTGAATGGCTATTCTGAATATGTTAAGGAAATTAATATGTTCCTTTTTGAAAATGATACTCAAATCGCTTTTTATTTTATTTTATTTTATTTATTTATTTTATTTTATTTTATTTTTTTTGAAGAAGAAAAATAAATTACGTATTTCTATTTTTTTTTTTTTTTTTATGTTGTTCCAATATAACAGAGTATTTATCCATTTAAAAATGGGCATATTCTAAAAAACTCTACCATTTTTTTTTACTGAAAAAAGTTTAAGATTCAGTTATATTACTACCTAAAGCTATTATTTTTGTTTAATGCTTAAATTACTTTAACGGTGGTGAGTTTTTATTCTTTATTATTTCGCATTTCATTAGAATTTATTTAAACTTTGAAACGTATGCGTGAATGACTGGAAATTCTTGCATTACCATGTACTAAAAATAACTTTGTTTACCAAACTTAAATTACTACTCTCAATGTAGTTCGTTTACAAAAAAAAAAAAAAAAAAAAAAAAAACTTAACAGCTTTAATCATTCTGAGATAACGAAATAATTATTATAAAAATGATCATTTTCAAAGATTAAAATTAAAGTATTTTTAAGTTGCTTATTTAAAAATTAAAAACGGAACTATTACAAAATCACTCGTGTGTCGGTCTGCCAATGCCATTTTTCTCGGAAACTATTGAATGTGGAACTTTCGAAATTATTAGATTTATAAAGGCTGTTTACTGGCATATTTACAGATTATTCACTATTCACAAGTATTTGTAGGAAAAAATTAGGAGGGCTGATTAAGTTAGAAAAAAAATTGCATATTGTGCGAAGATATTGTTCGAAGTATCTCATCCAAGGATTGCTGATAATGATTTTCGAAAAAAAATGTTGGTAATTAGCTATGATATTAATTGGAAACCTATCTAGAAAATAGCGCCACGGACCAAGGCGGCATTGCAACTTTACGACCTGCTTTTGAAGCGCGTTTGGTACAATGCCATGTGTAAACTTTGTACAAGGTTGTCCTTTATAGTATGGAATCTTTTCTATGCGAGTAAAACTCGTACTTGACCGATTGTTGTTTTTACTACAATTTTCACATTTTATATTCTATTCTATTCAACATATATAATATACGATCATTGCAATTGTTAAAGAGATCTTTCATGGATAAGCTTCGTTATTTTATTTTAACTTTTCCCTGTTCGTTTATATCAGATCGAATGAAGGTACCATTTTGACTTTGATAAGTTTATGTTGGTTATAAGGATTTATAAAATATTAAAACAAGCTTGTGACTTCACTCATAATTCAACTTTTACAAATTAAATCAAATTTGTATATTGTATTATATTTGTATATATTCATAAATATAAAATTCTGTTTCTCTAATTATCCAAAAATAAGTAGCATTTTTATAATATCAATGAAAAAAATGATATTTCTGTAGTGTCAACATATAAATTATTTTAGAGTTATTTAATATTACATTAAATAATATAATATGCACACTGTAAAAAAAAAAAAAATACTGCCAGTTTTCCGGTAGGAATCGGAAAAATAGTTGCCCTTATCGTACCGGAATAATTTCCAACCCAGCTCGGAATAAAATCCGTAAAATACCGTTTTACTGACTTTTCCTTATTTTTACGGATTTTATTCCGAACTGGGTTGGAAATTATTCCGGTAGGATAAGGGCAACTATTTTTCCTATTCTTACCGGAAAACTGTAAAAAAAACGGAGTATTTTTTTTACAGTGCACTATTTAGGATTTACTTAGCATTTTCTGTTGTCGCGCGTCGACAGGTTTTTCGCCTTTCCCGCGCTGTCGCGTCCAAAAATTCGGTTCAAAAACTGTAACAGAGGTCAGGTAAGAATAAACAACTTTGAATTCTATAACTAACACAGAAGAGCTTAATATATTTACAGAATTGCTAATAGACACAATAAAAACGGCGATACGAGCCACCTTCCGCCTTAAAAATCTTCGCAAAGCACCTGTTTTTACATTTTGGTCTCCGGAATTAAAATCAAAACGTAATTTACTAACAGCTTTGCGTAAAAAACTTAAAAATTTGAAACAGCTAAATTCACCCCCTGAAATTATCCAACAATTCAAATCCTCATACAACAAACAAGCTGCCATTTATAAACGGTCTATTCTTGATGCCAAAAGCGCAGCTTGGAGGTCCTTTTGTTCGCACCAGAAGAATCCCTTTGGTGTTGCACAAAAATTCTTTTCTGGGAAGTTCTTCACTCCGGATGAAATCCTCCTAGAGCGGCCTTCGGGCTTCTCGTCGAAACGTAATAATCTCGAATTCCTTACCAAACATCTTTTTGGTGAAACAGTCTATCCTAACCATAATAATCTTGACATTAAATTTTCGAATTACTCTGATAAGCCTTTTTCTAATGCGGAACTTCGCGCCACACTTGGCAAATTCAAGGATAACAAAGCTCCTGGTGCTGACTCTATTGATTTCCGAATTCTCAAACGTTCCTTTAACATATTACCAGAGATTTTTACCCAATGGGCCAATCTCTGTCTTTCTTTCCATTATTTTCCTCTAACTTTGAGACAAGGGGAAGTAGTATATTTCCTTAAGCAAGGGAAGACTCCCTCTGAACCCAGCTCTTATCGCCCGATCTGCCTGCTTCCGGTGTTAGGTAAATTACTAGAAAAATTAATAGCTAAACGTCTTATTATTTTCCTCGAATCAAACAAGTTATTAAGTAATAGGCAATTTGGATTCAGAGAGGGCAGATCATGTGAAAAAGCTCTTTCCGAAATCTTGACTTCCTGTGCTTTTAAAATTAGTGAAGGCAAATACACTTCCCTGGTCTCTCTTGATATTCAAGGCGCTTTCGACAATGTTGAGTGGAGAGACATTCTCCTCCAACTTAGCATTCTAAATTGTCCGGGTAATATTGCTGGAGTCATTCGTTCTTATCTTTCTGAGAGAAGCATTCTTGTTAACTGGGGAGCAGGAATCTCTATCCACCCACAGAAAAAGGGTTGTCCACAAGGTTCCTGCCTGGGGCCAATTCTTTGGCTCCTCATAGCTAATATTATTCTCTCAGAATTCGAAAAACTTGGTTACTTGCTTTTTGCGTTCGCGGATGACTTCAGCTTTATTTTCTCTGGTTTTCGGCGTCTGGACTTGGAGTTGGAGGCTGCTTTTGCTCTCCCAATTTTCTGTCAGCTGCTGGAATCACTGCACCTGCAACTTTCCACTAATAAATCCCAAGCCCTAACATTTGCAAAACCTTATAAACTTAAAAGGAAACCCACCATCAGAATAAATGGCACTAGCGTCCATCATGTCTCTAACCTTAAATTGTTAGGATTGTCAACAGATGAGCACTTGAACTGGTTCTCTCATATTAATTACCTTAAAATCAAACTAGTAAAATTTTATCATAACTCAAAAAGATTAACCACTAAATCTTGGGGTATTAAAAGCCATATGCTAAAAATTTGGTACTCTACTATTGTTGAAAAAATTATCACCTATGGAGCATCTATTTGGGGGGGAAATCTTACAAAAGCAGCACTTAATAAATTAGTTTCTATACAAAGGATGTTTCTCTTGCAAATTTCTAGGGGATATAGAACCATTTCCAGTGATGCTCTCAATATCTTGACAGGTATTCCTCCCATTTCCATTACCATTAAATATGAGTTCACTAAAAGCAACATCATCCATTTGGAGAATGAAGCTATCTCACAGCAATTTTTTCCACAAATGATGATTCAGCGTAAGACTCCTGGCTGGCAGTTTCATCCGGCAGATGAGACTTCCCACCTACAAGTAAACCCGACTATAAATTCTTACTCTCCCACTCAAAATGTTATGGTCTTCACCGATGGCTCACGCACTGTTACCGGAGTAGGTGCAGCTTTCTGCGCTACGAAAAAGAGTGAAGTGACTCATCGTTGGTCTTGCAGGCTGGATAACAATAATTCCATTTTCCAAGCCGAACTCTTTGCCATCTTTAAAGCTTTAGAGTGGATTTCTCAACAAAACCAAAATTTTTTAATTCCAGTTTTTAGCGATAGTCTTTCAAGCCTGCAGGCTATCTGCTCGTTTGGCTCAACAAATCCCCAGGTTATTGAGATTAAATCACTTCTCAAAAATCTTCTCTGGAAAACCTATTTAAGCCACGTTTCAGCCCATAAGGGTATCCTGGGAAATGAAACGGCAGATATGTTGGCAAAGGAGGCAACTGCTCAACCATCAGTTGATTTTTCACTTCCAGTACCGCACTCACACATCAAAAGACATCTACGCGCTCATTTTATGAAAAAATGGCAGGATTACTGGGACTATTCAGATAAGGGTAGATATACCTATGATCTTGCCCCAGTGGTAACTTTGGATCTTCTGCTGCTCACTCCATCCACCACAGCTTTCCTTACCGGTCATGGTCCTTTTGGAGCATACCTCTTCAAGTTCAAAAGAGCCCTTTCTCCTCTATGTGAGTGCGGTGATGATGCTGTTGCCTCTCATTATTTCTATAAATGTCCTTTAACAGCTCGCTGGCATATCCGCCGTCCTCCTGTTTTTCCAGTTGGTTGGTTAGCAAATATTTTATCGCGCCCGATTTTGCTCTCAAAGCTTAAAAACATCTTCAACTTCTTATGTAACCTTTCAGTTTTACTCCATCACTGAGACAGAGACTTGGATTCTCCCTTATTCAGTACCCAATGTTGTTTCGCAGCAACTTGTATAATATTGTCTAACTTTGTATAACACTGCATTATTTAATGTCCTTATGTCTGTTTTACAAAGCTTGCTAATGTAACATTTTTTTTTTTTTTAAATCTTATATGTACCACTCCGCCTTCTGTCGCGCGTATTGGCGGGCTCAGCCTCGGCTGAAATTTGTAACCTTTTTTTTTTTTTTTTTTTTTTTTTTTTTTTAGACCTCAATAAAGGGGACCGGGAGGGACAATCTATGCTCTACAGACTCACTTCCTAGTCTGAGCAGTCTCTCTCGGGCAGTAAAAGTAAAAGTAAAAAACTCATAATTAATCACTATCAAGTCAGCTGAAAGTAACTTTATTTGCTTGCCTACTTGACAAGACAAACTAAACTGAACAAAACACAGCATAGTAAAAACATAAGAACCATAATGCTTAACATCTCTCAAATACCAACTACCCAGAGCAGTCCAACCATCGAAAACCCAACAGTGAACCAGAGACCACTTCCAAAAGACATACTGAAGCCATCCAGTGCAACAACCCTGCCATCTGGAGGACAGACTATCCTACCATCTGGTGGGAAAAGATATCCTGCCATCTAGTGGACAAAAACAACATCAAAAAATTTAACCAAAACATATATTTCCCTAACAATGCTCCCCCATTTTGGTTAAATTGTGTAAAGACAAGAATTTACAAAGAGAAATTAACTTAGAATTGAGTCCCGAAATTTCAAAAATGTACTCTTGGGTAATGGCTTTGTAAAGATGTCAGCAACATTAGAATATGAATCTACTCGTAATACAGTCACATGACCTTTCAAAATGTGATCTTTTACAAAATGATATTTAACATCGATATGTTTATTTGCACTATTTTCAATATTGTTCTTTGAATAGTCAATAGCACTTTTTGAGTCACAATATATTACAGGAGTTGGCAAGCTGGCAAAGTCACATTCTCTCAGAATTCTGTCTAACCATATCATCTCGCTACACAATTCAGCCATAGCAATATACTCTGCCTCCATGGCAGATTTAGCAACACAACCTTGTTTCTTTGATTTCCATGATACTGGTACACCATTCAAGTAAATAATAAAACCAGTTACACTTTTTCTAGTATCTTTACAATTTGCAAAGTCACTATCGGAATATCCCATCAATCCATTTAAAGTCTAATCATTTTCATATTCGACAACTAAGCCCTTTGTAACAGCCACATATTTCAAAACTTGTAATAAAGCTTTCCAGTGTTTAATACCAGAATTTTGATTAAACTGAGACAATTTACACAATGAATAACTTATGTCTGGTCTAGACCGTGTTGCAATAAACATCAAAGAACCAAGCAAGTTGTTAAAAGGAATTCTTTCCATAACACTTTTGTCCTTTTCAGTTGTTGGACAATCTTTATCTCCTATTTCATAACCAGGAGATAATGGTATGGAAGGTTTGACCAGCAAATTTGGTTTAAAAAGATTTACTACTCTATCAATATAATTGTGTTGATGCATTCTAATACCGTTATCATTCATATCAAATTGTACTCCTAACACCATATTTAATTGACCTAGTTCTTTAACTTCAAACAATGATCCAATTAACGCTTTTATTTTATCTAATACTAATTGGGTCTTGGCAAATATAAACAAATCATCAACATACACTAAAATTATAGCATCATTTCCATAATTATACACACAGTTAGTACTTTTAAACTTAGAAAAACCTACACTTACAAATTTTTCATCCATTTCTAAGAACCACATGCGTCCTGACTGGTGAAGTCCATATACTGCACGTAATAATTTATAAACATGATTTTTCTTCTCTTTATCAATGAAACCAACAGGTTGTCGTACATAAATTTCTTCTTTTAATTTACCATAGAGATAAGCACTATTAACATCAAGTTGAAAAACTAACCATTTATGAATAACAACTAAATACATAACAAAAGCTCTAATAACAGTGAAACTTACCACTGGACTGAATACATCTTCAAAATCATAACCTGGTCGTTGGTAGTTACCCAAAATCACTAGTCTAGCCTTAAACCTTTTAATCTTACCAGAAGTATCTCTTTTAATATTATAAACCCACTTCGTACCTATTATAATCTTCCCATCTTCAGGGGAAAGAACTAACTTCCACACTTTTCTCTGCTCAAATGATTTGATCTCTTCATTCATTGCCCGATCCCACTCTTTCTTCTGAGGCGAAATTTGTGCATGATAATAGTGCTGAGGAATTTCAATATCATCAGTAAGGAAAACTTGAAAATCACCCATCTCTTTTAAAATATTTATAGAATGTTCCTTCTCTTTCGAACTATCTTCGTTTGAAGACCCACTATCTTCATCTGAAGCTGCTGAAACTTCAGTATCTCTAACATCTGTTCCTTGACTCGGTTTCCAATTAAAATGTTTTGGATCATAAGTTAATGATTTTTCCTTGCAATATTTTTCCATTTCATTTTTACTCCTAATTTTTGGCTCTCCTGTAGAAGGATAATAAAAGACATCAGTTCTTCCTTTAGACATTCCAGATTTACGAATAACTTCTTTCCTAGTAAATGTTATTGGCTTTGATGCATCCAGATTAATTTTTTCAAACATTCTTGCTATTTCTTTCACAGGAGATTTGACCTGTTTCTCAAGATTCTCCACTTCTTCAGGATTCTCCACTCTATGTGATTTGTTTAGGGGACAGCTCTTTTCTTCTGAGAAGTTTTCTTCAGATAACACTAATTTCAACCACTCAAACATTTAATTATCTACCTTGTTCACTGATCTTCTATCCATCTCCAGTAGTGTCTCATTGAACTTCACATTTTTAGTTTCTTCAATTCTTCCTTCCTCCGGGTACCAAATACGGTAACCCCTTGTATAGACAGCATATCCTACTAAGACACCAATTTTTGCTTTGGGTTGTAACTTGTGTCTTTTCATTTGGGAATATTTACATAAGCAGTACATCCAATTCTTTTAAAATAGCTAACATTCGGTTTTCTACCAAACCATCGAAAGTAAGGGATTTCATTGGTAGTTGAATGCAGCACTCTATTTTTCAAATGATTTACTGTCATTACTAATTCAGCCCACATCTTTGACGGTAGTTTCGCACTATGCAAATAAGCTAAAACACCTTCCATAATCGTTCTAATATAACCTTCCGAAACTCCGTTCATTTCAGGGGTAAAAACATTTGTTCTCTCATGACGTATTCCTTCTTTTTCCAATGCATTTTGAAAGACATTTGATAAGTATTGCAAGCCATTGTCCGTTCTAAGGGCTCTCAACTTTTTCCCTGTTTGGCGTTCTGCCATTGCTTTAAATCGCACAAAGGTTTCGTAAACACTCTTTTTGTCCTTCAACGGATAGATAAATGCCCTTCTACTAAAATCATCAATAAATGTAAGAAAATATAAAGCATTTCCTATTGACCGTATTTTTGCAGGTCCCCATAAATCAGAGTGAACCAACTGTAAAATTTCAGTTGACCTAACTTTATCCATAGGCAAGTGACTTGTCTCTTTGACTTTCACAGACTACAGCTTTCACAATCAACAACTTCTTTAAAGTTAGTATTCCTAACACCAGTAACCTTGTTTTCAACAATCATCCTTCGTAACATTCGGTTACTAAAATGACCAAAACGTTCATGGTTCATATCTAATTGACTATGAGTTTCGTAGATGCCATTGCAGTTCAATGAATTTGCACAATAACCATGAAAAATAAAGAAGTTTTTCTCTTTCTTAGCTGTTATAAATGGTGCTCCATCAGGATAATAAAATTTTATCATTCCATGTCCTCCTCTAAATGTAAAACCAGCATCATCCATCTTCTTTCCCGATACTAAATTTCTTTGGGCTGATGGAACATGAAGAGCATTTTTCAGAGTGATAACATGCAACACCTTATTAGAATAAACATTCACAACAGCATCTCCAATTCCTTTAACTTCAGTAGGGTGAGGTTCAAACTTAATAAATGTTTTCTCTAAAGGCTTATATGATTGGAAAAATTTCTTTGAATTTAGAACATGACAAGTTGCAGCCGAATCCCAAGTGAAAATATCTCTATTCTCTTCAACATTAGCTTCATGAACAGTTTCCATTTCTGAAACATAAAATAATGACTGTTTTTGAGATTGGGATTTCTCATTCTTCTTATAATTTCCAAACTTTCGCTGCTTTTGCTCATTATTTAAATTAACTTTACAATTTCTAGCAATATGACCAGTATTGTTACATCGATAACAAATTATTTTTGATTCTCTCTGCTTATTTTGCTTCCTAAGATTAGTTAATTCATTTCTTCTTGCTCCCTGTACCAAAAACGTTTTATCCAGTCGACTAAACTCTTCCAATTTCGTTTTGCTTTCTAAACGTCCATATTCAGTTAATAATTCTGTTTCCACTTCGGCTGAAGTAAATTTCTTATCTTCTAAAGCATACAGCTTAGTTACTACATTTTCGTAAGTTTCAGGAAGAAAAGCAATTAACTGAAATGCTATTTCAGCATCATCAACAATTTTCCTAGCATCAGCTAAATCTTTGACCACTTTTCTCACTCTAGCAATAAAAACACCAATATGCTCTCCCTCTTCCGGCTTTAATAAAATAAATTCTCTTCTAAGTTCAGCTATTCTTGCACGAGACTTGGGACAATATGTGTCTCTTATTTTTTTGCCAAGCTTTTAAAGGAGACTTTATACCATCTAAAATAGCAACCTGGCTACTATCCATATAAGTTTTCATTAGACCTAAAGCTCTGTCCTTTCTAGATTCAAATCTATCTTTATCTGCTTCTGTAGCATCAGCTGATAATACAGGTTCTGGATCAACAATAAATTTCTTACAACCAGTTAATTGTAATAAAGATTCTAATCTATCTTTCCATGAGTGATAATTTGCATTAGAAAGCACAGGAATAGTTTTAGGACCTATTTGACCAAGACAATCTTCAGAGTCAGCAGCCATGTTGTCATTGAAAAAAACAAAGTCCCAGAAATGAATAATTTAAAACTTCAAAAGGTAAACAAAAGTCTCTTGAAAACAATTTCCCATATTTAATTTTTATCACATACTAAATAATTGTTGCTGAATTCATGATAAAGCATACTGTCATATCAAATAAACATTACTAAGCCTAATAGCATGCTTTCATTAAGCCTAACTGAAAAATGTAAACATTTCAATCTTCACTAAATAAGCAACAAACACCCAACCACGCTGCTCTGCTACCATGTAACAGAGGCCAGGTAAGAATAAACAAACTCATAATTAATCACTATCAAGTCAGCTGAAAGTAACTTTATTTGCTTGCCTACTTGACAAGACAAACTAAACTGAACAAAACACAGCATAGTAAAAACATAAGAACCATAATGCTTAACATCTCTCAAATACCAACTACCCAGAGCAGTCCAACCATCGAAAACCCAACAGTGAACCAGAGACCACTTCCAAAAGACATACTGAAGCCATCCAGTGCAACAACCCTGCCATCTGGAGGACAGACTATCCTACCATCTGGTGGGAAAAGATATCCTGCCATCTAGTGGACAAAAAATTTAACCAAAACATATATTTCCCTAACAAAAACAGTTCGGTTCAACTTTGACAGTATTTTCTAAAAGATCTTCTGCTTTTACCAAAAAATTGAAAACACCATTCGACGTTTCCATTACACAGTTCCTTAATAAGAACACCCGCCAATTTCATCTGTTTCCAAATAAAAATGAATTCAAATAGGTATTTGAAAACAGCCGTATTATTTCAATTTAAAAAGATAAACATAATTTACCGAGATTCTTTAGGAGAGGTTTTTTTTCAGAAATTGTCCCTGATAAGTTTTTCGTTTATTTCATATGACATAATGGATAAATCATTAATTAAAAAGAATTTGTGAACGAAAAAAACTTACACTACAAGAAGCAAAAAATTAAAACAAAGTGTTTTTCGCCAAACGCGATTCCCGCCAAGAAACGTCAAATTTATGCCGAAGACTCTGACCCATCAGATTGCGAGACACAGTTTAGATTACAAATCGTGGTTGGGGGAAAAAATATACCTGTTCATTGTATTTACCGCATCCATGCAGTTGCAGAAAATTTCGTTTACACTTAAAAGAATATAAATAGTTTAGCATGTGTTTCCAGCTAATCGCTGTACTTTTTTTTTTTTTTTTTTCATGTGGCATTTCATTGATTTTTTTTTTATAACTATGAACAAATTAAAGTTGAAACTTACCTGATATCTAAATGCTGTAATATTCTAGTGCACAGCAGTTAGCACCGACTATATTTATCTGTATTTCAGAGCGAAACGAGTTCAACTTTACTGACTTGACTCACTTGAACGTACAATGTGTACCACAATGAGCAAAATTCCAGAAACCTCGATAGATTCTTTCACCATACAAACCTTCCCCACAGACCGTAAATCTGTGATCTTCTCAAACTAAGTGTTGTTTCTCTTGCACATGTCATGGGGAGGAAAACCATTTTCGAATAATGACAAAAGGACAAAGGAATAATGCAAATTGCTAATAGCCAACCCTTCCCTAACCTTCATACTGCTTCCCTACTTCATTCAAAACACAGATAGATTCAAAGAATCTTATTGTAAAATAGCACATTTATGGCTATTTTCAGCCTTATAGAAAGGTAGATATATCCAATGTGTTATCAGGTCTTGTGTCTCAAAAAGCGGGTCTAAGCAGGCCCTGACTATCGCACGGGCAGACGGGACCGTGCACTGTGCACGAAATTTTTCATAATCCATTCATAAATTTCCATTTAAAAAATCATAATTGTGAAAAAACGTGATATTGGAGAAATTAATAAGAGGAAATGACAAAAATATATCTCAATATACGGATAAAAGCACATTTCAATAAATAATAGAAAAAAATATTTTATTTTTATTCCTGGAACCGTTTTTCAATTTTCCACAAAACTTAAATTTTTGAGTTGACATTTTTCGAATAAGAGTGTAATATGCAAAAAATAAATAAATAATTAATTAATTAAAAAAAAACTAGTATCAGTAAATTAGTCAGTCTAAGGGGGCACGAAAAATTGAAAGTCCCTGGGCGCAGAAACTTGCTAGTCGGGCCCTGGGTCTAAGCAGAGCCGGCGCAACCACCTTGCAAACAGGGCGGCTATCCAGGGTCTTTCTATACAATTCGAAACAACGTTGCCTCTGTATAAAATAATAATAGTTTTGTTCTAGATTTTTTTTTTATGTATCTTCGTAAAAAGAAAATGAGTATTAACTTTAGTTGATGAAACTGTCGTGGAATTCATTATAGATTAGATTATCCTGTAAGAATAACCGTAGACGCAAAAAAAAAAAAAATAATAATATTTAACCTTTAACTGATGTTACCGGTCTCACAGACCGCTGTTTTTTTCTATTTTTACCCGACTGCCAAGAAGGGTTGTGTGTTTCACGCGTATCTGGGTATGTGGATTTCTTTATACCCTCGAAACATCCCAACGGCTGGATGGATTTAAATGAATGAGGTCTCTATCGATTCGTCTTAACCGTTCGATGGTTATGGGCGAAATTTTGGTTTTATAAATTCAAAATGGCGGCCGTAAAATACAAAATGGCGGTAAAGACGAAAAAAAATTGTTGCGCACCCTATTGAGTGGCCTATTATTGGATGGGTCTTTCGAAATGAAGACAATGTTTCATTGACTATTTTACAGTCAGAAGCTCCGTTTAAATGTTAGACAACCTGGAAGTTGTGTAGGTAGGATCTCTAGCTTGGCTGCAACTCTAACCTTCAGAGACATCTATAGACCTCATCAAAACAGTGATTATAGATAGGAACTAACCATTAAACACAACTTAAAAGTCATCAATACAAATAATATAAAAAAAAAGTAAGTAATATAAAAAATAGTTTCACACTGATGAGAAATAATTAATGAGTTCGCTTTTTACGCAGTCCGGTTTTTTGATTTTTTTAAATTTAATTTTTACTTGTTGTAGTTTAACTTGTAACTTTTAGTTTAACTACAAACACTACCAAAATTTTGTTCCGCTTGAAACTTTAATACTATCACCCAGTGGCTTAGCTAGGATGGGTGACACCCCCTAGGGTGTAAATGGTGTCACCCCCTAGGGTGTAAATGGTGTCACCCCCCCCCACACACACACACACACACACACCTGTCAGATTTTTTCAATCACAATTCTACGTTATTATAAATAAAATGTAAAAAAATTTTGGAGCATTTTTATGAACTTTATATTAACAAAGTAATAATATTTTCAAAAAAAAAAAAATTATAATAAGAAAACAAAATTTTTATATTATATTTTGATGCTCTATACTTTAGTCAATCTATTTGGAAGTATCCTTCGACAAAGCCTATAAATGAAATTAAGAATTTATTTGTATCGTATAAGCAGATATTTTAGCATTAGAATGTAATGGAATAAAATGCGATTTAAAATTCAAAACATTTAAATAAAATAAACTAGTCGGATGTGCCAATCCCAAAACTTTCTTCTATCTTTATGTTTTTGTGTGTTGCATTAGCATGTAACTACATGTTAACACTTCAAAACTCGCTATCACAGTGCCAAAATTAAATGACAATCTAGGCCCACATGAGGATTCTAAAAGGTATAGGTTCGTTGAATTGGGTGCATTTAAAAAGGAGATATAAGCATCGAATCTTTCGAACAAGTCATTGAATTTCGGCACCCACTCTCATAGATGACTGCGACCAAAATTCCCAACCCAAAAAGCATAAAAGCGACACCTGTTGGGAAGTACGCACCTAACTATTTATGCGAAAGTGTAACAGCAGAATATGAAGTTTGATTAAATTCCATTCATTAGTTTTTAGATATAGCTATCGCGAAAATCGTAAAAAATGCCACATAGCAGCGACACCTGTTATATGATTTACATGAAAACCTAATCAGCAACAACGTATGTCAACGTCTAAGCGAATCTGAAGTTTGATAAAATTCCGAGCATTTGGTCTTAAGATAAAGATATTGCGGAAATCGTGAAAAATGCAGCATAGCAGCGACGCATGTTGTACGATTTACAGCAAAAACTAATCATCACCAAATAAGGTATAGCTAAACCTGAAGTTCGATGAAAATCCGTGCATCAATTCCTGAGGTAGAGCTATTGTAGAAATCGTGAAAGATGCAGCATAGCAGCGCCACCTGTAGAGCTATTTACACCAAAAACTAATCAGCACCAATTCATATCGAGGTATAACTTACTTTGAAGTTTTGTTAAATTTCGTGCATTAGTTCTTGAGATACAGCGCCCACAAAATTTATGTCACATACAGAAAGACAGACATTTTCTAAAAACAGTCAAATCGTGTTCAGGACTTTTTAAAATGTATAAATCGTCGAAAACCGGAAGTCGACTTTTATCACGAATGCAACAGTTTCTTCTTGAAAAGATAGAAGAAAGTAAAAACACATGAAAATTCAACGTATGAAAGGTTTGTGGCGACGCCATCTTTCGCGGTCAGTAAAACGAGTTTCTCGCAGGAAGCGATCGAGCTCGCCTTTTGCTCGGCACGTAAGATCTCGCTTTCTGACCGCGGGTTCTCCGGTTCGATCCCTATCGGCGCCCATCTCCTGCATTGGTGCCCGTGGACAAAACGAACACGCACCTTCACAAACATCATCATCTCCTTTCGAGACCAACAGATGGCAGCACTGAAAACACTCCCAGCAGCAAAGCCTGTGAAACGCAACCAGCAATCAAAGCCTATGACAACTCTCATAGCACAAATGCCACGCCGCGCATCACGGCAGCACGACAGCATCACTCTGGCAACCGCTAGCGCAACGAAGCGATCGAGCTCGCCTTTTGCTCGGCACGTAAGATCTCGTTTACTGACCGTGGGTTCTCCAGTTCGATCCCTATCGGCGCCCATCTCCTGCAGGTTCTTTACTTTATAGTTCATTTTTTCTGTCAGCTATCTTTACAAGAAGACAGTATTGGATTCGTGAAAAATTTCGACTTCGGAATTTCAATGGATTTATACGTTTTAGAAGGTCCTGAACACGATTGGAAGTTTTTTAGAAAATGTCTGTCTGCCACTCTGTGAGTCTGTCTGTATGTGACAAAAATTTTGTGGGCGCTCTATCTCAAGAACTAATGAAAGGAATTTCAGAAAACTTCAGATTCAGTTAGACCTTCATATAAACTGGTGCTGATTAGTTTTTGGGGTATATCACCCAAAAGGTAGAACTGCAATGCAGGCTAGACGATTTTCGAAATAGCTATATCTCAAAAACTAATGCACGGATTTTCATAAACTTCAGATTCAGTTAGTCCTTGATATGAATTGCTGATTAAGTTTTCGTGTCAATTTCCCTATAGGTGCCGCTGCTATGCTGGATTTTTCACGATATTTGCAATAGCTCTATCTCAAAAGCTAATGCACGGATTTTCATCAAACATAAGTTGGAGCTGATTAGGTTTCGGTGTAAACCAGCAACAGGTGGAGCCGATGTGCTGCATTTTGCGTGATTTGCACGATTTTAGTTATAGTCATATCTCAAGTACTAATGCGCGGATTTTCATATCTTTAGAATCCTCATGATGAGCATGGATTGGCGTTTAATTTTGACACTGTGCTAGCGAATTTTGAAGTATTAACATGTATGAGACGGAAGAAAGTTTTGGGATTGGCACATCCGATTAGTTAATAAATGTTTTTATTATAAAACCAATAGGCGTCCGAGAATATTTAGTCCACATTCTTTTATACTAAGTTATTCCTTTTTAAAAGCAACTTCTTTTCCAATACCAACAAAATAAAAATATTTTAAAGATAAATGCTATCGCTAACATCGTTTAAAATACATATTTATATTTTCCCTCAATCAAAATCTTGTAAGCATAACACATAATTTTATTTTCATTCTACATCAAAAGGCGACAACTAGCCAAATAAGATAATCCAAAATCAAAGCGCTTTGTCGAAAAGTTTTCTTCCCATTCCTCTGTTCGCTAAATTGCTGAAATAAACTTATCTGACCACTCGTGACTCATTTTTCACAGTCACCTTTCTCCTGATGGTTGAATATATTACACTGATTCTGAGCATGAGGTCTACCAATTTACAACCTAAAGTATATGCTTTCTTGGAAGTCAAGGGTGCAATCACAGACAAGTAGAGATTATAATGTCTGTGTTATCTTTCGAAAATAATTGGATGAGCCAATCCCAAAACTTTCTTCGTAATGAAATTTATTATAATCAATAGTTTTTCGTTATTTTGTTGTACACCAGCTGTTTGCAAATAGCCGGCGTAGCAGGCTACGAAGTTCCCGTAGCTGCATGAGCCGCCGATGTACAATAGAACTTCGAAAAATCGAGAATATTATACAAAAATCGCTATTACAGCCCTGGCAGAATATTTCGAAATTCAAGGAGGACCTGCTTGCCACAGCCGAAAACATAAATGTAAAATTTGGTTCAATTCTTTGCTAAACTTCATACATTTTCTGATGGTATAATAATGAAAATGGTACAAAAATTGCTATTACAGCGCCCCCTTCCGGTGGAACATTTCCAAATTCAAGGAGTACGTACTAGCCATAGCCAAAAACATACACAAAAAATTTTGTTCAATTCTACGCATA
Organism: Maratus speciosus; assembly: GCA_963932465.1. NCBI lineage: Eukaryota > Metazoa > Arthropoda > Arachnida > Araneae > Salticidae > Maratus > Maratus speciosus. The sequence goes on along the minus strand of OZ010791.1, from coordinate 13,298,661 downwards.
TTTCATGCACTTTTCAATGGTACAATAATGGATATGGCACAAATATCGCTATTACAGCGCCCCTTCTGTCGGAATATTTCCAAATTGAAGGAAGACCTCCTGGCCATAGCCAAAAACATACACAAACAATTTGGTTCAATTTTATACATAACTTCATACACTTTTCAATGGTACAATGGCGACACATGGATAAACAGACATTTTGTATAAACATGTTTTGGGGGATCTGTGACCCTTTAAAACGTATAAATCCGTCGAAAAAATTTCGAGAAGAAAGTAAAAAGGGTAAAAGAATCCAAGGTAACAATAACACGGGAAATGACCATATAATTCCTTATTTACCTTTTGTCCTACCTCCACAAGAAACCACAGGGTGACTCATAGGTCAAAATTAACATTTATACCCAATGTCCACCGGCCAGTACGCTGATTTTTTTCACTGGCCAATAGTTTTTTTAACCACTGCCCACCTCCTACAAAGTTATGAAGACTTCTTACAAAATTGTGTTTTTTCTAACTATCAACACTGTAATTTACTAATATCTTTTACTTACCATTCGATAGTATTACACTGAACTGAAAAAAAAACTGGCATTACATCTAACAGAAAAATATAACCAAGAAATTCACTAATCGCGTTTGGCGATTAGTGAATATTCAGTTTGGCGAGTGAGCACAATAAAGTTGATCGCCACGTTTTAAGTGTTACTCGACGATTGGCGAGTGCCAATTTTGTGCTATAGGGCGACTCATAACTCATCCCATAGTCCGCATAAGTCAATGCGGTACCTACATGTCGAAGAAAATTCTTTGTTTTAAAGTTTGCTTTTGATACCCACTCGTTAGATAGGTAAGTTTTTGTTCACTAGTGTGTATAATATTTAGGCACCCCAGTGGTGAGCTAGAAATTTCATTTTACTTCAGAATTCTTTTCCAAAATCTTATAACGTTATATATATTTTTTGCAAATAAAGATTGGGTGTCACCCCTTAGAGGGTGACACGCGGGGAGGACCGCCCCCCCCCCTTAGCTACGCCACTGCTATCACCAGAGACTTTTGAACAGATGGATTTTAATTATAAGAGTCCTGTACAAAAAAGTTAAATAAAAACACACTATCCTATGAGTTAATTTCACCTTTTATTCCTCTTTCGATAGAGCGGTCTGGCAGACCGCTTCAGAGTACTTATGTGACAATGTCTGTCACAGCAGTTAAAGGTTAAAATACATTAATCCCTTAACATTCGCGAGGGTTAGGTTCGCGGAAACCTCCGCTAATGTCGAAATCGCGAATCTTGAGACCATCTTCTAGTGCATAAAAGGGGGTTAGGTTTTAAGATTTTGTTTTAATGGGAAAAAAAGCAACTGAAACGTAAAAAGTATATTTATTAAGCATTAGAAAGTACCTTTATTAAATTTTAACTAGTTGGATGTGCGAATTCCAAAACTTTCTTCTCTCTTATACATTTTTAATATTTCAAAAAGTAGTTACACATGTTAATACTTTAATATTATTAGTTCAATACTATACCAACTTTGATTTTCATCTTAAATTTCTGCTTCAGTCAATTAAACGGACTAAAAATGAGTTAATCTATATCATGCTATTTGTTAAAATTAATAGTTTTTCCTTATTATGTTGTTATGGGCCCCACCAGTGTCTGAGAGGTTCTGCTCTCGAAGCTGGTAGACGGGAGGTGCTGGGTTCGAACCCAATCGCGCCCGTCGGCCTAACCGTTTCGGAGTTTTCGTGGTTTTCTTCGAAACCGTGGTTTCCCATGCGTAAATACGGGTTAGGTTCCCTTAGAAAGACCCCCACGAAGGGCACTCCCCCCCAGGGCCTATATCCCACGTGTTGATAATCGGCTGTCGTAAACACAAATCAAATTATTCTGTTGTTATCAGCTGTTTGCGAATAGCCGGCTTATCAGGAAGTGAGTTCCTGCCGCTGCACGAGCTGCTGATGGACAATAGAGCTAAAAAAATCAAGAAAAGTATACAAAAATCGCTATCACAGAGTCCCTTTACGGGGGAATATTTCCAAATTCAAGGAGGACTGTTGGCCATAGACAAAAGCATGCACAAAAAACTTGGTTCAATTGTATGCATAATTTTATATACTTTTCGATGGTAAAATAAGGAAAATGGCGAGACATCGCAGTTATAGCGCCCCCTTCTGGAGGAATTTTTTCAAGTTCAGGGAGGAACTACTGATCATACACAAAAAATTTACACAATTTACAAATTTACAAATGCCTTACACATACGCAAAAAATTTGGTTCATTTCTATGCATAATTTTATACAGTTTCTTGATGGTACAATATGGAAAATGGCACAGACATCGGTATTACAGCGCCCTCTTCCGACAGAATTTTTTCAAATTCAGGGAGGACTTGCTTGCCATAGCCAGAAACATACACAAAAAATTTGGTTCAATTCTATGCATAACTTCATACACTTTTCGATGGTACAATATTCAAAATGGCAAAAAAATCGCTATTACAGCACCCCCTACCGGTGAATTTTCCCCCAAATTAAGGAAGGACCTGCTTGCCATAGCCAGAAACTTAAAAAAATTTTTTGGTTCAATTCTATGCATAACTTCATGCACTTTTTGATTGTATAATGGCCACAGATACACGGACAGACAGACATTTTCTATAAACATGTTTTTGGGGGATCTCTGACCCCTAAAATGTGTAAATGCGTCGAAAACGGGAAGTCGAAAAAAATTTCTATTACAATACTCTCTTCTATTGAAGTTAGAAGAAAGTAAAAATACCTGCTGTAAATAAATTGGAATAATTATAAACATATTGTACAAAGTTTAGTTGGTAGTTGATGACCGAAAAAAATGATTGATATACGATTGTTTAGAAAAACAGATCTTTTATTTATGAAAAAGGAAAATTATACTTTTCCATATAAGGAAAAGTTGCGGTCTCGATTTCTCTTTTAAAATTAGACTCCTCATTGGTTAAGGATCGCTTTCTGAACAAGTTCTTGTTGAAGTTTTCAAATTTCTCAGACAATTTTTTCAGAATTTTCTTTTACTTGCAATAAAAATTTTGGATTTTTTTTTGTTTTTAGCATCAAGTGATGTTTCGGTTTTCTCAGAATTAGTGATCTATATTTTGCCTCAATACAAGCGTTGAAGTCTCGGAACTTAAAGTATACTATACAGTATGTACAATGCAGTAGCCCAGTGTCAAATAGTTTTCGGAATTAGTCAAACAAAGCGAGTTTACTTCGTAAAACTAGTTGGATGTGCCAATCCCAAAGCTTTCTTCTATCTCATGTATATTAATATTTCAAAATGTTGTTACAAATACCAACAATTCATTTTTATTAGTTTTATTAGTATTTTTATTAAAATTATGCATAACTTTATACTCTTTTCGATGGTACAATATGGAAAATTGCACAAAAATCGCTATTACAGCGCCCCCTTCCGGTGGAATTTTTCAGTATTCAGAGTGAACCTTCTTGCCATGGTCAAAAGCATACACAAAAAATTTGGTTCAGTTCTGTGCATAACTTCATACACTTTTCGATGGTACAATATTGAAAATGGCACAAAAATCGCTATTAGAGCGCCCCCTACAGTCGGATTTTTTCAAAATTTAGGGAGGACCTTCTTACCATGGCTAAAAACATATACAAAAAATTTGGTTCAATTCTATGCATAACTCATACACTTTTCGATGGTACGATATTCAAAATGCATAAAAATAGCACAAAACTCGCTATTACAGCGCCTCCTACGGGCGGATTTTTTCCAAATTCAGGGAGGACCTTCTTGCCATGGCCAAAAACATACACAAAAAATTTGGTTCAATTTTATGCATAACTTCATACACTTTTGATGGTACAATATTCAAAATTCCCCAAAATCGTACAAAAATCGCTATTACAGCACCCCCTGTCGGCGGATTTTTTTTCAAATTAATGGAGGATCTGCTTGCCATAGTCAAAAACTTAAAAAATAAATTAGTTTAATTCTATGCATAACTTCATACAATTTTTGATGGTACAATGGCGACATACGGACACACGGACAGACAGACTTTAAACTATTAGACTATAAACTTGTTTTTTAGGATCTCTAACCCCTAAAACGTGTAAATCCGTCGAAAACCGGAAGTCGAAAAAAATTTCGATTGCAATACTTTCTTCTATTTGAGAGAGAAGAAAGTAAAAATATTCCTTATAAAACAAAATTCGTGAATAACACGTAGTCCAGCCAATAGGGAATTTTACCTAGCAAAATTAATGGTAGTTTTGGAAATCGGCTTACTTTATGTTTTTTGGGTCGCTGAATCCGAATTTGTAATTTCCCACCAAAATTTCCCCCGGCAACTCCCCCAAATTTTGGTAAAAAGCCCCCCCCCCCCCAAAAAAAAAAGGTTTTTATTAAAAAAATCTTTTTATTGTTTTAGGGGAAAAGTATATAGAAATTCAGAAAGTAGACAAAATTTGCAACAAATTAGATATGACATTATGACTTAGGATGAAGGGGAAGGGGGGATCTGCCTCGGAACATGAGCGCGGTGCTGCGTGGACTAAGTTGCGCAATTACACTTAACCACTCACATGTTTACATTCGCCTCCCATCTTCCCTCCGAACTTTCCTTATAAGGTTTACTTTAAGTTTTTTGGGTCGCTGAATCCGAATTTTTAACTTACCCCCCAAAATTTCCCCCCCGAAAACCCCCAAAGTAGTTGTTATTAACTTAAATTTCTTATTGTTTTAGGGGAAAAGCATTACGAAATTCAGAAACTAGACAAAATTTGCAACAAATAGGATATATGACTTTATGACGTAGGATAAACGGGGAGAGAGGGGGCTGCCTCAGAAAATTCCCCTCGCGCTTTTCTCAAAAACCAAATTTTTTCAAAAAATCAATTTTTTGGGGGTTGCCGGGTGAAATTTTGGTGGGAAGTTAGAAATTCGGATTCAGCGACCCAAAAAACATAAAGTGAGTCGAAATCCAGAACTAGTATTAATTTTGCCAGGTAAAATCCCCTATTACTTTGACTTCATAACTTAGTGCACGTAGCGCCGCAGTGTATGTTCCGTGGCAGCCCTCTCCCTCCCCGTTCATCCTACGTCATAATGTCACATATCCTATTTGTTGCAAATTTTGTCTGGTTTCTGAATTTTGTAATGCTTTTCCCCTAAAACAATAAGAAATTTAAGTTAAAAACAACTATTTGGGGGGGGTTCGGGGGGGGGAATTTTGGGGGAAGTTAAAAATTCGGATTCAGCGACCCAAAAAACTTAAAGTAAACCTTATAGAGAAAGTTCGGAGGGGAGATGGGAGGGAGAATGTAAACGTGTGAAGTGGAATTGCGCAACTTAGTTCACGCAGCACCTCGCGCATGTTCCGAGGCAGATCCCCCCTTCCCCTTCATCCTAAGTCATAATGTCATGTATCTAATTTGTTGCAAATTTTGTCTACTTTTTGAATTTCTAGATACTTTTTCTCTAAAACAATAAAAAAATTGATTTTTTTAATAAAAACCTTTTTTAGGGGTCTTTTTAGCAAAATTTGGGGGTGTTGCCGGGGGAAATTTTGGTGATAAGTTAAAAATTCGGATTCAGCGAATCAAAAAACATATAGCCTTTTCCAGATCCAGACCTTTTTCCAGAACTACCATGAATTTTCTAAGTAGAGCCCCTATACGGTCTCTATTGCCTAGACTAACAGTTCAGTATTCGAGAATGTTGAAATGTTTTTCATTTCTTATTTCGCGAATAATCAAAATTCGCGAATAACCAAGTTAAGTATTCGCGAATGTTGAAATATTCTTCATTTTTACTTTCTTCTATCTTCAATAGAAGAAAAGTATTGTAATCGAATTTTTTTTTACTTCCGGTTTTCGACAGATTTACACGTTTTAGGGGTCAGAGATCCTAAAAAACATGTTTATAGAAAATGTCTATCTGTCCGTATGTCGCCATTGCACCATCGAAAAGTGCATTCATTCGAAAGGTCATTTTCAATTTGAAAGGTACGCCCACTGGTTCAAGTGCGCGAGACACCCAATGTCTATATTTTCAAAGAACAAAAACCTTCTTTTAATTTTTTTTTACACATCTTGTTACTTCTTCTTTACTACCGATTGAGTTATAAACACTAAACTGTTTAAGAAAAATAAGTAAAAACATTTAATTTCTAGAAACTTGATCTATATAGATTTGGTATGGAATGCATGACAAATTGTTCAATACCAAATGTCCAAATTTCATGACAAATTGTTTCTCTTTTTTACAAACAGAACATTCTGTTATAGGTATCTTTTCTACTGTCTCATTTAAGAAATTCACCCTTTTTAGTAACAACTATTTGAAGTTTTATCATGTAAAATTGAAATGTATAGAAAGGGGATCGTCATGCTGTTAATGAGAGAGAAGACTTCTCGATTCTTTAGTTTGAGTGACGTCTGGAAAATCGAAATTATATTCTTACGCATTGGAACCCTTTGAGCTCTGATGGGTGAATTTCTTGCCACTTAATTTTAATCTCCAAATGTCACATTGGCACCGGAATATTCAACAAAATTTATTTGAAAATAGACTAATGCATTTTTTCGTGTTTATTATAAGCCGAATCTTTTGCTTACAAAATACTGGTGCCAATTTAACATTTGGGCATTTTGAAGTAATTCACCCCCAGAGCTCAAAGGGTTAAATAAATGTCACTTATAAGAAAAAAATGGTAGGCGTGAAAATATTTGTCAATGACTCCAAAAAAATATCCACGTTTAACTCACTTTCTATTGCATTCTTTAGAGAAGATAAAATTCGCATAAATGTAATACAGGGTGTTGATCCAAAAATAACGATCCATTTCTATGAAAACCCTAATCTATTGATTTCTTTCACGAAGAATAGCCATCGTTTTCTGGAAACTGGGTGATAAAACATATGAAGAGGTGCGTCAGCTGTACCATCAAAACTATCAGCTGACGACCAGAAGCACGTGGGCTCCTTTCAACTGCCTCACGAATGCTCTTGACGGCATTCTCAGATGTTGATGGTCGTCCAGGACGTTTTTCATCCGCCACGCTACCGATTTGTCTGAATTTGTTCACAAGTAGCCTGATGTTGGACCTTGTTGGTGGCTGTTTTTCGTATTTTTTTCGTAAACTGACACATCTTCGTATTTTTTTCGTAAACTGACACATCCCTCCATATGTTTTATCACCCAGTTTCCAGGAAACGATGGCTATTCTTTCTTCTAAGGAGAGTATTTATTCAAACACCTGTGAAAGGAATCAATAGATTAGTGTTTTCATAGAAGTGGATCGTTATTTTTGGAACACCCTCTATATTGGAAGGAAATTGAATTCTATCTGTGTATGCCCTGATTAAGAACGACAGTCCTTTTTTATGTGATACCAGACCTGGAGAGAATATATTGCTTGGCAGAAAAAAGCTGAAACCTTTGAATTGTCGACTGCATAGTGAGCCTGTAAACAATGGCATTGAGTCGCCAGCACATGGACGCTCGTTGGTATTTTAAAAGAGATGAGATACTAGTGTATGAAAAAGGTTGTGACTCACGAAACAAATGCACAATAATATGCCTAAATAAACTATTATTTTAACACAATAAAACTGATTGGTAAAGTTATCATACGAATTGAATATTTCCAACTGAGCGAAAAAACGCCCAGGTCGGGAATCGAACCCAGATCATTGGCTTACAAGGCCAATGCTCTACCGTTTAAACTAACTGGGCCGACAACCGGTGAGTCTATTTCGCTCAGATTACCTTATTGGTAATGACATCTGGTCTGTCATGTAGACAGCACAACAGAATATACCGCAGGTAAAGGAACTCCATATAAACGATGGGTGATATAAACGATGAAGATAAACTATTATTTTAACGTATCAAACTGATTGGTAAAGTTATAATACGAATTAAATATTTCAAACTGAGCGAAAAAACGCTTAAACGGTAGAGCATTGACCCTGTAAGCCAAGGATCTGGGTTCGATTCCCGGCCTGGACGTTTTTTCGCTCAGTTGGAAATATTCAATTCGTATGTCTACATAGCATTTATTTACTTTTTTTTTTTTTTTTTTTTTTTTTTTTTTTTTTTTTTTTTTTTTTAAGGAGAAGAGAGATTATTATCATTTCACATTTTCTTCATGAACATTAGTTTATTATTTTAGTTATTAACGAATTATTTAAAAAATCATTTATTAACTTTTCATTTTAAAATGGGAACGTAATCCACGTGTCGGAATATTTGTAATGTGCCAAATTTTTTCATAAAATTTAATACAACCCGTACTGCTTACATGAAACATGCGGGTGTGATGGAAATAAGTCCCTTTTGCGAATTCAATAATTGAGAACAAAAATAGAAAAAAAAATAACTGAATGAACTTTATATTTTTTCCATGGTAATAATTTGTTTTAATAATGATAATTGTTTCACTGCCTAACTGTGATTGCATCACTATTCTTGCGCTACTGAACGAGTGCTACAACTGCGAGTGAAGTGAGATAACTAAAGCTCCTAACCGCCAAAGAAGAGACTAATCACCACATTGTAGCAGTAGCTTTGATTGGACAAAAGACGAAGGCGAAAAGAATGTGCCGATTAGACGCTGCTTTCCGGCGCACGTCCATTCGTTATCCATGTCCGTTACTGAAACTTTGTCTTTAAATAAAAATTTTATTGTTTATATTTATTTTCAATTTTTTTTTTCAGTTTATTTTTTCGTGTTTGGATTTTTTCTGTGCTATGCCGGAGAGTTTTTGCATTTATATTCCATAACATAATATTGCTTTTACACGCTCTTCAGAATTTGTCGCATGAAAAGCATCCTACATTTTTTGTTGTTGTGTAAGAAAACTAGGAAATGTTTCACGTTTTTGTTTGTGTGTGTGTGTGTGAAAATGAGGGATTGAGAATGGTTTGTTCAATTACACAGAATGGTTCAGAAGTGCATTTAATTGTTTATTTTTTTAACCAGCATCATTTGCAATCGGGTCGCAAAAAATAACAACAATTATTCCACAACAATGACAGCAACAACAAAATATTGTTTCAGAGTGGACATGCTTATTGTTAGAAAAATATTTCTTTGTTCTGTTGCAAGATAAATTATTACTTCTTCGTCAACAATGCTTTTAACAATGGAAAATCATAATAATCTGTGTTCAGAAAAAAATATAATTTTAAGTCTTTCACCGGCTTTGATTAAAGTACGTCGTGTTTTAAAAACATTAGTATTTTAATTGATATATTTATTGCGATTATGGAAAAATCTTGTGAATTTAGCTTCTACGGAAGGTGTGATGACCAGGTAACTTTTTTTGCACCATTTTTATATAAATTTTATGAGTGAATTTACATGGGTTTTCTCATTTCAAATTGTTCATAGATATGATCTTGCTTGTTAAGTCTTATTAACTATTTACAGGTCGAAACACATTTTTTTGGTTCAAAAAATTAGGGAATTTATTCCTATATCAGCCCTTACATTCCTCAGGGAAACTGAAATGCAATTTCGAGCTGAAATTATAAGATCATCAATAAAATTATATTACATTAGTGATGACGTAACAATGCAAAGCTGAATTGTAAATTCAACGTTGAATTGTAAAGATGGCATAACAATTTAATACATATGATGATTCCATCTGTTCTCAGAAACGACCACCTTACAATGATCACCATTATAGAGACAAGCAATTTTAACAAAAAATAAAAAATAAAGGTGACTTCAAAAGATTGTTTCTTACCTCCGTGTTTTTGTAGCAATTCTGTATTGTTATCCACACTAGAATCCTGCACGGGTCTTATCCCTTAAATGCCGTGTGTTGCCTTTCGGCGCAACATACCCAATTTAGTCTTCTAAAATACTATTAGAATAATATTGAAGCTCTAATGACTAATGTTGCCAATAAAATATATACTGAAAATGTTATTAAATCAATTTTCATTATGCATATAGCAGCACTATGCTGTTTAAATATAAAGAGTTACCATAGAGAGTGCACTAGTGCTGTTTAAATAGATTTTTTCATTTGTTGCTATATGTGATTTTTACTTTGTTTGGAAACTTGTGAAATGACCTATTTTGTAATGCAGTGAGCAAGTAAAATTTATTCCTTATTATAATTCTCAAAATTCTGGTGTGTTTAATATTATAGAAGTTTATCAAGGAAAATTATTTTTTTAATTAAAGTCTAGTGTTGTCGATTGGCAAAAACCTGTTTTTTAGCCGTAAACCATGCTTAAAATAAAGTATGGTTTTTAAAAGTATTTTTCCTATGATTTATTTAAGAAATGAAAGCCGAAAAACATTTTAAAATTGATTTTTAAAAAATCATGCATTTAAGGGTTGAACCGTCTCGAACAGAAAAATTCGATTTGAATATTGCTGTATTATGTTAACCAACATAGTGGTCGTTCTTTTCAAAAAACGAGTTACCCAACCCAACCCCGCACAATTCAAAAGCCAACCCTAAACCGTACCGAACAGGAAACGATTCGATTCAATCCTATTGTAATAAGATAAATTTTTGCCGATCCAATACATCCCAAACCGCGGATCGCGTCGAGTTTGGGTAAATTCGAATTATCTCATCTGGTGCAGGACAAATGTGTACTCTTTAATTCTCATTGTTGCAATTATAATACATTTTAACACGTAGTATATTACAATTTTAGAGCTATCCTTGTAACAGAACTATAAAGGATATAAAAACTATTAAAACCGCATAGTACTACTGTACCTCAATATCAAATAAAAACTTCCTAACGATGGGTCACTTTTGTCGAAAGTTCGAGACTATAAAGTAAAATAAAAATAGACAGACAACCATGCCATTTTTAGATCCTGATAATTTTGATAACGGGAACATTTACAGACAGAGATCATTCCAATAACAGTAATAAAAGAAAAGTGCCCAGTTAAACTGATGGCATTGAGCTCTCAGGCTATTCACATTAATTGTATATCACACTCTTATTTCAAAGATTAATGGTCTCGAAAAATAAATAAGGGGAGAGGGATTAGCTCCTCCATCTCCCCCCTTTATACTTAACCAATAAACCTCTAAATCTAATCACGGAAGCACCTTATCAGAATGAACCTATACACCCAATTTGAAGCAAATCGGATGTTTCTATCAAGAATTATCGCGTTAAATACATACATACGTCTGTACATACAGAACCTGCAGGCACATTAGCTCTCAAGCTTTTATAGCCTGTGAGCTTTGTGTGGTTTCAGTAATTTTTCTTGTAATTTTAGCAACTAAAAGAAATCTCGACACTTTTACATAAAGAAAAAAAATATTTTTATAGAAGACCTAAGACAAAAACAGAATGGGGAAAGAGAAAAGCTGTTATTTTTGTCATACTTGTTGAGACATGATCAAACGTGTCAAAACACGTTCTTGCTTGTTGGTTTAAAAACCACAATTTTGATCTTTCTCAAAATTTTATTTGTAAGAACCAAGTCTTGTCATCTCTTAATAACTTGATTGAAGTTCTTGGCCCTTCTGGCTCACAGAAATAAACTTTGAAATCACTATGTGCGAGTCTCACTTCATTAATAATTCCTAGCTTACTTCTTATGAAAAAATGTCATTTTTCTACAGTATGAATTTTGAAAGGGCTCTGAAAATTACTTGAGGCTGATGCATGGTAATATCGTATAATGTTTCATTTACAGGAACACACTTATGGTAGGACCATGTTTCAGGGACTGGCAAGCAGTATTAAAATTGTGGTTTTTAAACAAACAAGCAGGAATGTGTTTTGACACGTTTGATCATGTCTCAACAAGTAGGTCAACATTAACAGCTTTTCTCTTTCCCTATTCTGTTTTTGTCTCAGGTCTTGTATAAAAATATGATTTTTCTTTATGTAAAAGTGCTGAGGTTTCTTTTAGTTACTAAAACTACAACAAAAATTACGGAAACCATAAAAAATGTATTACTTAGGAATAATTATTTTTTAAATTAATTGCTAAGCTTTGCAAAAGGGTTTATTTTCTGTTACTATTATTTAAAGATAATAAAAAAATAAATTTAAATGACACTCTGAGATAAATACTTAGCTGTGACTACAACAAAACAATAGTTTGGCAGTATTGTTTTGACATGTTGCCCTTGCCATATCTCAGCTTGTAGTCAAATCTCCATCCTGAAATTTCTTGTGCATAACACTACCATACAATACTCTCAGCAACCCGAATTTCAGATTTTTATCTCGTGCCCCACCAGAGATATCAAAGCCTCAAAAGTACGATTTTTGACATTTTTGAAAAAATTGGGAATTTTTTTAGCGAAGAGAAAGAATGTCCCAGATCTGGAACTTGGCGTGGGAGTACAAGTACTTTCAGCCTATTTGTAAAAAAAAGTATGTCATGTTGACAGTTTTCCTTGCTAGAAAAATTTCCTCTTGTATACGGGCAAATTTTGGGAAAAAAACTGAAACTTTATGCCTAAATTTCACCAATAAGCATTTAGTTTCGGAAACTACTCTATTACCAGATTTTTAGCCCAATGTATTCTGTACAAATTCCTGTAAACCGCACTTGAATTGGAGAAATAAACGATGAATTATTTACAATTCCGTAAACCCTTCCTGCGAGAAAATTGCTGCAGACGATGAAATAAAGATGGCCGCCATGCACAAACAAAAATTAATAAAATTAAAATAATAGTCATTTTAAACTTCCATCATGTTAGGGTTGATGTACAAAAAATTTCAGATTTTTTAAAAATGGTCGAGCAATCAGTGCTGGACCACTTGAAATGGATTGACCCAGTAATAAAATATGCTACAAACATACTGCAAAGTAGTAATCTTTCCATGAAACATTAACTGTTTCACTATAAGTTTAACCCCTTCGAAGGAGTCCATAGACCTGATCAGGTCTATTGATGCATACGCACCTTTAAGGTGTATGCATCGTTTTTACCACCAGAAACAAGTTAGCGTAATATTTGTACTTTTAGTTAGCGTTTCTACTTAGCGTTTAAAAAAAGCGGTGCCAACCGAATAAAATTTTTGCAAATTCTGCGTATCTGCTGATTGTCTATTCTCTCAACAGAGGGATTTTCTGCTTTCGTCACGTTCGTGAATCAAAGTCTTGCCATTAGTTTTACAACAAACTTCTCATGCAAGTGGGTGATGGTATACTTTGCGGGAGATTTGCTGCGAATTTCTCAATTCAAATTTGTCACGGCAAGATAATATAAAAAAAAAGCAAACTTGCTGCTAATGTTCTTGCTATCTGGGATAAGGTTTCTAAATACGGCAAAGACACGAAATTTGGACTTGCCAGGGACGTTATTTCGGATTTACCAAGTCAGAAATCAAAGATTACTGGTAGTCCACTGTTTGCCATAGAACTATTATAAACTATAGTACATTTTCGAATGAAATTCTATTTTCCTCGTACGAATGGTCCTTGGTTATTCGAATAGGCCGGCTGCAATTATGTATGTTCTGCATAATATAATTTTTAATGTACTAATTCATTTCTTAGAAATTGTACACGTATTTTTGGTATAATGGTACATTCCTAAAAATAAAGCCCCACCAGTGGCTGAGAGATTCTGCTCTCGAAGCGGGTAGGCGGGAGGTGCTGGGTTCGAACACAATCACGCCCGTCGGCCTAACCGTTCGGAGTTTTCGTGGTTTTCTTCAAACCTTAGGAAATCTTGCTTAAATACGGGTTAGGTTCCCTTAGAAAGACCCCCACGGAGGGCGCTCCACCTACGGCCTATGGCTGCGTACGGACGCTTGTTTTGCCAACCTTCTCCAGTTTTCATGGAAATCTTTTGTACTGAACCCATCTGCGCTTTATTCACAAAAGAATGGGGGGAATCAACAATGGTTCAGGAGATAAAGAGCTCAAACCTACTTGAAGGAAAAGTTCCTCTATTCAAAAATCAACCTAACCCAACCTAAAAATAAAGACTAGCTTTTGTTTCAATTGTTTTGAAATTCTTCAAACGCATTATTCAAAATATAAAGAAAAATAGGTTAAAACACAGGTCATAATTTAAAACACAGAATATAAAACCCAGTCACAATCGAGAAAGAGAAATAAAATAAGTGTTGCTGTAAGTAGTATAATCGGCGCTACTGTTGGTACCGCGTATCCAACTTAGCACAACTAAATAATACGTAAGTACAGTTTCCTTTTTAGTGAAATTTTACTTATCATCAAATTTATACTACATCATATTGATTTACTCTTTTAATGTTTAGCTGCCAAAGTAAGTTTGTGATTTCGATAGATATTTTAAAAAGTGAATGATGCAGTGATCTTTCAATGTGAAGGAAGTATTATAATTAAGTAATTTTATTCATAGAGGTAAAACCCTTAAAATTTATAATTTACGAAACACATTCTAAAAGACGATTTTGAAATTACTTTTTTCAGTTTTACTTTTTTAGAACTACGTTTTTATTAAAAATACTTTTCTTCGCTTCTTAATTAGGTTTATGGTCCCTCTGACTTTGATTATCATTATTGGAATGCCCCACAAATACCATCGGTTGGGAGCGATATAACTGATTTTGTACAGCCTAAGTAAGTACATTTGAATTAATCTTCTACAGCCCCTGCACGATAACTTGGCCGATGTCCTTGAAAGAATTTTTGAGTCTACGTAAAAAGAAACAGCCATAAATGTGACAATAAATGCATTAATTCATGAAACATTAGTTTCTGCATTAGTTCTAATTGGCAACAGTGACTGTTCCCCTTAATGGTGAAACGAATAAATCAAAATTTCTATTACCCACCGTCCTCGTTATCGTGCGTAGGAAATGTATATTGACAAATTGTGAGTACTATTTATTTTAACTTATTCTGTTGTTAATTTCTGTTCTAATACTGCCTTTGGGAGAAAACTGTACTAAACCCTGGATACTTAGGTATAAAGAGGACAGTGCATACTGTTGCAGTGAGCCTTCATTCAAAATAATGGGTGACTTATACATATTGAGTATGCGCAGGTCGACATTTTGTCCAAACCACATTCCAGAACTTGGCGATACTCGCCTGACCGAGTTCGATAAGTCGGCCAAAAAACATTTACTTGACTATGACGCCAGGCTCTATAAGATGATTAGCGATAGCGATTCATTTTTGTCCAAAATCGTTTCTGGTAATCTAATATTGTAGTTCGTATTCCGCCACTCCCGCATAGAGGCACCCGATAGAGTATCACTGGTACACTTATCTACAGTACACTTCCAGAACTTCGCGTTGTACCATCACACTTCATGCAGTTTAAATTATGTGTGTTATAAAGATTGAAATAGCAGCCTTGTTAGTGTACAAATAATGAATAAATATCTAGCCTCAGTTTGGCAGGAATTATCGTAAATTTTTAATGGAATTGATTGTGTGGAAAAAAGTATCCTTGCTGTATAGGTATACCAATATCTCTCTGTTTTATCAAAAAGATTGTGAACATATTGTATGTTCGGTCACATACATATTTTGTGACTATTTCAATGCAAGTCAAGTTAAGCTGATAAACTATAATTTTATCATTAACTTGAAGTTTATTGGCTGTATGAAGAGTTTATCCCAAACGATAAAATTTTAAAATAAAGTCTAATCGTATTCCAAATATAGACTCCTTTTCCCGATTCTATTTGAAACAAGAAAGAAAAAATCATGCGCCCAGCATCGATTACGAAACACTTTCCAACACATTCAGAATAATGTAACAAAACGGCACCGTTTAATAAGTTTAAATAATTATGTCTCATTCTATCCTATGGATTATACGCATGACACATTTGAAAACCCAATTTCAGCTGTTCCCATCGACAATCGGAAAAGTATTCGAATTCTTTGAGGAGCCCTGTATAGGATAGATAGATTTGTATCTATTATATATATATATATAGATAGATTATAGGATATATAGATTTGTTTTGCATGCATGCATGCCAGAATTGAGTTCATTTAAGAAATACATACGGGTACTTCAGTTGCAAATTCACCTTCAGCCATTTCCGCTCATCAGGAGAAGGGTGCGTGAATTCTTTTGTGCAGCCCTGTATACGAGGTGTGGAATTTATAGACAACGAGTCCCTTGCAAAATATGAGTTCAATTTAAAAGCGCCTACCGAAATGGAAAACGCATTTCCAGCCATGATGGCTCCAAGACAGCATAACTGTAACCGATTTCTTTTGTGTGTCCCTCTCAATGAACGACCCATGCTACGAATGCCCTATTCTATCGCCATCCTCTTACAGTGATTTATATAAGTTTCAATACATTTTGAAATAGCGTACTGTCATTAAAATACTCTGCGAACGACTTTTTTCCCCTGTACCCCAACAAAATGGAATTCTTTTGCAATGAACTATTAATGCTACACATTTCATATTCAATACCAAACATGTCATGGACCTATTGTCGAGAACACCTATCGACGTGAGTTATAATGTAGACAAACGGACAGACAAACCGAATGAATATCAACTTTGTTGGAAAAAGTTAAAAAGGAACTTTGGTTTTCTGATTTTATTTCTTGCTTCGTTAGATATACAGAGTTTAACATTCAAAAAGCATGGCGTCATTCCTTCACACATTTTCATCGTCCTCTTTTTAGGTGCGTTCGTTATTATATAAATACGTAGCATCTAGAGTCGTCGTTCGGTCCTTCTGTCTGTCTGTCCGTCCGTCAGCATATAACACAGCCAAAAGTACCCAACGGAATGGTCTGAAATTTTAAATATAGAATGGTTGCAAAATTTTGCCGTGTCATTTCAAATTTTATGAAAATTGTATGTACAATTTAATGAAAGGGACAGTCAAAAGTTTTCCGTTACATAACAGACAATGGTGAAAAATTATTTCAGATGCATTTTAATGATGTTACGGCCTTGACATGCACTTATGAAGTACACTAAGATAAACATTCAGTACACTATGCAGTGCAAAAAATATTTGTTAAACTAGTTATAGTACGAAAGCACCTCATTTGCCACGTTTGACGGGCAATTTCCAACTTGTCTTATTTGAATTTATTTGAACGGGCATCTGAAAAAATACCACATGTAAGGTTAAATCGTGACTATTCATTGTTAAATAATAATTTACTGTGTTTTGTTTTTATTAATTAATGAATTCAAACATTTAATTAGCAAAACATAACATCCACGGTGGAAGGACGTTCAAGCATTCACTTTGTCACAAGGCTTGAATTCTTTTTTTCTTTTAAGTGAAATGCCAATACTAGTTTCATCCATTATTTGAATGAAATAGAGATTTTTCACTCTTTGTGGGTTGTGCAGCAGGTCATTTTCGAAATGAACAAAACAATATTTAGAGATCATTTCGAATAATGGCAGTGCAATTTGAAAGGCAAAATCCGTCTGTTGGTTTAGGTGGCAACCGAAACTAGAAACTAGTAAAATAGAGTCGACCTTTAACCCTTCATGTACTGAATTATGAAAATTTTATCTTCTAAAGCATTTTTCGTGAATTGTTTAAACTTCATTAGAAGATCTACATAATCATTTAATAAATTTTAAAAGGATTGAAGGATTTACAAAGATTAATTAAATTTGAATTTATAGGGATTTTTTGCACTATTTATAACCTCACCCAAATCACCCAAGATTTTTCTTAGTATTTTGTATAATTAGAAAATGTACAAATAGAATGTTCTTACAATAGAAATATAGGAAAAATTCCCCCAACGCCAAGAAATCTGAAAAGAGGCAAAGGCAAAAGAAATGATCATTTAAAAAATAGTTTTGTTTTGGGTAACCAATAATGCTTTTGGAACAAAATAAAGTAATGTATCTATCAGTCATTCTAAACTGTATTACAACGAATCGATGTATTAAATGGATTTTATAACACGTTATTTTAATGGTACTTATAAGTGCCGTCAGTAGATAAAGGATTAAGTAAAACGACTCGCTACTTCCAAAAAATCCAGTAAAATGATTCTGTTCTGATTCAGATCATGTTAAATGAAAGTAAAATTGTATTTTGTAATGTAAAGATTCATTTCACTTAGCAAATTACTAGCAATATGGCGATGGCGAATGAACAGTTTATACTCAACCTTCTTAAAATAATACAGCGAGTAAATTGTATCGAATTATACACTCTACCTTTCTACTTTCTTCTATCCGAAATTTTTTTTGACTTCCGGTTTTCGACGGATTCACACCTTTTAGGTGTCAGAGATCCCCAAAAACATGTTTCTACAAAATATGTGTCCGTGTGTCACCATTGTACCATGGGAAAGTGTACGAAGTTATGCATAAAATTGAACCAAAATTTTTGTGTATGTTTTTTAGCTATGGCCAGTAGGTCCTCCTCTGATTTGGAGATATGTTGCCGGAAGGGGAAGCAGTAATAGCGATAAAGAATTGAACCAAATTTGTTGTATATGTTTTCGGCTATGACAAGCAGGTCCTCTCTTAAGAATTTGAAAAAAAATCTGCCAGAAGTCGGCGCTATAATAGCTATTTTTGTGCCATTTTCATTATTGTACCACCGAAAAGTGTATAGCGTTACGCATAGAATAGAACCGAAATTTTTGTGTATGTTTTTAGCTGTGGGCAGCAGTATCAACTTGGATTCGAAAATATTCCGCCAGAAAGGCTTGCGGATTTTATATATAGCGATTTTTGTGTCATTTTGTCTATTGTACCATCGAAAAGCACATAAAGTTATGCTTAGACTTGAATCAAATTTTTGTGTATGTTTTTGGCTATGGCCAGCAAGTACTCCTTGAATTTGGAAATATTCCGCCGGAAATGGGCGCTGTGATATCGATTTTTGTATAATTTTCTAGATTTTTCGTAGTCCTACTGTCCATCGGCAGCTCGGGACGCGACGGGAACTCGCGTCCTGCTAAGTCGGCTATTCGCAAACAGCTGATGTACAAGAGAATAACGAAAAACTATTGGTTTTAATAAATATCATGATCGAGATTATATCCTTTAACAGGATGGGACTGTAAAGAGGAATGCATAAGTAATGTCTAACACTCAAAAGGATATACTGAAAAAACGATATTTACAAATAATTTCAAATATTTACAGTAGAAATGCATGTCGATTGACTTAATATAAAAAACATTACAGTAATACGATGAATTAATTACTACTTAAGTAATGCAGCTAGATGTTACAAGACTAAGAATAGATTTTAACAAACCAAACAGTGCATATGCAGTGCAAGCTCATTGACTTGCTATTCGAAAGCCGTTACTTGACGCGCGAGTCATGTACATTTATATAGTCTCTAAGATAGCATACCAATAAAATTAAATTTTGTTAAAGAGAAGATTCTTTTATCTCGTGTGTGATGTTAGTTACTTTCTTTAGCAGTAGGCAGGGGCGTAGCCACAGATATTTTTTCGGGGGGGGGGGGGGGGAGAATTCGAAAATTTCCCAACTTGAAACAAATTGCTCCAATTTTCGACTAAAATGATATGCACAATGTGTGTATTAACTATAATGATACTTTTGCATAAAAAATTCCTTTCCAAAGAAAAATTCTGAAACTGAAAACATAAAAATTCTAATTATGAGTTTGTTTACTAAAAAAATAAATACACTTTTTACTTTCTTCTCTCTTTACAAGAAGAAAGTATTGGATTCGTGAAAAAATTCGACTTCCGGTTTTAGACTGATTTATACGTTTTAGTAAGTCCTGAACACAATTCGACTGTTTTTTGAAAATATCTGTCTGTCTATATGTGATACAAATTTTGTGGGCGCTCTAACACAACAACTAATGCACGAAATTTAATAAAACTTTAGAGATTCACTTATACAATTGAACCTTGTTAACGCGAACACTGAAGGGGATACTTTTTTTGTTCGTATTAAAAGTAGTTCGTGTTATCAGAACTTAACTACATTGCACACAACTGGACGAGGCAATCGGAAACAGTTCATGTTAACGAGGTTTGACTGTACCTTGATAAAAATTGGTACTGATTTGTTTTTTGGTGTAAATCGTCCAACAGGTGGCACTGCTATGCGGCATTTTTCACAATTTACATGATTTTAGTGATAATTATATCTCAAACTATTGCACGGGATTTGATCAAACGTCATATTCTGTTAAACCTTGACATAATTTGATGAAGATTAGTTTTGCAGCATTATTAGTTAATTATGCAGCATTTTTCACGATTTTGCGATAGCTGTATCTCAAAAACTAATGCACGGAATTTAGTCAAACTTCATATTCCACATAAATAGATCTTTATTAGGCTTGGGTCTATACTATCCAAAGCTATCGCTTTTTTTTTTTTTTTTTTTTTGTGCACTTTGAGTAAGGAATTTCGGTTACATATATCTAAGAGGCTGAGTGCAAAAATTCAATGATTTGTTTGAAAAATGCTATGCTTATATCTCCTTTATAAATGCACACAATTCAACAAATCTATACCTTTAGAGTTTGTTATTATAGGCAAAGAACTGTCATTTAATTTTAGCACTGTGATTGCAAATTTTGAGGCATTAACATGTATGGCGTAGAAGAAAATTTTGGGATTGGCACATCCGACTAGTTTTCACTTAATATTAACTCTTGTGGTCTTCAAAGAAGCCCACCTGTTAATAACATCGCTTAGTTTAATAAAATTCCTTATTTCACTGTCATATTTTAAAAGCATTAGGCTGTCAAGTCTGTCATCCCTCATTGTAGCTTGCAATATATATATTTTAAATTTTTATTTGACTTAAGATTCTTTCATTAGATGCAACGCCATAAAGATAAGCTGCTGTGAAGGTACGAGTATATAGTTTAACGGTGTGACCCAAATAGTCTTTGAATTTCATGGCTTGAGTAAAAGGTTTGTTAAGTTAGTTGGGATTTGGTTTATTTCTATTTGACTCTGCAAGTCATGTACATCCGATTTCTCATATCCAGGCGGAAGCATTATTAACTTTTCCCTTGCACAATTGTAATTTAAATATGGAATGCATTGCTGCAATATTCTCTTGATATAGGGAACATTGTCATTTAAGCCCATTACTAAATTCCCGAAATTTTCTTGTATTTCTTATAATTTTTTACAGTAAAACGTATGTGTATCAATGTCCATTGCTGTGCTATTATTTTTATCTATTGCCTTCCTTTGGTGAAACCGTTTTCCTACGGTGCTTTCGGAATTCAGCTTCCCTAGTCACATCCTAATATTCATAATTGTTTGTGAGCTTGTCTGTAAGGAAATCTTTATTTCTTCAAAATTTTATTCAAGTGCAACGTGTCAGTATTACAGTGCATGTCGATTTTTTCTTCAGTTGATGGACTGCTTTCATGGTCATATTTCTGTTCCAAATTAAAATCGTCCATTTTTTACCTTTTTCATCCTCGAATGGATTTTTAGATCCTCCAAAATCTTGCACGAAAACTCTTTTCCTATTATGAAGGGTTTCTTCGTCCTGAGATTTATAGTAACTTTTTAGAACAGCTTTAAACACAGAACACTGGACTTTTGGTTTAAAATTCTATATAAACACATATAAATATAAAAGAACAGGACTAGTATATATTTCCGCATACAAATAAAAGTAAAATGTGAAAAATTTATCTAAACTAACGACTTCTTATAGCCGCATTTGCTCATATAACGCTTTTTACATGACAGCGAAGGGTTAACTAATTTTTGCGGCAAAAAAATCACGAGAATGAGTAAAATATTGTCCAAAAAATCGCAAAATTAGTCAAAAAAGTTGTGAAAACTCATCAAATCTTCTTACCCATAGCTGTGTTTCAAGTAGGTTACTACATTCCTTTCTGTTGTGATACAAGTGATCTCCAATTTTCAAAAGAAGCTGCAATCCCTTTGGATTAAAATAGCTGGATTCTCTTTTGGGAAGAGAAGGGGAGGTAGGGTGAAATTTTTGAGAAAGGAACAAAGTTTTGGAGGAAATAAAGGAACTGGTTAGTCAGTTATTCATGGACAGGAGTAGAGAAATTTAGGTCTGGTAGATGTACAATATTTTTGTAGAACTGAAAAATACAATGATAGATTGAGTGTGGGTGATTTCTTTTTGTATTTCTTTTGATAATTTAACTTGTTTACTGTTGCAGTACTCAAAATAATCACCAAAACAATAAAAATTTCGTAATTTTTTTACTATTACTTTTAAAAAAGAAAATGTCTCAAAAATCTAGAATTTCCCAACTCTAAGCTCAAATTTCCCAACTTCACATATATTGGGGGGGGGGAGGCTACCCCCCCCCATGGCGACGCCCCTGGCAGTAGGGTAGTAAATATTTTCTATGGTCACGTGCCTTGTTATCATAGCCAATGTCTAATCGCCTCATGATAACGGCTACAATTGATTTATAAATGAAGGATTATTCAGGCTGGGTAAAGATCCCCGCATACACACACTTCTCGTCACTTCAAAAATTATCCATACAGATTCAGAGATCTGTTTTTTTTCCATCCAGGTAAGGTTAAATGTAATTAGAAATGCATTTCTTGTCATGAAGCCTGATTTTACTTAGCAGATTAACAAATAAACTGACACAGTTTCGTAAGAAATTATACAACCTTTATAAAATGATAATGTGAGTAAATTGTATTTAGTCATGTTCCATGCATCGTTTTAGTGAAATTTAAAATGAGTAATTTTTACTTTCAGTTTATCGGCTGAGTTTTATGACTATTATGGTACCCCGCAAATGCCATCTTACCATTGTGGGAGTCCTTTTGCTTTTTATCAAGACTACAGTTTTGACACATACCGTTATGCCTATAATGCAGTTTATTATTTGCAGCCTACGTAAGTATAATCAAAAGAATCTTCTAGATACTGGCAAATGATGTATATAGCTATAGCTCTCAAATATCTTTCAGAAATTTTCAATAATGTTAGCGAATTTTTAAAAATAATTTTCAAGGTTATATTAATTTTCCTTACCAATGGAAAATTACTTCATAATGGAAAACAATTCAAAAGATATTCGTTAAAGCATGCCTATGCAAGTTGCGACATTCTGTTTGATCTTATGAAGAAATTGCTTTTTCAAAAATTAAAGTTTAAACTTCTTTTCCTAATTCGTTAACGCCCAGCGTCCCATAAAAAGGACTGCATCATTATGTTTCCGTGTACTCTATTAACCCCTTGAGGGGCACCGGTATATATTATATACCACCTACGATTAATGAAGTTTTACACCAGAAAAATTTTATTAAATTTTACTTTTCTAACTTTGGTGGAAAAAGCCGTAAAATTGCTTTTACTTATTTTGAAATAGAATTTTTAAAAGATTCCGGTGTGATTTCAGCATTTCGCAAACGTAATTCCTTGCCCCTCAAGGGGTTGACGCAACTTACAGGTTTTATAATGCACTTGCCTGTAATACCATTTCACTGCTCCATTTCGCAGGGAACTGGTATAGCCTTGACTGCTCATCAGATATTGCAGTTTGAACGCGTCTCTGCAGTACATTCCAAAATACGTCACACTAGTTTTTTTGCTGTTGTTATTTAAGACGAGTCTCCCATTGGTTATGCAAGACAAATCTTTAAAAAATCATATTTATTGACATTCCAAACACATTCTTAAAAAAATTGTCAAATAAAGTCTAACTAAAAATACTTTGTCATTAACAGTTTGATTTGTAGTTTCAAATGTGAATCGTCGAGGGGGGGGGGGGGGGGGCGTGCTTTTTCTCGTTTATGGGACATGAAATACAGTTAGTTACGTACCGGTCATCAAAGATGTGTCAGAAGAAATCAGATTGTAGAAAATTGAAGATTGATTTGTTCTCTTGCACAACTTCTGTAACTAAAAAATCCCCACACTAAATTACACAAGCAATTTTTAAACAAAAATTAACAGAGACTTCGAGGGACCGCGTCTTAATCAACAGTTTGCTGCCAATCGTGCGGAAATATTCTTGCTGTTAATACTGCCTACTTTTTATTGACTTATTCTTCGTGAGATGGCGTATTTTAGCTAGTTTAGCGCATTTTAGCGTGTTTTGATTCAACGAAGTGTTTTTCTCAACAATCTCTTATAGTTATCTAGATTCAATTTTATTTATGTATACCAATGTATGTATACCAATAAAATGGCTTTAAAAAAAAGAGTGCAGCGACGTGCGAACAGAACCCATGCTCAGACTGGAAGAGTTTATCCAAATAAATGGCAACCTGCCTTCCAGAACTTGCCAATACTCGCCTAGACAAGTTTGATTAGAACAGTGAGACAAATCAAGAAGCTTTAACTCTGAGATAATGGCAGGTGTGCCAAATTTTATTTCAAAATATTTTCGCCCAACCAAACATTGCAGGTCGCATGTTACAGCGCAGTTTTTTTTACGAAGGTAACACCCTTTGCGGCGTCAATCACGTTTGTTCGCAATGTATAGTTATAAATTGAAATTTTCGACGTGTCTCGGTAAAAAAATATCCGCGATGGGCATGGTTGCAAGCCAAACTAAGATTGAAAACTTTTCTGGATATTACACATAACTCAGTGGAGATGTTCTAAAAGATTTCCTTTGTCTTACATTATAGCTAAAATTGGATCCTTTACAATAAAGGAGAATTATTAACAGTTTTTTCTTACAAAAATTCTATTATATAAAGCATAATTTATGGTTAGTCAAAAATCTCTCCAACACTGAAATCAGTTCTGAGACTGAAGGCGACCCATGGCGATAGGTTTGCTACTTTTAGCTTTAAAATTTCCCTGATGTACTGGAATTGTTGTGTAAAGCATTACATTTAAAACCGTTTAGTGGCTGTTGATAGAAGACATACATACATAGATCATACATACATTTTTTTAATAAATAGATTTATGGAAAAGATTATTTCACTTACCGTGCTAGACGCATCATAAGAGTATAATAAACATGAAAAAAAAATTTTAAAAAGCAGATAATATTAACTATGTAATTTGACAAACGTGTAGTTTAACTTGTTTTTAACGTACAGTAAAGCCCCGATTATCCGCGAGCGGTTTATCCGCGGTGCGGCTTATCCGCGAATTATTATTATTATTATTATTATTCAAGTCAACAGTAAGGAAAATACAATAAGCCCTACTAATAAATATAAACAGAAAAATTCATATATTCGAAAGTAATAGAAGAATATTTCTAGATCCGGTTGTCATGTTTCAAATATCAGATATAAAGTCATATAAAGTCTTGATGTCTTTTCTTGATTTTATTAACAAAACGTAAACGCAGCAATTAAAATATTTAACAATTAAATAAGACTATTATGATAAATTCCAGCGGACATTTCAATTTTTAAGATAGAAAAGGTGTTTCCAAAGGAAAAAACAAAAACAAGTTACTGATTTTTTTAAAAAGGTGTAACTCAACACCTTTTGTACAGTATATATGGCATTGTTTCTTGTTTACTGTTCTTTATTTTAGTAATTTAGACGTAAAGCAAAGGTTTCTGCTGTACTGTGCATTTGTATGTATTTTAAACGTTTTATTATGTTTTTGTACCTAAAACATAGCTTTTATGTTGAATTTTCTTGTTATCGTGCTTGCACCCCATTTTCAGTCTTTTTCGGGTTAACCGCGGTGCCCTTGCCACCCAATTCCGCGGATAATTGGCGCTGTACTGTACTTGTATACTATTCTAATATTTCTTATATCGAAATATATATATATACACTTCCTATTCGACAAAAACTAATTGTATGTGTTTGCTAAAATCTACAGGGTGATCAGAAAATAACTGGCCAAATTTTAAATGGCGGTAGAGGAACCAAAAATGAGTATTTTTTGTCATAGAAAGTGTGTCCAGAAAGGACGTGTATAAGCACCGTATGCGCTGTCTTTCATTGCACCTATCACAATTTTCTTCGTCACCAACGCTTAAACGCGCCATTTCCGGACACACATTCTATGACGAAAAATGCTTGATTAGGTTCCCTCTACCACCCTTTAAAATTTGGCCAGTTATATTTTCCGATCACCCTGTATATCTGTTTATTAAATGTTAGTTTGACATGTTTACCATACAAAATAAAAGTACTTAAACCTACCATGAAACTTGTGTATATATATATATAACCATTATAGAATATTACAATTCATCATCTTTTTTAAATAAAAATTAATAAATTGACTTTCAATACATGACACAGACATTATAGATATTAAATCTGGATCAACAATTATTAATTTAACTAATCACTAATGAATTTTTTTTAAATCTAGATCCCAATCACTTATATATCAAGTATTAAAAAAGTAATATACATAATCTTTCTTTAGATCTCTTTGTTTTTTATCATTTATTTTCTTTTATAATGCGCTATAAGGAGCTTTGTCATTTTAGGCTTAATGCCGACAAAATTGGATGAAATAACGCATCTTCACAATGAATTAACCTACAAGCTCCTCTGATGATTCTGCGGGTTATTCATAGTTTCTTATTTTACATACTGGTTTCCTATGTTCATATATTGTTCATCTTTAGAATTTTACCGTTTGTTCATATATTTGTGATTTCATCTTTATTATTATAGATATATATATCTTGCTGTTTTCTTCTAGTTACTTGATTTACTATCCTGTGATTCCTGTTGAGTATAGTGCTGTTTATACTTACCTTCCTTGTTATGAGTACGTGCCCGTTTATTGGCAAGATTATGTGATAAACTACAACTACTCTGTGCCAACCACTCCATGCTATGGGAGTGAGAGTAACTTTATTTATCCAGATCCCGTGTGTGAAAGTCCTTTGCCGTCTTTTCCCTTGGAGCCAAATTTGTTTGCTTGTCAAGAATTTGATTATGATTTATACAACATTGAGAATAGGTAAGAAAACATTCCAGCAAAATATTCCATAGATTTATGTTTTAAAAAATGTACCATAACGTAGGACTACTTGGATCTAATAAGTGACTTTTGAACATTTCTTACCATGTATTAAGTGTGCTATAATTTTCACAAGTTTTGTGATACATATTTTTTAACTTTTGTCCTATTTCTAAACACAATTTATTTGTTTTTTATACATGAACTAAATTAATGTAATTTGGATTCAAGAAACCCCGGATTTACGTTACTTTGGGCCAAGTAAATTTTACATAAGTAAGCAATTTAAATAAGTGAAAAACTCAATCAGTATATGGGATTTGGAAGTAACATATTTTAAGACGTTTTCATGATAAGAATTTTTTTAAAATTAAATTGGAAAATAAGTCGAAAATGCATCCTAAAATGTGTGAAACCGAATTATATATTTTAGCAGCCCTTTGTGTCTTGCTAACTCTTCCTAATAACGGATGTATAAACACATAAAAATTATACATACTTTACACAAAAAGTTTAACCTTTAACTGATGTTACCGGTCTCACAGACCGGTGCTTTTATCAATTTTCATAGTTTAACTTGCAAATTTCAGTTTATCTACAAACACTACTGAAATTTTGTTTCGTTTGGAACTTTAGTACTAACACCAGAGACTTTTGAATAGGTGAATTTTAATTATAACACTCCTGCACAAAAAGTTTAGTATAAAAACAACATACTGTGAGTTAATCGCGGCTTTTATTCATCTTTCGATGGAGCGGTCTCACAGACCGTTTCACACTAGTTATGTGACAATTTCTGTGACATCAGTTAAAGGTTAAAAATGTTCATGTCATTGATTTGAGTGCTTGTCTTCCCAGTCTCTAACTTTCTTAAATATAACAGTTGAACCATAAAATATCACATGTTATTGAGATTTAATACAAAACGCTACACGTTCAAAAAATTTAAAATGGACAAACGAATTCATTTATATTATGATCTATAAACAATAAGTATTTAAAAATCAATTGAATAACTTTATGCTACTAGAAACAAAATATAATAATGGATAAACATTGTTGAGTTGCACCACGACATATTTGTTAGAAAACCTGGTGCGTTTAGCTTTTATAGTTGATTAATTGACCAAAAAAATATTTTCTAATTTACCGTATGTAGGGGCTAATTGTTGACACTGCATTTTCAAATTATGCATTTTTCAACTAAATTAAATATCCCTATACCTTGTGTTGTGATTGAAATCTATTGTTACTATAATAGATCACACAAAACGATTCTAATGTATAACCTTTTCAAGACGATCATTGCTTGAATTGTGTTTCTCTGAGTATTCCAGCTGAGATAAATTATACGACGCATTTAAATTCGTTATATACGCAGGCAGAAAGTAATTTATATACATTTTCACATATAACTGATTACTGCCTGGTATATTTTTTTCAGTAATAGTAATCGCTTTCAAAATACGTAAACTTTTAGGATTGCTAAACAATTGTCAAACACTCTTCCAAACATTAGCACTGTTATTATTTGAAAAGCAGTTTTACAAATATTTGTGAATAACGGGTATAATGTATTAGTCGGTATCGTAGAAAAATTTGGCGCAGAGCTTTGCAAATGGCTCCAAAGCTTTATGCCAAACATGTTTTCCTAAATCATGCATATGACCTACTGGAGCCGGAGTATCGAAAGTGTGAGGTCTAAGTTGAAGTAGAAACATTATTTCGATAAAGCAAGGGTATAAAAAAAAAGTTACTATTATCGCGATATTAGCGATTTCTCCAATGCCTGCTTTTTTGCAGGGCGACAGTCGTCGCTGTAAATTTATTGCAAATTTAGGATACTGCAGTGTAAGTCTCTGCAGATCTTTAAGTTATTTAACTGCGCTGTTTTTGTGATCAGTGCGTCTTATTACACAATTATCCGCCAATAAAACGACACTATTTGAGCAAAGTCAGCAAGCACAAATTTACTTACACCAAACCTAACAATGAAACATTCTTAGAATATACTTATAAAGAGGAAATGTGTTTCCAAGCGTATAATATTACTTTCTAATTGGTATTGCGATACTTGGCCGTTTACAGTAAAAATACCTTGAATAATTACAAACTATAAATATTATAGGGGGTGGGGACTATTGCAGTTAAAACATAAAATAGAGAGACCCAATTGTATGGTTCAACACATTTATAAATTAGTATATTAACCCTTTCGAGACTAAGGGAAACATTTTTCCTCATTTTAAAATTGATGATTGTCGTATATAATTATAACCTTATCTGCATTTTTTATACAGAATGTCAAAATAGAACGTATGCCGGAAACCAATGACGTAAAAGGTGTGCAAATTGTGCTAAGCGCCGCATTGAAAATAGGACGCATAATATATGTACTGTGTGCAGTGTCCATCTTTGCTTCACAACCATATGAAATTGCTTTGAAGAATATCATAATTACACGTCATCTTGTATAGTAATTTTATTTCATAATTTTGCATTATTTTAGTTAACATTTTGTTATAATAAACCAATAAATAAAAGACCTTGCATAATAAGCCTAACTACAATCTGTGTTACCTTTATAGTCTACTGGAAAAAATATTTCCCATAAAAAAAAAAAAAATACTCTGTTATATATTTTTCTTTTCATTTTTATTTATTTTACGTCTAAACAAACTAAAACAAACAGTTATACATGTTAATATTTACTCTTAGCAACTTTATGGTCCTGTGAGGGTTAAAGAATGACACTAAAAGTTTAAATGAGAGAATGTATAAAAAACGATATGCATAAAAGAAAGGTAAATACTATAAATGACAAGAAATAACTTGCATAGTCAGCTGAACTTGCAATTTTTACGTTGAATAAATTATATTTACTGAACATCGGAAAATTATTAATTACTTTGAGATACCATCAACAAAGGCAATTCCTTTTTCCTTTCGAAGGAAAAATATTTCCTTGAAAAATAATAAAATATTTCTACAGTATTCTGATTTTTGCAGAGCAAGTGAAACCATTAAGAAATTAGTTTTCTGTTCTAAATCGAAGATATCTCGTTAAAGTCGTTATTTACTGTGATATTCTCAAAATGTTTGATTTACCGTCAACCGGGGGCTACTTTGGGCCACTTTTTCCTGGTTCCACTCACATTTCCATTATTTAAAAAATAATATATGGGATTTTTCAACGTCGAAATGGAGTTGTAAACAATTAACATGAAACAATGAAGCAAACTGCGTGGTTGTAAAGAGGAAATTTTTTCTTTTTTAACTATTTTTAAAGATTTGGAACAAAGTAGCCCCTGCTGGGGGCTTCTTTGGCCCACTCACTTAGTTTTATATAAAATGCATACATTTCATATGTAAATGAATACATTTTTATTGAAACCCCCTTGCTATAGCATTTTCTAATTAATTAAACTGCAAACTCGATAAGCAAAAGTTTTTTTTTTTTTTTTTTTTTTTTTTTTAACATTTAAACACAATAAAACAATTTTTCAATTTTTAATATTAAAGAAACGAGAAACAATTTTCGTCCTGTTATCCTCAGCAACTGGAACAAAAACAATTAATGTAACATTTTGCTACAGTAACATTTGAAAAAAATGTTACTTAAATCTTGTTTTAACAGGTTTGGTTTTGTAAAAGGCTAATCTAAGTAATTGGGGCTATTTCGGACCCAAAAAGGCCTGGCACAAAGTAGCCCCGAAATACTAGTTTTCATGTTAGCTTTATGAAAACGCGAACCTTTCCTCTCAAAATAAAAGGTTAAAGGAAAAAGTATGATCACGCATTGGGTTACAGGTTACTAAAAATAATATTTTGACACTTACCTTATTTGTAGCTCTTATCCAAATTCTTTCACTATAGAAAGTTTGGAGAGTTAAAATTTACACAGGAAAACAGTTGTTTACAAACACATCCAGTGTTGTCACTAAAAAAATTTAAATTACCCCGAAACTATTCAAATACCATGTAGTAAGGTATAAAATATTGTTCAAGGGCAAAAACTCCAAATTATCTTGTATGGTTTGTTCCATACAAAGAATAAAAACTTTTTTTATGGGAGGGACCAAAGTAGACCCAGTTGACGGTATGAATGTTAAAAAAATGTGGGATGAATTGTGGCATTTCAGTTGATTATTGAGCATGAATATTGTTGAGCTATCTGTAAAAGAAGCGCAGTTAAGAAAAGTAAGGCTTATCTGTATTAGAAATATATTAATATGGTTGCGTTTTAGAAATTCATGCGTTTTTTAAAATTACGGACTAATTTTGCAATTTTATGCCAACATGTAAAAGATTTGATTTCAGTTTCTTTAATGAGTCACTTACGTTTTTTAGAGCTTCTAACGACACGTGTGAAAGTTCTGAAGAAAAAGTGGGGGAAGAAATGACCACCTTTCATCTATTTTACGAAGAATATCCTGAAGAGTTAAATGGCGGCCCCGTTGAAGACGAAGAGAAGAGGTAAGCAGTTTATGAAAAATGGTTTTACTGTTCTTTCTTACGCAACAGCAGGGGTCGCATTGTGCAGGGAAAATTTTACTGTTCCTATCAGAACCCTTAATCAGTAATCTTCATGATGATTTTATTTAAAATATGCTATAGAAAGGTACGAGGAAGATATTACAGTTGACTCCCTCAAATCGGAACAGCTCGGGACCAGATGTTATGCGGATTTTAGAATTTTGCGGATTTCTGGTCATTGCTTTGTTTGCATTTTTTAAACAGTAATTTGAATGTAATAATGCAATCGCAATTATAATGAATGCGTCCAATATACTAAAATAATTAAGTAAAGTGATAAACTAAAATAATAAAACGTAAGATAATTTTTAAAATGATTAAATTATTAAAAGTAAAGGTCAAGTAAATAATTAATGTATAATTAAACGTGCATAATAAAGATGAGGTACATTTTTCTTGAATTATTCAATGAAACTTTCTACTTAAAAATACCCTATTAAATCACATCAAAATCATAAAGTAATGAAGTTTTCTTTCAGGTTTAGCCAGTCTTATTAATAAAAAAAAGCTTGATTAATACATAAATATATTTGGTAAAAAGATTCTGATTACCAGTAATATCAACAATATCTTGATTTTTTTAAAGAAAATAAATTTATACTTCCTTCATGAAAAACCATGAGTTTAGTCCTATTATTGAGAATTACATATTAAAATACGTACAGAATGATACAAAACTAAAAAATTCTGTAATTTTGTTCTTACATCTGAACTGAAAGTTTCATTGTTTACATCTGTGATGATGTTCGGATTTCAGGCGTTAGCGAATTTTAGGGTTGGGGATTTGAGAGAGTCTACTGTATTTTCAAAATAGTGGTAGGAACAATAAAATTTTCCCTATAGAAAGCGACCACTGCAGTAGAAAGAGTAGAAAGTTCCTTTTAAATTCTTATTATTCATTAAGAAAATATGAGGTGCCTTATAAAAGAAAAAATGTTGCGCGTTATTATTTATACACTATGACGCAAAAGTTTAGACAATGAAGAAATTCTTACATACTTTGAAAAATATTTATTCAATTTTCAAATCACTGCTTGAAATTAATGTGCTGTACATATAAACAATATTTATAACAAAGAAAAGTGGAATTGTGCATATTGCAATAAATTAAATGGTAACAAAAATAAACTGCTGTCTCAAAAGTTTAGACACAAATTAAATAAAATCGAAATAAAGAATTTTTAAAACCTGATTGCGCATCCATGCTTATGTATTACGTCATATACACGAGATTGCATGGAAGAAACTAAATCTTGCATAGTTTGTGGATCGATATCGTACCATGCATTCTCAATAGATGTCTTAAGTTCCTTTTCAGAAGAGTATTGTCTAAGCGTTGCTATAAACTTTGCGACACATGATGCTCCAAAGGTTTTCTATAGGGTTAAGATCTGGGCTACATGCTGGCCAGTCGAGAACTCTTATATTATGGGAATTAAACCAAGATTTTGAATGTTTTGCAGTGTGAATTGAAGCATTGTCTTGCTGAAATTCCCACTGAGGACCCCCTAGAAGCTCAGCAAATGGCAGTAGGTTTTCTTCTAATGTCTGTGTATAATGCTGTGAAGTTTGACGACCACTGGTGAAGGTCAGAGATACTTGTCCATTATAGCAAAAGGCTGCCCAAACCATCACCGAGCCCCCTCCTTGTCTGCGACTAAAAAAACGTCGAGGTTCCTTCCGCAAGTCATGCCAATACGATAAACAACCATCTGGACCATCCAGATTCCACTTTTTTTCATCGCTAAATATGACTGACTGCCATTTCTCTCCATATGACATATGCTTTCGAGCCCAAATAAGTCTTTGTAACTTATGATATGGTTTCAGAGCTGGTTTCTTCTGCATTTTGCTATAAACGATTGTTCCTTTTTCCAAAATTCGTCTACGAATCGTATCCTTTGATACAGAGAGTCCCGATGAGCTTTGAACTCCACGTACGCTCATTTGTTGAGTACTCGCTAGTCTTTGTATCAGGCGATCCTCTCGTACATTTGTCACACGTGGCCTCCCAGACCGACATTTTGCTTTATATTCGGAACCACTCGATAAAACTCGATAAATAGATTTTTTTGACCTATTAATAATAGCAGAAATTTCAGAAACGCTCTTCCCTTCACCTTTCAACTGCCAAATCCTTGAAACCTCATTCACTTGAATTTCTTTAGCTCTCGGCATGTCGATTATGAAGCGCAATCGTTTGCAGAACTTAAGTACTCCAAATTTGTGACATCATCGATTCTAAATTTGCATATGCCAGCGAATATTCAAAGAAATTTAGAATAGTGTCTAAACTTTTGCGACAAGCACATTTGAATTTTTATGAAAAAAATTAGTATTATAGCAAATAAAACGACTGTCTTTTGTACATAGCATTTGAAATCAGTTTTTGAATATATTTACAGGTTTTTGTAATTCTGACGTCATAATTCTACATTTTAAAGCTGAATGACGTCATTGTCTAAACTTTTGCGTCATAGTGTACATTATCATGCCGTAAATTAATATTACACTGATAGGAAGATATTTGTAGGGCTGTCATTAAAAGCTTGCAGAGGCGATAAAGCAAACAACATCTTGTGTACGTAGGAAACCAGAGCACAGAACTCTTTTTCAGTCATGAACGCTCCTGTCACCTACGTCTCATCCATTCGCCCAGAATTACAATAAAAATGATATTATAATAACGATATTTCTTATACACACATCCATAGCATAAAATACATGCACATTTACAGACAACCGTACATGCAGATCTTGCACGTGAAAAAGTATTTTTCAGTGTAATGAGGATTAACGTGGAATCTTCCATAATCCTAATTAAAGCTAAATTATAGTAAATCTATCAGGTTGATGTAAAGGTTGGTAGCGTTTAACTTTTATTTGAGATTAACAGAATATGGAAATGAATGAACCAATAATAGAATCTACTCCATAACTCAGCAGTAGAGTCTATCCGTAATCGAGATGCTTTTACTCTGAATGATTCAATTTGTAAAAGTCAGTTAAATGTAATTTGTAACTAATGTCATCTATAAATAATATAGTAAATTTTTTCTTTAAATAAGGTATTTTATACAGTGGGTGTTCAGTTAACGAACTTAATCCGTTCCAAAACAGTGTTCGCTAACCGTATTATTCGTTAACCGATCCTAGATTAAGTATAGATAAGTATGGAAATTCAATTAATTCTTTCTTAAAAGCTAAATAATATATAAAATATAATATAAATCTTCCCTTTATAATAGGGTTAATATGCGTCCTTGTTTAATATGGACAGATTATATTTTGATGGCTTTATCCGAGTGGTGGCGTATTTAAAATATATAAATGACATGTCCTTCGTAAAAACTTTTAGGATTACATGCATTGACTATGGCATTAAATCGTATCAATTTAATGCCATAGTCATTTTATACAGTGGGTCAAAGTGATAAATATCACTTTGACCTTTCAAAAACTCCTTAGTTCTCTAAAGGATCGTATTTACTACAGGGCCTGATAAAGCTCAAATGGAGCCTAGAGCTTGTTAATAATTTCTGAACTAAATTTCAACTAAAATATTAAACTATTATTTTAACACAATCAAACTGATCAGTAAAGTTATCATACGAACTGAATATTTCCAACTGAGCGAAAAAATGCCCAGGCTGGGAATTGAACTCAGATCCTTTGCTTACAAGGCCAATGCTTTGCCGTTTTAAGCTAACTGGGCCGACAACCAGCCAGCATATTTCTCTCAGGTAACATTATTGGTAGTAACATCTGGTCTGTCGTGTTGACAGCTCAACAGAATAAACCGCAGGTAAAGGAACTCCATATAAACCATATATCCATATATATTTGCCTGCAGTTTATTCTGTTGAGCTGTCAACACGACAGACCAGATGTTACTACCAATAATGTTGTCTGAGCGAAATATGCTGGCTGGTTGTCAGACCAGTTAGTTTAAAACGGCAAAGCATTGGCCTTATAAGCCAAGGATCTGGGTTCGATTCCCAGCCTGGGCATTTTTTCGCTCAGTTGGAAATATTCAATTCGTATAAAATATTAATTTACAATTAAAAATATCTTATACTATAATACGAGCAAATATTGTGTATGTATGTGTGTGTGTGTGCGTATGTAAATTTTATCTTAAATACGGCTCTAACGATTTTGACTAAATTTTGTATTTTACCATTTTCGGGCACGAGAAGACCATTGGGCTAGGTCACATGTTCGAGAAAATTCAATTAGTGGGTCATTTTGGGTCATAATGAATCAGGGCCAAGCTACCTATATCTAAAAAACGACTTAATCGATTTTAATTAAATTTCATATCCAACCGTTTTTGGGAACGAGAAAACTATTGGGCTATGTCACATGTTCCAGAAATTTCGATTAGTGGGTAATATTTGGAACAATTTGGGCCAAGCCAATTTTATGTAAAAATAAATTTTGTATTCTATCGTTTTGGATTACGAGAAGACCATTAAGCTAAGTCATATGTTAGAGAAAATTTGATTAGTGGGTCATTTTGGGGTGAGGGGGGTCAAGCTAATTTTATCTAGAAAACCGCTCTAACGATTTTGATGAAATTTTGTATTCTATCGTTTTCGGGCCAAGAATACCATTGGGCTAGGTCGCATGTTCAAGAACATTCGATTAGTGGTCCCTTTTGGGTCACAATAGGCCAGGGTCAAGCTAATTGTATCTAAAAACGGCTCAAACGATTTTGACAAAATTTTGCATTCAACCGTTTTGGGGCACGAGAAAACTATTGTACTAGGTCACATGTTCGAGAACTTTCGATTAGTGGGCCATATTTGGGTCATTTTGGTTCAAACCAATTTATCTAAAAAACGGTTCTAACGATTTTGACTAAATTTTGTATTCTATCGTTTTGTATAAGACCATTGGGATAAGTTATATGTTAGAGAAAATTCGATTAGGGGGTCACTTTTGGATCACTGTGGGTTAAGCTAATTTTATTTAGACAAGGGCTCTAACGCTTTTGACGAAATTTTGTATTCTATCGTTTACAGGCACAATAATACCATTTGGCTAGGTCGCATGCGCAAGAACATTCAATTACTGGGTCATTTTGGGTCACAATGGGTGAAGGTCAAGCTAATTGATTTAAAAAACGGCTCAAACGATTATGACAAAATTTTGTATCATACCGTTTTCGGTCTTTTCACATGTTCGGCAAAATTAGATTAGCGGGTCATTTTGGAGTCACTGCGGTTCAAGCTAATTTTATCTATAAAACGTCTCAAACGATTTTGACTAAATTTTGTATCCTACCGTTTTTGATTAGTTGATCATTGAGCTTAAGTCACATGTTCGAGCAAATTTCATTAGTACCTCATTTTGGCTCACTACGGGTCAGGGTCACGAAACCGCGAAGCTGGCGAAATATTGGCGACATCTGGCTGAAAAATCGACTTTCAAGACTATGAATGCCAAAACACATACTCGGCGCCAAATGCAAGAATGTCGCCAAATTTGGGCATATTTGTCGAAAAAATAGGCATTCAGAATGTGAAAGATTTTTTAGAAATAATAGAACTAGAGATACATGGTTAAACCAATCAGAGTTGAGCTAAAAATGTAATTTGGAAGGACGAAAGACATAGTGTGAATATTAAATCGAGTTGAACACAAAGCTAATTTTGACCGAGCTATGCTCTGTCATCTCCGCTTGTTTCTTTAAAAAGGGACATAAAATACAAAAAAATAATGTTTCTAATCTGTTCATTCTAATTTGAGGGCCCTAAAATGTAATGCCTTAACTCCCGGTTTCCCATGAAATAAATGGACCCTACGTATACAACTGTTAAAATGTATTTTAAGTCGCCAATCGATGCAATTAAATACAGCTCGGCCAATCTGAAACACAGCATTGCTTCTTCTTGACTTGGTTTTCTGAGCTGCGTTCGTTATCCGGACATCAAAATCTCTCGCGAAAGTGTTCGTAAACCGAAGAGTTCGTTAAACGATCACCCACTCTAATGCATTATATCATAATATCAGAGCCAATGATTTTAATCAAATGTATACAGACAAAAAAATGGTTTTTTTCCCTTTTAGAATCGGATCTGATAACAGACTGGAGAATGGCACAGAGTCAAGTGTGGCTGCTGACAAGGAAAATAAATGTGTAGAACTAGACGACCGAGATTCGTCAGGTAGTGTTGAAAGGAATTTTCGGGAAGAAGGCGCCGATGAAAATTTTATTGTAAGTCAAATGCCATTACTTAGATTCCAGTACTAAGAATTTTTGTAATATATGAACGTGTGCATGTGCGTGTGTATGAAGAATAAGACTTATTGTAAAAAAGAAATTCTATGAACTACCTTATATGTCAAAATTTTAGAAAAAATATAAAATTATAGGAACAGAGATATCAACTTTCAAGAATATTAAAGGCAAATACGCCCTAAAAAGACAAGATAAGATTTGGAAGAAATAACTTTGCAGGTTTCAGCATTTGCTAAACAACAAACAAACAAACAAAAAACCCATAACAAAGACATGCACAATAACCTACTTTTAGCACGTCTAAGAATTTAAAATTATGATTTTCTTTATCTAAATTTTTCCTATTTTCTGTAAAATGTATAGGGTAACTCTTGGATAGATGGCCATAGTTTTTAAAGATTGAAATAAAAATTCTTAGGATGCAAATACAAGAAATATTTATGCATATTTAAAATTCTGATACATATACTCATCATATTTTGATGAAAAATTAATTAAATATTAAGAACAAAAAGTTATAAACAAAATTAAAATTAAAATGACAGATGGCCATCTCTCCTTCAAGTCGGGGAGATATGGCCACCCAATAGAAGAAAGAAAAGGTGAAGTTAAAATAGCAAAAAATAGCACATTTCATACAGTTAACCATGACAAACACATATAAATTTGTAGAGATACAATTATATCACGGAAAAGGAGTGAATAAAATTCGAATAAGCAAAATCTGAAGCATTGTATCCAGTCATCCTTTTTGGTTCAGGTATTGTATTCTTCCCCACAATCAACGCAGCGATCCTCATCCAATTCCATTCTCTCGTAATCTGTAGAATCTGATAATTTCAAATGTATTTCATCTTCTTCGCTGCTGGAAGTGTCCTGTTTATGTTATTTTCTCGCGTTTATTTTAGACTTTTTTACGGTTTTAAGTTTAGTTATAAAATTTATCTGTTTCTGGGATGAATGTTTCCGATGTTTTCCAATATTTTCTGAAAAAAAAAATAAACATCGTTAAGCCGTATTATATTATTATTATTATTGAAATATTCATATTAGCTAAAAGTTAAAATATTATATCAATTAATATACAGTAAAAAGTCTAAAGTCCGGAATCTTCGGGACTTTGTCAAGTCCGAACTTCGGATTTTTCCGAATTTTGGGTCATCAAAAATATTACATTTCCAATAAAAAGTAAAATAAATGTCACTATTTAAAAATTCAAAATATGACGTTCCTATATTAAAAATTGCATATAAAAACTATTAATACTAAATGAAACAACCATTTTCATTAAATAAATCATAACAAAATACAAAAATAAAACAAAAACATTTATTTAAGGGAACATACAATTTAAAAACAAATTGTAACTTATCCAACTATTCAACATTTCAGTTAAAGTGCGCTGCTTTACAAATTTAAGATTCTCATTAAGAAGTTGTTCACATAGACATGAGTTCTGATTCAGTAATAAAGCTTCTTTGCTCTGCACCTTTTTTTTGTTTGTTTCAACAATTTTGTTTTTTCCTACTTTCTGGAGTATTGCCGCTGCAAAGTCCGAACTTTAGACAATTCTGAACTTTGGGTGTCTGAGCTTTAGACTTTGTACTGTAATTATAAACATAAAAGTTATATAATTATTTAAAATATAATTACATTTAGTTAACATCCTCACTCCACATAGTTTTGAAATAACGGTTAAAGGTGATCCTCTCTCCTCGATTTGATGTGGCCATCTATCCTGAAATTAAAGGACAGATGGACATCCAGTTTAAAGCGTCACTAGTTTCAACTGTGCTATGCGCTTAACTGAACTCATTTTTAACATACTATATAGAATTCATACCTATCTGTAGATCCAATACAGGGCTGCAAAAAAAAGAAAAAAAAATCGTATATTTTAACGATTATTCGTGGCAACAGCAGAAATCGGGTTTTAAAATGCGTTTTCCAAATTGTTCATTTAGACGTCGTGTTACACCTTGGTCAACTGTGAAATTTTGTTACAGTATTCTGAATGGGTTGGAAAGTGTTTCATAATCTATGCTGGTCGCATGATTTTTAGTTCTGGTTCAACCATTTCATTCCCAGTCTTAATTTCGCTGTTGGAGAGCTATATACCGGGCTGTGCGGTGGAAAATGTTTATGTCATAAATAATTTCATAACTTCCGTGATATAATGCAGTCGAACTTCATTATCCCGACACTCTAATGGCCAGAAAAAAATGTGTCGTCATAAGCGGAGTGTCATGGTAACCGGAGTTGAAGAAAAGCATGTTTATAAAAAGCCGTATTTTTAATTAATTTAAGACAATTTTAAATTCATAACTGTTCTAGCAGTTTTAAGCAATAAAACATTATAATTATACAAATTAAACACAAAAACAAAATGGAAAAGAATAAAAATCAGATTTATGATGACTTGTTTTTATTTTTTTTTATTTTATTTTTTTATTTTTTTATTTTTTTTTATTGTTACGTGAAATAGTGATGAATTAAAGTCCTCTTATCCCTAGCTTATTCTGCTCCCTACATTTCTTTTTTCAATATTATACAATGAATTGTAATCAATATTCGT
The DNA here is from genome assembly GCA_963932465.1 of Maratus speciosus. NCBI lineage: Eukaryota > Metazoa > Arthropoda > Arachnida > Araneae > Salticidae > Maratus > Maratus speciosus. The sequence continues at coordinate 13,258,489 of OZ010791.1, read as the reverse complement.
TGTTTCAGAAATGGATGTTAGATAATTTCTGATGGTTTCAATGCAATGCAATGCATCGGTTTTAGTCGGATGAAAAACGCCGTGTAGCCACAAGAAAACTCCGCCTGACCAAACAAAAAGACCGCGAGTAGGCTGATGCGTCTATCTGAAGCTTAAATGGGTCATTCATAGTGTGTAGCTTTATTTATTCAGATAAAAGATTGAAGTAAAATTTCTCATTTATCTCATTGGGTATGTTAGACACTTTTGTGAAAAGTTTGGCTAAGGTATTTCTTACCGCTTAACTTCCGTGCTTATAAGATGGATTATGAAAAGCGGACAATTTTCCTAAACCGTCGGGATATCCGGAGTGGTAAATTATTTAACGACGTTAAATCCGGAGTTTATGTACATAAAAATCATATCCAGAAAATCGGGACTTTGAAAAGCTGACGTGATAAGCGGGGTGACGTGAAAACCGGGTGTCGGGATAACGAGGTACGACTGTAGTACTGAATTTAACCCTTCACTGCACAATTTTTTTCTATTTTTATGATTTTCTTTTAAATCTGTATATAGGTCTAATAATGGGAAAAATAGTAAAAAAAATTAAATTTCAAATTTTCAGCTAAAATTTGATATTTTATGGTGTGTGCTATATGCACACATTTAGGGTTTTAAAATATTGTATTGCTATATTTTTCAAGTAAATGAGCTTACATTAATTATTTTATCTGCTTAACACTCTGCAACTTTTTTATGTTAATATTTTTAAGTATCCAGTAAAAATAACGAAAGTCAATCTTACCTTAATGGCTTGGTGAAATTATTTTTTTTTTGTTGTTGTTGCTTCCGAAGACTAAATTATAATTTTTTGTCTAATGCAGACATTTGGCATGGAGAAAATAAGTGTTATTCCATTCTTTGGATTATTCTTGATCGGTAACAGTGATCCTATTAGCCAAATTCATGGCACATAATAAAAATTAGAATATTTTTAGGTATGTGCCAGAAATGGCACGTAGTGCAGTGAAGGGTTAAGGTCGTTAAAGGATTTAGAACATTATCATAATACGTATAAAATAATATATAAAACTTGCACATTATATACATACACTGATATACATACATACAGTACATACATAAAACTCAGGAATTTATTTTAAAGTTTTATGATATTGACCAAAATGACATCTACTACACAATCCTGGAAAAATCTTCATAACCAGAACACATTAGCCTTATTCTTATAATGACGTAAGATGTGTAATGAACGTATTGGTGTACGTAATGGTCACTGATTACTGAAATGAGGGGGTGTACTTAGCGATGAAACGAGAATCTAAAGCCGAAACGAGCTCGGGAGGAATTTTGCATGAGTCTTCAGTCTTGGGCACAAACTAAAAATTTTATCTATTCAAAAATTGAGGGAAAAAAAAAAAAAAAACCTTGCTATTTGAGAAACTTGAAGGTAGTCTTAAATTCTTAAAGTGTTTTACGATTTTTTAAAAATCAATTTGAAAAGTATTTAATAGATATCAGATATCATAAATATTGTATCTGATTCTAAAGCCTTTGCAGAGTTTATATTAATAACTTAAAGAAGCCGTGGGATATCTTTTGTCTTCTCGCTTTCTGTTTGAAATCCTTTCACAGAAATCTTGTGAAACAGAACTCATGTTTTTCTCGCAGTAGTTTTATAATGATATTTTAAAAGGAATAGAATGTGACCTTTGCTCATTTCTGCCCGTGTTTAGGTATCAATAACAATCTCAAAGAGATTTTCAAGGACACGAAAATCACGATGTGTTATCATAATAGAGTATTAATACTTCAGTATTAATACTTTTTTTCTGTGTAAGTAGAGATTTTAATTAGGGGTCTCAGGACTCTTAAAGCTTCAAAATTTTCGAAATTTTATTTTTTTTAGACATTAAACTCCTAATTGTTCTGAACATCTTGATATAATTTTTCCTTGGAATTCCCATTAGAACAGAAGTAATGGCTTTCAGAATTATACCTGCTCAATGGCTGAAGAGGCGTTTCCGAAACTTTGAAGTCATTTTTCTCCAAATGACGTTTTTGGGCATAACGCGCAGGATATCTCAAAAACTTCTCAATATTTTTTCAAAATGTATCTTTCATGATAGTCTATATAAACTGAACCTAAAATTTCTTTTTTATTGTTCAAAAAAATATCTTTTTAGGTGATTATACTGCTGAAAATTACAAAATTTTGTATTAGCTATACAACTTTGTATTAGAAATATAAAATTGCTTTCAATACAAATTTATTTAGGTTTAGGGTCATTATTGCAGTCTGAAATATAAGTAGACACCAAAATTTTCATTCTAGTTGCAATATTTATTTTGTAATCGTGCGCATAAGCTCTTATACAAATTTTCTGCTCGTCAAATGTCTGATAGTGTGTATAGTCCCCTATAAATGCTTATTCTCAATCTTGAATTTTTTTAAATACATGAAATGAAAGAAGATACTAATATCTTTCGTCCCAATTAAAATTGTGTTTTAAACCATGTACATTTTAAGCTATTAAATGTTGAAAATGGTCTTTTTTTTTCTTTTTTTTTTTTTTTCAGTGTTAAGAGTCCCGATACCTCTTGGTAATTTTCGAATGTCATTATCAACTTTCTAATATATACTTTTTGGTGTAGAGATACGACTTAAATACGATTAAATTATTCTGCTCTCGGATTTGAAATCATCTTCCGAAAAACAAAACAAAAAAACCTCGAACTCATATCTAGTACTATACATGATGATATACAGGGTATCTCATCAAGACATCCCAGACTATGCAGAATCAGATTCTTCGTTTGGAGTGCGTAAAAATGTCCAAAGAACTATACCTCTACGACCCGTAGTTTTCGAGAAAAATGCGAAAGAAAAGTATACCGTCCTATCCGGTGAAAGATAAAAAGCTTTTTTTGGAAACACGAACCTTTTTGCTTATGTTTGCGTAGCAGGACGTTCAAAATACCCAGCTCGCCTATCAAGGCAAGCATGCGCAGCTTGGCGTCCACAAAAGAACACGGCGCATGAACACGTGCTTCTAAGTCATTTGTGTAGTAACTGGGTCTCAGGAAACTCATTCAGATGACCCGATAGGCCTCGATGGGCGCGGTGGATGTTTTGAGCTTCTTCATCGACAAACATTTGCAAATACCGATCTTCATGTTTCCATTTTTTTTTTCTGCGGGTAGGGTGTCATACTTTTCTTTCGCTTTTTTCTCGAAAACTATGCGTCGTAGAGGTATAGTCCTTTGGGCCAAATTTATGTACTCCGAGCGAGGAATCTGGCTGCGTAGAGTTTGGACGGTTTTGATCGGACATCCTGTAAGAGTACACACTTTCTTTTAGAATTGAACTGAAATTTACTAGATTAAAATTTCAAAGAAAATGAAAGTTTCTCCGTCAAAAATTTGACATAAAGCACAATTTTCAAACAAATCACTTTCGAAAAATAATTTTATTTCTCCGACATTTCTTCCATTTGAATATGTAATCTTTATTTAAAAAGTATTGCCCAGTCACAGAAAAATATCGATTTCAATTAAAAGACATACACATTTTTTAGTTTTTTTTAGTTTTTTACATTTTTTTTTTTTTTTTTTTTACATTTTTTAGTTTTGTAACTGTGACTATGTTTAAGTTTCATTTATGTTTAAATTTCATTTCTTTTATAGGAAAAGGCACCTTCATTTCAGATGTTACAAGGAAAAGGAGATACGAGTAAAAGTATTTACTCTGTATTATTTAAAAATGATGAAAGCAAAAAGTCTTTTGACTTAAAAGAGTATTATTTTAAGTAAGTACTTCAAATAATTATCTCTTTGCCTTCAAAAGCTTAAAAATTATTTACAGTTGTTGATTTTTGTCACTAATTTACTGTTATATTTACTGTTAAACTAAACTTCTTCGACTTTGTTATCGAACTCCAAGAGCTACCTTTAACAAAAAGTAAAGGACCTAAAAAAAAAAAAAAAACACCGATCATTTTTATCGTCCTAATCAGCTGTTTGAAGGTTGTAAGCTGTTGATGATTATTAAAACTATTTTTATTGTGCATTTCTAAAGTTATATCAGTTTGACGCAATATTGAAAATAATGCCATAAACTTCCCAAAATTCTTTAATATTTAAATGACTAAGACTAAATTTATACCAGTTTCAGTAAAATATCCATGCTTCTTCTGCATGATTATCACGTTTTAGGTCTTTCTTTTTTTCTAACCGATAACCTGGCCCTTACCTGCTGAGAAGCTTCAGCGTTTAACGGGTTTGGTACCTGGTATCGGCGCGGTTGACCCCCTAATCGCTGCGTGGTGGCAATAAACCTGACGAGCGCCTTAGAAGATCGTCAACCTATCGGCAGCGCCTACTGTTTACTACTTGTGAACTTTGCTATGCCGGTTAGTTAAAATTTATACAGTCAAACTTCCCTTAAAAGAGGTCCCTACTTAACGAAGTTTTCTACTTAACGAAAACTTCTGCTAAACCTTGAATTTGAGCCCTATTAGCATGAAAATTAATCTCCATATTGCGAAAAATATATTCTTATATAACCAAGTTTGTTCCACTTTTAAACGGAGAGGTTGCTGTTGCGATAGATATGTGAATTTATTTCATCGGATTCTATGAAAATGAAATTATTCATATGTTTAATCATTTCCATTTAAAAGACGAAATGCTAAAAGCCTTCGATACAATAAGAAGGGGATTCCAGTTTCACAAAAATGCTACAGATGAATGGTTCGTACACTTACAATAGTGCAAAAATGTTATGAACAGTGTATTTTTTATAGGGAACCTGTACAAAGTAATATTACAGACTTTTTTAAAGCTAGGAATTTGAAATACTGAGAAAAAGAGAAAAAATACTTAATGCTCCAGTTTTTGTTTACTTCTGTTTATTATTTTTTTTCTAGACATTATTCTAATTAAAGGTTTCTCATATATACATTACATAAAACAAAATTTGCTGCTTGAATTAAAGTACATTTTTCCAAGATTTCCATTTTGGGAGTATTTTTTCATTTTTTGAATGTGCATTTTATTATAAAAATTTCACGAATTTGAGTTGATTTCTTTTTAACGAATTTTCATCATAACGAAGTGTTTAAGCGGAACGATGAGACTTCGTTGAGTGAAAGTTTCACTGTATCTTGTCGTTTGGCCCATTGCTACTCAAGTTAATCTCGTAATTTAGAATCTTGGTCAAATGACGAGACCTTCCCCCGCCATAGCACCTCCAGAGGTATAAATCAGAGTAAACATGGAGGACTTTGCACCCACGTCGGATTTTACATTCACCAGGCGAAATTAGCGTACATGGGGGATTTTAGGCGGCAATAAGTATCGATCCCGGGGACTTTCGGCTGCGAGTTCGATATTCTGCCAACTGGACCACCGCTGTCCAAACTAATTGGGATTGCCTGGAGTTTTTGAAGCCTAATGGTTGGTGCAGACTTACGTTTTAGTTCTAACAACTGCAAATGCAGTGAATAAAATGCCGGCAAATGCGTGTTGGCTCCTGGAAAAAAGAACCTATGCTGTGTTGCTTAAAGAATCGGTGGTTAATTTAATGTTACCCAAAGAATCGATCGGTACATACTTCAATGTTTTGTTGCATTCTTGTATGTATAAACCATCTTCAGTCGAAAAAAAAAATTAAATTATCTCCATTCAGATTAAAAGATGGAAATTATCAGAATTTTTTTTATGCTGTATAAGGATTAAGTCATATGCATTGCATTTCAATTGAAAATGACCATCGTGCTCAACACGCCATTTTTGAATGTACCCCCATCATCCTTAAATTTCTTTACTTACGCGGTGAGGAGAAAATTTTCTATGCTTAACGGCTGGCTCCTCAGGTGAGGATGATTTCATTTTATTTCAAACTTTAATGTATCGCATTCACTCACATAAACAACATTTAATGCTTGCAATCACTTTAACAAACATTTTTTTTTAAAGGGAGAAAAGTATAAATCATTCGTAATCCTGAATGAACTCAATAAATCAATCAGTCGGATGCAAAAGTTGGAAGCGTTTCATTTTTACTGAAGACCCAAAGCATGCGGTCAGAAATCTGTAATAGATTCTCATCACACAAAACACAACATCCGAACCACAGTCATAACTCCAATTTTAAAACTCGCAGAATACATTGGCGTTTCATTGCAACAAAATAAACCCCATACGAGTAAAATATATATATATATATACATGAACCAAAACGGTACTTTTTAGGTGCGTTCATAATTATATAAATACGTTGCACCTATAGTCGCCGTTCAGTCCATCAGTCTGTATGTCCGTCCGCATCATATAACACAGCAAAAACTACCCAACTGAATGGTCTGAAATTTTAAATATACAATGGTTGCAAAATTGTATCGAGTCATTTCAAATTTTATGAAAATCGGATGTAGAGTTGAATGACAGGGACAGTCAAAATTTTTACGTTACAGGACGGCCCCATAGGGGAAAATGATTTCAAGTGCATTTAAAGGATGTGACAGCCTTTCGAAGAGAATGAAATGGATAGGCACTTATGGAAGTGCACTAAACTATACCTTCAGTACACTATGCGGTGAAAAAAATATTTATAAACCTAGCTATAGTACGAACGCACCTCATTTGCCGCGTTGGACGTGCAATTTCCAACTTGTTTTTTCTTGCAATCATTAGAACAGAAATTAGTGTCATCATTTGGATTTATTTTGAGGTGGTGTAAGATCACTCAATTCTCTTCCTATCCGGGATGGTAACTAAAACAAACCAATGTGGTTCAGTGTGGTTTGAAACCGGCAAGAATCTCTGTCGCTTTATAAACATACAGAAATTTTGTTCTTTAAGGGGAACCGTGGATCTTCACTTTGACAAAAATCGACTAAAAATCGTTTTTTCTTTTTTCGTTTATTAATATGCTTCAACCTTAACTGCAATATTTTCAGAAAAGTGCAAGCAATTGCAATTATTCCTAGTGAAGTGACAAGCATTTAAAATTTGTACAACGTAATTGAGTTACACCAAAAATGAAACTTTAAATCGTGTTTTCTTAAAATGAAAATTTTCTCCGAGTTAGTACAGTGTGTTTCTAAAAGAATATCGGGGTTTTAACGCTTGGTAGTATTTATTACATAAAACTTAAAATTATAATTAATACAATAAATAATTAATATAAAAGAGCAACTCAAACAGTTTTACGTACAAGCTTACAAGTGTTCAATGTGAGCACCTTTCGTAACACGGCACACGTCAAGTCGATAGCTCAGTTCTTCCCAAACGTTGATTAGCAAAGAAGTTCTATTCAGACGCTCACCCGATCTGACGCCATCTGATTTCTACCTGTGGGGGTTCATAAAGGATCCTGCGCATGTGCCTCCACTACCAGATGAACATTGCAGTTGTTGCAACAATGACCCCACAAACATTCATCCACGTTTGGGAAGAACTGAGCTATCGACCAGATGTGTGGCGTGTGACGAAAGGTGTTCACATCGAACGCTTAAAAGCTTCTAGGTAAAACTGCTTGAGTTGCTCTTTCATTTCATGTATTAATTATAATTTTAAGTTTTGTGTAATAAATACTACCAAGCGTTAAAACACCGATATTCTTTTAGAAACACCCTGTACATTCAAAATGTTCCATGAGTCTTATTTTTTGTCCATTTTTCATAATATTAATCTAATATTGTTTGAAATCTTCTATGTTTCAAAACTTATTATTAATATGCATGCATTAGAGTACATAAAAGAAACATTTAGTAATTATATAACATTTTTATGTGAAATTTTAAGAAAAAATGTAAATATTGGAAATTTTTTATTATTTTTTCTCACTATTTTTGTTTAATTTTAAAACGCATACCAATTTTTGTTGCAATAGTATAAATCAACCATTTAACAAAACACCAGGTTCCTAAAGCCAAAATGTAATGCGCATGGAGGATTTTTAATTATAGTAAATAATTAACATATTTTGATTAATAATTTAATTTATTACACACATTTTTATATAAAATTGATTAGTTTACTTAGAAAATGTGTTATTTATTATGTGTGCAAAATTTCCGTAGTGAAAAAAAAAAAAATGATTTTGAACGTCCACTGTCCCCTTAAGTGAATGACTTAAATTTTATAATGTGAACTTTGTTATAAGAAATTCCTGTAAGTGTTTTATTTACGTGCATGATTTCATTTCAATTTAATCCACGAATCGTTTTATTTTTCAGTGACACGGACTGGTTGCGCATCCCCAAACCTGAGATCCGATATGAAGACGAGTCAGAAAAACGTATACTATACGTAAGTCAAATTGAGTATCTTAAACATTAGTCAAATTGTACGAATTATTGAGTAAAAATGTATAATGTAGACAATTTCTTTTTCAAAATGTAAACTTATATATCATTAAAGCAATGGCGATTTAAAGCTACTGAAATAACAGGCAATATAACTAACATATATGGATGCGAAAATGCTGCAAAAACGCATTTGAATATGAAATTAATAATATATATGTACATTAAGGAATAACTTTATATAATTCTCATCCTTTGTTAAATGATACCTGTAATCAACGAAAATATAAAAGGTACTCTTTCAAAAACCTGAAAAAATGTATCTACAAAATTCTTTATCTAAACATTATTCGCTTCCTTTTAGCAGCTCTGAGAACTTAAAATTACATTTCTTTATAGAGAATTTCTTCATTATTACAAATTATAACTTTGTTTTATGTAAAATTATTCCTGCGCAAAGCTCTGATTTCGGAGAAGAAAATTATTCCTTTTAAATATCTGAACTATTGGTTGTGAACAAAACCTCAAAGTAAATTTGTTGTTTCACTGTAAGAAATCTTACGTTATACAGAAATATACATTTTTCTAAAATAGAATTTGAAATATAATTTAATGTCTCCTGCATTTATTTAATTTGAGATTATAATCTTTCTTTTTAAGATATGCTGCGAGATTTTCAGGGCCCTCGCTAAGCCCCCCATCACCCCCTCTCCCCCCCCCCCCCAAAAAAAAAAAAGTCCACGAGTTTCTGTTACAGTTGGCAAATTTGCAAACTTAGTTGGTAAATTTGTTGGTAAATTTGTTGCCATCTAAAATTAGTAACCAACTTTAATAATTTATTTTATTGTTTAAAACTTTAATAAAAAACTATACATTTCCTGCTTCTGAACGACTTTGCAAAAGTTATAAATATAATTGGGAATGTAATTAAGCTTTTTACAAATGAGATGTATATTACATTTTTTAATTGTAGGAACTTGGCAATAATTTAAAACTAGTTGGCGAATGTCGAGAACTATTTATTTTTGCTTTTGAATGAGATGCTAAATACCGAGATTTGACTTGGCAATTTAAGGTCCTCCGACCCTCCCTCCTAAAAAAAAAATATTATCGATGGACCTGGAGATAGTCATTTCATACAAAAGGCATATAGTTTTTAGAAAGATAGTATTCGATATTTAAACTGTAACTGTGACTATGAATTGATCAGGCGACTGCATCTAATTTTCGTTTGTTTTTTTAGGTACTCCTCGCTTCATTAAAAATGTCAATTCTCAAGCAATACATGGAAGAGAATTACAATAAGAAAAAGAAAAAGCGCTACAGAAAAGCATGTAAGGGGAACAAAAAACAGTAAGTGAAAATTTAACTTATTATATTTAAAATCGTTGAAAATATTATATTTAAAATAACTTTAAAATAACTCAAGTCCTTAGAACTGTATGTAAAATGAAGTATTCTCATTTCCGATTGAAATAATATATTACATTGAAAATAGTCACGTATACATTAGACGAAAAAACTGATATTTTGATTGCCGTAATTTTTAAATTGAATGTGTCTTTCTATACATATCATGTCTATTAAGTCTGTTAATAAGTAAGTTGGAAGGAATTAAAATATGTGTTTGGGGAAAATATAGAAAAGTATTTTTCGAAAAAATAAACAATGATGCCACGCTTTATAAATTGAGAATAATGAAATAGGGAAAATCAAGTATAAGAATCAGTAATGTGGAACTATTTTGTGATCATTCTCGTGTGTCAAGAACTACAAGTGCTTTTGACTATCTCTCAGTAGTAGCGTATTTAGTTTGGCATTATATTGAAGGCAAAATATTGTAATCTTCAAAAAAAGAAAAAAAAACGTATTGATAATGGCCTTTATTCTGAACTGTATTATTTTGTTTCAAAACACATGGTAGAAACTCTACGGTTTCCATGGCAAAAATATATTTTTATCCTTGTTTTTCATCCTCCTGCACCAACATGACTCTCCAACCACCTCATTTCTCTATTTCTCACTATAAAATAGGTTCTTCTAAATTTTTCGGAAAAAGTTAAAATATATCCCTAAAGACATTCCTTAAAATTTTGTTAATATCAATAATGTCAATATTTCTACTGCATCCATCCATACTACAGTTTGTCTATATATCATGTATAAATTAATAATATAACATGTTTAACACACAAAATTTTTTTCGGTTTACCTTTGGTTGCATTTCGCTTTTTTTCACTCTTCCTCGATTATTGGATTATCAGACTTGACAAGCGATACGCCACAATTTATATTATTTTTTTCTTTGCGTCAGTTATACAATTATCCTGCCCTGTAAAAAAAAAATCTGTAATTCTACAGATGTAAAGTTACGGAAAGCTGTATGCTTACTAAACTTTCATCTGTACTTTGTACAACAAAAGATGTAAATCTACAAAACTAGTTTTTGTAAAACTACAGAAATCTGTATTTTAACAAAAGATTAAAATTACAGTAATCTTACTAAAATTTCATTTGTATTACGGATTACAGTTACATAAAAAGTTACAGGCATCCCAGTTTCCTAAAAAAATCTTAGTAACCTTACAGATTTTTTAATTTCCAGTGCAAACGTGTATCTGTTATATGAATTCTTGTTGTTGCCGTTACATAAAAAAATCTACTAATGCCAGTTTCCTAAAAAAACTTAGTAACTTTACAGATTTTTTTTTTTATAGTGTACGATTATATTCTTCAATAGTTTTATTGATGATGTTCAACGTATGAAATTATATGGCGTAATTAGGAATATATTATTAAGAATGATTATGGCTTAATTTAGAATATTGTATGAAAAAGGGTTAAAAGTCTGCGACATCGACAAACAGAACAAACATCCCTCATTTTCTTAAATGGGTAATAAATATAGCGTGGTCGTAATAGAAGATCTCGTGGCACTACCCCTCCCCCCTTAAAACAACCTTTTACTGTTCACCCAGGTTATAAACTAAATCATCTTCGACTATCTTTTCATTGCATTTACTTTTAATAACAGATTTTCTGCGATATCCTTGTCCGAGGGGCCAAAAGTAACGTGGAAATAATTCGCAAACCACCTTGTTTGTATTATTTCTACTGCATCCATCCATACTACAGTTTGCGTATATACCATGTATAAATTAATAATATAACATGTTTAACGCACAAGTTTTATTCTGTTTACCTTTGGTTGCATATCCCTTTTTTTCAACATAGACATGAGCAGTAATAAAGCTTCTTCGCTCTTTACGTTTTTTTAATTTGTTCGTAAACAATTTTGTTTTTTCCCCTCCTTTCTTGAATACCTACTGTCGCTGGAAAGTCCGAACTTTGGGTGTCCGAACTTTAGACTTTATACTGTACGTGTAATTATACGTGTGTCAAAGTTGACCCTCTGTGCCACTGACCAAAACTTTTTATTTTCCTATAAAATAAAATGCTAATAATTCATCAACGATGAACAATGATTTTCTAATTATACGAATTTCACCTAATCAAAAAATGTTTTAGGTATACGTTTCAGGTATACATACCTCGATTTATCTTTTACAATTATTTTTGTGAATGATCGTCTGTTAATACTGAACTTTCTCAAAGAGCATTCGAAACACTTCTGTGGTTTCAAACTAAACCTTTTCTATGACTGATGTTAAGTCTGCAGCTTTTCATGAGCACGTGAAAACCGTCTTGAGAGTTTAGTCCTATAGGCATTTCTTGCTTTATCATTTGCACTCACGTCTTGAGTCAGTGATGACTGATCATTATAAACAGTGAAGTTCACAGCAATAAAAAAAGAGCGCCTGTTTTGTGTCGATACATCTCAAATCAATGAGCTGTGTTGGAAATTTCCGAAGGAAGAAACATAATTTTTTGAATGCAGATAGTTTCGGACCGGCCGAATTTTCGGCAGCATTTTCGCTGACACAAAAATTGTGGGCCGAAAACGAATTTTCGGTCGATTCATAATTAAAATCATGGAACGCTATGCTGCAGACAAGAAACGCAATTATATTCATTTTTCAATTTTATTTAAATGCTTCAGTAATGTGTTTATTTATCGTTTCAGGAAAAAGAAGCTAAAAGAGCTTAAATGGAGGCGTCACCGGTTAGGGAGTATTCGAGAAGAGGAGGAACCAGAGGCAGTCTCTACTGAAATGGAGTGTGACGAAACTTTAAAAAATGATGTTCGGTACGTATTTCAATAATTCCTTTCTTAATATTTAAACTCTTTAAAATGATCAACAGTCACTTATTTTTGGGAGTTATTTTAATCAGTTCTATGGAGCGGTAGTTAACAAACTTTTCTACAGCACAATTATTACATTTAAATAAATAAATAAATAATAATATTTATTATTATTATGAATAAACAATAAATAAATTTGGTTAACGAGTCTTATTTATTTTTCAGAAATTTTGGTTTAAAAGATGATTCAAAAAAGAATGATGTGCCTGATGTAGAGAAACAATCACCTTTTGCAACTACATCTTTATGTGATGAATTACAAGTCGCTTCAGTTGAGGAGCACGTGTTGGTGGTTGAGACGCAACATTCCGCTGTTTCATCCGGCGCTGCCGAGAATGATAGTAAAGATCTTGGTCCAAAGAAAACAGAACTCTCTTCGACTCAAGAAGACGTGGAGGGTGGATCTGTGATTCGAGTAGGAGATGTGGAAATTCGTTACACTCCTGATAAATATCGCTACTTCTGTCTCCAGAAGAGCCGAGAGACAAGATGGACGCCCGTCAGGAAGTTTTTCTCGAGAATGTGGCGATATGTGAAGAAGCCAACATAAAAAGTGTTGGTCTATCCAATAGCCTCCTTCATCCACCCAACCACACGTTTAAATGCTCAACAACTTAATGAAAAAAAAATTGTAAAATTTACTTTCTCATGAATCATTTTTGAAATAGTTGGTAAAGCGACCTCTATCTGTTAACAATAAAACCCCACAATAGAAATCATTTCTCCTGTCTTTCTTTGTGTTTTCATCTTTTAGATAGCGTTCACTATTAAGATTGAATGGAGCGACAACACTTATGAAATTGTTTGAGGAAACAGCTGATAGTGAGTTAATTTTTTTTCTCGGGAACTACTTAAACAATTTCAGTACATTTTATATAAATAAAATAAATTTTAATAAAGTTTTACCAATAGCTAAACTGTAAATAGACCGTTTGAGAAAAAAACTAACTTAATAAACAATTAAATTTAAAAAATCAAAAAACCCGACTGAGTAAAAAGTGAACTAATTAATTATTTCTCACCAATGTGAAACTACTTTTTTTTTCAATTTCTACTATTAGCTCACACTCTCGCTATATATAAGGTTAGTTGGGGTAACTGGAACCACGAGGTAACTGGGCCATAGGCTATTTTATAAAAAACTGTTGGTGTTTTTTAAGTTTTAGCTTTTGTGAACAATGCCCCTTAATCTCTATACTTCCTAAAACAACGTGTATCAACTCAATCATAACTCTCACTTTGCTGTGATAGGTTTTCAAAAATTTACGTTTCTTTTTTTAAAAACAACGTCTATAGGGTTGAACTTCCTCGGCTGATTATTAAAATACAGTAAGTACTTTTATTAAACAATCATTTTTTTTTTTTTTTTTTGAGATTAGACATATAACTACATTAATATTATTAGGTATCTATACATATTTACTTCATGTTTCAAATGTAAACCCGGTGTCCCAGTTACCGCATAGATTTTTCAAGAATGGAGTAACTGGGACATGCTGGATCCAGTTACCCCAATAGTTATAAATATTTTTTTTGTGTTTCTCTTACTACGGGAAGTAAATTTCTTCATTGTTTTTTGCTCACAATAAAGAAAATGATAGAATACCTTATTAAAATTATGTAATGAAATTTTAAAAAAGCATATTGAGTGGTATCAAACCAAATTTCTTGGCCCCTTGAGAGGCGGTGATGCCGTTATGGCATCACTTAATTTTAATTCCTATTTGCACATTGGCACCTGAATTTTGTAATGAAAATTTCACCTTTATTAAGTACGCGAAAATATACTTTTACTTGTTTTCAGATAGATTCTCTTGTAAATATTAGTGTCATTAAATTATTTCAACATTTTACGAATGCAAGTACCTTGCCCCTGAAAGCGAGATAGCCAGACCTTGAAATTGTACTATACACAGGGGTCTCATTCTATAGGGAAACTTTTATCGTTCCTACCACTATTTTGAAAATAATATCTTCATCGCACCTTTCTGTAAGGGTTCTGGTTGGAACAATAAAATTTTCCCTATATAATGCGACCCCTGGATAAAGTACTTAAGTACTTACGTAGCCGCTTGTTCATAGATTTACCTTGCTATTTTTTTCCTTAAAATACCCATGTGACTTTTATACTTATTATCTATACTAAAGTACATAAGTACTTCCTTAAGTTTTATGTTTTTGGTATAAATAAATCTAATATTTTCACTTTTAGTGCTTTTTTTAGACACGTTGACAGCAAAGGTTTCCCTTACAACGTTGTTTATTGACATATAATTTACATGATCTGCCCGGTTTAAATTTTTTTAAGTTGTTTACACTTTTTCAAACAGGACCTGATATCCGATATGAAAAAATATGAACGCGTGTGGAACATAGACCCCCCTGGTCCAGTTATCCCATTTTTTGGGGCAACTGGACCCATGAGGAAAGAAAGATGAAATATGCATATTTTTATATTTTTAAATATTAAAATGTAATTTTGAGCATTTCTGTCTGATAGAGAGAACCTAACTGAACACATTTACAGAAGTTCAGACTTTAATTCAAATGAACATTAGTTTTTTGAAGCTGAATTGTCAGAACCTCCAGAGTCACGTTGTAAAATCATGTCCCAATTGCCCCAACTAACCTTATCTTGTTTAAATTTTCAATCATTAATAAAATACTTATCATTCATCCAATCAAGTTCAAATAAATTTTTTTAAACTTGTAGTGGATGACACTTGATGTTAATCCAGTTTTTTTTTCAAATATTAATTTATTAATTAAATTAAATTAATTAATTTTAAATAATCAAGAGAGCCTCCTTCTTGATCAAGGTCTTTTAAGACCGAGAGAGCCCTCTTCTTGATCAAGGAAATTTAAGTGCCACTCAAGACAAGAGGAAAGAAGAATGGGAGAAAAAAAGTTCTCTCATTGACCTAAGTAGGAATTGACTTAATATATATTTTTTATATTACTTGTTTATATTAATTACCCATTTTTTTTATTTACTTGTATTGATAACTTTTAAGTTGTGTTTAATGGTTAGTTCCTATCTATAAACACTGTTTTGATGAGGTCTATAGATGTCTATGATGATTAGAGTTGCAATAAAGCGAGATATCCCCAATACATGCACAACTTCCAGGTCGTATAATATTTTAACGGAGCTTGTGATTGTAAAATAGACAATGAAACATCGTCTTCATTTTGAAAGACCTATCCAATGATAGGCCACTGAATAGGGTGCGTACATTTTTTTTTCGTCTCTACCACCATTTTGTATTTTACGGCGGCCATTTTTAATTTATAAAAACAAAACCTAGCCTATAACCACCGGGCCGTTAAGACGAATTGATAGAGACCTCATTCATTAAAATCCATCCAGCTGTTGGGCTGTTTCGAGGGTATAAAGAAATCCACATACACAGATACTCGTGAAACACATAACCCTTCTTTTCAGTCGGGTAAATATACAGCAGTTACGGGTCTCTCATTATCGGTTTTTATTGAATGAACGTTAAGAACAAATGAATTCATTTCACAGAAAAAAACAATACGCTATAATATCAAAAAAGTATATTTATAAATAGTACTGGCGTCTAGATTGCCACTAGAATCTCCGTTTTTCAGTCCGTTTTTTTTACAGTGTAGCTATTAATGTTGATTGATTTAATTATTTCTGATTTATACATTTTTAATGTCATTCCACTTAAGATCGAGTAGAATTAAGTTCGAATGACAACAAAAGATTCATATTTTTGAAAATCAAATGTAGTTTTATTTCCGGAGATATGCATCACATATAAAGATGAAGATGTAAATTATCTATACTATAAAGTACAAACATGTCCGTCCATAATGCTGTCGTCATGTTGAGAATGGCAACGGTGAACGATTAAGTTTCACTTTTTCAATTTTCAGTATGCGATTTTTTAAAATCCTGAACATCGCAGATTTTCGATTTTCACACCATCGTAAAGGGAAAAATATCTATTTTGAAATGCGTTTTTTTGAAAATCGTATCTGAATTAACGGATTTATTTTGGTTTTTAAAATAATTTTCAAGCATGAGTTTTTTAAATCTATTTGCAATTAATATAAATAATTCAGAACTTGTCTCCAACTAATTTTCCATAACGAAATTAAAACTTCGTGAATAAAGGAATAAAACAAATTTAATATATATGTAATCAAACAATTAAAATTTTTATACCGCCGAATTAGGGAAAAAATGTACTTAAAAAATTGTTTTAAATAGATAGGTTAAGAAATAGAGTTGCTCGTTGCAAGAAAACTATTAAAGTAAAAAAGAAAAATAATTGCTCATGCCAAAAGAAAAAAAAAAGGGGGAAAGTTAAAATATTTTATATTTTTCAAACAGATCCACAAAATTCTATTAATATATATATAGAGCGAGATAATGTAGAATGTCATACATATGTATTGACAATATTTCAAACTAATTGGAGTAATTTAAAACCTCCATTAACTCCATCGATTTTAACATCCATAACCCTTAAATGTGCGATTTTTTATTTTGCTTCGAAAAAATTATATATGATTCTCTGAAAGGTTTATTACACTGGATAAATATTGAAAAAAAAAAAATCAGAGATGCATTTTTCATATAATACGTCAATTTTTTCTTCTGTTGCACATCTGCAATACAAGTAAAAACTACTGTCGTGTGGCTGTTTTACGCTAAAATACTGCAAATTAGTAAATATTTTAATAAGTATGTCTCCAAATACCTTATTTTATATAATTATTTATTTTATAAGACTTAACATTTAAACCTTAAATTGGCATGATAGAATACATTTTAGAAATTACGTAGTTCAGAGAATCTGACTTGACACCAGAAAGTTTCAATGGTTCATTTCACTTTATTGAAATACGAAATGTCTGTTATTCATTAAAGCAAACATTGCTATTTTAATTTTCTGGTGTCAATTAGATATATACGAATAAAAAAGATCCATTAAATTCAAAGGACTGTTGTTTGCATATATGCCACGCTGCGCACTAAAGGGTTAAAACACAAGGCTGTTTTTTTTAGTGTTGTGAGCTTTCTACTGAACCAATTTTGATAATTTTTAAAAATAAATTCAGTTTATTTTTAGATGTACTCGCACTAGTTACTTTTTAAAATATTCCCATTTTTAACACTTTCCAACAAAGTTGAAAAGTGTTTATGACTTCGGTTTGTCTGTCCGTCTGGCCGTCTGTCCACGCTCTAACTCTCGTAAATATGCTCGGATCGTTCTGAAATTTTTAGATGTTAGTGACCTCTACCATAGCACGTTCCCTATTTCAAATGAAGTTTGTAGCATGTTTAGTTCATTTACACGGACAGTCAAAAGGTTTTCGTTACATGACGGCCAATGGGAAAAAATCGTTTCAAATGATTTTTAATGGTGTTACACTCTTTCAAACGGAGGAAAATTGATATTCATTTATGAAGCCCACTAAAATATGCATTCTGTTGAATATGCGGTGCAAAAAATAGTTATTGTTCATTTACAG
Source organism: Maratus speciosus (assembly GCA_963932465.1). Lineage (NCBI taxonomy): Eukaryota > Metazoa > Arthropoda > Arachnida > Araneae > Salticidae > Maratus > Maratus speciosus. Next base: position 13,240,402 of record OZ010791.1, on the reverse strand, counting down.
GGCCACACAAAAGAATTCCGTTCATAATGGTATACAGGAAATTGTTTGCGGTGTATTTGAAAAGATTTCACATACTATATTGTATCCGAATTACTGTATATTAGTAATGATTGCTCGAAATGCATTTTTAATTATGATATGCGCTTTTTTAGGGTTTCGTTCATCTGACGAAACCCTATTCGTCTCGCTCCTCTGTCTGTCCGTCTGTCACACAGCCCGTTCTCAGAAACTATACATGTTAGAGACTTGAAATTCTGCATACTTATAGCTGAACACCACACATCATACGACAAATCATAAAATTTTGAAAAAGTCGTACATTGGGCTCCCACATGTGTATTTTAAACAATTCTTTCTAAGTGAGCCCCTAACTAGGTTGGAGGCGTGAAATTTTGCATACTTATAGCTGAACACCTCGCATCAAATGACAAATCATAAAATTTTTAAAAAGCCGTACATTTAACCCTTTGGGCTCCCACATGTGTATTTTAAACAATTCTTTCTAATTGAGCCCCTAACTAGGTTGGAGATTTGAAATTTTGCATACTTATAGCAGAACACCTGAGACCAGGCGACAAATCATAAAATCTTGAAAAAGTCTTACGTTTCACCCTTTGAGCTACCACATATGCATTTTAAGCAATTCTTTCTAAGAGAACCCCTAATTAAGTTAGAGACATGGATTTTTGCATACGTATAGCTGAATACCTCAAACCACACGGCAAACCATAAAATTTTCAAAAAGTCTTATATTATTTACTCTTCCGGGCTCTAACTTGTGTATTTTAAGCAATTTTTCTAACCTCCGCCCTTTTCACCAGGGGAGTACTTTTCCAACTTTTGCCGACACCCCTTTGCCCATTTTTTCATATTATGCACCATAGCCTTACATATTTTAGTTCCACTTTTTACCGCCAGGGGGCGCCTACTTATCTCGGGTGCTATCGCCCAATCCCCTCGACTAATATATCTACGGGTAGTCTATAAAACGGAGTTTCGTTCGGATAGAGGTTTGTTTAGAATAGAGTGCGCCCCTGGTTGCGAAATGTGGAACTAGCAGATTTTTCAAAAGAATAAAGTGTTTTGAAAGGAATATTAAACGAAACCCTCTGTGCGATCTGTGATCGTACTTACCTACTTGTTCACTATAATTATGCATACTATAAAGTGCGTATAAATGCTATAGTTCATATACAGAGCTACAGAAATGAATTCGTAAAGGTTATTGAGTATGAGCATAAATTGCTTAAAGGTGGGTTTTAAAGGAGTTATGCATTTTTACGCTGAAGTGAATTTAGTATACTAAGAAATATTTGTAGAATATAGATAAAATGATATACAGGGCCACGCAAAGAGTTGGATACATGGCCGTCTATGGGTGATAATTTCTGGAAATGTAATTTCAGTAGTTTTAAGCGTGTTTTATTTTTAATTAAATTTTAGCTAAATAGTGGCATGTAATAAAGGTACTAAGTAAACTACCGGGCTGTACAAAAGTATTCAAGTATGTTTCCATCTATTAGTATAAATTTCTAAAAGATGAATTTCATCCTGTTATGCATTTTCTTGCTAAGCTAAATTTTCCCATTATATAGTATATATATCAACATACAGATCGAATACAGGGCTGTTCAAAAGAATTGGAATACATATTTGGCTATGGGCGGTAACTACTGAAATCAGACTTTTAAATGTTTACTTAGTTATCTTTTATTTACCTTATTTCCCTAAGTAACGAAATTTCGTTAAAGCTTTCAGGGAGTGTTGGAAAGTGTTTCATAATCTATGCTGTATACATGATTTTCTTACTTGTTATTTCTTAATTTTAATTTTTAAACATTTTTCTGAAATTTCTTCGCCATAGTGGCAATTTATATTATTGCAAAGAAAAAGGAAATAATGGGAATCGCCATATCTTTACTGATTCCATTTCCTCGTTATAATTTTAAATAAATTTGTTTTAATGTGGAGCAAAAAATGACGTTACTTTTAAAAATAAATAAATAAATAAACACGCATTTTTCCTCATATATGAATCTGTTACAATTCAATGTTTTTTCATTCCGCTGATACTGAGTTAAAACGCTAATCTCAGATGGGGTAAAATGCTTCATTAGGTGAAAATGACGTTACAGTAAAAGAAAACGAGTATTTTCTTTGGTAAAATTAAATATATTTCTACAAATGCGTCTAAAAGAATACATTTCTGAATTCTGTATGTACTGAGAATGGAATCTCAATTCAAGCGAATGAATGTTCACAAGCAAAGTTGTAGCTTGGAACTATATTTGTTAACTACCTGACCTGCCTTGCGTTGCTCGGGGCCGTTATAATAATCTAAAACAAAGCTCTCAAGTTTATATCGTTTTATATCTTTGGAAAATATTTCGTTTCGGGAACTCCCACTGACTTCAGCAGCATAAAGTGTTTCCAATGATTTTAGTTTCCGGAGCCTCAATACCATCGGCAGCGTCTAATCTGTTGCCTATATGTGTTCCCAACAAACCTCTTTCCGAACGAACCTGTGACATGGCTCCCTGCTGCCTAGGCAGCGTATACGGAGAGTGCTCCGCTCACGCCGTAGCCAATCGAAAACCAAGTTGAATGATCCAAACCCAGTAGTAAACGAGGCCCATAGAACCAGAGATAAGAATACGCCCTCTGACGATGGAAGGTGGAACTAAAATATGTAAAACAATCGTAAGCTAAGTTGAATGAACCAATTTCTGTTTAAATTGAGTCTATAGAAACCGAGAAATAAATGCGCCGTTATCGTTTAAAAATGGTGGTATTAGAAGTCTAAGATAAACTTTCATAATGCAGAAAGTAGCTGAATAGTAATCTAAGCTAAAGAACGAATTCCTCTTCAAATCGGGCTCATAAAAGAATGCGTCCCCAACCGGTGCATTTGCACCCTTTGTAAATTTAATGAATTATCTTTAACCTTAGCGCGATATTTAATTTACGGATGAAATTTGAAATCCCTCACATCTCTAAAGTTAACCACTTAGGATTAACAGTAACGCGATTTTTATATTACGGCTGTAGTAAACGTAAGTTGATGCCGAAAAAGAAGTTTAATATTCGAAAAAGGTGCTAGAAGAGGTAAAAGGAAATTTTTTATCATTTTATAAAGTAACCGGAGAACACAAGAACTATCTCCAAGAAAATTGCTGGCAAAATCGGATCATTTTTAAAGAAGGGCGCCAAGAATGCGATTAATATGCAAAATTCGTGGTAGCTGAAGTCTCAGATTGTTTTATTTATTTTTATTATTATTAATTTATTTTGTGTGTGTATTCGTTCATGTAATAGCTGGAGGACGTACTAAGTTGTTAGGGTAAAAAAAAGCTACTCAATCGAACCATCTTTAAGGGAGCTATAATAGGGGTCCCAAAAGGGGCCAACTAATAGTTGAGAGCAGGGGCCTAAGATGAAAACATGTTAAAAGGTCCTAATACGTACTTAGCGCTTTAGATTTTCATTTAGTCAAAATTAAGCATAAGATATGAATTAATCGTTAAAATAACATTTTAAAGAAATGCGCAAAAAAAGGGGGTGCTTAAAAAAGGCCCTAGGGACCCAATAAAAATATGAGGGTGTTGGAGCGCAGAGAGGAGTCCAAGACTCCACTGTAAAGCTATGCATTGAGAGGGTGACACAATTACAGAGTGAAAAATGCATGGCGCACGATAAATTCAAAGAGCCCCGGACCGGGCCCTAGGAGACCAGGATCTTAACTGAAATGGAGAAACGGGGGGGGGGGACCAAATGGAAAAAAGGGCCTCAAAAAACGAAGATCGGATTAAAAGAGGCAATTTATTAGCAAATAAGGGCATCAAAAATTCAAGGGTTGCAGGGGGCAGGGTCTTAGCTGCAATGTAGTTGGGTATAAGAAAGATTTTTATTACTGTGTAATGTAGCCGGGGGACGATAGAAGTATGTTAAAGGAAATTGCAAGACAGTCGGATCATTTTTAAAGAAGCTGCACCAAAGGCCCCAAGAAGGCGATTAATATTCGAGCCTTGATTTTCCAAGCGTAAATACGGGTTAGGTTCCCTTAGAAAGACCCCCACGGAGGGCACTACCCCCCTTGGGCCTATATCCCTCGTGCTGATAATTGGCCGTCATAAACACAACCAACCAACCTAAAAACGAATCTGACCATCACATTTATTGGGTGATCAGTGTGTGATAGACAGGGGCCTCGCTAAGGGAGGGGAGCTCCCCCCCCCCCAAACATTCGCGCATGTTATTACACTTGGCAAATTTACAAACTTAATTGGCAAATTTGTTTAAAACTTTAATAAAAACTATAATATATTTTCTATTTCTGATAGACTTGGCAAAAATTACAAAACTAATTGGGAATATTATTAAACTTTTAACAAATAAGAACTATATTACATTTTCTAACTGTGGTAAGTTGGCAAATACTAAAATTTGACTTGGCAATTTAAGGTTCTCTCCCCAACCTATAAAAAGTCTTAGCGATGGCGCTGAGTACAATTTAAAGTTCTAGTTTTCACTTTTTTTTTTCTCTTTAAAACACTTAGTCTTAGTGGAACACTTGTTAGAACTAGAGTGGGATGAGGTAAAATTTAAAAAAAATATCCTATATATTTTTTTTAATGTGTGACTATAGGTAATTTGTTTGAGGTAAATTTATGTAGTTAATATTTCAAGATATTGTATTAATTTTAATGTAATTATTTTAGGATTTTTTCCTAATCTCTTCTGCTGGTCTTAAATCTTCAACACCTTTACTCCCTTGGCGCTTTTGTGCGTCGCCCGCACATACGGCACACTGGTTCGGTGCGCCCCTGGTCTGGCGTTGACATTGTTGCAATAGCAAAGGTTTGGCAAATATTATTTAAAATTGTGAATTTCGGTATTTACTAAATTTTAAATTTCTTTTTTCATAAAATCTGGCAGGTTATTTTGGTTTTTGGCAATTTCTGAAAAAAAGGGGGGGGGGGAGCCTGACTTGTGATGATGGATTCACTCTGAAATATCAAATTCCTTGATTCCTCCCCCTCCCCCCCCTCTCTACCCTAGCCTCCCTTAAGGTTGTTCTTAACTGCTCTGCTCAACAAGCGCAAAACGTTTTGACACATTTACAAATTCATTTTTTAACGGAAAGATATAAAATTGGAAAGCCTGACCCTGGAAGCGATTTGGAGTCGAACTGTGTTTTCCTTTTTTTGCTAAATAAATTACCTATTGAGTTATAAGCGATTTTGATCGCGTGACAAACACGTTTTTCACCCTTTCTTGGGTGGATATTCTTCTTTCACGCGGAAATTCGGTTCAAAACGTCCACTTTGACACTATTTTCTGAAAGATCTATTGCGTTTGCTAAAAAACGGACAAAACAGCTCGATTAAATGGTTTCTGAACAACACATGCTAGTTTCATGCATTTCCGAATAAAAATAAATTAAAATATGTCATAAAGTTGCCCTTTTGCATTTGAGAACAGTCTTAACCCGGGAGCAGTCGCATGGGGTGTAACATATCCCGGGTGCGTACGCGTACGGTTTTTACGACGGTCACCACTATTTAAAAAAAAAGTATTCTTCAACTAAATTTATTTCAGAATTTATAGACTTTGTAATGTTACGATTACTATTTGTATTTATTGGTGACAAAGTAAAAACCTTTCATACTCTGGGTATCTGCGACTTCCCCCGGGTTAATTGACTAGCATACAGCGTATGTCTTCGTACTTCGTATATCCTTCACTACAGCCCCCTTCCCCTCCCTCCTCCCCTTGCAATATGCTTTTGATCTGCAATTGAAACGTTCACGTTCTCTCAGATAACCTCTGCAATAACAACAAAAAAAAAAAGGAAAAAGATAATAATATTAAAAAAAAATGTCTGTCACAGCGAGTGTGTCAATTAAAAATCGGAATATTTTTCCGTGACCTTGCACATCCGCGTGCGGTCACGTGACCTGATAAAAACCGGGAAGAAGTGCTTGATTGTTGTCGTAAGTAGTGTAGTGATTGCAGACTGCGAATTACAGCAGTCGACGGTAGCTGGTCGAAGGAAAAAGCATGAGCGAAACTTCGAAGTGCACGGGTAAGTTTTAAACGAAAAAGATTTTTGTAATCGTTATAAATTTGAAAATTTACTCGTTTGATAGACCTCAAATATAGCTACGTCTGTGTATTGTTTAGACATTACGGGCGGGCTCCAAAATCACATGTTTTGAGAAAAAACAGCTGTTTTCGATACACATTTTATATCATTATATCGCCAGTTTGTATTCTAAAGCAAATTTCAGGGTATTAAGACTGGAGAAAATAAAAGGGAAAAAAACACTACTGTCTTCCATGTTATGATAAAAGGGAGCGGGGGGGGGAATCAACCTTTATCAAGTTTGTCTAACTTGTATAACCAAAACACCTCCTGGTCCTTCCATTGTAACTTACGTTACATTTAAAGCAATTTACTGCAGTAATTTTAGTAATATAACACCAAAAAAATTTCAATCGTAAACTTGACATAATTTGTTAATTAAACCTATCCAAAGCTCAATTTGAATGAAAATTACCTAGAAAGTGAAAATGATATTTTTTATGGTAACGTATGTTCCTTTTATATAATAATTATATAACTAGATAAGAATATAATAAATATAACTACCAGAGTTCAATAAATAAAACAAAAATTAGATGATAAATTTCGTCTAAATTGAGTTTTAAATAGGTTTAATTAACAAATTATCTCAACTTTATATTTTGAATTCTATTTTTGGTGTTATATTACTAAATTTACTGAAGTAAATGGTTCTAAATGTAACGTAAGTTACCATGGAATGACCAACCTATTAAAAAGTCATACTGCTGTGGAAAGTCTTTTTCGACTGTTTCATTTTTGAAAATACAGACTGTTAAAAACACATTGAATCTAGTTTTAGATTGACTCCAGCAGATCTTGTTTTTTGAGATATTTCCATATTTCGATTGATGCAAATTTAAGGCATGAATCAGATTGGCTTTTTTGTTTTATTTTATGATTACTGTTTAGTTTACAAGAACGTTGTTTCTGATCTACTGACATGTGACCGTGAAATAACGTGCCTAATTTGCATATTTTTCTAATGTTTCTTCACACCCAAATATTTCTGCTACACGAGTACACTAATATGTTTCTAAACCAGTTTCTTTGCGCTCATTTCAAATCTAGTATCTGTTTGCTTCTATCACGTCTAGTTTTTGTTCAAAAAAGCCAGAAATCGCGTTTTAGGTTTCTTTGGTATGTACATCAACTAGTTAGGATAGATTCTACTTTTTTTTTTTTTTTTTTCGATGAATGTAAATTGTTGTCTATGTATGAATTTGGCACTGTTCACCCTTCTCAAAAAGAGGTACACGCACCTAAAAAGCATCTTATAATATTAAGCTTGTGTCAATACCGTACAAAAGTAGAAATTTATTTTACTCAAAAACGAGTCGTGATATGAGGAAACGGATTGCAGATGTGAAATCAGCATGAAAATCTAGTCTAGAAAAATATTACGTCAACTCTGCGGCGACTATTTTAACCCTTTATTTACTTTATTTATCAAGTAATTTCTTCACCTCGATCATTATCTCCTTTAATATCTGAAGACAGACTGGAATTTTTAAATAATAATAATGTGAATTTTAGATATGTTTTTTTTTTTCATTAAAACTGATTAAATAAATCGATTATTATAACTTTTTTTGTAAAATATTTACAAAAATAATCAGATTAATGCAGGGGGGTTGTTCTCTACAATACTTGCAAATTTTGCCAAGCAGTCTGACTTGAATGATACATGTGTAAATTTTCATAAAAATTAAATAAATGGTAAGAAATTAGTCAATTACTGAAGATTTTAATAGCAGCAGAAATCGTTTTAAAAATTTGACTTAACAAAAAAAATAAAATAAAAATTTGTGGAAAAAAAATAAAAAAATGTGAGGGAATGATGAAATAAGACATTTTTACTAGTTGTAGGGGAAAAATGCAATATTATGAAGAAATCCAAACTGTTTCCTAAAGGAAACAGTAACAGAGCAACACTTAATATATATAATGTATGATAAAATTAAAATTTTTGATATTTGTAAAAAAAAAAAATGAGTATTCAGTGTGAGGGAATGACTGCTAATAAAAACGCTTCCAGATATATTGACTGAAATTTTTTTTTGAAAAATTAACAAAATCTTGCATCACCAATTTATGTTGCAGGACTGACAAGTGCTCAAAATGGCTTCTTCTCTGTGAAGGATGCTAGACTGCTACTGATCTTTAGTGGTAGATATTTGAGATAATAGCAATGTGTGAGGGAATGATGGTCCAACAGGGGGAAACATATAATTGAGTAGATTATACAGTCGAACCTCTATTTAACGAAGTCGCTAAATCCCGGAAAAAAGTTCGTTATATGGAAAATTCGTTAAATAGAGATTCACCTTTTAAAATACTTTAAACTACATAAAACAGATTTTAAATTCATAATCATTAAATATTGTTACTAAAAGTAATTAATCACATTTTAATAAATTATATCGATTTGTTTTATTTATTTTACCACCAATATCCATCATCAATTCATTTTTTCCATGTGTTTAAATCTCTGAAATCTGCAAGGAAAACAAAACATTGTCCGGGAATACACTGTACTTTCTGTTTAAAGTAAATAGTTTTACATTAAAATTAACGAATTTTAATGACATTATCGTATTTATTATTATTATAACAAATAATTTTAACCATACATTAACATATGCGTCGTTAAATTTAATTTCTGATAAGCTCTGTTAATTTTGCCTGTGTTTTTTTCTTTTAAAATATTTCTCTCATAATACGTCTCGCATCTTTGCAATGCACCAAAACCCCCTTCATGCGTATTTTCTTCTAATTATAATCCGCGTCGGATTCTTTCAAATGATTCTAGCATTTCATCATACGAACTTTTGTTAATTCCTGCATCATGTTCATTTCCATCATCACCATATTCGTCTTCATCGCAATTCATTGTTGTATTGTTTTTATTTTTCACACTGTCGAAAATATCCAATTTGGATAGTGTTTAAGAGGTCTTAATTTCAGAATTAAAAGAAATACAATCATCAATCAGCACATCATGGTTAATTTCTTCTTTTTTCTCATATGTATCCACATTGTTTTAAAGTTACTCTAAGGGATTATCGTCTCCGTCTTCCGTACTTACCGAATTCTCACTGTTGACAAAGAAGGAGCCTTGTAAAACCAGTTCAAGGCCATTGAACATCATAAAATGTGTTTAAACAAAGAATAAGTTTGAAATGTCCAGAAATATTTTGAGAAATGTGGAGAAAAAAAAATTAGATCACAAGAAAAAGTTCGTTAAATGGAGAATGCACTTCGCTATTTGGAGGTTATTTTACGAAGAAATTCGCAAAATATTCTTGGTTCCAAGGAAAAGTTCGCAAAATAGAGGTTCGTTAAATAGAGGTCCGACTGTATAATAATAGTAAAAAATAATATTTTTATTATTTTCTGTAATATACCAAATAAGAACTTTATTTTGCTTATTTTTATTTCTGGATGGAAAGAAATAGGCATTAAAATAGGGTAGTACAGGTGGGGGAAAGATGAAGGAATGTTTGCATGATGTATATTACATTTTTAAATACTAAATTTATTTATTTTTAAATTTTACTTTCTGTCCCTAATAAACTATGTTTAGATCTTCTAATAAAAATAAAAATAAATAAAAATGTAATGAAATTAAGAGCATTTATATGACTGGGAAACACTTTTTGCACTATTGTAGAGAATAACCCAAGGGAATACAAATTTTTTTTCGCGGGTGGGGGGGGGGGGTATGTTTGGGGAGTATTTTTTCAAATACTTCCCAACCTATAATTCAAAAATTTCCCAACGTGAAACAAATTGCTCTATTTTCCAACTAAAAGGGTATGTTCAATGTGTGTTTAATGATAAAGATACTTACATGCAAAAAAAGAAAAAGAAAATCTTTCCAACGAAAATTGCTGAAACTAAAAACATAAAAATTATATTTATGGGTTCATTTAATGAAAGTTTTTGTCTTCAATTGTGTACGAGTCGTAATCGTACTTCATATGAAAGTAGCCTCCTACTTTTAGATTTTTGAGACAGGAACGAAGTTTTGGAGGAAATGTATTAGAGACACTGTTGATGGACAACAGTAGAGAAATTCAAGTCTGGTAGATGTATGATATTTTCGTAGCACAGAGGAACATAATGAGAAATTGAGTCTGGCTGCTTTTTGTATTTATTTTGAAAGTTTAACTATTTTACTATTACAGAACTCAGAGGGGTAGTCAGCAAAACAATATATACATTTTTTTTTTTTTTAAGAAAAAGTGTTTCAAAATCTATAATTTCCCAACTGTAAGCTCAAATTTTCCAAGTTCACATATATTGGAGGGGGGGACATAACCCCCCCGGCGCGACGCCTCTGGATTAATAAACCAATAATACTTTTATGGAAATACCACAATTCTTATAAAAGCAACATATTTAAATGTATTACGATCCTCTGTGTAAATGGAAAGACTTTTGCTGTAGAAAATGTTTCATATAACCTAACAAGAAATAAAAAATCATGCGTCAAGCATAGTTTATAAAACACTTTCCAACACATTCGGAATAATGATGATACAAAACGGCACCGTCTAATAACTTAAAACGTTATGTCTCATTCAACCTATGGAAACGCATAATACATTTGAAAACACAAATTCAGCTGTTCTCATCTACAATCGGAAAGTTATTCGAATTCTTTGAACAGCCCTGTATAGAGTGTGTTGCCGTATTGTATAATAATCATCTTGTAGTGAAATTCAGTTATTCATATCAATCCCAATACATTTGAAATAGCGTCATGTCATTAAAATACACTGCAAACGATTTTTCTCCATTGACTATAATGCAACGGAGTACCTTTGAGTGCCCCTGTCAATGAACTATTAATCCTACATACTTCCTATACAATTCCAAACATGCTTGGGTGGCCCTCCATAACGTTTATCAATTGCATGAAAATCAGTCTAGTGACGGGAGTGAGAGCGTGGTCAGACGGACCGAATGCATAAACACTTTCAACTTTGTCGGAAAGTGTTAAAAAGAAAAACTATACGTGTGTAAATGATTAAGAAAATTGTAACTTTTTGAAAATAATTAGCTTCGACTGTTTCTCTACGAAATCTACATTTGATCAGCAGAGTATTTTGTGTGGGAAAAAAAATAAACTTTTATTAATAGAGTAAATAAATTTTATATTAAATTTTCTTCAGTGATATTTAAAAGTTCCGCCAGTGCATAAAGGCATAAAGTTGATAGTAATGTAAACATTATAGACCACTGAAAAATATGCAAAGTAGGCTTACAGTTAAATAAGACTATGCCGATCGTGACATTTATCTGGAGCAAATAGTCCAGTAGTCATTATCTAGAAAAGCAATTGAATCTGACTTTTATTGTACCTAAAATTTGCATAAAATAGCACAAAAAAGCTTAAATTTGCATAAACTTTAATATGCAAATTTCTCAAAAACTAGGTCACTTGGAGAAAAACGGAAAACATTCGGAATCGGCGCAAAAAACTGATCTAGAATCAACTCATTTCAGTTCTGTGATAGAACCCTTGTTGTCCAGTAGGGTGGGCCGAAAAAAACTTTTTTTTTATTTTCGATGATGGGTAGTGCGAAAAAGTGGCCTCTAGTGGCACCAAGTTCACACAAAAAATTTGAGATTTTTAGGACAATTCTTATATTTGCCGCTTTTGGCTTAAAGTTTTGCTAAAATGCTGATTTTTGAACTTATTTAGCAAAAATTTTAAAAATGTTAAATTAAATTTTATTTTGATTGTATTTACTTGAAAAGGCATATTTAATGTGCTAAATGTTTAAACATGCTCTGATTATGCACTATTTTTTTTGCTATGTGCTTTTAAAATGTACAGCTTTTAGCTTGTTTTGCGTTCGGTACCAACGCAAAACAACCCAGAACTCAACGCGAGGAGGTAGCTGTACTGTGAGTTCTACCCGCCCTCCTACCCACAGAATATTATATATTCAAAGTGCATACCTTTTTAGGTTACGAAGTCCTTCTTAGAAATGAATTTTGGCATCTTTTTCTGCGCTTGCAGTTTTGCTCTAATGAAGGCATCTCTTCCTTCACTCCCACATACCTTTGATGCAGCTTCTGTAACAATTTTAACGACTCTTTCCACAGCCTGGGAGTGACTTGGAAAGCAGATTGATGCTTTATCCAACATAGATCCTAAAATTATGTTTTCTTCAGTTTCTTCTAATGAAAGAGTTTTTGTTATAGGAGGCTCGCTGATTTCGGTGGCCACCGAGTCGATGGAATCATAGTATTCCGTTGCTTTAAAGTTCAGCTTTGGAACCTGAAACTCTCGCATTTTGTTGGGTTTTATCTTTTTTAAATTGTGGCATTTTTTTATTCTTTCCCATGCCATTCTTCTAATATCTATGCTATCATCGGTTGCCATTGCTATCAGTAAATTTTCGGGATGGCCATAGTATCCATTTGTCTGTACAACTGAATGGACTGACTCTTTTAGCTCATATGAAACTTCAAAAGTTGAATAATCTACCGCAGATGTTTAGGCCCGTCCGCGCAACCTGGCCTTTTCCTTACAGAAAACCACACTGGCGCATAAACTTTTATCACGTACTGCGCGAGATATTTAAGCGCTTCATCAGGATTTCAACTACTAATGTACAAGCGTAAAATTCTGCAGGCAGTTGTGATCCATCTCGATTGCACAATTGGTCCAGGTTTTCTGTTTTCCAGCCCTCGAGGACACTCCGCTTGAAACCGCTGCACAAATATCAAATAAATATTTTTGATTTGTACTCAGATCTTCAGTCTTTTCCATTTCTGATGTCCATGAAACAGCAATAGGTTCAAACGAAGTGACACGTAGATTTTCGCACCCTGTTAGCCTAGAACCACTTGGGCTGGCAAAGGACTCGATATTGATGACGAGATTCTTATCTTTTTGTGTCACAATTCCTGCATCTTGAAGCACGGAGGAAGCTATTAACGCAACTTCCCCCTCTGATACACCAATCCAAAATGCGGCGGACGCTGTGTGAGACATGGATATGCGTTTAGAATTGTCTGCCTTTGAAGGGCCTGGTTCAAAATCAGATTCAGTCCAATTAATTGCTTGAAAGCTCCCACTACTTGAATCTTCCAACAATATATCTGTCTTCCATCTGGATCTAACTCTACTCGTTGAAGCCTTTGTCGCAGAACCACTATTCCTCGTTGAAATTGTATCCCTTTTCATTTTCCGCGATATTTTCTTTGCAAGAGTTTTGCTTGTTTTTAAATCAATATTTCCGATAAACATTTTTCGAACAATTCTTTGATCCTTCAAGAAGTTTACCTCTCGATGTGGAGCTTTACGCCTGATGTCGCAGCTACAATCGTTCAAGTCTCTACACTTACAAGCTGCAAGCTGCAAAGAGAGAGAGGTTTCCGCATTTCGTACGAAATCTTCGCGGATCGTCTTGCTTTTAACGCCCGTATTATTACAGGATTTCTTCAATGATCTACACTTATTGTAATAGTTTTTAATCTTTCCGTTAATTGTTCGTTGGGAAACAACTTGTATGGAAGCTTTTATCCAGATTTCGGAAACTTTTTCACCTACCATTTTAATAATATCATCCACTGGTTGAAGATAAATATCTCGATTTTCTTCTGTATCGCTTCGCAACCAATAGTAGCGCATGATGTCAGCATAAGTTGGCAATTGCAAGTCTTTCAATTTGCACGGTGACCCAAAAAGGCTACTTTTCACACTATCACGTGTCTTTACATGACCATGACTTTTGGCACTAGCCATTTCTAAACTCGTCGTAATAAAACGCACAAAACACAGTAATGGGGCGTTAAATGATCCAAAAAGCACTGTATCGCACCAGAAAAAGGTTTTACTTTTACAATGAACAATTGTCGCAGGGAAACTGAGCACTGAAAAATAATAAGCATCCCTTATCGCACTTTCTCTCCTATTGTATTTCCTCCTTCACTCCCCCAACATCCTCCAGATATGTTGTTTAGGAGGGATTCTGCTGCCCGTCACCCAAATATATGACCCTTAAAGCACCAAAAAAAAAAAATAAAGACCAAGACACATAAACAAGACAAAAGAGAGATACCGTTGAAAGATTCAAACAATACATGCAACTTTAGCTCACTTATACGCGAAAGGACTATAAAAATCGTCTAATTTAAAATACACATAGCAATTAAATAATACATTATCAGAGCTTATTTTTGGCACATTAAATATGCCTTTTCAAGTAAATACGATTAAAATAAGTTTAATTGAACATTTTTAAATTTTTTTCTAAAAAAGTTCAAAAATCAGCATTTTAGCAAAACTTCAAGCCAAAAGCGGCAAATACAGGAATTGTCCTAAAAATCTCATTTTTTGTGTGAACTTGGTGCCACTAGTGGCCACTTTTCCGCGCTACCCATCATCGAAAATCAAAAAAAAAATTTTTCGGCCCACCCTATTGTCCAGTGTAGTCGGCGATGAATTCAGAGGTTAGATATTTTACTGTTACTGGTAGAAAAGTCGCCCCTCCTTCGGGAATATTTGATATTTTGCATTTGGTAAGGCAGTGTTAAATTCAGGGGGGTGGCCCGAGGGGAGCATTAAGTTTTAATAATTATTTACTGTTATTTTTTTATTTTATAAGTTTTTAGTTTTTTTCCCTCCCGGAGCAACAAAATGACCCCCCTTTTGGAAGATTTGAGATTTTGTGTTTTCAATGGTGAAAAAGTGCAATCCCCCCCCCCCCCCCGGAACTCTATAATGTCCCCCCGGAGCCACAGAAATCCTTCCCGGCGAAAAATGTCTGAATTCAACACTGTGGTAAGGGTTTAAAACTGCAAATTCTACCCCCGGATGAAAAAATGTCTGGATTCAACGTGGATAGTTTTATGTAACAAAATATTTTTTATAAACTTTTTAGAACTGAACTGAGGTACACACAAATGAATCGCTATTATTTTCCTCATAAAAACTGAACTGTTTTTGGTATAGCTTTTTTTTGCGTTGAAACAACACTAATAAATGTTATTTTCATCTGAGTTTGCAAAATGCCAAGAAAGTAAGAAATGTTCATAATTATTTAACTAAACCCTTTACAATAAAATTTTTTGAGAATTTGCAAAAATTCAATTGTTTGAAGCCCTTAACCACTTCAGAGAATTTTTTTATGGTGAGAAAAAAATGACTTTTTTTTACGAATTATGCATTTTATATTAATAGGAATTCTAAAAGCCAAAAGAAAAAAAGGAGGGGGGCGGGGGGGGGAAACAATAAAAATTCACACACACACACAAAAAAAATAATTATCACATATGTGGTCACTGAATGGTAATTTATAAGTGAAACGATTTCTTATAAAATAAACTAACATTAAATTAAAAAACTAACTAGAAACTTATAAAATAAAAAACTAACAGTAAATAATTATTAAAACTTGATATATTTAATATCTGATATTATTTTTATCAATTACGAACGATTTGTTCAAGTCGTTCAACAACACGGACTGCCGAAAAGTGACTTCACGCTCTTTTTTTATATCTCAAACTGTACATCGGAAATAACATGATCAGTGGAGCCAAACCATAAAATTTTTACTGAGGGATTCTGTAGTGAATAAGTTATTATCCAATTTTTGTTCTTTTTTTTATGGACCGTCATTATGATTATAAAAAATCTAAACGTCCACATAGGTGGACAAGGGCGTGAAGAGGTTAAATTTATTACGTCGCGATGGGAGGTTATGGGGGGGGAGCTCCTACTCCAATATATGTGAACTTGGGAAATTCCAGATTTTTGAAAAACATTTTTTAATAATTGTAAAAAAAGAATTTTTTATTGTTTTGCTGATTAATTTTCTGAGTTCTGTGTTCTTCTGTTACTGAGTTCTGCAACAGTAAACGATTTAAATTATCCAAAAAAAAAAAAAAAAAAAAAAAAAAAGCAGCCAGACTGAATTTGTCATTGTGTTCTTCTGTGATAGCAAAAATATCATACATCTACCAGATCTGAATTTCTCTACTGTTGTCCATCAACAGTGTCTCTAATACATTTCCTCCAAACCTTCGTTCCTTTCTCAAAAATCTCAAAATAATATCATGAGGCTATTTTCATATGAAGTGCGATTATGGCTCGTGCACAATAGAAGACCAAAGTATTTCATTAAATGAACAAAGAATTATAATTTTTATGTTTTTAGTTCCAGTATTTTTCCTTGAAAGGAAATTTTTTATATATAAGTATCGTTATCATTGAACACACTTTGCACATAACATTTCAATTGGAAAATAGAGCAATTAGTTTTAAGTTGGGAAATTTTTGAATTCTCCCCCCCCCCCGGAAAAAAATACTTGTAGCTACGCCCCTGCATTCAATTGATATTTTAAGGGGAAGGGGGGGGGGGGGTTAGTCATTTTATATACATATTTGTGGACCTAAATGACCAGTGCCTTAACCTTTAACTGATGTTACCGGTCTCACAGGCCGGTGCTTTTTTCAATTTTCATAGTTTAACTTGCAAATTTCAGTTTATCTACAAACACTACTGAAATTTTGTTTCGTTTGAAACTTTAGTACCAGATACTTTTGAATAAGGATTGACCGAATACCGAATAGTTTATACGGTGGTTCGGCATGTAAACCGAATATTCGGCTTCGGCCGAATACTTTTAAGTATTCAGCCGAATAATTGCTGATAAGTATTTTCTTAGAAGTAGAAGAATTCTCTTTTAATTAGCAGAAGAATAGGCTAAACAATGAGTTTCAATATTATGTGCATAAGTTCAGAGTTCAGCTGCACTACAAAAAACAAGTCAAAGGCCATTTTTAATTTAAAAAAAAAAATTTTTCCTTCCTAAAATAGTCTACATAGGTGCGAAATCAAAACAACTGTCTACAACAGAGAAAAAAAAAAGTAAGGAAGATGTGAATCTTTCCCTTATCATTTAATTTTTTTTACTTCTACATTAGTTTCTTTTAATTTAAAATTATTTAATGTGTATTTTCTTTAATATACATATCAAATAAGTATATGAGAATTCAACTCTGTATATCTAAGGTGCATATTAAAGAAAATACACACATCAAATAAGTATACCCGTATGCCTATCCTATAGCTTTTATAACCATTATATCAAAATCGCTCAAATTTCTTTTCTTCATCACCACAATGTTAAAATATTAATCAAAATATAAATATTCTATCAGTAATTTGACAGAAAATAGTTAAATGTAAAAATTTATATACCTTTTGTATGTTTAGAACATTCCTATTCAATATGTTTATAATTAGACTTAGACAATCAGCAAGTCAGCTTAACAACATTGTTTCTTTGTATTTGAATGAACTTTTTTTTTTCTGACCATCCTTATCCTTAATAATACCCTGTATAGTTTAATACTTTCATAGGTTATGTTTGTGTATTTACTAGTGATAATAAAAAATAAGTGATGGGTTAATGAATTTTGGAGTGTAAAGAAGTCATTAAATTTTTTTGTGTAATTAGATTTAAGAATAAAAATGTAACTGAATTAAATTATTGAGAATTTAATTTCATTTAAAGCTTATTAAAAAAGCTAATATATGCAAAAATGCGTATTAAAAAGTTTCAAGTATTCGGTTGCCGAATACGAAGCTTCGGTATATACTTCGACCGAAGCTTCGGTAATCGGCAAAATTGCTGCTTCGGTCAATCCCTACTTTTGAATAGGTGAATTTTAATTATAACACTCCTGTACAAAAAGTTTAGTACAAAAACAACATCCTATGAGGTAATCGCGGCTTTTATTCATCTTTCGATGGAGCGGTCTCACAGACCGCTTCACACTAGTTATGTGACATTTTCTGTCACATCAGTTAAAGGTTAAAGTATCATTTTTTTTTTTTTTTAAATACCCCTTCTGTCCTCTAGCGTGACATTTTGTTTGAACTAGGGATGCACCGAATATTTGGTATCTATTCGGTATTCGGCCCTACTACCGAATATTCCGTTAGGCCGAATATCAACCGAATATTCCGTTAGGCCGAATATCAAACTATTCGGTATACTGAATATTCGGCCAGACCGAATACGTAAAAAACATTTTTAAAAACCTTAAAACAACTTCTATTTTTAACTATCAATTAATACAGATATTTAGAATAATTAGAAATAGAATATAGGGCCATTCCATGTTACGTGTGACATTTTGAACAAAAAAATTTCTAATTAATCGAGGATTTTTCAATATATTTCTTATTTAAAAATCCAAACAAAAGTTCTTTATAAAATATACACTTTACCGTATTCTTTTATCAAAAAAACTATCGTTTTGATATAATAGTTATTTTTTAAATAGCTTTTTTAAAACGTTTCGTGTGTGACTTAGAAAAAAGGCAAATTTTGAGTAACGACATTAAATGATATTTCTGTGAGTTTTATTTCCACACATTTGAATTAAAGAATATGGTAATAACTTATTTACCATACCACCTAAAATCACAATTAAAATTAAATTTTAATAAATAATTGAATAAATAAAAATTAAAGCATGCGTTATGTGTGTGACTCTCTGCACGGAATTGCCCTATATTTAAATAAAAGAGAATTTTTTTACATTTTTTTATTTGCTATTTGAAAAGTATCACGTATGAAAATTAACCAATTATGACAATTTTAGTCCCTTCCTGACAAATAAACAGTATATGGCTGTAAAATTTTTCTTCCAGTTCCTTCAAAATTTCACTTTCATTTTAAAATACTTGTTTTAGAATACAAAAAAATTGAATTCATTTGTTTTAACTCAGAGAGGAAACTATCGTCTTCTTAAATAACAATTCAAAGCATAGATTTTTTGTGTGCTTAAAATTTACTTTTAAAAAGATCTTGTTTATCAATATGGAAAGTATGTGTGTTAAATATTATGTAAAATTTAACGTTTTAATGCTTTCAAACTCTGAAATTTAACCTTTAACTGATGTCGCAGAAATTGTCACATAACTAGTGTGAAGTGGTCTGTGAGACCGCTCCATCGAAAGATGAATAAAAACCGGGATTACCTCATAGGATGTTCTTTTTGTACTAAACTTTTTGTACAGGAGTGTTATAATTAAAATTCACCTATTCAAAAGTCTCTGGTGTTAGTACTGAAGTTCCAAACGAAACAAAATTTCAGTAGTATTTGTAGATAAACTGAAATTTGCAAGTTAACCCGGGAGAACTCGCTGCATGAGATTTTCTCTCGCCGTCGTACTTTTTTTAAGACTCTTATTTAAACCATTTTTCATTTTAATTAAAATTTAAAAATGCTATTTCAATTATTTTACCTATTTGTGAGTAAAAGTACTAAGCCAAGCAAAAAAATTATATCAAGAGAATGTAAAGTAAAAGAAAAGCAATTGGACACCGTGAGAGAAATTCTCACTAGCGAGTTCTCCCGGGTTAAACTATGAAAATTGAAAAAAGCACCGGTAACATCCGTTAAAGGTTAAAAGTATTCGGTCGAATAGTTACTATTCGGCTGGCCGAATATTCGGTATTGGGTTCACCTGTTGGCCGAATATTCGGTATTCGGCCAAAATCGCTGTTAGGTGTATCCCTAGTTTGAACAAAAGCAATGAATGTGTATTTGTTACTTTAACTTCAGATCTCAAGTGGTTATACGGAAGTTTTATTTAGTTAGAAGAATAGAAAAAGTTTTTGTCTATTTTAGCAAAATGGATATTTATAATATATAAAATATATATATAAAAGTAAATTTGAAAGCATTCCTATTTTGTGCCCCCCCCCCCCCCAACCCAAATTAAAATAATTTTCCAAGGGGGATTCATTTTTAACCCTAGAATACTAGGTTTAGTCTGCACATTGTACTGAAAGTAGGACCATACTCGTGATGATAATTACGAGCGTCTAGTATTCTAGGGTTAAAGATCTATTTGAACAATGAACGGGTTGCTGGAATAATGTAAAACAACTAATGATTGCAATTTGAAAGGAATTGCCTCTGTTAAATTAAAAAGAAAAACAAGCAAGAAGCAGGAATTCTGCTTTTTCGTAATTTAGTATCGTTTCCGATGAGGAAAGGAAATAATTTATCGGAACTTACAAAATTAGTTACTATAAAAAATGCATCTTATATTGGTTAGTCCAACTCTCAAAAAAAAATATTATTTTAACCTTTAACTGATGTCACGCGGACTCCCAGCTGTAAACACTTTTACAGCTTTTTACTTTTCTGTACTGAAGTTAAATAATATGAATAAAATACTTTTTTCTTGCAATTTAATTCACATGCTCCTAAGAGAAGTACAACGATATTGTTAAGACAAAATTTAAGTAAATTCAACCATTTGAGTTATTTTTTTTATTCATTTTATTCGAGGGGTCTGAGAGACCGGATCACATCAGTTGTGTGACAGATTTTAGTCACCTCAGTTAAAGGTTAACCTAAAGGTCACTGCTCTTCTATAAAGGCATTCTAAATATTTGTAAAACTTCGTGTTTTATCAGTGTGTGATTTCAATTCGTTACGTTCAAAAGTGAAGCATTTCCATTTGGGAAGAAATTGAAAACCGCTGGAGCTAAAATGATTCACTTCTACAAAACTTATTCAGTTTTAAGACAATACATGCTTTTATTTTATATAAAATGACGTCACTTGCATCCGCTAAAGAATTCCACATGGACGATCCAGTCTTAAACATCTACTATAGAAAAGTATGCATAGGACGTCACTGTCGCTGAATAATACACAAACCCAGCAAAAAGCGGTGTCATAAACTTGATCAAAAAAAAAAAAAAAAAAAAAAAAAGTATCAAATGATTCATATCCTTTATTTGTTTGTAACATTAATATGAATACTTCAAATTATATTTTATAATAGCTCCATCTTTTATCAGAAATAATTAATTTATTTTTTTTCAAAATAGCATGTATTTTAATTAATTTTTTTGTTTCAGTTCTTATAATAAAATGTCAACAAAAAGATAGAGTAATCTACTATTTTCCTTTTACTTTCTACAGAAATGGAATACTTCAGTGGCCACCCTTACAGAAATAGTATTAAAAACTACAAAAAAAAAAAAAAAAAAAAAAAAAAAAAATGAATAGAGGTGCAGTTTTCAAACAAATTGCAGTTAAGGGTACTTTTCCCCTCTATACGACGGTGTAAAAATTGAAAATGTGCGATGCTTAGAAGTTTAAAAAATTGCAGTAGAGAGGATTGGTATTTAACCGTATACAAAGATATATCTGCTTCGTTTAACGTCTGGCTTTTATGTTACGGAACGCTATTTTTTAGGGACGGCACTTTAATGGTTGTCCGAAAGAAATTGCATATCAGGGGCTAATAAGATCAGCTTTAACATGAGCTATTGCACTTTTCCGCTCAACTGAAATCTGCCAATTAAAAGACCGATGTTTTATTTTTATATTGAACCTTAAAATGAATATCAAGTTAAGTTGAATGGATTAAAAGATACTTTTGCATCAGAATAGACTCGGAATTTTATTTTTAAATTTTTAAAGTCTGTTTTTTCTTCTTCACGTTGGTGTTTCAGGAAACAGAAAGCCGCACGTCGGCTATTCCAGTCCCGGAGAGGCCGTGGAAAGCGGACCCAGAGAGACACTTGTCTACGTGACGTGCATCAACGCCAACTGGACCACGGACCAGAAACCGGACTTCTTGGCGACCTTAGACTTGGACCCGACTTCTCCCACCTACTCCCAGGTGCAGTATTAATTATTACTAGGCAATTATAGGTTTCCTGCCAACTTCTATTTTCAGAGTTCGTACCACTCTGTTTGCCTTATTGAGTAACATAAATTTACGGCGAAAATTGTTGTAGACATAACTTGCAGAACCCAACAACCGTTAAAAAAAATTAAATTTTGAACTAAAAAAAAAAAAAAAAAAAAAAAAAAAAAAAGAAAAATCATGTGTCAAGTATAGATTTTGAAACACTTTCAAACACATTCAGAATAATGTAACAAAACTTCCTGTCTCATGGAACCATTCGAAAACGACCATTCGAAACCCATTTGAAAACCCAATTTCAGCCATTCTGATCTACAATCGGAGCAGCCCTGTATAGGATATATAAATTTGTATCTATTCACTATATGCATGCCAAAATAGAGTTCAGTCAGGAAATACAGACCTCAGTTGAAATTTCCCCTTCAGCCGCTTCCACTCATAAGGAGAATGGTACTTAATTTTTGGGGGGCTGCCCTGTAGACGAGGTATAGAATTTAGATAACGAGTCACATGCAAAAAATTAGATATAAAAGCGCCTACCGAAATGGAAAACACACTTCCAGTCATTACTCCTTAAGGGGGTCCGAGACACAAAAATCTTCAAATTTTGCAAAAACATTTTAGTTCATTAAAAATTTGTTTTTTCCTGCTTAAAATGACATTTAAATCATGTTTCTATCTGAATTAGAACAAAAAATATTTATTTCGTTTTGGTTACTTTTCAAAATCTTGCTCTCAAGCAATGGCTGTCATGGAAACGACTTCTTGTAAAAATGCGTTTTTCTTCATGATAGTTTTTTTCACCATTTCTCATATTTAAATTCTTATAACTCGAGAACCGTTAAAGATACAGGGTTCAAACTTAGAACATATCTTTTTGAATTGTTTTACTTTAATTTTGATTTCGCATATTTGAAAAGAATAAAAAAATATTTACTTTTGAAAAATGTTTTTTTTTTAGTTGCACCACTTTTTTTAAAATTTTTCGTTAAATATTTTTATTTTTTTATAAATTAATATTTTTAAAAATGCTGAATCAAAATTAAAACTTGTGTTTTTGTTTATTTAACCCCTTAATTCTCGCTCCAGTCAATATCATGGACTGAGATGTCGTTCGTTATTTCTTGTGCCCGTCCTATTTCCTGGCTAGAGATTTAATTGTTCAAAAAAAACTTCTGAAACCAGAAAAAATTAACTGGTATTTCCGTGCGAAGTCTTTGAATATTTCCGTTTGCGTTTGACTTTTACCGCTGATTGTTATGCTGGGATTTGTATTGCGTGTTTCGAATTATATAACACTCAAAAAAATTATTAATAATCAAAGTTTAATGCATACATATTATTTCAAATATTATTTGTAAAAATTTGTGTGAAGATAAATAAAGATCTAAGATGTGAAAAATAAAGGTCTTATTCGCATTCATTTGTATGGTGTAAAACAAACATTGACACAGAATTCTCGCATGATGGCTTTTCTACAAATGTGAATTTGTTCTATAACATCTTTTTTTTTTTTTTTTTTTTTCGCCTTAAAAAAATAATTGCATATTTTATTTAAAACCCTTATAATTATTCCATTTTTGTAATAAAATAAATAGGTACATTTTTTATGGTTTTTCTCATAATTAAGCGACCGTGAAGGGGTTAAATGAAAAGAAATTGAAATTCTATAAATAATATTTCAAGTTATAGCGATTTTAAATTGCCCCACTTTTTTAATAAATTTTAATTTTTTAAATAAATATGAGAGGTTTTATCATGTGATTTTGTTTATTGCATTTGATAAGGCTAACCATCACAAAAAACTTCAGAAATTTAACTCTATAAATAAAAATTATTTTAAAATGTGTCCCGGACCCCCTTAAAGACAGTATTTAACCGATTTCTTTTGAGTGTCCCTGCCTTTGAACGACGCATGCTAGGAATACCCTATTCTATCATAATCATCAGTGGTTTATACCAATTTCAATACAGTAGAGCGCCGATTATCGGAACTCCAATTATCCGAACAGCCTATTTCTCTGATTTTTAACGAACTTCCAATTATCCAAACACCCTATCAGACTCTAAATGATGAGATTGTGGATGAGATTCGAGACGAAAAATAAATTGAAGAAAATGAAAACAAATGCTTTGAAAATGACCCATAGGTCCATCACATACCATAAGTTTTGGAAATAGCTATGAAATGGCTCGAACGGCAGAAGAACGCTGATCCTATTCAACTAACAAGAATTCGAGACAAGGCAACAATGAAAAGAATGTCTTCTTTGAAGCATGCAACAATCGAACGCTTTTTTGATTAAATTATAATCTCGGGAGTTCAGAAAATGATATAAAAAAGTAAATAAAAAAAGTTAAAAAGACAAAAATCAATATTTAAACATGCCAGCATTAACTAGTGCTGCCAGTCCGAAGCGTGGATAAAATGTAAAGATTTTAGTATAGTCAGGAACATCCCTTAAATTGTCTGTCCATTTATTCGAACTTTTGCTTATCCGAACTCGGATCGGTCCCGATTTGTTCGGATAATCGGCGCTGTACTGTATATGGAAGACAGGTAATGATATTGGGAAAGGCAAAACAGAGAAAATGTATTAGGAATAACAACTACTTAAAATTGATAAAGATGAGAATCTTGAAATGTTTCCTATGTATATTGTATTATCCATAGAAAGAAAATTAAGTGTCCGAAGCTTTTCCGCCAACTTTTAATAAGTTACAAAAATGTGTTAATGTTATCAATTTTAATGTTAAATGCAAGTCTCTCTTCAAGATATTTTGTGAAGATAAAAATGCAGGCCATAAAACACTTTTCTTTAACGTTGGCGTAAGTTGGAAAACTGTAACAGCACTCTTTTTGGCGAAAAGGCGAAGATATATAGCATCATTGTATTTATATAATTATGCTAAAAACACATTTGTGCAAAATATTCACCTCTTTGTTAAGTTAACGAGTGTGAAATGAATACAGTAGAGTGCCGATTATCGGAACTCCAATTAACCGAACTTTCAATTATCCGAACAGCCTATTTCTCTCAAAAAAATTTTTTTAACCGAACTTCTACACCACGTCCCGAAAGTTTAGACAATCAATAAAATTTGCAT
The DNA here is from genome assembly GCA_963932465.1 of Maratus speciosus. Lineage (NCBI taxonomy): Eukaryota > Metazoa > Arthropoda > Arachnida > Araneae > Salticidae > Maratus > Maratus speciosus. The sequence goes on along the minus strand of OZ010791.1, from coordinate 13,215,451 downwards.
GAACATAAAAAGTAATAAGGTACAATTAAAATTCGTGAGATAGGTAATAAAGAAAAGCAGTTTTGCTGATATACACATATAAATTATGATCAAAGGTTTGAAATTATAAAATAGACATTAAATTTTATAAAAATGTGCTGTCCCAAAAGTATAGACAATTGTAATTTTGTTTCGTTTTACATTTTTAAAAGTTACTAAAAACTTACTTTTAATATTTAATTGTATTGCCACGACACTTTGACCTCAAATACACGTTGTAACATATAATTAACTAAGCATTGCATTACAGAAGGAGGTATTTCATACCACGCTTTGTCAATTGCAGTTTTTAAGTCATTTACACATGTATATTGCTTTCCATTTTCATATATTTTACGAGATATGTTTTTCATGGGATTCAAATCTGGACCAAGTGCTGGCCAGTCTAATAGTGTGATATTGTTTCACCTAAACCATGTTTTCGATGATGTGGAGGTATGGATGTATGCCCCATCTTGTTGGTAAACACAGTCCGGTCCTGCCAGCAAATCCAAATTACGTGATGATAGAATGTTATTAAAAATGGCTTCAGTTGATAATTTATCTCTGCGTGAAATTGCATCAATTTTCAGAATTTCAAAAAGTACTGTACACAGAAGAATGAATGCTTCAACAAATATTGTTTACAGGAGAATGAAAGCAAAACCTTGCTTAAAGCAGAAAGTCTTAGATTCACGTCTAAAGTGGGCTAGAAAGCATTTGTCATACGGTGAAAAATGGATTTCTGTCTACTTCAGTGATGAAAAGAAATGGAATTTAGACGGCCTTGATGGTCATAAATTTTACTGGCATGACATAAGAAAAGAACTCAAGAACTGTTTCAGCAAGCAACAGAGCGGATGATCCGTAATGACCCGGGGAGGGTTTTCTTTCAATTTCTTTCAACATTTCTACGATTTATGGACAGAAAAATGAAATCAAAGGATTATCAGGATGATTAACATACCAATTTACTGCCAATTATGGATTTGCCATTGGGTCCGGACTGTGTTTTCCAACAAGGTGGGACATTCCTCCATACCTCCACATCATTGAAAACATGGTTTAGGCAAAACAATATCACACTATTTGACTGCCCAGCACTTAGACAAAATTTTAATCCTATGGACAACATATAGGGGATCTTATCTCGTAAAATATATGAAAATGGAAAGCAATATACATGTGTAATGACTTAAAATTTACAATTAACAAAGCGTGGTATGAAATACTTCCTTCTGTAATGCAATGCTTAGTTAATTCTGTGGAACAACGTATATTTGATGTTATAAAGTGTCGTGGCAATACAATTAAATATTAAAAGTACGTTTTTAGTTACTTTTATAAATGTAAAACCAAACAAAATTACATGTGTCTATACTTGTACTTTTGGGACAGTACATTTTTATATAATTTAATGTATATTTTATAATTTTAAACCTTTGATCATAATTTATGTGTAAGTGAGCAAAACTGCTTTTATTTATTACCTATCTCACGAATTTTAATTGTACCTCATTACTTTTTATGTTAATGCAAATTTTATTGATTGTCTAAACTTTTGGGACTCCGTATCCGAACACCATATATATATATATTTTTAATAATGATGAGATTGTGGATAAGATTTAAGATGAAGAAATTTGAAGAAATGTAAACGAATGCTTCGAAAATGACGCAGGTCCATCCCATAATGAAGCCTTTGAATGTTTGAAAAAAGCTACGAAATGGCTCGAACGGCAGAAGAACTCTGGTCCTATTCAACTAACGTATTTAAGAAGAATTCGAGATAGGGTAGCATTGGGAAGAACGTCTTCTTTGAAGCAAGCAACAATCGAAAGCTTTTTTGCTTTAATTATAACCTCCTGAAGTTTAGAAAATGATAAAAAGAGAAAGAAAATTTTAAATGATAAAGAAGTAAACAAACAAAAAAAATGAAGATCATTTTCGGATTCAATAGTAAACTAGTATGTTGTGGCCATCACAAAACTTTCTTCTATATAAATCACGTCAATTAAATCATTTAAATAGTAAAAGAAATTACATCAATTTAGAACCAATTCGTATCAAAGTATACCTGAATTTAAAGTTTGATGAAAATTCATCCATTACTTGAGATAGAACTGTAGGGGAAATTCTGAAAAATGCAGCATAGCAGCGCCACCTGTTGAGCGATTTGCACCCAAACACAAACAGCACTAATTCATATTAAAATATACCGGAATCTGAAGTTTGATGAAAATAGGTGCATTAGTTCTGGAGCTAGAGCTATTGTGGAAATCACAAAAAATGCAGCACAGCAGCGCCACCTGTTGAGCGATTTACACGAAAAGGTACAAAACATCAATTCATGTCAAGGACTAACTGAATCTGAAGTTTGATGAAAATCCGTGCATTAGTTCTTGAGATTGAGCTATTACGAAAATCGTGTAAATGCTGCAAAATGCAGCATAGCAGCGCCATCTGTTGGGCGATTTGCACCAAAACGTTACCAGCACCAATTCATATCAAGGATTAACGGAATCTGAAGTTTTATAAAAATCCGTGCATTAGTTCTTGAGATAGAGCTTTCGTGGAAATCCTGCAAAATGCTACATAGCAGCGCCACCTGCAGGGCGATTTACACCAAAAACTAATCAGCACCAATCTATATCAGGGAATACCTGAATATGAATTTTTATTAAATTCCGTGCATTGGTTCTTGAGATAGAGCGCCCACAAAATTTGTGTCACATACGGACGGACAGACAGACAGACAGACAGACTCACAGACAGACATTTTGTAAAAACATGTTTTTTGGAATCTCTGACCCATAAAACGTGTAAATACGTCGAAAACTGGAATTCGAAAATTTTCATGAAACCAATACTTTCTTCTTGTCAAGATAGAAGAAAGTAAAAAGTTTTTAAACACGCCAGCACTAACTGGTGCTACCAGTCCTAAGCCTGGATAAAGTGTGACGGTTTTAATATAGTCAGGAACATCCTTTAAATTGTCTGTCCATTTATCAGAACTTTTGCTTATCCGTACTAGGGTCGGTCCCGACTTGTTTGGATAATCGGCGCTGTAACTGTACACTTGAAATAGTTGAATTTCATTAAAACACTCTGCAAACTATTTTTACCCATGTTTCGGAATTCTTCTAGGTGCTCCTATAAATAAAAACTATGAATGTTATTCCTAATATGACTTCCTTTTCAATACTGAACATGCTAAACATGATTAACCTATATCAATTGAATGAAAATCAGAGACTGTTGACGCTAGTGGACAGACAGATGGTTAGACAAACCGACTTACTAAACACTTTTCAGCTATGTTGAAAAGTGCTAAAAAAACTTTTGACGTAAATGCGGGTTTCTAACTAGCAACTTTTTCTTTATTATTATTCAATTCGTACCACTTTTTCTAAATATTTGACATATTTCGATAACATGTTCAAGAGAAATAGCATAACGCAAACTTTATTTTTAAAGAATAGTGGTATGAATAAAATATACTAGCACGTAGTAGCCCTGCTAAAATAGGTTTTGATAGGGTGTCGAAGAAAATTTGAAACACTTTTGCAATTGGATTTATGACTCTAAAGGTTTAGGAATTAGCTAAAGGTCGACAATTTGTATACATATAAAAGCATGCAGAAAGAGATAAGATACGTTTAGAAACTCACAAACGTAATCTGTACCGTACCTGGCAATAGAGGTCTGCATGGGCCGAAATTTCCAGGCCCGAACCCGGAACGACTCATAGAAAAAAATTCGGCCCTGCCCGATACAAAAATTAAAGGTTCGGCCCTAGCCCGGCCCGGCCCGGCCCGAGTGAATTTCTACAAAACATTGATTTTTACGTCCATTTCTTTAAAAATTTTGTCTCGTTTTGAAGAGTTCTGGCCAAAAATATTTATCTTAATATTTTTTTTCATGTTTATAATCTTCATTTTTATAGAAGCGCCGCAGCCTGAGATATTTATTTTTTTAATGAATCTCTATTTCTTGTATGTAAATGTTTCAATTATCATTAATACTGTTAATCCATATTCCATGTATTGATGTGTTAAAAATCTGAAAAATGCTATACAGTAAAATCTTCCAAGACGGAATTGCATAGAAACGAAGAAAAAATGCTCTTTAGACAAGTTCCCTTCTTAGCAAGTGTAAATGTATTATATATTCATTTCTTACGTATTAGCATATTAATTTTGCATGGATCAACACGTTTTTCAGTTTAAAACGGGGTTCCGTCACAAGGAGGTTCCCTTTCACACGTTTTACTATATTTTAATTTAGCTATATTTTAATAAGCATAGAATTCTACTATTCTTTAAAAAGAATACATTTTAATGTTTAAGCGCAGAATAATGGTGATTTAAAAATGTATGCATTTTTTGCAAAAATTTTGGGCCAGGCCTCATTTAACTGACCTTTGAATGGACCAGGCCACACTAAGACAATGATTTTCATACGGGCTGGGTCAAAACTAGGACTGAAAATTTTCGGCCGTGAAGACTAGGAATGAAACCAGTGTCGGCTCTGTAATACAGAAAAAATAAGTTAGGCCCGACCCGAGCCTTCAGAAAAAAGTATGGCCCGAGTGCCGTGAAGGAAAATCGGCCCGAGCTCGGCCCGTGCAGATCTCTACTTGGCAAAATTTTATTTGACAACGGGTAAACAACACGCGGTAGAACCTCCACGAAGAAAAGCAAAATGAGCATGTTTTACAAAGCTGTTGCTAAGTTGCACGAGTGATTCCTTTTACACGCCTTTATTGAACTTTATATAGTTGTATGTAAAGATAAAGATGGAAATAGATTTTTCTTCCTGCGTTTTAGAAATTGACTCTCTACACTTCCCAATGACAATACAATAAATTTAGAATTTGATTACCAATTAATAGATTAATTTTGATGGTACTTCGAGAAAATTTTTTTTAGAAATCCTGTATTAGTTTAAATCCTTTTTGGAGATGATTATTATTTTTTTTTCAAATCTAATACATACCTGCCAACTTGTGCGGATTTTCCTGACCACTAAAATTTAATAGTAAAATTTAGCTTCTAAAATCACCGAATTTTAACGATTTCTAACGATGAAACAAGAAAAACATTTCTATTGAATTTTAGTGGTAACAAAAAAAAATCGTACAAGTTGGCAGCTATGCTAATACATACTACGTGACTCAACAATAAATATTAGTTTGTAACAACTATGAAAAATTAAATGTGTCATAATATAAGAAGAAACTGAGCAAAAATTGATAGATACACATATATATTAATTTTGAACTTGTAATATATGTTTTTACATTTAAAAATGTGAATTTTTATTTCTTTTAAAAATGAATATTAAACTTCTCGTAGTTGATAATTACACTAATAAAAGCATGTTTTTTAAAAACTATTTATATTTTTATTTCCTAGATCATTCACAGGACGGAGGTGCCGAATGCGGGCGACGAGCTGCATCACATGGGTTGGAACGCTTGCAGCAGCTGCCGAGACTGCACGGTGAGCAGGAGCCACCTGGTGGTGCCGGGGCTTAACTCCGACCGCATATACATCATCGACGTCCAATCGAGTCCCAGGACACCCACACTGAAAAAGGCAAGTTATGATAAATGAATCGACGGGGAAATAATAATAATAATAATGAATATGCAGGGTTGAACCCATGAATTGTGCAGTTGAATCATTTATATCAGATATCGCATGACTTTTTCATAAGTGTATACAAGGCCCGACTTAGACTAAGTAGAGCTCCGAGGCAATCATCCTTCTGCCCCCTTCTATCTATCCATAGAAATTGTTCGTGAATTATGCTTAACCCTTTACCTGTGACGCAAATGCGCCAATTTTGGAATGCTCGTCCTGATTTCGGGCAAGAGAAAAATCGGTGTTTCAATTCCGTGAAGCCCGAACTCAGGTCGTCCAATGCATAATATGTCATTTACCATTTTCCCAATAGATGGCGATACTTTCCCGTGAAAAATTCGCCAGTTTCGCGGCATTTGTTGGATTTTTGTAATTTTGCAGTTCAGAACAAAATTAGAGATTTTTTCCCCCATTTTTGGCGCGTTTTCCTCAAATATATTCCACAGGCAAGGGGTTAAGTGACTAGTTCTGAACTTGATGCTTTTTGTATAAATACATAAATTTTATACCAGGTACATTTTAGCATCTGTAATCACGGTATCGCAATAAAGATAATCACAACGTTAGGAAAAATACTTGTAGGAAACTGGTAAAAAAATGACAGCTTGCTTGATGGAAGATTTGTTTACAAACTTCCCCTTTGCCTTGAACTTAGATGTTGCAGAATTCTATTATAAAACAACTTCAAACTAATAACGTGAGGACACAAAAATACTTTCCTCCCGACAGTCACTCTATCCTTACTGGGAACTTACGATGAAGTTCGCTATGTGCCGGTACCGATCGCACGTTTTTAATTATATTCTGTTTAGAGATGGCGGGATGGTGAGCGATATTGCCCGCTGAGCGTCATTACTCTACTTTCCCCTAAATATATATAACATTAAAATAGGAAGAAAGTTTTGCGACCACAGCATACTCATTTTTGTTAACCTTAGGCAACAATCACTGTTGTTCATCATACTTCGTCGTTGATTGTTGATATAAAACCTATCCTCGATACTGGGAAATAACTCGGTGGGGTTAATTATTGTTATTGAAAAGTTATATGAACCTTGTATTAGAGTGAAATTTCAATCCTATCGTTTTTTTTTCCTTCTCAGGTGATAGAGCTTTCCGAAGTCCACAAGGCGAACGTCAGTGCCCCTCACACCGTCCACTGTTTACCCACGGGTGATATTATGATCAGCTGCATGGGGGATGCCCAAGGGAACGCCAAAGGTACGAAAATAGCTGCTCACATATGCTTTAGCTGTGTAATACTGAGTTCACATTGTCAAAGTTAAGTCGCTTAGCTTAAGGGGTCTCAGGACTCTTAAAATTGGAAAAAATGAAGAAAAAAGACCATTTTCAACATTTAAGGGGGCCCGGGAAACATTTTAAAATAATTTTTATTTATTGAGTTAAAATTCTGAATTTTTTGTGATGGTTAACCTTATCATTTGTAAACAAAATCACATGATAAAACTTCTCATAATTTTTTGAAAAAAAAATTTATTTAAAATTTATTAAAGTGGGGTAATTTAAAATCGTTATAACTCGGAATATTATTTATAGAATTTCAATTTTTTTTTATTTAAATAAACAGAAATATATCAATTTTAATTTTGATTCAGCATTTTAAAAATTATTAAATATTTAACAAAAAAATTTTAAAAAAAAGTGGTACAACTTTAAAAAAAAAAAAAAAATCCTATTTTCAAACGTAAATATTTTTTTTTAAATATGCTGAATCAAAATTAAAGTAAAACAATTGAAAAAGATATGTTTCAAGTTTGAACAGTTTATCTTTAACAGTTCTCGAGTTATAAGAATTTAAATACGAGATATGGTGAAAAAACCTATCATGAAGAAAAACGCATTTTCGCAAAGTCGTTTCCATGACAGCCATTGCTTGAAAGCTAGATTTTGAAAACAAATCAAAACAAAAAAATTAATATTTTTTGTTCTAATTCAGTTAGAAACATGATTTAAATGTCATCTTAAGCAGGAAAAAAAGAGATTGTTAATGAAATAAAATGTGTTTGCAAAATTTGAAGATTTTTTGTGTCCCGGACGCCCTTAATATCTTAAAATGCATTTGATTTTAAGACAAAATTTTTACTGGAATTGAAATATATAAGTATGTTCTTTCATTACATGTATTTAAAAAAAATTGCAACATGTAGAATTAGCATTTACAGGGAGCTCCAAATTGTCAGACATTTGTCGAGCAGAAAATTGCATAACAGATTATGTGTAGGGTTACAAAATAAATTTTGCAACTAGAATGAAAATTTTTATGCCTACCTATACTTCAGGTTGTAATAATTACCCTGAACCTAAATAAATTTTATATTTAAAGCATTTTTATATTTTTAATACAAAGTTGTATTTAGCTGATGCAAATTTTAGAAAATTTCAATAGTATAATCACACTAAAAAAAAATTTTTGAGCAATAAAAAGGAAATTTTAGGTTCAGTTTATACAGTTTAATATGAATCATACGTTTCGAAAATTTCATGAAAAAATATTCAGAAGTTTTTAAGATATCGTGCGCCTTATGGCCAAAAACGTCATATGGAGAAAAATGACTTCCAAGTTTCGGAAACGCCGCTTCAACTATTAAGCGGGTATTATTCTAAAAACCATAGCTTCTGTTCTAATGGGAATTTTAAGGAAACAATTATATCAAAATGTTCAGAAAAAATAAGAGTTCAACATCTAAAAAAATTAAAAAATTTCGAAAATTTTAAAGCTTTGAGTCCCGAGACCCCTTAAGCTTTTAAAACCGGGCAACCCGGAAATAGATTTCCCCGTTCACATTATCAGACATTTTAAGAGTTACAGGGTCTGTCCAGTAAGTAATGAGACTGATTCCATAAAATTCGTTTATTTGACGGTAATTTTACAGACACTTAATATTCTTCAAAATAGACTTCTCCTGCATTCATCGTTGCCAACCATTCTGCCACCCGCCTGGAAGTCTTCAACTGGAATGCTGTTCAGAACGCACTTTACGTTTTTCTGTATGTTCTCCAGATTGTCAGAACGATGTTCTGCTAAACTTGATGTTAACAGAGGGAATAGAAAAAAGCCCGGCAGTGACTGATTTTGGCTGTACGGTGATTGGAGCAACGTTGTAATGCTGTATTTTGCCAGGAACTAGGTCACTTTGAAGGATGTTCTGGAACCAGCTGGTCACAAATTTTCCGCATATGAAGTTCTTCCGTGACAATCGAATGCACAATCGATTTTGTAATGTCTCCCATTGTCTTCGCAATCATTCGGACACTCCTCCGACGATCAGAGATCAAAAGCACTTACATTTTAGCCACATTGTCTGAAGTTCGAGAACTTGATGGGCGCCGAGAGCGTCATTCGTTGTCGATGGTCCTCTCTTCTGACTTTGAAGGCTTTGTACCACCTAAACACATGAGCCTTGGACAAAGAATACTTTCCCTAGGCTTCTTGTAACATGGGAAGCCTCTCAGTAGCCGCTTTCTTTAGTTTTACACAACTTTATGGCGTATCTCTGCTCGACAGTCCACGTCATTCTGAAAACCTAACACCTCATTCAAACAAGTGTCTGCTGCAGGAGCGATCTGTGCGCTGCAAAGGCTCAAGGTCAACTGACTTCTGCTAGAATCTGTAGCTGACAGTCCCCACTGCACGTATCGCTCGCAAATGCCATTCCTTTGGCCTTCTGCTTGGCGCGAGAACTTCAGTCTCATTACTTAATGGACAGACCCTGTGAGGAGACCATACAGCTATTAGATCTAACTTGGACTTAACTTAGCCAAATGGATGTCTGCGGCAGGCACATAAGTTGCTATATTTGTAACTGCAACTTATAATTGTACAGAATTATTGTTTTCATTCTTTGCGGCGTGTTAAATAAATGATTGAAAGGATCATTCAGAAAAGCTGATTACTTGTTGAACTCAACTCTAAATTTAAAAGCAATTTCAAAATAAAGTTCAAAAGCAGAGTTCCACTCTACTCGTAAACCTTTAACTGATGTTACCGGTCTAGCAGACCGGTGAAATTTTCATAGTTTAACTTGCAAATTTCAGTTTATCGACAAACATTACTGAAATTTTGTTTCGTTTGGAACTTTAGTACTAACACCAGAGACATTTGAATTGGCGAATTTTAATCATAACACTCTTTTACAAAAAGTTTAGTACAGAAACAACATCCTATGACTCAATCGCGGCTTTTATTCATCTTTCGATGGAGCGGTCACCATTTCTGTGACATCAGTTAAAGGTTAAGTGAGATTCAGAAACTTGCTCAAGTCGAAATTGATATCCGGTCGTCCGCTTCAAAAAACTTCAAGTTAAACTCGTAAGGCCTGGTGACGTCACGGCGACGTCGTTGTGAAGTCACACTGTGACTTTGTGACCGTCGATGTGACATCATAGTGAATAGAATGCGAAGTCGTTATGGCCGTTTGAGACGTTACATTATGACCACTCTGTGAAGTTACGGTGTGACAAATTTGTGAAAAGTGTGTCGTTTGTGACTATTTTGGCATTAATTTTGTGACGAAAGCGACAATGCTTTGAAGTCACAATGTGACCAATTTGTGACATGTGTCATTTGTGACGAACTTGTCATAAACACTGCGATGATTTCAAATGAAATTCAAAATTTAAATTAATTACTTAAAAGGCAATTTTAATTTGAAATTTGATTTTCATTTGAAATACTGTATGCGAGGCGAATGTTTCTTTCTGGAAAAATTTCCAAGTATTAATATAGTTTCAATCGATGCTGGAATTAATTAGGTTTCGTGTTTGCCCCATGTCGGTGACTCACAATAAATATTCCACCTTGTGCTGCGTTTGTAGCCTTGCCAACCTGTAATAGGGAGAAATTTTCCAGGCTGGGTATCGTTCCATGTGGTTTAGTTGGTAGAATGTCAGTGCGCTATACTGATGACCCGAGTTCGAGTGCCGGCATGGAATATTTTTCACTATGTTAGCCTTTGCGCCTTTTAAGCAGTTAATTTGAAATTCGATTTTCATTTGAAATATTGTATGCAAGGCGAATGTTTCTGTCTGGAAAAATTTCCAAGTATTAATACTGTGATGATTCTTCTCATAAACACTGTGATGAATTTTAAAATAAAGTTTTGTTTGAAATATAAAATCTTATCTTTTTACCGTACTTTTTAGCAATTTTAGCCTATTTTTGGAGTTCTATTCGTCTAAAACATTTTTAATTTGTTCATTTAAAAAACAATGCTTATCAACTGACATCTTTTTATATTAAGGGGTCTCAGGACTCTTAAAGCTTTAAAATTTTCGAAATTTTAACTTTTTTAGATGTTAAACTCCTATCTTTTCTGAACATTTTGATATAATTGTTTCTTTGAAATTCCTATTAGAACTGAAGTTACGGCTTTTACATTTATACCAGTTCAACAGGTGAAGCGTCGTTTCGGAAACTTTGAAGCCATTTTTCTCCAAATGACGTTTTTGGGCATAACGCGCACGATATCTCAAAAACTTATGAATATTTTTTCATGAAATTTTCAAAACATATGTTTCATGTTAGTCTGTATAAACTGAACCTAAAATTTCCTTTTTATTGTACGAACAAAATATTTTTTTATGTGATTATACTGTTGAAATTTTCTTAATTTTGCATTAGCTAAATGCAACTTTGTATTAAAAATATAAAAAAGCTTTAAATACAAATTTATTTAGGTTCAGGGTAATTATTACAATCTGAAGTATAAGTAGGCACCAAAATTTTCATTCTATTTGCAATACTTATTTTGTAATTGTGCTGGTAAGCTGCTATGTCGATTTTTTGCTCCTCAAATGTCTAACAGTTTGGAGCCCCCTGTAAATGCTAATTCTGTATCTTATAATTTTTTAAATACATGAAATGAAAGAACATACTTATATATTTTATTCCAATTAAAATTGTTTCTTAAAATCAAATACATTTTAAGATATTAAATGCTGAAAATGGTCTTTTTTTTTTCATTTTTTCCAATTTTAAGAGTCCTGAGACCCCTTAAGTTCTAAGCTTGACCTTGAATTCAAGCTTGATATTAAGAATGTGTAAGCTTTTTAATGTGTTGTGATTTGTCTTAAGGATATTAATACAACTGTTATTTATAGAACGACATGATAAGCCCTATTTACTTAAATTTTTTATTTCCGTGTATATTGTATTTTGTGAATATGAGCTAAATAGATTTGGTATGTTTTATAGGGAAAAACTGATCTGTGAAATCGAAACAAGTAAGAAAAATCATGCGTTAAGCATAGATTATAAAGCACTTTCCAACACTTCCTGAATGCTTTAACAAAACATCGTAACTTAGGGAAATAACGTAAATAAGATAACTAAGTAAACATGAAAACGCATCAAACATTTGAAAAACTGATTTCATCAGTTACCATCCATAGCCAAATATGCTTTCCAATTCTTTTGAACAGTCCTGTATTTGATCTGTAGATTGATATATATACAATATAATAAAAAAATTTAGTTTATCAAGAAAACGCATAACAAGTTGAAATTCTCTTTCAGCAATTTATACTAATATATGGAAAGATACTTAAAAAATTTTGTACAACCCTGTAGTTTACCTAGAACCTTTATTACACGCTACTATTTAGTTAAAATTTAATTCAAACTAAAACACTCTTAAAGCTGCTGAAATCACATTTCCAGAAATTATAATTATTATAGACGGCAACGTATCCAATTCTTTGCGTTACCCTGTATATCATTTTATCTATATTCTACAAACATTACTTAGTAAATTAAATACAATGCAGCGTAAAAATACATAACTCATTTAAAAACCCCGTTTAAGCAATTTGCGCCCATACCCAGTAACCCTTACGAATACTTTTGTATAGTCCTGTATCTGAATTATAGCATATATATATACACCATATACTATGCATAAATATAGTGAATCATAAAAGCGCATATCGCATATAAAAATGCATTTCCAGCAATCATCGCTAATGAACAGTACTTCGGATACAATATAGTATCTGAAATAGTTTGTGTGTCCCTGTAAATGCTATATACACTTCGTATTATACATGAAATAATTCATACTTTCTAAACCTCAACGACGTATATCAATTTCATTATATATCAAATAGATTAACATAATTAAAGTACGCCACAAGCAATTCCATCCACCCCTATATCATTATGTATTGGAATTCCTTTTTTAGCCCTGTAAATGAACAATAACTAGCCTTTGCATCTCATATTCTACAGAATGCACATTTTACTGCGCTTCATAACTGTATATCAATTTTATTCTGTTTGAAAGCGTGTAAAATCATTAAAAATCCTTTGAAACGATTTCCCCCCCCCACAGGCTGTCATGTAACGGAATACTTTTGACTGTCCCTGTATATGAACTAAACATGCTACAAACTTCATTACAAATAGGGATCGTGCTATGGTAAACGTCAATAACATCCAAAAATTTCAGGGCAATCCGAATATATTTACGCGAGTTGGAGCTCGGACAGACGGTCAGACAAACCGAAGTCATTAACACTTTTCAACTTTATCGGGCATCAAAAACACTTTATTTCAATGCTTAAATACTATATTTTATTTTTTAATGCCAATAAAATATATGTATCGAAAACGTAGAAAATGAGTTTACAATCGAAGAAAATTTAATAACTGATTCTGGATGTCTACAATTAAGTGATTGATTTAAAAAAAATGCTTAAATACAATTTAAAAGAATAAATATATCAATTTGAAAAACACTAAATAATTAGTATTTATAATTGTGCTATTAAACAACAACAACAAACTACAACAGATGAATTAAATGCATTTAACAATTTCTCAAAAATCTTTCCATATGTTATAAGGAATTCCTATTATTTTACAATTTTGGCAAATGTTAAATCTGAAAACATTGGTATGAAGATTTAGGATTTTAAATACTAATTTAAAATATTATTAGCAATGAAAAAAAATGTTTCAAAAGTTTCACTACTGTAATATGTAAAAAGACATTTTCCCAGTATAATGTTAATTTCTAAGTTGAAACAGTTTCGTAATATCATTATAATCGAATATCATATTTAACTCCAAAATAATAATGACTATAAATACTGTGTTAGAATCAGTCTCTGCTTCAGCTTTGTTCCCTTTAGCGATGGCAGATTAAGGTATTTTACAGCATCCAATCGGAAAATATCGCTTCTGAAAAGAATTCCAGATCAGTCTAATTGCATATAACATACAACTATTTATCAAGTAGGAGCTTGGTGCAGTATAATAAAAGCGTAAAAAATAGCAACGTTAAAAGCACCAAAATTTTAAATTCTAAGCATACCGGTTTCGGTAGCATATAGCATACCTTCCTCAGTGCTAAGGATGGCGGAAATTTGCTCACATATACAGGAGAGATGAGAATTCCAGTTAAAGGTTTATTGACCAATAGGAAAACAGAGGATTGCAGGCAACAGCCAATAGGAAAAAAGATGGGAAATGGAACCGAAGTAGTGAGGGGGGGGGGGGGAATTAGGAGAAAGAAGTTTTTATGTAATATTTCCAACAGTCTGATAATGGGGGAGTAGCGAATTCACAATTAACAATAATTAATTCAGTTTCCAATAGTGTTGCAAAGCGTCTCGCGTAAATCGGGGCTCCAAATGCTCCGGACACCAATATTTTAAAGTAATTTCCTTCTCCTTATCTAATGGCAGAATTATCTGCGATGAAAGAGGGCGAAATAAAGTGTAAGAAACTAGAAAACATGAATTCTGCTTTTTTCAGAATTTAGTGTCGCCCCCGATGAAAAAAAGAAATATATATGTATATATAAATAGTATAAAACATATTTCAATTTTAAGACTTACAGCACACGCTTTTATTTTATGTAAAATGACGTCATTCCCATCCGCTTAAGAATTCCACATTACGATCCACTCTTAAACATCTACAGTAAAGTAGGCATAGGACGTCACTACCGTAAATAATACACAAATGCAGCAAAAAGATGCCATCGTTAAAGAAACTCGACCAAAAAAAAACGGCTGTCTAATGATTCATAGGCTTTCATTTGTTTGTAACATTAATACAGATACTTAAAACAGATGATTTCAGTCGTGATGTCAGTCTTGACGTTTTGGTTGGAAATGGACTCCAAACAAACGGTTGCTATGGTGTATTTTCTATTTTGTTTGCATAGTATAACTATATATTATATCTATATCGTAAATCTGAGTGTTTTAATACTTGATATGTACCGACAAAAATTTCTACGATTTGTATTTAAAAAGAAATGACGCATAGCAACCGCTTGTTTGGAGTCAATTTCCAACCAAAACGTAATGACTGACGTCACATTGAAAGCGTCTATTAAATACAGTTTATTATAGCTCCATGTCTTAACAGAAACCATTCGTTTATATTTTTTGAAAATAGCACGTATTTTAATTACATTTTCTTTCGGTTATGAAAAAATGGCAACAAAAATATATAATTAATATTTTACAACTATTTTTCCTTTTACTTTTTACAGAAATGGAGTACTTTCGTTGCCAATATTAAGCAAATGGCTCCAAAAACTACAAAAAAATTAATATTTCAAAAATAAATGGAGATGCAGTTTTCAAACAAATTGCATTTAAAAGTACATTTTTTCCCCAATACGACGGTATAACGATTGAAAATGTGCGATGCTTAGAAGTTAAAAAAATTGCTATAGAGTATTTAATCGTTTGCTTTGTTTTACGGCTGGCTTCTGTAAGGTAACGTTATTTTTTGAAGACGAAACAAAATAAGCTAAGAGAAAGAAATAGCATACCGTACCGGGGGTTAACAAGTGTTGTCCAGGTCATTTGGAGTTCCGATTGACGCGGGACACCTGGCAACACTAGTTGTCAATGCTCTTCGAATTGAGCTATCTGGACGACCCCACCATTTGATAATGATATCTGGTCTGTTATTTGAAACAGCTTGAAAGAATAAACCGCATAAACTGGATATTTAATTACACTGCAATTAATTTTAACACAATCAACTGATTGGTGTAAATAACGAGAAGTCATTTTTCCAACCGAGTGGAAAAGTGTTCAGGCTGAGACTCTTAACCCAAAACTTTTGGCTTCAATTGCCAATGCTCTTGTGTTGACTGGAGTGTCGTCCAGATATCTCAATTGGAAGAACATTGGAATTGAACCAAAGATTCTGGGTTAGAGTCCCAGCCTGGCCACATTTTCACTCAATTGAAAAAATGGCTACTCGTATGATTTATTTACCAATCAGTTGATTGAGTTGAAATAGTTAAAGGAGAATGGATGATTATATATTCAAAATTATGTGGCTTTGTAAAAAATGATATTATGATACGATGATTGTTTATGTAAAATTGTACCATTTTACTTGACAAACCTGCTCGTATTTCGAGGTGATCAACCGATTAGGACTAAAGTGAGAACTCGAAAGATCAAACATTTCATTTTAGATTCCTAACAAAATTGATACAGGAACCAACACTCAAATAAATAATTTCCAACAAAATGATGAGGCCCATTGTTTTTTCTAAAGTTATGCATGAACATACATTTAAAATAATTTACATAGTGATTCAAAATAGAGGATATTATCTTTTAAAATGCTGACACTTGTAACTACAGTAAACTCTAAGGCGGAATCGATCAGGACTGAGAAAATTTTCCGTAGTAGACAATCCGCCTTATACAAATTTATGTCTATGGATTCGCACGGACTTGAAAATCTTTCCGAGTTAGACAGATTTCCGTCTTACACAGAGTCCGCCTTACAGAGAGTTTACTGTAGTTGGATTACAACTAGTTGGATGTGCCCTGGGTTCGCAAAAACCCAACCCACATGGGTTTTTTCGGGGTTTTTCATGAAAAACCCAATTTTCCCCGGGGAAAATCGGGTTTTTTCAAAAGTATAATACATGCGTAATTATATTATTGTATACTATATTTTCTACATATTGTATACACTATACATAAAAAAAATACATTGTTCCCTTATATACAATATAATTGTAATGTTATTTTACAAGTTATAAATTGTATAAATTATATGAATTTAAATTAATTAAATGTCAGTGTTTCTCACAAATTACTGTTAAATATAATAGAAGATATAAAATTGGTAATTTTCTTTAAATCAAATAATGAATAGAATATTAAAATTTAAAATATATAAGTAGGAAGAAAAAAAAGGGGTAAACTAGTCGGATGTGCCAATCCCAAAAGTTTCTTCTATCTCATACATGTTAATAATTCAAAATTAACTGTCACAGTGCCAAAATTAAATGACAATTTATGCCCGTCATGAGGATTGTAAAATATAGATTTGTTGAACTGGATGCATTTAACAAGTAGATATAAGTATCACCTGTTGTGCAATTTCAACAAAACCTGCTCAGTAACAAATTACGTCAACATCTAACTGAATCTGAAGTTTGATGAAAATCCATGCATTATTAGTTCTTGAGATAAAGCTATTGCAAAAAGTGAGATAAATGCAGCACAACAGCGGCGCGTGGTCGATATACGCCAAAAAGTAATCAGCACCAGTTTATATCAAGATTTAACTGAATCTAAATTTTTATTCAAGTCCGTACATTAGTTCTTGAGATAAGAGTTATTGCTGAAATCGCGAAAAATGCAGCATAGCAGCACTACCTGTTGGGCGATATGCACCAAAATTCAATAAGCAACAACTTAACTTGTAACTGAATCTGAAGTTTTATGAAAATCCGTGCATTAGTTCTTGAGATAAAGCTATTGCAAAAATTGAGATAAATGCAGCATAGCAGTGCCACAACAGTGCAGTATACACCAAAAACTAATCAGCACCAGTTTACATCAAGGTCTAACTCAATTTAAAGTTTTGTGAAATTCTGTGCATTAGTTCTTGAGATAGAGCACCCACAAAATTTTTTTCACATGCAGACAGTCATTTTCTAAAAACTATCAAATTGTCTTCGGGACCTTTTTAAAATGTATAAATCCATCAAGAACTGGAAGTCGAAATTTTTCACGAATCCAATACAGTCGAACCCGGTTAAGACGCGTTTCAAGGGAGTGGGTAAAAGTCGCGTATTAAGCGGGATCGCGTATTAAACGTGATTTGTATAATGTTGCAGGAACTGGACTTATTGACAACATCTAATCGTCTAAATGAACTTTAGAACTTTCATTTATATGTTTACGATCGAAATTTGTATCTTTTAGTTATACTTAGATAATTTAATTGAACTTAACTTTAACACATTGTTTCTTTTCATAGAACCACATGGATTAATAACTGAAAACAAAAAGTAAGTTCAAACAGCTTTATTATGGATTAATATGCTGCAACCAAAAATAAAAAAATAATTTCATGCTAGACTAATTTTTTAACAGAACTAAAAAAAATTTACCTTTGAAGCACTTGTTAAAATCATATTTAGTACTTGTGATAATGAGTACAATTATAATCTGTCCTTCTTTTTGTTATAATAAAAACTATCCGGATTAATAGTATTTGTGTAAAAAATATTGTTAGTTTAGCTAGGAGTAAAAAAAACATAAAAGATTTAAACAACCGCAGTCGTATTTAATCTTTACGAGTTTCATTTTTTTTTGCCTGTATAATGAAACATAGTAGGATATAACGTACATTTAAAATCTCACTAACAAGGTATACTAATCTTTAATCGTAATAATTTCATGACCTATCTGAGTATCCTGAATTCGTCTATCTCTCTCTACTACAGTAAAAACATACAGGAAGCTAAAGATAAAAGAATGTTAGGACGCAGTATCAAACAAGAATTGTAGTGTTGCTAATTTAGCGGGTTTTTTAAAATTCAAATATCTCTCACTATTTTCGATTAGTAATGTTCGCCTTAATTAATCTGTTATTAAATAAAATAAATATTACTATTCTTAAGCAGTGTTTCTTATTTGAATAAAAAAAAAAATCTAATAAATTGGCAACACTGAAGAAGAAACAAGGAATTCGCATCTTGATCAATGAATTCGCGTCTTAAGCGTGATTTTTTAGCCTCAAAGGACCGAAAATCTCTCGCGTATTAACCATTCGCGTATTAAACGGGGTATTTTTACATTAGCCTTATGGGCGATATTCAAGGGACCGGAAAAAATCCGCGTATTAAGCGGGATCGCGTATTAACCGTGAGCGTCTTAACCGGGTTCCACTGTACTTTCTTCTTGTAAAGATAGAAGAAAGTAAAAATACATGTTTTTTATTTCCATGAATAGAATTGATTTGAATTTTTTATATAAAGACATACCTATAATTATGTATTATGTATGTTGCCTACTAGGTTCTATGTTAGTAAAGTATTTCAATGTGCTGAAATACATTTTTATTTTACTTCAGATGTGTATGTAATGGCTTTTATATATTAATATTTTTTCAAATTTAACTGAAATGACTTAAATTTATTAAATGTATATGTTGTTTAAAGTTTTAAATTATATCTGAAAATTGAAAAAACCCACTTTATGGGTTTTTTAGTGGGCTTTTTCAAGTGGGCCCATTCTGAAAAAACCCGGTGGGTTTTTTCGAACTGGGCCCAGCTTTGCGAACCCAGGATGTGCCAATCCCAAAACTTTCTTTTATCTCATACATTTTAATATCTCAAAAAGTTAAATGTTAATACTTCAAATGTTAATAACAAATATTAATACTTTAATATTATTAGTTCAATACTATACCAACTTTGATTTTTATCTTAAATTTACGCTTCAGACTATGAATCTGATTAAAAACGAGATCATTTCAATAATGATATTTATTAAAATCGATAGTTTTTCGTTATTCTGTTGTACATCAGCTGTATGCGAATAACTGGCTTAGCAGGACTCGAAGTTCCCGTCGCCATATACAATAGAACTATGAAAAATCGGGAACACTTTTCGATGGTACAATAATGAAAATGACACAAAAATCGCTACGACAGCACCCTCTTCCGGCGGGATATTTCCAAATTCAAGGAGGACCTGTTGGCCATAACCAAAAACATACACACAAAATTTGGTTGTTCTATGCAAAACTTCATACACTTTATGATGATACAAAGCAGATACACAGACGGACGGACAGACATTTTGTATAACCATGTTTTTCGGGATCTCTGACTCATAAAACATACAAATCCGTCGAAAACCGAAATTCGAAAAAAATTTTGATTACAATACTTTCTTCTTTTAGAAAAAAAAAAAAAAAAAAAAAAAGTAAAAAGTATAGAAATCAAATACAGTTTTTAGATGTGGCATTTGCTTTACAAATACGATTTTTTTTTTTTAATATGTATGTTAAAGATGATTGTGATTTGGCTTCTAGTTTTATTTTATTTAAACTTTTCCCAGGTACGTTTCTGGTTCTAGAGCAGAAGTCTTTCGATATCAAGGGCACGTGGCAGCTGGAGGAGGACAGCGTGGAGTTCAATTACGACTACTGGTACCAGCCGCGTCACAACGTCATGGTCAGCACGGAGTGGGCCGCCCCGAACACTTTCAGGAGAGGGTTCGATCCCAAAGACGTCGAAAACGGTAACTATCGTTCCAGTACTGCTTTTTGGAGAAAAATAAACTTCCCGCATAAAAAAATGTTTTAACCCTTTATGTCCCGAATTACAAATCAGAAATTGGCTCCTCTTCAATAATTATCTTCGTTAATCTCTGAAGATATTCAAACAACTTATACTATAACGATTCAGGAGTCGATGCAGGTTTTTATTCTTGGGGCCCATTTTGTGAAAAGAAGTTATTTTTGTGAATTTAATTTTTTTTTTGTGAAAAATAACATTTTGTAACGAAAGTTGAAATCCATTTACTCAAATTCGAACCAAGAATTTATGAAAAAAAAAATTCTTTAAATCCCCTTGCTAAAGTTTTTGTGTTTCGTGACCTGGTTTTATTTTACAAATTACACATTTTAAAACAGTTTTTATGAAAAAGAATGTTACGTAGGGGCCTATTTTATTAAAAGTAATTTTGTGAAAGGGCCTGTTTTATTAAATTTATTTTTGTGAAGGGGCCCATTTTATTAAATTTTTTTGTGAAGGAGCCCATTTTATTAAATAGATTTTTGTGAAGGAGCCCTAAATAGGCCCCAAATTTTGTCTGGATCGACCCCTGCAATTTGATTTTTAGACCGATTTATTAAATCAGTTTTATTTAAAAATCGTTTGATTTAATAAATCGGTCATTAGTTTTTTTGTACATTATTTACAAGAATAATGAGATTCATTAACAAAAAAATACCGTTATGGAAACTTCGCCATTCTTATAAGAACAATGTTCAATAAATGCAGTGTGATCCTGCCTGTCACCGAGAAGTGTTTTGAGTTGCAAATTTTTCATATAACAATTTTTAATAAGAGAAAAGCTACATATAGGTAAAGGGTTGAGAAAATTATCACATTAAAAAATAGTGAGCTTAGAATGATTTGCTGTGCTTTCTAAATGGGATCGAGAAACGCATTTTGTACGAAAATTAAAATCTATTTTTATAAATAGACGAGTTAAATAAATTTTATAAAAAAATTTTCTTTATTGGTACAAAAGAACCGTCAGTGCATAAAGGGTTAAAATAGTGTTAATTTTTTCTCGCATTTTGCTATCTCCGATCGTTTTTAGGGTTTCGTTCATCTCGCGAAGCCCGTATAGTCTCGCTTCTCTGTCTGGCCTCACAGGCTCGTACTCTTAAACTTTTTAGGTTACAGACTTGAATTTTTTTTTTTTTTTTTTTTTTACATTTTTTTTTTTTTTTTTTTTTTTTTTTTTTTTTTACACATTTTTTTACATACCTTCTGACCCTGCCAAAATCATAAAATCTTGAAAAAGTTCTATTATATTAAGGCTACACAGTACCCTAAAAATGACAAAAATATCGAATATTTTTTTATTGAATTTTTCAGTGGTCCTACAGTTGTGATTGTGAATCATGACTCCAAATTGTAGATCTGAAATCCAAATAGTTTTAAAGACATTTGAACTTTTCTGAATGTTCTCAGAATGCTCCGCGTGTTCCTTTACAAACTTTAAATGCATTTTCTCAGACTTTTATTTTTGTTTATGTTAGTGTTTGCTAATCCCTAAGGCTTTTTTTTCTGTTGCAGATAGTCTTCAAATTTTTTGCAGACACTTACATGTATATGTACTACAGTAATTAGTATGAATTTAGGTCTGAGGGCTATAGTTTTTTTTTTTTTTTTTCCAAAATTAATATTTCCAAAATTTTCGTGTTTTTCTTAGGTTTTGCGCCACAAAAAATAAATAAAACTTTAAATAAAAGTTACATCTTTAATTCCATACTAACTTTTGTTTCCAATAATCCAATGAATATAAGTCACTTAAAATAACTGGAAAATATTAAAAATTAAAAATGTTATAAAAGTTTTTAAAAACTTCAAAATTTTCAAAAAATTTTTAATAAAAAAAAAACGGTGATTATTTTTTTTTTTTTTTTACCAGAATCAGTTTACTTTTATAATCTCAAACAAAGTCATTAATTATTTTTAATGTAACTGTCTCCAATTTTTTGAAAAAGGGCACTGTGTAGCCTTAATTAAATTAATGTAATGACATCCCACCATTTTTGCAATTTCAGAACACAATCTTAATTTCAACTATCTTTTCGTGAGCTCGGTATTCCTGCGTGTTTTTCCTAACCGAAAAGACCAATTTTTTACATTTAATTGTCTAATGGATTTAGTTAAAAGAAATTTCGTATTTTTTAGCCATTTTATGCGTTTATTTTTATTTATTTTGCAGAATTTAACATATCATGATTTTATGACCATTTTTCAACTTTATAAATATTTATTTTACAAAAATTATAAATTAGTAAATTATTCTGGATTATAAATTAGAACATAAGAAAATATAAATTACATTTTACAACTAGTTAAAAGAATAATCGTATACAATGAAGTGGTATTTGATGGTATTAATTACATGAAAAAATAATTGGTATTGGATGGTAATCAAATATCCATTAACATGAAAAAAAATCATTTAAATTCATTTTATTTTTAAAAATAAATTACTTGTATAATAAATTTATTTTGTTTTGTTTGTAAACTACTTTTATACTTATTTTTTTTAATGTGTTTCTCTAATACCTCTAATAATTGAAAAGGGAATTCAAAATATTTGTAATTATTAAAGAAAAAAAAATCTTTAAAATGTGATTTTGAAGTACAGTAAACCCTCGATTTAACGGACTAATTGGGACTAAGATGTGTCCGTTAAATCGAAAGTCCGTTAAATCGCAAAGTACTATTTATAATATTATTTTGTTATAATTATAGTACATATATATATTATTACGCACTTGTAATTACATATATTATTACAGTGCAAATTACATATATATTATATATACAATATATACAGTGTATATACATGTATTGTATATATACAATATATGTATATACATAAATATATATTGTATATACATATATACTACTGTATATGTATATATAAACACAATACATTACTTTTAATAATACAATATTAGTAATGAAATACAAACGAATTAACACATATGCAACTTTTATGCATGCATAGAACGAAAAGCATATCACATGGCCGCATAGGTCGCCAGCATTATTGCGCATGCTTAGAACGAAAACCACGCTGCAGTGAGAATCAAAGCAGGCGCTTTCGGCGTTTCGTGTTCTTTCCCTTTTTTTAAGGTTTCGTTCATTTGATCACGAGACATTGTGTCGCCACAGATATAATAAATATTTTTTTATTTTACCGAGAAATCGCTTTTTAAAAATAGTAAAAAGAAATGCTTTGTCGTTGTTCATTGCTTGATTTTTTACATATAAAAGCTTAAAAGAGGGTTGCGTGTTGATTCTCAAGTAGGGAGGGGGGCAGTAATACTTTTATTTTTTTTCGAAGCGTGTTTCATAGTTTTAGAAGCTGTTTTATCATGGATGCTTCCAGTAAATAATAGTGATAAATAAATATTTGACATTTGTCAAATATAAAAATTTGAAATACGGGCGTTGAATTTCAGGTTAGGGAGAGTGGAAAATTTTTAAATTAACGATTTTGATTTGTTAATTTAAGGATAAAGTGTTTTAATTGGGATATTAAACGAAACCCTCTGTGCGATCTGCGATCACACTTACCCACTTGTTTTACTTTAATTTTTGTTTAATTTTTAATTTTTTTTTTAATTAGTCCGTTGAATACGAAGTCCCTTGAACCGAGGTCCGTTAAATCGAGGGTTTACTGTATTGTTATAAGGTGTCATTTCAAAATAAAATATCCTTGACATTTTTTGGTGCTGCCATCTATTGGCAAAAAATTAACGTATAGTAAATGTTACTCCTATTTCAAGAGACGTTGTTTATGGTTACTGATGTGATAATAGATGGCAGAACCAGCCATCCTAGTAAAATCTATTCAAATTTCAAAGGACTATTAGATATTTATAACAGCACGGATTTCAACTTTTTTTTTTCTCACATTCTGAGATTTTTTTTTTTTTTTTTTTAATTTGCCATTTTAAGGCCGAAAGTTATAAAATATTTTATCAATTATTTTTTTTTTTTTATTGAAAAATTCTTTTTTTGAGGAATTGCAAAATTTTAAATTCACTACTACATTTCATTGTCTGATCAAACATATGCTGTAAGAATTGTCTGAAAAGCTGTTGAATAATTTTAATTTTATTAAAATAGTTCTTCCATTTGTAATAATTTTTAAATTAAATTTTACGGTATTGCCATCTATGCTTTTATTGAAAAATATTAAGGATTTAATAATTAGTTTTGAAAGGACTATTAAACGAAACCCTCAGTGCGATCTTCGATCCCACTTGTTTTATTGTAACTTCGATGGAATACATGATATTATGGCTTGACACATGTTGTTTGCAGATATATTTAGCCTTACCTTTGTTTTTAAAAGTTTAAACATGCATCTAAACATGCATCTAAATATTAGAATGAAGGGCCGAAGCTCTCACACGCGTCCACTGATATCTATTTTATTTCCGATGTCAATTTCCATTTCTCTATGCACCTACAAAACGCACAACGATAAACGAGGCATCATACGACAAGTTTTTGAGTAGATTTCTGACAATGTACACTCAAAGTTCATTAAAACACGTTGATTGATTAAAAAAAAAAACTACTGTTAATTAAAAACTAATAAAAAAAGTATCAGCAAAAAATTTCTCACTGCAAAAGCACTGATAAATTATTGTTAAATTTTTATAATAAATTAATGTTTGGAAAAGTTTACTCCAACATTTGCGTAAAACTTATGTTGCGGTGTATAACAAAAAATCATGAATTACATAAATGACCCCTACCTCTGTTTCTTTTAGACACAATACCGAATACCGAATAGTCGATTCGGTGTTTAAACCGAATATTCGGATTCGGCCGAATTTTTCAAATTGATGAAATAAATAGTTACTAGTTTTAAAAATACATGACCTGTCCTCATTTGATGTTATTTTAATATGCTTCAGTTAGAAGTGATAATTTATAAAAGTTTACTATTACCATTACTATTTGTAATCAAAATTTAACATGGGAAAATTGAGCTGCAAATATAAGTTTTTCGGCATTATCTAGTTATGTTTTTTTTTTTTTCGTTCATGAATCTGTCCAGCTTTAGAAAATAAGCATAAGAGAGTGAATCTTTTTATCTCCCTAAAATGGTCCATACAGGGATAAAATCAAAACAACCGTCTACAATGGCGAAAAATAGGGAAGATGAGCATCTTTCCCTTATCATTTAATTTTTAATATTTATATATTTTTTTTAATTTCAATTTATTTAATGTGTATTTTCTTTAATATATATACATTAAATAAGTCTATCAGTATGCCTGTCCTAAGGCTTTTATACCAATTAAATTAAAATCGCCCAAATTTATCACCACTCAATTAAATCATTAATTAAAGTATAAAGCAATAATTTGCCAGAAAATAGTTAAATCTACAAATTAATGTATTGCCTTTTGCGAGTGGAAAGCAGTCATTATTATTTTTTTTTTTTTTTTGTGTGTGTAATTAGATTTAAGAATAAAAATGTAATTGAATTCAATTATTAAGAATTTTAATTAAAGTTTATTGAAAAATCTAATATATGCAAAAATACTTATTAAAAACTTAAGTATTCGGTTGCCGAATATCGAATATTCGGTATACACTTTGACCGAACATTCGGTATTCGGCGAAATTGTTGCTTCGGTCAATCCCTAATCTGTTATGTTTATTCGCAAATTCCAGCAGAACTATTCTTATAGCAACATGAGAGTTCTTGCTAGAAACCATTTCGTTTAAGAATATAGTTCTTATTGTTTTCAGGTCAATACGGTCACAGTATCAGCGTGTGGGACTGGACAACTCGGAAGCGGCTCCAGAGGCTGGACCTCGGTGCAGACGGTCAGATCCCGCTGGAAGTGAGGTTTCTGCACAACCCCGGTGCCACCGAAGGTTTTGTGGGATGTGCTTTGTCTTCCACCATCGTTAGGTTCTACAGAACTGAAGTACGTAGAATAGAAATAAGCTGCACAAAAGAAATGCAACTATACAGGCTTTCTAAGCCCCACCAGTGGCCGAGAGGCTCTGCTCTCGAAGCTGATAGACGAGAGGCGCTGGGTTCGAACCCAATCGTGCCCGTCGGTATAATCATTCGGAGTTTTTGTGGTTTTCTTCGAACCTTGTATTTCCATGCGCAAATACGGGTTAGGTTCACTTTGAAAGACACCCACGAAGGGCACTCCACCTAGGGCCTATATCCGTCGTGCAGATAATTGGCCGTCATAAATAACACCTACACAGGCTTTTTACTCACAAAGACCTGTTTTGTCAATAATTTTACAAATAATGAAGATTTAAAATATCCTAAATGAACTGTTTGATTTTAAAATGGGATAATAAGCAAACAGTGATAGCTATTAAAATTAAATTTGTTGGAAATTAATGTGTGAATTTACAAATTTCTTTAGTATTCTTCCTTGCTGTAGTACCCAATGTAACTGACAGAGGGTGTTGCACTGCTTCAAACAGTAAAAAGGCTCAAAATAACCTTATAATTTCAAAACTTCTTTTGCTCGCGTTTCAACTGGTAAATAGAATAATTCGTAAAAACAGTGAATTTTGATTCATCTTTAACTGGGCTTTAGAACAGATGGGGACTGGGCAGCGTCACCTATCGATAACATCTGGTACTAAAACAAGGAAGCTTATTAAAGAAATTCCCGATTTCATTCATGAATCCCTTGCCAGACTCACTTTAATAGCTGTGGTATTACTAAAGAATATTGGTATTAGAATTATAATATGAGCAGTTACTTAAAGGTAAATTAGTAATGAAGTTCTTTTTAATTAAAGTTGCGTTGTGTATTGCAATAATCATTGAATTCTTTACGGTCAATCAATTGTAAAAAAAAAAAAAAAAAAAAAGAGGAAAAAAAGGAAACTTCTTACTTGGATCGTGTCGTCTGTAATAAAAATGAAGAGAAGATTTACAACAGTAGAAATTAAAGTTTTATTCCATCTTTTTATGAAGAGAAGAAAAGGCTTTCCGTTGGTCACCGTTTTTCAAAAATAAATACGTTGGCCGATAAAATAATTTATTCCTCTTTAAGAACATCTTTAAAATGTAATATGCAGCACTAGGTGAATTTTCTATTGATAAAAATTTCAATTAAAGCCTTTCCAAACCATCAGAAAAATAAATTTAACAGGAATTATTAAAATCACAGACATCGTTTTCGAAAAGCATTTTACCGGATCCCACATCCATCGGCAGAGAGGCCGGAGCCCACGCCCCCGCGATCTTTTTAAAACAAAAACTGTCATGACAGATCACCAACAAAACAGATTCTGATTTAAAATTAACGAAATTTTTAATTTATAGTAAATAACGGGGGCTACAAAAGTATTGAAAAGAAAAGATTTAAATCTATTAGAGAATTTAAAATATTAGGCAATGTCTAAATAAACAAATCCGAAAGAATACATTTGAAAAGTTTTATTTTTATTTGCTCAAGCTCGACAATTAAGACACCCCTCCGAAAGATCGACATTCATTCAATGCTTACGCCTCAAGAGACTATGCTCCGACGACGTCATCACAATACGTGCCGAGGCTAACGAGAAAGACAGGCTACCGCGGTGGGTCCGATCTGTCTTTTTTTACAGACCGCTATAGTGACGTGATGCTCTTTTCGCACACCTTCATTGGTGCATTCGAGCGTCACGTGACTCCAGCGGTCTGTAAAAAAAGACAGATCGGACCCACCGCGGTAGCCTGTCTATTTCGTTAACCTCGAATACGTGCTGATTTGAGAGGAGAAGCATCTCTGTTCAGGCGCGATGAAACGGCGGAGAATTTGCCGAAGTGCGGTTGAAACAAAATCGCTCACGCAAAAAATAAATATGGATTTAAGTTTAAAGAACATCGATGTATACCCCTAGTTATGTAATAAAAAGGTATTATTAAATATTTTTAAATAGTAAGTATGTATTTAAAGGATTATTTAAGGATTATTTGATTAAAGGATTATTTGATATAAAGTTATTTGATACAGTTATTTATTAACTTCTTCTCTTCATCTAAATCAGTAAAGTATGTGAATACTAAATGCATAACCATACTTGTATATATTATTGCAAACGTATACAGAGAAAAAGAAAGAAAAAAATTGTAAAAATA
This sequence comes from Maratus speciosus, assembly GCA_963932465.1. Lineage (NCBI taxonomy): Eukaryota > Metazoa > Arthropoda > Arachnida > Araneae > Salticidae > Maratus > Maratus speciosus. The sequence goes on along the minus strand of OZ010791.1, from coordinate 13,187,084 downwards.
AAATGAATTTTTAGACATTGATAACTATATCATTAGGGGAGGGGGTGTTCGAGGAATGATATCGTATGATATCAAAATTGCCAAAAAGTTAATAACGCTATATATGTACAGCGCATTACTCTTTATACGACAAAATTTAGCACACATTTTTGTTGATTACTTATTCTATTTAAGTTATCTATGTATACAGATATCGGAGAAATATCGAGCAGGTATAATTCTAATGGGATTCAAAATTTTGCTATACCACAGTGATATAGATTTCGTATTAGAAATATTTTTTTTTTTAATTTAACGCAAAAAATCGCTATTTGTAGACGTTTCACTTGAAAGGCTACTATGCCGTCATTTCACAGACGTTAGTTTGTTATTGATTGGGGATATCCCCCAAAATTTGTTTAGAGAAAATCCTGAATCATGCAAAACCTAAACGCCATCAAATTGGTTTGAGAGAGAGAGAAAAAAAAAAAAAAAAAAAAACCTGAGACACGGTTCAACTTTTCACCATAAAATAGGTTCAACCTATCACGTTACTTGTGAAAGCACCTCTGATTTGTTGAAACTTAACGCCAAATTTATCAACATCCTGGTTACAGCTTAACTCTTAGTCCTAAATTATGAATTCATGAAAATTTCATCTTCTAAAACATTTTTCGTGAATTTTTGAAACTTCGTTAAAAGATTTACACAATCATTTAATAAATTTTAGAAGAATTTTGTCAATTAAAATTTAATTAAATTTGAATTTATAGGGATATTTTATAGGATTAGAAAATTTACAAATATAATGCTCTTACAATAGAAATATAGAAATATTTCGAAATGGAACTTTTCCCCGCAATCCTTCAACGTCATGAAAGCTGAAAAGATGCAGACGGAAAAGAAATCATTCTTTTAAACATATTTTTAATTTGACAACCCATAATGCCTTTGAAGCAAGACAATGTAAAGCCTCTATAACTCATTCTAAACTGTATTGCTACTAATCGATGTATTAAATGAATTCTATAACGAGTTATTTTAATCTTACTTAAGTACCACCGGGGTATAAAGGGTTAATGAGTACCACGTTCTTACTGAAACGTTTAACATTATTTTTAACAGAATAGATGCAATATTGTACAATACTACGTCAAAGTCGCAGCCAAAAATTAACCTTTATTGATTTATTAAGAAGAAATGAATAGGATTTTAAATGTCATTTTAAAAAAAATTATTAAAATAGATATTTTAAATACAACATTTAAAATTTCATCCTTCTTTTTTTTTTTTTTCCTTGAAGGAGAATTCTTGGGCCACGGAAACGGTTATCAAGGTTCCACCCAAGAAGGTCAAAAACTGGGCTTTACCAGAAATGCCGGGTAGGTATATACCATTTATTTAATTTCAGTTTGTGTCGGGAAAGAAAATTGTTGTATAAAGACAGTGTTATTTAGAAAATATTTTTCTTTTGCATACTTAACTTTCCGATTTATTTAAACATTTTCATCTACTTCTCCCCCTCCCTTTAAAAAAAAAAAAATATTAATAACCGTAACGTGATTTACAAGATTTAAGTTTTCCAGTTTTTAATCAAATCAAAATTATATGTAACATAACGTTTCGAATGAAATGATAATGAATTATAATTTAAATAATTACGAATATTACAAATTAAAATTATTAATATTATAATATTAATTAACCTAAATCCTTATTTTCTATTTAGTTTATATGTGTCCTGCTGTTTTGTTAACCCCTTCGGGACGAGCGTCTTTTACAGAATTTTTAATCGTTAATCACCGGTTTTTTAAATCAGAAATTTTTGTCTAATTGAATCAGAAAAATGCTCGAATTAAATATGGCAAAATTTACAATAAAAATTTACTGGTGATAATAATCCCAGATTCTGAGCACATGCGGTGTTTAATGTATAAATCTGGTTTTCTTAATTGGCCAAAATACAGGATAGAGAAATACTTTTTTTCTTACAAATTCATAAATTCTCCTTTGCTTGAAAAACATTTTACTACAGATAAAACTTGGAATGTTGCTGTTGTGTATACAAACAGCATAAATTGGCTATTTTATTTAGTTCTGACTTTATCGAGTGTTAAAATTGTAAAATATACACCCTTACAATATGACAGTATGTATGCTCATGTGGGAATTTTGAACCCCTTATCAGAAACGGTATCACGAAGAATAATTCATGTTTGCAACAATTTTTCAGGTTTGATCACAGATATACTGGTATCGCTGGACGACAGGTACTTATATTTCAGTAACTGGCTACACGGCGATGTGAGGCAGTACGATATATCGGACACCAAAAATCCGAGGCTAGTCGGTCAGGTAAGAAGAATCTATTGCATGATCTAAATTAAATCATAACAATAAAAAACAAGTGAAGGCACTTGTACGTTTTACGGGGCCTTGGCGAGTTTAAGTTTGACGTGATTCAGTCAACCACTTCCGTACCAGCATATGTATAAGAAGATTACATGTAAAACCAGTTCCAACCATCCAAAACCAACATGGATTTATACGTGGATCCACTGATGTTTGTGGAGAATCAGGTCATGGATCCATACGTGGATTCACTGGTACGGAAGTAGTTAAAGTGAGATCACTTATGAAAACAAAATTGAACTATTATGTCTTTTTGTGTATATTAAAAAATATTACGTTGGATTATATGCATTACGTAAATAACATCTGTTTGTATATAATAACAGATAAATGATTCTGTATATTACATTATATAAATATTGAAAAAAAGAAAATAAATGCTTGTGTATATGAAGCAGTGAATGGGTTGCCAGAGAACGTGTGTAAAATTTTTCTTATTTTGCCAAAACCATTTTCTCACTAGGTTCTAGTACCCAAATAAAAGTATTTTTTATGATAGCAACCACTCAGTAAAATTACAAGATTTAAGATATAAGAAAATAAAATGCTTTTTTGTATGTGCTGGTACTACATAGAGAGATACAAAATTAATAAATTGAAATTTCAGTTATTCGAAGAGCATAGAGTTTTTAGTACAGCTCGGTTTTCACAGAAAGGCCTAGGATTTTTTTTTTATATATATAAAATTTTATTGCAGAGTTTTGTTCCCTACATTATACATTACCTCACATTTATCACCCTCGCCGACAGCTAGCCTTGTAGCGGTGCTGGAACTGCTGCATGTCGTTATTTAAATAATTGCAGCATAAATATCCTTAGATATGACATTCAGAGTGATGTGCCACGTTTGACGGCCATTTTCATTCATGATAGCTGTTCCATTAAATATTTAGTTTGTTGCAAACTGTATGCTGCGCCGCTCTGTAAACTACTGACATAAAGCCTTACTTGGTGGTCATTGCAATTATTCTGATTGCAAAATTTTCTTTATGAAAGGAAATCCGGTTCCTTTTTTCGCATGTTTAAGAAAAACCGCATCGTCCTACACTCTATAACGATATATTAATTTACCTATTTGATTATATTTGAATCACCGTGCAAATCTGCAAAAAATCTCTATCTCTGCAAAAAAGTAATCAATACGCCTGAAACACGTGTGGTCATTTTATTAGGCCACATCTTATCCCAATTGTTCGGTAACTGAAATATCGTTCACCGTCAAGAAAAGTAGCACAACTCAAAAATACGTTTCTCAGGAGAGGTAAAAGATGTGGCATTTTTTTAGTGTAACATAAAATTATAGCACTTAGCTCTGCCTGCAGCTGTAAAAGCGTAAAACTCAAGAATAAAATCGTAGAAGCGATAGGGAGGATTGGGTAAATGTATGCCCTCACGCACAATTTTCCTCCCCCCCCCCCATTCTGTGGTGGAAAAGGGACAGAGCATAATATAAGTTTCCCGAATAATTGCACTATACTAGTGGGGCCATCTGTTACGCTTTCCAGAGTCTACAAGACCCGTCCCCAAGGTTCTCGCTGCCGTTCGCCATTGCGACAAAATGCTCCATTTGGCGAGTAAATGGACGGATAAACTCGCCAAATTGCGAATGCTCAATGTTTGCTCTCTTTTTGTGTGTACGAGTGCGTCAGTACAAGTACAAGCGACACTCTTATTCGCATTACTTGAGTTCTCGTTGCAGAACCAAGAATTTGGGCGATACCATAGATTTCAGTCGAAGAAACGACCTTTATCCTATACCATACAGCATCATGCTACACTTTGCAATCTTGCCACGACATTCAGTGGACTGTGAGAGAGGATTTAGCATAATGAACAGGAACACAACTAAAATTAAATTAAGAAATCAAATGCGCATAAGAATTGCCAATAATGCCTTTCAGTATGTGTTGATGGGCCCAATAAGCAACACTACAATTTTGAAGTGTGGGCAATAAAAAACCGAAGAATTTTAGAAAAAGTTTTTTTTTAATGTGACATACATTTTATTTATATATTGAATTTTTCAGAATTCATTGAATGAAATATCGTTATCCTGAGTTAACTTTGGTTGGAAATTTTTATTTTATAATACACTATATGGCCAAAGGTGACCGGTCACTCGCGATTTTAGACGTTTTGTTAAATATCTAGAAAAATACATGAGGAATTAACCTGAAACTTCAGGTGAGTAAACAGTATAGGTCATATATTTCCTGAAAGATTTTTTCAAGATATAATATGCATAATGTTTTAGCTAAGTATATAAAGCAACTTTTGTGAAAGTCTCAAAATCATAGCTTGAAAATTCAGAAAATGACCGTCCATAGAATAAGCTCGAAATTCGTTGTTCCCAAAAGGAAGCAAAAAGATGAGGGGTTGTATCCAAATAGAGTAGTACGTGCAATATTGTGTACGCTATCTTGGCACTAATCAACAGATATTTGATATAACCCCTCATCTTTTTGCTTCTTTTTGGGAACAACGTGTTTCGAGCTTATTCTATCGACGATCATTTTCAGAATTTTCAAGCTATGATTTTGAGACTTTCAAAAAAGTTGCTCTATATACTTGGCTAATACATTGTGATATTATATATTGATTGCATTCGCGCATGCGCAGTGAAACATTTTTTAGTAAACCTGCTCATTTTCAGCCAATTTTTATTATTTTTTAATTCTGATTGCAGAGTATTGTGTACAATATTTTTTGTCATATTTTCTGAAAAGAACTTTTTTTTATAAGAACTCTGCAAATTATAAGCAAAAAACTTGGCGAAATTCGGGATTGTTTTTATAAAAACTTTAATTTCTCTACGAGTATACATGCTTTCGTCATAAAAATGAACACAGTATGTTACAATAAGTCACTTATTAATAATCTGGAGTTTGAACGATTTTGCTACATTAGTTTTGACAGGGTTATCCAAAAGATATTCGTTCTTTTTCAATTTATTGACGGTCCCCTATGGGGTTTCGGGGAAAAATCTTCGCGGGAATATATGACCTATACTATACTGTTTACACACCTGCAGTTTCAGGTTAATTCCTCATGTATTTTCTAGATATTTAACAAAATGTCTAAAATCGCAAGTGACCAGTCACCTTTGGCCATATAGTGTATTTTAATGAGTTAAATTGGATTTCGTATTTTTTCTCAATTGCGTAAGACATTACATTTAGAATGTACTGATTTTTAATAGCTTCCGTAGCGCATTGTTTGATTTTAGATTAATAACTGATCTATAAGCAGTTATAAAATATTATGTTATTTTAGAACGTATTGAGGGGGAGGGGGGAGATAAGGGGTCTCATGCCTTTTTAAAATCTCCGTCGCCAGTGCAAAAGTCGTGTAGTCTCAAATTCTCATAACTTTTTAAATACTTATTAATTACACAAATCTCTGTAATGTATTTGTCTTTATAAAATGTAAAAATAAACATAATAAAAAATACAGTTCGGTTAATATTGCGATTTCTTTTCACATAGTATGTCGCAATCCGCACAATAACTTAACTTGGAATGGATATATAAACATAACTTATGTTAAAATAATTAATTAATATTATTGAGATAAGTAAATATTTTCATTATTTTTTAAATCAATAATTATTTTTTCAATTTGTTTTTTCATTTTTCAAATTCAATTGAATTTTAAAAATAGTTTTTGTCAAAGAATTTATATAATATTAATTCATTCTATAAAGCGTAGTTTAAAGTTCATTTTAACATAATTCTTTTCTTGATATATCTATTCTAAGTTATCGTACCGTGCAATATTAATTGAACTGTATTTGTTATTATAATATGTTTATTTTTTATATTTTATAAACCCTTAAATATGATTTAACTATATTAGAAAGTTTTATGTCATTTCAATAATTATTTAAAAAGTTACGAGAACGTGAAACCACATCACTTTAGCACATGGTGACGGAGTTTTTAAAATGTATGAGACCCCTTAAGGGGGCTGGTCACTCAGCTTCCGTTTTCCCCTCACACATGTAAAGTCTAGGGACATTGGGTGCATTTGTCTATTTAAAATATCTCCTCTGAAAATTAATATTTTTAACTTCTTTTTCTTGTGCACACTTCCTAAGAAATATCTCTTTATTTCGGAGTTCTCAAACTATTTCTAAAGTATAGACTTCATTTTATAGGAAGTGTTCAAATCTTACTCACAATTCACCCGCTTTTAACACACAAAATATTAAATTCAGCGTAGATTTTAGAAATAGTTTGAAAACTAAGAAAAAAAGAGGCATACTTTAAGAAGAGTACACAGAAAAAAGATGTTAAAATTAGGAATTTCCGGAGAAGATATTTTAAATAGACGAATGCATCCAAAGTCCATAGACTTAACATTATGAATAATTCCAAAGCTGAGTGACCACCCCCCTTAAAGATCGATTTTTCAGAGTTTCACTATGAATCTATTTTGTTAACATTTTTCTCTAACGTGGACTAAAAGTCAGCGTAGGACTCTCCCAACCGCTGTGCGGGGCGCCAAAAGTCCAGATTTTTCCTAACGCACAAAATTCTTTTAAATTACATTTCGTACCACCACCTACTTGTTAGTCTGCTTCGGGTGGAACTTAACGCAGTAAAACCTGTGAAGACTGAACCTGTCTATAAGGGAAAATTTTTAGAGTCCCTTCGTAAGCAATAACTTACAAATCTATATCTGCCTAGATGGAAACCTGTCTAAAAAGGAATTTTTTTTATCGTTCCTAGCGATTCTGGTTTTACAGGTTTTATTGCACTTTGTGTTCAATAAACCTTCTAAAAACAGAACCTGTCTGTAACGGAATTCTATTTTTAAAGTAAACATTTTATGGCCTCTACGATAGAAATACAATTGAGGACGTAAATTTCAAAACTCGCCTCATCCAAAATTTATAAAATCGTGCTTTCTCTATCAATCTATTCTATGGGTAAACCTGAACCGAAAATACACAACCATCTGCAAGAAAACTAGTTTTATCCTGTATTTCTGCCATTGTAAAATCTTGGTTTAGAATGAAAAGCAATAGACGATTTCCTAAAATTTGATTTTCTGGATAAGGTGAGTTTTGAAAATCACATCTTCAGTGATACTTACTAGATTGGAATTTTGTTTGTCCCTAGCAATCCGATTTCAAGGGTTTTACTGTATAAGATTGTTGGGTTTATGTAGGATAGTAAAACTTGCTAAGATGGAATCGCAAAGAACTGGAGAAAATTTTCGTTTTAAACAGATTTTTGTCTTGGAAGTTATGGCACAAATTGATTTTTAGAATAGAAGCTATGGCATAAACAGGTTTTTGTCTTAGAAGTTATGGCATTTATACCGTAGGGACAATGAATTTTTAACGTTTAAGAAAGGATTCCGTTATGGACAGGTTCCGTTTTAATAAGGTTGACTGCATTTTTATGTTCCGATTTAGAAGTCGTTGTCCCGCTTTTTTGTCTCCCTGTCTCGATTTTTGTGACACGAGAGCTGCAATTTTCCTGTAGCAATACAGTAGCTGGCAAAAGTTTTAAGATATGGTTTTTCTGACCTATTTTTTCTATAAGCAAAATTTCTTAGTGATATAATTTGTAGCTTTAGTCATCATACATGGTGTACAACTAATGATATGTGTGAAAATTGTTAATTTAAAAAATGCAAAACGTGAATTTGAAAAGTTGAAAGCAAAAGTTTTGAGACGATCTGATAAAATTCAAATGTCTAATGCTTAACTTAAATACATGTGATATTGGCACACAACAAGCGCTCCGTTAGCTGAATGGCTAAAGCAGAGGAATTCCACGCAGAAGAGGTGGGTTGGAATCCCGTCCCTGGCTTTTAAATTACACTTTCGTGATTTTCTTTCTATACGAGCTGTATGCAAATGACTTTATAATTTCGATAACTTTCCGCAGATATGCAAATTAGTAGCTTTAAGTAGTCATGCTCCCAGAGTGTTCTAGAATATACGATGCTTTATATATAAAGCACGAAACAACCCGACACCTCAGCCGGAAAGTTTTATGCGAAACTCACTTACTTAATCCTTAAAGCATTAGAATTCTATTTCGTACGTGTAAAACTTAATGTTAGTTTCTGTATCAGTTTCAGTATGAAGACAGGGAAAATACGCCTTTGGCCATTAGTCTTTAAATTATTAAAGAACCGGGTGGGGGGGTCATATTCTGCTATCACCAGCAAGTTTGGAATTTGTGAATCAGCTGTGTTGCCTACATAGTAAAGAAGTGCAAGGATGGTAAAGGCGTGCGCGATCAAGATTAAGAGCCCCAAGAAAAACGATTCAACATCAAGACGCGTTGATCCGAAGAAAGTCGGTCGTTGACCGAAACAAGAACTCTGCTGAAATATGTAAGAAGATGGCCACCGAACATGGGCTCACAGTGAGTAAGGACTCAATAAGACGTCGTCCGGATGCGGCTGGATTGTGTGCACGGGTCCCTGCAAAACAACCTCTCATCCCGGCAAGAAATAGGAAAATCCGATTGAAATTCGCTAAGGAGCACGAAACATGGACAACCAAAGATTGGAAGAAGGTCCTTTGGAGTGATGAATCCAAATTCAATTTGTTTGGAAGTGATGGCCGACGTTACATTCGTCGTCCAAAAGGCACCAGAATGGATTCCCGGTACCAACGTCCAACTGTGAAGCACGGAAACTAATCAGTAATGGTCTTGGGAGCTTTTCATCATGATGGCGTAGTACCCCTCGTACACATCGATGGGCTTATGGATCAAAATGTTTATAAAAACATTTTAGAAAATCACATGCTGTCTTATGCTCGTAAAAAGATGCCTCGTGATGGATGTTTCGACAGGATTAATAATGATCCCAAGCACACCTCCAAAATGGCGACAAATTGATTTACAGCTAAGAAAATTTAAGTTTTGGACTGGTCGAGTCAGTCACCTGACCTCAATGCAATTGAACATCTTTGAGAATCATCGGAAGAATAGTCGTGACACGGAAGTATTCTTCAAAGGCAGAACTCCTTCAGGATATGCAATCGGAGTTGGTGAAAATTTCCTAGGTCCACTTTAGAAAACCTTGTTAATTCCATGCGCAGACGATGTGCCGCAGTCCTCAAAGCAAAAGGATATTCAACTAAATATTGCTATATTTGGTTATATTAAGACGCTTAATTTCAATAAAAGTTTAGAAAAACTGAATAGTCTCAAAACTTTTGCTTAAGTATTTTTGCGAATTATTTTTAATTAATGCATATTTCTCAATTGGTCTAATGTTGTATTTTGTTGAACTTTAAAAGGGGTACAAATTACTAATTTACATAATTAAGAAATTTTGCTTACAGTAAAAGTTAGGACAGAAAAACATATCGTCTCAAAACTTTTGCCAGCTACTGTAAATCGGACCTATTGGTGTAATAATATGTAAAATGAATTTTTTGGAGTTGTCACTTTTCTTGAGGGTGAGCGATATTACGTACAAACAATTCTAAGGTCCTTCCAATACAAGAATTTAGAATCCTAAAGAAGGTCCAAATGACTAAAGAACCCCCCGAAACAGTAAAACCTCTCAAAGTTCAAGACAAACAAGTTCATTCACTGAAAACGTATTTCATTTAAATTCAAACTCGATATAACTTTAATATTTGCCGTACCTCTCAAATTAAATTATATCTTAATATTAAATCCAATTGGGTGTTCTGTAAATAGCTTATTCAAAGTTCAACTCATAAAAGGAACTTGGACATTGTATATTATTTCTTAAAATTCACCCATTTCAGATTTTGTTTTCATTCTTGAAATTTTAACATAAAATATTTTTGATGGGCTGTTTGAACATTTTGACTGATTTGTTTCGTATCCTTTTAGATTTTCCTCGGCGGGAGTATCTGTCGGAACGAAAAAGTGGAGGTACTTGAAGACAGCGAGCTTCAGGTACTGCTATATGTGTTCATTATCGTTATTGATGTATTGCTTCATGCTGTCAACAACTTTACTAAATATTTTATATATAGGAAACCGGGGTCGCAATCTACGAGGGTGGTTCAATAATTATTGTCCTTAGTGTATAGAAGATATTTGTACTGCGATGGTTGATGTGGAATATCGAAGCCTAATGTCTTAGATGCTTATATGCTCAATTTCAGAATCGCAGCTGCTGTATTAGCATTGTTTTGGAGGAGGAGTGAAGTTTTAAAGACCTATTTTTGAGGAAGTTTTTAAGGTGGGGGTTGAGGATGAAATGCTGGTTTGGAGCTTATGAAGCTACATTTGTGACAGTGGGTGAGATGTGGCTACACCACTAGGATCCCGAGTCCAAATGACCGTCTCATCCACTGTCACAAATCTAACCCCATAAGCTAAAAATTAGCCTTTCACCCCCATTCCCCCCACCCTTTACTCCTCCCTCCAAAACTATCTGAAAATAGCAGCTACGGTTCTGAAATTGAGCCTATAGGCATCTAAGACATTAGACTTCGATATTCCACAACAACCATCGCAGTACAAACATTTTATACAGACTAGGGACAATAATTATTAAACCACCCACGTACTTATTTTAGACAAAAATACACGTTACCAGACAACAATCAGATTTCGAATTTTCATTTCTTTCCTAATTAACGCGTTCCAACATACTTGAAAAGTGTTTATGAATTCGGTTTGTCTGTTTGTGTACCCGTGCTCTAACTCGCGTAAGTGGAATCCGATTGCCATGATATTAATATATGTCACTGCGGTTTACTATGGCATGTTCAGTATCTGCCCTATTAAAATCCGTGCATGTACCTATGTAACCTCAAAAACTCTAAAACCACAGGGCACAGGGCTACGAAATTTGGCACACGGGTTGCTGGTTGGGGGGCCCTTGTACGATTGGGGCAAAAAATTCGAAAATTTTAGATTTTTTAAAAATGTTTTTGACGAATTTTTGCATTTTTTTTATGTTCAAAATATGTTTAACCCCGTAAATCGAGTTCTAACCAATGTGAGATATACATATTACGTACGCCACATTGCACTATTAAGAAGCTCTAGCGGGTATTACGATAATTCTTTTACCTCGCATGCAAATAATTTTAGATTATTTAATTGCGCTTAATTATTACCTTTTTTAAAAGTAAAGAAAAACATTTTATCAGAAACATCAACAAAACTTTTTATTCTATTTATTCCCTTATTCCAAAAATATCATTTTATCGTCTGCTGCCATAGTAACATGATAAATTAAATTTCATTTAAAAAATGCGTAGTAGTCGAAAAATATATTTCTAAATCGAATAGTTATTTTTAATTTTGGTTTTAGAATTAAATTCATGAACTCCCACTCCCGTGCGTAGAACGGGCTAAACAAATAGTTGAAAATAAAGTGTGTAGCCTTTTCGGTTCCTTGACAGAGCGACTCAAAAGAAATCTGTTGCATTACGGTCCATGGGGAAAAATCATTTGCCATGTATTTTGATGATATTGCAGTATTTTAAACCGATTGAAATGGATAGACATCACTGAGGTGTACTGCAGGGTTCTTACAATAGAATAGGGTGTGCATAGATTTTATCGTTCATTTATTGACAGGGACACACTAAAGAATTTGGCTATAGAAGAAAATGAGCAATATTAATTGAAGTATTGAAGGCTACAAACAATAATTACTGGAAGTGCATTTTCAGTTGTGGCATGCATTTTTAGGTGCGTTCGTAATTATATAAATACGTAGTACCTAGAGTCGTCGTTCAGTCCGTCCGTCCGCATGTAACAGAGCAAAAACGACTCAACCAAAGGGTCTGAAATTTAAAATATAGAATGGTTGCAAAATTGTGTCGAATCCTTGGAAATTGTATGAAAATCGGATGTATAGTTTAATGACAGGGACAGTCAAAAGTTTTCCATTACATTAAAATGGCAAAACAATATTGCAAGTGCATTTTACTGATGTGACAGCCTTCCGAACAGAATGAAATGGATAGGCACTTATGAAGTGCACTAAAATATACATTCAATACACTGCTGTCCAAAAAATATGTATAAAACTAGTTAGAGTACGAACGCACCTCATTTGCCACGTTTGACGAGCCATTTCCAACTTGTTTAATTTAACTATTTTTTAACCCTTTGCACGCGAGGGCTACGGTAGGAGCCATTTAAAATTTGTCTCCGAACTCGAGGGCTCCGCTACGGAGACAACGCAAATAATTTTGTAACACCTGTCTAGAAAAGCCAAGATTACATATTGGCAATTGCTTCGAGAGGTGTCACTCTTTGTACGATTACAAAATGTAATAATTTTATATATTTTTTTTATATATCTATCGTAACATTTGTATTCATAAAGAATTAAAAAAATAATAAGATATAACTAAAATCGCCTCGAGTTGCTGGTAATACGAATGAAAAAAAAACTTCGAGTGCAAAGGGTTAAATATTTCTTGATATACCTAAAACATTTTTTAATGAGATGAAATTTCTTTCATTATAAAATTATTCTGTGCCGTGAATGAATGAATCGTATTTTATTTTATATGAAAATAAAAAGCTTTGGTCAGAGGCACAGAGAGCCAACTTAAGTCACACATATAATTGATTAACAATTATGTATGTTTAATAAACATGTATAGTTGCTTAATAATTATGTATGTGTTAATTACTTAAATTTTTTTAGACATTTTCGTTTTTGGCCGAAAATAGGAACATTAACGAAATTTGGTTTCAGTTTCGGTCTTCAAAATCTATTTCGGCTGGTCCTTAATGAGGAGCTTGGGCCGATGTTTCGTGTTCGAAACTGAGGTGACCTAGGCGAGATAACTGTGGAAGATTTTCATGGTTTATTTTGCTCGATAAATTGGGACACTTTCCCTTCAAAAGTACTCTCCGAAGTGATCCCCCCCCCCCCACACACACACAGCAATAGGGCCAAAAACTGTTCTTTGCTTAACAAAACCCCCTCCCTCACTAAGAATTTTAGAAAGGCTTTTTTATAAAATTATTATTATATATGAAAATCACTTGAAACGATTTATCCATCAAGATTTTATTTGCCATCCATTATCCGAGAATCAATAGAGATCCTTTTATGCAGTGCGAATATAGGCAATGATTCAGCCTCCATGGAGCATCCTAAAATTTGGAAAGAGATGCTCAGTAGAATAATGGAACAATAATATAAAATTATTCATTTCAAAATTATTATACTTACTGCTGAACACTCGCATCAAACGACAAATCATAAAATTTTGAAAAAGTCATATTTACCCGTCTGGGCTCTAACTTGTGTATTTTAAGTTTTTTCTAACTGAGCTCTTAATTAAGTTGAAGACTTGAAATTTTAAATACTTATAGCTGAACACTTGCGATCACACGACAAATCATAAAAATTTCAAAAAGTCTTATACTATTTACCCTTCCGGTCTCTAACCTGTGTATTTTAAGCAATTTTTCTAACCTCCACCCTTTTTACCCGGGGGGGGGGGGGGGGCACTTTTCTAACTTTTACCGACATTCCTTTGACCACTTTTTCATATTATGCACCCAAGCCATACATATTTTAGCTCCACTTTTTACCGCCAGGGAGCGCCTAACTATCTCGGATGCTGTGGACCCGATCCCCTCGACTCGTATATCTTCGGATAGGTTGTAGTTGTAAAACGGAGTTTCGTTCGGATAGAGGTTTGTTTAGAATAGAGTGCACCCCTGGTTGCGAAATGAACAGATTTTGCAAAAGGATAAAGTGTTTTGAAAGGGATATTAAACGAAACCCTCTGTATGATCACACTTACCTACTTGTTAATATTCCAGTTAATTTCATTATGCATGAGATCGCGTGATTTTTGTTTACCAGTTTTTAAATTTCATTTTTTGCGAAAATATTTGTATTGGTATAAATCTTGTGAATGTTGCCGTCAGAGCGATGAAACATGTCGATCTGAATAAATAAAGTTACTTATCTGCCTTGTAAATGTATTTTTTTTTTTTTTTTTTTTTTTTTTTTTTTTTTTTTTTTTTGAAGGATTTTTTAATAAAATCATTTCCATTTTCCAGGAGCAGCCCGATCGTAAAATCGTCAAAAGCATCCCAGTGCGGGGCGGGCCTCAAATGCTGCAGCTGAGTTTGGACGGCAAAAGATTGTACGTCACCAACTCCTTGTTCAGTGCCTGGGACAAACAGTTCTATCCCGAAAACATAGAGTGAGATTTGTGACACCTTTTTTGTTTTTTCATATTTCCCATTCAAAACTGAACCCTTGAGTTTGGTAATTCAAAACTTACTTGTCTCAAGTCAAACACAGATATTTAAAAAAAGTAAATTAAAAATAGGTATTGCTTATTGTTTGGTGTTAAGGGTGTTCTCAAATCCAAAAGGACAACTTTCTGACATAAGTTTTAATTTATTTTTGTTCGAAAATGCATGAAACTAGCTGGTGGTGTTGTTCAGAAACTATGTCATCGAGCTGTTTTTTCCATTATTTTGCAAACGCAATAGATCTTTCAGAAAATTGTGTCAAAGTGGACGTTTTGAAAACTCAAGAGCGGCGATAAACGTGTTTGTCACGTGATCCAAATCGCTTATAATTCAATAGGTAATTTATTTATCAAAAAATGGAAAACACAGTTCGATTCCAAATCTCTTCCATGGTCAGGCTTCCCAATTTTATGTCTTTTCGTTAAAAAATGAATTTGTAAATGTGTCAAAACGTTTTGCGCTTGTTCAGCAGAACAGTTGAGAACAACCTTAAATGCTTGAAAAAAAAAATTTAACGCAGAACTTTTATTAGTTTTAACAACACTGTCATCTACTAAGCAACTAAGGAATTAGGGGAAGGTTCTCCGGGTAAACGTTCAAAGAATCTTTTTATTTTTTTATGTAATCCCTTTGGGACGAGCGTCACGTATACGTGCCGCATAAGCTGCTCAGATCCTCGATTATTCCCACCAGTTATTTTTTACTGTTAATTTTTTCCTCATTTAATCTTAGCAAAAATTTCTCTTGAATATTGTTAACTGAATAGATTATTAAAAATAAATAAGAAAATTATATTGTAATAGAAGTATTGTTGCAAGTTACTTATTCTTAGAAGTTAGAATCAGTTCTTGCTTGTCTAGAATGTTATTTAGTCCAGCTTAAGGCTGTTATCAAATCCATAGAAGTTGCTTTATGGCGCATTTCTGAATTCATTTTTGTTCGGAAACGCATGTAATGGGCAGAAACCGGCAGCGAATGGCTTTTCCATTTTTTGGTAAATGTAGAATATCTTAGAAAATACTATCAAAGTGGAAGTTTTAAACCGAAATTCCGAACACGGCTGCGCGAGAAAGACGAAAAAACGTGTCTTCACGTGATCACAATCACTTTTAACTCTAAGTAATTTATTTATAAAAAATATAAAACTATTCGATTCCAAATCGCTTCAAATGCCAGGCCTCCAATTTTATGCTGTTACATTTAAAAATGTGCCGGAAAATTTCGCGCTGTTGAACAGAGAATTTGAAACACACCTTAAATGGGACTCGCAAATGAATACTAACGTTCTACCACGAGCTGTCTAAAAATACACTGAGAGAGAAAAATATGTTACTATTTTGAAACACTTCAAGCAATTCCTTTCCAGATTTTACGAATTAAGGGGTCAGGTACCCTTTTACTCATTCAGGGGCAAAGCAATTCCATTGCTAAAGTGTTGAAATTAATGAATGACACCGGAATTTGTAAACAAATTTATTCGTAAATAAGAAAAAGCGATCTTTCGCATGTATAATAAACAGATTTTTTTTAACCAAAATTCGGGTGCCATTCTCGCATTTGGGAATTAAAAAAATTCGGAATTATCAAGGGGCTAAAGCGTCCAAACATCGATTTTTTTTTAAATAGCTTATAATTAAATAGGATTCGTTAGGAATATTTGAAAACAAACCCCATACAAAAATTCGCATTAGAAGAAAAGTTATGTCTAAAACACATTGAGCTTTTCCTATAGGATCAAGGGGTGATTTAATCTTTAAAGTCAATTTTCTTAAAACAGCGATTTTGATCATTGCGCGCACGATTTCTGAAAAACGGTTACCTAGAATTTCACGAAATTTTCGGTGAATGTATTAAACGTACAGAAGCACAAAATGACCTATTATGTTGTTTCTCAAGTGAGAAGTTTAGAATTCACGACTACTTTTGTATGAAACATATCTCGATATTTCATTTTTTTTTTTTTTAATTTCTCGGGATCTACAAGTTTTACTTCTTTCATTGTAGGTAATTTTGAAAACACTTTATATCTGTTACCCATTTAAAAAAAATCTTGGCTTGTTTCAGCCATTCAAATGGGAAAAATCATGCGCGTAATGCATGCAAGAATAATTCTTTCGTAAAGATTGTATTATTTTTAAAAATAAATTAAATATATATATATATATATGTATGTGTGTGTGTGTGTGTGTGTGTGTGTGTACCTTTTTTAATAACTTAAATTGATAAAATAAATCATTACTAACATGTATTTTCAATTTTATAATTATAAGTCAATTAGTTAAAGAGAGACTGCAATTTTTACAGAGGTCACTTTTCCATGTATTTTATTGGTTCAAAGTGTACCTCACCCCATAAATTTTATTTCTTATCTAGGATATCGTCATTCCCACAGTAGTGGTAGCTGTCTAAGGTTACAGCAGCTGATTTTATTTTGTATAATTGGCGTTCGAATGGCATTAATTAAACTGTGTTTCTCTTTACTGTCTTTCCAGAAAGGGTTCTATGATGTTCAAGATAAACGTCGACACCCATAAAGGTGGGCTGGAGCTGGATCCAGACTTCATGGTGGATTTCGGGCGCAACATCCTCGCGCATGAGATGCGTTTTCCCGGAGGGGACTGCACTTCGGACATATGGGAGTGAAATGAACCAACTTCTTGTGCAATCGAAAATATTTTTTCATTTTGAACTGTGCTGTAATTTTTTATAATAAAGTTTGATATATTCTTGGATTTCTTTTTTTTCTTTTCCAGCCCCCCTCCCACCCCTACAAATGGGAAAGATTTTTCTTGTGCAAACACACATAATTGTTTTTCACCTACGGATCCAGTTTCACCATCCTAATCCTAATAAATGTAAAAGGACGAGTGAATGTTTGGCTGAAGTCTGCATCAAAATGGATGATTTAATGCAGATCAATAGTAATGAGAGATTACTAATTTCGGTCCTTTCACGAGTTTCAGCCGAAAATGGCTCTCTGAAGCGAAATTTTATGCTTTTAATATATACATACAAAACAATTAAGTTATTCCCAAAATACACAGAGGTAATTTTATGTATGCATATGCGTGAATGATTTATGTTAGGTAATAATATGAAAAATGCGTACGTTTTTGGAACGCATAAATTCAAATTAAAAACTTGAACATTGAGAAATAGATTTCCTGAAACTTGTCGAGGGCTTGTATAACACCCTCGACATCTCTGTCGAATTCGTCATCAGGTGAGGTCGGTTGCTCTCTTCCAGAAAACACTCTTGTCATTCGTATAGGGCTAAACATTTTTATATTTAAAAAATATTTATAAGCACTCATCAAAGCATATATAACCATGCAGCAGCGTCGATGTTCAGAAACATCGAAAACTACTGGGAGTAACAAAAGTAAACAAATCGTGAGGAATGCTCCGAGAAGTGATCTCTGAAAAAACATGAACGAACTCTGAATGAGAAACAGCTCTTGTCAGATGTGCATCATTTTAAAAAACTTCGCGGGACTTCCCCCCCCCCCTTCACTCATTAGCGATCTGAGTGGTGGGACCTCGGCACATGTAGCCCCTGTTTGGTCGGTCAAGGCACTGAATCCACCTCCCCCCCCTCCTTGTCATAAAGCTAGGGTTATAAAACGTTCAACTTTCCAGCAATGTTAAATTTAATTATTTTAAAAAAAATGCACCTAAAGGGTGCCGCCCCCCCCCCCTCAAAATTGGAAATCAAGTCAGGGGCGATTCTGTTCCGAATTTTCCAACAATTTAAGGCATTCGGTTCCGAAAATTTAAAAAAATCGGCCATTAGTCCGAAAATTCAGACATAAAAAATATCGCGAATTTCGACGAATAGTCGCCGAAAAAAAATCAATTTTGTCAATCGTTTGCAAAAAAAAAATCATCAATTTCGTCAAAGGATCGAGGAAAAACGTGAATTTCGTCAGATGATTGAAAAGACGCGAATTTCGTCAAAGAATAAAAAAAGCGCAAAGTTTGTTAAAGGATTGAGGAAAAACGCAAATTAAGTCAAAGAATCTCGGAAAAAACACTAATTTCGTCAAGGACTCAGAAAATGCGAATTTTGCCGAAGAATCGCAGAAAAAAGCGAATTTCATCAAAGGGCCCTCTGAAAAATCTCATAATATAGCACCGGAAGGAGATAATAAAGTCTTTTTCTTTCATATAAAAATCTTCCGAATGTCTATCTTCCGAAATGCTGTTTGAAAAATGGTTGTCATCAGATAAAGAAGAAAGATCAAGCACTGCAATGCAGTCCTTATGTTGTAATATGACTGTTTAGTCCAACATCAAGAAATTGTTGAAAGTTCTATCAACACTTCCAGTCTCAATAGCTACTTCAGAAAGAGCTTACTCTACAGCGAGGCGATCAAAAACACGTATCTTAGGAATACTATGTGTAATTCTGGGCTTGCATTCATGAACATCCATCGAGAAATAAAAGTAGATGCAGAATCCATTTTGAACGCAATGTCAGCGAAGCGCACTTATCTTGTGTTAATGATACCATAATTTGTAAGTGCATTTTTCTTTCTTTTTTTAAGTACCATGAATGAAATATTTCTTTCAAACTCTGCTGTCATATTTCACAAAATTGTAAAATTTTATTTCTTCCTTAATGTTTACTTTGAAATATTTCGCATGCACATTTTTAAGTATGAATAAAATTAATCAAATAAAATAATTAATCTACATAATTACTTATTAATGAGATGCTTTAGCATTAATTGGTTTTCTCAGTTTCGCCTTTATTTTGAGCATACTGAGTTAAAAACTATTTGACCCCCCCTCCTCCCCCAATAATTTTTAAATTGCTACGCTCCTAAATATGTAAAAATGCTATCTGAGAAAACCAAGGAAAAAAAAAATAACCAAATGCCAGTGTTTATGAACTTCAAGCCTCTGTTTTAGGGTTTTATATATTGTGAACAATATAAATTGCATATCTTTACGATTGTCTTTCTTTATTCTTTAAATGCAAAATTTAAAATTCGTAGCGTTTTGTCTTTTTTGCCCTCAAATAATTTTTTTTTTAAAGTTGTATAAATTATATGAAAAGGTCTTTATTGAAAATAAACAGACAGGTGAGTTTTTTTTTTTAACTATAAACTTCATTCATTATAAAAGGCAGTTTCAAATGCACAAGAAAGCTAAAATCAATCAAGGGCGGATCTAGAAGGGGGGGGGGGGGCAATATTACACGCTTTGCATTTCTAACAAAGAACAGTCCTGTAGCACATATTCAGTAGATATTCGATATAACGTTCGATCACCTGGTTATAACGACCGATCGAAAAAATCCCTTTTGTAATCAATGATGGAGAATTATTTTTACATTCAATAGAACGACTGATTTGACCAAGCATTCCATTATATTATGACTTTCAATTTTTTAGCAATAATTGTTTTATATTTTTTTGTATGTTTGTAAAGCTTCCGGATGCTTCAGTATTTAGTCTTTCAAAAAAAAAAAATAATAATAATAATATCTTTTTTCTCTTAAATTTATCAATTTTTTCTATGTTTATAAATGATGTGCTACAATGGACCCTCTAGATATAATTTTAATGCAACAGTTACTTTTTAAAAATTTTACTGCATGTAAAACTGCTTGTTTCTTTATTCCTAAATTAGTTCAATAAAGAATACTTTGAAGCTTATTAATGAATTATTTATTCAGTAACTAAGAATAGCTGGCTGAAAAGTGGATTCTTATTTCTTTCTTAACATTTGAAGTTACAATTTCTGAACGTCACTATCATTCAGAGTCTTTAATTTTCATCTATATAATAAAAGCCTAAGTCATGTGACTGTCATCAACAGTTCCGGGTTGACCGCTTCACTTTTTGTATGCCAAGCGGCCAATTTGGTAATTTAATATTAGCCGGGAGCAGGTAATAAATCGCCAAATATTGTAAATATCATGTCATCAGTATTACAATAGTCCATTTCATGCGGCTGTCATAAACAATTTTCGCGTGGTAAATTAAAACAAAGCTCTGATGTTGAAGTTAAATGTCATCGTTTGTGGTATTATTAATTACTTTTCTTTTTTTTTTTTTAAGTAATAATTGAGAGTAATAAATATTAAATATTTCAGTTTTAAAGTTATGCATTTTAAATAAAATGAGTTAAAGTATTATATTTTAAATGAAATACGAAAACATACGACGGGAACAATGTTTGGCAATTATCACCTGCGCCCGGCTAACATAAAAATGCCGAGTTCAGGATTTTTGTATCAGAATCTTCGAATTTAGCGAAGGATTGAGCAAGTAAATTATGTATAAAAGCAACTTCATACAATGTTTAGCATATGTTTAAGGGAGACCAAACTGGTCTCCAAGGGCGGCTAGTGTATTATATAACCGTATAGTATTATAAAGAGAGTATTTATTGCGCAACTTAAATATTTATGGAATATTTTAATATAATTTTTCTGGTATAAATCATATTTTAGAATTTTGATGCAATAAAGAATAAGAAAGGAAAATACTTGTATATTCGTTTTAAGCACTTAAAAGATTAAAAATGGCTTAGATATGTCGCCTTGGAAATTTTTTATCATCGCCCAAAAGAGGGGTTCGCCCTATCGCCCCTCCTTGGATCCGCCATTGAAATAAATAGATGTTGCGAAGATTTCTTCTGGCTATCGCGAGGCCATATATTTGTATTGGATTTGTATTCGAAATTAATCTGTTTTCAAAATTTATTTCCCTTTCTTCTATTTAACGCCTGCATTCAAAAAATCATTTCTAAGTTATGTCTAAGTTAAGTGCAATCTTTATACCCACACAAATATTCTTTTTGTTTCTGTTAAAAGCTATCATTCAGATAAATGATTTATTTGTTATTTCTAATTTAAGTACATTTCCTTTCCCCCGCATAAGTATCCTTTATTGATATTTTATTTGTTAAATGCCGCTTTTTACAAATCTGTTTACATAATATAAAGATCATATAGTTAATTTAAGCTTGCTGGCGTCTCGCAAATGCATTAAAATACACATAAATTTCATTTTCACTTTGGCCAGTAAATAGATAAATGTCTAATTATCCTCACCGTTAGACTTCATGTAAGTAATGATAGGTTTGCTTTTTATTTCACTTAATAATTCGTTGCCAAATGTGGTTTCTGTCCTTGGCGTTTATCTCGTTCAAATTTTAATATATCTCCCAGTTTAACGTATATTTTGTACTTGGCGTATTGGCTCCGGACAGATGTATTCTTGGCGTATTGAATTACGCAGATTGAAAGGGACTTCCTCTCTGATCGTCCTACTGTAAAGAGCTTAAAATTTGCTGAGTAAAGGGGGCCACCACTCATTTTACATCTTAGCCTTAATGAAGATTTTTCCATGGAAATTTCTCCTGAATTATTGCCTGGTGGACATTCCTTACAGGAAACGGATAAATGACTGGGGTTTGCGATGAATTACATTGTATTGTACTACCGGAACTATATTACGATCATTGTTATAATAAACCGGCCTTCAACAATTCCATACATGGTACCGTGAAATATATCTATCAGGAAATAGTTTATAATAAAAAGAAGAAAGGCTCGAGTGGTGGCCCTCCCAATTTTCTTGAATTCTCTTCCTGTGTTGTTGGTTAGATCATGCAGAAGTATCTGCGCTGGATTACATATAATTAAAGTCACTGTTGGAAACTCTCATGTGACATCTGCTTGGGACTGGTGCGGATTATCTGTGACAAACTATGTTCGGACATTATTCTCGAACTCTCTGGTACACACAGCCCTAGCCCCTCGTCGCAGTGATGAACCTACACCGATGACGGCGTGTTATAGTGCTCTCTAATCAGGGGCGTAGCCACAGATATTTTTTCGGGGGGGGGGGGGGGGAGAATCCAAAAATTTCCCAACTTGGAACAAATTGCTCCAATTTTCGACTAAAATGATATGCACAACGTGTGTAATAATTATAATGATACTTTACTTTTGCATAAAAAATTCCTTTCCAAAGAAAAATTCTGAAACTGAAAACCTAAAAATTCTAATTATGGGTTTGTTTACTAAAAAAATAAATACGCTTTTTACTTTCTTCTATCTTTATAAGAAGAAAGTATTGGATTCCTGAAAAAAATTGACTTCCGGTTTTAGACTGATTTATACGTTTTAGTAAGTCCTGAACACGATTCGACTGTTTTTAGAAAATATCTGTCTGTCTATATGTGATACAAATTTTGTGGGCGCTCTAACACAAGACCTAATGCACGAAATTTAATAAAACTTTAGAGATTCACTTATACAGTCGAACCTCGTTAACGCGAACACTCAAGGGGAAACTTTTTTTGTTCGTATTAAAAGTAGTTCGTGTTTCGGAACGTAACTACATTACATACAACTGGACGAGACAATCGGAAACAGTTCGTGTTAACGAGGTTTGACTGTATCTTGATAAAAATTGGTGCTGATTTGTTTTTGGTGTAAATCGTCCAACAGGTGGCACTGCTATGCGGCATTTTTCACGATTTACATGATTTCAGAGATAATTATATTTCAAAAACTATTGCACGGAATTTGATCAAACGTCATATTCTGTTAAACCTTGACATAATTTGATGCAGATTAGCTTTTTATTTCCATATAAGTAGCACTTCCACATAAATAGATCCTTATTAGGCTTGGGTCTATACTGTCCAAAGATATCCTTTTTGTGCACTTTGAGTAAGGAATTTTGGTTGCAGACATCTAAGAGGCTGGGTGCCAAAATTGAATGATTTGTTTGAAAAATGCTATGCTTATATCTCCTTTTTAAATGCACACAATTCAACAAATCTATACCTTTAGAGTTTGTTATTATAGGCAAAGAATTGTCATTTAATTTTGGCACTTTGATTGCAAATTTTGAGGCATAACATGTATGGAGTAGAAGAAAATTTTGGGATTGGCACACCCAACTAGTTTTCAATTAATATTAATTTTTGTGGTCTTCAAAGAAGCCCACCTGTTAATAACATCACTTAGTTTAATAAAATTCCCTATTTCACTTTCATATTTTAAAAGCATTAGGCTGTCATGTCTGTCATCCCTCATTGTACCTTGCAATATATATTTTTTAAACTTTTATTTGATTAAAGATTCTTTCATTAGATGCAACGCCATAAAGATAAGCTGCTGTGAAGGTACGAGTATATAGTTTGACGGCGTGACTCAAATAGGCTGAATTTCATGGCATGAGTAAAAGGTTTGTTAACTGAGTTGGGATTTGGTTTATTTCTATTTGACTCTGCAAGTCATGTACATCCGGTTTCTCATATCCAGGTAGAAACATTATTAACTTTTCCCTTGCACAATTGTAATTTAAATATGGAATGCATTGCTGCAATATTCTCTTGATATAGGGAACATTGTCATTTAAGCCTATTACTAAATTCCCGAAATTTTCTTGCATTTCTTATAATTCTTTACTGTAAAACTTATGTGTATCAATGTCCATTGCTGTGCTATTATTTTTATCTATTGCCTTTGGTGAAACCGTTTTTCTACGGTGCTTTCGGAACTCAGCTTATCCAGTCACATCCTAATATTCATAATTGTTTGTGAGCTTGTCTGTAAGAAAATCTTTATTTCTTCAAAATTTTATTCAAGTGCAACGTGTCAGTGTTACAGTGCATGTATATTTTTTCTTCAGTTGATGGATTGTTTTCATGGTCATATTTCTGTTCCAAATTAAAATCGTCCATTTTTTACCTTTTTCATCCTCGAATGGATTTTTAGACACTCCAAAATCTTGCACAAAAACTCTTTTCCTATTATGAAGGGTTTTTTCGTGCTGAGATTTATAGTAACTTTTTAGAACAGCTTTAAGCACAGAACACTGGACTTTTGGTTTAAAATTTTATAAACACATATGAATATAAACGAACAGGACTGATATATATTTCCGCACACAAATAAAAGTAAAATGTGACAAATTTATCTAAAGTAACGACTTCTTATATCCGCATTTGCTCATATAACGCTTTTTACTTGACAGCGAAGGGTTAACTAATTTTTGCGGCAAAAAAAATCATGAGAATGAGTAAAATATTGTCCAAAAATTGCAAAATTAGTCAAAAAAGTTGTGAAAACTCATCAAATCTTCTTGCCCATAGCTGTGTTTCAAGTAGGTTACTACATTCCTTTCTGTTGTGCTACAAGTGATCTCCAATTTTCAAAAGAAGCTGCAATCCCTTTGGATTAAAATAGCTGGATTCTCTTTTGGGAGGAGAAGGGGAGGTAAGGTGAAATTTTTGAGAAAGGAACAAAGTTTTGGAGGAAATAAAGGAACTGGTTAGTCAGTTATTGATGGACAGGAGTAGAGAAATTTAGGTCTGGTGTACAATATTTTTGTAGAACTGAAAAATACAATGATAGATTGAGTGTGGCTGATTTCTTTTTGTATTTCTTTTGATAACTTAACTTGTTTACTGTTGCAGTACTCAAAATAATCACCAAAACAATAAAAACTTCGTAATTTTTTTACTATTAGTTTTAAAAAAGAAAATGCCTCAAAAATCTAGAATTTCCCAACTCTAAGCTCAAATTTCCCAACTTCACATTTATTGGGGGGGGGGGGAGCCTCCCCCCATGCCCCCCATGGCGACGCCCCTGTCTCTAATGCAGCTTGCTCAAGCCGTCACCCAAGTTTCCCCGTCTAGGCTTAATGACTTCGGTTCGGTTCCAGGATTGCAATCCGATGTACTGTGCTGTCAATTGGTTCCTGTCTGCATATCCAGCTGGTAACCGATTTCGCGGTGTGTTTCATCTACTTTTTTTCGGGACTGCAGAGGTCTGTGAAATGAGTTTCGTTTTCATGTTTATATCTGGTGTCTCAAATTCGCTGGTGAAGACGTTGTGCTGCTGCATATTATCAGTGTTAATGTGATTTTTATGTCTAATGATATGCCGCTCTTTCAGTTTCGCATCCCAACACGATGGAATTCATCGGTTTCAACTTTACAGTTTTGATTGAAGTGTGACAGTCCTACTTCTACTGATAGTGGTGTGTGCCGAAAAAATTCTGCCTTTTAGCAGAGTCAACATGTGTTTTTTTTATGGAATGTGAGATGCTCAAGGGGTTGCTCTTCGTGAGCTTACCTCCCATGTTTCAAGCATGTTGCAGTGCCGGTGCAACATATTTTGGTGGTTACAGTAAAAAAATCGCACGCAGATAATTAAAGGCATAGTGCGAGTAACAGTGAAATACACTGCATTAAAATATCGGTTTGAGAGGCGTATGGAATGCATATCTTTTTCTTTATTATTATTATTTTATTTTACCTGAAATTAATATTGTGTAAATTAAATTTTAAATATGTTTTTTTGATGGTGAATTTTAGATTTTTCTTATGCCCATACACATATTTACAGTGCAAATATGAGTAGATATTTTTGTTATATAATTTATGAATACTGTGTTTGCATGCATGTTTTTCACTTTCAATTTAAGATTTTAATGATTATAAAATTTATAAATGTGCTTTACTTTAGATATACATAAAAATATTGGTGTGTTTATTGAAAGATAGTGTATTTTATGACAGCAAAGTGCATATTTTATACTTATTTCGCGTCATGCATGCATGCATTCACAATGTATTTAATATTCTATATTGATTTTGCATATATTTAGATATATATTTTTGGTAATAATTCATTGATTTTGAGAAAGTTTTTTTAAATGTGTGTTCTTGAATAGAAATTTTTGCATTTGATCAAGTTATTTTATATTAGATTTAAAAAAAAATTTGAATCTGACTTTTGCGTAACAGAATGAAATTACTTAAGATTAAGGCATTTTTTTTTCTTTTAGAGGTACGTTTTTTTTGTTGTTGTTGTTGTTTTTTCTCACAATTCAGAATCCGATTTCAGTGTAGTTTTTTTTTTAAGTTACATATTTTGTAACTTTCAAGTAACGTGTTCTATGGGTCATGCAAAAATAATAAAAAAAAAATTCCCATGATATTACTGCATTAATTTTTATGGCAGCAGGATTCGTGCATTTTTGCTTTCTTTTAATAAGAAAGAATGAAAAATATTTTTTTTATATATAAAGTGGTTCCTTTTATAATAAAATATGTATATATAGGTACAATTGTTATTTTTAAATGCAGAAACTTTAGGGTATTGTTTGGTGCTGTCATGTGTCCATGTTCATTAAAATAAGTATTTTGATACATTTTGTACATTTTCAAATTGACATACCTTTAAAATTTTTAGGAAAATGTGGTATTTTACATATTTTTGGAATTTCATTGCCTGTCGAGTACACTGCTATTTAACATTAAGTGCTTTCATTAATTTTACTGTTTATTATATGGTTGCTATCTCCCTACATTTTCACATGGAAGTTCTTCTAAGAAACCATAGAATTCTGTCAGTGTGTTTTCTATGTTTTACATTTTTTTTAGTCATATTATAACGCAGATCTATGCATGGCCAGTACATTTCAAGTTTTTTTTAAAATTTCTTTAAAGTTTAGGTATTCACTATGTCTAGGCGTACAATCTTAATTGTTCAGAATGTTAGTGTTTCATGACTTAGGCTGTTTCCTAGGTTCTTGCTCGATTATGTTTGCATATGTTTCTTATCGGATGTGGATAGGATGGCGCCTCTTGTCTACTCTGATAGGAAGCATTGCCACTTTCACTCTTTCTGTCAGGCATTTATTTATTTATTTATTTATTTTTTTTTTTTTTTTTTTTTTGCATTAACAGTTAGTTAAATGTTTCTCTTACTGCGAATTTTTGTTCAGGTTTTACTTGGTACATTGGTGTAATTTCACATTTCAGGCTTTCTGTTTATTTTTATTCGATACTACACTTTCATTTCAATTTCTAGATTTCATTGTGGCATCCAACATAATATTTGAACACCTTGCATTGTCATATTTTTGCTATATTATAGTTACAATTTGTTTTTTGTTTTTTTTATTCATGTGTACGTTTTGTTTTTGCATATGCTATGTGGCTGGTCCACTGATGTCTAGGCTGTGCGGATATAGATCGTGCATTGTATTATTTCTTGTGCATTTGCATTTTCCCCCTGTTTTTCCAATTTTATTATTGTCATTCATTCAAGATGGCTTTTACCGGTTACACAAACACAATTATTCCATGAGAGGCTTTCAATGATTTTTCCACGATTTACACACGCCATGTTTGAATATGTCTTGACGATTGATATTTTTGGGACTACTCGATTTTATGCTTTCTAAATTTTACAATTTTTATTGTCATTTTATTTTCTGTTATCCTTTAAAATTAAGTTAACTTTTATTTTTGGACCATTTGTTCATTTAGATATGCAGCATTCTTTTTATTAAGTGGTAATTACACTTTAGATTTATTTGACAGTAATTTTTTTGGATTCTATATCATGTTTGGCATTTCTTAATGAAAGATTCGACAGTATTTTTTTTATACTTTCTCATATTGTTCATGGTAATTCTGACTCTCTTGTAGTTAGAGGATTTTCTTTACACTTGCACATGTAGTTCATGGTAATTCTGACTCTCTTGTTGTCAGAGGATTTTGCACATCTTTTTGTACACACACACTGTTGAGTTTTTCATATTCGAATTTATTCTATACAAGTGTCGGTTTGTGCAATTTTTACATGGTGTCATATTGTTTCTAGCTAAGTTTGCTTTTTATTTCACTTAATAATTCGTTGCCAAATGTGGTTTCTGTCCTTGGCGTTTATATCGTTAAAATTTTAATATATCTCCCAGTTTAACGTATATTTTGTACTTGGCGTATTGGCTCGGGACAGATGTATTCTTGGCGTATTGAACTACGCAGATTGAAAGGGACTTCCTCTCTGATCGTTTTACTGTAAAGAGCTTAAAGTTTGCTGAGTAAAGGGGTCCACCACTATTTTTACATCTTAGCCTTAATAAAGATTTTTCCATGGAAATTTCTCCTGAATTATTGCCTGGTGGACATTCCTTACAGGAAACGGATCAATGACTGGGATTTGCGATGAATTACATTGCATTGTACTACCGGAACCATGTTACGATCATTGTTATAATAAATCGGCCTTCAACAATTCCATACTGGCATACACTGTCTCTCCGAGATAGTAAAAAGAGGACGTATAAATTTGCCTGCTCACGGTGTTGTGAAACGTCCGGATAGTGTGTAGTGTCCGGATTCGAATGTTAATTACTGTTTCAAGAATCTTCAGTGTTATAATAATCGCAATAAAATTTAACATGTAATAATTAATAATTTAGATAAGAATAGTTTTAAAGCCAGAGAGGAAAGGGGTGCGGGGAGAATTAAAATGTTTCAAAATCGTGCACCTGTAAAACACATAAAATCAAATTCGAAGAAGAGAGAAAAGAAAGGAAGAAACCCAATTCAATTTTAAGTATTTATTTTGTGACAAACAGATTTTATTTATACATATTGGTATATATTTTATTTTACTTATCCAGTATGACATCTGACATCACAGCAAAAATTAAAGTAAGATGCAAATAGGCCCAAATTAATTATAATTTGTTATTCAATTTACAAATTTTTTGTGTTTATAAAAATTTTAATTAAAAGAATACCCAATAAAAAATAATAATAACTGTTAGGCGTAATTTACTTATTTTTAAGAAATTTTCATTTTAAAATATATTATTTGTACACAGCACGCGCCCCCTCCCCCCATTTTTTTGTATATCATTAATAGCTTAGTTCTAGTCAAAATTTTTCATTGTACACTTTCTTTATTTTTAAGAGTTCAGTTTAAAGTCAGTTGTGTTTTCTAAAATTAATAAAAATAAATAAATAAATAAAAGTAATTTAATAAATTAAGCACCCTTTCTTTTTATTAATTTCTCGTACTTAAATTATGTTACAACATGTAAATGTTGTTATTCAAAAACATTCCTCTATTTTTCTGTAAATAAAACCTTTTCTTTTGGGATACTCTCTCACAAAAAAAAAAAAAAAAAAAAAAAAAAAAATCTCCCTTTTCTCTCTTTTACTAGCAAACGTGGGGTAAATGGTCAGCTGTGTTCAGAAATAATTGGGACCACACACGTTTACATTTTAAACACAGGATTATTGTGTGGGAATGCTATTTTTCTCATAGCATACCAGCCCCTTTTACAATGCAGTTTTATGACTTTGTTTACGAAAAACAATTTTTTAAGCAGGTGCAAGTATTGCCTGGGCTTCTGAGATTTGAGTTCACGTGATCTCCCCGTGGTTAGAACAATTTTTTAAGCAGGTGCAAGTATTGCCTGGGCTTCTGAGATTTGAGTTCACGTGATCTCCCCGTGGTTAGAGGGACATAGCAACGAGATGTTCTTGGCATTAGGTAGGGAAATTGACCAATGAAAACAGTTTTCGCCTCCACCCTTTATTGCTTCCTGGGAAGTAACGCGGGAAGAATTGAGGGGACGCGAGAAGCGAGCGCGTGGTTTGTTGGTCGTGTAGCGTTTTTTTTAGAGGGGTCCTGAGTGCAGTAAGATGTGAAACAACATAAAATTTTGAGGGGCCAAAAGGGGCCCGGGAAACCCCCCCCTTTTTGTCGAGGCATGAAACAATTTTTATTAAGGATTCGCTTTTGAGACCGAGGACAGAGAAGATCAACTCTTGCGAGTAAAGAGTATGAATTGAATTGTAAGTGCTTTTCGTTTTTTTTAAAATGAACGGTAAGCGAGCGCGGCTTTAGAAGGTGCATCTTTCGACTGTACTGGTAAGCTGGATATACCTGGCTGCTGACCGAGCATCGGACAAGTAAAAAAATGCCCTGATATCAGATTCTGTGAAATAGAGATCCAAGATAAATCGTGAGCATGCGAAGCAAGACGTTAGCGTTCCGCTCCCTTTTTTGCTAAACATTGATTTATCCTAGAAATATATCACGGAGGATGCCGGCTAGTTTAAAGTTGAAGCAAAACAATTCCAGCTACTTCCACGGAGAGCGAGATTGGCTCCTGACTTCAAATTCCAAAACGATTTCCTAACTCATCGGGTAAAGCTGCGTACCGAAGGAAGTGTGTGGGGTGTAGCCCACCCCCTGAAACTATTTTCAAGATAAGGAATTTTTTCTACTACAGAAAACAAAAAAAAAAAAACACTGCCAGTTAAGATATGGTCGTCAAAGAAAAGTCATCTAAAAAATTGTGTTTAAGATAACTATGTTAAAAGAAAATAGAATAATTTGTGGTGTACCATGTCGGAAACCTACTATGGATTACATTGGGTATGTTAAGTTTTTTTCTCTTGTTCCATTATAACGTAATGATTGATTATCTTTGTTTTAAAAGTTGCAATCTATATAATTGAAGCCAGAAAATGTCAACATGATAAAAATCTGTCCTATTAATGTTAGAATATTTACAATATCATTTGTTAATTGTGTTAACTTGAGAAATAAGTTTTGAAACACCTGTATGTATAAGAGTTTAAACTCCCTATGAAGAATTAAATTTAATTTTAATCTTATTCTCTTGACTTGTATCTATTTTCGCACTGCTAAAAGTATTCTTCAATAAAGTAACTTCACTAGGTTTAAATAAGTAAATATACTTTAAAAAACAGAAATAATGAGAATAAATGTTTCAGTTCAAATTAACCCAAGAAGAAGTAGAAATGGTCTGTTTCTCTAAAATTAATTATATATTAATTTAAAAAATAAAGATTTAAAAGTAATCATTAATAAATTGAAGAATATAGAGAATATGAACAGTGTTTCTTCTAGTTTTTTTGTTGTAATGAAGGTAAACAGCTTAAGTTAACTAAAATCTTCAATTTTACACACCTTTACAATTTAATGAATTTAGCCACATTACGATCACAGCCCATAGAGTTAGATTCTTTTTATGTATGACTTTGAAGCTTGTTTTCATATCTCAACTCTTGACTGTGAACTTATTCAAAATTCTCAAATTAATCTACCTTTTCAGTTCATTCATATTCCTTTAAGTAATTTGTCTTGCGGTATGTTTAAATTTCATTTAATTAATTATATTCATCTCTTTTTAAGTGATTTTCTCTGGTCATGCATGAATATTCTGACTCTATGACAATTGTTGGGGTTGATCTGAGCAGATAAATTGAGAACCCTGTATTTGCTTTAGTATTTTGTTGCAGTTTTAAAATTCTTTAAGTGTGGCATTGATATCTTAGTGTTAAAGTTTTCTTTTACAGTAATTCTGTAATTCAGCTAGAAGTTATTGTTATGATTTTATATACAGGATTCAATCTAGGTGGAAATTTAACTGCTCAGAGAAAAAAAAACCCATAGCAAGAATGGTGCCATGTTATTAAAGGCCTGGTTATTGTATTGAATTTATGTGTGATTTTATATATTACAGTATTTGGTTGGGAATTAACTGTTTGACTGAATTTAGAACTCTATACTTTACAAATTTTCAATGTTTTCCTCTCGCAAAATTCCAGAATTGTCCTTTTTTCTTGTGCGGGTGTGATTTAAAAGTTTAGGTAGTTCATTTTTATTGGTAATTGCCATTCAGTTAGTATACACATTTTGTACAGAGTTCATGCGAGTGATAATTCAGTCATTCATTTACCAAAAATTTAGGGGCAAGCTGGACAATAGGTATATATATATATGTGTGTGTTTTTTCATATGTTGTGTATTATAATATATATGTATAAGTGTATGCTCCAAGGTGTGAGGTTTCTAAGTATATGCCCCCCCCCCCCCCTAAGAAGTTTTTCTTTTCTCAAATACTAATTTTTCTGTCATACTTTACATAATTTTATTTTTGTGTAAGTGTTTTAATTGTAATGTGCCCTTGTGTACCGGGTATAATTCTTAAATCTGCATAGGGACGTAATTTTAGTTTACAGTTTAACTTTTATTTCTGTCTAACGTTAAGATTATATATAAAGATTTAATTATGGCAGATGAAGCTACAAAAGAACTTGCACTTGTACAAAAGAAAACGGCCTTAGTCGACAACCTTTCAAGCATCCCCCTTTTAATGGTGAATCAACAGTTTCATGTTCTGACTTTCTTGAAAAGTGGGAGGAATTAGCAGATTTTTTCGGCTGGGATGAGGGGGAGAAAAAGTTTGCTTTATTAAGCAGAGTTTCGGGAACAGCTGCTAAACTATTGAAACTGCATAAGGGTAAGGATAGTGCAGAACTGGTTAAAATTATTAAAGAGAGGTACATTCATCAGGAAACCCCAGATGTAGCTTTAGCTAAATTTTTAAATTTTAAGCAAACACCTGCTATGTCTGTTCAAGAATTTTTTGACAGGGCTTCTGATCTTTCCCTAAGGGCTCTTGTTATGGATGGGGTATCATCAACAATAGCGCAGCAAAGTAGAGATGCAATGCTACACTCCATGCTGCTGGGAAATTTATTGCCAGAAATCAGGAAGGGGGTAATTTCAAAAGACCCCAAAACACCTGCTGAAATTTTAGCTTATGCCCGATTAGAGGAAAAAGCTTGTAGGAGTGTTAACCCCTTATACTCCCACGATTTGGCACAGGCAACTCAACCGCAACCTATCAATATAGCTTGCGCGGCTACTCAAGCTAAAAAACCGAATGTAAACAATCAGAAGCAGGAAATTGAGGAGCTAAGACAACAATTACAATTGTTAACTGCGAAAATTGATAGTTTAGTGGAGAAAACAGATAATGACAGAAGGTTGTGGAACCCAGAACAAACAAATTTTTCAAATTTTTCTTGCTATACGTGTGGGGGTCTCAACCATTTTGCTCGAGATTGCTCCCAAAACCCCAGAAACCAGTTTTGGAGAGGTAACAATAGGAGTTATCAGGGTCGTAGGGGTATGTCTGGATACCAACAGCCTCAAAGAGGTAGAAGGTATGATAACTCTCAAAGAGGGAATAATTATAGAGGTAGAGGGCAATATACAAGAGGTAGAGGTGGCGACAACAATGTCCCACAACAGGAAACGGGCCAAAATAATGTAACTCAGGAAAATAAAGGTTTAAACGAGTAGGGGCTGAGTCAGAATCAGTCGGACTGACTCATGATAGGCCTAACGACATTCCTCCCTCTGTATATAATGTTTTTTCCCTGTCTGTTTACAATTTGCCTACAATGAAAATTTTTATAAATAATATTTTTTTAAATGTGTTATGTGATACTGGCTCAGGAATTAATCTGATATCCAGGCAAGGCCTTAATCTTATTCCATTTGCAAATACCACTCCATGCAATACCCCGATTTTAACGGTAACAGGTGAAAAGGTTCCACTTACAGATAAAATAGATTTAAACTTTAAGTTCAATGATGTAAACTGTCAGGCAGAATTTTTCGTGGTACCAGGAAAATTAGCTAATGAATTTGTTGCCATTTTGGGTATGCCCTTTTTAAGTAAATATAGTGCCATTATTAATTGTCAACAAAAATCCATTATCTTGAATGTAAACGAGCAGACTTTGTGTAAAAATAGTGTGCAAAACTCCCTCCCTTCCCCACTGGTTGACAGCAAATGTGAATATAGTAAAATAAACAATGTCAATTTTTACAAAACTGAATCTGTAGCATGTCAAACAAATTTCCCAAAGGAGAATTTTTTTAAACATAAAGCTTCTGGGGAAACTCTGAACAACATGGAGTATAATCATAAAGATGAACTAGAATTAAAAGCAGATAAGGAAGATAGGAAAGTACAGGTTAGGGAGAAAAACATTAATGAAATGAGTAAAGCTGTAATTGGTGATAATTGTCAAAGCAATGTAAATAAAGATGAATGCTCTGTTGTTCAGGATCTCTCAGAGATAAATTCAAATGTAGAAAATTCCCTAAATATGAATGAGATTTTTAATGTAGGGGATAATGTAAATAATAATAAACTGTATGTAGGGTGTATAAGTAGTATTAGTAACAGTAATGATGTAAATAGTAATATAGGTTGCAACAATTCGAATGAAAATGAGATAAGTGTTAATGTAAATATTCATAATGTAAATACTAACGTAAGCTCAGATATAATGAATGAGGAGGAGGGAAAAAGTAAAAATAGGGAAATGCAAAGTGTTTATCCTGTCTGCCAGGCCAATGTAACTAATAGTGAAGTTGCACATTTGAGTGAAACAAGTACCGATACATGTAATGAGGACAAAAATTCAAAAAATCATGAGATTAGTTTTGCGGTACTCACCAGTGTAATAACTATACCTCCCCATTCTAAAGTTATAGCAAAAGTTAAATGTTCAAGAGATAATTTTATTCAAAGTAAAGATAATGTGATTTTGGAACCTCTGGTACAGAAAGTCTGTAATAGTGTATTATCGTCTAGAAGTGTCTGTTCTCAGGAACGTGGGCTGTACATATCTTTTGCAAATTTTTCGGATGATAGTGTAACTTTTAAAAAGGGAATGAGGGTTGCCAAAGTTCGAAAGTGTATCGATGATTCTGATTGTGACTATGATAAATGTAATTTTGCTTTTAATGTAAATACACCCGCCCCAGGTGATGATTTTGACCATGCTGACCTGACATGGAGCACAGATATCAATCTTGATCATTTAGAATCCCCCCTCAAACTTAAGATGCAAGAATTTTTAGATAAGAATAAAGATGTGTTTGCAGCTTCAGTTTTAGACTTACCAGGCTGTGACACTATCCCCCATGTAATTAATTTAACCTCAGATAAACCCGTAAAATGTAAAGCATATAGAGTCCCACATAAGCTTAGAGAAGAGTTAGAAAGTCAACTTGATATCCTTTTAAAAGCTGAAATTATAGCCCCCTCTATGTCTGAATTCGCCTCCCCTGTACTTTTAGTTAAGAAAGCGGATGGTTCTTATAGATTGGCGGTCGATTTCAGAGCCCTTAATAAAAACTTAGTTAAGGATGCTTATCCCATCCCGAATATAACAGATTCGGTTGATGCACTTTCTGGGTCAAATTTTTTTTCAACCCTTGATTTAACGAGTGGTTTTTTCCAGCAAGTTGTGCGTCCTGAGGATAGACACAAAACAGCAATAATCACCCATAAAGGACTCTTTGAGTGGGCCAGGAATTGCTTCGGATTATCGACATCTGGCAATTCTTTTCAAAGATTAATGAATGCTATTTTTGGTGACTTAGGAAATTTAGGTATCCTAGTTTATATCGACGATATTGTGATTGCTTCGAAAGATGTAGAGTCCCACCTTGAAAAATTAAATTTAGTGTTCAGTAGACTTCGCCAACATAAGTTAAAGTTAAAACCTAGTAAATGTTTTTTCTTATCTGATACAATTCAATATCTTGGTTTTGAGATTAAAAAAGGTAAAGTTGCACCAATCAATAAAAATATTGAAATAATTAAAGATTTCCAACCACCTAAAACTCGTAAGGCAGTTAGATCCTTTATTGGTACAATATCATTTTATAGGAGATTCATTCCCGATTTTTCAAAAAGAGCCAAAAATTTAATTTTACTAACTAAAGATAATGGTCGTTTTGTTTGGAATCAGGAAGCAGAGGCAGAATTTGAAGATTTAAAAAATGCTTTGATATCTAAACCTTGTTTAAACCTCCCTGATTTTAATAAGGAATTTCATTTATATACGGACGCTAGTGGCTCAGCTCTTGGAGCAGTATTGTCGCAATTTGATGATAACAACTGTTTACATCCTGTCGCCTTTGCCAGTAGAAAATTAAAAGACCCTGAGACGAGGTATTCGACCACGGAGCGTGAATTACTGGCTCTAGTATGGGCTACTTCACATTTTAAGTGTTACTTAGCTAACACACACTTCTTTATTTATACAGATCATGCCCCACTTACATATATGCTCAAAATTCAAGACCCAACATCCCGAATTGCGAAATGGGTTTGCACTCTTGCAGATTTTACCTTTGCGATTAAATTTATTAAAGGTCGTTGTAACAGTGTAGCTGATTTCTTATCAAGGTATGTAAATGAGAATGATTTTTCTGAAAATGTGACCAGCTGCAATTTTTGTATTCAAGTGGAAAAAGGAAATATGTTTATGCCACAATCTGATTTATTAGAGAAAATCAGGGAATTGCAAAAATCAGATAAAAAGTGTATACAGATTGCTCAAAAATTAGACCAAGGGGTGGAAATTGCACCCAAGTATATGCGATTTTTCTTCCAAGATGATCTTTTAGTGGGCGAGGACACTAGAGATTCTCTTGTGCTGAATAAATTGCCCAGACTTGTGGTACCAAGAGAACTTATCCCCCAGGTGTTTGCACTAACTCACGATTCTCTAGCTGCTTGTCATCAAGCCTTCCAGAAAACCATTGATCGCATTCGCGAAAATTTTTACTGGCCAGGCATGTCCGCTGATGTCAAACATCTAGTAGAGTCCTGCATTAGTTGCCAACAGAGACGTGCACACAAGGCAAAACATCTCGCCCCATTGCAAAGAATGCCTACCCCTGAATTCCCACTCTCAAAGGTAAATTTGGACATCTTGGGTCCCTTGCCCCAGACTTTTTCGGGTAATAAGTTTATTGTTGCATATATTGATGCGTTTTCAAAATGGCCTGAAGCATACGCAGTATCCGATATCACTTCAGATATGATAGCTGATACCCTTGCTGACTTCGTGTCAAGATATGGAGCACCTTCATATATCACAACTGACAAAGGAAAAAATTTAATATCAGAAGCTATAGAGAAAGTCTATAAGAAGTTTGGCACCAAACACATTCAGACAACCCCGTTTCATCCAAGCGGGAATGCACAAGTGGAGCGACAAAATCAGACATTGAAAAATGCCCTATGTCATATCGTCAACCAAAATCAAACAGACTGGGATACAAAACTCAAATTTGCTCTTTTAGCCCTCCGCACAGCAGTACACTCATCCACAAACTTAACCCCCGCTGCAGTAATGTTTGGAAGAAATCTTAACCTTCCGTATAAAATTTTTTCTACCCCTACAACTTTAAATTACAATGATACTCCTTCATATTGTGAACTCTTATTTCCTGCATTGAGAAAAGTATACACGGAAGTACACAGCAGTCTTGTTAAAGTTTCAGAAAAACAAGAGAAGTATCGTGAAAAAACTGCAGTGTGTAAAAATTTCAAAGTAGGGGATTCTGTCTGGTTATTCACACCTTCCGTAAAGCCAGGTCA
This sequence comes from Maratus speciosus, assembly GCA_963932465.1. Classification (NCBI taxonomy): domain Eukaryota; kingdom Metazoa; phylum Arthropoda; class Arachnida; order Araneae; family Salticidae; genus Maratus; species Maratus speciosus. The sequence continues at coordinate 13,149,409 of OZ010791.1, read as the reverse complement.
GTCAAAAAAGCTCTCTAAATTTAATAATGGTCCTTACACTATAACTGAAAAATTAAGTGAAGTAAATTTTAAAATTGCTCTTCAATCTAACTTATCTAAAACGCAAGTTGTACATGTTGACAGACTAACGGAGTTTAAAAGCAGAAATCCCATTTTTGTACCAAAACAACAACAGCAGGATGTCGATTCTATATCGATTGAGTCCAGTCCGATTGTAACTGACGTCCCTTCGACAAGCAACTTCGATTTTCTTGCACCACGGAAGCGCAGGCGCGGACGTAACTTCGTCCCAGTTTTTTCGACCCCACGGAGCACGCCAGATACAGCAGACAGCGCAGAGCAATCGCCCTTAAGTTCAGCAGAGGCAGATAGCGAAAGTATGGCTCATCATTCTTCCCCCCCAGTTTCCAGCGATACGCATGAGGAAAATTCAGGCGACGTTCAGCTCTCAGATCCAGCACCGGGAGGGAATTCAGCTAATCAAGTTACGTCGGATTGTAATGCGGATGCATCGCGTACTTCGAATGTTAGTCACTTACAATCGATACCAACTAAATCGAATGCTGTCCCGACCAGTCAATATGGATTCCGTGAAAGGAGAGATAAGCCAAATTATAGAGTGTAGCAACTTTTTAAGCACTAATCTTTGCCTAGAATAGTTTTTATTTTAATATTTTTTTTGTATATATATATATATATGTTTAGCATTCTTTTAATGTTATTTTGTGCATTTTAGTACGTAATTAATTTTTTGAGGAACTTTAAACTTGTTTTGATTTTGTGTCCGGGTAACGGAAGTTTGTTGTCAATATACTAGATGTTTTCTAACTTAGTTATTATTATTTCTAGTGTGTATTTAGGTTATTTTAATATTAAAACGTACTCCGCACATACATTGTTTAATTTATTATGCATTTTTCCGAATTTTTAGCTGTATTTTCTGAACTTTGAAAATTTTCTGTACATTTTTAATGGAATTATGCATGCATAAAATTCTTCTTATTCGCTTTGTGTTTTATGTATATGCATTGTTTTTTAAGGTAATGGTTTAGCAAGGATAGGTATATTTTATTTAATATACGTAATAAAGTACTTATGTATAAAATTTTGTATATTAGTGTGTAATTTTACTTGGTTTTCTAGGGTAGGTACTAGAATTGTTATTCTTTAGGGAATACACACTTTTAAATACTGTTTGAAATTACACAGATTAGTGTATCTGAGGTGTGAGTGGAAATTTAACTGCTAGGTGGAAATTTAACTGCTCAGAGAAAAAAAAACCCATAACATAACCCCCCCCCCCCAGAGAATAGCCATAGAGGAGTAAATAATTTAAGGTCTAAATAGACGTATTATTCAACTATTTTCAACTACCGGCGTCTTTTTTGTGGTCACGCAGTGCTTTTCATCTTTAATAACTTTAGAAGGAAAATGGACGGACATTCTGAAGGAGGAAAATCTTTCCGTCAAGTGATCTAATCTTCTTAACATTGTTGAATATCCCCCCATCCTTTTGTGAATAAGCACAAATGGTTGGAAAGAATAGGTGTTAATAGCTTTCTGGATACGGGAGCTTGAAGGAAGGTAAAACAAAAGTCTAAACACAGTCTTAAGTTTTATCTTGGTTATTTAGATGGATGACTGGCTTGTGAATGCAAATTCAGAAAAGAGGGCTTTTTTTTTTTTTTAAATAAGTAATAGGAAAATAAGAGTACAGTTTCAGGAGGTGAGACCATCCCTCCCCTGCATCTTCCCTCTTCTGGTCCTGCCTTCAAAACAGATTCAAACGGTCCCTGGTAGGGATAATGACTTTTTTGTTAAAAAAAAAAAAGTGAGTTTTGCGGTGTTTTCGACCTATAAGATGAAAATTAAACTCGTAATTGAACTTTTGAACGGCTGACACCCACAATTGACAGTCAACATCTAAGGCAGGCCACACACACTGTGGCCTGCCTTAGATGTAATACAGGTAAGTACAGGTAAATAAAGTACGATTTAGGAGGAGAAACACGTAGAAACATTGAAGAAAGTTGTTTCCTACCTGTTTTTCCTCGAAGTCTATCAACATGTTGCATAATCACCTCAGTGTTGCGGCCTGCTTTAGACGACCATCAGCCCCGGGAAATATTCATAATTTTAATATACAATTCTGTTTTTCAGAATTTGGATTTATTTATATTTTTTTTTAATTGTGTTAAATCAGAAAGTTATTAGTGCTTTGTGCACCTATATAAGGTTAAGTTTTTTTTCTGTCATTTATATTGTTACTGGAAGTGATAGACTAAGAGTGGATTTTATTTTGGAGCTTAAGCGATACCGGAAATTTATCTTATTCAATTTGAGAATCTGTTGTCGCCTGACTCTTTTCGAAAAATGACGAAATTATCAACTTTTTGCTTAAAATGCATTTAGACATTCTGGTGAAGTTACGTAAAGATCCGGAAATTAAAAATAAGTGGGACTTTAACATGTATGTAAGAAATGACATACAATTATTTTTACATAATCGAAAATGTGTATTCAATACCTTTCAGGGGCAAAGCACTTCTATTCGTAAAATACTGAAGTGATGGAATGGGACCAGAATAAAGAAACAAATTTATTTTAATTATCGAAAAAAATTATCGATAAAAGCCTTCACGTACTTGAAAAAAATTGCATTCTAAAATTCTGGTGCCAATGTGGCATTTAGGGATTAAAATAAAAGTTAAAGTCCAAAATAAAATAATAAAATAAAATTTAAAGTCCAAAAATGAACCACGTCCTTCAAGGGGTTAAGGAGGGATTTCGCAATATGAGAACGATAAAAAAATTTAAAGTGTCTCATAATCCGTGTTTTTTCCATAGATGCATTTTATTTTTTTCTCAAACAAATTGCCAAATCGATCTTTTAAACTTTCAGTGGACTCTCTTACTAAACAAAACGAAAGAAAAAAAAAAAAAAATCTGACTACCATTTTTTTTTTTTTTCGAGTTTAGTAATAATTTCTAATAATATGCATAAGGGGTAAACTAAATATGCTTTCGTAAAAAAGTTCAAAGAGTACAGAGTCCCCTTATTTGTTTCACGGGCAGTTAATTGTGTTTGTGTAATGTTAAATTCACCCCAGATTAAAAAAAAAAAAAATCAAAATAAGAAAATGTAATTTTTTAGCTTTTTTTTTGCACCAAAGTCATAAAAGTAAAACTTTAATTAAAAATTCTGGTGCTAATCTTGATTAAAATTAAGTGGGATAGAATATATCCCACTTAATATTAAGGCGGCCAACGGTTCGGTTCGGTACCCTCCGAACTTCTTTTTTATTTGAGATTTATAGTCTTTTTTGACCTATTGTTAAACAGTTTTATAAAAAAAAAAAAAAAAAAAAAAAAAAAAAAAAAAAAAAAAAGATTTAATCTAGAAGAAATAGAATTCTTGATGTAAAATTTTAAAATGTAACTTCTCTTTGAAATAAATTAAGAAAATTTTTAAAACTACACTTCTCTCACCATTATGAAACTTTTTTCTTCATTATTTTCTTAAAAGAATACTATAAGGGCCAGATTTATAATAAATTAATTAGTTTAGACAATATAAATAAAATGCTATCCTTTTACGTGCAATACACAGTTCATTAAAATTGAGCGATATACCAATACTGTAAAAATATGCGTTTTTATTTTTTTAAAATAAACTATAAATAGAAAGTTCGAATTTTAATTTTGTAAAATGCATCCTATAAAAACAGCGAGTCAATTAAAGATGCTTAAGTATTAGAATTTGATCCCACTTTAACTGACATATTAAAACAAGTTGGAAATTGCTCGTCAAACGTGGCAAATGAGGTGCGTTCGTACTATAACTAGTTTTATAATTATTTTTTGCACCCCATATTGTACTGAATGTATACTTTTTTGCACTTCATAAAGCGCATAGTCTGATATATCATTAAAATGCACTTCCAATAATTTTTTCCCATTCCCCGTAATGTAACGGAACACTTTTGACTGTCCCTGTAATTAAACTATACATCCAATTTTCCTAAAATTTGAAATAGCTCAACAAAACTTTGCAACAATTATATCTTTAAAATTTCAGACCATTCGGAAGGCTGTAATATCATTAAAATGCACTTGCAATAATTTTTCCCATTCCCCTTAATGTAACGGAACACTTTCGACTGTCCCTGTAATTAAACTATACATCCGATTTTCCTAAAATTTGAAATAGCTCAACAAAACTTTGCAATAATTATATCTTTAAAATTTCAGACCATTCGGAAGGCTTTAATATCATTAAAATGCACTTGCAATAATTTTTCCCATTGGCCGTAATGTAAAGAAAAACTTTTGACTGTCCCTGTAATTAAACTATACATCCGATTTTCCTAAAATTTGAAATGGCTCGACAAAATATTGCAACAGTTATATCTTTAAAATTTCAGATCATTCGGAAGGCTCTAATATCATTAAAATGCACTTGCAATAATTTTTCCCATTGGCCGTAATGTAAAGAAAAATTTTTGACTGTCCCTGTAATTAAACTATACATCCGATTTTCATAAAATTTGTAATGGCTCGACAAAATTTTGCAACAATCATATATTTGAAATTTCAGACCATTCGGTTGGGTAGTTTTTGCTCTGTTACATGCGGACAGACGGACGGACGGACGGACTGAACGACGACTATAGGTGCTACGTATTTATATAATTACGAACGCACCTAAAAAAAAACGCAAATTAAGAAAAATGAATTTAAAGACTGCAAGTCTCCGCCATTTAAAGGGAAATGTAAGCAGTCAAAAGGCTTTTTCGCATCTTTTTTAATGATCGTATTTTTATGGCACTTCGAGAGAATATACTGAAGAATACACAAATTTATTTTAAGAAAAAAAGTTGGAAAATTGATATTTTCGTAAAACGAAGTACAGTAAAACTTCCCTAAAGCGACCACGTTCCTTTCCAGCAAAAATGGGTCACTCCGAGAGGTGGTCTCTTAATGGAGGTCATGTTTAAATTTAGATTTTAATGGTTGGAAAAAGGTAACAATTAATGTTACTAAAATTTATTTTCCACATTAGGAAAAAATATAAAAAATTAAGTATTAAAACAAAAGTTAAATACATAAGTTAATCACTGCAGAGATTAAAAAATGAATACATTCAAGTTTGCTTTGATTTTACGGTTTTATCTTTTATAACTTTTATTTCCAAGTCCTTTCGAAGTTCAGTATATAAATGCATTTTTTTTTGGGGGGGGGGGGGGGGGGGGCGGAACAAATAATGACGATTTCATTAATTTATCTATTTCTTTGAGAGTTTCCCGACAGAATGGATAGGGGAGTTTATGGACAGTCATTTTTAATTTGTCATCAGACTTAAATTAATTGCCTAAAAAGGCACAAAGGGGTTTAAACACTTAAAATTTACCGGTAAATATAAAAAAAAAATTTCTAAACTTAGTTTAGAAGTTTGATGAATAATTCGCTCTCTGGAACTATTATTCTAATAAAACCTTCTTCAAGCGACCAGGAAAAAACGGAGTTTGTTTCATTTTCTTCAAAGAAATGGTTCGCTCATGGAGGGAGTTCAACTGGGATGGTCTCTGAATGGAGGTAAAATTAGCATTGTCAATGTGGAATTCAGACACTTTTCTCCGGGGAGGAAATTGCACTTTTTGTCCATTGAAAACACAAAATCTCAAATCTTCCGGGGGGTACATCTGAATGCTCCGGGGGGGAATGTCCCCCCCGGGCCACCCCCTGAATTCAACACTGAGCATTGAGCCTATGGGAATAAATTTCGTTCCATGAAAAAATGGTCGTTTAGGGAGGTGGTCGCACAGGGAGGTTTCACTGTATGTACCTGGTCCCCTTAAAGTAATTATTCAATGATAACGTTTCTATTTTTATGAAATCAGAGTTGTTATTTTAGCTATTGCACAATTCCTGAATTTTTATTCTTTATATTCTGACGTATCACATTCCACGAGGGGGTTCCATTAGCTATCCCAAACAGCGCATCTAAAATCGAGGGGCTGAAAATGTTAAAATTTCTTTTCCCTTTATAACCAATCATAGTAAATTCATTTGCTATATTTTCGATTGCGATGAGCATTTTGCTATTTTTAATAAATTAAATTACATATTATATTGTTCGATTTGATTTATCATAATGCCAGTATTCAAGTGAGGCGCCAGACTAAAAAACGGACTAGCGGAAACTACTCCAGCAACCCGCCACAACATTTACTCCGAAACCGAAAACAACAGCAGTCTGTGAGATGCGTACTTCCGGAGACAGATCTGTTGTCAAAACGAAGCGGGCGTTTCATCTCGCTCAACCACACCTGCGCAGTGTAGACGTTAATAGCTGGGAAGACTGGCTCGCAACAACTCATCACGGCGAACCTTCGCCAACCTCGCGCCAAAAGCGAAAATCAAGCTCCCTTCTCAGACTCCGAATTTCGCTTGCGTCTCGGACGCATATAGTAAAACCTCCCTAAAGCGACCACGTTCCGTTCCAATAAAAATGTGTCGCCCCGAGAGGTGGTCTTGTTTAAATCTAGATTCTAATGATTGAAAAAAGGTAACAATTCATGTTACTAAAATTTATTTTTCACATTAGGAAAAAAAATATGAAAATTTAAGTATCAAAACAAAAGTTAATTACATTAGTGAATAAGTGCAGAGTTTAAAAAATGAATACATTGACGTTTGCTTTCATTTTACGGTTTTATCTACTATAACTTTTATTTCCAAGTCCTTTCGAAGTTCAGTCAATAAATGCAATTTTTCTTTTTCTTTTTTTTTTTGGGGGGGGGGGGGCAGGAACAAATTATGATTTCATTCATTTATCTATTTCTTTGAGAGTTTCCCGAAAGAATAAGGCAGGAGAGTGGATGGATCGTCATCCTTAGTTTGTCATCAGAGTTAAATTCATTGCTTAAAAAGGCACAAAGGGGCTTAAGCACTTAAAAGTTACCGGAATAAATAAAAATTCTAAACTTAGTTTAGAAGTTTGATGAATAATTCGCTCTCTGGAACTATTATTCTAATAAAACCTTCTTCAAGCGACCCGGAAAAAACGGAATTTGTTTCATTTTCTTCAAAGAAATGGGTCGCTCATGCAGAGAGTTCAACTGAGGTGGTCTCTGAATAGAGCTAAAATGAGTATTGAGCCTATGGGAATAAATTTCGTTCCATTAAAAAATGGTCGTTCACTGGTTAAGTAATTAATTGGTGAAGTAAAAAAATTCACTGGTTAAGTATAAGGGGGGAAACGGGGGCTAATTCCCCTTCACTTATTTTTTTGAGGGGCATTATTCTTTAAAATAAGAGTATGATATACAATTAGTGTGAATAGCCTGTGAGCTCAATGCTATCCGTTTAGCTGGGCACTTTTCTTTTTTATTTTTATAAATATTCAGATCTTGTTGCGATAGGTGTTGCACCCTTACGCAAAAAGGCATGAATACAAAATTTATTACGATTATTAAATTCAGTAATACTGAAATAATAGGACTCCCTCTTAAATAGGACGTCATCGTCATGGCAACCTAGAATCATTACCTATCATGGGATATCGTTGAATTAATATTTATTTATTTAATTTATATATTAATATATTTACATATCCAAACAATGCTTTTAATTTTTGAACACGTTGTAAAATATATCACTTTTACAGAGCCTATATTATGCATTGAAATGTATTTATTTCAATAAATTGATTTATCTTTTGCGCCACATTATCCAAAATCGTAAGTAAAATTAATGTAAAGTGTTTCTTTGCATAATACTATTCATTTACATACATTTTTTTTTTTTTTTTTTTTTTTTTGTTACTATCATGCAAAAGAAAGATTTACATTAATTTTACTTACGATTTTGGATAGCCTTTTGCAAACGTTAATCAATTTATTGAAATAAATATATTTCAATGCATAGTATAGGCTTTTCAAAGTGATATATTCAACAGTGTATTCGAAAATTAAAAGTACTGTTTGGATATGCAAATATATTTTAGAAGACAAACCAAAAAAATTTTAATTGGGTGTTAAAACAAACCTATTAAAGTCACATCAAGGTGTCACTCGATTTTTAATATTATTTCTTTTAAAACCCATATTAAGAATTTATGAGAAATGTGAATGAAAAAGCGTCAGCGAATACATTTTATATATCTTTTGATGTTTAACATATTTCGATACGTGAATATAAATCCTTCTATATACATAAAAAAAGTAACGCTTTGGAAATGGACCAATGAAAATCTGCGTAGATACCGCGAAAAGCATCTGAATGGTCAGAGCTTTCTGACGCTATAAGGTGAGTTACCAAGGCGAGGGGGACCCGCATCTGCCGCCAAGTTTGTCACCAACTTGGCGATATATCGCTAAATTTGGCGACCAAAATGAGTCATCAAAAGCGACTCCAACTTGGCGCTATTTCCAGTATTTCGTCACTTTTCCATAGACTCCCATTGAAATCCAATAAGTTTTACTTGCTTGCAGAAAATCAACAAATTGAGATATTTAAATGCAACAAAAACTAATATTAGCTTATGAATAGAGCTTAATTGAACTATTTTGCATTATTTTTAAGCACCAACACTAACTATTTACAATATATTCGTAACACTATATATATAATTTTACACATATATGTTGGCGGAGAAAAGGCGACGAAGAGAAAATTTCTGAGGAGAGGAGATTTATATGATAAGATTATTTACTGTAACTACAAATTATTGAATGCATAGAATATAAGGGATCGCTAACCGATCCAGAATCGAAACGCGAAACAATTACGTCTGGGGGTTGGCTAGGAAATAGGGAATGTTTCTCGATATCGAATGGAATCGCGAAGCGATTACGCGGGGGGTTGGTGAGCGTAGCGAGAAGGAGGCGGAGCCCCCCCCTAGTAGAACTAAAAGGAAAGCGTTGTTATGTATATATGTGTGTGTGTGTGTATATATAAATTAATTAATAGCGTTAGCGTCACTCAAAATTTGATATCATTAGTTTTAATTTCCATATTTATTCGAGCCGTAAGCTAAAGCGCTGCGTCACAAACTATTAACCCGTAAAGGGTTTGTGTACTGATATTGTTCATGCACATTAAAAAAAAAAAAAAAAAAAAAAAAAAAAAAAAAAAAAAAATGTTTTAGAACAACTAAAATTGAATTTAATGAACTAAAGCGAAATTACGGAAAAAATAAAACGCAAAGCAATTATGCAATGCATAAAAAACTTGGAGAAAAGTTTTTTTTCCTACCTTGCGATTCTGTTGAAGAGGGAAAAAGTGCCTCAACTCAAACCTCAGGATTTGCAGGATTCCAGGAAAAAACTCTAAAGTGGGACTTTTGTGCAGATTAGAGTTCTGCACGGACCGGAATTTCCAGGCCGGGCCCGGCCCGAACGAAAGCTGTCTTGGCCCGGCCCAGTGTAAAAATTGAAAGTTCGGCCCGAGCCCGGACCGGCCCGTACAAAAATCAGCGAAAACAGGCCCGGCCCGACTCAATTTCCAAAAAAAAAAAAAAAAAAAAAAAAAATCCGTTTTTTCTCGACATACAATTAAGATTCTTTTAATGAATACTACATACATATTTATGGGAACATTTTACAATATATTTTAGATTACTATGTGTTCGCAAAACAGAAAACACACAATAGTAAACATTAGCGATTACTCAGTGTTTTAGTCATCGTCTCGACAGACATTTTAAAATTCAAATAAGGATTCATTAAAAGATTAATGTAGTTCAGAATAAAGGATTAAAAACATTCAAATTTATTCAACGACGTAAAATCCGGAGTTTATTTACATTAAAATCATATACAGAAAATCGGGACTTTGAAAAGCTGACGGGATAAGCGGAATGACGTGAAAACCGGTGTCGTGATAACGAGGTCCGATTGTACGTTCGAATCCTTTTGTATGACCTTTGTAAACGAAAGAGGAATTTTTAACAATAAATATTATATAACCATACTGCATAAACCACACACATACAACCATTTCAGGTGAACATAACGTTTTGTTCTCCTAATCTTTTTAAAAACATATACATTTATTAAAATTTCTTTTTACAAAGTTTGGCGGGCGAAAAGTTTTCTATTAAATTTCTAAAATCCAGTGATGAAACCAAATTTATGTTCTAAGAAAAAGAAGCGAAAGTGCTAATATTTTTTTCTAAGATATAGGCTTTAGATCTGAGAAATTTTTTTCTTAATTTTAATTTGCCGAATGATCTTTTACAGGACGGAGCTGAAATCGGCAATGTGAAAAAGTATCGAACAGATTTTCTCTAAATTTGGACATAATTCATAAAAGGAAAAAAAACAACTTTATTCTTAAGTTTTTTCTTTTTTTTTTTTTTTTTTTTTTTTTTTTTTCACGCAAGGCTGCAAATGAAAAAACTTATTTTACTATTTCCCTAAATAACGAAGTTTTTTTAAAGATTTCAAGAAGTGTTAGAAAGTGTTTCATAATCTATGCTTAACGCATGAGTTTCCTTCCTTGCTTCTTTTTTACACGGAGCTCGAGATCCATATAGGGATCTCTTCTACTGCGATATGCATTTGCATGTGTGTATCGCTACTCATACTGCGAGATTATTTTGTTGCATGTTTTAAGCCCTATTAATGATGGCGCCCTTCATTGTTTGCCAAGAACTGAATTGCGCCCCTGCTTAGGTTGGACAGGCCTGCTTTACATCATATCAAATAATATCAAACTTACAAAATATCCTCAAAATAGCAATAATCAAATTCAGAATCATCTGAGTCTTCGCCAAGGTCATTAAAGTAGTCAAAATCCGTATATTCATAAAAGCATTCATCACTGTATTCATAAAACCTGCCTAAGGCTAATGTCAGACGGACGTCTTTTTGCACGCTTTTTTACTTACGTATTATCTCTACACAATGCTAGCGGCATTGTGTTGGGATAATACGTAAGTAAAAGAGCGTGCAAAAAGACGTTCGTCTGACATTAGCCAAACTTTGTAACGAATGACCGTGTCGACTTGCAGATGGTGACATTCCATTAAGAATTAAGAAATGCGTAACAAACGATACCCCACTTGACCTAATTAAAAAAAAGTTGAATTCTCTCCCTCCAGAGTTAAAATTTCCTCTTACCCCCAACCCCTCTCCAAAAAAAAAAAAAAAAAAAACTACGGTAAAACCTTTTTTTAGGGGGAGGGGACAGTGTTGTACTCGTAAAAAAAAAAATAGAAGGTATACGCTATAGGCAGAGGGTATACGCTAGGGTCATGAAAATTCGTGGATACAGTATACGCCAATGCTTTTTTTTGAGAAAAAGAGAGTATACGGAGCTTCACAAAAAAATCAAAAATCCAGAGGGTATATGGCGTATACCCTCTACTACACCCCTGGGAGGGAGGGGGGACTCGTCGGATTTTTATTTCTAGTGCCAAAACAAAGTTTTTCCCAAATTTTCGTGAATTTACTCAATTTTTGGCCTATTTTACCTGTACTAATGCGCGAGAAACATGGCGCCCTTCTACGGTCCCTGAGGCGGCTGCCTCACCCCTGTCGCCAGCCCTGGGAGACGCGACGCAAGGCATTTGTTATTCATTGACAAGGCCACACAAAAGAATTCCGTTACTGAATTGTCTTCGGAGAAAAACTGTTTGCAGCGTATTTTAATTATGTTACATTATTTAAAATATAATGAAATATACATTACGGAAGTTTACTGCAAGATACTTGCTATAGAATCGTATGAGCATAGCATGGATCGTCTATTTACAGGAACACACAAAGATTTCGGATACGGTACTGGTTCCAAAGTACTGTCTATTAGCGATCATTGCAAGAACTGCGTTCTCAAGTTTAACTAAATTTATTGCATACTACGTGGTATTTATAAATGATAGACGTGCACAAATGAATTCGCAAGCATTACTGAGCATGAACGTGAATTGTAGTTTTTAATTGAGCTATGCATTTTCAAACTGAACTCTATTTAGTATAATACTATGAGATGTTTGTAGATTATAAATAAAATAATATACGATGCCACAAAGAGAGCTGGACCGCTTATGGACGACAATTTCTGAAAGTGTTTTAAGTTTTAAGTAGTTCTAACTTCTAAGAGTTTCTGAAAGTCTTCATTAGTTTTAAGCGTGTTTTTTGCTTGAATTAAATTTTAGCTTAATTCTTTCCGGCATGCTTCCCTTTAAATTTGGAATTTCAACAACAAAAACAATTGTAGGCAGTCGGTTGTGGCCTAGAATAGTATTAATTTATAAAAATAAAATAAAAATCTAAAACATTTCTTTGAAAAATAAGATGGTTTTTTAAAATGAACTCAGTCAATAAGTATTAAAGATTTTTATGGTGCTGCCATCTACTGTTAAATAAGGAAGATTTAAAATATTTGAAAACCTAATTTTCACTTCGTTTTTTATTTATTTTCAGTGTTTGAAAAGGGATTTTTTTAGCTTTCCTAGACCAGGATATGCGTGCCGGAAAGGGTTAATAGTTAGCGTGTATAAAAATCTGTATGTAATATACATGTTGTACAAAAGAATTCAAGTATATGTTTCTGCCTATTGATAAACATTTCTGACGTTTTCTTACAAAACTAAATTTTAACATACTATGCAGAATATGCATAAATCTACAGATCAAATACGGGTCTGCAAAAAAGAATTGAAGTACTTTTCACCTATGTACGGTTATTGCTGAATCCTGCTTTTAAAAATATTATGCGTTTTCTTAAACGATTACTTAAGGTATCTTATTTACATTATTACACAGCGAAGTACTGTTATAGTATTCTGAAAGCGCGTGAAACTGTTTTATATTCTATGTTTGACGCATTATTTTTCGTTTCCGTTTTAAAAAATGCTGTCGTCATTTATTATTTTTATTGAGAGAGTGGTTATATGTTAAACTAGAAAACAGGAATTCTGCTTTTTCAGAATTTAGTGTCGCCCCCGATGGGGGGAAAAAAAAAGAGTACTTTTCGGCTAACCGGGTGCCAGTGTTATATATACATGTATATATATTCGGCTAACCGAAAAGTACCAAAAAGTGTATATAAATATAGACAGTACAAAACATGTTTTGGTACTTTTCGGTTAGCCGGGCGCCAGTATTATATATACATAAATATGTATATAAACATGTATGTATATATGCTTATTTATATACATATATATGTATGTGTATATATACAACATATGCATGTATATATATATGTATATATACATATATGTGTGTATATATTTATGTATATATAATACTGGCGCCCGGCTAACCGAAAAGTACCCATGTTTTAGTTTTAAGATTTAATACACACGCTTTTATTTTATATAAAATGACGTCATCCGTATCTGCTGAAGAATTCTTCATTTACGATCGAGTCTTAAACAACATCTACAGTAAAGGACGCATAGGACGTCTATCGCTCAATAATACACAAATCCCAAAAAAGAGATACCGTCATTAAAGAAACTCGACAAAAAAAAAATCGGCTATCTGACGATTCATAGGCATTCATTTGTTTGTAATAATAATATAGATACTTAAAATTAAATTTGGTTTATAATAGAAAATAATCATTCATTTATGTTTTTTCAAATTAGCACGTATTTTAATTACTTTTTTTTTTTTTTTGAGTAGTTATAGGAAAATGTCAACAAAAAGATAATAAGTACTATTTTTCCTTTACTTTCTACAGAAATGGAGTACTTGGTTGCCAAAATTAAACAAATGGCGCTAAAAACTACAAAACAAATAATATTTCAAAAATAAATTGAGATGCAGTTTTCGATCAAATTGTATTTAAAAATAAATTTTTTCTTCCAATACGACGGTCTAAAAATTGAAAATGTACGATGCTTAGAAGTTTAAAACATTATAGTAGAGCATTTAATCGTACAATGAAACATCTGCTTTGTTTTACGGTCGGCTTCGCTTATACAACGGAACATTATTTTTTTGAGACGACATTTTAATAGCTGGGAGAAAGAAATAGCATACCGGGAGCTAATAAACATTCATAAGTTCTTCTGTCCTAATAAATGCTATAAAATGTGGAATTGTTGTTTTTAATTCTGTTTTTTTTTTTTTTTTTTTTTTAATTAAAAAGTCATTTAAACGCATTTTTAATGCAATATTGCATTGAATGTATAATATTAATTTTGTAAATGCATTGCAAAATAAAAATAATAACAATCATTCTAAAATCTTAAATAATGATTTGTAGGGGTAAGGGGGGGGGGGTCTCAAAATCTACCAGGGCCACCAATGTTAATTAGGGCACTGCTTCCGCGCACCCCTTCGACTACGCCTTTCAGTTTCAGTACTGAGTAAGACTTATTACCAGGGCTGCGAAGTCGGGCCCATTTTTGAGCTAAAGAGTCGGATCTGTTAAAATTCCCGGAGTCGGAGTCATCCATTTTACAAGAAGGTCTGCGTTGTCGGAGTCGACCCATTTTTGAGCGAAAGAGTCGGAGTCGAGTCTGTTAAAATTCCCGGAATCGGAGTCGTCCATTTTTCCCACCGACTCCGCAGCCCTGCTTATTACAGAATCATTTTTTCCCCTTGTATATTGTTGGCGAAATTTTACCGTTGGCGCACTCTTGATTGGTTGCTCGCGAGTCGAGTTTTCCAGCAGCTAAGCTCTATGCTTGCTATGCACGGGGCGACTAGACACCGGACGGGGAATCCCCCTGAACGGGACAATTTCAATGTGAGCGCGCTCCTCAAAATTGAGCACCTTTTACCTGAATTTTGTAAAGTGCCTTAATTGAATTTTCCTATTAATAAACGGAGATGCAGCAGCATTATACGAGTGAAATACTACAGCTGTACGGGAATGTTCTGGACGCGGAAGAGAGGAAGTTTTATGTAAGTAAAAACAATTTCAAACACGCCATAAAGCTCATCAACCAGGCCTATTCCAAAAATCCAGACTGGCAGACAGACTTCACCAGCAACAGCGGGATGACCGATTTTAACAACCCTGCCTACAGATGTGCCTATTTGCATAAATATGCGATGGTCCACACCGGTCTCATGTGTGAAATTTTGCAATTAATTTTCCAACAGGAGGAAATCTACCACGAAATGAGATGCAAAAATGAGCTCAGTTTGTGCAGTCTTGGGGGTGGTCCCGGTACTGAGATTGTTTCTCTCGTGTTTGTCTTGCAACAAATTTTCGGTTTTTTGAAATGCAGTGTCAATGTGATCGATTATTCGCTGGAATGGAAACGTGTGTTCGAATCTATCATTGCGGAGCTGAGAACGGGCCGCTACGGCAATGTGAAACAGATCGTCTCCAGTTGGTACTTCAACTACGATTATCAGAGTGCTGATCTGCTGAGCGCTTCTTACTACAATATGTATAAAGTGAGGTCGTCTATCAAAAATGCCGACATTATAACGATGATAAAATTCATATCTGCAGCCGCCTGCGACAAGACAAAGGGCATGGTGATGGTAAGAGTTTCAAACCGTATTTTTTGTGTAGTTGAACGTAGGGTCGAATTTGTGGTTGAAATTTAAATTTATCTCTAAATGGATTAGTAGAAATGGGTGACCCTACAAAAAAAAACTATTAAGTATTCACCTAGTAGGTACTTTGCGAAATGCCCTGTCCAACACAGAGTAAAAAGCAGTTCTTCCTTGGTGCTGTCCAACCAGTGAAACCCACGGCCTGGTATTCATCCGGCACCTCCTCCCTCTTATGCTGTCATCGTCATAAAAACAAATATTTTCCATGCCTTAGAATACATTACGTGTACATATAAATACTATATATTTAGATAAATATATCTTTCATTTTTAATCTTATCTTACTTTAAAGTACAAAATATTAATTGTAATCAGTAAAGTAAAAAAAAAAAAAAATTAAAACGGCCCCTTTGTGTATGCATTTTCTGGTGCTTATAGTTTTTAACATACTAGGACTAGGCAGTCGCAAACCCATGCCCATTTTTTAAGCTGTCTCTGAATTTAGCATATTTTCTTTTTCACTTGATATTTCACAAAAGAAAGTTTTATGCCATATAGGTTTTTTTTTTTTTTGTTAATCTGTAAAAGTTATTAAAAAAATTAAATATTCAATAACTTTATCAGTTATATATCATCGCTGTTTTGAACCTTTTTCAAGTGAATTTATCCTTTATTGTATTTATTCATAAATGGATTCGTAGAAATGGGTGACCCTACTAAAAAACGATTAAGTATTCACACCTAGTACTTTGCACAATGGGTGACCCTACTAAAAAAACGATTAAGTATTCACACCTAGTACTTTGCACAAAGCCAAAGTTTTTCCTGTCAAGCCAAAAGGAAGCCCAGGACCTGGTATTCATCTGGCACCCCCTCCCTTATATTTACAAGATGATTCTTGGTTAAGCTCATTAAACTAAAAATTTCACAAGATATGCTAAATATGGGTGCAGTGCAAAGAAACTTTGGCTAAAGTAAATCTGCCCTTTGACACCTCGCTAAATAAAATATTTAAACTGACAACGGTCACAATCAATCAGAAATAAATGTATTCCAGATTCAAAGTAAACTGGAAACTCAATTTTATAAAGAATTTATTTTTAATCATTCAATGAACACATACTCAGAACTAACTCTTGTCTTTGTAAAAAATGTATGGCATAGGAATATTGCATAAGTCCCAAAGTTAAAACGAAAATAAAATTAGGCCCCAAACCTATATTTCCTGGCACTGAGCAATGAACTAAGACATCATAGGAAATAATAGTACTAGTAGCCCGTAAAATGAGCAAAATTTCCATTTACAAAGAAAATGAAATTGTAGTTACAATAATCTACCGACATATTGGGGAGAGGGGGGGTCACATGTGAACAATTTTTACATTTTTGACTATTTCTCAAAACTGTTATGAGCTACTGAACCAAAAATAGATTTATATGAATAATTACAATTTGTTTGTTCTTTTGGTGAAACTTTTGGATGCATTTATCAAGAATTTCTAACTTATATCATCATTCTAAAAATTGTCTAAATTTGTTCACATGTGCCCCGGTGGAAGGGCAGTTGTGAATATACCTGGGGCACATGTGAACACATTGCATGCATAAATAAGACAAAAATAATTTTTTGTGAATAAAAACTGTGATAAAAACTAATTAAATGCCCTCTTTCTAGTTGTGTGAATAAATTAATAAATGTTTCAATATAGATACAAGAAATTATTCGTAAAATTGTGCACTAATATACCTACTCCTTTTGAATCACTTTTAATTGTTATCTAACTTCCAGTAAATTAAAACTGTGAAGCAATCCTAAAAACATTGAATTTATAGCTCAATGTTTGACAAGGGTAATTAAATTTTAAACTGAAAAAAAAAAAAAAAATGCAGTCACAGACATAAAAAATACATTTGTCAAATGTTCACATCTGCCCTGATATGTTCTGTTCACAAGTGCCCCATCTACCAACTTCAGCCTAACTTATAAAAAAAATATATTTTTAATTGAAATAAGGAAACAAAACTTTTTCTAGACTTACAGAATGCCACTATAGAATGCAATGCTTATATTCTACTTTAAAAAATGTCTTGAATGAATTTTTACTTCAATAACTTAGAAGACTTTTTTACTTCACACCTTCTAAAACAAACAAATTATAACTACTAGAAATCAAAATGGCTTATTGTTCTGAATTCAGCCAAAAGATGGTACCAGTATTACCATCTATTGGTAAGTTTTGAATTTTTTTATTTCAAATTAACCGAGTGAAACATGTACTGTTCACATGTACCCCCTCTCCCCTAAATCAAATTTTAGCAATTCTTAATTTTTTAACCCAACCCAAATTTTTTAACATTTTTTTAAAATTGTTTATTATAGTTAATGGTTTAATTGTTTATTTATATTATTTTATTTTTATATTATGTACCTTTTTTAAAAATGTTAAGCATTTAATAATGTTGAATTACTTTTTTGAACACAATTGGTAACAATGAACAAGATTGGCAATTGACAACCATTTTTAGCAATCTTATTTTCAGGACACATATAATACATAAGTACCAACTTTTATTTTAAAAAATGCATTTTTCCTTTATAGAAAATTTTTGAAACCATGAAACCCGGTGGCATGTTGTTGTTTGTCGACAACGCTGCCGGAGGTTTTGACAAGATGATTCGAGAAACAGCTTCCCAGTGTGGCATGTCGACTGCGTTTGGTCCCTTGATGCACTACGATTACGAAAATCCTCTATTTGCTTTGGAAAGGCACGGCCATACAAGTCAATCTAAGACTCGAGTTTCCATCCAGATGTGGAAGAAACCCACACTGTCTTCTCCGTACAATGCAACAGCACAGTTGAGACACGAATATTTCAATGGACCTCGTCGTTCCACTAGACCCTCTTCCAATTCATCCAGAAATATTTATATAGTTGAAAGAGTTGAACCACCCCCTGACTCTGGATGTTGCTCTATTATCTAAAGTTTATGGGCCCAATTTTTATAGGGGAAAGAACTACTATGTCATAACCAGGGCTGCGGAGTCAGTGGGAAGAATGGACAACTCCGACTTTGGGAATTTTAATAGATCCAACTCTTTCACTCAAAAATGGGCCGACTCTGACGATGCAGACCTGCTTGTAAAATGGACGACTCCAACTCCAACTCTTTCGCTCAAAAATGGGCCCGACTCCGCAGCCCTGGTCATAACAGAGATGGACAATGGTTGATTTAAAAGTCATTTTATTTTTAAGGCTGTTAGTCAGTGAGATCTCAAGAAGTGACAATCAGCAGGCATATCTCTCTCAGATAACCTTATAAGCAATAGCATCTGGTCTTTGCAGGTAATGGAACTTCACTAAACAATGGGTAGGTAGGTACACTATTATTTTTTTCTTAGTCATACTGATTGGTAAAAATATCATACCAATTTAATTTTTCCAACTAAGTGAAAAATGCCCGCTGATTGTCGATCCATGTAGCTCAGTTAGTAGAGCATTCGCAATTTAAGTCAAAGTTCTGAGTTCGTATCCTCGCTTGGGCCTTTTTTGATTAGCTGGAAAAATTCAATTTGTATATCTTTACCAATGACTGAGAAAAATAATAGTGTATATACATAATTTATAATTTAGCGTGTTAAAATCTTAGCAAAACTTAAAAAGATTTTAACACTTTATATAAAATTAAGTCTATATTTTAGAAATATTTTGATAACTAATGAAAAAAAGAAAGATTCTTTAGGAACAGTGACTCAGACAAAAAATAAGTTAAAAATATTAACCCCCTGAAAAGATATTTTAAAAATATGAATGTATTACCCGCCCATAGGTTTAACAGAAGTAAGGGGAATTTGAGATCTTATTGACCAACAGCCTTAACTAGGCTGCATAATATTCCTAGTTTAATGCATCCTATGCTTGGTTTATTGAGAACAATGAATCATTGTGAACCCTTCCCTTCACACAGACGATAAACGAGGCATGCCACAACATTTCCACCTCTTTTGCACGATCAAGCCAGACTGGTTTTTATCCAATGTTCAACTGCCATATGATCAATGTCAGGGTTTGATTTCTAAGGAAAATAAGTGCCAGAGCTCTAATATTCTGTTGTGATAATAATAACCATGTCAGGGCCATGCGAAGTTGGTGGTCGCCCTCTGATGTGGAAATTGAGGGGTGCCAAATTTATACTACCAACCTCGTTTGTTTTTTCTTTTTTTGTAAAAAAAATTTATATATATACATATTGGGAATTTTTTTGTGACAAAAACATACATTCTCAAAATAGCATGTGGCTTCTTTCTTGGAATTCAAAAGGGGTTGTTGCAAACTGTTATGCACTGTTAGATGCATTTTTTCCACATCCGTTTTCCAGATCTCCTTTGCCAAAATATAAGTGTAATTTTCTCTTATATTATTTAGTTGTTAAAATGAAACCTTTTAAAGTTCCAAAATAAACGCAAAATATGTACCTTATTCAATAGAGTCTATTTGTGTTTCTACACTTTATGTACCTTATTCAATAGAGTCTATTTGTGTTTCTACACTTTTCCATTTTGTGACACCAACACCTGTCACAAAGAGGGGGGGAGGGGGGTGCACAAAATTGAAATTTTGCCCTGAGCGCAGTTTTCTCTTTGCATGATGCTGATCCATCGTGTATCTCCTGTTTTCTCCACATTTATATTTCATATATTATTTGCAAAATTTAAAGCAATTTCGTCTTGAGCAAAATAATTTTTTTGATATATTTTGACTCTATGCATTTTTATATAATAAAATCTAATAAATGAACTAAGCAAAAACATTAAAATCAGGAATGTGGAAGTTTTAGAAAATTCTATTTGCCAAGGATTTCTTTGTATCAATTAGCAAAACAAAACACACGGCGCTATTTCGGTGGGCACAGTGTTTATAAGCGCCAGTAATTTCCCTCCCACTAATATTCAAATATTCACTAAAAGTAAAGTAGTGCTGGAACTGAATTCCTGTGAGCTTCAGCAGAAATTAAGTACTGCATGGAGCTAAAAAGTGGATCAGTAAGAATATTTTACAAACCCAAACAAAAAGCAACAAGAAAACATAACACAACCACGAGCAAAGAAAGTAGATACAGTTGTGGTTAATTCTGATTATGGCACACCTCGTTACTGTTTGGAAACCATTTAGGCTTCGGTTTTTCAGAAACATTGTTCCATTGAGATCTAGAGCGCAGTATTTATGAACTCCGATGAAAATTCCGTCCAATTTTTAACTATTCACTAAAAACAAAGAAGTACCAGAGCTCTGGTGAAAATTAAGCACTGATCAAGATAAGCTCGAAAGTAACCAGGACTGGTGAATACAGCAGCCTGTCTGTTTTATTGGGTTGCCCCCTTCTGATGAGGGTTCCATATCCGACATTTGAGACAATTTTTGAGTATCATTCTGGCAGAATAGTGCAAAAAAAAAAAAAGTGCAGTTGGAGACTTCGCTCCGAGGAGGTCAAGGACTCTCTCCCCTGAAGATGGCTCATTAGAAAGAGCACGAAACGTTGGGAATAATTTGTAATGTATTTTTAATATACCTAGTTTTTATTTACATGTACGATGATGAGTATCGTAAGATTTTTAATTATTAAATTTTGACAGCATAAGTCCAAGTTTTTCTTATAGTAATTTTTGCTTTATTTGATTGTAAAAAGTTCTGTGATTAGATAGAACAAGTTTACTATTAAAAAAAATTGGTACTCAAAATTATGGACAGTATGCACCCTATATGGCACATATATACATGATGCTCATCTTTAAGATGAGCATTTAAAAATTGATTGCATTTGAAAATTATTTTAACTAAAAAAAGACTTTTCAAGATATTTAAGATTTTGTGCCAATCAGCATAGTTAAGATCTTGATTTAATCACAGTGCTCTAAGATTACTCTTTTCCCTTTGGAGAGGCATGGCCATAAAAGTCAAATTAAGAACAGAACTTTAATCCAAATATGGAAGAAACCACATACAATGCAACAGTACAGTTGTGACATGAATATTTCAATGGACCTTGTTGATCCACTAGAATTGACTCACACTCATTGACTCATCCCCAAAATCCATGTGTTTAAATGAATTTTATAATAATTTTTTTAATGGTACTTTACACAAAACACTAAAATTTTGTACTACAATGATTATTACATCACTGTCAATTAAATGATACACAAGGATAATAAACTCATGATTGTGACAATTCATAATCCATTTTATCAACAGCAGAGTTTTCCCCAGGTTTGAATAAGGACAGGGTACTGCTGATGAGAAAAGGGCACTCTTAATTCTTAACGACACATTATGGATTCTCAAGGGCGCTTTACAGATTCTTAAGGACACTTTTTTGATTTTTACAGGCATCCTTTGATTTTTAAAGCCACTTTTAATATTTAAAAGTCAAGGCACTCTTTAAGACAACATTGGATCAGTTTTCACAATACAAGCAAATATTTTAATGCAAATAATAGAAAAGACACCTTTTATTTTTACCGAGGGGCAAGCAAGGTAAGGTGCTAATTTTTTGGATCAGGGGCAATAAGGGTGCTATTTTCTAAACCAAAGAGCGAGCAGGGTGCAGCATCCTGCTAAAACTGTTTTGGGGGGAACTCTGTCAACAGTGCAATTACAGGGCTAGGAACTAGAGTCTATTATTCCACATTTTTGTGAAAAATGAGTTAGTAGTGTCAAAGCATTGTATGCAAGGCTGAATCTGAGTCAGAAAAAAATTCTGAAATTCACGGCAAATTTTCTAAAAGGTTACAGCAGAGAGAGAGTTCCCTCCTGGCACTAATGCGTTTTTATCTGCTGCCCTTTGGCAAAATTCGTGTTTTTCCTGCAATCCTTTGACAAAATTTGTTTTTTTCATGATCCTTTGATAAAATTTGCATTTTTTTGTGATCTTTTGATGAAATTTGCAAGGTTTTTTTTCTTGTCGAAATTCCATTTTTTCTGCAATTCTTTTACGAAATCCACATTTTTTTCGTGATCCATGGATGAAATTCATATTTTTTCGCAACCCTTGCATGATATTTGCATTTCCCCCCGTGATCCTTTGACAAAATTCGAGATTTTTGAAGAGATTTGGAACAGAATCACTCCTACTTGTAATGTCATGCCATAACTTAATCACCCTATGCTTGCCATAGAACCTGGGCCTCCTCTGCCACAGGCAGAACTGGCCTAAAAGAGTTTGACAAGAATTTGTAAAAATTTTGGAAAGCATTTTTCTCGAAATCACAGCTGGCAAGGTGGGTGTACTCTTTTTCTAAATGCCCCACTTGACCTTTTCTACTTTTTTTTTTTTTTTTATAATCGAAATGTCTGTATTTTATACATGTATTTTTTTCCTATGTATGTATAGTTTATGTACAGATAGTCTTGTAATCGGTGTACAATTTAATTATTTTAATTCAAATTTTGTATTCCAATTCTTAATAAATATTTAAAATTTTTTAATTTGTCTTGCGTTTTAATTCTTTTATTCATTCTATTTTGAAGTCTTACTTACTATGAATTACAAAGATAGCAGTTTAACTTGCTTTTTCTCAAATTTCCAAACTGTAACATCTATATTTTGCTCAATTCTTTACATGCATGAATTTTTTTTAAATGGATGCAAAACATATTTTAAACTTAAAATAGATTTTAAATAGATGATTAAGAATAAAGAATGCAAATTTTTAAAAATCTTACAATGTAAAAATATAAAATGACGCAAATATAATATTTTCAAGAACTGAAAAATAATGTAACTATTATTTAAACTATACTATTAAACAGTTTTTGTGATCATTTAAACCTTTGACATCTTACCACCTTTAAATCCAAGAGCATAATTTTGAAAAGAAAATATCAGAATTTTTTTTATTTGGTTCAGTGTTTAAGAATGTAGTTCGATTATATATCTGCAACCTTTTTTTTTCTACTTTATTTGTGAAGTTTTAATTTTGTTTGACAATTAAGTTATTTACAGGGAAACAAACAAAACAAACGCTGACTTATTTACATTGTTTTAAGAGCATTGGGGTTAATCTTCTGTAATTGGGTTGAACACGTATTTAAAAATATTCATGCTAGAATTTTTATTATTTTTTAAACATACAAAATGAGAAAAGTGAGATAAGTTTTCAAACAAATTGTAGCACTTTTTTTTTTCTTTTATTCGACAGTGTATAATTATGCAATGTATAGAAGTTAAAAAAATTACAGTAATACTGCAATTTATGAGTCAAGTCATTGCTACTGTTGATATGAAGTCAACATTATTTATGGACGTGTTTTTGCTTTATAATATTGCTTTATATCTTTTTTTTTTTTAAAAATCTGTAAATGTTTACCAACTTTTCTAATTCACTTCTCACCTGCATAAAACTATTTCAAACATATGAATTCTAATTTTTATCGGTAATTTAACGCCAAAATGTATTTTATTTTCCTTCTCTCTTAAATTTCAGCCAAAATAAAATATCTTAAAAATAATTTTGTTTACAATTACTTTACTGAATCAATGGGCAGTCACTTAGAAAGATCAAATAGATGAAATTCAACAATAGCAGTTCCAATAAATACAAGATGCGTACACCCCTTAGAATTTTCAAGGGATATGGCATCACATTTTGGATTACAAATTTTCTATTTAAATCAGAATTTGTAATTACCTTATTTAATTGAAGAATTTGTAATATTTTTCTGTGATTAAATAAGGTAACAAATGTTATTCAAAAATTATTGTGGAACTGCTCATCCCTTGTAAACATTATTATTTAAAAAATATGTTTCCAACATCCATGTTAGCCAATTGCTGTGGGTTTATAAATCCCCCTTAGAAAAATACCTCCCTATATTAATTTCTTCCAGTCGTATAACTATCAGCATTGCTTTGTAGTTGACTAAATTGACCTTTAACAAGAATTTATATTTCATTATACAGGCATCTCCTGACTTGCGCAACTTCGCAGTTACGTAATAAATATTGAAAATTACATTTGTGAAAATACTAGCGCGTTGGATACGCAGTTGCATACTTGATATTTATTTTATAAATAAAATATATAAACTACAACCATAATATAGTTTATTTAATTAGATAGAGTTATATATATATATATATTTGGTATATATAATCAAATCTGTAACAAAACAAAACAACTTAATCTTTATTGTTATTTGTTGATAGTAGTCATCTAATTCATAATGCATACAGTTTGTGCTTATCAAGAATTATTTTATTCTGTGAGTTCTATTCATTTGTATATTGCCATCAGGAATTCATGGAGAACAGGTTAAATGAGTCCTCTTTAATTATTTCTAATTTTTAGAGTCGATTGATGTAGATTCAAAATTGTTATCAATCAATTCATCCATGGTAGATTTATAAGTACTGTATTCCACAAGAAGTTTGTTTTAATATTTTTTCATACTTTTATAGTTTGTACACGAGTCAATACTGTTGCATGATGCTTTTATTTATAAAATAATACGGTATAAATAATGTATATATACATAAAAAATATTGCAGTTTCTTACAAAATTTTACCAAAGCAACTTACAAATTTGACTTACGTAAAACTTAGCAGAACGCATTACTTATGTAAGTCGGGGGATGCCTGTAATAGATATTTTAAAAGTGCTCAATGCATTGGATCAATGATGGCATTAGGGAAATAAGTGTGCCATATCAGATTTTGTTGGCAATTAAGTAAGCTAATGAGCAGTAATATAAAAAAAAGCAGAGGATATACAGTCCCTGGCCAAATTATTAGACGCACCATAAGATTTTATAGAAAACGTTAATTATCAGGTGATACTGTACAGCAGTATTGTTTTTTACGAGATACAATGTATATTTACTATATTATTAATCACGTAAGTATCTGTAACACTAATAAAACATCGTCATTATTGGAAAAATATATATTTATTAACTCTTGAACAAAAATGAAGAAAATGTAATGAAAAGTTAATATTTTGCTGATCCACCTTTAGCCGCTATGAGAGATTTAATTCTGCGCGGCATGCTGTCAATGCAAGACTGTACTGTCTTCTGCATTTGAGGATGATGATTCCACACATGAATGATCTGTTCTAAGAGCTGAGTTTTATTTGTAATCACAACTTTAGTCACTTTTCTTTTCATGAGTTCCCACACGTTTTCAATTGGATTCATATCGAGGCTATTACCCGGCCAATCCAACAGAGGGATACTTTGCTGTACTAAAAAAGCTTTAACTGTGTGGCAGGGAGCTCCATCTTGCATGACAATGAATGGTTCTCCATTTGGAAACCATTCTTTGAGCTGCGGAATCAACCAATTTTGTAAGACATCTTTGTACTGATCTTGCCTCATTGTACCTTTTACCACGTACAGACGTCCAGTACCCTTGCTGCTGATGACTGACCAAATTATGATTTTTGTAGGGTGTTTTACAGTCTGAGCAACACAGTCAGGATGGAACTTTTCACCAGGACGACGACGCACAAACTGAGCTTTATTCTGCAAAATTTCAAATGTGCTTTCATCACTGAAGCAAACCTGTCAAAAACAGAAAAAAATACAAACATCTCAGCGGATCTTGCGTCATTACATAGAAAATGATACTGGATGTATGACTAGTGATGAAATTATAACTTACTGATCTCCAGAAGTCCACATCTTTATCAAGCCACTGTTTGACCCACTTCAGACGCTTTGCTTTCATTGCAGCTGTTAACTTGGGCTTCCTGGCGGGGCAGCAGGCCTTAAAACCTATTTCTGTTAATTTTCTACGAGCAGTGCACACAGAAACATTCACATTAGTATCTTGGAGTTGCGATTTTATAATTTTTGTTGTAGCCCATCTGTTTTCCACACAAATTTTCTTTAAACATCTCTCTGACCTTGGAGTGAAAATGGGCTTTCTGCCGTATCTTTGCTTTCGTTCTGGGCTCAAATCGTCCCCTGCCTCAATTTTCTTCTTTATGCGTCGTACAATAGCTTCAGAAACCTCCATCTTCAATCTTCGTAATATTTCGCGGTTTGAAAAACTTTTAGCATCCACTTCAGCTTTTTTACGATGTGACAGATCACCTGTTTTAACATGCTGAAAATGTTTCCCGTGCTTATTTAAACACTACACACACAAAAAACAACTAACTACGTAGCATACAACTTTGAAACAAATAAACCAAGCGCATAACGCCACAGAAACACGTCCTCAACTGATGCACAAGTGAACGCCGGTTTGAACTGGCTACAACCGGTTTCAACTTGTTTATGTCTGTGTATCCATTGGTTCACATTGCGTTGCCATACGTTAAAACTAAATGCCAATAGGAAGTATATAACAAATCTCCTGAATAAAAATTCATTAAATCTATGTTTAAATATAACACAACTGCTTATAAACTTCGTTGAAAACACGTGTTTCGTAAAAAACAATGGTGCGTCTAATAATTTGGCCAGGGACTGTACACTAGAAAGTATACCCAGCTATAGCTACATATGGAAGGAATATGGAGTTTCTTATAAAAATCTAGAACGTGTAGTGCATATAAAATACATTACATCACTGCTAATAAGAAAGGAAGACCTCTCTTTCTGTATATTTTCTTGACATCATTAAATAATTTCCTACTCTATAGGCCTGAAAGTTTTAGATAAGTTTTTCATGCAACATAATCAGAGAAGAGCACAAACAGAAATGGCTTCCACAAGTAATTAGAACTCAACTGCAATACCATAAATATATATCAGGTGATTCAAAATAGTGTTTAACAGATAATTGTTTCTTGCACTGCTTGTTTGATACAAATATACTTCCAATTATTTAAGGTATTCAAATCAAATAGAGCTTTTATAGGGTTCCTACAAAAGTCTGGTAAAAACATTCGCTGACTTTAATAAATTTTGATCATAAAAGAACATGATTTTTCTTTTAAATAGTTCTTGGATGGAGGGTAACTTTTTTTAAAAACTTTTAACTAGCAGAAAACAGTTGTGTATTTATTTAAGAAGAAAAGGAAAAAAATTAATGCTTTGTAAAACAAATTCTGTATCTAAAAGCTCTACTTTACTTAAATACATTCAGTAATGAGAAGTATGTTTCTAACATCAAATAGTGCAGGAAATACTTGTCACAACCTCGATTTAAAATCTCGCGGTAGAATAACAACAAGTTGGAAATTGTATGTCAAATGTGGCAAATGAGGTGCATTCATACTATAATTATTTTTATAAATAGTCAGATCTTGGTGCAATAGCTGTTGCACTTTGATGCAAAAATGCAAGAATACAAAATTTATTATGTTATACATATTAAATTCAGTCATATGGAAATAATAGGACTAACATTACCGTGGCAACACAGAATATCATTGAATTAATGACCTAGGATAGGGTTTAAAGGCATGAAGAAAACTTTTATTAATATCTTTTTAAGTTTTGATTTGATTTTCATAAAATTTGAAATGATTCAACACAATTCTGCAATGATTCTATAGATTAAATTTCAAACCCTTCGGTTGGGTAGTTTTTGCACTGTTATATGTGGGCATATAGACAAACAGGCAGATCAGACGATGACTATAGGTGCTATGTATTTATATAATTATGAACGCACCTAAAAAGGAAAAAGTTTATCTGTCTAGCAATGTGACACTGTGACAGGAAGGTGAGAGATGAGAAATTTACCATGAAGATACTCCAAAAAACATTTTGAGATGTTTTATTAAAAAATCATCATTTTTAATGGATTAATGAAGAATGGATAAAATTCAAATACAATCCGATTATCCAAGCTAATTGGGACCGTTAGTACCCCGGATTTCAGAAATCTCGGTTAATAGAAACTGTGTGTAAAAACTTGACGTGCTTGCGAATTTAACATCTCTTAAAATAAAAAAATAAAAAAAAACAATAGAACGTTTTTTAAATAATAAAAATAAATATATGTAAAGTTCTGTTTCATAGTTTAACAAATTTGAAAAGGAAATCAACTACTAGTAGTAAATTTTAAAAAGCAAATTGAAAAAGGCTCATTCAAAAGTAAAAAAAGAAACAGACTTTGGTATCGGCTCGGTTAAGAGAAACCTTGATTAATCAAGATTCTACTGTAATAGATTTTTTTAAATGTAACTTCAAGGGATTTTTTATTGTTTACATCCCCCCCCCCCCTTTTTATGCAATCAAGGTTCCATTTTTACTTTCTTCTATCTTCAATAGAAGAAAGTATTGTAATCGAAATTTTTTCCAACTTCTGGAATAGCGATTTTCGTGCCATTTTCATAATTATACCCTTGAAAAGTGTATGAAGTTATGCACAAAATTGAACCAAAATTTTTGTGTATGTTTTTGGCTATGGCCAGCAGGTTCACCTTGAATTTGGAAATATTCTGCCAGAAAGAGGCACTGTGATAACGATTTTTGTATATTTTTCGTAGTTCTATTGTCCATCTATGGCTTGTGCAATGACGGGAACTCACATACTGCTATTCGCAAACGGCTACTGTACAACAGAATAACGAAAACCTATTAATTTTAATAAATATCATGATCGAGATTAACTCGTTTTTACTCAGATTAATTGACTGAAACAGAAATTTAAGATTAAAATCAAAGTTGGTATAATATTGAACTAATAATATTGAAGTATTAACATCTGTAACTACTTTTTGAAATATTAAGATGTATGAGATAGAAGAAAGTTTTGGGATTGGCCCATCCAACTAGTTTTATTATCAAGAAAAAAATTATTATGCTCTCTCAACATGTTTTGGTAAAGAACCGGTACAACACCAAAGAAAGAAAAAAAAATTCTTATAAAATATTTATTTTTTTTATAATAATCAACAATCCATGCTTTTTTTTTCTTATAGTTTCAAATCTACATAAAATAACACACATATATATATACGTGTGTGTATATATATATATATATATAAACACAATAGGAGTTTGATTACAAGGAATCTCTTGGTATTAAAACAACAAAATATACACAGATGTGGAACATGTTTTGAATGTACACAGATATAAATATATTATCATCATTATCATATGAGTATAACTGGATTTACAAGTGTTTGGGAAGACTAGGTTATTATGTTGTATGTATAACTAAGGAATGTTTGCAGAAGCTGTTAGGACTCACTTCCGCCCATCTGTGGAATACTGATCACACCCACAATGGCTTCTGCTTCACACTGCAGCTACAAGAAATAATGTAACAGCATTATTAATAATTTTACCTTTAAATAGTAGTGATATTTAACTGTAAACAAGAACAAGTAAACAAGTCTTTTTACCAAATATTATTTACAATTAGTAAATACATTTTCATTTTAAAAGACATGACTCTGGTGCATCAATGAATTCGAAAGATCAGGAAGATGCTTTCAATGGACAATAATACATCTTAATTGAAAACTTTTATAAGTAATATACTGTCGTCCCCATTTAAACAAATATAAATGGTTCCAGAAATAATATTCGATTAAGCAGGGCATTTGATTAAATGGGGGATCATAACTGTATGACTGCAAAATAACCATCTAGGTATATTTAATTAACAGCATAATAAATAGTTAATAGAATAACATAAATTAAAATAAATACAAATGCTAATATAAAGTAAATGCATATTAATTTAATGTTAGTACATACATTTATATGGTTTACATCATACTTAATGCAGCTCGTTTGAATTGGGTCAAAACTTTGCTACTTCTAATTTACGTTACTTATACTGCCTTAAAAAAATCATTTAAAGTGGTTTGTTTAAATGGAATTTTAAGGGAATAAATATCGAGCTATTTTTTGAATGAGTGCAGAATATCACAACTACCATCTCGAGTCTCAAAGTGACGGCACATTGCCATTAAAGCCTGGTTAACAGCAAGAAGTGATAGTGGGGAGATCAAGGTGGGGAAATCATTTGACTTGTCCATTATACACCTTCCGGTCAAAATCATTGAAGGAAAAACTGAAAATTTGTTTTCAGTGTAAAGGAACTGAAAATGACAAAAGATGGACGGAAATTCCAGCTGAAATGTGCTTTCTGCACCTATTTTCAAACACCGGTCACACAATTGTTATTCAATTAAGCGGGGACATTCGTAAAAGGCATTTGGTTTAAGCGGGAAAAAATAACATAGAGCCAATAGGAATAAATTCGGTTCCGGAGGATTCTCTTTGAATATTCGAAGATTATCTATTATTTTATTCGATTATCCGTGACCCCATTAAGTTGGGAGGACTGTATAAATTATATTTATTTCAACTTTGTCTGGCATCATATCTTTAAATATGTTTGTTTCTTATTATATTGAGATTTCATGGTAGGTTTTATTCAAACTAAATCTGAAACATTAGACAGACTTGAATACATTTAAAAAGCAAATAAATTTAAAATATATACATGAAAACATTTAATTAAAATCAAAGTCATACAAAGTATACGTTTCGCTATGTCATCGCATACTAACATCAACTACAACAACCAAACATCGAACATACACTGGACTCAGTTAAAGTTTTTTTTTTTTTTTTTTTTTTGAAACAAGAAGTTACCAGATTGGAATAATTTAATCAGACGCTTTCTTTTTTCTTTTCTTTCTTTTCTTTTTTTTTTACTATAACAATAATCTAAAATACACTGATGTCCAAAATTTAAGGGGTGACCAGACACTTTCAATTTTAGACGATTTGTTGATTACCTGCTGAAATTCTTCACAAATTGTTCGTAAACTTCTAGGTTGTAAAGAACTTGTTTGACTTCATATTTCACAGTAAAGATTTATTCAGGAGGGTAATTAGCAGGCTAATAAATTTAATAATAAAATAATATTTGCGATCACACATGTAATAAATGCTGAAAATGGTCTGTGTCACTGTTAACCCTTAATGTACTGAATTTATCTTCTAAAGCATTTTTCACGAATTTTTTAAACTACATTAGAAGATTTACATAATCATTTAATAAATTTTAGAAGGATTCATTCAATTTGAATTTATAGGGATTTTGTGCACTATTGATAACTCCACTGAAATCTTTTATTTTAAATATTTTTCTTAGTATTTTGTACAATTGGGAAATGCACAAATACAATGTTCTTACAATAGAAATATTTCTGAATTGAAAAATTCCCCTCCCCACCCCCCAATGCCAAGAAAGCTGAAAAGGGGCAAAGGCAAAAGTAATCAACCTTTTAAAAATACTTTTGTTTTGTGTAACCAGTAATACTTTTGGAACAAGATAAAGTAATGTATCTATAACTCATTCTAAACTGCATTACTACTAATTGATGTATTAAAAGAATTTTATAACAAGTTATTTTAATGGTACTTATAAGTACCATCAGTAAATAAAGGGTTAAACAACTATTTGGGTCCTGTTCAACGTTTGTGTCCATTTGTGTAAGCATAGAACTTCTATTCATGAAGATGTTAATATTTCCATGAAAAATTCCAGTGAAATATCGCAAACATTCATCAGATAGGGATGATATAGTGAGTTGCTTTCTAAAAGTAGCTTTATTACAAAAGAATTTTTCAATCGGCTCACTGTACCTTTCTAAGTTTTCACAATATTTGACAATTTTTTATAGAAGTTGCCCAAAATAGCTGACTACCAAATTCTGAAATAAAAATTTTGGAATCATCCAGCATGCACAGTTACCGTATTCTGCCGCATTAGCCGACATGCCGCAAAATTCGAGGGAGACCAGATTTTTGAATATTAATACCTTTCCCTGGTCTTTCCCGGCATGCCGAAAAAAGTGAGGATAGTAATTTCAACAAATATCTTAAGTCCTTGCTAATAGCATTTTTTTAGGGGGCACAATCAAATATTTAAAACCGTTCCGTTTTCTACCGTTTTAGATGCGGATTTTTGACACAGTCCTGGGATAAATATTACTTATTTAATATAAAATTTCAAAAAATATCTTAAATTCTTGCTGAAGTCCGGCACCTCCTTGACTAATACATCTACAGGTAGGTTGTTTAATGTAGTTTCATTCGAAGACAGTTTTATTAAGAATATAGTTTGCCCCCTGGTTGTGGAATGTGGAACGAAAAGATTTGAGGTTGTGGTTCTTTTTGCAAGATTTTGAAGAGCGTGAACAGCACGCCTGCTAAACGGTACTGTAGGCAGCGGGGACCCGGTTAGAGGTTCGTTGTGTTCGCGATTGGGTCTTTTTATGAGATTTTGCTGTACAAATTTCAGGTTCATTTTAGAACATTACTACGGACCCGGACGACGCCGGGCGGCTCAGCTAGTAAGATAAATAGAATCTAATAATCACATAAATATAAAGGAATATATATATATAGAGAGAGAGAGGCAGAGAGAAAAATAAGTATTGATGTCTTTTCCTTAAAATGAAAAATGTTGTTAATGAAAAATAAATCAAGCGCCCATCCTCCAGTAGCGAAACCTCATATTTTCCGACATGTCGGTAAATATGAGTTTTCCCGGCATGCTGGTGTACCTTGATTTTTTCCGGCATGCTGGTGTGCTTTGATTTTTTCCGGCATGCCGGCTAATGCGGGGGTATATGGTAAAAATTACAGTAAAGTGCCGATTATCGGAATTCCATTAACCGAACTTCCAATTATCCGAACAGCTTATTTCTCTAAAAAAATTTTTTAACCGAACTTCCAGTTATCCAAACAGCCTATTTTTCCCCAAAATTTTTTTTAAATCGA
Source organism: Maratus speciosus (assembly GCA_963932465.1). NCBI lineage: Eukaryota > Metazoa > Arthropoda > Arachnida > Araneae > Salticidae > Maratus > Maratus speciosus. The sequence goes on along the minus strand of OZ010791.1, from coordinate 13,116,220 downwards.
AATCCCAATTATCCATTGGCTTGGAATAAAGTTTTAAATAAAGTAAAAGCTGATAGTGGATCAGAAAATGAGGAATGTAAAACAATAAAGTAGATGGGAAGAATCCTAAGCTATGAAGAAAATGAAATGAACGAGTGGTTAAATAGGGAAGTGCGTGACCCTGGATATCAGATTTTAAATGATGATGAGATTCATGATGAAAAAGAAATTGAAAAAAAAATGACAACAAATGCTCTAAAAATAACCCATATCCATCGCATAACGAAGCCTTTAAATGTTTGGAAACAGCTACGAAATGGCTCGAACGGCAGAAGAACATTGATCCTATTCAACTAACGTATTTAAAAAGAATTACAGATATGACAGCATTGAAAAGAATGTTTTTGTTGAAGCAAGCAACAATCAAAAGCTTTTTTGCTTAAATTATAATCTGTGGAATTCAGAAAATGATTAAAAGAGAAAGCAAAAAAAATTATGATAAAAATGTAAAAAAAATTTTTTTTAAGACCAAAAAAAACAAAAAAAAAAACAATTTTTAAACACGCCAGCACTAGCTGGTGCTGCCAGCCCTAAGCTTAGATAGTGTGTGAAGGTTTTAGTAGAGTCAGAAAACATCCCTTAAATTATCTGTCCATTTATCCGAACTTGTTCGGATAATCGGCGTTCTACTGTATTTCATACAAATGCCCATATCTCATCAAATATTCAATATATTCATGTTTTAATTGCCGTATACTGTTTCTACTGTTCTTTGTTAGGTTTTTGGAAAGTTGTGTTAAATTGGGTTGAAAACTCTGTATGCTATAAGCAAAAAACATATGAATTTTTCACAGAAACATTAACATCTTCACGAATAGGAATGCTATGCTTATACAAATGCACACAAACATTGAACCAGACTCACATAGTCATTTAATACAGTGACAGACCATTTTGATCATTTTCTGTTAAGTGGGTGATCGCAAATATTATTTTATTATTAAACTTATTATTAAGCCCCTAATTGTCCTCCCAACTGAATCTTCACTAAGAAATATGAAATCTACATTCTAGAAGTTCAAGAACAATTCCTCAAGAATTTTAGCAGGTAATCGACATAACGCGTAAAATCGAAAGTATCCAGTCACTTAGGGGCTGTGCATATATAACATCACTTTAGGGGGGGGGGGGGGTGTCCTGGCACTTGATATCGTAAGATATCACCGGGGGGGGGGGGGGGGAGGGAGGTTTGCTTTTTGATATCGTTATTTTTAATCCAACCAAACTTTTCTTTTTTCAGCAAATTTTTCTTTATATCCAAATAGTCTGCTACCTTTTTTTTTATTATTACTATTTTAGTATGTTTTTTATGAAAATACAAAGCTATTATTAAAGCCATTACATGTTTATAAAATCATTTGATTCCAAAATTTGGGAATACCTCAACTTTTGGCATTCCTTTTCTTCTGCTTTATGCACATATAATTCACTGTTAGAGAAATTAGGAGCATAATATGTAATAAGTGATACCTGGGTTTACCAGTAAAGAAAGATAAAGAATGTTGTCCACTGTTTTGTTGATAAGTTCTGCTTTTAAGTTTCCTGGGCAGGAGTCAAGTGCAAGAAGACAATATTACTTTTGAATGCATTACGTAACAATAAGCTGTTATTAAATGCAAATTTTCTTTACACCCAAATAGTCTGCTACCTTTTTTTATTATTACTATTTTAATATGTTTTTATGAAAATACAAAGCTATTATTAAAGCCGTTACATGTTTATAAAATCATTAAACAGTAACTAACTCCTTTAGATGTTATTTGATATAAATTTATTTAATGTATTGATAGTTTATTGACTTCTTGAATCCGTAAAGTATACGACTAATGTATAATAATATGTGTATATCACTGCAAGCATATAAAAAGTAACAAGGGTGGAAGGGGGGGGGGGATTAAAGGGTAATTTTTTGAAAAATGAATGAAAGGACTGTCATTGACATAATATCTTAATTTCTACCTTATTTTGAACATTTTTGCAATTTACATCCCCTACTTATCACACACATTTGAATCTTTTTGGGACATCCTGCATATGATAGAACAACGTAATAGAAAATATCACTTCAATTCAAAAACATAAAAATTCAATTCCATTTTATTAAAAGGGGAATGAAACAGTTTATGGAAAAAAAATAATAATAAGAAGAAGAGACACCAACCTGTTCAAAGGTGATATCTAGGAACAGCTCTTGCATGAAGCGTCTCGCAGACAATCTGAAATTGTAGTTGGCCATATAGTAACATATCTCAGAATACAGACAGATGTCTTGAAACGCATTTGGAAATTTCTGCTTCAAGCTGAAACGATCCAATAAAAATGAATAGCATACAAGCATTAAAAAAGAAAGAAAGAAAGGAGACATAATAAAGTATTGAAACAGCAAAGATTAGCTAAAATAATAATAATAATTAAAAAAAAAAAAAAAAAAAAAATACAGTCGGACCTCGTTTTCCGGACACCCAGTTTTCATGTCGCTCCACCTGTCACGCCAGTTTTTCAAAGTCCCGATTTTCTGCATATGACTTTAATGTAAATAAACTCCTTATTTTACATCATTGAATAATTTTCAACTACGGATATCCCGACGGCTTAGGAAAATGGTCCATTTTTAAATTCCATCTTATAAGAATGGCAATTAAGCGGTAAGAAATGTCTTAGCTAAACTTTTCACAAAAGTGTCTAAATTACCCATTGAGATATAGGAGAAGTTTTACTTCAATCCTTTATCTGAATAAATAAATCCACGCACTATGGATGACCCACTTAAACTCCAGATAGACGTATCAGTCTATTTGTGGTTTTTTTGTTCTGGCCAGGCAGGGCTTTCTTGTGGCTACACGGCGTTTTTCATCCGACTAAAACCAAAGCATTGCATTGTATTGAAACGATCAGAAATTATCTAACATCTATTTCTGGAACAGTGAATATTGATTACAATTCATTGCATAATATTGAAAAAATATTTGCAGGTAACAAAAAACCTTAATTAATATTTCATGTAACAATAAAAAAAACAGTCATCATAAATCTGATTTTTATTCTTTTTAATTTTGTTTTTGTGATTATTTTGTTTAATAATACTATTTTATTGCTTAAAACTGCAGGAAAAGTTAGGAATTTAAAATTGTCTTAAATTAATTAAAAAATACAGCTTTTTTATAATATTTTTCTCCAACTCCGGTTACTGTGACACTCTGCTTATGACGACACTTTTTTTCTGGACATTAGAGTGTCGGGATAACGAGGTTCGACTGTACTTACATTTTATCTTTTATCTTATTTCAATTAGAATGGAGGGTTTCTTTTTTTTACTCATTTTAAAAAATTAAATATATTTTAGTATAATATAATTTAAAATCGTTAAATTACACTTAAATATTATTAACAATAAGTAATGCCATTATTAAAAAAGCCCAATAATACATATCAATGTATTTGTTTCATTTTTTATTTTTCTTATCTCCTGAAACTATCACTCAAAGTACAATATTAAAACAAAATAGCCTTCATGACTAGGGGTGGGGTATATTCGTAAAATCTTACTAGACAATGATTTTTCTTTTCTTTTTTTTCCCTAGACAGCAAGATGCACCCTACAATTTAAAACAGCTAAAACAAATTTTGCATAGCTATGAAAATAATTCATCTGTATTATATTAAAAAACATGCAATGCTGATGCCATACTGATGGTGACACAGACCTGAAAAATAAACTTCATTTTTAACACACACCTTTTAATTTCTAAACTTCGCACAATTTTTACACCATCAAATAGAAAAAAAAGCACTTTCAAATGCAATTTGTTTGAAAACTATCTCAATTTACTATTTTTTAGGTGCGTTCGTAATTATATAAATACGTAGCACCTATAGTCGTCGTTCAGTCCGTCCGTCTGTCCGTCCGTCCGTCCGTCTGTCCGCATGTAACAGAGCAAAAACTACCAATCCGAATTGTCTGAAATTTCAAATATATGATTGTTGCAAAATTTTGTCGAGCCATTTCAAATTTTATGAAAATCGGATGTATAGTTTAATTACAGGGACAGTCAAAAGTTTTTCTTTACATTAAGGCCAATGGGAAAAATTATTGCAAGTGGATTTTAATGATATTAGAGCCTTCCGAATGATCTGAAATTTCAAAGATATAATTGTTGCAAAATTTTGTCGAGCCATTTCAAATTTTAGGAAAATCGGATGTAAAGTTTAATTACAGGGACAGTCAAAAGTTTTTCTTTACATTACGGCCAATGGGAAAAATTATTGCAAGTGGATTTTAATGATATTAGAGCCTTCCGAATGATCTGAAATTTTAAAGATATAATTGTTGCAAAATTTTGTCGAGCCATTTCAAATTTTAGGAAAATCGGATGTAAAGTTTAATTACAGGGACAGTCAAAAGTTTTTCTTTACATTACGGCCAATGGGAAAAATTATTGCAAGTGGATTTTAATGATATTAGAGCCTTCCGAATGATCTGAAATTTTAAAGATATAATTGTTGAAAAATTTTGTCGAGCCATTTCAAATTTTAGGAAAATCGGATGTATAGTTTAATTACAGGGACAGTCAAAAGTTTTTCTTTACATTACGGCCAATGGGAAAAATTATTGCAAGTGGATTTTAATGATATTAGAGCCTTCCGAATGATCTGAAATTTTAAAGATATAATTGTTGCCAAATTTTGTCGAGCCATTTCAAATTTTAGGAAAATCGGATGTATAGTTTAATTACAGGGACAGTCAAAAGTTTTTCTTTACATTACGGCCAATGGGAAAAATTATTGCAAATGCATTTTAATGATATTACAGCCTTCCGAATGGTCTGAAATTTTAAAGATATAATTGTTGCAAAATTTTGTTGAGCTATTTCAAATTTTAGGAAAATCGGATGTATAGTTTAATTACAGGGACAGTCAAAAGTGTTCCGTTACATTACGGGGAATGGGAAAAAGTTATTGGAAGTGCATTTTAATGATGTATCAGACTATGCACTTTATGAAGTGCAAAAAATTATACATTCAGTACAATATGGGGTGCAAAAAGTAATTATAAAACTAGTTATAGTACGAACGCACCTCATTTGCCACGTTTGACGAGCAATTTCCAACTTGTTTTAAAATGTTTTTATTGCTTCAATAAATAAAATATAATAAATAAAACAGAAGTTTAAGAGATAGGTAATCAAACTACATGCTTAAATACTGAAATAATCAGATTAATAATAAAAAAAAACAAGCTTCTGTAAGTACCAATTTCTTCGGTATTAACCCTAGACTGCATATTTTTTTTTTTTTTTTTAAATCCTTTCAAACAATATATAATCGACCAGTACATCCTCTATTATTACATATTTCAATTCATCATGTATTTGAAATATGTAGTATATTTATCATTAGCATTTTTACACTTTGAATATGGAATTTTTAAAACAAAATTCCTTCAAAAACAGTAGGTATATTATCTAAATTTTTCTACAAATTTCTTGTTCATGAAAATCGCGGGATATGCAGTCAGAAGGTTAACCCCTGGCATGCGGTTAATACAAAAATATATCTATTAATAAATTTCAAAACTTTATTTGAATATATAATTGATATTTTTTATATAAAAACATTTTTGGTGTTAGTGGCAATCTAAAAAAATGATATTAAAAAAACTATTAAAGTTTTTAATAAATAAATGGTTTTCAGTTATAATTTGTGCACTGGGCAATATGTTACCAGGAAGCCCATGTTGGAGCCTCTGTTTTTTATAATGCTTTTAGTTATTTAGTCTTTAAGTACAACAAAAATTTGCATAAACAATTTTAATGTTTTAATTTGGCTGTTACAGTACAACACTTTGCAGCCTGCTTTGGTCCAGTGGAACATTGATAATTTTCATGCACAAGACTTCTAGAACTATTATACTCTTCTTTCATATTTCTTGGTTTTAAAATTTTGCAAGTTTTACTCCAAGCTTACTTATATTTTAAGAAGCTAAAATAGGATGAACCCAATTCTATATAATAAAAGCCCAAGTCATGACACTGTCATCAACAGTTACGGGTTGACCGCTTAGCTTTACGTATGCCAGGTGGCCAATTTGGTAATTTAATGTTAGCCGGGCGCAGGTGATAAATCACCAAATATTGTTCCATCGCCATCATGTCATCAGTATTATAACAGTCCATATCATGCGACTGTCATAAACAATTGTTCGTGTGGTAAATTAAAACAAAGCTTTGAAATTGAAATTAAATGGCATAGTTTAAGGTATTACTTTTCTTTTAAAGCAACAATTGACAGTCATACATTTTAAATATTTCAGTTTTAAATTGACGTTATGCATTTTAAATAAAATGAGTGAAAGTACTACATTTTAAATGAAATACAAAAAAATATGACGGGAATAATGTTTGGCGATTTATCACATGTGCCCGGCTAACATAAAAATACAGACTTCATGATTTCTATATCAGAATCTAAGGATTTGGCGAAGGATCGAGCAAGTAAATTAGGTTATGTACAGAAGTAACAGGATACAATGCTTAGCATACATTTAAGAGAGACCAAACTGGTCGCCAAGGGCAGCTAGTAAGAGAATATTCGTCAATACTGAATTTGAATGAGAACTGCACCAAATTAGTAAGCTTTAGCCAAGTTGACATCATTTATGGTTACTTATTTTTGGACACCAAATTTGACGATATTGCACCAAGTGTCGCCAAGCTTGGTGAGAATTTGAAGCTAACAGATATTAATAATATTTAAGAATTGCACGGCAGTGCATGGTGCAAATGGCCACCATTTTGAAACAAGATGGCGGATGAAGTTGGGCAACAAACTTGGTCGAGACATTGGTATTTACTATGTATACAGTAGCGCTCAAAAGTATTTTGACAACCTTATATTCTCTCTTATTTTATTTAATATAAAAATGTAAAAGAAAATATATTCCCTATAATTGAGAACACTATGACTGCAGTAATTCAAATGTATCAAGTTTCAACTTGTTTGTTTACATTCGGCGCCACCGAAGAAATAGGACTCCTTCTTAGCTCAAAAGTATTTTGACAATTAGTTTGCATTTAACTGTTGAAGGCGTCAGTGGCGCTATAGCTTCGGTTAGTGTTTATATCGACTTATTGTAGTTATTTTTAAATGCTGAAATGTAAAAAATATTGAAGTGATTCTAGAAAAGCCGCTGTAGATGCACTTAAGAAAGGTAGACTGCAAGCAGAATTAGCTTATTCTTTTAATGGGTCTCAGCAACTTGTTATTACATGGAATAATGTTTTTAATAAACAGTAATACATCGAAAATAAGCCTCAAAGTGGCCATCCGAAAAAAAACAACTTGCAATGTTGACTGTATTCTAAAAATGATATCTACAAGTGATTGTCGTAAGTCCGCTGTAATAATGAAAAATAAATTGAAAGAAAATTACGGCATAGACATACACGTTTCATCAGTCAAACGACGCCTAAACCTCTGTGGTTTACATGGCAGAAGATCAGCAAAAACACGTTTGTTATCTACTAAGAATAGGAAGGCTAGAGTCGCATTTGTAAAACGGCATAACCCTTTCAGGGGCAAAGCAATTCCATTGCTAAAGTGTTGAATTTAATGACTGACACCGGATTTTGAAAACAAAATTTGTAAATATGAAAAAGCTATGTTTCATTCACATAATAAACCGAATTTTTTTAAACCAAAATTGTGACATTGGTATGTACTATGCATACAATCAATCTCATCCAAACTGGTTAATAAATACAAGAGTTATCGCATGACAAAAATCATATATATATGTCACATTTAAACAGAGGGTTGTTTTGGGCTCTAGGGGTCATGATCGGAGAAAATATACCAAAATTTTCTGGAAGTGCTTTCCTTCGGACGGCTGCAATAGGTCGCTTTTTACTTTTTGCAATGAAAGCTACCTAAAAATGTCAGTAAGTACTCAGCTTTATACAAGAGATGTTAAACCCGAAACTTAGGCAACATTGAAATATATCGTTAAAAAAGCATGAGGAAGTTTGGGAAGTTATAAAAATCGCTCGGTTATAAAAGAAAGTGTTGGTAAGATATAACACTGACACGAATTTCCCAAGAAATCAATAGATGGGCTTGCACTTGGCTACGGTGATTTTTTCAAGAATTACAGAAACAACAACAACAACAAAAAACAGGTACATACACCATTATTGGAGGGTTAGCAGAATGAATATTTGAAACAGCAAAATACTAGAATACAAGGTTCGTACACATTTCTTTAAATAAAAATCAAGGACCAAAACCAAAAAAAAGTAAGGACTTACAAATTAAATAAACTAGTAAATTATAATATACATTTTTTAATAAAGAGTTTCATTTTTGTAAATACAAGTTTCAAACATTCAAATGGCCATGAAGGGGGGGGGGGGGGATTTCAGCATGTGGCAGTAGAAATTTAGAAAATTTTAAAATAACAAATACAGCAGAAGAAAAAACTAGTTGGACGTGCCAGTCTCAAAACTTTCTTCTATTTCACACACGTTAATACTTCAAAATTCACTATCAGAGTGCCAAAATTAAATGACAATCTATGCCTATCATGAGGATACTAAAGATATGAAATTCCGTGCATTAGTTTTTGAGATATGACTGTTGCTAAAATCATGCAAATCCTGCAAAATGCAGCATGGCAGCGCCACTTGTTGGATGATTTACACCAAAACCTAATCAACAACAACTTATGTCAACGTGTAACTGAATCTGAAGGTTTGATGAAAATTTGTGCAATACTTTTTCAGATACAGCTATTGCGAAAATCTTGAAAAATCCAGCATAGCAGCGCCACCTGTTGGACAATTATACCAAAACATAATCAGCACCAATATTTATGAAGGTATACCTGAATCTGAAGTCTGATAAAAATTCATGCATAGAGAAATCTTCATGATCGATTAAATATTGTGACAATAAAATGACAAATAGAGCAGTTTTTTTTTTAATTAAACAGTTTTAAAGAGTTTTTAAACTTTGAGTACTGTGTATGTGTGTGTGTGGGAAGGGCAGACAAAAATGGGAAAACAAAATTTTGAGAGGATGAAATTCAAATGAAATTTCTATGAAATGAATTGTCAATGAAATTTAGGGCCGATTATTTATTCACTATAAAGTAACAAACAGAGTAGAAAAAGTTTACAAAAATTAAGTTTTAAAGACTTTAAACTTTGGTATTGTGGAGGAATGAGCAAAAGGAGGAAGTGAAATTTGGGAAGAAGGAGAGGGTGGGGGTGGGGGTTTAGATTTATTTTTAAATCTGAAATTCAAAGAAATGCAGAAGAGTTTCACACCTGATTAAGAAATAATACAACAATAAAATTAAGCACTTCTAAGGACTTTTTGCAGATTTTGCATAAAAAAAGTACTTTTAAGCACCAAAAATTCTAAAGCACTTTTAAGGACTTTCAAAGACTGTACGAACTCTGGAATAGGACTAATAATAATAATAATAAATAGATCAGCTCACTTTAACAAGCCTTGTTCAGAAGCTTTCACAGAAAGGGAACTGCATAGATTTGTGACATATTTAAGAGCTTCCTTGCGTATCAACATCTGACTATTGAGGATGTCTTCTTTCGACTTTGGCATACCTTTAAAGAGATGAGGTCCAATTATTCAAAATATATACATATATATAAACAATCGTGGTCGATGAAAAAAACTACAAAAAAGGTTGATACCTTTCAAGGAATTGGATCTGTCCAGAGGTAGAGAATTTTTTCTTTTATTCTCCTTGTCCGAGTTGAACGATGATGAAAGTACATCTTCAGATTCTTCTACAGAAAGAAAATAAAGTTCTGAGTTTTCCTACATGAATAAATTCACACGTATATGTTGTTTACAAAATAAATTTCTAGATATTTCTTTAAAAAAGATGAGTGTGAGGGGGAATGGAGAAGAAACTTAAACGTGCATTTAAAAAATAAAATTGTATATAAGTAACTCAAATTATTCATTACAATGGCGCACGAAAGTGCAGTCCAGCAATATTTAATGCACATCATACAAATGAATACAGGTGCCATCAATATATTTTTTAATATAATTTATTACTATGAAATGAGACTATCGATCCTTTATTTTGAAAAAAGAACCCTGTGGCCCCCAGGCAAGTGGCAAGCTGGTATAAAACCCTGATTTATAGAAAAATATGTTTATGTACGACATTTATAATTTATCTAGATGTCGAGAAAAGTTTGGAACATTATAGTCGGCAACATTAAAAAGTGGTCACTCATGAAACTGAGTCTACTGGCCACTGGCTACTAACCCAATTAACCAGTTTTTACCTCTATTGTCAATGTCTGCAAAGAAGCCTTTTCGCCACAGTCTGCAGTGGCTAACATGCTAAATAAGATGTTATCCTATTTCAGCCTAACTGCATATAATAATTATAGAAAAAGTTTTGATAACTAATTATAAGATGCTAAAAATACAGTTAATGTTATTTACATGATTTAAAATATTTCTGACACTTTCCTCGTGACACAATTATGTATCAAAATTTATAAAATACAAGATGCTTCAAATGACTCATTTATGATACTATTTCCACAAATAATAATAATAAATCTTAAACACTTTCTTGAGAATTTAATATAATGCTTTATGTTGGTTTAGTCTTGCCATAGCATTGGGTAAACTAACTCAGTACCATTTTGGTTTAATTTTTCAAACATAAAACAAAGAAATAGAAAAAACTTTATCCCTTTAAGACCGGACCCGCACGATCGTTTGGGTTAGGCAATAATTAAAATTCTATCTTCCTGGGTTATCTATTCCATAAATGCCGGAATCCAGTGACTATGCTGGTTAACAGAAACTATATTATATGAATTTTATCAACAGACAGTGAATTATCAGTTACAAATTTCAGTTATATCATTGTTTTAAAAAAAACTCAAAAAGCTGCCCAAGTCTTAAAGGGTTATACTGCTTTATGAAATCAAGAAAGAATGATTATAAAATGAATTACATGCTGATATTAATAAATAAATATATTTTTTGGTTTTAAAACAGATGACTTTTTCTTTTTTTTTTAGTGTCAGAAAGTAGTAGCAAGCTATAATTTATCTTATAAAGCTTTTTAAAAAACAAATCACAGAAAATAATAGAAGAGAAGCAATCATACAAATATAATGGATTTTTACAGCTAAACATAAAATTATTTTAATCATCAATTTAAATTATTATTATCTTAATTAATGCATTCATTAATTAAGACTTTTTCTTAAAACATTTCCAAAAAATGGGGTGAAAAAATTCTTCAAACTCCAAAACTGCTACAAAAAGCAAGATAAATTTCAAGAGAACTAGCTTTACAATTATCTTCAACAGACAAAGTATACATACAATCACCTCAAAAAAGTAAAAAAAACAAATTGTCTCAGAAACTGTGCAGACATAAGAAATCAATTTACTTTTTTTACATTTGTTTCACATTAATTAATTCTAGGCACAATAATTAGTAATAAACTGTACATCATTTGCTTCCATGTAGCCAGCAGCAGAGGAAAAAAAAAAATGCTTTGTTCTATTTACTAAGAAAGTTTTTTTTTTTTTTTTTTTTTTTCAGTCCCAGAGAATATAGAAGAGTTCAAATAACATTCTCTTTATCAACATATCTTTGTACTTTCATATTGAGACAGAAAATACAGTACAATTAAGGTACTATAAAGCAAGTTTACAGATTTGCTCTACTTTTGTGATGATTACTTAGGCATTCTGCTAGATGAAAATAGCATACAACAAAATTATTGTAATTGAAAATATTACTTAAAACACTTCTGGATCTTAAGGCTGTTCTCAACGGCTCTGCTAACAAGCGCAAAATGTTTTGACACAATTACAAATTCCTATTTTAACAGAAAGATATAAAATATGAAGAGCTGACTATGGATGCGATTTGGAATCAAACTGGATTTTCCTGTTTTTGATATACAAATTACCTATTGAGTTATAAGCAATTTTGATCATGTAATAAAGATGCTTTTTTACCCTTCTTTGAGTGGTTATCCTTCTTTCGTGTGGAAATTCGGTTCAAAATGCGAACTTTGACACTATTTTCTGAAAGATTTATTGTGTTTGCAAAAAAACAGAAAACACAGTTCGATTACATAGCTTCTGATCAACAACACCTGCTAGTTTCATGCATTTCCTAACAAAAATAAATTAAAACTTATGTCATAAAGTTGCTCTTTCGGATTTGACAACAGACTTAATAGCCCCTCCCCCACATCCAAAAAGTTATGTAATTCTAATAACTACTAATGAATAAGTGGGAAAAAAAGAAAAGAAATCTCAAACACTTGTGTCAATTGTTGTTCACAATTTATGAAATATAGTATAATTTAAAAAATCCAGCATCATCGGGACTGAGACTATGCTGGATTTTTGAAGGAATATCGAAAGAGTAACTAGGAATATCAAAAGTAGTACTATATTCTTAATGGTGCCTTTAGCCATAATTTAATTAATTATTAAGTGATAATTATGTAAGAAAACGAGAAAATTAAATATAAATAAAACTTACCTTAATTGATATTTTCTATGTTACAGAAAAAAACATCCAATAAAGAGTGAAATTATTTCTTCTTTTGTAATTTCAGAAACATTGATGTCAACTTTGTTTGCTTCAGTTTTTTTGCCTGTTCTTTAACAAGTTTTTTTTTTTTTTTTTTTTTGTATTTTATACAAATGAAGAGTGTGTTTCAGAAATACAGTTTTGTTTCTCTACAGCAGATCTTAATTCTCCAGTCAAATTTATGCATTTTTCTAGTAAACCTTTTCTTCTGCTGGTTGTTCATCCTCGTCTTCTGAGCTGCTAGTAGCATTATTGGCAGTTCTATTTAGCACAGCGTTAGTGATTTCGCTATCCGTTAAATTGTTTGTTGTTGAAGCATTTTCGTCAATGCCTAGTCAATCATCTATATCGCTCTTTTTTTACTCTTAATGCATTTCCAGATTTTGCGCGTTCAATCAGCTCATAAATTGTGGTCTTTTCATGGGAAATGTGGAAGCCTGAAAATTCGTTCTGGCATATATTGTGTCATACATTCACCAAAGTTGTTCCCTTGCTAAGCAACTATGCAACTTCCAGAAAATTTGTTCAGAAAATAATCGCCTCTAAGAAATGAAGAAAAAAGTCAAATATTCTTTTTTTTTTTTTTTCATTTTTACTTTCAATCTTTAAGTTTTTAATTCATAAAGAATTGCTATTTTTCTTCTCCCATAACAGGAAAGTTTAAAGAAAAAGGAAGGGAAAACTTGAATTTGATGCCAGATTTTTGAAATCACGCTGTCTTTCAAGTTTACCAAATGCATATACAGTAATCCCTTAACATTTGCAAGTTTTGATTATTCGCGAAATAAAAAATGAAGAACATTTCAACATTCATGAATACTTTTATGTAGTTATTTGTGAATTCTGTTTCGAAAAGAATATTTTAAAAAAAAAACTAAACTCGCTTTGTTTTACCAATTCCACAAAACTATTTGGTACTGGTTTTTATGGCATTGTATTGCCTAGCTAAATTCCACGAAGTTCAACCCTTGTATTGATGCAAAATATAGATTAGTAATTTCAAGAAACCCAAAACATAAATTGATGCGAAAACTTTAAAAAAAATCCTAAACTTTCTAAAATTCGAAATTTTTATTGCGACTAAAAATTTTTCTATAAATTGTATGGGAAATTTTAAAACTTCAACAACAACTTGCTCATAAAGCAAAAGAATACAATCCTTAATGGGTGGGGAGTCTCAAATTTAAAAGAAAAATCGAGACTGCAACTTTTCCTTATATAAAAATTCATAAACAAAAAATCTGTTCTTACAAACAATCGTATATTCATAAAAGAATTTCAGCCAACTAGCAACTAATCTTTGTACAATATGTTTATAATTATTCAAATTCATTTACAGCATTTTTTTTTAATACTTAATAAATTATATTTTTACATTTCAATGACTTTTTTCCATTAAAACAAAATCTTAAAACCTAACCCCCTTTTATGCACTAGAAGATAGTCTCAACATTTGTGGTTTTGAAATTTGCAGAAGTTTCTGCGAACCTAACCATCACAAATGTTAAGGGATTACTATATTTTGAATTAAACAGCATACAAAGAGAAAATCAAAATGTGCCAAATGGCTACATTATGCATGTATAGGATTAAAGTTGTTATGCATTTTTTAACAATTAGCAATTCTATAGTTACATTTGAGGGGTTCACAACCTTAGTAGACCAAGTCCATTTTGAAAAAAACAAAACAAAAAACGATACAGTCCATTTAGAAGGTGAATAAAATCTATTTTATCCACTCCCACAGTAAACCAAGTCTGTAAACAGATTACCTATATGAGAAATTATGTGAAAACGGACTTGGTTCACTGTGGGGGTGGATAAAACAGATTTTATGCACCTTCTAAATAGACTATCTCATTTTTTTTCACGATGGACTTGGTCTACTATGATTTTGAACCCTTCATTTATGATCTACCTTCAATTTCTGTATGAAAATTATGATTTTTCATGAACTATAATAGAAGTTTTCAACCTGTGAGGAAGGGGAAGGGATACAGCTCCTTCATAAGGAATGCAGTTGAATATGTCAGTTAAAGGCAAACATTTCGGAAAAAAAAAAAGGGCATAATAGAAAACACACATTGCTAAATTTAATACATTTCTGTAAACTACCACTGTATTTCTAAAGCAAAATGTTATGTTATTATTAGATATCCATCACACAATGCATATAATGTGGTTCTGAAAAAAATATTTCAGTAGGATTTTTTTTCCAAAACTACCACTGAAATTTAGATAAAAAGGTGCCAAAACATAATAACTACATATCTGCTAACTTTTAGAATAAGTATAGTAATATTAGTATAGTAGTATTTATACCATCTATGGTAGTTGTCTGGAGACATTTTTTGCTGTTGAAGAAATGACTGGAGAGGCAGTTTTCATTGGTATGGAACTCAAATACATCTTCACTCATTTTTGGCAGAACTAAATAAGAAATAAAACTTAATTTAAACAAGAACGAAAAAAATCATGCGTCAAGCCTATATTATGAAACACTTTTCAACACATTCAGAATAATGTAACAAAACTGAACTGTTTAGAGTACAAGGCATTTACAAAAATTCTAAGGAGCCTATAAATTTTAAAAGACTTACTGGTTTTTTTTTTTTTTTTTTTAAATATATGCCATGTCCTCGTATAACACTTCTTAATTTTTAATACTTCACTTGCAAAGAAAAATTAAGAGAAAAACATTACAAACAGACTTTATTCTATTAAAATCTAATAGTTACTGTCAAATTTGCACAGTATTTACAATATATTGATAATTGGCTTCAAATCTGAATATGAAATTGCTAGCCAACTATTTTATGCAATGACTAATGGTCATGCATACAAAGTCCAGTCAGATTCCAAATACTCATATGTATCACATGCACTTACATTTATAATTAAAACTTTGTATAAGGTTAAAAATTCACAACAAGCAAAATATTTAGTATTGTTGTAATGTCATAGAAATAACTACCTACCTTCTTTGGGACTGTCTGAAAGATCACTCTCAACTGTTTCTTTTGGCACCTGTAAGGTAAAATCTTTTTTTTTAACCATAAAGTTGAAAATAGACAGTAATAAATACACAAATAACGATACAAACTTCCATATTATAGGAACCTGAATACTCTTTAATATCCCATTGCGCAATTTGTTACAGAAATCGAATTTGTTAACAAAAAATACTAACAGCCACAAAAAACTGGTGGAGTTAGTTAATATACTTGTAGATTAGTATACTTGTTAATACACTTGTTCATGTTTATTAAATAAAACTGTTTTTGGTTATATATATTGTTTCTTTTTATATACATTACATAATTTGTTTCTGTTTGCACAGATTAACTGAAATGCATAAATAATAAACAAATTGTTTATGCATAGGAAAGAGTAAATAGATTGCCTGAAAGTACTTGTAAAAATTTTCATTCAATTTTTCAAATTGGCCATTTTTTTTAATTTCACCGATGCCCTTATAAAAAGAAAGTATCCAAATAACTAACATTAAAACAAACTGGAAAAATGAGAATAAATGTGTTTGACAATTTTTAAATTGTACTAAATATACTGATCTTGAAATAGTCACGGCTTTACAGAAAGTTCCCTATTCCCATGGTCTAAAAACTTAAACAGACATCAGATATAGTTTAGTAGGCCTTTCTTTAAACTATGCTAAAATGTTCATTTTTTTTACATGACTAAATTCAACATTGATAAAAACTTTATATTATTAGGCATTATTTTTATGAAATCTTGTTAACTGAAATAAAACTCCTTAATCCCCCCTCCACTTCTTAGAATATTCAAGATATAAGGACTCTTTTGTATTACACAGCATGCAATAAGTTGCATGTTTTAGTTAAAAACATACAGTTACTTATTTAACATATTTATATTTACATTTTTAAAAAGGAAAAGTTAATTTTATATTTGTTGAATATCCATCCTGTTGTGCAATTTCACATGAAGGTTTTTTTTTTTTTTTTTTTTGCCATAGTAACTTTTTATAGGGAAAATTAGTTTATTGAACATTTTAACATTTTCTTCTTGACGTAACTAGTTATAAATAAATTCATCTTCAAGATAGTACCTACAGGAAAACAGTTTCCCACAAATCTCTCAGTATCAAAGAGTATTAAAGCATTTTTATATATTTACTAGCAAATCCTGCGGCTTTGCTCGCATAATATTTGAAATATGCCAAGATATATTTATATGTCTACTTTTTATTAAAATAAATTATACTTTTAGGAATAATTCAAAAATTAGACTTTCAAAAAAATAGTTTGACTAAACTTCATTATTACACTGCATTAGGCAAAAATTAGATTTAAATTAATAAAAAGAAATAAAACTAAATAAATGATAATTTAGAAAATATTTTGAAACTTTTATGCTCAATTAATATTTTTTTAATTAAAAACTTATTAACTTTATTTAATTAAAAAACACATATAATGAGTTTAGAGTAAACAAGAAATTTAAGAAAAAAGTAAAAATATTTTAATTTATATTGTTTTGAATAAACTTGAGATAATTCTCAATAACTTGATAAAATTCCAGAGATTTGAGTAGACAAAATGTCTGATTATTAAAATTTCCAGAGGCTTTCTTCCCCATATGTTCCAATATCTCCTTCACATTTACAAATGTCAATTCAGAGAATGTCCAAAACTGCTTTTAAAAAGGTGGAATGAATTTACAATTCAGTTAAAATTTTAAAATAAGTTAACAGCAAAGTTATACACAACTTGCTTATGTAGCTAATTACATAAGTCCCACTAAGCTTAGGTCAGGGCCGAAACTAGCCTTTTTTGCCCCCCCCCCCTTTCTTCCTCAAAGTATATTTACAAAGAGAATTTTACTAATTTTCCTAATAGCCGACTTATTTTAAAATTCAAAATATGTAATATTGAACTACAAGAATTGAATGTGACGTTTTTTTTCAATTATAGTTCATTCACATAAAAGTATTCGCATGTATTACCGGCTATTTACAGTGTTTGCTTATAGAGTAGAGTTCCGATTATCCGAGTCCCGCTTAACCGAGTTATTTTCTCCTGATGGACTGATGGCTTTCATTATTATGAAACAGCCATTATAAATGAAGTGTTTGGAATCAATCATTTTCTTCTGATGGACTGATGTCTTTCATTATTATGAAACAGCCATTATAAATAGAGTGTTAGGTGAAGATGAAAGAGGAGTCATAAAAAGTTTGAACTCTGATTTTGTGGTCAGAATGGAAAAAAAAATGGCCATAATTTTTTTTTTTCCCCCAAAGGTATAATCTTTCATTTGGCGACCGGGGCACATGCCCCCTCGCCTTAGTTTCGGCCCTGGCTTAGGTACTTGTGTAGCTAACTTCATAAGTACCTTTTATATATTTTTAAAATTATTTGTCTAGAATTAAGATCTGACAATAATAAAATAAGTATGTTTATCCACTGACTAGCAGGTGTGAGAATGAAAAGATTGTTGAATTGCCGGTGCAATGTGAAATTGGAAACTTCTAAGATGTAGGAAAAAAAAGAATGGGGAAAGATCAAATTGGAAAATCTTGCATTTGGCTGGTTCTTTGAATATATTTTTAATCAAAAGTTTTTCAAGTTTAATCACCAAGTGGTGACTGGAGAGTACTTATTTTCACCTTTAACGTTACTTCAATAATACATATCAGTTTTATTATATTTAAAATAATTAGCCGTCATTAAAATACTTTGCAAATAACCTTCCCCCATATAGACTTGTATAAAAACAAAAACTTTCTGCACACATAAATATCAGGTCAAAAATTTTCCGCAAATTAATGATTAATAAAATTACGTGTTGTATTATTTTAACGATATGAACTAAAAATCATAGTTTAAAATAATTGTTATTTAAATTAAAAAATAATTAATATTAATTAAAGAATAATTACTTTAATTTAATAAAGCAAAAATCAATGATAGGAAGGTGAATTCTTTTCAATTATTCTCTCAATGCATTTAGAAACAATCCAATCCTTAAGATTGTGATCTCTTTGCACAAAATGCCAGTCACTCTTATAACACTACCAAATTATTCGATTTAACAGCCATTGCCAAGCTA
This sequence comes from Maratus speciosus, assembly GCA_963932465.1. Taxonomy (NCBI): domain Eukaryota; kingdom Metazoa; phylum Arthropoda; class Arachnida; order Araneae; family Salticidae; genus Maratus; species Maratus speciosus. The sequence continues at coordinate 13,097,472 of OZ010791.1, read as the reverse complement.
AATTGTCACTGCAGCCGCTGACGGAAAACCGATCGGCGACAAGTTTTAGTCTACGGAGAATAGAAATAAAAGGATCTGTTCTGTGATGTCACAACAATGTTTTGAGTCTTTAAACTTTGAATTGTGGACAAACAATATATAAATTGTATATAAAATTGGGGAATATTTAAAATTTTTGGTATTAAAAAAAGTTGCAAAAACAAAACATACGTTTTTCTTTTCGTAACCTTTTTCCGCGAAGTCCCGAATTTTTCGGAAAATTTTCCGTGCACAGCATTCGCCTATATTATAGAACTCTGCCCCCATAAATCATAAAGTAACAGAATTATTTTATGTGTTCCTGTAAATAACTAATAATACAGCAGACTCCCTCAAATCTGCACAGCTTGGGACCAGAGCTTGTGCAGATTTTAGAATTTTCCGGATTTCCGATCATTGCTTTGTTTACATTTTTTAAAGTCATTTGAATGCAATAATGCAATCAAAATTATAATGAATGATTGTAATATAATAAAATATTAAAGTAATTAAGTAAAGTAATAAACTAAAAGAATAAAAAGTAAGACACTTTAAAAACGGATTAACATATTAAAAGTAAAAGTCCAGTAAATAATGTATATCTGAATATGCATAAAAAAGGATGAGATACATTTTCCTTGAATTATTCAATGAAACTTCCCATATGAAAAGTACTCTCTATTAATTCAAATCAAAATCATCGTAATAAAAACCGAAAAAGCTCGATTAATACATAAATATATTTGGTAAAAAGATTGTTATAACCAGTGATATTAGCAATATCTTTTTTTTTTTTTCAGAAATAAACTTATGCTTCCTTCATGGAAAACCATGAGTTCAGTCATATTATTAAGAATTACATATTAAAATACATACGGGGTGAAATAAAACTAAAAAAATCTGTAATTTTGCCCCTACACCTGAAACAAAAATTTCATTGTTTACATCTGTAAAAATGTATGGATTTTAGGCATTTGCAGATTTTAGGGAGTCTACTGTATTATATAGGTGAAAACTGGGAAATTGCATTAGTAGCCTAGGCTTTTAGGCTGCCGGTAAACTCAGTTTCATTAGTGGCCACTTTTTAAAGTTAGTGGCCAATATAATGTTTCAAACTTTCTTGACATCTAGATAAACTATAATCGTTGTATATATACATATTTCTCTATAAATCTGGGTTTTATACCAGCCAACTATTCATGATAAGAATAGGGAAGCAATCAAAATTCCAGAAAATTACGTTAAAATTCAACTGAAGAGCAAGCAAATGGTGAAAAGCCGAAATATTGAAAATGCAGCTAAGTCATTGAAATGTGCTTGCATCTGGTAGGAAAAAGAAAACCAGTTTGACTATTAGATGTAATCAAAGTAGAGATGCATATTTCCATGAAAAAAGCTGTATTTAACTTAATGGTCAATAAGATTTTTTAATCGCCACTTTTACAACTTTAATCACCATGTGGCAAGTGGCGACTGTTAATTTTCACTTATACTGTATTACACATGCCATTTTCAATAGGAAATGTCTTATAGTGACCATCAATAACATATACCAATTCTGTAAAAATCCAAGTATATTTATGTGAGTTAGAGTATGGGCAGACAGAAGTCATCGACACTTTCAAATTATATTGGATCCTGTAAAGAAAAATAGGAACCTGCAAGAAAAGTCAGGACACAGTAGCGCCAACTTTTCAAAATTATTGGGTGGGCTCAGTAATTTTTGAGTAAAATAACACATATAATTTTTTTCCCTTAGTATGTATGTGTGTGGAGAAAGAGAGGGAAGGAGTGAATGACTAAAGATGGTAATTCGAAATTAAATTATCTTTTTTCCAAGCAAATTTTCAAATTATTATAATTTAATAAATAATTTTCTTAAATTATATTCTTATAAATACATTAACATTTATTTTAAATTACATTGGAATAGCTAAGTATAGGAAGTGCAAACAGATAAATGTCAAGAAAAGCATTACATTTTAGTCACCAATCCATTCAAGACATCAAAACAGATGAAAAAATCAGGAGTCGCATTATATCTAGAAAATTTTATTGTTCCTACTGTTAAGTGAGATTCCGGGATATGTAAATTGAAACGAAAATTCGAAAAGAAAATCTGATCGAAAAAAAATTCAATTCACATTCCCCGAAATCACACTATGGCTTTGATCGTATAGTGGCCAGTGCAATAGCGATGTAAACAAATTTAAATAAATCTGAAAAGGAAAAACAAATAATAATACTCACCCCTCTTTGGTAGAAACTTATATAAATAATAAAATCACCCTTGAAATGATACGGACAGATATTGCACAAAAATCATTTATTATATGATAACAGATATTGTTAAACCGGATCCGGGTACAATACTATGGATTAGATAATATTATTTCAAATTATTTAAATAAATATTATCTTATTGTGACAGGTGTTACTTCCAATACTTATTTATATGGATGCACAGTCTTCATATCATACCACTATGTTGGAAAGTTAGGATATATAAGAATAGTTCTAATTATGTTTTAATCCATTACACACTTTTCGAGAATATATAAATTCAGGACTTTACGATAGTAGAGTGAGAATAGGCAACCAGTTTCTTACGAGTTTTAAATTGATGAACAGTTGTATTATTTTAACATTGATTCCGTTAACTGTTAAGATGACATAGTTGAGGAAACATCGAGGAGAACACGAAATCTAATATCTTCCCTTGGAACACGGATACTGTAGGAGGCACGGTTTAAATTCGACTGGACGAATGGAAGTGACATTTGAAATGAATTGAAATATGCTAGGCAAAGGACAAAATCTGAAAGGCCTTCATCACATCTTCGGATTCAAGCAGAACAGAAAACATCTTTTTCAAACTGAGCAAAATGGGATCAAGTAATTTAGCGGAAATTGACGAGAAGGCATGAGCAGGACGCTATCATATCAGATATATCTTGGTTGAGGTTGATGAAGTATAACAGGCAATTAATACTGACTAAATGATGAATTGAAGAATCGCCATCAATGGAAAAGTAAACGCCCGCTGGGCCCAAGGCCCAACGGCTAAAAAAAAAAAAAAGCCAAATATCAAATCGGTGTTTTCTCTTCCGACAAAAATAACGAACTCAACTCTTTTTCAAATGCCTGCCGAAATCTGGAAACGATCTCGGCAACGTCAGCCAATCAGAATATTTCTAAAGATGGCTTGTCGCTAGCACTTCCGGCGAAAAAGATTTTGTAGTAGGATTATCACCATGGAATGGCAACGCACTTAAGAAGCGGGGAGAAAGGAATGTTTGCTATGTGGGAGTTCCTATGACGTCGCAAGGAATTTCCTGTCTGTTTTGAGACAAGGAACAAAACCTTCTTAAAAATTGCATCTTTTGGGATGCGAGGTGAATGGAAAGCAATAAAATTAAGGGAAACTATAGGAGTTAGAATTTCGTTTCTCTGGCAAACAATTTCAGTAATTTTATGAAAGTTTACCAGAGAAATGGAAAAAGATAATAGAATATAATAAATGTAATTTTAAATGAAATAATTAAAAATAAAGATTTAGGATTTAATATTTAAAACATAATAAAATTTGCTATCAAAATTGAAAGATGGTGAAAGGAAGTAGATTATTAAAATTAACAGAATATACAAAATTAAGTTTATGTAAATTTAAGAAGGGTGAATGTTATGTAAAGTTTTTACAACATAACACCTACCACTATTTTGAAAATAATATCTTCATCAAACCTTTTTATTGCATATGATAAATAAATCATCACGAAGATTACTGATTATGGGTTCTGGTAGCAAAAATAAAATTTTCCTTATATAATGTGTCCCCTGCAAAATATGCAGGAAATTTGTTTTTATGAGAAATTTAACTATACATCCGCTGACAGGGTTTTCAGTGCTCCTGTAAGTTTAATTTATGTCCTTGCTATTTTTCAAACAAAACTATTTTGTGAAAATTAATAAAACCAAATTTCATTCTAAATAATTAAAAAAATTAATTATGAATTAAATCAATCGAATTTGGGTGGACGGAGAGATCAAATTATTGGGTGGGCTCGTGCCCCATGGGCCCCTATAAGTTGGCGCCACTGAGTATATTTACAAAGTAAGTAGGGAAAAATATATATATATATATAAAAATAAAAAGACTTACATTAAAAACATATTCCAGTTTTGAAGGAAGACACAGACCAATGTAACGAGGATCTGGAGTAGGACTCTCAGAATCTGGAACCGAAGACTTCTCCTCTGACTTGCTTTTCAAAATCTCATTTTGAATGTAGGGAGGGAGGGTAATATTGCACCTAAGATGTAAAACAACATTTTTTTAAAAAGAGAAAAAAAATTACAAGCAGATTTTATAAATACTTATGTAGACAAATGCAATTCTGTGACCTCACATTCAGGGCTGGCCTGTTTATTAAAAGGGATTGAATGGGGGGGAAAAAATGGATCCCTAGATTTTTTTTTAACATGTACTGTATTTTATGGAATAAACGCTGCAACGTTTACGAGTTTGAAAGTTAATTTTGTCAAATGTGGCATTTACGGGGTTTTTTTTTTTGGAGGGGGGGGGGGGGGGATGTAAAATTTGGATAAAGTTAAAATTCCTTAAGACTGTTCTCAAGTTCACTGCTCAACAATGCAGTGAACTTGACCATGAGAATAATTGACCTTGAGAATACCAATCTTTCTGACTTTGCCAATAATGAGAACTGTGACATTTCCGATGATGATACCAAACCATACATACGGGCATACGGGGGTACAAAGAAATTTTACAACTCTACTGCTCAGATATAGACGGCTCAGATTTTGAGGGCTTCGAATAGAAACTAAAAAAGAACTAAAGTGGATGCAACGTAAAAAAAGTCATAAAAAGCATGCTATGTTGCACTGACCACTTAAAAAAATGTGGAGTGCCTAAGCAGAGGGGTCCCTATCCCACGCTCTGGATGTTTTTGATGCCAATTGACATCCCCTTAATTTAATAAACGGTCAAGTATGAGCTTTACTCGCGCACAGAGGGTTCCATAGAATAAATATATGAATTTGTAATTGTATTATATATATTATAAAAAAAAAAAAAAAAGACTTTGAAAAAAACTATACAACGCAGGGTTGGGTATAACTGTATATTAGGGTGGAGCGAAAAAAATTATTTTTTTACAATCAAAAACAGGTAGGTGCCAAAAGTTGCCTTTATATTAGTACATCATCTGCGTGCAATATTACCGCTGAAAAAAAATGGCTTGAGTCAGCGCTTTTGGTCCTTAATTTGACATTTTTTCAAAAAATTAAAAAAAATTCTACAGAGATGATTATTATTGAAAAGTGTTATTTAACCCTTTATTATTAATTACTTAACACATTTAAACGATAAAATGATATATTTGTTCTGTATAACTAGAACAATACTGACAACTTTTGGTGGAAAAAAGGCGTTGCCACTCAGTTGTGTCACACAAATAATTGTTGTTTAGAATACAGCTCTTACTTAGTTGCATTCAAAACTACCCAGGAGGTATCACGTGGAGGTGACTGCATTTCATGTCACAACAGTGCATAACTCGACCACCCTACCATCTGAACTCAATGTTTTATTTATACATTGAATTGTGATTTTTTATCAAAGACTGGCCTAAGTTTTCTATGTATCAACCTAGTATATATCTTCTTTGGATCCACAGACTTTGGATGTTGCTGCTGGGAACTCCTTTACGTATTTTTCTGCTGTTTGTGTAAGAGAAGATAAAGAGTGTAATGCAGTGCGGATGATATTAATGTAATCTATTCAGCCGTCTATTATCTTCACAAATATTGCATCCGATAAATACATATTGATTAGAGGTTCTGTTACCACAACACTTTTCCAATGAATTAGATTTATATAATTAGCCGCTTCAAAGTTAATTGTCGATATTTCAGATTTGCGTATGCAATCATTTACTCACATCTTTCAACTATTATGTGCTGAGCAACTAGCTGTTTAATGTGATAGAAATCGTCAGAGAGTATTGAATTAAGAATTTCCTCTGCGTTTGAAAAGCAACCATTGTCCTAAATAACCTTTTTTTTTAGTAGTTGTTTTATTCCGTTTTGTGTGTTGTTTAGTAGCCGAGTAATTTCCCATGAGTTTTTAGATCCCTTCTTTAGCTGTGGATTATACTTGATTGTAAACTATCTTGGGGCCAAACTTGGATAACATAGTACTTTTTGAGTGAACATAAGAGACTCTGATGGGCAGTGAGTACTCATTTGAAGGCGGATAATTCTGTTAGTCGGTATCATCCATTCTGCGAGGGACATGCTTAGAATGAACCATTACAATTGATCATATGCCACCTCCAAGTCCAGTGAATTTTCTCTGCATCATTTATTAGACAAGATCGTTGGCAAAAATTAGATTTTGACCCACAGGGATTCACTGGGCCAATAGGAAAACCTTGGTCCACATGCTTTTTCCCTTCTAATTTCAATTTTTGAAGCCATAGAGAGTAATTTTCAAACATTATTTCCTGAAATCGAGAAAAGGGTACTCAGCACATACCAGAAATACATGCTAGACATTTGCAAAGTTATTTCATCAAGATATGGTTCAGAAGAACTAGCGAATAGGAACCCAAGAAACTTTTCCTACGCAAGATCTCCTACTCATAAAATTATTCGCCTTTATAAAAGCACTAATTGACCATCAGAGTCTGGGGTCACTCACAAAGTATGTAATCCAAGTTTATGCCGCAGGATGGTTTACACCGAATATAATCCACATCTAAAAAATTAATCTAAAAGATTATGGGAAATTACTCAGCTACTAAACATCATAAAAAACGGCAAAAAATAACAAATACTAAAAAAATTTATTTAGGACATCGAGAGCAAATTTTTCACATCGAGAGCAAATTCTTATTGCAATTTTCATGACGATCGCCATCACATTAAACAATAAGCTTATCAACATATAAAAAATGCAATAGGTAGAGTAAAGGATGGCATACTCAAAGATGAAATACCTAAATGTTGTAAAATGTTGTAGGAGCAGACCTCCCAATCATTATGCAGTAACTGGATGCAATTTTGGTAAAGATACTAGAGGGCTGAACAGATTCCATTAATTCCGCTGCATTACTCTGCTTACCTTATAATACACAAGCAGTAGAAATATACGTGAAGGAGTGTCACAGCAGCATCACCCAACGTCTGTGGATATAACGATGAGATGGACTAGGTTGATACATAGAAAACTTATGCCAGTCTTTGATAAAAAAAAATCACAATTCAATATATAAATAAAACATTGCGCTGGTAAGGGTGGTCAGGCTATGCACTGCTGTGTCATGAAATGCAGCCACCTCCACGTGATACCTCCTGTGTAGATTTTAAAGCAACTACGCAAGAGCTGTATTCTAAACAACAATTAGCTGTATGACACAACAGAGTGGCAACGCCATTTTTTCACCAAAAGTTGTCAGTTTTGTTCCAGTTATACAGAACAAAGGTATAATTTTATCGTTTAAACATGTTAAGTCATTAATAATAAAGGTTTAAATAATATTTTTCAATAATAACCATCTCTATAGATTTTTTTTAAATTTTTTGAAAAAATGTCAAATATTACCCAAAATTTCGACTTTTGGACCAAAAGCGCAGACTTAAGCCATTTTTTATTCAGCAGTAATTTTGCACGCAGATGATGTACTAGTATAAAGGCAACTTTTGGCACCTACCCGTTTTTGATTTAAAAAAATTAATTTTTTTTGCTCCACCCTACTGTATATATTAGAAAAGTGTAAATGGGTATACCATGAAAGTTCAAAGAGATATGGAACCTAAATAATATCAAATATAGCTATTCGTATAACTCTTTTTTTAATATTATCCTAATCTGTTTATGATGAACTTAATTCGGTACTGAGAATAAAAGCAGTGCACAGTTAAACTTCATTTGGTATTTCATGAAACTAAATTCAGCGTAGTAATAACATTTATTTCTACAGTGTAGCTAAACAAAACCTTTGTTCAAAGTTTAAATTTGGCATTGTGCTAAGCGCGCTTCGAATTTAGGTCTCAAAGCTGCAACATCGCCTTGGTCAGTGCCGCGTTTTTCCAGATAGGTGTTTAATTAACTTTTAAAGTCACTCGAGGCGTATTGAGAGATACAATCAATGCAAACTCTCGCGAATCCCACAGTATTTATGCGATTCATTCTAATTAAATCTTTCGAGGGCGATGCCCTTAAAAAACGGACACCTAATTTTAATTCCAAAACAGACAAACGACACCAAGAATATTTAATTAAAAATTTCCTTTTATCATGTACGTGAAAATAAGCAAGTTCGCATTTTCTAATAAATTCGTTTATAAATTCTGGTGTCAATCCATTATTTCATAAGTTTATGAATAGAATTACTCCGTGCCGGAAAGGATTAAGTGGTCGCAAGACTCTTAAAGCTTCAGAATTTAAGAAATTTAAATTTTTTTAGATGTTAAACTCCTATCTTTTCTGAATATTTTGATATACAGTATGGAACCATTTATCCGGAAACCAGTTAACCGGAAAACCAGTTATCCGGAATGATATTTCTGATAGACTGATTTCAGAATCTTAGCAGAAAAAGGTGTCATACACTGCCAGTTTGACATAGGCTTTGCTTGAAACAATTGTATAATTTGATGACAACATCTAGTATTTGAAATGAAAACATATTTAGTTGTATGTTAGATGTTTTAATTTTTATGCAGAGGAAACAGGAGAATTTTTGTTCCTAAGATTACCCTTATAGGGTATTCCCATAAATTACCTTCTTTTAAAATCTGGTTAACTTTTGATCTTTCTAGCACTGATTTTTAATCCAAGTAATCTAGTAATTTAAAATCAGAAATAATGTCACAACCACACATATTCCACAAAACATATCAAATGGATGCTGCTTTAATGCACAACCAGTTAACCGGAAAAAACAGTTATCCAGAATACTTCTGACCCCAAGCATTCCGGATAAATGGTTCTGTACTGTAATTGTTTCCTTGAAATTCCTATTTGAACAGAAATTTTGGCTTTTAGAGTTATACCCGCTCAATAGCTGAAGCGTCGTTTTCGAAACTTTAAAGTCATTATTTTCCAAATAGCATTTTTTGGGCATAATGCGCAGGATACCTGAAAAACTTCTGAATAATTTTCAAAACATATTTTATGTTAGTCTGTATAAACTGAACCTAAAATTTCCTTTTTATTGTTCAAAAAAGTATTTTTTTAGGTGATTTTACTGTTGAAATTTTCAAAATTTTGTATTAACTAAATGCAACATTGCATTAAAAACATAAAAATGTTTTAAATACAAATTTATTTAAGTTCAGGGAAATTATTACAGTCTGAAGTATAAGTAAGCACCAAAATTTTCATTCTAGTTGCAATATTTATTTTGTAATCCTGCGCGTAAACTGTCATGCCAATTTTTTGTTCAACAAATGTCTAACAGTTTCGAGCCCCCTATAAATACTAATTCTGTATCTTGCAATTTTTTAAATACATGAAACAAAAGAACATACTTATATCTTTCATCCCAATTAAAATTGTGTTTTAAAATCATATACATTTTAAGACATTAAATGTTGAAAATGGTCTTTTTTTCATTTTTTGCACTTTTTAGAGTCCCGAGACCCCTTAAATTAGTATGTTTTTAACAATTTGACGTTTATTGCTTTTATACTGTTACTGGACATTACATTACACATATATATCATTAAAAGTTGTTAGCTAGACAAAGAGTACGCCGCCCCTGTCCCTGTGTATGTCCAAACTGACCATACATTTAAGGGTTAATATCTCGGCTAATTACCGATGATTTTTTTTGAAAATCATTATCAACAATGCTTTTATTCTTCTGCAACGATAGGTATATTCAACGATGCTCAACAATGTTTCTGAATGCCCGTAAATCGAAATTTGTGTATAACAGAAAAATGCTAATTACTCAAAAACTATGTGACCTAGGGTAATCGCTATAATTTTCCGGCAAGGTTTATATTAACGTCTACTACCTCTAATTTTTTCATAATTTTAGTTTCAGTAGATTCGGAATTAGATGGGGGGGGGGGGGAACATATTTTTGTGCTACATTTTCAACAATATCTTTGAAAATATAATACCTAAAATTAAAAGGAATGCATTTTTGAGTTCAGCGTTACAAAAGCTTTCACAGGATACCCCACATGATATACAAAGAAAAGATTTTTTTTTTCAAGTAGCATATTTAGCTCCTCTACTTTTTTACTAAATATATTTATGAAGGTTTATTAATCTGAAAATATGTGGGTCAATGGTCTTTATTACTTCCCCGAATTTGAACTTTCCACGTTCCATAGTTTACGAGTAAAATGGCTGTGACAGACAGACAGACGGACAGACACAGGAGTGATCTTATAATGGTTCCGTTTTTAATTTTTAAGTACGGAACCCTAAAAATTACATAAAAATATTTAAAACCAGATTTAAATATTTTAAATAAAATTCTAGAATATAAAGTTATTAAAAATGAAGCACCCTTACACTGTTCAGAAAAGTTTCGTTAAAGTTAGGTCAATGAGACATTGTCGACGAAAGTAGCATTCCCACAGGGGCGACAGGTGCAGCGATTACGATATTTTAAAGCTTATTCAGACCAATTTTGAAGAGTGTGGCGCTCGACAGGTGCGGCGTTTCTTCCATAAAATACGGTAATAAATAAATAAAATAATACCATTGAGGGCTCCTATAAGTGAGGAATGGGGCAATTGGTTAGAACCTTTTTTATCCTTTTTTTTTTTTGCAGTTAAAAAAAAAAAGTTTTTCATCCTTTTTGGGGGTGGCTATAAGTGTGGGGTCTAAGTGCCATCCTCACATATGGCAAGCTCTGATCATATCCCATTGTGACTGCCACAGGTACAATTATAAGCTCTGCCATGATGCCAGAAAAATTATTAAACATATAACACTTGCAATCAAAATTTTAAATGGTATAAAACAGTATGTAACTTATTTAATTCTTTATACCACAGTATTGCAGATATACAGTGGTGCCCAAAATTGTGGACATTTTTTGAAATTTTCATGTTTTATAACTTTGTGTGCTTATAGAATATTTTAATTTTCACTTAAATACAAATGTTTATATATAAAATTCAAGGAATGTAAAATTTAATAAAAAACAAAACAGAATTAAAATATCTGCATTACGAAAAAAGTTACACTTACTTTAGTCTAAAATATAAACACAATTAGTCATGAATGCTGAAGTGTATTGCAATAAAAGCTTCCTAGCCAATCACAATAACTGTTCTGAGAACCAATCAAATGCCAGTAACTAAACTGTAGTATGTTTTGATTTGTAAAAGCAGTATTTTGCTGAAATCAATTTTGCAGAAGGGTGAATACTAGTGTAACTAAATAGATTTTTTTTTTTTTAAATATTTCTATTTTTTCTTAATGCAAATAATTTAAAACAATGTCAACAACAACAAGAACTGATTGGACACCTACAAAAAGAAGCAGAATTGTCATATTGAGAGAAAATGGTATCTCTTATGTTGAAACTGCAAGACAGGTTGGTGGATCAGTTACTTTATCTGGCATACAAAACTTGTGCTTACGTTAGGAAGAAACTAAATCAGTGATAAATAAGGCAAGATCAGGCCAAAAAAAATGCACAAGTGCTTCAGACGGTAGAAAGATAAAAAGGATATGTGTCAAAGATAGAAGACTTTCATCAGATGCTGTAAGATGTGAAATGAATGCAATGAGTATTTTAGTTAGTTCAAGAACAAGAAGGAGAAGATTAGCAGGTTTTGGACTGAAAGGTAGAATTCAGAGATTTTTTTTTTTTTTTTTTAAATCTTCAGCAATGCAAGAAACGAGTTCAGTGGGCAAAAGACAAATTAATTGGTCAGAAAATAAGTGGAAGCAAATAATCTGGAGTGATGAGAGTAAAATATCGCTCTTTGGTAGTGATGGGTGAAAATATGTGAGACGTAGAGTAGGGGAAGAGCTGCACTCTGACTGCATTGAAGCAACTACAAAGAAACCAACAAATTTCATAATTTGGGCCTGTATGTTTGCAGATGGTGTAGGCTGCATTCAAGTGATTGATAGCATTCTGAATGCAAAAAAATGCATCGAAACTGTCCTGGAACCAAAATTGATATCTTCCATCAGTGATCTCTTTCCCAATAATGCACCATTTATCTTTCAGCATGATTCAGCTGCATGCCATACGACAAAAATATGTAAAGAATGGTTTAAAAATAAAAGCATAAAATTATTACCCTGGCCAGGAAACAGTCCTGATCTGAATCCTACAGAAAATTTGTGGCGACGTTTGAAAATCCTTGTACAAAAAAGGCATCCACCTAATAAAACGCAACTTATTGAAGCTATAATTGATTCATGGCATCATGTGATTAAAAAGGATGAATTCCAAACACTAGTTCTCTCAATGAAAAGATGCTGTGAAGCTGTAATTAAACACAAGGGTTACCCTACTAAATATTGAATGTGTAAGTGTAACTTTAAAATACAATGAAATCTAAGATAGATCTTATCTTTTGTAAGGGTAACTTTTTTTGTAATGCAGATATTTTAAATGTTTTTTTTAAATTAAATTCTACATTAAATTTCCTTGAATTTTAGTGAAAAATAAGATTTTGAATGAAACACCAAATTTAGTTAATCAAATCTAAACTATGCATTTATTAACTTTTGTAAGTCAGCCTCTGTGAAGTTTTCCTTTCTGGAGATGTTTTGTTTGAAATTTACACATTTGAAAAATTAACAAGTGAAAAAAATTATGAAGAGTTTGCTTAGAATGAAATTTTGTGGAGAGAAACACAACTTTGTGAAGGATCTGCTTTTTATTAAATGGAATTTTGTAAAAGGACCTCAAAGAGGAGACAACTCTTGTTTGGATCAACCAATGAATGAATTCTCCACTGAAACCCAAAATTTTATATATCTGAAAATAGTAAATAAAACTTTCAGAAACAAAATAAATAACTTCCACTAAAAATAAATAAAGCACCTTTCCTTTTAAAAAAAATAAAGTGTTTTAAAGGACTCTATAAACTTTGAAAGATACTACTCAAATATACCATATAAAATACCCTATTCTTATCCTCTTCGGTCTCTGGGTCCCCATACGGGGACCTCTATTCTTTTCCTTATAAAAACTAAAATGTCCAATTTTTTTTACATTTTCACATCACTTCTTAATAGCTGAACGTTTTTTGCATTGAAAGCAAATGAATAAATGGTAGCATCTAAGCTGATTCCCACATAAAATAAATGTTATTTTCATCTGAGTTTGCAAAATGCCTAAAAATGCCCAATAGACAGTATGACCAAGAAAGTGAGACATTTTCATAAGTATTTAACTTAAATCTTTTTCAATAAAAAATTTTGAGGATTTGTAGATTATTTACTTGTTTAAAGCCCTTAAATTTGTGATTGCTTTAACTTAGGTTAATGGTTATTAAATTGATGCTTTTAAGGGGTTTTGTAGTTTTAGATCCCTATTTTGAACCTAAATTACTAAGCGCCTAAAGGATCCATTTCAGAAAAGATATTTTTTCTGTCATTTATGATGTCATTTTGTTTGGAAAAAAACAATGAATAAGCATTTGTATTATTATTTTAGCTTCGGAACTGAAGAGGTTAAGAAAGCCATACAACACTCAACACAATAAAATAACACAGGGCCACAACATCAAAGCCTACTTTCAGTCAAAGATATTTGATTACATGAGTTAACACCAGGGCTTAATTTCTAACAAAAAAAGTACCAAAGCCCTACTATTCTGCAGTACTAACAACCATAGTACTGCTGAACCAATGTTTGGGCATGAACACAAGTCAACTTGTGACTGGTCAACAACCCGGTAGCAGAAAGTTCGAGACGGGAGACGAGCGTTGCAAATTTTTTTTTCTCTTTTGCAGATTCTTTTTCATCGAACCTTTATTTTGCTTCATATTATGTTTAGCTTTTTATTACTTAATTCAAAAAGTTACGGTTTTTATTAATAACAATTTATAAAACGCCTAAAAAGGCTACAGGTAAGTGATTGATTAATTAATGCTTCAGTTGCAAAAATATTTTACCTGCAGATTATTTTTTGCCCCTGAAGTATCTGTCGCAGACACTTGGAGAAATTTCTGCTACCGGGCTCAACAATATACTTAAAAATTCATATAAAACTATACTGATGTTCAGCCTTTTTTCACACTTACCTCACATTGTTATACATTTAATAGTTCAAGGATGATGAAGCATTTTATACTCATGTGCACAAATAAATAAAATAATAATACTAAAAAAGTAAATACCAACATTGCAACATGCCAAACTTTCGATAAAAAATATTGCGACATATGTTGTTTATATGAAACATGAGTAATTTGATACATTAAGTAACTAACTTTATTTTGAGAAATAAAGCTTTTAAATTCAAACAGAAAGGCAAAATTAGTTACTTGTCAAAAACACTGACGAAAAAAAAAAAGTCCATAATTCATACAAAAATAATTGTATTATTTGTGTTATTCTATAGCAGGGCGCGAAATTTCCACTCACCAGCTCGCCAATGGTGAACAAATATTTAAGGTTGGCGATTAAGTTTTGTCTTTTAAAATGTGGTGTTTTACTTCGAACTATGTACGCCTAGAATATCATGCCTCAATCCAGCGGCATGCGAATCTTACAGATCTTTTGCGCTTAGCTGAGAAATGCGGATATTTTAATAAAGTATGCGGCAATGAAAAACAATGCAGGTATTTTATCCATTTTATTGCTGAAACTATGAACTTAGATATAGTGCAAAAATTAAAAAAGTGTACATTCATCAGAATTCTGGTTGATGGTACCACAGATAGATCAGATGTTGAACTTGCAAATGTGTATGTTCGATGCGTGGATGCAAAAGATAATCATATCAAAGAGGGCATTTTAGGAGCAATAGAGCTGCCAAATTCTACTTCATCCAGTTATTTTCATAGCCATAACTGATTTTATAGATAAGAATATAGGTCCAAATGAATATAAAAAGAGGTGTTATATTATAGGCTTGTGTACTGATGGTGCTTCAAATGTGGTTGGATACAAATCAGGACTGGCTATGAAAAAAAAGAAATCTATTGGTGCTAAAATTGATAACCATTCACCACCTTGCACACCATTTGCTGTAGGCTGTTTTGGATGCATGTGGTGAAGTTAAATATCTGAAAACATTTGATTCAGTGATTAGGAGTATTTTTAAATTTTACCATGTCTCGGCTAAAAGACCTCTGTATGTTAAAAGAAACAGGAGAAATTGTAGGAGAAAAAATTCTGAAACTGAGTGATATTCACACTATTAAATAATTATTCATTAAAGAAAGTGCTGTGAAAGCTCTTTTGCAAACCCGTTGAACAGGGGGCCCATAGAAAAGACAATGATAGTGCTAAAGCTAAGGGTTTGCTGAAAAGATTGAAAGATTATAAATTTCTGTAAGTTCTGTACTGTCCTCTTGGATTTCT